>OY757011.1:177398154-178777858 GCA_963580285.1 Lucinisca nassula
CTCCAAGATGGACAAAGTCCCCCTAGCTGATTACTGCCATAGGCATGGTACTCGAATGGTAGATGAGACTGTGTCCATTGGTCATACACTCTGTTCCCTGAAGACTGATATAATAAATTAAAATGTTCATTTTTGTATATAATCTATACATTTTTTCTTTGAATCGTGATTTTGAAACAGACTGTTTCTATATATATGGTTAATGTGGATTTGTTAAGGATTCTGGACTTCAAGTTCCCCTGATTTTTGAAGAAATCAAACATTTGCAGTATCCTCCAAACCTTTATATATGCGATTCTATTTTTAATTTTTATTCTTCTTTATACCTACGTATTTCTTCATAAACCAGTGACTGCTACCCATTAAATTCAACAGGAATGATATGATGCTGAGAATTAAAACAATGAATATTTTCTATGATTTATTAAACTATTCCATCCAATAAATTGATATACATGAAAGGTGTAGCAAATACACAACAATCCTAAGTGTAATTAATAGTGCAGACCCTGACCAGATCTGATCAGGATCTTCAATGTTTGCTATTTCATTTACATTGGATTACTGCAATGTGAAATTACTCTTTTTTAGCTCACCTGAGCCGAAGGCTCATGTGAGGTATTAGTATACCACGAGCCGGCGTCCGTCGTCGTCGTCGTCCGTCGTCGTCGTCGTCGTCCGTCGTCCACACTTTCAAAGAAGTATATCTCCGGAACCAGTGGGCCAATCTTGATCAAATTCCATGTGAAGCATTATCAGGTAGGGGGAAAGGCTGCATACTGTTTTCGGGCAGATCGGATTGGAACTCTGATTGCCATGGCAACAAATAGCTCCCATAGACTTAACATAGGAAAAAGTTTGTCATCACTCTAGCTCCTTCAATTTTTTTCTGATTGTCTTCATTCTTGCAGATAACGAGGACAGGCATGAAATCTCGATCAAGTTCGATTTGGGGCTGAATCGGATTATTCACTCAGGAGTTACATGCCCTTGAGCGTTGAAAAAACATAGGAAAAAGCTTGTCATCACTCTAGCTCCGTCAATTTTTTTCTGATCGACTTCATTCTTGCAGATAACAAGGACAGGCATAAAATCTCGATCAAGTTCGATTTTGGGCTGAATCGGATTATTCACTCAGGAGTTACGTGCCCTTGAGCGTTGAAAAAATTGCCTATTGACTTAACATGGGGAGAATGTTGTCATCACCGTAGCTGCTTCAATTATTTTCAGATTGGCTTTATTCTTGCAGATAACCAGCACAGCCATGAAATCTCGGTCAAGTTCGATAACTGGCAGAATCGGATCATTCACTTAGGAGTTACCTGCCCTTGTGTGTTTTTGCATTAGGGTTAATGGGAATTTCAAAAATGTATATCTTAAAGACTACTTGGCCAACTTTGATCAAATTTCATGTGTCCCATTATTGGGCAAGTGGAAAGGCTTCATTAGGTTTTCAGGGAGATCTGAGTGGAACTCTGGTTGCCATGGCAACATCTAGCTCCCATAGACTTCACATAGGAAAAAGCTTGTCATCACTCTAGCTCCGTCAATTTTTTTCTGATCGACTTCATTCTTGCAGATAACCAGTACAGGCATAAAATCTCGGTCAAGTTCGATTTTGGGCCGAATCAGATAATTCACTCAAGAGTTACGTCCCCTTGAGCGCCCGAAAAATTGCCTATCGACTTAACATGGGGAAAATGTTGTCATCACTGTAGCTGCTTCAATTTTGTTGGGATTGGCTTCATTCTTACAGATAACCAGCACAGCAATGAAATCTCGGTCAAGTTCGATAATTGGCAGAATCGGATCATACACTTAGGAGTTACCTGCCCTTGTGCATTTTTGCATAAGGGTTAATGTGAATTTCAAAAATGTATATCTTGAAGACTACTTGGCCGACCTTGATCAAATTTTATGTGTAACATTATTGGGCAAGTGGAAAGACTGCATAAGGTTTTCATGCAGATCTGAGTGGAACTCTGGTTACCATGGCAACATATAGATCCCATAGACTTAACATAGGAAAAAGCTTGTCATCACTCTAGCTCCGTCAATTTTTTTCTGATCGACTTCATTCTTGCAGATAATAAGGACAGGCATAAAATCTCGGTTAAGTTCGATTTTGGGCAGAATCGGAATATTGACCTCGGAGTTACGTGACCTTGAGCGACAAAAAATTTGCCCATAGACTTTACATAGGGAAAATGTTGTGACTACGATAGCGACTTGAATTTTTTTCAGATAAGCTTCAAACTTGCAGGTAACGAGGACAGGCATAAAATCACAGTTAAGTTCGATTTTGGGCCGAATCGGATTATTTGCCTTGGAGTTACCTGCCCTTGAGCATGAAAAAATACGTTGTGACCACGATAGCAACTTTATTTTTATTCAGATCAGCTTCAAACTTGCAGGTAACGAGGACAGGCATAAAATCCCGGTTAAGTTCGATTTTGGGCCGAATCGGAATATTGACCTCGGAGTTACGTGACCTTGAGCGACAAAAAATTTGCCCATAGACTTAACATAGGGAAAATGTTGTGACTACGATAGCGACTTGAATTTTTTTCAGATCAGCTTCAAACTTGCAGGTAACGAGGACAGACATAAAATCTCGGTTAAGTTAGATTTTGGGCCGAATCGGATTATTTGCCTTGGAGTTACCTGCCCTTGAGCATAAAAAAATACGTTGTGACCACGATAGCAACTTTATTTTTATTCAGATCAGCTTCAAACTTGCAGGTAACGTGGACAGGCATAAAATCTCAGTTAAGTTCGAATCGGAATATTGACCTCGGAAATACATGACCTTGAGCGACAAAAAATTTGCCCATAGACTTTACATAGGGAAAATGTTGTGACTACGATAGCGACTTGAATTTTTTTCAGATCAGCTTCAAACTTGCAGGTAACGAGGACAGGCATAAAATCTCGGTTAAGTTCAATTTTGGGCCGAATCGGAATATTGACCTCGGAGTTACGTGACCTTGAGCGACAAAAAATTTGCCCATAGACTTAATTAGGGAAAATGTTGCGACTACAATAGCGACTTGAATTTTTTTCAGATCAGCTTCAAACTTGCAGGTAACGAGGACAGACATAAAATCTCGGTTAAGTTCGATTTTGGGCCGAATCGGAATATTTGCCTTGGAGTTACCTGCCCTTGAGCATAAAAAAATATTTTGTGACCACGATAGCAACTTTATTTTTATTCATATCAGCTTCAAACTTGCAGGTAACGAGGACAGGCATAAAATCTCGGTTAAGTTCGATTTTGGGCCGAATCGGAATATTGACCTCGGAGTTACGTGACCTTGAGAGACAAAAAAATTTGCCCATAGACTTAACGTAGGGAAAATGTTGTGACAGAAATAGCGACTTGAATTTTTAGCTCACCTGAGCCAAAGGCTCCAGTGAGCTGATAGTATACCAAGGCTCCGGAGTCCGTCGTCTGTCGTCCGTCCATCCGTCGTCCACACTTTCAATGAAGCATATCTCAGAAGGCAGTCGACCAATCTTGTTTAAATTTTATGTGTAGCACCATTGGGCAAGGGGAAAGGCTGCATTAGGTTTTGGAGCTAGTCTGGTTCATTTGTTCCTTCATTCTTCTTTCTCTCCATATAGAGATAATAGACCAATGTTAAATTTTTAATCAAAGATTTCTCAGGAACTATAAAAGCTAGAAGCATCAAATTTGGTATTCAATAGAATAATGATGACTTATTTTGTGTAAGAGACATTGGGCTTTCTCAGCTTATTTGTTCATCTGTTCTTTCATTCTTCTTTCTCTCCATTTTGACCAATGTTAAATTTTCGTCAAAGATTTCTCAGGAACTATAGAAGGTAGAAGTCTCAAACTTGGAATGCAATGCAATAATGATGACTTATATCCTGTAAGGGTCAATGGGCTGGATTCTATTAGCAGATTTAGTAGTCAAGTCTGTGAATTGTTAAAACTTAAGTTCCTCAGGTGAGCGGTTTAGGCTCATTGAGCCTCTTGTTAATATATGTAGGTATCAAGAAGAATAAAAATTAAAAGTAGAATCGCATACATAAAGGTATGGAGGATACTGCAAATATTTGATATCTTCAAAAACCAGGTAAACTTGAAGCCCAGAATCCTTAACAAATCCACATTAACCATATATTTCGAAACAATCAGTTTTAAAATGGTTTTGGATACAAGAGGGCCAAATGACCCTATATCGCTCACCTGTGTACCAGAAAATCATTAATGATGTTTTAAGAATGCCCATCGGGGCTTGAAGAAATAGACTGGACTACATGGTGCTTCTATGCAGAGCTGGAACCGACCACACATGAGAACTGGTAAACAGGTTCTAAGCCTGCCCAGGAAAAGTGGTGCCAGTTGAACCGCCCATGCATAATGACCCTATTGGTTTCATTGGGTAGAAAGGGCTTTTAAAGATATAATTTCATCTCGATGTCGGGCAAAAGTCCCACAAAACTAGAAGCAACGTCTTCAAAATGACCTACACTGCTGACAGGGATTTTAAATCTCAAATCAATAAACAAGGGCAGGTAACTCCAAAGTTGTTTGTCTCATGCAGCCAAAATTCGAATTCTATGTAGACTGTGTCCCTGCTGGTTATCTGCAAGTTTGAAAGTTTGATGAAATCAGAAATGGCGGAGAAAAAGTGGAGACGTCGTTTTCCCCATTGTAAGTCTATGGAACTTTTTTGTTTCCATGGCAACCACAGTTCTGATCAAAACTGGTCCAAAACCTAATGCTGTCAATCCCCCAACCCAGTGATGTTGCACATAAAATTTGGTTAGGATTGGCCAGCTAGTAACTTAGATATTTAAGCCCAAAGGTGTGGACGACGGAAGACAGACGGATGACGGATGCCTACCTATACAATTGCTCACCTTGTGAGACTTCGGCTGAGGTGAGTTAAAAAGATCAGATCATAAACGTCTGAGAAAAGCTGGAGACATCATTTTTCACTTATATTTATGCTCAAGGGCAGGTAACTCCAAAGCTGTTTGACCCGCGCAGCCCAATTTCGAACTCAACGTAGACTGTAAGCCCCTCCTAGTTATCTGCAAGTTTGATGAAGATCGGACCAGAAATGGCTGAGAAAAGTGGAGACGTCATTTTCCCCATTATAAGTCTTGACGTAGACTGTAAGCCCCTCCTGGTTATCTGCATGTTTGATGAAGATCGGATCAGAAATGGCCGAGAAAAAGTGGAGACGTCGTTTTCCTCATTATAAGTCTATGGAACCATTTTGTTTCCATGACAACCAGAATTCCAATCTGATCAGCCCTAAAACCTTATGGAGCCTTTCCCCCTACCTGGTGATGCTTCTCATAAAATTTGATCAAGATTGGCCATGGGGTATTAGCGATATACTTATTTGAAATTGTTTACGGACGCACACACGCATGGGCGGACGCATGCACAACGGACAAAATGTGATCACAAAAGCTCACCTTGTCACTATGTGACAGGTGAGCAAAAAACATGATTAAAAGATAAAAATGTATAGATTATACATAAAATGAACATTTTAAATTTATTCTATCAGTCTTCAGGGAACAGAGTGTATGACCAATGGACACAGTCTCATCTACCATTGGAGTACCATTCCTATGGCAGTAACCAGCAAGGAGTATTTTGTCCAAAAGGGATTTTGTCCATCTTATGGAGGGGATTTTGTCCAGCTTGTAAAAGTCACAAGGGGGATTATGTCCATCCTGTAAAAAGTTTCAGAGGGGATTATGTCCACCTTGTAAAAAACCTTGAAGGGAATTTCTTCCACCTATGCAAAAATGAATAGAGGGGATTTTGTCCGGAGAGGATATTGTCCGGATACCCAATTGTCAATGATTCATCTGCTTTGCCATCTGCCTGTAACTTTGAAAATAATTTTTGAAAACAGTGTGGACCCAGATCAGACTGCTCCCTAGGAACCATCTGTGCTCAAGCAATCCAAGTTTTGCTCTTTATGTTATATTTGTCTGTTCTAGGTTGAGTTAGAAAAAATGAGGAGAAGTGAGAATGCCAGAGCTCACCCAGTACAGTGAGTGGAAGATTTACCTCCCCTTTTTCAGTAGCAGTCAAGAACAAAATTTTTGTATGAATATTGGGTCAAGCATACCAGAACAAATAGTTAGCCCTTATCTTGCTGAATATTCATCTAAGCCACACCCATTTCTGTCTATCAACCAATCAAATTACTTGATGTAATTTGTTGCTACAAATTCATAAACTGAATGCCAAACAGTGTAGATTCTGATCAGATGGCTTCAGGATCTACACTGATTGCAAAAGATAAGGGTTAAGATAGAGCAGGACAGTCAGGTTGTTTACCATAAGGTTCTAATTATTTTTTTTTTTTTTTCAGTATTGTCTTCAAGCTGGTGCCCTTTTCAAATGAGGTTAATTTATAAAATTTATTTTGAAAATTCCTGAAATTCTTGCAAACAGCGAAGGCCATAATCAGATGCCGCATTGTGCCGTTATTTAACCCTGGATGATGGCATAGTTTTGCTGGCACAAATATTGCAGTACTATTCTTAAAAGAATCCATACTGTTTCTGATTCCAACGGTAAATTTTTAATATTTCAACACTAAGTAAAATGTATCTGCTCTGTTACTGCATTACATTAGTACAGCCAGTGCATTCTTTCATATCTCGAAAATGGTGATTTTTCTGATGAAAATTTGTGTTATATTTCTTATTTGTACTTCAGACATAGGTTGTGTGTGCTCGATAGAAAGGTGATTATAAAGTGTAGTCACAACCTATGTCTAAGAAATAAGAAAAATAATATATATTCCTGTAAACGATCACGAAAACATGCCTATATAATTTTGAACCCCTTGAACCCCACTTTTTAGCTCACCTGATGAGGTGAGCTTTTGGGATCACTTTTTGTCTGTCGTCTGTCGTGTGCGTGCATCCGTCTGTGGGTCCATCTGTGCGTAAACTTTTTCTTCAAACGACATCTCCTAAACCACTGATCGGATTTTGACCAAACTTCACAGGTATGATCCTTAGATGGTCCTCTTTCAAATTTGTTCAAATGGTTATGGTCTGTTGCACATCTAGGTCACAGGAGCTAAAAATAGATTTTTTTTTACTGAAAATTTTAAAAATCTTCTTCTCTGAAACCACATGGCCCAGGCCTTTGATATTTGGTATGAAGCTTCATCTAGTAGGCCTTTACCAAGATATTGTTCAAATTATAGCCCTGGGGCCAAAAATGCCTCCCCCCAGGGGCCTTTGGTTTTACATTGTCTTATATAGGGAAAATCTTTAAAAATCTTCTTCTCTGAAACCGCAAGGCCCAGGTCTTTGATATTTGGTGTGAAGCTTCATCTAGTGGACCTCTATCAAGATCATTCAAATTCTAACCCTAGGGCCAAAAATGCCCCCCACCCTGGGGCCCTTTGGTTTTTTCATTCATAGGCTTATATAGGGAAAATCTTTAAAAATCTTCTTCTCTGAAACCACAAGGCCCAGGTCTTTGATATTTGGATTAAAGCTTCATCTAGTGGACCTCTACCAAAAATGTTCAAATAATAGCCCTGGGGCCAATAATGCCCCTGCCCCAGGGCTCTTTGGTTTTACAATGACTTATATAGGGAAAATCTTTAAAAATCTTCTTCTCTGAAACGGCAAGGCCCAGTTCTTTGATATTTGGCGTGAAGCTTCATCTAGTGGACCTCTATCAAGATTGTTCAAATTATAGGCCTAGTGCGATAAATGCCCCCGCCCCGGGGGCCTTTGGTTTTATATAGGCTTATATAGGGAAAATCTTTAAAAATCTTCTTCTCTAAACCAAAAGGCCCAGGTCTGTGATATTTGGTGTGAAGCTTCATCTAGTGAACCTCTATCAAGAGTGTTCAAATTATAGCCCTAGGGCCAAAAATGCCCCGGCCCCTGGGCCCTTTGGTTTTTCATAGGCATATATAGGGAAAATATTTAAAAATCTTCTTCTCTGAAACCACAAGGCCCAGGTCTTTAATATTTTGTATGAAGCTACATCTAGTGGACCTCTACCAAGACTGTTCAAATTATATCCCTAGGGCCAAAAATGCCCCTGCCCCGGGGCCTTTTGGTTTTACATAGACTTATATAGAGAAAATCTTTAAAAATCCTCTTCTGAAACCGCAAGGCCCAGTTCTTTGATATTTGGTATGAAGCATCATCTAGTGGACTTCTATCAAGATTGTTCAAATTATAGGCCTAGTGCGAAAAATGTCCCCACCTGCGGGCCCTTTGGTTTAACATTGGCTTATACATGGAAATTCTTTAAAAAACTTCTTCTCTGAAACGGCAATTGATATTAATGGTGTGTAGCTTCATCTAGTGGACCTCTACCAAGATTGTTCAAATCATAGTCCTTGGGCCAAAAATGCCTCCGTTCCAATTTTACATTGACTTGTATAGGGAAATTTAAAAAAATCTTCTACTCTGAAACCGCAAGGCCCAGGTCTTTGATATTTGTTGTGAAGCTTCATCTAGTGGACCTCCATCAAAATTGTTCAAATTATAGCCCTAGGAAATAGAAGTCAAGGCAATGAAAACATTTGAAAATCTTCCTTTCTGAAAGCAGAAGGCCAAGGTCTTTGATATTTGGTATGAAGCTTCGTCTTGTGAATTTCTACCAAGATTGTTCAAATTATAACCCTGGGGCCAAAAATGGCCTGCCCCGGGGACTCGAAGATTTATATAGACTTACATCAACCACAGTGCAGTTTATATTTTACTTTTGGTCCTTTGAGATCAGCGTGAATATTCTGAGAAATCAGAAATAAATTATTGGTTTAGATTCATATTCTAGACAGGTTTTTAATTATTTGGACCCCATTTTGATTTATATCAGTCTTTGAATCGACTGCCTATTTGAAATTCGCAAAATTGCAGTATGTTTCCTCTGGCTTTCTTTGCCGGATCATTACAGGGTCACTGATGAGGCTTTATTAGCCGAAACTACGTAGTATGACCCATCTTCTTTCTTATGAATGTTTTCATTGCTCTTAAAGGAACTCATTTTTGATTTTTATTTATATAAGGAAAACCTTTAAAAATCCTCTCGTCTGAAACCAGAAAGCTCCGGTCCTTGATATTTGGTATGGAGCTTCACTTTTTAGACCCCTACCAAGATAATTCAAATAATAGCCCGGGGCCAATAATGGCTCTCCCAGGGGCCCACTTGTTACCCTATGGATCAGGTGAGCGATTCAGAGCCATCGTGGCCCTCTTGTATATAGTTAAACTGGGGTTTACAGGGGTAAACCTTATATTTCTTATTTCCGCTCTAAAATATAGATAGTGGGTACTCATTAGAACTGCCTCAATGAGGCAGTTCTAACAAGTACTCACAATCTATATTTTGAGCAGAAATAAGAAAATCATCGCAATTTTTCATCTTAAAATTTTCGTTTATTCGGCGGTAAAGTTTACAATATATTTGTATAGGCGTGTTTTCCTAATGCCCCGTTTTCTCTATATAAAGTGGGGTTTAGAGGGGTGCTTATTTCACAGTCTTGTTAGCCTGCCTAGATAGCTCAGTCTGGTACATGTCTAACTGGTGATCTCGTAGTCACAGATTTGATGCCTGCCAGGTTGGTTATATTCTTTTGTGGGGAGTAATCATGAACTCTTTTCCTTTGTAAATGTCTGTCTTTTCCACTGATTCAAGAAGGGCAGTTTTCAGTATATGACAAAAAATATGCACAGTTTGGTTGATGGCTTATGTAAACTCCTCCCCAGAATAAGTGTGAATAGATAAACTGACTGGCTGGATATGATCCAAATAGTGTTGAATGGGATGTTAAACTCCAAAGAAGGACAAAAAACAAAAACTTTAAGGATTAAGGTGTCCTAGTGTTTAGTTATTAAGGGGAATGGGAACACGTTCAGGGGAGGCAACTCCTGCCAAAGTATTTTTGCCTCCCATGTCAATAGGGGTCAACTCTTAAAGGAAAGAATTTGCTCCTCAGGAGCAAATTCTTTCCTTTAAGAGAAGACCCCTTTTTCTGTGGGACAGGGCTTATAGAAAAGCGAATCGGAAGTCCCAAAAGTTGTTTACCTTTGAAAAATGGCATAAAAATCGGTCAGGTATTCCAATTCCCCTTAAAATACATATTTCCTTATTTTCTTTAGATCGAATGACAGTAAGACAAACAGTAAAAAGTCTGATGAGAAGAAGCCAAGTATACCCAATCACTTACAGAAGCTGAGTGCCAAACCCCTCGGACAAGTAGAGGAAACGGTATGTATTGGCATTGGAGTCAAGATTTGGGGTACAGAGGACCCTTGTTTTAACAAAAGTATTTGTTCCCAACACTTTACCATTATAAAGAATTTTTTGCAAGAAAAATCTTCATAAGCAACAGTGTAATAGGAAAAAAAAGCACCTTTTCCCTTCAGTTACTCCAAGAAACAAATGTTGTGGACATCTATTAGAAATTGGAGTTATAAATTCAATATTTTTGAAAATCTACATAGAACATTTGGTTTTTAAAGTAACAAATTCAATTTTTAGCTCCACTGGCCGGGCTTTTTAGAGTAACAAATTCAATTTTTAGCTCCACTGGCTGGCCAGCGGGGCTATTGTCATGGCCCTGTGTCCGTCGTGCGTCCAGTCGTCCGTGCGTCAACTTTTCTCTTTAAACATCTTCTCCTCCTAAACTACTGGGCCAATTGTAACCAAACTTTACAGGAACGTTCCTTACTTAGTCCTCTTCTAAATTCCTTCAAAGAATTTTGTTACACCCAGAACTCTGGTTGCCATGGCAACAAAACCACAAAAAAAAAATCTTCTCCTCCAAAACCACCTGTTGGATTTCATTTTTATTTTGCATGAATGTTCCTTGGATGGACTTCTTTCAGATTCCTTGAAGAAATTTTGATCTGACAAAAAACATGGCCACCATGGGCGGAGCTTATTTTCACTATTTAACATATAGTGTATTGCTAAAAAATCTTCTTCTGCAAAAGTACTTGTGGGATTTCATTGTAATTTGGCATGAATGTTCCTTGTGTGGACCTTTGTCAGATTCCTTGAAAAAAATTTGATTTGACAAAAAACATGGCTGCCATGGGCGAGGCTTATTTTCACTATATAACATATAGTGTAATGCTGAAAATATCTTCTTCTGCAAAAGTTCTTGTTTCATTTCATAGTTATTTGGCATGCATGTTCCTTGGGTGGACCTCTGTCAGATTCCTTGAAGAAATTTTGATCTGACAAAAATCCTGGCCACCGTGTCTGCTAACATATAGTGTAATGTTAAAAAAGTTATCTGTTCTTCAAAAGTTCTTGTTGGATGTCATTGTAATATGGCATGAATGTTCCTTGTGTAGACCTCTGTCAGATTCCATCTGCCAGCCCCATTAGCTCAGTTATACAGTGTCCTTTACAGGATCAGGTCAGGGTTTGATAGTTATTAAATTTATAATTTTCTTAGCTACTCATGGTGAGCATGTCACAGTCCTCATTGGTTTGGTTTTCACAAACCTAATCCTGCTTTTTCTTTCAGCAAGTCAAAGATTTCTTTGGTCGAGTCATCAAGAAGACAACACCAGAGGCTAAGAAAAGTACCGCAGTTTCAGGTATATTCTGTTTAACCCTTTTTGTACCAAATGGAATCTTCCTCCTTATATATAGCAGGAGTCCATTTCAAAATTTAGGGGTGTCTGGTTGTGTTTTCATCAAAATTTATTTGGAAAATGGCTGAACTTCAGCAAACAGTGGAGGCCCTGATCAGACGCTGCATTCTGCGGCGTCTGATCTGGACCTGTACTGTTTGCCAAGCCATCCCTTTACGGGTTTCCCGCCTATTGAATGGGTTAATCATAATGAGGCCAAGAAAAACTGCATCTGAAAATCTTGTCTGTTTTGGTTGTCTGCTGCATCTTCTTGCAAACTTTTTCTGTCTCCCCCGAAATTTTTTTTTTCGGAGAGACATATTGTTTTTCCCCCGGGCGTCTGTCTGTCCGTCTGTCTGTCTGTCCATCTGTCCGTCTGTCACACTTTCGTGTCCGCTCTATAACTTGAAAACCGTTAGAGCTATCGTCACGAAACTTCATATAAATATTAATCAGCATTAGACGACGTGCAGTGCGCAAGAACTATAACTCTCGCATTTATACTTTTTGAATTATCTCCCTTGGAAGTTTGTTGGTATGTATATATGTATGGGCAAATTGTGTCCGGTCAATAACTTTCTTATTTTATGATGGATTTTAAAATTACTTGGCAGAAATATTAACAACCATAAGACGATGTGTGGTGGGCATGAGGCAGGTCGGTACCTCAAAGGTCAAGGTCATACTTAGAGGTCAAAGGTCAAAGAAGGGGCCTTTTTTTCGTATTTGGTCAATAACTTTCTTATTTTGAGATGGATTTTAAAAATTACTTTGCATAATTATTAACAACCATGAGATGATGTGTGGTGCTCATGAGGCAGGTCGGTACCTCAACGGTCAAGGTCATACTTAGAGGTCAAAGAAGTGGCCTTTTTTTATCCCCCGACCGAATAGGTTGGGGGGATATAGCGATCAGCCTGGCGTCCATCTGTCCGTCCGTCCGTCTGTTCGTCCGCACCAACGAAACGACATTTAGGGGGCAAAAAATTTGGACAGTTTGACACTTAAGTATATATTCGTGAGTCCAAATGGACTTCATTCCGTTATTTTGGTACTTAAGTGGCAAAAATTGTCTCTTAGGTGGCTTGCCGCTTAAGAGAATTTGCCGCTTAAGTAGTCAATATGCCGACGCCTAGCCACTTAAGTATCCATTCGTGAGAATGTACGTCCGTCCGTCCGTAGACGCAACCTTGTGATGGCCATAACTCCTATACCCTTTGAGATTCATTGATGGTTCTTGGCACAATTGTTCACAAGACCGAGACGGCGTGTCATGCGCAAGAACCAGAACTCTAGATGCCATACTTTTTTAGTTATCTCCCCTTTTAATAAAATAGAATGACTACTTTGTGATGGCCATAACTCCAATACCCTTTGAGATATATTGATGGTACCTGGCACAGTTGTTCACAAGGCTGAGACGGCGTGTCATGCACAAGAACCACAACTCTGGTTGCCATGGTTTCGGAGTTATCTCCCCTTCCAATAAAATAGAGTGACAACCTTGTGATGGCCGTAACTCTTATACCATTTGAGTTTCATTGATGGTTCTTGGCACAATTGTTCACAAGGCTGAGACGGCGTGTCATGCGCAAGAACCAGAACTCTGGATGCCATACTTTTTTAGTTATCTCCCCTTTTAATAAAATAGAATGACTACTTTGTGATGGCCGTAACTCCAATACCCTTTGAGATATATTGATGGTACCTGGCACACATGTTCACAAGGCTGAGACGGCATGTCATGCACAAGAACCACAACTCTGGTTGTCATGGTTTTGGAGTTATCTCCCCTTCCAATAAAATAGAGTGCCAACCTTGTGATGGCCGTAACTCTTATACCCTTTGAGTTTCATTGATGGTTCTTGGCACAATTGTTCACAAGGCTGAGATGGTGTGTCATGCGCAAGAACCAGAACTCTGGATGCCATGGTTTTTTAGTTATCTCCCCTTTTAATAAAATAGAATGACTACTTTGTGATGGCCATAACTCCAATACCCTTTGAGATATATTGATGGTACCTGGCACAGTTGTTCACAAGGCTGAGACGGCGTGTCATGCACAAGAACCACAACTCTGGCTGCCATGGTTTTGAAGTTATCTCCCCTTCCAATAAAATAGAGTGACAACCTTGTGATGGCCATAATTCTAATACCCTTTAAGATATATTGATGATACCTGGCACAGTTGTTCACAAGGCCGAGACGGTGGGTCATGCACAAGAACCACAACTCTGGGTGCCATGGTTTTTTAGTTATCTCCCCTTCAACTAATATAGAATCACTACCTTGTGATGGCCACATCTCCAACACTCTTTGAGATAAATTGATGATACTTGGTACAGTTGTACATGAGGTTAAGCAGGTGTGTCACGTGCAAGAACCACAACTCTGGATGCCCTGGTTTTTTAATTATCTCCCCTGACAATATAACCTTGTGATATATTGATGGTACTTGGCACAATTGTATACAACATTGAGATGAAGCTTCATGCCTAAGAACCACAACTCCGGGTGCTATGATATTTGAGTTATCTCCCCTTCCAATATAACAGTATGACAACCTTGTGATCATTGTACCTCCAATACCCTTTGAGACATATTTGTGGTACTTGATGCAGATGTACATGAGGTTAAGCAGGTGTGTCATGCTAAAGAATTACAACTCTGGGTGCTCTGGTTTTTTAGTTATCTCCCCTGGCAATATAACCTTGTGATGGCCATAACTCCAACACCCTTTGAGATATATTGAAGGAACTTGGCACAATTGTATACAAGGTACAGAAGGGATGTCATGTGCAAGAACCACAACTGTTGGTGCTGTGGTATTTGAGTTATCTACCCTTTCAATATAACAGTATGACCTGCTTGTGATCACCATATCTTTAATACCCTTTGAGACATATTGATGGTACTTTATACAGAAATACATGAGCTTTAGCAGGCATGTCATGTGCAAGAACGACATTTCTGAGTGCCCTGGTTTTTTAGTTATCTCCCCTGACAGTATAATCTTTCGATGGCCATAACTGCAATACTTTTGTGATATATTGCTGGTTTAATTCTGGTGCACTTTCTATTGATGAACAATCTTCTGAAGGCCATATTGTCTTTTGGTCGGGGGATTTGCCATCTCTTCCGATGGCTATTTTTTTCGTATTTGGTCAATAACTTTCTTATTTTGAGATGGATTTTAAAATTACTTGGCATAATTATTTACAACCATGAGATGATGTGTGGTGAGCATGAGGCAGGTCGGTACCTCAAAGGTCAAGGTCATACTTAGAGGTCACAGGTTAAAAAAGGGGCCTTTTCTTCATATTTGGTCAATAACTTTCTTATTTTGAGATGGATTTTGAAATCACTTGGCAGAAATATTAACCAATATAAGGTGATGTGTTGCGTGCATGACCCAGGTTGGTACCCTCAAAGGTCAAGGTCATACTTAGAGGTCAAATGTAAAAAAAGGGGCCTTTTTCCGGTTTTGTCAATAACTTGCTTATTTTTAGATAGAATTTGAAGTTACTTGGCAAACATGTTAACTATCATGAGACGATGTGTTGCATGCATGATTCAGTTTGGTACCTAAAATGTCAAGGTCATACATAGAGGTCAAAGGTAAAAAAGGGGCCTTTTTTCGTGTTTGGTCAATGACTTTCTTATTTTTAGATGGCTTTGAAATTGCTAGGCAGAAATGTTAACCACCATGAGATGATGTGTTGCATGCCTGACCCAGTTTGGTACCTGAAAGGTCAAGGTCATACCTAGAGGTCACAGGTAAAAAAAGGGACAGTCAATAACTTCCTTATTCTTTGGCGGATTATGAAATTACTTGGCAGAAATGTTAACCATCATGAGACGATGTGTTGTACCTCAAAGGTCAAGGCCATACTTAGAGGTCAAAGGTAAAAAAGTGCTATTTTTGTTTACGGCCAATAACTTTTTTATTTTTCTATGAACATTTTTAAAGTTACTATGCAGAAATGTTCATCTTCATTAGATGATGTGTTGCACATAAGACCCAGCTCAATACCTTCAATGTCAAGGTTATACTTAGCAGTCAAAAACGGGGGAGACATATGTGTTTTTGTAGAAAAACAAATTCTAGTTAAATATATTTTTGCATACAGACGGCATACATACTACTCCTTGAGTAGTCTGATCTGGGTCCACACTGTCACAACGCATTTTAATGTAACCAGCAGACAATAAAGTAGATAACAGTTGTTGTGATCAGCATCTTAAGGGTTAACGGAGTCGATAGCACCAGAGGAGGAAACTCTGTCGAAAACTTTTCTTCCCTTCTCAGTACCGGCCTACTACTTTTTCACTTGTTTTGGCTGGTTTAGGTTTGTATAAAAGCAAACAGGAAGTCCTGAAGTTGTCTCTCTTACACAAAATGTACAGTCGAACTTCAATGGCTCGAACACCTTTGGGACCTCGAAAATCTGTTCGAGACAGGGGTAGTTCGAGCCAATGAGGTTACTGTGAGGAGGCATAACGAGATACTTTTAGACATCTTTACGGTGTTATGTAATGAAAATGTATGCTGTGTGTACTCATTAGAATCGCCTCATCGAGGCGATTCTAATGAGTACACACAGCATACATTTGCAACATAAAAGACTAAAATATCCTTAATTATCCCCCACTATTTCTTATGAAGAGGATTTCGCTAGGGGCTCAGGAATGGGTTCGACACATCCATGGTAAACGAGCCATCGGTGTTCGAGCCATCGAAGTTCTACTGTATATCCATTCCCTTTATATATCCATTAGGGAATGGATACACCTGGCAGATTTTTCTGCCATTTTTCAAAGGGAGAAAACTTTCAGGACTGCCTGTTTGCTTTTTACCACATAGACTATTTAAGGGGAATGGATACATCTTCAGGGGAGGCAACTCCTTCAAAAGTATTTTTGTCTCCCATGTCAATAAGGGTCAACTCTTAAAGAGGGAGCAAATTCTTTCCTTTAAGAGTAGACCCCTTTTTCAGTGGGACAGGTCTTCAAAGTCTATTCTGCTCCTACTATTCTGTATATCAGTTTAACCCCTGCTTCTATTATCATGACGCAAATGAGCCAGCGCACAGCAAAAAAAATAAAAAACGTTTCCTATCAAGGAAGAATCAGATCCGCCTATGAATCTAGCCAATATGCTTAAGTTTTCGCTTGTAACTCTCATGGGAACAGAGAAGAGTTCGATCAGTCTGTGCAGATGCGTAGGCTGACTGGTTGCTCATTTCTTATTGTCCTGAATGGTAAACTTCACGAAAGAACAAAGGGCGAAGATTGTGGCCACGTAAAATCAATTTACAGCCCCCACCCCCACATGGAAAAAGGAACTGCCACCACTGAAGGAAAACATGATATATCCAAAACGGTGTTACAATGAAACAGTGTTATAATGAGGCTTGTGGTGTATAATGGTTCTATTTTTGTTTTCCAGCTGATAAATGTGAGAAGACAGACCTGCTGGCAACCGATATCTGGTTCCACTTTCAAGAGGGGTACTCTAATGCTGTAAGAAGAAATGTTAGAGTAAAAGACTTCTTCTAGGTCATAGGCAAAACACTCGTCAAGACATAATAGGCATGACTTTTATGAACATGATGATACGCATAGCACTTTTTGCGGCATACTGAGCATGCACAGAAGGAAAAACATGTTATCATCACATTAAGGAGAATAGATACATCTTCAGGGGAGGCAACTCCTTCAAAAGTATTTTTGTCTCCCATGTCAATAGGGGTCAACTCTTAAAGGAAAGAATTTGCTCCTGAGGAGCAAATTCTTTCCTTTAAGAGTAGACCCCTTTTTCAGTGGGACAGGACTTATAGATAGGTGAACAGGAAATCCCGAAAGCTGTCTATCATTGAAAAATGGCAGAAAAAAATGAAAAATTGCGGAAAAAATTGCCAGGTGTTTCCATTCCCCTTAAATAGCCTGTGTAATGAACACCCCCTTTAAACACAATTTTATACAGAGAAAACAGGGATTGCAGGGGTATGCATTATTTTTATAATTTCTGCTCCCAAAACAAGGTTATGAGTACTTTTAAAACTGCCTTGTTGAGGTGGTTCTAACGAGCACCGTCAACCTAAGTGCATAGTATAGATAAGAAAAAATATCACATATTTTCATTGAAAAATAACAGTTTTTGGGATATAAAAGAATGTTCTATGTCAAATGGAGGTGTTATAATTAGAGACAGAAATGATGGGGATTTAAAGCATTTTTCTATACTATCATAGCAGCTGCTTTGAAAGACAAACAAATTCTTCCCTTTAGGAGTAGTGCTCTCTTAGTACAAAAAATTATTGAAAATTTTATCTTATTGTGCATAACAATGTTTTTGGTCTGGTGACCCCTTTGTGAATTTCACTTCCAGTGTAGTAGAACTATACAAGTGGACTCATAGCATCAGGAAGAACAGTGTGGGTAATTCTGAGATAATTTTTAATATCTTATTACCATAAAAATCCTAAAAATTGGGACACCTATAGGGCTTGCTGTAACTCTCCTATAATTTTAACAAATTTGTTTCACAATCCAGCAAGAATTCCAAAAGGTGCAAATGTAGACCTTGATTAGACTGCTCTTGATCAGTTTGATCTGGGTCTGCACTGTTTGCTTAGGCCAATCTGTCCCAGTACTTAAGTTCATTATGGTCATAAAACTTGTTGTTTGTACCTGTTAGAATTGCCTAAATGTGCCAATTCTAATAAGTACCCGCAACATAAGCTTCTAACAAGACATAAGGAAAAGTATCCCTTAAGGGGAATGGGAACACCTTCAGGGGAGGCAACTCCTGCAAAAGTATTTTTGTCTCCCATGTAAATAGGGGTCAACTCTTAAAGGAAAGAATTTGTTGCAGAGCAGCAAATTCTTTCCTTTAAGAGTAGACCCCTTTTTCAGTGCGACAGGGCTTATTGTAAAGCGAACAGGAAGTCCTGAAAGTTGTTTCCCTTTGAAAAATGGCGGAAAAATCTGCCAGGTGTTCCCATTCCCCTTAATTCTCGTCATATCTCCTCCTTACTGGGAGCTATGGGGAGGTTGTTCGGTTGATGTGACCAGTGAAGGTCTAGTGTAGTTTTCTACCCCCATATCCAGATTTTGGAAAACACAACTAAGCACACTTATACCAAAAATCAAACTATCACACTTCTTCAGAGAAAAGAAAAACTGTATAATCTCAATTGTCTGATGAAATTGCCAAAGTCTGCGGGGCTGCTTGAGTCACTACCAAATCGTTCGAGAGAGGAGCTCAGCATGAGCTTATCAACAATGGAAGGTACTGCTGATGTCCAATGTTCTATGGTTGACATAACATTACACCAGCTAAATAGCTTGCATGAATCAGTATTTCACATCTTCTACCATTGCTCATGGGTGGGGGTGAAGATATCCCGGCTGGGTTACCTTCAACCCTGGGGGGCAAAAAATCCCGGCTGTTATAGCTTGCCCCCCCCCCACCTTTCCAGCATTTAGAAAACCCAATCAAGCACACTTATACCATATATAGTAAACCAGGGATCACAGGATCGATCCCGGGCTTCTCCAGACTTTCGGATGAGTCTTTAAACCAAGGTCCCGTCTCTGTATGACCTTAGCTGTTGGTGGGACGTAAAACTAAAACTCACTCACTCACTATGCCATATATCAAGCTATCATGCTTTTTCAGAGAATAAAAAACAAACTGTATAATCTTAATTGTCTCATGAAATCGCCAAAGTGTGCGGGGCTGCCTGGGCTACTACCAAATCGTTCAAGAGAGGAGCTCGGCAAGAGCTTCTGAACAGTGGTAGAAGTGTGTTTGCTTAGGTTTTCTATTAATGCTGGAAGGGTGGGGGGCAAGCTATCCCAGCCGGGATATTTTGCCCCCTGGAGGTGAAGGTAACACAGCCGGGATATCTTCAACTCCCCGCACCCCCCCTTACCACACACCACCATTACCACCACTCACAACTGACAGGGAGAATCTAAGATGGTCATGAGCAAGTTGTTGAATAAGAAAATATACAAAATGAAGTTATTAAATAGTCATTTGCCTCTATAATATGGTCATATTTCTTACTTAGGGTAGCACTATTAGTCAGAGTCATGATTCAAACTAAAAATGTTATAGTGAAACATTGAGTCCACTATCTTACTTTAGTTACATTTAAGAACAAATTGGGCATTAAGAAAAAAGTCTATCCCAAAGTGGGGATTGGGGTCAAGTTTGGCTTGCCCCCTGGGGGGCAAGATATCCCAGCAGGGATATTTTGCGCCCCCCCTCCCCCCCCCCCCCCTGGGCCAAGATATCCAGGGTGGGAGTAAAGATATCCCAGGACATCTTTACCCCTGGGAGGCAAGCTACGCAGGGGACAAGATAAACTGGGGCACCGGTCCATTAACGGTCACTAGACATATTATAGGTTAGTAGAAGGTATTATAGGTCACTACCGATTATAGCATGCAGTTATTCAACCCCCTTTATTAAGTTACTATAATGGCTGATTACGGTGTAAAACCCAGATCAGCATGTGCCTGTACAGTGAAACTTCAACAACTTCATGACCATGAAAATTTGTTAGAGACACAAATATTTATAGCTGAGGGTTACAACCATATGTATTCAGACAGACATGCCTGAGCAAACAATGTAGACTCAGATGGAACTCCGCATAATGCGGCATCTCATCAGGTTCTACACTGATTGCCACTCATTCAGCTATCTTTAGACACAACATGGGGTGGTAAAATTTTAGAGCAAGTATGGTAAGGAGTTGAAGTTTCCGAATACTTAGGGTAAAAACAGTAATCATAGCATAGCGCCAGTTGAGGAGATATAATGAGGATAATGTAAGGACACATAAGTAGAACTTCGATGGCTCGAACACTGATTGCTCGTTTACCATGGCTGAGTCGAACCCATTCTTGAGCCCCTAGGGAAGTCCTCTACATAAGAAATGGTGCGAGATAATTCAGATTTTCGTCTTTTATCTTGCAAATGTATGCTGTGTGTACTCATTAGAATCGCCTCGATGAGGCGATTCTAATGAGTACACACAACATACATTTTCATTACAGAACACTGAAAATATGTCTGAAAGTACTCCGTTATGCCTCCTAGCAGTAGTCCTCAGTGGCTCGAACTACCCCTGTCTCGAACAGATTTTCGAGGTCCCAAGGTGTTCGAGCCATTGAAGTTCGACTGTATTTAGTCTTCTTTAAATAATAGTATTACCATAAAATCCTAAAAATTCAGACATCCTGAGGACTTGTTGTAATTCTCCTAAAATTTTAACAATTTTGTTTAACAATCCAGCTAGGAATCTAAAAGGTGCAGATGGACTGTAAAACAGTGTAGACCATGATCAGACTTCAGGAGCTGTCTGATCAGGGTCCTTTCTATTTGCTTAGGCATGTCTGTTCCAATACTTATAATAGTTTGTTTGTCATTATGTCTCCCCCGAAAAAAAAATTTTTCGGAGAGACATATTGTTTTTCCCCCGGGCGTCTGTCTGTCTGTCTGTCCGTCTGTCCGTCTGTC
Organism: Lucinisca nassula; assembly: GCA_963580285.1. Classification (NCBI taxonomy): domain Eukaryota; kingdom Metazoa; phylum Mollusca; class Bivalvia; order Lucinida; family Lucinidae; genus Lucinisca; species Lucinisca nassula. The sequence continues at coordinate 177,419,324 of OY757011.1, forward strand.
ACACTTTCGTGTCCGCTCTGTAACTTGAAAACCGTTAGAGCTATCTTCACGAAACTTCGTATAAATATTAATCAGCATTAGACGACGTGCAGTGCGCAAGAACCATAACTCTCGCATTTATACTTTTTGAATTATCTCCCTTGGAAGTTTGTTGGTATGTATATATGTATGGGCAAATCGTGTCCGGTCAATAACTTTCTTATTTTTAGATGGATTTTAAAATTACTCGGCAGAAATATTAACAACCATAAGACGATGTGTGGTGCGCATGATGCAGGTCGGTACCTCAAAGGTCAAGGTCATACTTAGAGGTCAAAGGTCAAAAAAGGGGCCTTTTTTTCGTATTTGGTCAATAACTTTCTTATTTTGAGATGGATTTTAAAATTACTTGGCATAATTATTAACAACCATAAGACGATGTGTGGTGCGCATGTGGCAGGTCGGTACCTCACTGGTCAAGGTCGTACTTAGAGGTCAAAGGTCAAAAAAGGGGCCTTTTTTTCGTATTTGGTCAATAACTTTCTTATTTTGAGATGGATTTTAAAATTACTTGGCATAATTATTAACAACCATAAGACGATGTGTGGTGCGCATGAGGCAGGTCGGTTCCTCAAAGGTCAAGGTCATACTTAGAGGTCAAAGGTCAAAAAAGGGGCCTTTTTTTCGTATTTGGTCAATAACTTTCTAATTTTGAGATGGGTTTTAAAATTACTTGGCATAATTATTAACAATCATGAGACCATGTGTGGTGCACATGAAGCAGGTCGGTACCTCAAAGGTCAAGGTCATGCTTAGAGGTCAAAGGTCAAAAAGTGGGCCTTTTTTTTCATATTTGGTCAATAACTTTGTTATTTTGAGATGGATTTTGAAATCACATGGCAGAAATGTGAACCAATATAAGGCGATGTGTTGCGCGCATGACCCAGGTTGGTACCTCAAAGGTCAAGGTCATACTTAGAAGTCAAAGGTAAAAAAAGGGGCTTTTTTTCGGGTTTTGTCAATAACTTGCCTATTTTTAAATAGAATTTGAAGTTACTTGGAAAACATGTTAACTATCATGGGACGATGTGTTGCATGCATGATTCAGTTTGGTACCTAAAATGTCAAGGTCATACTTAGAGGTCAAAGGTAAAAAAGGGGCCTTTTTTCGTGTTTGGTCAATAACTGTCTTATTTTTAGATGGATTTTGAAATTGCTAGGCAGAAATGTTAACCACCATGAGATGATGTGTTGCACGCATGACCCAGTTTAATACCTGAAAGGTCAAGGTCATACATAGAGGTTAAAGGTAAAAAAAGGGCCTTTTTTGTGTTCTGTCAATAACTTTCTTATTATGCCCCCAACTTTGAAAAAGTTTGAGGGGCATATTGGTTCTGGTTCGTTCGTCCGTCCATTACGCTTTTGATGCATAGCATAACTAAAGAACCGTGTATGCTAGGGTTTTGAAATTTCATATATGGATTCCTCATGGAAAATTAGCTGATGCATATTTTTTTTCTCGTCTGGATTATGCCCCCTTCAAGAGTTATTGCCCTTTGAATTTTTTTTTTAATAAAATCTTGTCAGCAAGATATCTCAAAAACTATAGGAGCTAGAGCCTTGAAAGTTGGTGATTATATTGATGGTGATCAGTAGATGAACTGATTAACTTTTGACAAAATTCCGAAAAATACTTTGTGAGTTATGGCCCTTTGTCATTTTGGTAATTTGTGCCCATTGTAATGTATGCTAAAAGTGATGCATAGCATAACTTTAGAACCATGTATGCTAGGGTTTTGAAATTTCATATATGGATTCCTCATGGAAAATTAGCTGACACTTATTTTTTTTCTCGTCCGGAATATGCCCCTTTCAAGAGTTATTGCCCTTTGAAATTTATTTAATAAAATCTTGTCAGCAAGATATCTCAAACACTATTGGAGCTAGAGCCTTGAAAGTTGGTGAATAGATTGTTGGTGATGAGTAGATGAACTGATTAACTTATGACAAAATTCCTTAAAATACTTTGTGAGTTATGGCCCTTTGTCATTTTGGTAATTTGTGCCCATTGTAATGTATGCTAAAAGTGATGCATAGCATAACTTTAGAACGGTGTATGCTATAATTTTGAAATTTCATATATGCATTTCTGATGGAAAATAAGCTGACGCGTATTTTTTTTCTCGTCAGGATTATGCCCCTTTCAAGAGTTATTGCCCTTTGAATTTTTTTAATAAAATCTTGTCAGCAAGATATCTCAAAAACTATTGGAGCTAGAGGCCTGAAAGTTGGTGAATATATTGGTGGTGATGAGTAGATGAACTGATTAACTTTTGACAAAATTCCAAAAAATACTTTGTGAGTTATGGCCCTTTGTCATTTTGGTAATTTGTGCCCATTGTAATGTATGCTGAAAGTGATGCATAGCATAACTTTAGAACCGTGTATGCTAGGGTTTTGAAATTTCATATATGGGTTCCTCATGAAAAATTAGCTGATGCGTATTTTTTTTCTCGTCCGGATTATGCCCCTTTCAAGAGTTATTGCCCTTTGAAATTTTTTTTATAAAATCTTGTCAGCAAAATATCTCAAACACTATTGGAGCTAGACCCTTGAAAGTTCTTGAGTATATTGGTGGTGATGAGTATATGAACTGATTAACTTTTGACAAAATTCCAAAAAATACTTTGTGAGTTATGGCCCTTTGTCATTTTGGTAATTTGTGCCCATTGTAATGTATGCTGAAAGTGATGCATAGCATAACTTTAGAACCGTGTATGCTAGGGTTTTGAAATTTCATATATGGGTTCCTCATGAAAAATTAGCTGACGCGTATTTTTTTTCTCGTCCGGATTATGCCCCTTTCAAGAGTTATTGCCCTTTGAAATTTTTTTTTATAAAATCTTGTCAGCAAAATATCTCAAACACTATTGGAGCTAGAGCCTTGAAAGTTCTTGAGTATATTGGTGGTGATGAGTATATGAACTGATTAACTTTTGACAAAATTCCCAAAAATACTTTGTGAGTTATGGCCCTTTGTCATTTTGGTAATTTGTGCCCATTGTAATGAATCCTAAAAGTGATGCATAGCATAACTTTAGAACTGTGTATACTATGGTTTTGAAATTTCATATATGCATTCCTAATGGAAAATAAGCTGACACGTATTTTTTTCTCATCTGGATTATGCCCCTTTCAAGAGTTATTGCCCTTTGAATTTTTTTTAAATAAAATCTTGTCAGCAAGATATCTCAAAAACTGTTGGAGCTAGAGGCTTGAAAGTTGGACCATGAGTCATGTGCAAGACCAAGGTCCATACCTCCAATGTCAAGGTCATACCTAAAGGTCAAAGGTAAAAAAAAAGGACAGTCAATAACTTCCTTATTCTTTGATGGATTATGAAATTACTTGGCAGAAATGTTAACCATCATGAGACGATGTGTTGTACCACAAAGGTCAAGGCCATACTTAGAGGTCAAAGGTAAAATAGTGCTTTTTTTGTTTACGGCCAATAACTTTTTTATTTTTCTATGAACATTTTTAAAGTTACTATGCAGAAATGTTCATCTTCATTAGATGATGTGTTGCACACAAGACCCAGCTCAATACCTCCAATGTCAAGGTTATACGTAGCAGTCAAAAACGGGGGAGACATCTGTGTTTTTGTAGAAAAACAAATTCTAGTTACTGACAATGACCAGTCTTGCTAACATACGAGCAATTTTGTGTGTTCCATCACGAAAACACTCCTCTTCAACCCCACTTTTATATCGTGAAACTGGGGTTTCCGGGGGTATACCTTATTTTTCTTATTTCTGCTCCAAATATAGATTGTTGGCACTCGTTAGAACCGCCTTTCTAACGAGTACCCACAATCTATATTTTAGAGAAGAAATAATAAAAATATCACAATTTTTCATCATAAAATTTTCATTTTTTCGGTGATAAAGGTGGCAATGTATTTGTATAGGCGTGTTTGCATAATGCTAAGATGACTGTGTAGATTGATTCTAGCTTTAAACTCTCTGTTCCAGATAGAAAAACAGAGGTCAGAGAAAAACACCTCTGTTGGTGATGTCTCAGCTCCTGCTTTGCGTTGAGCACATTTCTGCTCAGCTTAGCAGATTCTTTTTGCCTCATATTCACTGTCACCTCTCATGATGAGGCCTTGCCACTTTGTTTTGTCCTTTGCAGTTTCTTCCCACGACTGTTGTTATGTTGATGTCCTTGAGGGAGGCTTTGGGAGTGTCCTTGTATCTCTTCTTCTGACCATGACGGGAAGGTTTGCCCATTTCTAGTTCTCAGTAGAGTATTTTCTTTGGCAAGCATTCCTCAGGCATCATGGTAACATGGCCTGTGCCAGTTTCAGAAGAGTATGTTCACTCTGCATCCCTTCCCCATTACACAAACACGCCTATATAAATACATTGCCACCTTTATCGCCAAAAAATGAAAATTTTATGATGAAAAATTGTGATATTTTTCTTATTGCTGCTCAAAATATAGATTGTGGACACTCGTTAGAACCGCCTCATCAAGGCGATTCTAACCAGTACCCCCAATCTATATTTTAGAGCAGAAATAAGAAATAAGGCATACCCCCGGAAATCCCAGTTTTACTATATAAAAGTAGGGTTCAAGGGGGTCAAATTATATAGGCGTGTTTTTGTGATGCTTTTCAGGACTTCTGTGTCTGGAATTTGGTCTTGACTTAATCAAAGTTTTCTAAGACAGCTTGTATGGAAGTGGTTCTGTCCATGTTTCGCATGCATATAATAGTGTTGGCAGCACCACAGCTTTATAGACTTTCAGCTTTGTGTCGAGCCGTATTCCACTTCCCTAGTTCAGCAATCCTGGCATTGACTTCACCATCAATGTGCACCACTCTTGCCAATGTGCTTCCAAGGTAGGTGAACTTGTCTATCACTTGCAGTCTTTGACCTTTCACTGTGATTGTGGGCTCCTTGTAATAGGGTTATTGCCTGATTCTAGCTTAAATGGTCTGGGAGCAATGATATGACATTACAGACAGATGGATGGCCAGACAGATGGATAGAGGACTGACAGGGTATGATATGATTCCCACTTTTTCTTTTGAATAGCATTGGGATAATTAGCCCATTCCCACAAAGTTTAAGATATTGTATATTTGACTGTAAAACATGTCTCTCTTAAGACAATAAATATATATTAATATCAGTAGTGGTAGTTCATTTCTTATTTCCCAGATCCTCTTAGACTTAAGGGGAATGGGAACACCTGGCAGATTTTTCCGCCATTTTTCAAAGGGAGACAACTTTTGGGACTTCCTGTTTGCTTTTCTACAAGCCCTTTCAGAATCAGAAAATAACATACTTTCCTTTAAGGGTTGACCCCTATTGACATGGGAGACAAAAATACTTCCACAGGATTTGCCTCCCCGGAAGGTGTTCCTGTTCCCCGTAATTAGAGATTGTCTTCAAAATTGTCATTTAGGTAGGTAAATTGTTAGCTTAGGTTCCAAAGTATTTTTATGGCATTGCTGTAAAACAGTTGTTAGTGAATGTAAACCAACAATTCATCTTCTCAACTGAAGATGTAAAGTACAGTTATCCCCATTCTAATCAATATAGTCGTTTGTTTATAAAATGTAGAAAATAGGAAGCAGTATCATTGACATAAAATCAAATAAAAAACAATTAAAAAACAATGTTTCATCCGCCTCTGGCCTAATAAATCAGATATTTCACATATCTTTGGACACCGGTGAAATTAGAGCTGATTGGAGAAAAGCTAACATCATACCTTTGTTCAAGAAGGGAGATAAACATCTGGCATCAAATTACATCAGTGACCTGCAAGAATCTTGAACATATAGTGCACAGCAACGTAATCAACCACTTTTTAGAAAATAACATTCTTTGTGATAATAAACATGGTTTCAGGGCTAAGCACTCATGCGAGACTCAGCTTATCACACCCTATCAGTCAATTGCCAGTAAACTGCACACCTGGAGAGATCAGGGAGATGTCATTTTACTTGATTTCTCCAAAGCTTTTGACAAAGTTCCTCACCAGAGACTCCTGCATAAGATAGATTTATATGGTGTACAAGGCAAAACCCTCACCTGGATCCAGTCTTTTCAAAGCCGAAGGAAACAACAAGTCCTACTAGATGATGCCACCTCCTCACAAGCCAGTGCAATATCAGGTGTGCCACAAGGCACAGTGCTAGGTCCACTATTGTTCCTAGCTTCCATTAATGACCCTGAATTTACTGCTAGTGACACCAGACTCTTTGCTGATAATGCACTTCTCTACCGACCAATTAGACATGCGGAGTATGAATTCCTTCTACAGCAGGATTTGGATTCCCTAGGTGAATGGGAAGAGAGATGACAAATGAAATTCAATGCTCAGAAGTGCCAGGTGATCCATATCTGTACAAACAAAATGCACCAAAGACAGCCTACATATACACTACATCGACATGTCCTTGAGGCAGTGGGTAGTGCTAAGTACTTGGGAGTCAACATCAGGGATGACCTATCATGGATGTTGACAAGACAGCAGCTAAGGCCTCAAGTACTCTTGGTTTTCTGAGACAGAATCTCATCAACTGCACCAAGGAAGTCAGAGAGAGGACCTACAACATATTTCTTCTCCCCCCTTTAATATGCTGCTACAGTATGGGACTTTCCTCGGGTCAGATATAAAAAGACTGGAACAACTCCAGCGAAGGGGAGCCCATTATATCCACAACTACAACTGGGACAGAACACCTGGCTGCGTCGCCAAAATGATCAAGGATCTTGACTGGAAGACGCTCGAAGACGGAAGATGCTCGAAGACAGAAGACGCAACTTTCAACTTCTGATGCTCTTCAAGATACAGCAATGCCTTGTAGACATGGTGCCAGATGTTCTACGACACAGTGAACGATGAACCAGAAGTGTTCAACTATTGTACTAACCAGCAGCCTCCCAGAATGTCTAATCTAAAAGTTCTCATTCTATCCCAGAACCATAAGCCAGTGGAATATACTGCCGACAATCGTCACTCACAGCGACAACTTTGATGCATTCAAGGTTGCTCTGGATGATCTCATGGCAGCCTACTCCATCTACCATTAAACTACTATGTACATAGTTTAAATTGTAAATATCAGAATTTTAAACTTTGGAAGATGAGGGTTGTCTCAACCCTCCTAAAGGTCAATTTAAAGTCTGAGAAGACTCCTGTCCGCGAACAGGAAGAAGATATCAATTTTTGACACACCCATTTCTGTCTGTCAGCCAATCAAATTACTTTACATAATGTATTCATTTAAACTGGCAAACTGAATAACAGACAAACAGTAAAGATTCAGGTCACATGGCTTCTGCAGAAGCCATCTTATCTGGATCTACACTGTTTGCAAAGCATGCTAGTTGGCTTCTGACAGCATATGGGTCATGCACTTTCACTTTTCATGTACAGGAAGCACATCCATGCAGACCAATCAGTCTTCATTGTGCACTATATTGAAACCCATTGAATACAGTGAGTGAGTGTTTGAGTTTTACGTCCCACCAACAGCTAAGGTCATACGGAGACGGGACCTCGGTTTAAAGACTCATCCGAAAGTCTGGAGAAGCCCGGGATCGATCCTGCCATCCCTGGTTTACAAGGCGAGTAGCGTAACCACTACACCACGGAGGCTTCTAGCCCATTGAATACAGACTCTGAAGGCTGTATAACAGTTGAGTGCATGCATGGGCTGTTTTGCTGGCCTCGGGTAGCTCAGTTGGATGCCTGTCTGACTGGTGATCAGGAGGTGGTGGGTTTGATACCAGCTGGGCTTGGCAAAATTCTTTTGTAAAGGTTGATCATGAAATTATTTCTACGGTCAATCCCCCACTTCTGTTGATTCAAGAAGGGCAGTGGTCAGTTTCTGGCAAAAGAATATGCACTGTATTGGTTAACAGCTTTTGTATAAGCCTGCCCAGAAAATGTGGTAAGGTAAAGTGACAGGCTATATATGACATAAATAGTGTTGACTGTGCTGTAAAACTCACAAACAAACAACAAACGAACATGGGTGAATGGAGTTTGTGCTGAGAGCAGGATGCCACATTACATTTACAAATACATTTTAACCTCAATTCAATATAGCACACAAGTACTGGTAAACCTCTTAGAGGATCTAAGCCTGCCCAGGCAATGTGGTGCTAGTCTGCCCGTCCATGCTTATAAACCCTTTTGGTTTCATTGGGCGGCAGGGCTTGAGATGTCATTTCATCTCAATGTTGGGTAAAAGTCCCACAAAATTGGAAGCAACATCTCCAAAATGACCTTTACAGTTTTGACGGCGATGTTAAACTTAAAATCAAACAAACAAACAAAACAATACCCTCATTTCAAACAAACAAACCATTTTAACCCTACCCTGCTGAATATTTTAATAAGCCACACCTAATTTTTAACCATCAGCCAATCAGATTACATGATATGATGTTTTCATTCACAAATTGAATGACAGTGTAGATCCTAATTAGATGGCATCAGATCTGTTTGCAAAATGAACTGTGGGATAAGGTTTAATGGTAACTGGAAATGGTAGTCCTGGCTGCCCGAAAGAGCTGATATATTACTCTTAAGTTGAAAGTACATGTAAAGTACATACATGTACTTTCAAGACTTCCAAATGCTTCTTTCTAATTTTCTTTTCCGGAGAAAGTCAGCCTTGATGTTGAAATATCCAGCCTTTTCTCTGAAAAAAAAGTATTTGAAAGTCATCTGTTGTAAAAAACAATTTAGATACCAGGGAAACTAGACTGGGATAGGCTTCCTTTAAATAAATGAGCAAGAGCTTCCAGCTTTATCTTTTGACAGTAACTATATCGTGGGAGCTTACAGACCTGATGATTAGCTCCCTTTGTTTGAGTTGAGGTTTAACATCCTATCAATACTATTTAGATCATTTTGGAGACGTTGCTTCCAATTTTGTGGGACTTTTACCCGAAATTGAGATGAAATGACATCTCAAGCCCTGCCCCCAAAGAAACCAATAGGGTTTATATGCATGGACGGTCCAACTCGCACCACTTTGCCTTGGCAGACCTAGACCCTCTTAGCGGTTTACCAGTACTCATGTGCGGTCAGTTTCAGCTATGGTGGAAGCACCATGCAGCCCAATCCCAAGCCCCGATGAGTGGAGGCTTGGAAGCTCCCTTTAGCTAGAGACACCTCTGTTACAGCTGTCAGATCACGAGTTCTTGCAGTCAGTGTCTTGTACTGAGAATAGGTTTGAGACAATTGCATAACTGATAAGGTCTTCTGTGCCTTTCGCTAATGCTGGCTTTGTAACTTACACCCTTGTCCTTGCAAAACTTGCCTCACTGGAAATGACTTTTAGCCAACAGGATTGAAGGATAAAATGATTTTCAATTATAAAAATAGCAATCAGAAGAGATCGCAAATCCATCAGCCAAGAGCCAGTATGACTATGCAGAAAGTACACAAGAAAAAAACACACACAAGCTAATCCTCAAGTATATTGCTTCAAAATATCAGCAACACCTGCAAGAAATTGTATGAGTTATGTGTTAGGGATTCAATGCCCAAAAGATTTTTAGGACATTTTCTGAACATTAGGGAGATTTCTGTACAGAGTACTGGTATACTGAAGGCATTCAAACGTCAGAAGCATACTCAGAAAATTAATGTATTGGCTCTCAGCTACTTAAATTGCCTGATTTTGAACCTGTGGTTCTTACGCATGACAGGCCTAATCAACCTCGTGTATAAATGTACAAGGTACCATCAATATATCTCAAAGGGTACCGGAATTACTGTGATCAAAAGGAAGTACTGTCAAATACCATGGCAGTGTAATGGCACCTCGAGTTGTGGTTTTTGAGCATGACATACCTATTCAACATCATGTATAATTGTACCAAGTACTAGCAATTTATCTCAAAGGGTATTGGAGTTTCGGCCATCACAAGGTGATTTCAAGTAAATATTGTCAGGGGAGATAACTCAGTAACCATGGCATGGTTCTTACGCATAACATGCTTACTCAAGATCTTGTATAAAAGTACTGAGTACTATCAATATATCTCAACAGAAATTGGAGCAACTGCGATCACAATGGAAAAATATCGGGAGATAACTCCAATACCACGGCACCTAGTGTTGGGTTCTTGCACTTGACATACCTACTCAGCCTTTTGTATAATTGTACCAAGTACAATCAATATATCTCAGAGGGTATTCACCAAGAAATACTGTCAGGGGACATAACCCTAATATGGCACCTACAGTTGTGGTTCTTGCGCATGACATGTCTACTCAATCTCATGTATAAATGTACCAAATATCATTAAAACATCTCAAATAGGTATTGGAGTTATGGCGATCACAAAATTTATTCTGTCAGGGGAGATAACTGGAATACCATGGCACCTAGAGTTGTGGTTCTTGAGCCTGACACACACAACCTCATGTATAATTCTACCAAGTATCAATATATCTCAAAGGGTATTGGAGTTAGGGCGATCTCAAGGTGATCACAAGAAATATTGTCCGGGGAGATAACTCGATACCATGGCACCTAGAGTTATGGTTCTTGCGTTTGACATGCCTACTAAACCTCGTTTTTTTTTTTAAGTTTAATGTCGCCGTCAACACTGTAAATGTCATTTTGGAGACATTGCTACCAATTTTGTGGAACTTTTATCCGACATTGAGATGAAATGACATCTCAAGCCCTGCCGCCCAATGAAACCAATAGGAATTATAAGCATGGACGAAGGCCCATCGGGGCTTGAAGAAATATATGGGCTGCATGATGCTTTCATGCAGAGCTGAAACCGACCCACACACGAGTACTGGTAAACAGCTTAGAGGATCTAAGCCTGCCCAGGCAAAGCGGTGCAAGTCGGTCCGTCCATGCTTTTAAACCCTATTGGTTTCATTGGGTGGCAGGGTTTGAGATGTCATTTCATCTCAATGTCGGGTAAAAGTCCCACAAAATTGGAAGTAATGTCTCCAAAATGACCTTTACAGTGTTGACAGGGACATTAAACCTCAAATCAAACAAACAAAATAAGCATGGACGGTCCGACTTGCACCGCTTTGCCTGGGCAGGCTTAGATCCTCTAAGTGGTTTACCAGTACTCGTGTACGGGTCGGTTTCAGATCTGCGTGGAAGCATCATGCAGCGCCCATCTATTTCTTCAAGCCCCGATGGGTGGGGCCAACTAAACTCATCTATAATTGTACCAAGTACCATCAATATATCTTAAAGGGTATCGGAGTTACAGCGATCACAATGTATCATAAGGAAATACTGTCAGGGGGGATAACTCAAATACCATGGTGCCCAGAATTGTGGTTCTTTCGCATAAGTTCGCCCCCGGATAAATAGATTAGGCTGCATGTTGCTTCCACGCAGAGCTGAACCTGACCACACGTGAGTACTGTTAAACCGGTTAGAAGGACTAAGCCTGCCCAGGCAAAGTGGTGTGAAATGGACCGTCCAATGCATATAAGCCTTTTGGTTTCATTGGGCAGCAGGGTTTGAGATGTTGTTTCATCTCATTGTCATGTAAAAGGTGTAAAAGTCACACAAAATTCGCAGCAGCATCTCCAAAATCCCCTTATAGTGTTGACGGGGATGTTAAACCTCAATTCAAACAAACAATTCTTTCACATGACGGGCCTTCTCAGCCTTGTGTACAATTGTGCCAAGTGCCATCAATATATCTCATATGGCCATCACAAGGTTTTGTCTACGGACGGACAGATGCCGGACTGATCGCTATATCCCCTGAACCTATTTGGTGAGGCATAAAAAGTAAAAATATGTCGCTTCTAGTTAATTGTAAAATCATACCTCAGTCAGTTAGAGGCTTCTGGAACTGATTTAAACCATTAAGACGTCAAGAAAATCTGCACCTGAGAATGTTTTGTGTTTGTCTTCTGCTGCAAACTTTTGAAAAATATTTTTGCATACAGTGTGGACCCTGATCAGACTGTTCCTAGCGGGTCTGGCTTCATTTTGTTTGCAACAATGATATTTAAAGTAACCGACAGGCAATAAAGCTGACGACAGACAATAAAGCAAACTACAGTAGTGATTGGTATCTTAAGGGTTAAGACTTTTCTACAGAAAAGTTGTCCTGATCAAATGGGAAAGTAAGTGAACAAGTTTGACCAGCAGAGACTACTCAGCCTGCACATCTGTACAGTTTCATTTTTGCTATTGTGCTATACACAGGTACAATTCTGGGCCTTGGAGTGTGGCAAGGTGAGGCCATCATTTAGCATTATTTTTCAACTGTCTCAATGAACCTCTCAATGAACCTCACTGCATTTAGCCCATCGATGTTCAATTTTTCCATTCCCTTCTTGGAAGAACTTGTGACATCTTGAGCTTCAAGATATTCTAAAACGGCATCAATGACGTCGTCATCACTTTGAAAGTGGCGATCATACACGTGAGATTTCAGTTTAGGGAAAAGACGTAGCAAGATCCGGTCAGTAGGGGGCATGAGACAAAATGTCAAAGCCACATCTTTCAGCTTCTGTCATTGCCATTTTTGCTGTATGGACTGGAGCAGTGTCCTGCAGCAACAGAATTTCTTATCGATGCTTGCCTCTTCTTTCTGTTTTGATTGCTTCTTTCAGGTGGTGCAATTCTGATGCATATTAGGCCCCGTTAATGGCTGACCCTTTTCCGTAGCCAATCATGAGTAGTCCTGAGAGAATGACAGACATATGCTTTTTTGGGAGGCTTAGACCCAGGAGGCTTCCCATGTTTTATTTGAGACTTGTATTCGTGATCAAAATGCTGTCTTTTCAGCATGTTAGTCCGGGGTCAACATCTTGTGAACAGTTTGTTCAGAATGTAGGGCAAAATAGCATTGACATGTAAATGTCTGTTCACCCTAGGCAGAGAAGCCTTTATTCTGATCGAATGGGTACGCAGCCTGGCCTGATATCACGTTAACAAATCTGTGTAATGAAAATCCCTCTAAACCCCACTTTATAAATGTATAGAGAAAACGGGTGTACAGGGGTATACAATTATCTCTTAGTTTTGCTCCAAGACATAGGTTATGGGTGCAAAGAACCACCTCAATGATGTCTTTCTAATGACTACCCACAATCTATGTTTGAAGTATAACCTAGAAGCCCAAGTACACTGTAAAAAATTAGTGTTAATTATACCTGAAGGCAGAGTAAAGTTTACACTAAAACTCATGTGAATTCGAACCATACACCATTTTGGGTGTCAAATGTAACTTTGAGTAACAATACACTGATAACTTGTATAGTTTAATCAAAAGTTGGTGTAGGGCTGCAAATTTGGTTTTGATGTAACGATTCTGTAAAACAAGTGTTACGTTTCGTATCAGTTGGTGTTTGAAATAATTACACTATTTATGGTGTAACGTTTGCTACAAAATAGGGTAATTTTTGTCATACTACAGGGTAACATTTTTTGCTGGGCGGCGTAACTGTGAACATTACACCTTTTCGGTGTAACTAAATATCGGTGTAATATTTCGTCAAATGACGGATAATATTTTGTTATCTTCAGTGTAAAAAAGTAATTACACTTTGAAAGTGTTATCTGTCCAGCTTATCGGTGGTTTGCTGCACCAATACTGGCGTTTTGTTTCATCGTAACGTAAGTTAACGTTTCTTGTCGAATCGTGTTACTAGTCATATAAGATGCGTTATATGTACGACATAAGTTATTTTGTTCCTCTCTCGTGTCATATAGCTCAAAACGGCATAAATATCATACAAATTATATAATTATTAATATTGACAATAGGGTTGTTTCATGCGTTATGAAAATCCTGCTAAATAAGATTAAAATAGGATAAACTCCATTTCAGTATAAACACAATTTCGGTTTAATAAAAAATATACAGAATCTAATGGAAAGTGCAGATTTTTACACCAGCTGTAACATTACCATTGAAAAAAGGGTAACCGATACCCTATAAGAAGTGTATCAAAGGTACCCTTTGAAAGGGGTACCAGAGTATGATAAGTTCTGTATCAATAAAAACAAAAATAAATAAATACACTACACAAAAGTACAGTATGGTGTAGCCTGTCTTAATTATTGGTGTAATGTTACACCGACTGAAGGAAGGAAACATTACACCCGGAAACGTTTCCTTCACAAAATTATGGCACATCTACACCGGTAATGAAGATCAGTTACACTATGGTGTAAACTTTCCATCTATTTTCGGGTGCATAATCACACCATTTACCTGGAGTAATAGACGGCTATTCAGTGAAAAGTTACCGAGCATACAATGGAGATAACTTACACCAAAACTGGTGGCAGCTGAGCTGCCACCAGTTTTGGTGTAATGTTTCCATTATTTTTTTACAGTGTAAGCCAGAAATCAATCACCTGGATGAAGCTGATCATGATATTACATTGTGCCTTGGTGGCCATCTTGTCTATCAGATCACATTGCCTTTAGGAATTCTGAATCTGCATGTTGCCCTGATGCCTCTGATCAAGTTTTCTGATTTAGGATTCAGCAAGGGATGGTGTTGATTCAGAGTTCGAGGTGACAGGGCGGAGCTATCGTTTGCACCTGTCTTTGGAATACTTTTTAACAGAAAGTTCAACCAAGTCACCTGGTCATGAGAATTCAACTGCAACACAAAAAAGCTACTGTGTACATGGCCACTTGTTAAAAGCATGCAAAAGGCACTCTATGGAATTTCCTTGTGGACTCAGCTAATCTTACATATATTGAGAGTGTCCGCTCCGGGGAACGTGAGGTCACGGGTTCGATCCCGGGCCGCGACATACCAAAGTCGTTAAAGATTGTACTAGCTGCTCCTCGCTTGGCACTCAGATTTACGGGGTAGAGCTAGGACTGGTCGACCCTGTGTCAGGATAATGTGACTGGGTGTGGTATCATGTAATGTGTCTAGGATATGATACTTCAGTGAGGCAGCACTATAAAAGTGAGCATTGAGCTCCCTGTCGCAACCAGACACCGTCGTGATATGACTGAAAAATTGTTGAAAGCGACGTTAAACCCGAATTCACACACACAATACATATATTGAGAACATCCTGCAAACTGATTTGCAATTCTATACATGTGCTTTGAAGATTTTCAAGATGGCCACCGTGTTGGATATCAGAATACACTGTGCCTAGGTTAGCAATTCTGAATCCCCACGTCACCCAAATGCCTCCCGCCAAATTTAAAATCATCGTGACTGACCAGAAGCAGACGTGCTTTGAAAATTTTCAAGATGACCACCATGGCAGCCATCTGGAATACAGAACAGATTTGTCCTAACAGGTCTTATCTCCCTTGCAATTGATGTACATGTAGTTTGAAGATTTTCAAGATGGTCACCCCGATGCCCCCCCCCCCCCACATCAAGTTAAAGCTCGATCTGACCTGACATTTGGTTCGGGATGAGATGTTGTTTGTAAAATCTCAAGATGGCTGCTACAACAGCCGTCTTGAATATCGGAACTGAACGGTTTTAGCAAATGTGAATTTTCATGTCATCCTGATGCCTCCCTCCACGTTTCAGCTGAGTCCCACCTTTGGTACAGGAGGAGATGTTGTTTATCGAAATTAAAGATAGCCGCCATGGTGGCCATTTTGGACATCTGAAACTCCATTTCATCCCGATGCCTCCCATCAAGTTTCATCTTGATCTGATCTTTAGTTCGAGAGAAGATGTCGTTTCAAGAATTTCAAGATGGCATTCGTATCAGCCATCTTGAATATTGGAACGGAACGATTTTAGTAAATCTGAATATCCATGTCGCCCCAATTGCTCCATCAAGTTCCAGCTAGATCCAACCTTTGGTTCAGAAGGAGATGTAGCCTACGCCTTTGACGAATTTCAAGATGGCCACCATGAAAGCCATCTTGGATAACGGAACAGATTTCAGCAGTTATGAATCTCCATGTTGCCCACAATACCTCCCATAAAGTTGCAGCTCGATCCAACCATTTTTTTTTTGTGGGGGGGGGGGGGTTGGTTTTACGGCCCTTTCAAGATTATTTCACTCATATCGAGTCGATCGTTAATCAGAGGTGGGCGAAAACCGGAGTACCCGGAGAAAAACCACCTGACCTTCCGTTGCAGAACTTGGCGTCTCACATGTGACCTGAGCAAGGCTCGAACCACAGCGGTGAGAGACCGAATGATCAAGAGTCAGCGCTCTTAACCACTAGGCCACGGAGGCCCGTTTCGATCCAACCCTTGGTTGGGGAGATGTTATTTATAGATTTTCAAGATAGCTGCCATAGCGACCATCTTGGATACCATAACGGAATGAATTCAACAAATCTGAATCTTGATGTCACCTCAATGTAACCCATCAAGTTTCAGCTCAGCCCGAGCTTTGGTTCGGGAGATGTCGTTTGAAGAATTTCAAAATGGTCACCATTGCGGGCATCTTGGCTATTGAAACGGTACAATTTTAGCAAATCTGAATCTCCATGTCAACTCTATGCCTCTATGCCTCACATTACGTTCCAGCTCAACCCGATCTTTGGATCCAGAGATGTCGTTTGAACAATTTCAAGATGGCGGCCATTTTGTGTATCGGAACGGAATGATTTTCGAAAATCTGAATCTCCGTGTCACCCTAATGCATCCCATTAACCCTTCTCTTGCTGAATATTCATTTTAGCCACACCCATTTCTGACTTTGAACCAATCAGATTACTTGATGTAATTTATTGCTACAAATTCATAAACTGAGTGTCAAACAGTGTAGATCCTGATCAGATGGCTTCTTCAGAAGCCATCTGATCTGGATCTACACTGTTTGCAAAGATAGGGGTTGTCGTGAACAGCAAGATAAGGGTTAAGTTTCAGCTCAATCCGAGCTTTGGTTCGGGCGGAGATGTCATTTAAAGAGTTTCAAGACGGCTGTCGGTGCCTTGAGGAAAATGGGGACTATATTGAATCAAGCACTGGTGGGTCAATTTTCTCTGAATGTAGGATGCAAAGTGGCCCTGAACCCGGATATATGCCCTTAAATTCTTGTACTTCATCAAGCAAACAATATAGACCCTGACCAGACCCATTTTTAATATACTCAACAGGCCGGCTCAATATAGCATTAGAAGAACATCCCTAAATAATGGATATCTAGATATGGGAATTTTGCTGGCGACTCAAGCGCGATAACAATGGTCTTACGACATGAAAGCCGTAACAAAGGAAAGATGCATAGCCTGAAAAAATACCCGCCTAATGTGGGATTCGAACCCGGGCCACTCGGGTGATAGTCCAGTGCTCTAACCGCTGAGCCAAAGAGTCGGAGAGTGGAGTTAAACCTATTACCTATGCATATAATCTACCAAGGTAGATAACTGAATTCGTAACAATGGTTAACCCATCTGGTACCGGAATCCCTAAAAGGGGTAGTTGGCAGAACGCGGCGTCTGATCAGGGCACTGTTTGCAAAAACTTCGGCCGATTCCCAAATAGATTTTGAAGAAAACACAACCTGACACCCCTAAATTTTCAAAAGTAGACTCATGCTATATATAAGGAGAGAGATTCCATTTGGTTCAAAAAGGGTTAACAAGCCATCTGTGTTCTAACCACTGGAGTATCACTGTAGTTATTGAATCATTCTTACGGCCTTTCTGGCCTCCGCCCGTCGGGGCTCCGATAAAAAATTTTTTGGGCTACATGATGCTTCCACGCAAAGCTGAACCCGAATAGTGGTAAACCGTTTAGAGGATCTAAGCCTGCCCAGGCAAAGTGATGCGAGTAGAACCCTTTTGGTTTGTTTGGGCGGCAGGGTTTGGGATGTCATTTCATCTCAAGGTCGGGTAAAAGTCCCACGAAATTGGAAACTGCGTCTCCAAAATGACCTAAATAGTGTTTACGCGGACGTAAAACCTCAATTCAAGCAAATCTTACCGGCCTCTCACTGGAGGCTTTGTGTAGATTTGCGGCATTTGGCTGCAGGTTTTCTTAGTGCACGGTGTGTGTGCGTATGTGTTTTAAATCCCATACGGAGACGGACCATTTAGGTCATTTTGGAGACGTTGCTTCCGATTTGTGGGACTTTTATTTTACTTTTTTTTTATCAGTACAATATATCATATTAAAAGAACGAAGACGTTGCAACTAGGATTATTCGTTATTGTTTGTTTTGCTGTGACCTTGCTTGCATAAAGTTTATTATAAAGAGTGCCTAATGGATGTTGAAAATGAGAATTTACTATCAAATGATTGGTATTATCATTGCTGGCAATATCTCGCCACACAATGATTCTCCGTGATTTCTCCTAGTATTTTGGACTGCATCAAGAGGAAATGTCTCTTTGGAAATATGCTGCCAACAAAGACCCTGATCAGACTGCGCATCTGCGCAGTCTGATCAGGGTCTTTGTTGGTAGCAATCTGCATAGTCACTGAACCAGTGCTTCTAGAGACAGACAGGGAAGCTGAATTCTCACTGATTCGTTTTGCAAGCTGTTCTGAGTCCATGCTTAGCGAATATAAATGAAAACACATTTTTGCTTGCCTTGGCTCAGTTTTGATAAGATCAAAATTATAAAAGTAAACAGCATTAATTTCATTTCATTGTCTTCTTATAGCATAATCAAATAAATCAGAACTGTACAAATTGATTCTCATTGAGAGCGAATCATATTTTGTCCCGCATGGAAAAAGGAAATTGTTAAACGCATAATCTCATTTCCGCCGTTTGAGTTTCAATTAATTTATCTAAAAAGGTTGTTTGCGAATTAAGGAATAGCACTGGAATCGTAATGATATTAAAAGCTGATAAAACTTTGATAGCTAAGTGCTCGTGTGATTTTGTATCGTATAACAGGATTGAAATATCGCACACTAATATTATTGATATCATATCCATATACACGACGGAAATACGGCGGAAAATCTTAGGGGAAAATGGAAGAGTATCTTATATCTAAACCTCCGAAAAAGTCTGTTTTGTTTCACACCTCGAGGTCGTTGGGTCCAATTTTTCAAAACCAACAATATGGCTAGTTAACAAATATATGTAGTTGAAACTTTGGTCATTTAATATGGCAAATAACATGCATTAAAATTCCTATATCAAGGCCACTTTTGGGACTGTTCAAAAGTGCTCTTCAAAAGTGGTCTTTAAGACCACTTTTGAACAGTCCCAAAGGTGGTCTCTGACCAGAGGGCACGGTATGCAGAAAACACTAAGAAAGAATGACTGCAACCTACTAAATAAGCCTTTTAATGGGGAATGGGAACACCTTCAGGGGAGGCAACTCCTGCAAAAGTATTTTTGTCTCCCATGTCAATAGGGGTCAACTCTTAAAGGAAAGAATTTGCTCCAGAGGAGCAAATTCTTTCCTTTAAGAGTTGACCCCTTTTTCAATGGGACAGGGCTTATAGAAAAGCGAAGAGGAAGTCCCGAAAGTTATCTCCCTTTGAAAAATGGCGGAAAATATGCTAGGTGTTCCCATTCCCCTTAAAAAGAAGAATTAGTCTTAATTTTATGTCGTAATAGCGGAATTTCACTGTACTAATATATTTGCTGACCTTTTTTGTGAATGTTTAATGAATGTTAATGATATTTAGCAAACTGCGTAAGTATGGTCTGTAGTGTTCACGTTTCCCCTTACTCATGCATAAGTTCTTCATGAAATGTTTTATGGCGCGTTCAGTAGGTGGTTTAACATCTCTATAAAACACGCATTTTAAAAGTGTCGCTCCTTGGTCTATGGCATTTTTCATGCGGTTTCGAACTTTTAAACATTTTGACTGAGCAAGATTTTATGCCTATAAAGTTACAATGTTTCTTTTGCAGCCACTTCCCAGTCATTTTTGTTTTTGCGTCCCCGTCAACACTGTTAGGTCATTTTGGAGACGTTGCTTCCAATTTTGTGAAGCTTTTACCCGACATTAAAGTGAAATTACATCTCAAGCCCTATTGCCTAAAGAAACCGCTATGGCTAATAACAAGGGACGGTCTGACTCACACCATTTGCCTGGGCAGACTTAGATCTCCTAAGCGCCGGGTTTACCAGTACTAATGTTCGGTCGGTTTCAGCTTTGCACGGAAGCACCATGCAACCCAATCTATTTCTCCAAGTCCCGATGAGAGGGGTTTGACATTGCAACACAACCCTGTGCGAAAATGGCGTGCTTCATACCGCTAGAACTAGCAAATTCAGATGATTTTTATGCCCCGCCCTTCGAAGACTGGTGGAAAGGACAATAGAGTTGCCTGTGTCCGTTTCCGTCCGCTTCCGTGTCCGGGATGGCGACAGCAAGTTGCGTTTTAGTTTTTATTAATTGCGCTACCAGGCGTGGGAATCTGTGTCCTTCGGACACATTTCTAGTTTCTTCTTCTTCTTCTTCTTCTTCTTCTTCTTCTTCTTCTTCTTCTTCTTCTTCTTATTTCTAGCCCAAACATAGACTGTGGTGCTAGTTAGAACCGCCTCACAATCTTTGCTTTTGGTCAAAAATAAACATCACGTTAACAAGTCCGTATAATGAATACACCTCAAAACTTTATATTGAGAAAACTGGCGTTATCAGGGGTATTACAGTAGAACTTCGATGGCTCGAACAACGATGGCTCGTTTACCATGGATGAGTCGAACCCATTCTTGAGCCCATAGCCAAATCCTCTACATAAGAAATAGTGGGAGATAATTAAGGAGATTTTAGTCTTTTATCTTGCAAATGTATGCTGTGTGTACTCATTAGAATCGCCTCAATGAGGCGATTCTAATGAGTACACACAGCATACATATTCATTATAGAAAACCGAAAAGATGTCTAAAAGTATCTCGTTATGCCTCCTGACAGTAACCTCAGTGGCTCGAACTACCCCTGTCTCGAACATATTTTCGAGGTCCCAAAGGTGTTCGAGCCATTGAAGTTCGACTTTCGCTCCAAGACATAGGTTGTGGCTACTCGTTAGAACGAGTACCCGTAACACATTAAGAAAACTATCTCAAAGGTATAAAAGAATGTTTGTTTGCTTGACTTGGGGTTTAACGTCCCCGTCAACACTGTATAGGTCATTTTGGAGACGTTGCTGCCAATTTTGTGGGACTTTTACCCGACATTGAGATGAAATGACATCATGTCGCCCATGAAACCAATAGGGTTTTTAACTCGCATGACCTTGCCTGGACAAGGTTTACCAGTCTGAGCGGTTTACCAGTACTCGTGTGCGGTCGGTTTGAGCTCTGCGTGGAAGCATCATGCAGCCCGTCTATTTCTTCAAGCCCCGATGGGCGGGGCCAGAATGCACTATGTAACACGGGTTTGTTATTGTGTTTGAAAATAATAAGCAGTTTATTTCTGATCAAGGGGGTGGTTGGGTGAGGCATAGGTGACGCGTATCTTGCGTCACAGGGCGTCCAACTGGTACTGGCTTACAGTTGGACAAGATAGAAGTGAAGGCAATGATCAGGAATCGGCACAACTGATCCACGCCTCCCATCAGAGTCACCAAAAGGGGAAAAAAAAACAACAACTTGAAATAACAAGACCCTAATGGAAACATCGATAGCGGAAAGCCAAAAGGACAGTTACTTTCCCACAAAATGGCCATTTGGCTTCCCAAAACGAAACGACATCAGCGATACACACATTCAAAGACGAACTAGAACAAAATAGACCCGCCTTGAAGTATTTCACCGGGGTGGGGCTTAAATCGATTGTACGCGGTCGCACTCCTCGCCTTGTCCTTGCAGCAGTAAGGGTAGAGGGTGTGTGTGTGTGCGTTTTATTTCTTCCATTTCTTCTCTTCCATTCATTTTCCTCTTTCTCCTCTATCGCTCATCTTTATCACCTCTTCTATTTTTTAACTCCATTTCTCTGGGATCTATCTCTTCTCTATTTCTCTAGGATCTATCTCTTCTCCATTTCTCTGGGAGACGATACAAAATCACCGACAAGGGTTGTTAAACCCAAAACAATCATATTTCTGATCAAAATAAAACTCGTGCTCATATATTTTTTGTTCAGTAAACAGTAAAATTCCTGTACTGAGACCCCAATTTGGACTGTTCAAAAGATCACTTTTGAACAGTCCCAAAGGTGGTCCCTGACCAGAGGACACTATGAGCAGTAAACACAAAGAAAAATTAAGTGCAACCTTCAAAATGGGCTTTTTAAAGCAGAATTAGTCTTAATTTTAGGTGGTCTAGCAGCGGAATTTCACTGTATATTGAGCTATTCCGAATCCCGGCCAAAATAAGCAGATATTGCAACTTTCATAAGGCAGACGCACTGTCGATTATAAATGTTTACGATCATAAACAGGACACGGTTCTTTAAAATTGTTATTCCTATTATTAGATTATTCAGTTATCCTAATATTATCTAAATTAGATTACTACAAATTTCTCCTTAAAAATGTCAGTTTTCAATAACGTTAGGAAGGCTAACAGAATGCAGACCCCCTAAATTTGTATATAATCAGAATGCAGGAAGAGTTAAACAGTTTTTAGGATCGATCCCATTGAGTTACAAGAAGATTACGCTTTAAACAGATATAGAATAAAGAAATTAGAGAATTAAAGCGCCTTAAAAAGAACGAGAGATGTCAAGTCGACGGTAAATTGGATAGAATCTTCATCAATATTGTGTTTTATTCAATATTTAAGACAAGTTCTAATACTAAACATGTAACGGGATAAGACAAGTAAACTGCAGTTACTATGCATTATATCGTCCTTATGATATTGTAGCCCGTGCCTGACAAAACATACAACAAGACCTGGACCAAAACCCAACATACACATCAGTCTGTGTGTCCATTTTGTCTAGTTTTCGTATATTTCTCTTTGGGTAGCGCATATGCTGGAGAAAGTTTATGTGAATGATCAGACTTCGCGCATGCGCAGGTTGATTTGAGTCTCCACTGATCTCTTGGGTCTTGTAGTAGGTTTTATCATTTTAACTTGATGCTTGCAACATTATTTTGCATTTTATTTAGCTTTAAAATCGTAATATGCATTAGTTCTAAGGATAAGGATATTTATATGCCGATACAAAAGTATTAACCAATAAGACGCCAACCACGACAACTGTCGTCTGCTTTGCCGTCTGCCGGTTACTTTATAAGTTTGTTTGTTTTTTTGCAAACAGTGCGGACCCAGTGCGGACCCAGATCAGACTGCTTCTGCTCCTGTAGGAGCAGTCTGATCTGGGCCCACACTGTTTGCCTGTATGCAAAAATATTTAAAAAAAAGTTTGGAAAAACATACAGTAAAATTTCTATATGCAGACCATTTCAGGACTGTTCAAAAATGGTCTTTTAGACCAGAGGACAATTGGTGTAGAAAACACTGGAACCGTTTTAATATGTTTTTAAAAGAAAGAAAAAAAGTCTTAATTTTAGCTGGTCTTAACAGCGCAATTTGACTGTAGTTTGTAATTCATTTATTCTCAGTGTCTCAGTCGCATCACGAAAACACACCAATATAATTATGACCCCCTTAAACCCACCTTCCTTATAGTTAACCCATTTAAGACCAAATGGAATCTTCCTCCTTATATATGGCAGGAGTCCATTTCAAAATTAAGAGGTGTCAGGTTGTGTTTTCTTCAAAATTTATTTGGAAAATATCTGAACTTTTTGCAAACAGTGTAGGCCCTGATCAAACGCCGCGTTCTGCGGCGTCTGATCTGGGCCTGCACTGTTTGTCACGGTACCCGTTTAGGGGTTTCCAGTCTGAAATGGGTTAAATTGAGATTTACAAGGGTACATAACCTTTCTTATTTCTGCTCTAAAACATAGATTGTGGGTACTTGTTGGAATCGCCTTCACGAGGCGGTTCTAACAAGTTCCCACAAGCTGTTTTGCGTAGAAATATGAAAAAATATCAGAAATGTTATCTCAAAAATTCCACTTTCTTTGATGGTAAAAATTTCAATATATTGTATAGGCTTGTTTACTTAATTGGATACGAGTCTGACTGGTGATCAGAAGACCGCGGGTTCGATTCCACTGGGTCCGGCCATATATCTTCGTTTAAAATGATAATGAAAATTTATAATGGTCAGCTGATTTCAAGAAAAGCAGGTGTCAGTTTCGGGTGTGTACTATATAAGCCTGCTCAAGAAATGTGTGATGAATTAAACGGACCGAATCCAGTTTGGCTAGGATGTTCAACTCCAAAAGCAAGGCAAAATTATTATTGAGGAATAAGATATGTACATCCCCGACCGGGTTTCAATGTCATTATTAGTTACCCCCGAGTTTCCTTCATGTTAAGTCCGTATTATGGAATGCAATGATCAGGAATCGATACAATTAACCCACAGCTCCCACCAGAGACACCAAAGGGAAAGAAGCACAAACATGAAACAATCAGACCCAAAAGGAAACACCAACAGCGGAAAGCCAAAAGGACAATACTTTCCCACAAAATGGCCAATTGGCTATATCCAAAGCGCTACACACACTCAAAGACAAACCATAACAAAAATAAACCAAGGCAGAAGAACCGCCTTGGAACGGTCAGTGAAACGAATTCCACTGAGGGGCTTAAATCGATTTTACGTGGCCACAATCCTCGCCCTTCCGTCGCGATTTAGACACTGAATATTTTTTTTCAGTCCGCATGAAGGCCTCCTAACTCATTAGTGAAACATCTCCGTGAACTCAAAAATAAAAAACAACCACAGAGATGAAACAACGGTGAGGACTCGACAGCAAGAAACAACTGAAATGATGGAGCAAGAGAATACCAACAGTTGGACTCCGAAACCTTTCAATCTCACTAAATATACAGAAAACTGAGGTTTATAGGGGAACACATTAGTTTTCATGCTCCAAGGCATAGGTTGTGGGTACTCTTAAGAACCGCCTCAATGGGGCGGTTCTAACGAGCGCCCACAACCTATGTTAGGAGTATAAATTAGAAAAATATCACAAATTTTCATCTGGAACATGACCTTTATGGAGATATGAATGAATACCCTGTGTCAAACGAATGTGTTATCGTAATGAATGGCGAGTCGTGACGACAGGACGACAAGAAACCGTGCGGATGGCGGACATTTTTCTTCAGTGCACATGAGCTATATATATTTCAACGCCTTTTAACCGAAACTCCAGCTTGTAATTTCGAAATTAAAGGGTGTTAGGTTGATTTAGGAAATGGCTACATTTGTTTTGCAAACGGTGAAATGCCTGGTCAAACACAGCGCTTGCGAATATTTACCCTGTTCCTCAAACTATAATGTATTTAAAGGTGCATTATCGAGCTACCGGGTCTCATTTTTTTTCTGGTTTTTATCTTAAATGCATACTCCTTTGTCATATGTACACTTTTGGAGCCAAATACAGCTTCAGAACTTTGTGAAAATGGTCGTTTTCATTCATGTTTACCCTTCGCTCTGAACATGTGTACGGAATTTCTGTTCTAAAAATAAATCTGTCACTTTACACATACATGGCGACAGTATTGTCTCTGAGTGTCTTTACTTATGGCACGGTATTCAGCGTCATATTTTTTCCGATTCAGGTATGGCCTAAGCAAACAAGGCCAAAAATGAACGTCGCATAATGTCATATATGGGGATTCTATTTTTGTCACATACTAAAAATAGATCTAACCAGTGTTCGAAACCTAGTTAGGGAATCCCTCTCAAACTCGTTTACCTGTCATCATAATCATGGTTCGCATTTTTGCATAAAATGCATTCATTTGTATTGTTTTAAAGAAAAAATACCGGCTATATGTATTTTATTTTTGGAAACATTTTTCCAGATAGCTCAATAATGCACCTTTAAATTACTCTTTCTCATGAGGAAAAAATGTCCGTAAGAAATAATGGCGTCCAACATTGTGTCAGAAAATGATAAATATTAGGTAAAAATTATAACATATTTATTATTTCTGCTTTCAACATAGATTGTGGGTACTCGTTAGAACCGCCTCAATGAGGCGGTTCTAACGCGTACCCACAATCTGTTTTTGAGAAAAAATAAGGCAAATAATGTATGCCCCGTAAACCCCACTTTTCTCTATATAAAGTGGGGTTATGGGGCGTCTTCGTTTCACGTACTTGATATCGTGATGTAGTTTACCGATTGTTTTTGGTCTCTTTAAGGTATCTGTGCGTGCCTTTTTAAGGCCCGCAATAACTTATTCATCCTACCTACCGCTTTTTAAATGCATGTTTCTAATTCCCAAATGAATTCTGGGTAATCAGATTTAGTTTCCCATAACTCTTCTTCCTTGTAGTGAAACACCATTTCCCACGGGCCTCCAGAGCAAGTTGACTTGAATGAGGCTTTAAATTTCTAATGAAGTCTAAGTTTCCGAGCCGCCAGTGGGTGACTATTTCGAACAAATTATATTCGCCTTATCTCCAGTATTGCAAGTTTACTCAAATCAAACGAAATTAAATGGCCCATAATTAGATTCTTGTATTTCTCCTTAAAAGCAGAGCACTCACGATGTGTTATGTTTGCAAAATTTGATGCAATTTAGGAGGAAAGTTAAATAACTCATTGCGACATGTTTGTGGAAACGATGTCGGATTGCTCGCCAATATATGAGAATTACGCAAGTTTGTTTAAGGAAGTGTTACTTCGCGGTGCTATATTTCGCATTTTTGGCTTTTCACACCCTTCGCAAATTATATTAAGGTCCCGAATCCACAAAACATAAAAGAGATAACACGTTGTTTGCATTATAAATGGAATCATAATCGATTTAATCGCAATAACGACCAATTTCTGACATTGAATGGACATTTCCATGAAATTCATGTCAGATACGCGCGCACCTTTGGCGCCAAAAAGGACATGGAAGAGGAAATTGTCACCATGGATTCAATTTGTGACAAATGATCTTTTAAAACGCTTTCAGTAATCAAATTACTCATCAGATATAATTTTCATTGCTCTTTTGGGAAACACGCTGTAATCATGGGAAAATAACCTTATTAGTAGGATAATATTCCACACTGCGTATCATATCATGTTAACAAGTCCATTTCATTAAGTTCCTTGTAAACACGACTTTAAGGTTCTTACATACTTTTCAATGAATGATATAGAGATTTTCTCAGTGAAATCTTAATCGATATCTTCACTGTTTCATAGAGAAAATACGATTTTTATTCTTCACTGTTTGTGAATTCGATGTATCCTAAATATATATATATATTCTCTGTTTGTGAAAAGTCAATTAGCTAAACATTATTAATGTCTGACAGAAATTACGTCACGCACGTTTTCACGTCATTCCGATGTTGATGGCGTCACATAACTTAAATAATGTACGCGAGTCAACTGCGGACATTATTTGAATGCGAAGTTCTCGTGAACCATTTGATAAAGTTACATTCCAAGCTGTTTTCCTGGTGCAAACTTGACAATTTACACCCAATATTATACCCAGATAACACGCTGAACACCTCTAAATCGACGCGAAATCGCCCTGGAAAAAAGTGTGTTCCCAGTAGCACTTCATTCGACGACAACGGACAATCTTCTCACTCCATTACCAAGAACAACTAACCAAATAGCAAAATAACATTTATCATATGACGTCGTTGATAAGCAGTGGATAACGTCGTGTAATAAAAATCGTATGACCACACGTGTAATATCACTTTGGCAGGATTAAGTAATGTCATGACGACGTCCATGTCAACAATGCATTTTTCATAGAAAACTTATCAAATTGAAAGGCGATAAAATCCAATTTGAAGTCATATGATAAAGAGAATCTTAGTCTCGTGGTCATTTCATATGATATTTATGAAACTCGCCGAAGGCTCGTTTCATAAATATCATATGAAATGACCACTCGTGTGAGATCCTCTATGTATTATAATTGCCTTAATCACTTTGACAGAAGACTGAGCACTTTGACAGAAGACTGAGGTACTTTGACAGAAGACTGAGGTACTTTGACAGAAG
This sequence comes from Lucinisca nassula, assembly GCA_963580285.1. Lineage (NCBI taxonomy): Eukaryota > Metazoa > Mollusca > Bivalvia > Lucinida > Lucinidae > Lucinisca > Lucinisca nassula. The sequence goes on from OY757011.1 coordinate 177,447,222, forward strand.
ACTGAGGTACTTTGACAGAAGACTGAGGTACTTTGACAGAAAACTGAATAACTCACTGACGTGAGTTGTAACGTCAAATTTAAACCATCAAATTATTAACTTATACATGATTAAGTATATTAGGTATTCTTCTATCTTTAAACTTAAACTTGAAACAATGTAAATTTCAAACATCTAATAAACGAAAATAAATCCATTAGTTACGAATGTGAAATTCTTCAAAAATGTGAAAGAAAAGCGATGTTAACTGTCGCACTGTCCAAAGCTGAAATTTACATCTATCAACGTGCGCCAAGCTTTACCAGCGACATCTAGTGGACATTTTGTTCAACAAGGGGAATAAATTTTCTTTTCATTCGTAAACTCCAACGCAAAAAATTACATTTCTCTCATAGGGGCTTGAATCATGAAAAAATTGAAAAAAAAAAAAAAATTTTTTTTTTGGTACTATAATAGTCTCTAATATAGTACCAAAAAAAAAAAAAAAAATCATTTTTTTTTTTTCATGATTCAAGCCCCTATGATTTCTCTGTGACGATGGCTGACGCTTCGAAATTGCGTTACAAATTACAATTATGATATTTTTTTTCAGTGTAAGATCAATTTTTATTTCACTCATGAACACCAACAGAAGTATTTTCAGTCGTGAAAATAATTATTTCGGTGTTCATTCGGTGAAATAAAAATCGAGCTTACACTGAAAAAAAAAATCAGATATCCTCTATTTACAGGATTTGGTGGAATCTTTCACACCTCAAAAACTGCTTTTCTGATTGATTTATTGTTAGTCTCATATTGAAGGATTTGAATTTTGTCGGACATATTGTATTAATTTTCCCCTTCAGTATCTATATACTTTTGCCAGCTGTGTTTAAGGGCCTCAATGCCACTTTTATAAAACTCCTTTTCTTGGCTGTTTAGAAAATCATCCACTGCATATGACGGCGTGTCATGCACAAGAACCACAACTATGTGCTGCCTTGGTTTTTTAGTTATCTCCCCTTCAAATAAAATAGAAAGACTATCTTGTGATGGCTATAACTCCAATACCCTTAGTGATATATTGATGGTACCTGGCACAGTTGTTCACAAGGCTGAAACGGCGTGTCAACTACAACTCCGGGTGACATGGTATTTTAGTTTTCTCCCCTTCCAATAAAACAGAATCACTACCTTGTGATGGCGATATCTCCAATACTCTTTGAGATATATTGATGGTACTTGATACAGTTGTACTTGAGGTTAAGCAGGCATGTTATGTGCAAGAATCACGACTCTGGGTGCCCTGGTTTTTTAATTATCTCCCCTGACAATATAACCTTGTGATGACGATAACTCTAATACCCTTTGAGATTTATTGATGGTACTTGTCACAATTGTGGACAAGGTAGAGACGGCGTGTCATGCCTAAGAACAACAACTCTGGGTGATTGGGTATTTGAGTTATCTCCCCTTCCAATATAATAGTATGACCAACTTGTGATCACCATAACCCAATACCCTTTGAGACACATTGATGGTATTTGGTGGAGATGTACATGAGGTTAAGCAGGTGTGTCATGCGCAAGAATTACAACTTTGGGTGCCCTGGTTTTTGAGTTATCTCCCCTGACAATATAAGCTTGTGATGGCCACGACTCCAATACCCTTTGAGATATATTCAAGTAACTTGGCACAGTTGTATACAAGGTAAAGAAGGCTGCATGATGCTTCCACGCAGAGCTGAATCCGGCCCGGACACTAGTACTGGTAAACCGCTTAGAGGATCTAAGCCTGTCCAGGAACCGCGGTGCGAGGCGGACCGTCCATGCTAATAAACCCTATTGGTTTCATTGGGCGACAGGGCTTGAGATGTCTTTCATCTCAATGTCGGGTAAAAGTCCCACAAAATTGGAAGCAACGTCTCCAAAATGACCTTTACAGTGTTGACGGGGACGTTAAACCTCAAATCAAACAAACAAACAAGGTAAAGAAGGCATGTCATGTGCAAGAACCGCAACTCTTGGTGCTGTAGTATTTGAGTTATCTTCCCTTTCAATATAACAGTACGAGCACCTTGTGATCACCATATCTCCAATACCCTTTGAGACACATTGATTGTTCTTGGTGTAGTAGTCGCAGATAAGATTGACTAGCCGGAGCTATTCAGGAGTTGTCAATATATGTCAAATTCGCTGAGTCCACCAGAAGATTCGGTAGAGTGCCTTTCGCATGCTTTTTACAAGCGGACGAAATGGTCATATATGCCACAGCTATGCTTGCGTTACAGTTGAATTCACACAACCGGGTGACTTGGTTTACCTTTTTTGTAAATAGAATATTCCTAAGGCAGGTACGAACGATAGCTCCGCCCAGTCAATCTTATCTGCGACTACTATACAGATATACACGAGGTTAAGCAGGCGTGTCATGCACAAGAACCACAATTCTGTGTGTCCTGGTTTAAGAGTTATTTTCCCTGATAGTTTAATAACTCCAATACCTTTTAGGATATATTGCTGGTACAAAATACTTGCCACAATTGTACATGTATATACAAGGTTGGAAAGGTATACCTGTACTTTGAGCATTGGAAATCTAGGATCTTCATCGTCTTGAGAAGCGATCCTTTGTATCATTAGGCGAAGATAGTCTCAATAAACATTACATATACAAAATATACTATGGGCTTACCAGTGTGTTTTAATTCTGTTGCACTTTCTATTTGTAAACTGAATGCCATATTGGCTTTTGGTCGGGGGTTTTCTATCTCCTCTGATGGCTATTTTTTCGCGCATTATACTTATGTAGTTCGCATGGATAAGAACATGGGGAAATCCTTATCCTCGGATCCAGCGGTCACGTGGGGAACTAAGCAAAGATTCATTTAACGATAACAAACATACGTGGGACATATTTCTATTAAAGTCCCAAGCATAAATTGTAGATGATCGTTAATCGTTTCTAACCAGTGCCCACAAGCTATTTCTTGGAGCAGAAATACGAAAAATAATGTTGACCCCTATAAACCTTAGTTTTCTTTTTATAAAGTGGGGGTTTACAGAGATGTTCGTTGCGCGGACTTATTGACCCGATGAAACTGTCACAAGTACGAGGCCCTCGTATTACAAACATTCAAACGGCTCGGCAAGTAACAGTCAGATAGAGGACCGAATTCTATTCCATTCAGACATTGATGGAAATCATTACCAAAACACACCTATACAAATACATTGTACACTTTACCGCCGAAAAAGACTAAAATATTTAGATGAAAATTGTGATTTTTTTTTATTTCTGCTCAAAATATAGATTGTGGGTACTCGTTAGAACCGCCTCATCGAGGCGGTTCTAACGAGTTCCCATAATCTATATTTTAGAGCAGAAATAAGAAAAATAATGTTTACCCCTGTAAACCCCAGTTTTACAATATAAAAGTGGGGTTCAAGGGGGTCAAAATTATATAGACGTGTTTTCGTGATGTGAATGTCGGTTTCATTTTCTTTTACTTTTGAATGCATTAAATGCAAATAACATTTTAATTGCTCGCTGCCAGAACGCTTTGTAAATAGTGGACTTCAGATTTGAGTGGGAGATAAAAAGAGTGAAATAAGAATTTCTATACCCTGCCAAATGTCGGATATTCTTTCTGGTATGCAATTCAAATGAATTTTTATTATATATTCCAAACTTTTCTATGACATGGCAATAACAGTAGTATCGACGTTGAATCTGGATTTCATTGACACGGAACCATCATAGTTCACTTTCTGAAAAGAAATACCATATAAAATTTACTGCACTGTACACCAAAAACCTGGAACACAAAGCGAGGACATCAGCAGTTATTTGTAAACGGTACAAAACTCCACTAACATTACAGAAAAAAAAAACAACTCGCAACTGGGTGTCAGCGCATTTTGACCCATCAGCGCATTTTGACCCATCAGCGTCATCACTTAAGACCGGACAGTGTAAAGCTGCAGTCGAACTTCAACGGTCAGCACGCCTTTAGAGTCAGGGGAACGTGTGGGTAGATCGAGCCACCAAGGACTGATTATACCACCAGATCAGGAGGAGACAACTCTTGCAAAAGTAGTTTTGTCTCCCATGTCAATAGGGGTCAACTCTTAAAGGGTCACCTCTTAAAGTAAAGAATTTACTCCATGGGAGCAAATTCTTTACTTTAAGAGTAGACCCCTTTTTCGGCGGGACTGAGCCTGTAGGAAAGTGAACAGGAAGTCCCGAAAGTTATCTCCATTTGATAAAACGGCGGAAAAATCTGCCAGGTGTTCCCATTCCCCTTAATAAAGGTATGTTGTGTGTATGTATTAGAATCGCGTCACCGAGGCAATTTTAACACACGACATAAAATTTCGGAATCAGACAAGAAACACTCCCTTAATTATCCTAAATAGAGGGAGACCTACGAGAAAACTCCTTAAGAATTGATGAACGTGTTGGAAATAACCCTGCTAAACGAGCCATTGGCAATTCCAGCCATCGAACTACTGTATTTATCATATGGGCCTTGTCAAGAGATTTTGGTACTTATCGCATCCGCGCAGTCTCGCCAGAACCTTCGCTGCTCGCTCATACAAGCAGTGAATCAAGAGGCACCTTCAGACAGAAAGCCATATCCCTGGCCCCTCTGAATGGCTGGGCATGCGCAGTTAAAATTTGTCATGACGGAATGCTCGAAGACACAAATTCGCTTGGCGGGGCTCAGATTATGACGTCGCGTCTGAGAATGAAATAACACCATCTAATACTAGTGTATTAGAAGCGTCCGTGGTGTAGTGGTTACGCTACTCGCCTTGTAAAACAGGGTCGCAGGATCTATCCCGGGCATCTCCAGACTTTCGGATGAGTCTTTAAAACGAGGTCCCGTCTCCGTATGACATTAGCTGTTGGTGGGACGTAAAACTCGAACACTCACTCACTCCACTTGTGGATTAAATATGCAAATTAGTTAGATACGCCTCGTAAAGTAACATGCACTCCGTCGTATAACATTTATGCTGTACCCAATTTTTTATCGAAGAATGATTTTACGAAACTGGGTACTGAAAGCTTGCATTTTCTGAGTTTATATCCTAAGCCACCATAAATTCAGGTTCCAATAGGCCCTGTTGCAGAAGAAATTTAAGGCTAGCATTGCACGTTCAAATCGAAAGGACGTCTATAAAACTTAGAAAAGGTTTTGCGAAGTTAATGATACCGATAACCCACATTAAGGCGTTTAGCTGTCAATAATTTATTTCGAGTGTTGAAGTCAGTTACATGAATAGACACTCTTGCAAACCCAATTAATTGCGATATATAAACACCGCAGGATGCCGCATGAGGAACATGACCATGTCAAAATCAAAATCATCACATTTATCATAGATTTTCCATGAAACAAACCCACTCGTGAAATAGATATGAGGTGAGTCAATGTTTTTCAATAAGCTTTCTTTTACACAACACTCTTTCGTCACTACGACAGGAAAAGCACGGACAAATCGGTAATTGTCATGTGAATATAACCAACGTTAAGCAGCTGTGCTTAGTAACTCATGGTCGAACGGCAAACAACCGACTCCAAAACATTACGCGTTTCGCAACGTAATTCAGAAACCATGTAATGACGTTTCGACATTAGTCAAGAGTTGTGCCCCGTCACAAGACAACTTTTTCTGGGGATTTTTGATCAGCTAAGACACAAACCGGCCTGCTTAGTTATTCCGTTGTATACTGGTGGACTCACCCATTGCTCTATGTTGGACAAGACCATTTGTCATTGTTACGAGCTGGAATAGGAAACCTCTCTGGTGCTTATGCACATCTAAATTATTTTAGTAGATATATGGTAGGGCGGTGCGAGTGAAATATTTTAGGTGAAATATGGTACGCAAACTATGCGGCTCCATGAACAAGTCATGCACATATCATACGATGTATGCATGAGTGGTTTATAGAGAGCTGTTTTACAATACAGGGGGCCGCTAAAAGGCCGAGTCCTATAGAATTTGCCTAAAAATCGCCAACCGCCAAATTGTGCCATATATGATTTTTATTCCCGTCACGTGTTGTGTGGGTGTTCGTTTTGACAGGAGTCATGTCATTGATTATAGGGTCGTTTCATCAATTTTTCCTATGGGAAATATACTATTTGAACGCAAATCCATTATCTACTCGATTTTTGCTATCTGGCTTTGTTTGTGGCCGGTATCTCCACCTCGCCACGAATTGAGCAAGGTAATAAGAGTAGGCATGATTTTCCGGTAGTATTCATAGATATATAAACCCTGAAAAAAGCGGACACTTTAGCAGCAGGTCAAGTTGTAAAGAGTGAACATTGTGACGGGGAAATAGAAAGTATATTGAAAGGTATGTTAAATCTATGTTTAGTATTATTTTTGTATGAACATGCTTGTAGGTTTTGGAGGGGTTTACTTCTAGTATATCCCAACTTTCTGAAGCCTATTCTGAATTCACTGTTGTGGCCTGTAGTGATTAGGCTACTAGCTTTGCCAGCTAGACGTCGCAGAATTGATCCCAGGCTTCTCCAGTAGTAGAATGAGTCTTTCTAAGTGAGGTCCTGTCTCATGCTGACCCTAGATGTTGGTGAGACGTAAAGTTTGGACACCCGCTCATTCTAGATTCATTTAGGCTTTTAGACCCCTTTTGTAGAATGTAATTAATAAACGCCGGGTCACTTGTTTGATCTATGACTTGTGACTAGCTGTGGTTAGAAAACCGTGGTTCCGTCCCAATATGATATTAGGTGTAGAGGGGACGTAAACTTAAGACGGGTTTAACCACAACTTCATCATCAGGGCAAACTCTTACAAGAGCCTGTTGGGTTATCCGTGATGATGAACCGTAATGAATTTTATTTTACAAGCATGTTCACGTTGATTAGAAATAATTTTGTTCAAGAAGAATTACGAGTTAATTTTGTAATGATGCCGTTTTTGTCTGATAACTCAGTTTGTGCATGTATGTACATATAAAGAACGTGATGATGATAAGTGGGAGTATTTGGTCGCCACACGTCATAACGGCCTGAGCGGCGGGGATGACGTCAGCTGCGTCATCGGCGTCGCGAGGACGGTTGTGACGGGGTGCCTACCAAATAGAGAGAATTTACGGCAAACAGTGTTGGCCCTTATGAGACACTAACAAATGTTGTCGATTATAGATGAAAATCTTCTGTTGTAGTTTCTGTTATTAATGTATTGAATTTGTGAATAGCTATATTTGTGAGCCGTGTCGCGGAGAAGCATATGAAATAGAGGTTGTTAGGTTTCCTGTAATTGGCAGCTGACCAGGTAGCGCAAAGGCGTGGTCTGTTCAATTGCCTCTTACTTGTGATAATGTAGTGAGCACAAATTTGATGAGTATTATGCTCAGTAGTAGTGAGCATTAATTGATTTCTGTAGTGCTGAGTAAGGAAACATGAACTTTGAGTATTATTATGTCAAGCGCTGGGTGCTGATAATTTGATGCACAGTCAAGTTGAGTTCTGCTGTACGGTTATTTGTCGCATGCACTAATCAGCCTGTATGTCTGGTCGGCGCATGCGCAATAACGGTATATGCATGAACATATTCTTACTTCTCCGGGAGGGGGATCATGATATAGCATGTATGTTTTGTGACTCGTTTCTAGTCCCGTTATCGTAATTTGCAGGCATAACAATGTGTGACCTGCTGCTCCCTGCTTCATAGCAGCAGGTACTGGTACGACGCTAGGCGTTAGGGTCCAGCAAGGGCGGACAGACCGCCGTAATCAGCGCCTACCAGGATAGAAGCAGATTCTTCTAAATCATTGTTCGTTGTAAACAAATGTGATCATGGAAGAGGTCAACTTACCTTATTTGGACGATCACTAAACGTCTGATCAGCAAACGTGATCGCTAATCCTAGGATTATCAACTATGTTGATAGACTAGTTTTACTAGTTCGCGAGAGGAAGTGTCACGCGAGTGGGGGATTCACCCTAAGTTATAAACTGGCCAGTCGCGTCTTGTGTTGATTCTTTTTTTTGTTTTTCTTGTTTTTGTTGTTTGCTTCTGTAGGTATTCACGTCACCCGTTCCGAGCACAGAACAGTGTTTTGCCTTCGGAGCGGACGTCGTGAGTTGGCTACAGAAGCAACAATTTGTGATGTTTTGTGTTAGTAAGTGTTGTATGTAGATACTGTAAATAATTCATGTCATTCATTTAACATCTTTCTTGTGCCTTACCCCACAGCTGCCCGTACACCTGTCAGAGATCACGCTCGGTTGTCTTGTCAGCATGGGGGTTTGCGGGACGCCGTAAACCCACATGTAACATTTGGTGTCAGTGAAGTGAGGATTTGATCTCTGGCTGGTGTTCCCGGCTGTGGAACAGCACATTGATACTCTGAATCATCAACTTTAGAAAAAAAAAATAATAATGCATTGACAGCCACATTTAGAAATTAACTTTAATCTTCCTTCCTGCGTTGATGAAGTGCGAAACCCATGTATTCAACTGAATGGGTACTGTCAAGTCGATAATTTCTGAGCAGGAAGGCAAGGCAAACCCCACTTTTTCTTGGTAACGAAAAATTTAAGTAGACCCCACTTAATTGTGTTACCTGACATTCTACTAAGTTAAATTGGAGCTACTAATTGATCTTACCCACACATGGTTCTGACGTAGTGACGTTAACAATTTACTGACGTTGACATAACGGTAGCGTTAATTTTTACGCTGTGGCTTGAGGTTAGGTATGACGTAATAGAAACATTAATGGTGACTTGTTATGATCGGAGTTTTGTAATGTGATGAAACTTCGGATTGTAGCATTTTACTGTAAACGTCGTCAGTTTATGACGTCATATTAGACTACTAGTACGCAACGTCATACTTTGCTGAAAGCATTTGACATTTCAAATCGCGTGTGCTTTAAATAACTAACGTTTTAGTTAGATTAACGCGTATAACACATATCTTAACGTTTTAGTTAAGCCCATTCAATCATCACTGATCATAACTGATCAGTTTATAGTGGTTTTGATAGTAACGTGAGATTTACGTTATCAATAATGGAGCGTTTAATGCAAATGGGAAAGGACTTAGGTTATGAGGGGAAGGAGTTACAAGGTTTTGTTAAGGAGCAGCAAGATATTGAGCGGGCAGAAAGGCAAGAGCAAAGGGATTTAGAAAGGTTAAGGTCTGAAGAAAAAGAAAAGGAAAGGGTACATGAACTAGCTAAGTTAGAGGAAAAGGAAAAGGAAAGGGCTGAAAAAGAAAAGGAAAGGGCACATGAACTAGCTATGTTGAATGTTAATAAGGAACATGAAATGGCACGCATTAAGACTGAAAGGGAGGCAAAAGAGATTAGTGAGGCCCATTTAGAAAAAATAAAACATGGGTTTGAGCTACAGCACCAAGAATTAAGGAATCAGTTAGAAATGCAGAGAGCGAAGCTCGAGCTAGAATTTGAAAAGCAAAAAGCTGAGAAGGTGGCTCATGCCCGGGATCCTAAGTTACCTTATTTTGAAGAGGGTAAGGATAAAATGGATAGTTATTTATCTAGATTTGAGAAATATGCTACGGCTAATAAATGGGATAAGAGTGTTTGGGCCGCGTATTTAAGTGCATTGCTCAAAGGGCGCGCACTTGATGTATATGACCGGTTGTCAAATGAGGATGCGGCGGATTATGAAAAGTTAAAGGACGCTTTATTAAAGAATTTTGACATGACAGAGCGCGGATTTAGGAAGCAGTTTCGTTATAGTAGGCCCGAGAAATCAGAAACGTTCATACAGTTCAGTAGTAGACTGAGAAGTTATTTAGAAAAATGGCTTAATATGGCAAAGATAGAAAAATCTTTTCCGGCTGTCTGTGATTTCATGGCAAGGGATCAGTTCCTGGAGTCATGTAATAGAGAACTGTATGTACATCTGAAGCCAAAACAGTTTGGTAATTTAGATGAAATGGCTAGGGAGGCAGATTTGTTTGCAGAAGCGCGCGGGGGCGTATATAGTTGCATTAATAAGGGGCAACGCGATAATAGAGGCGCAGCGCAGGGTAAACAGGACAAAGTTGACTCGAACAAACCGAGTGGTAGACCGGATATCAAGTGTAGCATATGCGGTAAGGGGCATTTAACAATTAAATGTTTTAAGAACCCCGACAGGAAACAATTGTATAGCGCAGAGGTAGGAGCAACTGGAGTAGGGGATAGCGGTGTTAAAGAAAATTTTAACACGCGCGTAGAGACTCAAGGTTCTCAGGTTAAGAATGAGAATACGCAGAATGTAGGTCGTGGTTATACACGTGGTCGTGGTAATTTTAGAGGGTCTTTTCGCGGACGCGGTAAAAATAATAGCACACCACGTGGCGCAGCACACCAAGTTAGTTTTTGTCAAACGGAAGTAACTAGGAAAGGTGATGAGATTGGAAGTATTTTTGAAAATAAGGTTGGTGATCCTTTGATTTCGGATAGGGAGGAGTGTAGTAAGGAAACTAGGGAAGGTGTCTGTTACTTCTTAAAGGCAAGGTTACCGACGGCACAAGGTTTGGTTAATAATAAAAAGGTGGTTGTATTAAGAGATACTGGGTGTACAGGCTGTGTCGTTCGGAGAAGTTTGGTTTCGGATAGTCAGTTAATAGGAAAGGAATCAAATGTTACGTTGATTGATGAATCCACACAAAGGTATCCTTTGGCAATGATTGACATTGATTGTCCTTTTTTCACTGGGAAAACTGAAGCTTTGTGTATGGATGATACGTTGTACGATTTGGTTATCGGTAACATTGATGGATCAAAACTTCCTGATATGTCTCATTTCTCAGCTGCGGCTGTAACTAGGTCTCAAACTAGGCAGGATGAGAAGCCTTACAGAAAACTTAAGGTTCCCGATCAGATCATTAACGATGACAAGGAGGCTTTCAAGCAAGCTCAGGTTGATGATCCAACTTTGGAAAACATCAGGAAAAGGGTTGTATCTGGGAACAAGACTGTGAGTCGTGGTTTAAACCGAGGTGAAACTAGGTTTATTGAGAAAAAAGGTTTGGCATATAGGGAGTTCACCAAGGGTAACAAAGTCTCTTTCCAACTGGTGGTCCCTCAAAGTTTCCGAGGAAAGGTGTTGAAACTGGCTCATGAAACGCTTATGTCTGGACATATGGGTATTAGGAAGACATTGGATAGAGTTGTAACTGAGTTTTACTGGCCCGGTATTTGCGGTGATGTCGCTAGATTTTGTAAATCTTGTGATATTTGTCAGAGAACTATTCAGAAAGGTCGGGTCACTAAAGTACCTCTAGGAAAAATGCCATTGATTGATACGCCATTTAAGAGGGTGGCAGTGGACATAGTTGGTCCAATTGAGCCTCGATCTGATAGGAAATCTCGGTATATTTTAACCATGATAGATTATGCGACAAGGTATCCAGAGGCGATAGCTTTACCGAGTATTGAGACGGAACGTGTCGCGGAAGCGCTTATTGAAATGTTTAGTAGGGTTGGCATTCCTGATGAAATGTTGACTGATTGTGGATCACAGTTTACTGCTGAGGTAATGAAGGAAGTCAGCAGACTTCTTTCTCTTCAACAGTTAACGTGTAGTCCGAGACACCCAATTTGCAACGGACTGATAGAGCGTTTCCACGCTACGTTAAAGCAAATGTTACGTCGCATGTGTGCTGAACGTCCAAAAGATTGGGATAAATATCTTCCAGCTTTATTATTTGCGGTAAGGGAAGTCCCACAAGAGTCTTTAGGATACTCCCCTTTTGAGTTGTTATATGGACGTAACGTCAGAGGTCCAATGGCAATATTAAGAGAATTATGGGCTGAGGAGGTACGCGATGAGCAAGTTCTTTCGACGTATCAATACGTTATTGAGCTTAGGGAACGGTTAGAGCAGACATGCAAATTAGCGCGTGATAATTTAAAGAAGGTTCAGATTAAGCAGAAAGCTTATTATGATAAAGGCGCGAGGTCGCGTAAATTTGACGTCGGCGACAAAGTACTGTTGTTACTACCGACAGACAGTAATAAATTATTGCTTCAATGGAAAGGTCCTTATGAAGTTGTTGAGGTAGTGAACAGAATGGATTATAAGATTGACGTCAATGGAAATGTTAACACATATCACGCTAACATACTGAAGCAATATGTGGAACGTCAAAATGTGACGTCACATTGCTTGCTTTCTGTAGAGTCCACTCCGTCAACTGAAAATGATGACGTTGACGAATTCTCATTGGAAGATTGCGCTTTTCCTACTGCAAAGCAACCAGAGACGTTTAAGGACGTCAATATTTCAGAAATGTTAACGCAGGATCAGCGTAAAGAAATAGAGACGTTGATAAAAGAATACCCGGACGTACTGTCCAGTGTACCTGGACGAACCGACCAAATAGAACACGACATAAAGTTGCTGACGACGGAACCAGTGAGGTCAAAAGGTTATGCCATACCATATAAAGTACGGGATGTAATGGAAAAGGAAATTCAAGATATGTTAGATTTAGGAGTTATTGAGCCATCAATATCTCCATATTCATCCCCTGTAGTACTTGACCCCTAAAAAAGATGGTTCGGTGCGGTTCTGCATTGACTTCCGTAAATTTAATAAGGTGACGGAGTTCGATGCAGAACCAATGCCAAATATGGAGGAGGTTATAAATAGAATGTCGGGGCACAAATACTTTAGCAAATTAGATTTGTCAAAAGGTTATTGGCAGGTAAAAATGACGTCTAAGGCAAAACCCCTAACTGCGTTCGAAACCCCCAAAGGCTTGTTTCAATTCAAAACTATGCCCTTCGGTTTGGTAAACTCAGGAGCAACATTTTGCAGGTTGATGAGAAAGATTCTGTCCGAACTTTCTAACGTTGATAGCTTCGTCGATGATATGTGGATCTTTACCGAAACTTGGAAAGACCACTTGACGTCATTACGTGAAGTTTTAGATAGACTCAGGACAGCCAAGTTGACGGCAAAACCTTCCAAGTGTATGATTGGGTATAGCAGTATCGAATGTCTTGGTCACAGTGTAGCTGCTCAGTCAGTTAGACCGCAAGAAGACAAGATACAAGCTATAAAGGATGCTCCTCGACCTTCTACTAAGAGACAAATAAAGTCATTTCTTGGGTTGGCTGGTTTCTACCGCCGTTTCATTCCAAATTTCTCATCTATCGCTTCCCCTTTGACAGATTTAACTAAGAAAAGTAGACCAAACAAGATCACAGACTGGCAGGACCATCATGAAAAGGCTTTCCAGACCCTGAAGAATAGACTCACGTCTAGTCCTATTCTTCGTCTTCCTATCTTTCATGATGGGAATCCGTTCATACTCCGGACGGACGCTTCTGATGTTGGTATAGGAGCCGTTTTGCTCCAAGAATTTGAAGGGGAAGGACGACTTCCCATTGCTTATGCCAGCAAGAAACTTTTGCCTCGTGAGAAAAACTATTCTGTAATAGAGAAGGAATGTTTGGCTATTATCTGGGGTGTTGAGAAATTTCGCAAGTATCTTTACGGAGTAGAATTCCTGCTTGAGACAGACCACAAACCCTTGTCTTATATGCAAACAGCAAAAGTTCTCAATCCTCGAATTATGCGTTGGGCAATGAAACTACAGCCGTATAGATTTCGGATTGTTGCAATTCGGGGCCAAGAAAATTTGGGGGCAGACTACCTTAGTAGGTAATTCTTCGCACGGTTGTTGTGTAAATAGCTGTCTTGTTTAGATAGGTTCATCCTATTCCATCTCTATACACAAAGAAAAAACATTTCTGATTGTTTTTTCTCCAAAAGGGGAAACCTTTGTTACGAGATGGAATAGGAAACCTCTCTGGTGCTTATGCACATCTAAATTATTTTAGTAGATATATGGTAGGGCGGTGCGAGTGAAATATTTTAGGTGAAATATGGTACGCAAACTATGCGGCTCCATGAACAAGTCATGCACATATCATACGATGTATGCATGAGTGGTTTATAGAGAGCTGTTTTACAATACAGGGGGCCGCTAAAAGGCCGAGTCCTATAGAATTTGCCTAAAAATCGCCAACCGCCAAATTGTGCCATATATGATTTTTATTCCCGTCACGTGTTGTGTGGGTGTTCGTTTTGACAGGAGTCATGTCATTGATTATAGGGTCGTTTCATCAATTTTTCCTATGGGAAATATACTATTTGAACGCAAATCCATTATCTACTCGATTTTTGCTATCTGGCTTTGTTTGTGGCCGGTATCTCCACCTCGCCACGAATTGAGCAAGGTAATAAGAGTAGGCATGATTTTCCGGTAGTATTCATAGATATATAAACCCTGAAAAAAGCGGACACTTTAGCAGCAGGTCAAGTTGTAAAGAGTGAACATTGTGACGGGGAAATAGAAAGTATATTGAAAGGTATGTTAAATCTATGTTTAGTATTATTTTTGTATGAACATGCTTGTAGGTTTTGGAGGGGTTTACTTCTAGTATATCCCAACTTTCTGAAGCCTATTCTGAATTCACTGTTGTGGCCTGTAGTGATTAGGCTACTAGCTTTGCCAGCTAGACGTCGCAGAATTGATCCCAGGCTTCTCCAGTAGTAGAATGAGTCTTTCTAAGTGAGGTCCTGTCTCATGCTGACCCTAGATGTTGGTGAGACGTAAAGTTTGGACACCCGCTCATTCTAGATTCATTTAGGCTTTTAGACCCCTTTTGTAGAATGTAATTAATAAACGCCGGGTCACTTGTTTGATCTATGACTTGTGACTAGCTGTGGTTAGAAAACCGTGGTTCCGTCCCAATATGATATTAGGTGTAGAGGGGACGTAAACTTAAGACGGGTTTAACCACATCTTCATCATCAGGGCAAACTCTTGCAAGAGCCTGTTGGGTTATCCGTGATGATGAACCGTAATGAATTTTATTTTACAAGCATGTTCACGTTGATTAGAAATAATTTTGTTCAAGAAGAATTACGAGTTAATTTTGTAATGATGCCGTTTTTGTCTGATAACTCAGTTTGTGCATGTATGTACATATAAAGAACGTGATGATGATAAGTGGGAGTATTTGGTCGCCACACGTCATAATGGCCTGAGCGGCGGGGATGACGTCAGCTGCGTCATCGGCGTCGCGAGGACGGTTGTGACGGGGTGCCTACCAAATAGAGAGAATTTACGGCAAACAGTGTTGGCCCTTATGAGACACTAACAAATGTTGTCGATTATAGATGAAAATCTTCTGTTGTAGTTTCTATCTGTTATTAATGTATTGAATTTGTGAATAGCTATATTTGTGAGCCGTGTCGCGGAGAAGCATATGAAATAGAGGTTGTTAGGTTTCCTGTAATTGGCAGCTGACCAGGTAGCGCAAAGGCGTGGTCTGTTCAATTGCCTCTTACTTGTGATAATGTAGTGAGCACAAATTTGATGAGTATTATGCTCAGTAGTAGTGAGCATTAATTGATTTCTGTAGTGCTGAGTAAGGAAACATGAACTTTGAGTATTATTATGTCAAGCGCTGGGTGCTGATAATTTGATGCACAGTCAAGTTGAGTTCTGCTGTACGGTTATTTGTCGCATGCACTAATCAGCCTGTATGTCTGGTCGGCGCATGCGCAATAACGGTATATGCATGAACATATTCTTACTTCTCCGGGAGGGGGATCATGATATAGCATGTATGTTTTGTGACTCGTTTCTAGTCCCGTTATCGTAATTTGCAGGCATAACAATGTGTGACCTGCTGCTCCCTGCTTCATAGCAGCAGGTACTGGTACGACGCTAGGCGTTAGGGTCCAGCAAGGGCGGACAGACCGCCGTAATCAGCGCCTACCAGGATAGAAGCAGATTCTTCTAAATCATTGTTCGTTGTAAACAAATGTGATCATGGAAGAGGTCAACTTACCTTATTTGGACGATCACTAAACGTCTGATCAGCAAACGTGATCGCTAATCCTAGGATTATCAACTATGTTGATAGACTAGTTTTACTAGTTCGCGAGAGGAAGTGTCACGCGAGTGGGGGATTCACCCTAAGTTATAAACTGGCCAGTCGCGTCTTGTGTTGATTCTTTTTTTTTTGTTTTTCTTGTTTTTGTTGTTTGCTTCTGTAGGTATTCACGTCACCCGTTCCGAGCACAGAACAGTGTTTTGCCTTCGGAGCGGACGTCGTGAGTTGGCTACAGAAGCAACAATTTGTGATGTTTTGTGTTAGTAAGTGTTGTATGTAGATACTGTAAATAATTCATGTCATTCATTTAACATCTTTCTTGTGCCTTACCCCACAGCTGCCCGTACACCTGTCAGAGATCACGCTCGGTTGTCTTGTCAGCATGGGGGTTTGCGGGACGCCGTAAACCCACATGTAACAGTCATATAAGGGGTGTCGGGCCTATTTTTCGTTTTTATTCTATTTTTGATGGAGAATTCTGTTAAACAGTAGTACAGGCCCTGATCAGACGCCGCGTTCTGCGGCTTCTGATCTGGACCTGCACTGTTTGCCAAGGTATCCCTTTAGGGGTTTCCCGCATACAATGGATTAAACAGACTAGCAAAAGTCCTTACAATTCTGTATATAGGAACTACAGGAAGCCGCGAACATAAAGTTGCTGACCAGACTGAGCGGATGCACAGACTGATCTCTACCTTTGTTGTTCGCAAAAGGCAGAGACAGGTATTCTCAATGATAAACTAATGATAATAAGCTTACCTAAAATAACTTAATCATCAGTGAGGTCAACGACGCTGACGGAACTGGTCTGTTTTCCGAAAGGGTTGAAGAGAAGCATGATTATGAACAGAAATCCAAGGAACATCAGGACTGAAATGAATGAACAAATGAATGAATGAATGGAGAATGAATGAATGAATGAATGAATGAATGGATGAATGAAGAAAAGACAAAAAGAAAGAAAGAATAAATAAACTAATGGAAAATAAAAAAATAAAGAAAGATAGACAGAAATAAAGAATTTATGAATGATATTAGCAGGCTATAGTTAATGTTCATCAAACGGACATGCACAGTCAACTATATATGTAACAGGGCTAGACGCACGCCGCCTTGGATGGAACTAGCCCAATGTCACCACAACATGTCTGCGAGCAATTACAAAGGCTTTTGAAACTTAATGTGCAGGCTCGCCATCCTTAAGGCTTTGCTAATCTCCTTTACGATAAGTACAGGTACCCTTTTCTCATTCCCAAAACACAGTAACAGAAACCCGCTGATCACTCGAGAATTCCTCTGTCAGAAATTAAGTCCGATTAGCCCATACAATTTTTATAGAGAAAAGGACTAGGGTTGTTCAGGGTAGCGTTGTTCATGTTCACATCGAATTGACTGCTTTTTATTCATATGGCCGGGTTTGTGAGCAGACACCCGTAAACAACACACTTTTATGTAATAAGAGGGCTTATGTGCAAGGAATTTTGCTCTCTGCATCATTTGCGGGCGGGGACACAGAAAGTGTCATTATGGTGAACGGACAAGAGCCCATTGTAACAAAAGCCCACCAGGGCAATAACCTATTGGACACTATCCCACAGGACAATGGCACACTGCTAAACGTTGGTAGGGAGAACAAATTTTGTTTGTTTGATTTGAGTCCCACAAAATGATCTATACAGTTTTGACGGGGACTGAAAACCTCAAATCAAACAAACAAAACAAAATAATTTTGACCCACTTAAACCTCATTTTTATATAATAGAACTGGGGTTTATAGGGGTTCATATTATTTTCCTTATTTCTGCTCTCAGTCATACATGTTGTACACTCGTTACTTGCCGAGGCGGTTCTAACGAGACTTAGCAGAATTATGAAAATATATGAACAGGCGTGTATTCGAAACGTATGGCATAAACAGTTTTCTTGTCCGTGATATTATAATGTTTTGAATATAATTGATTGACCAGTAAAGGCCCAGATCAGATGCGACATGTGTCTGCGTATATCAACAAAAGGGACGTCAGTATCGAATGTAGGACAATACGTCCCATGCCCTTTTTGACGCGAGTACTGGTAAATCGCTTTGAGGTTCTAAAGTGGTGCGAGTCCAACCGCCCATGCATATAAACCCTATTGGTTTCACTGGGTGGCAGGGCTTGAGATGTCGGTTAAAGGTCCCACAAAATTGGAAGCAACGTCTCCAAAATGACATATACCGTGTTAACGGGGACGTTAAACCTCAAATCAAATAAAGAAACAAATGTTCTAATTTCATTTCGGTTAGTTATCAATTAGATAGGTCTCTTTTCCCAGCAAACCAGCCTGCGCATGCGCGCAGTCTGATCAGAGTCTTTGCTGTTTGAATGAGTCTTCTAAGGCATCCGGAATAGCCAAAGACTGGCCAAACTGAATGTACATACTGGTTGATCTGAGTCTTCGCTGGTTGTACTAATATTATTGTAGGTTTTGTTATGCACAGGCTCATATGTTTTGTGAAAGAACCACTTTAACCCCCAAAAAACGCCAAGAAAAACTGCAGGTGAAAATATTGTCATTTTATGTCGTCTGCTTCATACTTGCAAACTTTCGAAAACATTTGGCATGCGTGCAAACAGTATAGATCCCGATCTGACTGCTCGTCAAGTAGCAGTCTGCACTGGGTTGTAAACTTTACAATGTTTTTCAACAAACCAGCTGACAACAAAGCCAACGAGAATTGTTGTGATTGGCATCTTAAGGTTTAAGTAAATTTATGATTTTTATAAGTCAACCAACTGTTTATTGCGCTATCCAGCACAAGCAATAACTACCTATTGGTTACCCCGTAGGGATAAGTAAATAACCCTTTCACCCCCGAGATAAGGAATTGACCATAAATAATGACTTCAAATATACATGTAATTCTATATAATTTTACAAGTTTTATATTTCGATTTTGAAAGATCATTGTATTTACCTAACATTAATACAAGACGTGCAAATTGTCTTTTGTTCGCAAATTTCTTTAATGAATCAAATATTATGAAATTAAGGCGCTTATGCAAATTTCTATTAACAATTCAAGATACATTTAAAATACGTCCTCGATAGCAATACATTCATTTAGAAAGTCTGTATCTACTTTGTGCGTGTGTATGTGGTATGTAAGGGCTTTGCAGTGTTGGTGTCTGCATGGTTTACCGTCTACATACAGCCTATGTTCCAAATAATATTGTTTGCATGTAATTATTCCCACCTCATATTACATGTTCTGGCCCCCGCCCATAGGGGCTTGAAAAAATATATGGGCTGCATGGTGCTTCCACGCAGAGCTGAATCCGACCCGCACACTAGTACTGGTAAACTGCTTAGAAGATCTAAGCCTGTCCAAGAACCGCGGTGCGAGGCGGACCGTCCATGCTAATAAACCCCATTGGTTTCATTGGGCGATAGGGCTTGAAGTGTCATTTCATCTCAATGTCGGGTAAAAGTCCCACAAAATTGGAAGCAACGTCTCCAGAATGACCTTTACAGTGTTAACGGGGACGTTAAACCTCAAGTCAAATAAAAACAAACAAAATCATGTTCTGAAGGAATCGAATAAACTTGTAATATAATTCTCTGTATTGGGTCCGAGTATAATTCGCTTACTTGCTGATGAGACGGTGCATTTTGAGCCTCAACTGGATCTACACTGTTTGCATAGGTTTATGAACCGGTCTACGTGGTTGGAAGGTTTACGCCATAAACTCCTGCGATCAGTTTTTGTTCTATTTGGTCATTTTGAACCTGTCACTATCTATCCACAATTTTCGGCGCAGGCTTATATAGGTATATTATGAGTACTGGTACTCATAATACGTTTAGTGAAAGGCGCTGCAATATATGTATTATAAGGCGCTTCTAATGAGTGTCCACATCATGTGACAAGTCCGTGCCATAATCACCCGAACTAAACCCCTCTTTATATAGAGAAAATTGGTGATGGGTAAACGTCTGCTCCAAAACATAGGTTTTGGGTACTCGTTAGAGCCACCTGAGTAAGTCTGGAATGGGTCTTCACTGTTTGTTCACAGAATAAAGGCATATCCTTCCCAACGCTACGAAAACGCGCCTATACAAATACATTGTAAACTTAAACGTCCCAAAAAACTAAACATTTAAGATAAAAAATGTGATATTTTTCTTATTTGAGCTCAAAAAATAGGTTGTGGGCACTCGTTAGAACCCTCTCATTGAGGTGGTTCTAACGAGTACCCACATTCTATATTTTAGAGCAGAAATAAGAAAAATAAAGTTTTTCCCTGTAAACCCCAGTTTTACTATATGAATGTGGGGTTCAAGGAGGTCAAACTTATATAGACATGTTTGCGTGATGATTTTTTATGGGGATATTCAAAAACACTAGAACATAAGACAAGTAAAATAAAGGTTTTGAGTAATAGTGTCTGATTAAGCATCTGACCACCTAGATGATCGCCTCTCCCAAACCAATGTACATAACAGGTAGAAAAAAGTCACAGGAAAAAAAAAGTCTCGGAAATAAAGTCGCAGTTTGGGGTAGGAAAACAAGAGGGCCATGATGGACCTGGATCGCTCACCTGATCCACACTGTTGCAATGAAATGGTAGGTAATACAGTAAAGTGCCTTGTCAGAAGTAAAATACATGCCAAATATGAAAGCTTTATCTTTAATGGTTCAAAAGTTATGATAAAGTAAGTCAAAGGTCAAGGTCACATAAGTATCCATATCCTATGTAATAATTAAAAAATGAATACCGCCACAAACCACTATTTTCTCCGAATCTAATCCTCCGGACAAATCCCACTCTCTCCCCTTTTTGTAAAGGCGGACAAAATCCCTCCATCATTTGTTTAGGTGGACAAAATCCCCCTGGACATACCCCCTGCCATAGTTCCTTCATAGTTGTATGACGAGTATTTAATCCGCCGTTTTGAGGTTTAACGTCCCCGTCAACATAGTATAGGTCAGTTTGGAGACGTTGTTTCAATTTTGTGGGATTTTTACCCGACGTTGAGATGAAATGACATCTCAAGCCCTGCCGCCCAGTGATACCAATAGGGTTTATGTACATATTGTTTCAGTCGAAACATAGATTGTGGGTATTCGTTAGAACTTTCCAAAATCTATGATATGAGAATAAGATACAACCATGTAAATCTTACGTTCTCTGTATAAAGTGTGGCTAACAGAAGTGTTCCTTACACGGACTTGTTAGTACTGCTAAACCGATGATGATGGACACTGATTAGAACCGCCTCGATGCCACGCAATATCCATGTATGTATTTGGAAACAAGAATGTATGTAGCAGGGAATCAGGAAAGAAAATCTTAAACTAACTCCATTTAATCTCCAAAACTAGCATCGTTCAGCTGAAATTTGAGTATTGTTTTCAGTTTAAACATAGAAGGGGGGTACTCGGTAGAATCGCCTCAATCAGTTATCAAAATTCTATGTTCTAAGCAAAGAATATAGGAGATTGAGGTATGCCCCTTTAAAGTCCATATTTTTTCGGTATAAAGTGGTGTTACCAGGGGTGGTGATCGTCATAAGGACCTGTTAGCTGATTTACTGCTAAAAACCGTTGAGGATGGACAAACATTAGAACCGCCTCGGAACGGCGCAGTATATGTTTGTCTACCCAGGATCATGGTGTATATGAAATATGACCTGCTGTAAAAATAATAACACTCGTATGGTATAAATGAAAAAAGGAGAGAAACAAAAAACAAAAAACAACAAGAAGCAACTGGCAATAGCCAATATACGTTAAAATGGCTAGTGCCGGTCGACTGGCAATAGCCAAAATACGTTGAAATGGCTAGTGCCAGTCGACTGTCAATAGCCATTTTAACGTATTTTGGCTATTGCCAGTCGACTGTCAATAGCCATTTTAACGTGTTTTGGCTATTGCCAGTCGACTGGCAATAGACCTTTCCTTTTATTATATCAAGTATTTGATTAGCTGACAGTCAGAAATGGGTGTGGCAAAATTAATTTATTCATTGGGAAAAGAGTTTAAACTGTACATTATCCATGAGCCGCGACAAGTAAAAATATGTTTCGGACATATGTGCCCAGTGCCGGAAGACTCGAACGAGCCCGCCAATCCAATACATCGGGACACGCACCTTTTCAACTCAAACGCGTTGAGGTCGATGACATAGATCACTCTGCGAAGTCTCAGATCGCGGGACAGCGCAGACTGAACTGAGTCTCTTCATTGTGCGCACGTGTACAAGGACACGTCCCTACTGGCACAAAAACTGGTAACTCTTAGCTTTCGCATGAAAATATAATGGTAGTTTGGTATTTTTCCTAGTTCTGTCCCAAACATAATTAGATTGTGGGTACTCGTTAGAACCGCATCATTATTACGGCGGCTGAAGGTGCTGAGGATTGTGTAGCTAAGTTTACCTCTTTGGTTAGAGCTAGGGACTTACTTCCCATATCACAGGTCCTGGTGTTTGAATGTCATTAGACGTGTCACCAGTAACAATTCTGATTCTGATGGAAGCGGTTAAACGTGCCAACAACCTACGTTCTGAGCAAAAACAAGGACAGTAATGTTTACCCGTGCCCCAGTTTTGCCCATACAGGACTTATTATTTTCTTTTATTTCGGGATTACGGTCCTTTCAAGATTAGTCAACATTTTGAGCCGATCGTTAATTAAAGGTGTGAGAAAACCGGAGTATCCGTAGACCCGCTTCGACCATCCACTTCAGAACTTGGTGTCTCACATGTGGCCCGAGCTAGGATTAAACCCGTGAGAGACCTAATTTTAAGAGTCATTGCTCCTAACCGATATCGGCCCGACACAGGGCTGACTTTTTAACGTCCGTATGTCATGGAGTACTGCGATATGAAGGCGCAAAGACCACCTTGTAAATCTGGAAAAACATATCTGTCATAACAGCTCATAATGACGAAGTCTGCGAAATCACGAACAAAATGCAAATGCATCCGTTACGAAAACACCCTATTCAAAAATACTGAAATATATCATCTGATATATATATATATATTTTTTTTGTCAAAACAAAGATTGTAGGAACTCGTTAGATGCCCTAGGGGAGTCGGTTCTGACGAGTACCCACAATCTATGTTTTTAGCAGAATTAAGAAAAAAAAAATGTATTCCCCAGTTTCAGTGCAGATTGTATTTTCTGGTCCTTTGGGATCATTGAGTTCATCTTGAATCATTTTGAAAATAAGCCCGTGCTAGAGGGCGTGGCCGGTGCTGCACATTTCAGTACTGGTCATGTACAGATTCAATAAAACCGAACTATTTTCGTTTATTTGGTGTATTCTTTGCTTCCAACGGATCTAACTATTCAGAACTTATTTACTATATATAAGTAGGGTTTAAGGGTGTAAACATTATATAGGCGTGTTTTCGTCATCTTTCCTGTGTACACATTAACATGGGCTCCATGCGCCTGCTGTTCTTAATACTGGAATGTCCAGCGGATTATCGCAGCCGTGTGAAATGATTTTTTCCCTTGGCCCCAATTCTCTGGTGAAAATTATTTTTTTTCTTTTGTTATTCCCGCTATCAGCCTAGATTATGGATACTCGTTATAAAGCCACCCAAATCATCACGATAGCAGATCCGTGTGAAATAATACAGTCATTCATTTCTCCATTTATGAAGAAAAATTGTGATGTTTCTCTTATTTTTTGCTCTAAGATATAGATGGTGAGTTCTCGTTTGAGACGTTGCCCGCCGAAAGTTCCAACTAACGTTTCGCGAGTACACAAAGCTATAGGGAATTTGGTTGATAAATGTATTGAAAATTTTACCACCAAAAATGAAAATTTTCAGATAAATATTCTGATATTTGTCATACATAGACGGTCCAACCTATGTTTGAGCAGAAATAAGAAAAATAATGAATACCCCTGAGCAACCCGATTTTACTATATAACAGTGGAGTTTTAAGGGGATCAAAATTATTTAGGCGTGTTTTCATGATGGAACAGCTAACGTCTTGTCCGCAGCTACCGCGATCCTCTTTTTTATACCATTATGTCACTAAAAAGCGAGTTAGAAAATTCTGGTTTTAATGATACTTTAATTGCTGAACAATACCCCATACTGCGAAAATTTCCGAAAAAAGCATTATAGAAGAATGAAGGGAGCCTTAATTGTCCTAAACTATCTCATTATGTCCAATATTTGCCCGTTTTACAGATCTTATTTCCTGATCTCCTGGAATCTTG
This sequence comes from Lucinisca nassula, assembly GCA_963580285.1. Taxonomy (NCBI): domain Eukaryota; kingdom Metazoa; phylum Mollusca; class Bivalvia; order Lucinida; family Lucinidae; genus Lucinisca; species Lucinisca nassula. Next base: position 177,471,354 of record OY757011.1, read on the forward strand.
CTAGGAACGGCGTTACGCGAGACTTTAGGTCTTATTTTGGTCGTAAAGTTACACGTCTTGACAAGAGACAGGGAGCTGGATTTGTCGATGAAAGCTCGGAAACGATAATTTATTAGGGGTTAAATCTTTGTAGCTTTGGGTGTTGGACAACTTCAGTTGAATAAACCCCGCAAAACTCTATAAATCGCCAAGTTTCAGCTTAAGATGCGCAGCAGTCGCATTAATTATTTAAATAAATTCGGTGATTTGAATCTTAGGACGTATTAAGAAGTGTAATCTTATTAATTGGTGAATGGTTATAAATAAAGCTATCAAAGAAGACAATTGCAATTACTTTTAGGCATCTTTAATACATTATACGGAGATTATGGGTCTGTTGAAGAAAGTATGATCTAATAGAAGCGGGAAATTTTGTCAAATTTTGTAACAGACTCACCAATTTAAGTCAGTTATTCAGTTATTGTCGGAGAATGAGAAAGATCTAGTGTTTTGGAATTGGATTAATCAAGGTCCGGCCAGCGCTTTAATAAAATTAGTCCACTACGCATGCGCAGTAATTGATAGAAAAGGCCTCTGGGAAAGATCAGTTGTCACTTGTTTCCGTAGTTGACATAATATGAGTTTCTGACGCTTCACACATTTATATTCAGTATAGATCAGTGCATATTATACTCCATTACAATAACCCACCTATGCTTTATGGATGATCTTATGAAACGAGCATTTGGCGAGTTTCGTTAATTTCAGATGAAATGACCCACGAGAGTAAGATTCTTTTTATCATATAAAGATTTTTATATATCATATGACGTCACGTCTGAGAATGCAATAACGCCGTGTAATAAATTAGGTAATCCACTAGTGGATTAAATATGCAGATTAGTTAGGTACCACGTACGACGTCCTTAACGACGTCGCGTTTACTTGTGGCGGAATATTGACATTTTTATAAAACCGTCCTGAATAAAATGCGTTTTAAATGACATATGATAAACAGAATCTTGCATTCGTGCTCATGTATTATTAAATTTATTAAACGAGTTGAGGAAAAGGGATTAAATGCTCGGCGAAGCCTCGCATTTTATCCCTTTTCCTCAACTCTTGTAATATGAGTCGAGGATTTAATAGTGTTCATGTATTATTAAATTTACAAAACTCGTTGAGGAAAAGGGATAAAATGCTCGGCAAAGTCTCGCATTTTATCCCTTTAATAAATTCAATAATGAATGAACACTAATGTAAATCCTCTATTTAATCGGATTTATTGCCGATGAAGTTTAGAAGAATTTCAAAAGAAAACTTTTGGTTGTCATGGACGGCGTCGTGATCTTACACTTGTGTTCATGTATTATTGAATTTATCAAACTGTTGAGGAAAAGGGATAAAATGCTCGGCAAAGTCTCGCATTTTATCCCTTTAATAAATTCAATAATGAATGAACACTAATGCAAGTCCTCTATTAAATCGGATTTATTGCTGATGAAGTTAAGAAGAATTTCAAAAGAAAACTTTTGGTTGTCATGGACGGCGTCGTGACGTTACCATGGTTACGCGCCAGTAACCATATGTATATTACACTTGTCGGTTACATGATTTTTATTAGATGACGTTACGACGGTTATATGATAAAATTTGGGATCTGATTTATATATGTCATCTCCTGAGGCAATGTGGAACAGTGAGAAGTTCGCACAAGAATGTGTGTGTGTGTGTGTGTGTGTGCGTGCGTGCGTGCGTGCGTGTGTGTGTTCCCCCTTTATTTGACATAACAAATACATTATGTTGAATGGTAATGAATGTAAACCCAATAATAATTCGACAAGTAATAAGCCACATTTTGCTGTTTTAGTGTCACCTGGCGTTGTTGAGGAGTGAAAACCTTTTCAAGTACTTGTGCTTTCGTCCCATCATTTATTTGCCAGCAAGCAGACTTTCCTTTTTCATATGCGCCTGGAGTGAGTATTTCTTATTTTCTGAATGACAAAAAGTAAAGTAAAAATAAATAAATAAAACAATAATAATAAAAAAACACGTCGGAATGCCGTAGCATACTTGATATCACTGATACTAATTATATACAGTCAACCCTCTTCATACCGACATTCGGTATGATGACAAAACTCGTTATAGCGACCTTTTCAGCAAAATGAGACAGATTGAAAACTGTTTTCAAGAATAATGCATTAAATAAATAAAATACTCCCAGAAACAAATATTGTGGTCATCTGTTAGAATCCCCTCCCCTGAAGCGATTCTAACAAATAACCACAAGATTCGGTTCTTGGGACAATTCAGAGAAAGACGCCCTTTATTACCTACCGTAATGATCCTAAGTATTGGGACAGACAGGCCGAGGCAAACAGTGCAGACCCAGATCAGACTGCTCCTGAAGAAGCAGTCTGATCAGGGTCTACACTGTTTGCCATTCCGTCTTCATCCTTTGTACTCCTTGCTGGATCATGAAACAAATTTGTTAAATTTAAGGAGCATTACAGCAAGGCCTTAAGGTGACACATTTTTTTTATTTATTTTTACGGTATTATTCTACTCCTATGCCTATAAGACACTCGAGTTACTGCTTCTGTACAACTATTAACCGAATCCAGCCAAGCTCTGGCCGGCAAGGCAACTCCAAACTAAAACCTACATGTTTGGATTCGCCTGTTCCAGCTATGTAAAGTCTGTTTCGGTAGCTGGGCGGAAGAAATCATATCTCTGATTCAACGGCCCTAAGGCGATGCATCAGCATATTGTGGAGCATGGAGAGCATGGCAAGACACTAAAGCAGTCGTCATGGGCATCCACTGCATTCGGGCTTATTAGCTTTAGTGTCTTGGCACTGTCTTGCACCTGGATCCAGCTAGGCCAGGACAAGAGAGTGAGGTTGACTCTGCGCGCCTGTCCCTCTAACCCATTTTACAGCGCATATCATCTTAATACTATACAGACAGTCACAACAAGCATACGTAAGCCACACAACAAGCCCCGTGGCGATGGGCGATCGGTGAAGTAGCAGATGAGGAAACACTGGAAGCTGTAGTTGCAGACCTGCAAACAGGCGGCTTTGTTCTATAGGGTCGCTTTCCTCGAGAATGAAGCAGTATGGGAAATTCGGCAGCCGAACTGAGTGACTGAGCAGTCCTTTTTTGGATCGCACTGATCGTCCCCTTAGCATGGGGAAGGGCTAGAAAATGTGCCCGAAACAAGAATTTCATAGAATAGAATTTTATTTACTGCACAGATATACCCTAAAGGAAGCGGCATTGAAACACAAGAGTGATGCTATGAAATATTACATTCACTTACAAACAGTCTGACAGATTTCAAAACATGTCAAAAAATTAATAAAACACTGTCTTGGGCATCGATGAATAGTTATTTGTTGAAATTGTACTCTGAAGCAATTTATTTCGCAAAGTTTGTTACTTAGAGCATTCGCACAAAAAAACTAATTTCATCATCAACTACCTGACAATTGTTGCACAATATGTCCTTTATTTTTGACCTGAATATCCACCCGCACAATTTGTAGATTGTGTGCACTTATTCTAAAAGAAGCCGAAGCTTTCAAGTAAAACATCTAAATAATCTTCAAAGGCAAACGAAAATGAATCGCACCACTTTTAGAATTTTGATTTCTTTAGTTTAAGGTGAAAATGACTGACTTTTTTCAACTGATAAACACGGTATTGTAAAGTTGCCGTTTGACACGAATACTGCGTTATTTTCATGATGTGCATGTGCACATGCAAAATGCAAAAGTCGAAACATTTTCGTAATCACGATACATTTGGCACTTTCTTTACTGTCATTATAAGGACCGGATTCTTTACGTTAAAGAGCCAGCAAAAGATTTCAGCCAAGCCAATTGTATGTCTAAGTAACGTCGATCGTCATTGTGCCCTCGATATGGTTGAAGGTGGGCTTTCATACCGCCATGTTCGCACACAATGATTGCTCGATTGGTTGAAAGGCACACCGCTACGGGGTCTGTGGACGATAGACAACGCTCTGGACGTGAACGTGTTACTACACGTCTGCAGGACCGGTATATTGTTTTGAGTTATTAACGCGACCGATTCAGGACGTCTGTTGAAACTGCCCATAAACTACGCATAAGTTCTTTAGCTGTACGCCGGCGTCCCCAGGAACGCGGTATTTCTAGCCATAAGACGCATAGGGGGGGGGGGGTGCGTTTTGACGACGGAATGTCGAATCAGTCGCTTTAACTGGTGTCTACAGCGTATCAGATGGACACAACAGCATTGGCGTGGTGTACTGTTCACGGACGGGTCCCGTTTATGTGTTGAAATGTTTGATATTCGGCGTAAAGTATTGCATCGACGTGGGGAGCGATTTCAAGACTGTTGTGTTAAACAGGTGTGGGGTGGTGGTGGCGTAATGGTGTGGGGAGGGATTTCATGGCGCCACAAAATCCAACTCATTGTTGTTGATGGCAATTTGACAGCACGTCGGTTTAAGAAATGAATTTTATTTTTATGCTGTTCATGCAAGTATGAACGCAGCGGGACGCGTGCAAAGTAAATGGGTTCATGTAAATTTTGCTTGCGATCCGCTGTCGTTCATGCTTTCATGAAAAGCAGAAAAATTAAGTTTTTTTTTTATATGTTTACATTCTTTGTCCCCCATCACTGGGCGAAAAAATGCTTGTAGGGGAAATTTTTAAAGCTGAAAAACATTTACACGCTGTTTTTCTACTAAGAGCGGTAAAGCGTTGACGTCACCAACGCCCATAGAGAACCAGTGTTTAGACTGACATCACCGAAAATCACGCGACCTGATGCGTTCATGGAAGTATTAACTACATTGTTTTCTATAGGTTTAAATTAGACTTTACACTGGAATTGTAAATATACATCGATGAAATCTTAGAGCCTGAAGTGGTACCATTTTTACGCACTAATGGTGACGTTACGCTTTTCAAACAGGACAATGCATATTCTCATTCTGCGAGGCTAACCATGGGACTTTTTCAATCAAAATTGTGTGCAGGTTCTTCCTTAGCCTGCGTTTTCGCCAGATTTAAACACAATTGAGCACCTTTGGGACCATCCCATTCCACCAGTCAACCCGGTATTAGGATATGTGGTTTTGATTTTTCGGGTGTGTGGACTTATTTGAGTCTCCGAATCTCTGCATCCAATGAAATGCTACAACTCTGTTGTGAGTCTGTGGATAAGTTAGCGGTAATTCATAAAACGTGATCAAATGCTGAAAATATTGTGAATCAATTAAAATTTGAGGTATAGTACTAGTGGTGCGTTTTCATCGAATATGAGTATATATATCCTCAGCTTAGCCATGCCAACTTCTGAATTTAATTTTGTCCAAAATGAAACAAACCGTTCCTTTAACCTAAACTTAATGCTTGTAAGCAAAGCAGATACATTAAATGTACTATGATTGTCCCATTCAATTGCCTGCTTCAAAACCGAGATCCCATTTAGCAGGCGAGCAAGAAAGACGAAGATAAAGGTAATACCTTTGACAATCGGCACATGTCTTTGATGGACAGTGCTGGCTCAGAATAGAATAGCTATAGTTGGTAGAGAACTGTTTTGCAAAATACTCAGGGTAGATGGAGCCCTCAAGCCGTGGACGGCAATCCATCTAAGAGAAGGTAACCCCAAACTAAAACCTACATGTTTGGATTTGCCTGTTCCAGCTATGTAAAGTCTTCTTGCGCAGCTGGGGCGGAAGAAATCATTTCTCTGATTCAACGGTATCACTGCTGGGAGCCGTGGGTTAATTGTATCCATTCACGATCATTGCATTCCCTTCTATTTTGATTGGTAGAAAGTCGAGATTGCAGCTCTGCGTGAGTCTCGGCTTGCAGAGGAATGGCAATTAAAAGAAGATGGTGCTGACTACACTTTCTTCTGGAGTGGACGCAAGAAAGAAGAGCGGTGTGAAGCAGGAGTAGGTCTCGCCATCAAATCACATCTTGTCAGCAGGCTCTCAGGACTTCCAAAATGCATAATTGACCGCCTGACACTGAGACTTCCTGGCATGCAACCATTGTAAGTGCCTATGCACCCACAATGACCGACCCAGATGAGGTCAAAGATAAGTTAAATGATGATCTTGATTCTGTGAGTTCTGCTACACCCTGGACAGACAAATTCATCCTCTTGGGAGACGTCAATGCAAGAGTGGACACAGACCACCAAACATTAGACAGAGTGATTGATTGGGACTGAAGGACTTAACAGTAATGGCCTTCTCCTTTTGGAAAATTGTGCAGAGCCAGTACTGCTGATCGCGTTCACAGTCTTCCGTCTACCAACTCGCAACAAGACGTCATGGATGCACCCTAGCTCTAAACACTGGCATCTCGTAGTACGAAGGAATAGCAGTCTGCTTTAAGTTAAGTTAAAGGAACGGTTTGTTTCATTTTGGAAGAACAGATTAAATTCAGAAGTTGGCATGGATAAGCTGAGGACATATATACAGAGTGACAAAGACTATGTATGGTGCAGACTGCTGGGCAGATCACAGGCGTGATAGATCAAAGAGTCTAACTGTTGGTCTTCTGTTGCACCAGCATTTCAGGGGTTTCTTGCTGTCCCACAGTGGAATTCGTTTCACTGGTTCTTCTGTCGCGGTTTATTTTTGTTATGGTTTGTCTTTGAGTGTGTGTATCGCTTATATTATTTTGTTTTGGGTAGCCAATTGGCCATTTGGTGGGATAGTAACTGTCCTTTTGACTTTCCGCTATTGATGTTTCCATTAGGGGGCCTAGTTGTTTCATGTTTGTGTTCCTTTCCCTTGGGTGTCTCTGATGGGAGCTGTTGGTTAATTGTATCGGTTCCTGATCATTGCCTTGACTTCTATTCTGTTACTAACAAACTCAGCCAGTGTTTTCAGCATGCACGGTGACCACAAGACAAGAAAGTGTCCAAGAGACTTAATAGCTCTAAGCTGAAACAAGACAGCAAGAGGCAAACCTTCATCAATGATATTTGCAGCCGATTAGATGCAATGGAACTTAGTCCTGACGATCCAGAAAAGAACTGGACAGTCTTAAGAGACACTGTTCACTCCTCAGCCATGGATTCCCCCCAGGACTAGCATCTCGTAGACAACAATACTGGTTTAACGGGAATGACGAAGAAATCCAGGGACTCCTTGAAGAGAAACACCAAAACACAATGCACACCTCAGTGATTCCAGCTCGCGGCATATTCAAATATAAGCAATACAGTCCAGCCTAGGTTCAAAGATATGCAAGACTCCTGACTGAGCACTTAAATTGATGAAAATCAGTCCTTTGCAATTAGAAAAGAATATGAATAAATTCTTTGATGGGCTAAATACAGGTTTTGGTCCCCATGCAGAGTTCAGGAACCAACCCTCTTCTCAGTGCTGATGGAACTAGTCTTCGGACTGACAAAGGGGCTCTCTTGAAAAGACTGGCTGAGCTCTTTGATACTGTTCTTAATCGGTCATCGTCTACCAATGCTGACGCTATCAACAGACTACCACAATGGGCTGCTTGACGAGTTACCAACTTTCTCTGAAACAGTGAAAGCAATAAAACTTCTGCTCTCTGGCAATGCTCCAGGATCAGCAATACCTGCTGAGATCTACAAAGCAGGAGGTACTCCAGTTGCATTATGAGAGAAAAAAAGATTCCATCCCTGAAGAATTCAATGATGCATCATTTATTCGCCTATTCAAACGGAAAGGGAATCCTCAGTTGTGTGAATATCACCATGGCAATTGCTGGGAAGGTTCTTGCAAGAGTTCTACAAAACCGACTGAATGAACACTTGAACAGTCAGTGCTTCTACCTGAAAGCCAGTGTAGATACAGAACGGACAGAGGAACAATTGACATGATCTTCATCAAACAAGGCAGCTTCAAGAAAAATGCCAGGAACAGAACGTGGACCTCTACATGACCTTTGTTGACCTTAACAAAGCATTTGACACAGTCAATCGCAGGGGTCTTTGGAAAATTATTGGGATGTTTGGCCGCCCGACCAAGTTCATAGCAATGGTGAGGCAGTTCCACGATGGTATGCCTGCAAGGGGTCCAAAATGATGGTGTTTTCTGATCCATTCTCTATGACAAATGGTGTCAAGCTAGGTTGTGTACTAGCCCCAACACTCTTTAGAATGATGTCACAGATGCTGTCCAGGATGATGACAATGGTATACCTATTAGGTATCGCTTTGATGGGAAGCTTTTAAGCCTAAGAAGGTTGCAAGCCAAATACAAGGTGCGGTGCTAGACGAGTTCCTCATTTTGGTAATGATATGGCAAAGGGTGCTCGAACAGAAGAGAAGATGCAAAAAGGTGCAGATCAAGTATCTGACTCCTGTGACAGCTATGACCTCACAATCCGCATAAAAAGACCAAGATTAATTCTCAACCAGCACCTGACAAGCCTGGTTAATTGTATCGATTCCTGGTCAAACCTGGTTAATTGTATCGATTCCTTCTTCTATTTAGAAGGAGCTCACGATTACAGTGAAGGGTCATAGATTGCAAGCAGTAGACAAGTTCGCCTAACCTGTAAGCACATTGACCAAGAGTCGTGCACATTGATGATGACGTCAATGCCAGGATTACCAAAGGAAGTGCAGGATCTGGCCGACTTCATGGTAGTGTGTTTGACAGAAAGCTAAAAGTCTACATAGCTCTGATGATGCCAACACTACTGTATGCTTGCAAATCGTGGACAGTTTACCAACATGTGCCAAAAGACTGAACCACTTCCATACAAACTGCCTTAGAAAACATTTAAATATTAAGTGGCAATAAAGGATTCAAGATACAGAAGTCCTGAAAAGGTCAAGGATGTAGAGTGTACTTAACATCTGAAACTGGCACAGTTAAGATGAACAAGCTATGTTACCAGGATGACTGAGGCGCGCTCATCAAAGAAAATCCTCTATGAACTAAAAATGGGCAAACGCTCCCATGGTGGTCAGAAGAAGTGATACAAGGACACAATCAAAGCCTCCCTCAAGGACTTCAACACACCAACAGAGTATTGGGAACAAATTGCAAAGGACCAAGCAAAGTAGCGAGGGCGCATTAGAAGAGGTGCTAGTGGATATCAACGAAGCTGAGGCGAAACTTGCAAAGCGCAAAGCCAGAGCTAAGGCACCACCAACAGAGCTGTCTTTTTCTGATCTCTGTTGTTCTACCGGCAACAGGCAGTTTTTGACAAACAGCGTAGATCCTATTCAGAAGCCATCTGATCTGGATCTACATTGTTTGCAAAGATATGGATTGGCATGTGCAGCGGGATAAGGGTTAATTTTAATAGTAACAGAGGACCCTCGTAATGTCGAAACCATTTGTACGATAACAGTTAGCTGTCGCTGAAAAGAATCCAAATCATGAGTAGAATAGTAAGAGTTCGTTTATCATTACTGTCAATGACCAATCTTAATCACATGCGTGGACTGCTACTGTTTATGTGTTCTAAGATGGCTGATATTGAATGAATACTTTACGGGCCGTGCAATTAAAGTCGACATAGTTATTTTCTTGTTCGGGACAAAACATCTATAGTTTTGGAGTTATTGCCCGGACACGGATCTTAGACATCGGAAAATAATTTAAAAAAAAAATCAAATAAGCTGTATTAATATTTCTTTGCAATGACACACCCTTAAGCTTTGAGCACCCGACTTGTAAGTTTGAGTGTCAGGGATCAAGTGGTTACAGAGTTATACACCGGACAGACAGACATACAGACAGACAGCAATACAGACGGACGGATGGATGGATCAACATGGTGGTTCCCATATACCGCCGCACCGCAAGCTTCCTTTGTGGGAATGGGGTAGGTATGGGGGTATAATAAGTTAACGGACAGACGAATGAATGGGGAACTTATACATTATCAACTATAACATTACGATAACACACCCGTGAGACATAGTGCATATTTTACATCTTCAAAATGGCTTCTTTTCTGATGAAATTCAGTGACATTTTTCTTATTTATACTGCAAATATAGGTTGCGCCTCATTGAGGCGGTTCTAACGGGTACCCACAACCTATGTCTTGGAGCAGAAATAAGAAAAATAATCTATACCCCCATAAACCCCAGTTTTCTCTATATAAAGTGGGGTTTAGTGGGGTGTTCTTTTCACGGACTTGTTCACGTGATGAACATCATGTTCGGTATTGCATATAAAGTCGGAAAATATAAACTGTAGAACAAAGAATAAAATATTCGACATGAATCTTTGTCAGGGATCGCAAGTCCCAGTTGAGTCTTTCGGCTATCATTAGATTTTCAACTGAATGTCGGACTCTACAAATTAAATAGCCAGTGTAAAGTATTGGAGAAAATCATTTCCATTTGTAGCTGCAAATATAATTTCTGAATAAAGCGAGTTATGAAGTCAGCCTCCCTAGAAACTGTTATTTATCATTTAACGAACTTGAATTTATTATCCTTTATTGATAGGCTACGAAACCCCAATTACGAGATCAAAAATTGAATTTGCAACAATAATTCCATGCAGGGAAAATGCCCGGAACATCCCAAAGTGGATATTATGTCTAATTTGGCAGAATAATTATTGTCCTGTGAGACGAGCAAGCAGAGACCAAATATCGCACCGCACCACTCGCCCGCGGAGGAATATGTGATTAAATAATCGGAATGAGTCGAGTGTTATGGTATCAATCATAGTCCCGTCTTATTGTATTTTCTATCGAGAGCTGTTAAGTGACAAATTTAAAATGCCGCAGTAACACTACCGTATTCATGTGTCAAGAAAACATTTTGATCTGAAAAAAGCCAAATGGTCTAACACTATAACTTTTGAATACTTTTATATAGAGTGAAGTCTGCTAACATAAACTCCATCATGAAATGAGTATCTCGCCAAACCCCAGTTAAAAGAAATTGGATTCGGCCCCGCAAATCTGGGCTTGAAGAAATAGATGGGCTGCATGATGCTTCCAGGCAAAGCTGAAACCGACCCGCACACGAGTACTGGTAAACCGCTTAGAGGATCTAAGCCTGCCCAGGCAAAGCGGTGCGAGTCGGACCCGCCATGCTTATAACCCTATTGGTTTCATTGGGTGGCAGTGCTTGAGAAGTCATTTCTTCTAAATGTCGGGTAAAAGTCCCACAAAATTGGAAGCAACGTCTCCAAAATGACCTTTACAGTGTTGACGGGGACGTTAAACCTAAAATCAAACAAACAAACAGAAATTGGATTTCTAGTTCCCCAAGCCATAGGCACCGGAGAGCTTAAACCCTGCAGGCACACGTCGCTAGGGCAACGTCAAATCAATGTCGGCACAACGTCATGACGTTGCACCGATGTAGATGTGACGTTGCATAAACGTCATGACGCTGTACCGACGTTGATGTGACGTCACAATTACGCCATGTGTCTACTTGGTAGATAAGCTCCGTCGTCTGACAAAGTTTTAAAGGACTTCTCCGAAATCGCTAGACGGATTTCATTTAAATTTCATTTTGTAGTTTCCTGTAAAAGTAGGAAGTCAATTGGTCTTGGTCATTTGTCCAAGGTGCCGCCATCCCATATATGTTAAAATATTTCAGTTTTCTCTGAGACACAACGCAAATTGCCGTGAAACTTGGTATATCTTAACCCACAAAATGCCATTCACAACAGTTGTCGTCTGCTTTGACGTCTTTCGGTCACTTTTAAAATAAAAGTGAAGGCAATGATCAGGAAACGATACAATTAACCCACAGCTCCCATCAGAGACACCAAGCGGAAAGCCAAAAGGACAGTTACTTTCCCACAAAATGGCCAAGTGACTATCCAAAACAAAATAATATAAGAGATACACACACTCAAAGACAAGCCATAACAAAAATAAAACACGACAGAAGAACCGCATTGGAACGGTCAGTGAAACGAATTCCACCGGGGGCTTAAATCGATTTTACGTGGCCACAATCCGTGCCCTTACTTCCCTCGCGATTTAGACAAAAAAATTTGCTCAGTCCGCACGCAGGCCCACAAACTTCAATCAACCACAGAGACAAAACAACGGTGAGGACTCGACAGCAAGAAACCACTGAAATGCTGGAGCAAAAGAAAACCAAGTCAGACTCCGATGGGCCTAACTAAAGACAGAGCATCAGGCACCAACCAACATCACATAAAATTAGATTCTCTCTAATTCTCAGTAAGCCTTTACGCTGGAACCGTCATAGAATCTGAGGCCTGACCCACCGGCGTGCAATTAAAGAGGGCAGCAAAGTTGTCAACCGTGATTGGGTTACCTACCATGCATGCAGTCTGTCGTTTAACATTTATGTTGTACCCAATCTTTTTATATCGAAGTCATTTCAATTATATATTTTTCTGAACATTTATACTAAGTCACCATGAAATTCGGGTTCCGATAGACCTTGTTGCAAAGCCATTGTTGCAAACAATGTGGACCAAGATCAAACTGACCTGGGTCCATACTGTTTGTCTGTATGTAAAAATATTTTTAAAAAGTTCAAGAAGTGCAAGAAGATTTAGCAGAAAATATAAATAGACGAGATTTTCGGATGCAGTTTTTTTTCTCGGCATCTTAGGATTAAATTTGCTGACTTGGTCTATTTTACAACATAATCAAATTTTTCGATGTGACATGGTAAAATACAGCATTTTTCCTAAAATGTTGCAGTCTTAAGATGCCGAGAAAAATTGTATCCGAAAATGTCGTCTGATAATGTCGTCTGCTGAATGCAAACTTTTTAAAAATATTTTTGCACACAGGCAAACATTGTGGTCGCAGATCAGACTGGGTCCACACCGTTTACAACAATGGCTTTTAAAGCAACGACAAAGCAGACGACAATTGTCGTGATTGGCATTTTATGGGTTAAACCATTGTGTACCAGAAACCCCAAAACGGGTACTCTGGCAAACAGTGCAGGCCCAGATCAGACGCCGCAGAGCGCGGCGTCTGATCAGGGCCTACACTGTTTGCAAAACGTTTAGCCATTTTTCAAACAGATTTCGAAGAACACACTACCTGACAACACTGAATTTTGAAATGGACTCCTATATATATAAGAAGGAAGATTCCATATTGTATAAAAAGGGTTAATGGTGGTGCATACAGTCAACTCACTGAGTTCTCGCACCTATATGATTGCCACTAGGCAAGGTCATTCAGTGACAACGTCCAGACTAATTATCCCCACACTTTTGTGGATGGGTATTAAATTGTAAACACCTCCGCCCGTCTGTCCGTCCGTTATGCTATCTCCTCCTAAACTATTAATCGGAATCCAACCAAATTTGGTGTATGGGTTGCTTACATGAGCGGGGTGTGCAACAGCACATATATTTATGGCCCCGGCCCCAGGGGCTCTGGGGAGGGGTTAAAGGGTCAAATATCAATAAAATTCAATTACAAGTCAATTTTATAGATTTTGATACCAAACTTTGCAGAAGTAGTGATTAATGAAATTTGTAAAACATATTGAAAGGGATTTTGGCTTGGTGGGGGTCGGGGGGTCAAAATCAAAGTTTTTTTTTTTCGGAACAAAGTCATGTGGCATATCAAATCAAAGGGGATGATTAGCAAAATTTTATACAAGTAAAATTTTTACCCTTGGGTCAGATTGGGACCTTGGGGGAGGGGTCAAAAGGTCAAAATATAAGCTTTTCAGAACATAGTCATGTGGCATATCAAATCAAAGGGGGTGATTAGTAGCATATAATACAAGTAAAATTTTGACCCTTGGATCAGATTGGGGCCCTGGGGGAGGGGTCAAAAGGCCACTTGCTGTTCGCTTTTCTAGAAGCTCTGTCCCACGGAGAAATGGGTCTACTCTTAAAGGAAAGAATTTGCTCCTTAGGTGCAAATTCTTGCCTTTAAGAGTTGACCCCTATTGTCATGGGAGAAAAAATACTTTTGCAGGAGTTGCCTCCCCCATTCTCCTTAAGGTTTAACCTTTGGGACTGTTCAAAAGTGAATAAGACCACTTTTGAACTGTTCCATAGTGGACAGTATAAAGGAAATTTACTATACAGTTCCCGATAGGACTCTCTCTCTCTCTCTCTCTCTCTCTCTCTCTCTCTCTCTCTCTCTCTCTCTCAATCGGTATATATGGTAAGAAGCACTGCCACTTTAAAATTATCGAATGATTAACTAAGTATTGCTTTATTAAGGCTTTCAATATTCTTAACAAATCGTCTTCTCCCGCCCAAAGCCCATTAGACAATCGGATATAGGCAGTGAAGCGAGCTCACCACAATAATGTTAGATTGCTTCTTGATGTAATTTGTAACATTGTTTATTATGTTAGCTGCCTCAGTAACCTACAGGCTTAGATGCCGAACACCATGCCAGGCGCAAAACATGCAGGCAACGTCATATTAATTCGATGTAACGTCAGGACATTGCATTGATGCACATGCGACTTTGCTTAAGTGGAACATGGCGTTTATAAGAAAAAAAGTCGTCCCTTCTTAAGTGGTTATTTTAACTGCCTTACGTTTTACGCAGCTGTTGCAGAATAACGTTTCCACAGAATCTAAGTCAGTCAGTACAAGAAATATCCTCATTTTTAGTTTGCTTCCAACCAGGCCCCTCATTACTGGATCACCCAATCTTCAAAATGCGAAATAATGCTCACACAGAAATGTGTGTTTGCATGTTGGCGACCAGTGAAGAGCCAGGCCAGACATCCGCCCACTCTGATTAGTCTTCAAAGATCGAAATTATCATCCTAGGCTCCGGGTAAACAGGCAGTAACGTTGCTGTAGATCGACTTAAGTCTTGCCGCAAATCAGTGCGCTCAGCGAAACAGTTTTAACGGAGGGCGAATGCTCACAAATCATTACCGTTTAAATAAGAATCATTCAGACTTGTGCTTCGTCCATTCATCACGTTAACAAGTCCGTGTTATAGAGACCACCCCCCCCCCCCCCCCACTTAAACCCTGCCTTATATTGAGAAAACTAGGGGTGACAATGGTATACATTATTTACCTAATTTCCGCTCCAAGACATTGGTTGTTGGTACTCGTTAGAACCGAGTCTGTTCTTAACGCTCTGTTCACGTTCTATAACTATAGAATCTCACAAGAATAGCTTTTACAAAAAGTTAGGTCTAAGCTTAGCACATATTAGAGTTATATCCCAGGAATGTGTTTTATATAATTAACTAATATGCTAATTGCCAGTCTGCACCCAGGTTCCTTCTGGCTGTGGTATAATGTCTGAGAAGTCAGAGATGCAAATGCTTTAATTTTGTCAAAAAGTACCTTTTCATCTTTAAAAAGGCACTTGTGCAACTCAATGTGCTTGTTACATCTCATCAAATGGAATGCTCGAAAACTGTTCGAGAAATTAAGAAGACAAGAAGACAAATTTACTGCACATTGAAGATTAACCCAAAAAATTTGCAAACGGCGACGCAAGTTATTTTTAGCTCGCCAGAGCCGAAGATTCCTGGGCAGCTTATAGGATAGGCAGTGGTCGGTCGTGGTCGAGAGTTTGTAGATGTATATTTTGTATAAGCCTGTACAAATATGACAGCAAATATGGGTTAGTACAAATGCGATAGCAATTCTGTGCACTTTTTTGTGTGAAAGTTTATACTTGTTATGAACCGCTTTTTTTCTTCTTGTGAAAGATTATACTTGTTGTTCCATTAAATATAAAGGGTCAACCTGCATTGTGGTTAACTAATGGTTGTACTTCCGCGTTAAACCTTACGTCTTTAATGTCTACGCTCATTGGCGTAGACAATAATGGCTGGAACCAGTCCGTATAAGTTGAAGAAATCTGATGAAGTCACCAAAAGAACATACCTTATCAATTACATGTAAATTGAAATTCATCAAGAACATTTTTAATGTCTTAGTTATAGCCATAGAAGGCAAACATGTCCAGCAGTTGTTTGAAAACGATCCACATAAGCTGGAGGAAAACTGATAAAGTGTCACACATACAACACTCCCGTAAAACCTAATTGAAATGCCTTGGACAGAATCTAAGCAGAAGATTTTTGAAGTTTTTCTTTCCATTGTCATACAAACAAGAGTTACGCCCCACCCATCGAGGCTTGGAGAAATAGATTTTGCTACATGGTGCTCCCGCGCAGAAATGAAACAACCGAACATGAGTTCTGGTAAACCGCTTAGGTCTACGTAGACCTGGCCAGAAAAAGTAGTAGGTGTCGGACCGCTCCTTAAACGCTTGCGGTCTCTTTGAGCGGTAGGGCTGGAGATGTCATTTGATCACAATGTTGGGTAATAGTCCAATAACATTGGAATTGACGTCTCCAAAACAACCTAAATGGTATTGATGGGGACGTAAAACCTAAACTCAAACAAACAAACAAGAGTTCTACCTGGATCAAAACTTGTTTAGAGGACTATTCCTGTGAAGTTTCAAGATAATTGGTAAAATATTCTAAAAAGGTAACGGTTGGAAGCAAGGACTACAACATAGAACCGAAACCCATGGATAATACAAATTATTTCTGGGTCAGACTGTTACGAGATGGAATAGGAAACCTATTATGCACATATAAATTATTTTAGTAGGTATATGGCAAGGCGGTGCGAGTGAAATATTTTAAGTGAAATACGGTAGGCAAAATGTGCTGCTCCATGCACAAGTCATGCACATATCACACAATGTATGCATGAGTGGTTTGTGGAGATTTTTCACCATACGGTTGGCCGCTATAAGGCTGATTTCTATAAAATTTGCCTAAAAGTCGCCAACCGTAAAATTGTGCTATGTATAATTTTCATTCCGGTCACGATGTTGTGGGTGTGTTCGTTTTGACGAGAGTTATACCATTGATTTGTAGGGACTTTTCGTCATTTTTTCCCTAGGGGAAATACTATTTGGACGCAAATCCATTATCTACTCGATTTTTGCTATCTGGCTGTGATTGTGGACGGTATCTTCACCTCGCCACGATTTTAGTGAGCTAATATGAGTATGCATGATTTTCCGGTAGCATTCATAGATACAAAAACCCTGAAAAACGAACATTATTCAGCTGCAGGTCAAGTGCGAATAAATGCACACAACATAGTGGCGGGACAGAGAATGAATATAGAACAGTATGTTAAATTTATGTATATTATTATTTTTTGTATGAACATGCTTGTAGGTTTGGAGGGGGTTTACTTCTAGTATACCCCAACTTTCTGAAGCATATTCTGGATTCACTTTTGAAGCCTCTGTGGTGTAGTGATTAGGCTACTAGCTTTGCCTGCCAGAGGTCGCAGGATCGATCCCAGGCTTCTCCAGAAGTAGAATGAGTCTTTTAAGCGAGGTCCTGTCTCATTCTGACCCTAGATGTTGGTGAGACGTAAACTTTGGACACCCTCTCATTCTAGATTCATTTAGGCTTTTATAGACCCCTTTTGTAGAATATAATTAATAAACGCCGGGTCACTTGCTCGATCCATAACTTTTGACTAGCAGTGGTTAGAAAACCGTGGTCCCATCTCTATATGATATTAGGTGTAGAGGGGACGTAAAATTAAGACGAGTTTAACCATATCTTCATCATCAGGGCAAACCCTTACAAGAGCCTGTCGGGTTATTCGTGATGATGACCCGTGATGAATTTGATTTTACAAGCATATTCATGTTGAGTAGAAATAATTTTGTTCAAGAAGAATTACGAGTTCATTTTGTAATGATGCCGTTTTTGTTTGAGAACTCGGTTTGTGCATGTATGTAAATAAAAAGAACGTGATGTTGATAAGTGAGAGTATTTGGCCGCCACACGTTATAACGGCCTGAGCGGCGTGGATGACGTCAGCTGCGTCATCAGCGTCACGAGGACGGTTGTGACGTGGTGCCTACCAAATACAGAAAGAATTTACGACAAACAGTGTTGGTCCTTATGAGACACTAACAAATGTTGTGGAGAATAGATAAAAATCTTCCTGTTTTTAGTTTCTAGCTGTTGTTAATGTAATGAATTTGTGAATAGCTACATTTGTGAGCCGTGTCGCGGAGAAGGATATGAAATAGAGTTTGTTATGTTTCCTGTAATTGGCGGGTGACCAGGTAGCGCAAAGGCGTGGTCTGTTCAATTGCCTTTTACCTGTGCTAATGTAGTGAGCACGAATTTGATGAGTATTATGCTCAGTAGTAGTGAGCATTAATTGATTTCTGTAGTGCTCAGTAAGGAAACATAAACTTTGTGTATTCTTGTGTCAAGCGCTGGGTGCTGATAATTTGATGCACAGTCAAGTTGAGTTCTGCTGTGCAGTTATTTGTCGCATGCACTGATCAGCCTGTGTGTCTGGTCGGCGCATGCGCAATAACGGTATATGCATGAACATATTCTTACTTCTCCGGGATGGGGATCATGATATAGCATGTATGTTTTGTGAACTGTATCTTAGTCGAATTATCGTAATTTGCAGGCACAACAATGTGTGGTGACCTGCTGCTCCCTGCCAAATAGGAGCAGGTACTGGTACGACGCTGTCGGTTCAGTGTCCAGCAAGGGCGGACAGACCCAAAAACAGACCGTCGAGACCATAATAAACAGGTCATCAAAACGATCTGGAATCGATTTAACAAAGAAGTTACCGGGACTTCAAGTTCGGATGGATACGAATCGATAAATAATATAAGTCAACTTGTGGTCGACAAACTAGTTTTCAGCAGTGCGCGAAAAGTGGTTCACCCTAAGTGAACGTTTAATCTGGCCAGTCGCGTTTTGTGTTTCTTTTTCTTATTTTATTGTTGTTTTTGTTATTTGCTTCTGTAGACATTCACGTCACCCCGTTCCGAGCACAGAACATTGTTTTGCCTTCGGGGTGGACGTCGTGAGTGGGCTACAGAAGCAAATAAATGTGATGTTTTGTGTTAGTATTGTTGTATATAGATACTGTAAATAATTCATGTCATTCATTTGATATCTTTCTTGTGCCTTACCCCACAGCTGCCGGTACACCTGTCGGAGATCACGCTCGGTTTCTTGTCAGCATGGGGGTTTGCGGGACGCCGTAAACCCACATGATACACAGACAACATAGTTTCGGCCAGTTAGGCCTCATCAATGACAAAGTTTAGAGAAAAACAAAAAATAATTTTACACGATGGACGCGGTATGCAGACGATCACACACTTCTCACTGAGCACAATGTCATTACTTTCAAAATCTACAATCCCAAAATTCTGCTGGTCTGTGTAGCCATTAGGAAAACGCACTCATGTGCTAAAATGGCGTCCTTCATATCTCTAGAACATGCATTTTTATATGATAAAATGTGATATTTTCTTATTTCTAGGCCAAATATAGATTGTTGGTGCTCGTTAGAACCGCCTCAATGAGGCGATTCTAACGAGCACCCACAATCTATGTTTTTGAGCAAAAATAAGGAAAATAATGAACAATTCGGCAAATCCTACTTTTTCACTATATAAAGTAGGGTTTAGAGGGGTGTTCTTTATACGGACTTGTAAACCTGATCCTTACACGTTAGCAGGTGTGGTGAATTTACTTATCACAAACCCCGAAAAACGTTTATCTCGTGACGGAGTGTAAAATGCATTGTTTATAAAATTTAAATACAAATGATAAAATTGGGCCAGCACACGACACAACGTACCCTGCCCTACATCATAGTGTAGTTTATATTTTCTTGTCCTTTGGGATCATTGATTCCATTGTGGAATTTTGAAAATACTTGAGGGTCACTGATTAGGCCTAATTGGCCGAAACTAGCTGGTTTGGTCCAGAAAACCTGTAGACTAAGATTTTTTTTTATTTTTTTTTTTTTTGCTGACTGCATGAGCCCTCTATAGCCTTTGGCCTATTTAAGGAGATTTTCCGCCATTTTCAAAGGGAAACAACTTTCGGGACTTCCAGTTCACTTTTCTATAGGCTCAGTCCCACTGAAAAAGAGGTCTATTCTTAAAGAAAAGAATTCTTTCCTTTAAGAGTTGACCCCTATTAACATGAAATGGATAAGTAAACTGGCCGACTCAAAATAACCTAAATAGAGTTGAATGGGCCGTTAAACTCAAATGCAAACAGATATATGCGGGGACTCGCTACTCATGTGCGGTCGATTTCAGCTCTGCGTAGAAAAACCGTGCAGCCTAATCTATTTCTCCGAGCCTCAATGGGCGGAGGCCCGCAATAATTTGGTACCTAAAACAGTTAGCTACGCGAGTACTCTGAGGAAGTCAAAAACTGCGGAAAAGGGGGCGGGGCTGGGCTCAGGCCTTCATACGCTGGACCTAGGAACGGTGAGAGAATGTCTGCCGCTGCTACAGCCTTTCGAGATTATTGGACCTATGACATTGTCTTCTTATTGTTTTTGTGTCAGCTATGCGTTTACTGATGGTGTTTAAGTCTCAACTGATTCTGTTATGACAGACTGAAGATGTTTGGTCAAGAAAAGCCAGAATCAAAGCTCACCACCGCTCATAGCCGCCATCAAAAACAGATGGTGGCCAGTAGCAGGTCTAAAGGGACAGGTGAAAGGCTTAAGGGAGATGGATACACATGGCAGATTTTTCCGCCATTTTTCAAAGGGTGGGGGGGGGGGGGGGGCAACTTTCGGAACTTCCTGTTCGTTTTTTCTATAAACCCCACCCCAGTGAAAAGGGGCTGTTCTTAAGCGAAAGAATTTGCTTCTCAGGAGCAAATTCTTTCCTTATCAGAGTTGATCCCAGTTGACATGGGAGACAAAATACTTTTGCAGGAGCTGCCTCCCCTAAAGTTGTGTTCATTCCACTTAATACCCCAGTTTATGAAAAATAGAAGTGAAGGCAATGATCAGGAATCGGTATAATTACCTCACACCTCCCATCCAAGACACCAAAGAAACTCGACAGCGAAATTTTAACCCTAGCACTCAATTTATTTGCTGTTTCATGCATTGTAATCAAGACTCGTATGTCATTGGTTCAAATGCTGATTTTCTTTTGCTCCGCTATGTTGGTGGTGTTGGTCGAAGCCTGTCCAGGCAAAGTGGTGAGAGTCGGACCGACCCTGTAAACCATTTTGGTTTGTATGAGTGGTGGGGCTTGAGGTGTCATTTCATCTCAATGTCGGGTAAAAGTCCCATAAAATTGGAAGCAACGTCTCCAAAATTACCTAAATAGTGTTTTTTTTTTTCTTTTTTGGGGGGGTTGGTTTGTCGGCCCTTTCAAGATTATTTCACTCATATCGAGCCGATCGTTAATCAGAGGTTGGCGAAAACCGGAGTACCCGGAGAAAAACCACATGACCTTCCGTTGCAGAACGTGGCGTCTCACATGTGACCTGAACGAGGCTCGAACCACAGCGGTGAGATACCTAATGATCAAGAATCAGCGCTCTTAGCCACTAGGCCACGGAGGCCCGTTCTAAATAGTGTTGACGGGGACGTACTTAAAACCTCAATTCAAACAAACAAACCCCGATAATCTTCATGTACTGCTACATGCTATTATACTAAGAGTCCTCGTCTTTGCTTCTTCATAGTGGTTATTGATTTAAGGGGAATGGGAACACCTCCAGGGGAGGCAACTCCTGCAAATTTATTTTTGTCTCACATGCCAATAGGGGGTCAACCCTTAAAGGAAATAATTTGCCCATTAGGAGCAAAATCTTTCCTTTAAGAGTAGACTCCTTTTTCCGTGAGGATAGGGCTTATAGAAAGGCGATCAGGAAGTCCCGAAAGGTGTCTCCCTTTGAAAAATGGCGGAAAAATCTGTCAGGTGTTCCTATTCCCCTTAATTCTCATTGATGAGCTTGCAAGCCATCTTGCGAACCACCAAATATATATTCTTAACTCCAGTGAAAATTAACCCAGCTAGCACAGCCGGCCAACGTCGGGCCGACAGCGATATTGACACTTCGTATCGCTGTCGGTGCGACGTTGGCCCGGTATTCTTTGCTGACTGGGAAGGGAGAGGTAGGGAACCCATTAAGTAGCTTAACCTTAACCATTCCCTATACAGAAACTAACAGACGACAAGTTTATGATTTTTTTTCTTGAAAACAGACTTTGGCATTTCTTGCAAATTGCCTCCAATGCAGACAATTTGCATGAAATTACAAAATATGTTAGCTGAGAAAAAAAATCAACAATTTTTAAAATGTCATCTTCTGATTTTACCCAGAGTGTCAAGCGTTAAGCAGGCGGTGCTTTTACAGCGATTCTCTTCCTCGTCGAATGTGACTTATTGTGTGGTCGTTTTGTATTTCTTTCTTTGCTTTTACCATTTATGTTTGTTTGTTTGATTTGAGGTTTAACGTCCCCGTCAAAACTGTAAAGATTTATCATTTATGTGATACGTTATATTTGTTAAGTTTTGGGCTCCGGTTAGCCCCCGCCCATAGGGGCTTGAAGAAATATATGGGCTGCATGATGCTTCCACGCAGAGCTGAATCCGGCCCGCACACTAGTACTGGTAAACCGCTTAGAGGATGTAAGCCTGTCCAGGAACCGCGGTGCAAGCGGACCGTCCATGCTAATAAACCCTATTGGTTTCATTGGGCGACAGGGCTTGAGATGTCATTTCATCTCAATGTCGGGTAAAAGTCCCACAAAATTGGAAGCAACGTCTCCAAAATGACCTTTACAGTGTTGACGGGGACGTTAAACCTCAAATCAAACAAATTTGGGCTCCGGTATGGGTAGAGCGGCTAATGGAGTAGTTTTTTTTTTTTTTTTTTTTTTTTTGGTTTGGATTTTACGGCCCTTTCAAGATTATTTCACTCATATCGAGCCGATCGTTAATCAGAGGTGGGCGAAAACCGGAGTACCCGGAGAAAAACCACCTGACCTAATGGAGTAGTTACTTACGTTACTTATGTTACTTAGAATTCTACTTAGTGTACTTAGTTTACTTATCCTACTTACCCTACTCATCCTCTTCAGTACAGACATCGCCGTTTACTTAGTTTACTAAGCTTACTTAACTTACTGTGGTAAGGGTGGTATAGCTAGTATAACAGGTACTTACCTTACTTACGTTACTTAGAATTCTACTTACGTTACTTAGTTTACTTATCCTACTGGCCATAGTCTACATCGTTCGGAATGACAAGGTCGTCAACTTAGTTTACTTAGCTTACTCAACTTACTTTGGTATTGGTAGCTTTGCTGATAGAGCAGTAACTTACCTTACTTATGATACTTAGAATTCTACTCAGGTTATTTATTTTACTTATCCTACTTATCCTACTCATCCTCGTTGGGACAGACATTGCCGATTACGTAGTTTACTTAGCTTACTTAACTTACACTGGTATGGGTAGCGTAGCTGGTGGAGTAGTTACTTACCTTACTTATGTTGATTAGAATTCAGCTTAGTTACTTAGTTTACTTATCCTACTTACCCTTCTCACCCCAGTTCGGAGTAGCCATCATGCCTACTTAGTTTACTTAGCTTACTTAACTTACTCTGGAATGGTTGTTGTAGCTGGTGGAGAGGTTACTTACATTACTTATGTTACTTATAAGTCTACTTATGTTACTTACTTTACTTATCCTACTTACCCTGCGCATCCTTTTACGAAGTGACCAGGACGCCTACTTAGTTTACTTAGTTTACTTAGCTTACTTAACTTACTCTGGTATGGCTGTTGTAGCTGGTAGGACAGTTACTTATGTTACTTAGAGTTCTACTCAGGTTACTTAGTTTACTTACCCTACTCATCTTACTCATGCGCTGAGATCGAAACCACAATACTTACTTATTCACTTAGCTTACTTAACTTACTCTGGTGTCGCTGATGTTACTTACAATACTTATGTCACTTACCTTTCTTAACTTACTTATCCTACTTACATTGCTCATAGTCATAGATGAAATATATCACCCCAACTGAGGTTACTTATCTTACTTAGCTTACTCTTAGCATTGTTGGTAAGGTAGTAGTTTTGTCATAAGAGACATGCAAGGTTGCTTATTCTTGTACTTATCCTGTTATATCAAGATTGACTTTTTGTGGTTTGATTAGTCAACTTACATTACTTACGTTACTTAGCTTATCTTAAGAGTGAGGCTGATACATGTACCATCCTTGGTTAGCTATACGCCTACTTATGTTACTCATCCTACTTAGCTCATTTCCGTATTATAGTATCATGCTTCAGTGTTCTGGTCAGCAAATTTTAGTTATTTCTGTTAAAAAAACTGTATGTAAAATCGTTCTTTTTATATCAATTAATTAGCTTATTGCACTTAATTTTATGTAGCATGTTTTTTTGATCGAGGGGCATAGATTTTTTGACATCTATTTATTTACTTATACTGCTGTAGTGCCAGGTAAGTAAACTGAGTAACCTAAGTAGAATACTGTAAACTTGCTTATTTTACTTATAGTGTTGATGTGAAGATCAGTAACGTAAGTAAAATGAGTAGAATTCAATTAACAGTGAAATCAGAGACTCCAGGACACCCCGGAACCTCTGTTAGCCTGAATTTCATTCTGTGTAACGTGTCCTGAATCTCATCCATATTAGGGTGTTTATATGAAAGCCCTTGGACTATGTACTTCATACTCCGTGTCCTGAAATCTTAGACCTATAAATTTAAATATAGAAACATTTGCAAGCATCAATTTTTAAAGCACTGATTTACATGCACAGTTGCCAAAGTGAGATTTCAGGACACGGAGTACCTGCCGAGTTTTGGATATCTGAGTTTCCAGCTTTTTGGGAAGAGCTGCTTATAAGTTTGCCGTTTGTTCTTTTGTCAATCAATGATAATAAACTGTTTATCTTTCACAGTTGAAGCATAGGGCAGGATGTAAGTTTGACAAACCACAAAATGATACTATGCCACAACTATCACAGAGGTTTTCGAAAGGTGCATCATAATCATAGTCCTAAGTTCCGTTCCATCATTGTGTGAATAAAGAGCGAAACGCGTTTACCCTCTAGATCTGTAAAATTGTATGCGGCCAAATATGCAGACGTCGCATAAGATACACGACGCTATTCAATCGTTTCGTAGGCCCCCGCCCATCGGGCCTTGAAGAAATAGATGGGCTGCATGATGCTTCCCCGCAGAGATGAAACCTACCGCAAACGAGCACTGGTAAACTAGGGCCGCTTAGAGGATCTAAGTCTGCCCAGGCAAAGCGGTGCGAGTCGGTCCGTCTGTACTTATAAACTTTATCGGTTGCATTGGGCGACAGGGCTTGAGATGTCATTTCATCTCAATGTCGGGTAAAAGTCCCACAAAATTGGAAGCAACGTCTCCAAAATGACCTTTACAGTGTTGGCGGGGACGTTAAACCTCAAATCAAACAAAACAATCGTTTCGTGTCTGAATTGATCAGAACAATTAGCATCGTCTATAATCATTTTACCAAAGCTCAATAGAACCCCCATTGGCAAATGACTTTTCAACCGACATTATAATTAGGAACCAAGACATATATTATTTGCATAGTTTAAAAAACCGATGGCCCTAATTCAGGAAAGTCATCAAAATGACTTGTAGGACGTTTGTTGCGAAGCATCACAAACTAAGAACAAACATTTCAAAAGCAAAATCACAATTTTATGATAAAATTTTAAAAACAGATTGCCATTAGATATGGCAACGTTTCCAAAATGACCTAAATAGTGTTGACGGGGACGTTAAACCTCAAATCAAACAAACATAATCGCTTTCTTTGAAACTGCTATGCTGATAAACATAATAGTCCAGGTCATGGCTGCTTAGAACTAAAGGCTGCTAAGCCAATAAATGAAGCTTCTTCTCCATTAACAATAGCCAGCCTAGCCCCAGCTCATCGGGGCTTGAAGAAATAGATGGGCTGCATGATGCTTCAAGACAGAGCTGAAACCGACCCGCACAGGAGTACTGGCAAACTAAGCCTGACCAGGCAAAGCCATGCTTATAAAGCCTATTGGTTTCATTGGGCGGCAGGGCTTGAGATGTCATGTCATCTCAATGTTGGATAAAAGTCCCACAAAATTGGAAGCAACGTCTCCAAAATGACCTTTACAGTGTCGACGGGGACGTTAAACTTCAAATAAAAAACAAACAAAAACAATAGCCAGCGATCTTGAAACTTTCATATGCAGCATGGGATGTACAGTCTTCAAATCCGCCCAAATAATGATCTTGACCAAGTTTTAATTCGTTTCCATATGCTTTTAATGCAGAAAGGGTGGGACGGTAAAACGTCTGTAAATATCTTAAACTGTTAGACGCAGCGAGCTAAAAGAACAACATGAACCTTTATCATTATCAAAGGTCAAGATCACTCAGATGGGGAAAATGACCAAACAGCACTCAATGCTCAGTGGAACGACCAGGACCTCATGGTTATCTTTTTTTTTCTCGAATTTCGCTAACATTGGATTGAGAAGCTATTTAAAATCGCCTCATTGACAGTGTCATATATTTTCCAAGTTCATGTACCTAAAAGTCTTGCAGAAGAGCTTACCCTGTATGACAATAGAATCTTCCATGTAATAAGTTTGGAGTGGTCCATTTTCATGTACAGGGATGTCAAGTTTCTCTTTTACAATAATGTATGTTCTTTGGGCAAATATTGTTGATCTAGATCGGACGCCACGTCAGATCTGGGTGAATGTCCTAAAATGGACGCTAAGCATATAGACACATCCAAAGTCTACGTCACACAAGGTCAAAGGTCATTAGCCTCGTTTTATCTGGTGGGCAAAAAAACTTCAGGTTCCATACTCTACCGTTGATGTAGCACGAGTTGTTTTCTGTAAAAACTATTGTTTAATCGTCTTTCTATCAAAACTGTTTGCCACAAATCAGTTTTGACATTAAACTGCTTCTTTTTCGAAAAAATTCGATAGAAAATATACATGCTTTAATCTTATTACCATTCGTTAA
This sequence comes from Lucinisca nassula, assembly GCA_963580285.1. Lineage (NCBI taxonomy): Eukaryota > Metazoa > Mollusca > Bivalvia > Lucinida > Lucinidae > Lucinisca > Lucinisca nassula. The sequence continues at coordinate 177,498,159 of OY757011.1, forward strand.
ATTAAGCGCATCGATTAAGTTTTGTCATGATGGTGGGTAGTTTTATAACGCTTTTTAGGCAACATAATGTGCGATAAAATGTCAGAAGAGACTGGTTCTATATCATTTATTACTTCAAAAACACAAAATGACAAGGATCAGTTAATTTTGTGGAGAAGAAATGAGTTTAATCACACGATAAATATTCGAAATTCTCATTGACACTGTACGGCAACAGTCATGTTTTGCCAACCAGATAAAAGAGTACCTCTGCAGGGGAGGTAATTGGCGCATGCGCAGTGAAATGTAAACAAGGTCACGTGGCAAAACATTGGATCCGTCTATAGGGATCAATACACCCATTTTGGTGAAAATGCTGACGTTTTTTTTTTCAAGAGCAAAAAATGACTGTGTACTAAGGTTGTATTTTGTATATTAGGAATTTAGGCAATGTTTGGTGCTATTTTCTTTCTTCTGCCGCTTGGTGCTATTTTCTTTACCTCCTGGTACTATTGGTAGGCCATGAGCTTTGACTTTCCTTCTTTTCGTGTACAAAGTTTATGTTTATTTTTGACGGTTTCAAAAGTGGAACAACCCTAAAGATGTATTAACATAACATTATGATAATACATCCGGGTGACAGAGTGCATTCTTTTGTTTGTTTGTTTGTTTGATACCATGAAGTTTAACGTCCCCGTCAACACTGTAAAGGTCATTTTGGAGACGTTGCTTCTAATTCTGCTGGAGCGCCCAATGAAATCAATAGGGTTTATAAGCATGGACGGGCCGACTCGCACCGCATTGTCTGGGCAGGCTCAGATTCTCTAAGCGTGGGTCGGTTTCAGCTCTGTGTGGAAAAATCATGCAGCCCATCCATTTTTTTCATCCATTTTCTCAAGCCCCGATGGGCGGGGGCTAAGTGCAATCTTTTATATCGCCAAAACGGTTAATTTTCTGATAAAAATATTGACATTTCTTATACTGAAAACATAGGTTGAGGGTGCTCGTTAGAACCGCCTCATTGAGGCGTTCCTAACGAGCACCCGCAAGCTATCAACCTATGTCTTGGAGTAGAAATCAGAAAAACAATGTATACCCCTGTATACCCCGTTTTCTCTATATAGAGAGAGTTTATGTGGGTGTCCATTGCACGGTTTTGTTAGGGTGATGACTGTAACTGTTCATTAGGGTTGATGGTACACCCTTTCCTGGTGACAATAAAGAACAAACTAATATAATTAACACTGTAACCATTAAAATTTTATTTTTCTGATTAAACAGGAACAAAACAAGAACACATGACAAACACCTTCATTTCTAAACCCAGTTGAGGCAGGTAAGTTTTAAGGCCAAAAGTTTGGCAAATAAAAAACTCGCATAATGTTAAAAATTAAAACTCTACGGGCTGCATTTGGAAATAAAGAACAAATGACATGTAGAAAATGAGGGACTCTGATAAACCCATTTTGAACCGGAAACCACGAAAGGGGTAGTTGGCAAACAGTACAGGCCCATATCAGACGTCTGATCAGGGCTTACATCGTTTGCAAACACAAATACATTTTGACGAAAACACAACCTGACACCCCTAAATTTTGAAATGGACTCCTGCAATATATAAGGAGGAAGATTCCATTTGGTACAAAAAGGGTTGATTAAGTCTCTCAATATCTCCAGTACTATAGCTACCAATACTGGTTACGTCCTGCAGTGTGTACATGGTCAACCTTCCGCTTCAAGAAAACTTCAATGTCGCACACATGAATAACTAATCAACCCTTATTCTGCTGTTTACGCCAACGCCTACCTTTGCAAACACTGTAGATCCAGATCAGATGGCTTCTGAAGAAGCCATCTGATCATGATCTACACTGTTTGCCATTCAGTTTATGAAATTGAATGAAGAAATAACTTCAAGTAATTTGATTGGTTGAAAAGTAAATGATAAATTAATTTATGCAGCGGGATAAGGTTTAAGTCCCTTGAAAATTCTTCCAACAGCTCCAGATATTTATTATTCATATGTTTAGAACAGTTTAGGGAAGTGCTTCTGATTTTATCTTGAAAAGGTATGATGTGGGTTCATATTAGAATCGCCTCAGGGAGGCAATTCTATTGAGTACACACAACATTACTTTGCTTAAATTAAGATTGAAAAGATATCCTTTAGTGATCCCCAATATACCTCATGGCTTAATGCTCTGGTTAAAGCTCTGTAGTTCGAACTACTCAAATATCGAACAAATTTTCATGGCCCCAAAGGTATGATTTTACTGAATTTCGACTGTATTTGGAAATTAGTATAATTACGGGGATATACAGTAGTTTTTCATATTTCTGCTCAAAAGATAGATTGCAGGTCATGTTTAGGTTGAAGGTACTCTCTGGGACTCTTTCAACGAGACGACTCTGAGGATCGTCCATAATATATGTCTTAAGCTAGGGGCAGTTCCAGCTAAGACTCAGATAAGGTGCACATTCGCGCCTTCTGATCGGAGTCCTCGCTCTATGCTAGTCGAACTTCAATAATCCCAATACCTTTGGGACAAATAGAATTTGTTCGAGATAGGTATTTCGAACCACTGAGGTTTAATCTCGCCCCGCCCATCGGGGCTTGGAGAAATAGACTGGGATTCAGGGCTGAAATTGGCCACAAATGAGCACAGGTAAACCGCTTAGAAGAACTATGCCTGTCCAGTCAAAGTGTTGCGAGTCAGACCATCCAATGCATACAAGCCATTTGGTTTCATATGGCGGCAGGGCTTTAGCTGTCATTTCATCTCTATGCCTGGTAAAAGTCCCACAAAATTGGAAGCAACGTCTCCAAAATGACCTAAAGTGTTGACGGGGACGTAAAACCGCGATTCAAACACACAAACAAACAAACTGAGGTTCACTTAATGAAGTGTGGTGGGGATCATTAATCTTTGAACAATATAACATGCGCAGACAATCAATTCCATCCATAACCACTTGGTGACATCTTAAGGCATCACGCGTAAAAAGCATTTTATCAAGAGACATGTGTGTACACGTGTGTAAATGTTATACACGTGTGTAAATGTTACACACGCGTTTTTTGTTTGATTTTGAGGTTTAACGTCCTCGTCAAAACTGTATGGGTCATTTTGGAGACTTTGCTTCCAATTTTGTGGCACTTTCACCCGACATTGAGATGGAATGACATCTCAAGCCCTTACGCCCAATTAAACCAAAAGGGTTTATATGCATGGACGGTCCAACTCGCACCACCTTTCTTGGGCATGCTCAGAACCCCTAAGCGGTTTACCAGTACTCAAGTGCAGTTGGTTTCAGCTCTGAGTGGAGTCATTATGCAGCCCAATCTTTTTCTTCAACCTCCGATGGGCGGGGGCCGATTTACACACGCGTACATATCTTGATAAATGCCTAGTTATTGGCAGTGTTAGCTCGCAATCTCATGTCCTTCAGGGGCCTGTTGTTCAAAGCATCGTTAGCTTAACGAGCTCGTTAGTGGTCATATTGTTAACTCTTCTAGCAAGTACAATATCGTAAATTTTGGTATTTTTGCTGAAAAAATGTGAGCAGCTTTTGCATCCGCAAAAGCTGCTCACATTTTTTCAGCAAAAATTTCAGCATATTTGCCATATTTAATGATCAAAGTTTTAACGATACGTTAACTAACGACGTCGTTAGTTTTGAACAACTGGCCCCAGGTCAATAAACACCAAATTCAGTGCAATTATTTTACGTTTTTGTTTATTTTCTCAACAAAACATAAAGAAGTCCGTATAATGAATACACTGGAGTCATTACCACCACACGCCCGTGTGACATAGCCTATTTTTCACATCTCCGAAATGGCCACTTTTCTAACGAAAATGCGGGATATTTTTCTTATTTATAGTTCAAACATAGGTTGTGGGTGCTCGTAAGAATCGTCTCATTGAGGCGGTTCTAACGAGTACTTTTGTCTTGAAGCAGAAATAAGAAAATAATGTTTACCACCCGATAACCCCAGTCCCCGTAAACCCCAGTTTTCTATATTATATAAAGTGGTATTTAGGGAGGGTTCATTTCAAGGACTTGTTCACGCGAGGACTAGGGAAAGGAATGGTTAAGGGAATGTTTGGCGGCTGTAAATGTCTCCTTGTCCTTCACCATAGTGTGGATATATTTGCTTGAAATTTGGATTCATTGATTCCACTGCGGAATTATGAAACTATTGAGGGACTGATAAGGCCTAATTTGCTGAAACACTAGCCAGTCTGGCGAATAAAAAAAACTTGTGCACTACAAAGTTTTCACTTCTGTGTTGAAGTTCTTGCTTCCAAAGGATTACCATTTATAGACCAATTACAAGAACATACGCACTTTGACTATTTATGCCCATTTCTCGGCTTTTAACGAATATTCAAAATCTGTGCTCAAAACATGAAATCAGATAAATATACTGACCGGAAATAGAAACAAAACACTCATTTTTAAATTGTCTCTGGCATTACATTTAAATGAAATTTGAATTCCAATTATATAAGTTATTTGCTACTGGTTTATTGCATAAAATATTTGACGATAGCCACGATTTAACGGGTAAGGCTAAAGATTCAAGGCAGGTGTTCAATTTCCATTGGTTCAAACATTTTTTATGCACAATTGTGATTCTCATTTTTACCAATTCTTACTCATCATTTAAGGTTGGGAATATTTTTTAAACAAATCAAATATTTCGAAATGATCCTTTAAATACTGTACCAAAAGACCTGGGGTGAGCGAAAAGTATGGCGATTCGTTTAATCGTTATTTAAGACGAAACTTAAGATGCTAGCTTAAACGACTGAAGGTTCTTGGGTCGTTTCTTGGCTTGAAACATTATTTTGAAATTTTCGCTGAAATTCTAGCTGTGGGTTAATTATATCGATTCCTGATCATTGCCTTCACTTCAACATGTATTTTGAGATTTTAATACAAGGTTTGTCTCTCGATAATTTGTAGACATTATGTTCTTTTATATATACATTTCTTACGTGCACGAATAAAAACAAACAAACAAAAGATTCACTGTACTAGTTAAAGAGCACACCCACTTGTCAGTGATAACCACTGATTGGTCAATGTACCACCTAGAGTACCAAACATATTGTGTCACGATGATAACTGTTGAAATTTACATCAAACACTATACTGTTTTTGAGACTACAAGTGCAAAGTTGGCACACTTCACTGTCAATCATGATTGACTTGTCTTCACAGTGCTTTGTGACAAATGGAGTACATTCTTGCCATCAAAGACAGGTAAATCAGACCATTTGGAAGTCAAATTTTTAGCTGAATGAAGATGATGTTGCAGCTGAAACAAAATGGGTAGTAATGAGTATTGGATTTTGCAATGTTTCTGAAAATGAGTCTTTCATGTAGCTTCTTGTTGCTGTTCGCCATATGATGCTCCTCTGAAACAGGGTCTCCTCCAAAAGGAAGTAGTTTATCAGGAGCAATTTATGCCAAAAGGAATATTTCAATAGGTTCGGATTCATCTGGCATATTCTCCAAAACGTATTCCAAGAAGTAAATTCAGGAATTGTTTCATAATCACAAATTTACTTTCTTTCGCACAAAGCTCTCTGAAAAAAATGGTCTCAGCCAAACGAAATCAGGGTCAATTTATTTCCATCAAGAGTTGATGTTGACCCAGAATTATGTTTGGACGACTTGTCTCCCCTAAATGTTGTCTATTCATCTTAACACTTATCCCGTTGAACACGACAACCCCTACCTTTTCAAATAGTGTAGATCCAGGAGAAGGCATATGATCAGGGTCTACACTATTTGTCATTCAGTTTGCAAATTTGAATGTATACATTATAATACATAATCTGTTGGTTGATAGTCAGAAATGGGTGTCGCTAAATAAGTTATTCAGCAGAAAGGGGGTTAATTTCAGGTTAATTTCAGTTCCAGAAATTACTCTTTGCAAGAAATAGTGTAGTTTTGTTTCACGTATATACCCAGTAGCAACTTCCTCACTCACAACATGGGTTTCAGCTCGTAAAGGAGGTTGATAGATAGTTTTAATAAAATCTCTTAACATATTATGTTCTTCCTTTCACAATACAAGCACATATCCTCCCGCCTTTGACAGTCGTGCTTATACTGAAGAAAACTGATTGTCTAGAAGGCTGATTAAATGTTTCTTGTCATCGAATCTGTTCAAACATACACATATTTTTATTCCATACACATGTATAAGAATAAATGTATGTTCATATATCGGAATGCAAATGTTTTATATGTTATGCCTCGGAGGAGCATACTGGAATGCATTCACATTTTCGCTGGTGCACAAGACAACAAACACGACCTTGCAACTAAGTGTCATTTACGACATAATGCACAGATTTGTCTATATATCAATGTATTTCTGCGTCGACTGCTTATAAATCGACCTAAAGTTACTAACTATAGAAGCATCTCATCTACTCTTGTCCATGTGATTGTCGCTGGCCATGTGCAAAATCCAGGTAAGGTTATTTATATCCGCGCTAGTCTTGTTTCCTGTGACGTCAGAGTGCTGTGTAACTATAAAATCTGGACTGGGCTCGTGTACTTGGGCATTGACAAACAGTGTAGACCCAGATCAGATGCCCCAGAATGCGGCGCCTGATCACGGTCTGCACTGTTTGCTGACAGTACAGGAATTTCAGGGTAAAGCGAAACAGTCGGTCCCCGTTCAGGGCCATTTTCCTAGCTTAGCCTCCATTACGATAACACACCCATGCGATATAGTGCAATGTTTACATCTCCAAAATGGCTACTTTTCTGATGAAAATCTGTGTTATTTTTCTTATTTATAGTTCAAACATAGGTTTTCGGTGCTCGTTAGAACCGCCTCGTTGATGCGGTTCTAACGAGTACCCACAACCTATGTCTTCGAGCAGAAATAAGAAAAATATTGTTTACCCCTATAAACCCCAGTTTTCTCTATATAAAGTGGGGTGTAAGGGGGTGTTCATTTCACGGACTTGTTCACGTGATGTCATTCGACCCACCAGTGCTGGCAGGGCTTTGATTGTCTTTCGAAACAGGTATACGGTGGCCAAACGTTGTGAACTCGTGTCCTTGTTGTTCGCACATGCAAGTTTGTCGACCTCATTGTGAGATGGCTTATTCGTATTGAAATGTAATCAGTTTTCACTGGCATGGCCTGTGTAGAACCGGATCGGTGACTGTTGCAGCAATGGCTTCAGAATGCTCCCGGGCTCGACGGCGTAGTTCAGCAACACTGGATGTCCGTTCCTGGGTAGGAAGTAGTGATGTACAGGGACTCCTTGATCCGCAACAACCACACAATGGCATGTAGGAACCTTTACAAATTACAAAATACAAATACGTATTAAAACACAAAAAATGTGAGATATGGCTCTCTATCATAGTCCTAAAATGACAATTTTGTTGAATAAAAAAATATTTTCTTATTTCTGCTACAAACATATTTTTCTTTACGAAAACTCACCCGTGCGACATAGTGCATTTTTCACATCTCCAAAATGGCTACTTTTCTGATGAAAATCCTTAATATTTTTGTTAGAAATGTTCAAAACATAGGTTGAGGGTGCTCGTTAGAACCGCCTCGGTACCCACAACCTATGTCTTGGAGCAGAAATAAAAAAAATAATGTATACCCCCGTAAACCCCAGTTTTCTCTATATAAAGTGGAGTTTAGTGGGGTCCTCATTACACGGACTTGTTCACTTGATGTACGTGTTCGTTATATCCAGGCATTCACAACAATTATCCACAATAAATGGTTTAGTTAAAGTAAACAGAAATGAATACCCTTGCCAACCCAATTTTTCCACATAGCGTTACGAAAACACACCTATACAAATGCATTGTAAAATTTACCGCCCAAAAAAAATTTAAGATGAAAAATTGCGATATTTTTCTTATTTCTGCTCAAAATATAGATTGTGGGTACTCATTGGATCCGCCTCAATAGGCTCATCGAGGCGGTTCTAACGAGTAACCACAATCTATATTTTAGAGCAGAAATAACTAAAATAAGGTTTGCCCCTGTAAACCCCAGTTTTACTACATAAAAGTGGGGTTCAAGGCGGTCGAAATTATATAGGCGTGCTTTCGTGATGGATTGTTGTTTACAAGTTAATGTATTACGCGGACTTCAAAGTGATCACCGAAATCTTGAAAATCGGTATATGACATCGCATCATGACCGCGTTGTCCGTTGCCTGATCGCGTGCGTGAAACAACCCCCCCCCCCATCCCCCCCCCCAAAAAAAAAAAAACGCTTAAAAGCTGTTGCCTAAACAAATATATAATTTCCAAACAAATGTCATAATCAAAAATCGCTAGGTTTTGCCGGTAGAGGTTGATGGTGTATCTCGTTTTTTTGTTTGCTTTCTTTTTTCGGAAAATAGTGCAGTTGCAAAAAGTCACATATCTTATATCCCACGATTTCTATATGGGCCCCAATGCACAGACCAAAATGATGAAAGAAACAGAAAGAAAATGTCACAATCCCTGAAATCAGCCACTAAGCACTGGTGGGTCGATTATCTCTGAGTACAGGCTGGAAATATCGTCCTCAACGAAGACTTAAGACTGTTCTGTTTAACCCTTAATGTCCTGTACAGTTAGCAAACAGTGTAAACCCTGATCCGCGTTCTGTGGCATTTGATCTAGGTCTACACTCTACACTGTTAGTCAAGCCCAAGAAGATTCTATTGATAACCCTCTCACGCATCACGCAACACTTTGACCTCACACACATATGAATAGCGTGACTATTTTCTATAAATAACCGTTACTTGGTTTTCCGACAGGACAGTCATAGTCACTTGGACTTCAACATTGAAAAGCTTACTGCGCTATATTACTTTCATCGACATAAAAAACCAAGGAACTTGAAGACAAAAACACTAAACAATACATGGATGTACAGTCACACCCAAACTGCAAAGAAAAGTCCGCCTTGGGGACGCCAGCAGAAATCTAAGTGGGAGGGGTGCGGTGGGGGCTCCCGACTTAATAAATAGTCAACCCTCGCTCTTATATGCTGAGTCTTACAAAATAACAACCCAGCCAGTAAGGAATGTCGGGCCGACAGCGACACGGCGTGGCAGAGTCTTACCGCTGTCGGCCCGACGATGCCCACTTTTCCGTGCTACCTGGTAAATTGGTTCCCATTGAGGAATAGCTCAATGGTAATCGTTCTCAAAAAAGGGTAATCCTTGGAAGCAATGACTACAGCATATAACTAAAAACTATAGCGTGTACAAGATTTTTCTAAGCCAGACTAGCTAGTTTCAGCCAATCGGGCCTCATCAGTGACCCTCAAATATTTCCTGAATTCCGCAGTGAAATCGATGATTCCAAAGGACTGGAATATATAACCCACACTATGATGAAGGGCAGGGAGACATTTTACGGCCGCCACACATTCCCTTAACACCAGCTGTGGTGAAGTCAAATGTTTTGAAAAAGAGGTAAACCTTCGGCAGCAAGGACTACAGCACATAGCTGAAAACTATGGAGTGTACAAGATTTTTCTGGGCCAGACTAGCTAGTTTCGGCCTCATCAGTGACCCTAAAATATTTCCTTAATTCCGCAGTGAAGTCATGACGGCAACATACAGACCCGAACAAGTAAACATGGATCAGGATTGAGGACTTCGACACAATCTGATATATGCTGATATAAGAGTTGAAGAAAACCATCAGGAAGATCAGGAAGGTACGAACTTATGCCATAAAAATCGGGCTCCATCCCTTTATAAAAATTTAAGATGGAGTATGGCAGAGATCGAAGTCCGGTATGCCAAGCGGAATAAAATACTTTAGTAAAAGCCACTATGCAGTGGTCGGATTGTTGTTGTTCTTATATTTGTTTTCCAGACATTTTCATATTATACAATAGTGTAATAATAATCTTTATTTCCTCCACTGATTGGAGAGCACATAAGTCACATACAATACAAATACAAATACAATACAAGAAATGATGAAAAACAACAACATAAAACAGAAAGACAGTAGGGAAAATATAATAATAGAAAAGACGGTTGCAATACCCAAACGGACACGCAACGCTGGGTCGACGTTGATTCGACGTCAGGACTTCGAATCAACGCCATCACAGTGTTGCACCAAGACTGCATTTCATGAATATCAGATTTCCTAATCATATTATAATAATAATCATGTACGACTCTCTATGAAACCGTCTCAACTTCAACTGAGAATTCTTTTCATCGAGACTAATACACATAGAATGTCAGCATAAAGAGGGTTGACTGTTCTCAAGGATTTGTTTAAGGTCTAACGCCCCCCCCCCCCCCCCCCCCAACACTATATCGATCATTTTGGAGACATTGTCCCTTATTTGTTGGGCTTTTAGTAATAGAATGGGATGAAATGACATCTTAAGCCCTGTCGTCCAGTGAGAGCAATACGGTTCATAAAGCCAGCAATGAACGAACCCAGCTAATGTTACAGCAAAACTGCATTTTATTAAACCTTGTTTAACTAAGCGCTATGTCAGTACTCTTTGGTGTTCACAATTTCACACAGGCCATTCCATTCCATTCCTTTTAGTAATGTTCCAACCGCTTGTAAAGAAGAGGCTATGTTGTTGTTTGCTTGTGTTGTGTCCGCATAGTTTGGTTCCTCCTCCGGCTGGTTTCATAAATGGACAGAAACCAAGCTGGTCAAATCAGGAATGACCTTACCGAAATACTTAGAGATTTGTAGAAACATGTGTTACCTTTGAATGCTGGATGGTGTGGGAAATGTGGAAACATTGGTCTCGGTGAGAAATAGTTATCCAGGTACTGTTTATAGTTGGAACTGAAAAATAACAACGTACGGTTCAGTTGAAAGTGGCATGATTTAAACGACTGCTTTAGAGAATTTAAGAGCAAAAATGTATTAAAATTTGAGAGCATCTAAAGTTTGCAGAGCTAGACGCAATATTTTTTTTGAAACGATGCCATTAATATTTGTTAAATTGTGTTATGGTAGATAATAAAACAAATTAATAAATGTTTACACTCATCAAAATATGGCCCCCGCCCATAGGGGCTTGAAGAAATATATGGGCTGCATGATGCTTCCATGCAGAGCTGAATCCGGCCCGCACACTAGTACTGGTAAACCGCTTAGAGGATCTAAGCCTGTCCAGGAACCGCGGTGCGAGGCCGACCGTCCATGCTAATAAACCCTATTGGTTTCATTGGGCGACAGGGCTTGAGATGTCATTTCATCTCAATGTTGGGTAAAAGTCCCACAAAATTGGAAGCAACGTCTCCAAAATGACCTTTACAGTGTTGACGGGGACGTTAAACCACAAATCAACCAACCAACTCATCAAAATAAAACTATTACTTGTTGCATGTTTCTAGATCTTAGTTCAGGTTCTTGGCAGTAGAGGTTCAGTTTGGTAGGCTCAGAGAAACCTCCCTGATATCTTTGTTTCGATGTGCCAGGAATATTAATTTACTATTTTAACTGTTTGTGAATACGAACGATAGTGGTGATTTTTCCTCGTTTTACTTTGTGAAAACTGTCCATCATACTGACAAGTCTGTATAATGAACAACCTTGTAAACTCAATTTTATTCAGAGAAAGGTGAGATTTATATGAGTATACATTATTTTCTTTACTCTCCTCAAAAACAACATTACGAAAACACACCTATTCAAATATATTGGAAAAATTTTACCGCCAAAAAAAAGAATTTTGTTTTAGATAAAAATCCTGATATTTTTCAAATTTCTGCTCAAAACATAGATTGTTTGTGCTCGTTAGAACCGCCTCGTTGATGCGGTTCTAACGAGTACCCACAATCTATGTTTTTGAGCACAAATAAGAAAAATACTGTGCACCCCTGTAAACGCCAGTTTCACTATATAAAAGTGTGGTTCAATGGGGTCAAAATTATATAGGCGTGTTTTCGTGATGGAGTGCCGTGGGTGCTCGGCATACATGAGACGATGAGGTGGTTCTACTGAGCATCCGCTATCCATATTTTGAAGGAGAGACAAGAACAATATAATAATTTTTCATCAGAAACATGTCAATTTTGGATTCAGGAAAGAATGCATTATGTTACACGGGTGTATTACCATAAGGCGACGGATTATATTTTGAATTTACTTTTTGCTTTCGATTATGACGATATTGTTTTGCAGTACCTGTCTAACATGGGGAAAAACGTTGATCTGTTGATAGCGTTGTTATTGAGTGCCAACAACGTTTGAGTAAATGTGTGCTGTAACATCGGTTTAGAGTGTAGCATAAGCCCAGCTCTAGTGTTGGTATTCAATGACGAAGAGGCATTCATCGGCGGAGACGAAGAGCCGGACGACAGTGATGGTGATTCTGTTCTCACGTCAACAACTGACTGACGGCCCTGACTGTCTTGTAAAATTCTAGACTCCGCTGAAGTGTGAGTGGAAACTAAACTTTCTATAGAATGATCTTTAGGAAGCAAATTATTATTGTTCATAATTTTATGCCCATCGGCATTTTCTTCCGGTTGTTTGACTAGGCTAAGATCCTGTTCATTATCGGTTACATGTCCCGGTACGTTTGTTGCAACATCTGAATCACTTAACACTGTACCACTGGGGTTATTCATAAGTTCTGATTTTCGCTCCGTGTTTTCATTTTCTTGTTCATATGAACTACTGGCACCCTCTAATTCCGTGTCTGATAGCTCGGCGTTAATGTCCGTATTATCAACTTCGGATTCACTTTTGATCATGCCGTCACCCTCATTTCCTGGAGATTTTGACGGCTGTGATCTGGACTGAGTAAACCTTTCACTTTTTCTCCACTTTGCCCGTCTGTTCTGAAACCACACCTGAAAAGGAAAGATCCAACTATGATAAAACTTATGATCTTTATTATTTTTTCTCACATTTGAGGCGCCTGTTTTTAGCATAAGGGTCCACGTTTCCGTCCATTCGTCTCTTTGTCAATCTTTGAACATTTTCGAGAACCCAAGCGTCAACACAAATGTGTACAACAAAGCTTGCTATTCTCTATCTGTTGTCCTAACCGGAAAGTTTTTTTTCTTCAAATTCTAACGCTATTTCAAATGAACGTTATTTGATAAGAAAAACGAAATACAATTGATAAAAGACTTGATTGTTAAGAATCACGGCATAGTCGCCATGACACTGAATTTAAAATCAGGGCGCCTAGTATCACATTGTTACGTTAAGATACGACATCTAGGTTCATTTCCATACGTCTTTTAAATACAAAAGACACCATGAAAACAGCCATCAGTCCAAAGACTAAATTAGATGTCTGTTTAGTTTCGGCTGTTTGTTCACACAGTGCCCTGCTGTACCGACACGAGTATTGTCTTAACAAGAATTCCGCGCATGACAATGTAGTGCATTCCAGCTTCATTTAGAGATAATTGTATTGAAAATTGTCTTTTGGGAGGTAAATCGTCGGTTTTGCGGTCGGGAATTTAGCGATCGTGAAAAAGACGATTAACCCTTATCTTGTTGTTCACGACAACCCCTATCTTTGGAAACAGTGTAGATCCAGATCAGATGGCTTCTTCAGAAGATCAGGATCTACACTGTTTGACATTCAGTTTATGAATTTGTAGCAATAAATTACATCATGTGATTTGATTAGTTGATAGACAGAAATGGGTGTGGCTTAGATGAATATTCAGCAAGACAAGGGTTAACCTCCTCAAATGACAATTTTCAATACAGTTATCCCCATTCTAATGCATCTTCCCTGGTTTAAAAATGTTTGTTTTTTTTTTTTTTTACTCAAAGCGCAATAAGCTGCGTAAAACCAAATACCAACCAATGGAAAGCAACATGATATGAGCCCCGCCAAGCGAATTTGTGTCTTCGAGCATTCCGTCATGACAAATTTTAACTGCGCATGCCCAGCCATTCAGATGGGTCAGGGATATGACTTTCTGTCGGAAGGTTCCTCTTGATTCACTGCTTGTATGAGCGAGCAGCGAAGGTTCTGGCGAGACTGCGCGGATGCGCAGACTCGCCTGAACCTTCGCAGCTCGCATAGGCGATAAGTACCAAAATCGCCTGGCGGGGCCCATATGATGACGTCAGGTTTCCGATAGTTTATCGTAGAGCATACTGTCTCAAATTTTGACGTTATCAAATCAGATGTTGCGTTACATACGCAAGTGCGTTAGAATATAAGACATATACGCTAGACAATGAAACTGTGATAGAAGATTATGAAAATTCAAGATTTTACCGTTAATTTGAAAATAAATTATTCTAGTATATAGTATAAGACAGCCGACCAACGCTGGTCCGTCATCGATACGGTGTGGCAACGACGTTGGTCAGGCATGGCAGCGATGTTGGTCCGGCCTTCTTTGCTTGTTGGTCTGGAATTCTTTGTTTGCTGGGTAGCTAGTCGACAAAATTTCCACTTAATGATTGTGGACAGAATCTTGTTTGTTTGGCTCTTAAGCGCGCGCGTTGTATATTCGTTAAATCCAATGTTGAAGCCCGCCACAACCCAGTATGTTTTATACATACCTTTCAAAAAGGGTTGTTCTTTTGCGGTTTCCAATATGTATAGTAAACGTGTGTTTTTTTGTTTGTTTATTTTTGTATTTTTGCGTGAGACGTCATGTGAGTCTTTCTCTTCTCTTAATCCCGCTCAGCCACACCTTTTTCTTACTACCCACCAAATAAATTATTTTATACAATGTATTCGTTCAATTCACAACCAGATGACAAACAGTGTAGATCCTAATCAGATGGCTTCTTCAACAGTAGTAGTTGTCGAGTTCATCAGGATAAGGGGCTGGGGAGGGGGATTTGTCATCAAATGACTTTTTCTTTCTTTTCTGCTTTACCAAGCTTTGTGTATTTTATTTTAACACACAGTGTAGATTCTGATCAAGAAACGCGGTCTTCAGCGTCTGATCTGAGTCTGCATTGTTTTTCTTTGTCAACGCCCCTTTTAGTGGATGCTAGGTAAATGACACACGATTCTGAAGCTATCGTTGGTTAATGTGTTAAGAACATTAACTGATGAATGGAATCGCACAGAACTTGATATATTGAATCATACAGCATTATCTTATTACGGGGTCACTGAAAAATAAAAGCTTACTTCCCAGAAGAGAATAAACAAGATTCAACCTATGCAAGGGCGTTCTCTGAACTTAAATTTTATTTCTAGCATTATTGGATGCAGTTCAAACTATAACGATACAGACTCGGTTCAGACCGCACAGTTTGCAGCATGGTTTTAGTTTTCCCTGCTTTGTCTATGCACTGTGTTGGTTCAGCTACGTGACGGCTCGTGTCTCTGTGGATTTGATCTTATCGTATTCTGCGCATTTATATTTCATTTAATGTAATTTATAATCTAATATAGAAAATGTTTATTGTGTTATGCAAACCAAATTAAGTCGTATCGGAAATGCACCTGAGTCCTTACAAGGCTCCCCAAGGGAACCCTAAGAGGATTTCTAATATGACTAGTATTCTTCGTTCCTGGGTACGCATCTTATTTCTCAGCCCCTCGAGACTTAAGTTCGCAAGCTTTTAATGGAGCACAATAAAGACTTTAATCCGTCCTTTTCTATTTACACGGAACATCTCTCTCATAAAGACACCATAATTAAGTCGGAAACGACAAGCAGTGTCGACTGAAATTCATGGTAAACATTTTAAGGCGATATGTGTCTCTTAAACCTGACTGAACAACAAGTGATTCTCTTCTACCTTTAAGGAACAATTTACAAACGTTTTACTGGCCACCATGTGGCCGCATTCGCGATGAATGTCCAAGGTCTTCGCTGTCAGCAACTCACGCTAAAACCAATGAAGCCCCCACCCACTTCCAGCTTATTGAGATGGTCACCCATTTTCTCTAGAGTTTGTTATCATTTAGATCATTTTATTTTATAGAAATTATCGTGATCAGTTTTCCTTTCCTTTCTAACATTGCATATCCACGTAATGTACATCCATGTAGACCTCACTCTGTACAAAGAAAACTGGTGTTTACAGAGGTAACTATCATTTTCTTATTTCTGCTCCAAGGCTTGTGGGTACTCGATAGAATCACCTCCATGAGGCGGTTCTAATGAGCACCCGCAACATATCTTTGGAGTATGCATAAGAAAAATATCACTAATCAGAAAAAAATGTAGATATGAAAATTGCACTATGTCACACTGATGTGTTATCAAAACGACACCGGACTGGCTATACATATTTAGCATCAGCGAAGTTTAACTGAATTGCGGCAGAATTGAGGTCAGACTTCAAGACTTGCCAGGCACAGCAGTAAGTGGTTAATTCGTTTAGATGAAATTGACTTGAGAAAATGTGATTAAGTGTCTCATAATGTCACATCTGCGAGTCGTCGTGTTGTGGATGAAATAATGTAATAGTCGAAATTGATCAAATTTCTCCATAACAGGGAACTGGCATTACTGGTACTGTCAAGCGGACCATAGCTGAAGATGTTCGCAGAGTGACAGTAAGGACAGCATGTGCCATGGAGACTCAACTACAGTCAACCCTCTTTATACCGACAATCATTATAGCGGCAAAATTTGCTATGACGGCAATTTGAATGGAATGACTACTTAGCTAAAGGCTTAGCCTCGGTTCTGAGCGGCGTGGGCTTCCCTCGGGTTGGAAATGCACACTGTGAGTCGAGTCCATAGTCATGAAAGGGTCTTGTAATCTTATACTCCAAGAAATTAATGTTATAGATATTTGTTAGAATCGCCTCACCGAGGCGATTCTAACAAATGTCTATAACATTTGTTTCTTGGAGTAATATTGGGTAAAAGGTCTTTTATTACCTAAAATACTCCAAACTGGGATTCATTATAACGAGAAATTCTGTATAATGGCACAATAAAAGGGATCAAATGGGCCCCGTCAAGCGATTTTGGTACTTATCGCCTATGCGAGCAGCGAAGGTTCAGGCGAGCCTGCGCATCCGCGCAGTCTCGCCAGAACCTTCGCTGCTCGCTCATACAAGCAGAGAATCAAGAGGAACCTTCAGACAGAAAGCCATATCCCTGGCCCCTCTGAATGGCTGGGCATGCGCAGTTAAAATTTGTCATTACGGAATGCTCGAAGACCCAAATTCGCTTGGCGGGGCTCAAATACTGTCGTTATAGCGAGGGTACTCTGTAAAACGTACATATACGACCCCGGCCCACGGTTCTAATGTTCGTGATTTCGTTTGTCACGATCAGAAGCAGCGCTCATTATGCGTATTAATCCGTTGTATGCTAGTGGACTCTTCCATTGCTATATGTTTTTTTTTTTTTTGGTTTTACGGCCCTTTCAAGATTATTTCACTCATATCGAGCCGATCGTTAATCAGAGGTGGGCGAAAACCAGAGTACCCGGAGAAAAACCACCTGACCTTCCGTTGCAGAACTTGGCGTCTCACATGTGACCCGAGCGAGGCTCGAACCACAGCGGTGAGAGACCCAATAATCAAGAGTCAGCGCTCTTAACCACTAGGCCACGGAGGCCCTGCTATATGTTGGCCAAGTCCATTTGTCATATAAGGGGTGGCAGACTTATCCCAGCAGGCACACGTCGCTAGGGCAACGTCAAATCAACGTCGGTGCAACGTCACGACGTTGCACCGACGTTGATGTGACGTTGCATAAAAGTCATGACGTTGCATCGACGTTGATGTGACGTCACAATTACGTCATGTGCCTGCTTGGATGTTTCCGTTTTTTTTCTATTTCTGACGGAAAATGTTTAAGCAAACAGTGCAGTGCATGATCTGGGCCTGCACTGTTTACCAAGGTACCCCTTTAGATGTTTCCCGCATGCAATGGGTTAAAGACGTATGTTATGAAACATATTTTAGTAAATAGAAATACTTAGCAAATATGAAACATTTTCCATCCATTACACAGGTGGCTTTTCTGAAAGGAAAGAATTTGCACACCTTCCGATCGGGAGCAAATCAAGACTAGACCCCTGTCAAGGAAAGATGTTATTTTGAATAATAATAATTGGCTTCTGACTTCGTCACTGCCACGTGGTGATGTGTAAAAACATGTATTATCGAAAAACACCAACATGTATATTCGAAAACCCGTTTCATTCATTTTAATCCATACAAGACACGCATAATCTTCCCTGTATAGAGGCTTTGGAAATGCAAATTTAAGAGATATCTTGTTAGTTGTAATTTCATTTAAGTACATTTTTATTTAAACAGACAGTGCACACTGGATCTGAGTATACACTGATTGCCTCTGTCCCATGTTTGGGATGCTAAGCATTTATGAGTTAATATGCCATCGTGGCGGTTCCAACTATGAGTGTTCATATGAGGAGTATTTTAACCATTCAAGCGATGTGATGCCAAGCTTTATTTTCAGGGCAGATGATTCACATGTAATGTCAAGCCTTATATTCACTGAAAAAATAAGATGACCATGATGGTCCTATATCGCTCACCTGAGCTAAGAGATTTACATGTGGGTCCCGGGGCGGGGCCATTTTTGGCCCCAGGTGTATAATTTGAACAGTACTGGTAGAGGTTCACTAGAAGACGCCTCATACCAAATATCAAACAGTTGGGCCTTCTGGTTTCAGACAAGAAGATTTTTAAATGTTTTCCCTACATAAGTCTATGCAAACCTAGTGGGCCCGCCCCGGGGCCTCTTTTGTCCACAGGACAATAATTTGAATAATCTTGATAAAGGTCCACAAATGAAGCTTATACCAAATATTGAAGATCTGGGTCTTCTGGTTTCAGGCAAGAAGATTTTTAAAGGTTTTCCTTTGTATGTCTATGTAAACACTGTGAGCCACTACCCGGGGCCTTTGCTGGCCCCAGGGCTATAATTTGAACAATCTTGTTAGCTGTTCACTAAATGAAGCTACACACCAAATTTTAAAGATATGGGGCTTCCGATTTGAGACAGGTAGTTTCTTTATACGTCTATGAAAACCGATTGGGCCCCGCCCCTGGGTTATGTTTGCCCCAAGGGCTATAATTTGAACAATCTTGGTACGGGTCCACCAGAAGAAGCTTCATACCAAATAGCAAACACCTGTGCGTTCTGGTTTCAGTGGAGCGCTGTGGTGCAGTGGTAAAGTATCGGCCTCGGGATCGAGAGGTACCGGGTTCGAATCCCACGAGCGGCAAGTGTTGTTTCCTTGAGCAAGAGACTTTATCCACATTGCTTAGTACTGGTTCTATCCAGGAAAAGAGGGCCACATGGAAGATTAGTACTAGTTTACTAAATGTGTTACCCTCTATAAATAAGGTCGATTATTATTATTATTATTATTATTATTTTAAAAAGTTTTTAAAGGTTTTCCTATGTAACTACATGTAAAATAGAAGTAAAACAAAGATCAGGAATCTATACAATTAACTTACTCTACCCATCAAAGACACTAAAGGGAAAGAAACACAAACATGAAGCGACCAGACCATAATGGAAACCTAAACAAAGGAAGTCAATAAGGGCATTTACTTTCCCACAAAATGGCCAAATGGCCATCCAAAATAAAATGACACAAGTTATACACACAGTAAGTAACAAACAACAACAGAAATAAACCGCCACAGAAGAACCGCCTTGGAACGGTCAGTGGAAAGATTTCCACTGGGGGGCTTAAATCGATTTTACGTGGCCACAATCCTCGCCCTTACCTCTGTCGCGGTATACACTAATTTTGTTTAGTCCGCATGAAGGCTTCCTAACTCATCAGTGTAACATCTCCGAGAACATACAAATAAAAAACTACAGAGATGAAACAAGGTTGAGGACTCGACAGCATACAACAACAGAATTGCTGGAGCAAAAGAAAAATCAACAGTTAGACTCCGAGGGGTCCGACCAAAGACGGAGCATCAGGCGCCAACCAACACAAAGAATACTAAAATAAAATAAAATTCCATTTATGTTTTTACGCTGGAACCGTCATATAATCTTAAGCCCGACCCTCCGGTGTGCAATCAAAGAGGGAAGCAAAGTTGCCAACCGTGATTTGGTTAACCACCATGCATGCAGTCTGTTTTATAACATTTATGTTGTACCCAATTTTTATATATCGACGAACGATTTTACGAAATTGGGTACTAAAGTCATTACAGGCATGTATTTTTCTACAGTTATTTAATAAGTTACCATAGAATTCGGGTTCCGATAGGCCTTGTTGCAGAAGTGTTTTAAGTCCAACATTGAATTTTGAAACCAAATCAGAATGACGTCTATAAAACTTAGAAAAGGCTTTACGTAGTTTATGATACCGATACCCCTGATTAAGAAGTTTAGCGGTTAATAATTTATTACTAGTGTTGAAGTCGGATACATGACTAGACACTCTAGCGAATCGAATTAACTGCGAAATATAAACCCCGTACGATGTCACACGAGGAACATCACCGTCCAAAAAAGGAACATTTACAATCTCGAAATCAAAATTATCACGTTTATCATAAACTTTGCAAGAAACAAATCCATCTACAATAGATAAATGTAAATCCAAAAAGGGGGCCTCGGTATCAGAGGAATTTGCCTTGTTTTACTGAAGTTCTAGGGGATAAAGCTGACTGATCAAACCATCAAAGTAAGTATTGTCAATATTTAATAAATCCTTTAAATATCTAGAAGTAGAACTAAAAGCTTCAATAATTTCAGATTGGTTATCAATGGAAAGCGACAACATGAAGTCTCTTTCATAACAATACAAGAACAGATCAGCCACAAGAGGTGCGCATTCGTACCCATCGGAATACCCACAATTTGTCTAAATTACTTTGTACCGAATCTAATATAAATATTGTCAAGTAGAAAGGTGAGGGCATCACACACTTTCTGACATGACCAAAGCGTATAATTCCTATGCTTTTTAGAAGTGAAAAATGCATTTCTGACATTACATGCAAGATAGAGAGAATCTTCTCTGTCAAAACCCCATTCAATTAAATCATTAAGTTTTTCTTTTATAAGATTATGAGGAAGTGTAGTGTAAAGAGTGGAAATATCGTAAGTAGACAGACTTGAAGCACGAAAACGTCTGGATTTCAATTTATTTAAAACCTCATTCGAATTTTTTATAGACCAAAACAGATTTCTTCCTGATCTTTAAAGGCATTATCACAATATTTAATCACATGCGTTTTAATAGCACTAAGACAGGAAGTTAATAATTTAGAAAGTTCAGTGGTAGTGCAAGAGCTAGAATTTGCAATAAACCGTGCTTTGTAAGGTCTTTTATGAAGTTTTGGTAACCAGTATAGCGTCGGAAGCTTGTCTTGGCCTTCTGTAACACACACAGCAAACTTGTTGGCTGAATGACAAATATGTTCATCTACTATAGCTCTCTCTTCAGCTAAAGGCTGAAGTTCATAGGCTTTAGTACCACCAAGCTCCTGCTTAAGCGTGTTAACATAGTGGGGCCGTCACACAACGACGACGTTGTTTGCGGCCTTGTCTGCAGGGGCCAAAACAAACTTCTTATGAAATTCTTGAACACCTAGTTTAAGTTGACGTAAACACGTCTTAGGCTTAGGAGGTAATAAGTTAATATTTTGAGAATAAAAAAAAATGCGTTTATTAACTAGTTTTAAAATGCTAAGTTTCCAGTCCTTAAGGGCTTTATGCTCAACATACTCTCGCTTACACCATCGATTATCGAATTCAATCAAGACAGCAGCGATTTCGTCTCTACATTTACTGAAATCAATTTTAGAAGGAAACCGATATTTCGGTCCTTTAGAAATTATATTCCTTATCCTAGAACCAGGAATAATTTTCAAATTGCCAGTAATTACATGACCAGCAGCAGGATAGCAATACACTGAGTTTTCACAATCACATGAATCAGGAGTATTAGTATCAATATCAAGATCTGAAACAAGTTTATTGAAATTAAAAATGATAGATCTAACAGGTTTGTTGTATTTATAGCAAATTATAGGTGTTTCAGTATTTTGAAAATAAGCAGGAATGGAAGAAAGCACCGAGCTCTCACGAAAAATACTGGGCAAATCTATAAAATGCATACCCTTAGTAATGAAGGATATTTTGAAGAAATGGCGTTTATGATTAATTTCAGAATCAATGTAAGGACGGAGAGTATGCTGAGTATAGCCTCTAGTTAAGAGAGCCGCATCATATAACTGATTAGAACTATCGTAGAATTTATTCGCCTCGGTGTCCAGAAGACGTAAAACAGAAACGGGTAATGAACTTAAAAATGAAAGCATAGAGTGGCGTCCATGATTTAATAATATAATTGACAGTCGCTTCAGTCTAGTATTGTTTCGTTTAAAAACACGTAATTTACGTTTATAGTTACCATTTTCCTGGTGCCGTGAGATCTAGCTCTGCGTTTTCGACATTTTAAACCCAGTGAGTCCCACCCTGGGGCCATTTTTGGTCCCATGGCTATGCTTTGAACAATCTTGGTAGAGGTCCACTAGATGAAGTTTCATACCAAACATCGAAAACCTGGCCTTCTGGTTTCAGAAAAGAAGATTTTGTAAGGTTATGTATGTCTATGTAAACACAGTGGGCCCCGTCCCTGGACCATATTTGACCCCAGGACTATAATTTGAACAATCTTGGCAGAGATTTCCTAGAAGAAGCTTCATACCAAATATCAAAGACCTTGGACCTCTGGTTTCAGATAAGAAGGTTTTAAAGGTTTTTTTTTACCTAAATTGTCCTCTTTTCCTTGCCATGGCAACCAGAGCTAGCCTGGAAAGGAGAATCACACAGGGACCATTTCTGCCAAGTTTGGTCAGAATCTGTTCATTGGTTTAGGAGATGTCATTTAAGAAATTGTGAACTACGTACCGACGGACGGGCACACATACGACGACGACGGACGGTGACCGATCACAATAGCTCACTGGAGCCGTCGGCTCAGGTGAGCTAAAATATTTTGAAACTGTCGTCTGCTTAACGTGCTTGGAAACTCAGAACTAAGAAAGTAACATCCAAATAACTCCTGTACTTCTGGTCCAAGCTGGAAAACCCTCTCTACATTTAAGGGTATACGTGTCAATACTGACCTGAACTCTCGCCTCGGTGAGATTAATTCTCATCGCCAAGTCTTCTCTGGTAAATACATCCGGATAGTGTGTCTGCGCAAAAGCCTTCTCTAGTTCTTCCAACTGAAACGTGAGATTGGAATTAAGGGGAATGGAAACACCTTCATGGGAGGCAACTCCTGCAAAATTATAATTGTCTTCCATGTTAATAGGGGTCAACTCTTAAAGATAAGGATTTGCTCCTGAGAAGCAAATTCTTTCTTTTAAGAGTAGATCCCTTTTCCGGTGCGATAGCGTTTATAGAAAAGCGAACAAACATTTGCCAGGTGCATCCATTCTCCCTAAGGAGTTGCCTCCTCTGAAATCATAGTCATTTTCCTCAAACTTGCTACGGGCCCTTTTGTTATATATATATATATGCGGGCAGGAACGGCTAGGAAAAACAGCCTCGCCTGATACTGCAATTATAAACACAGCCGTTCTCACAGCATATATTAAGTGGCATCATGTTATAGAAACCGAACAATATACTTTAACCTATGGGAACAATTTTTGACCTTGTAATATGGGTCAAGGTCAACCTAGGATCATCATTGGACTTGAAAGTACTTGCAGGGCGCTGTGGGGCAGTGGTAAAGCATCGGATTTGAGATCGCGAGGTAGCCAGTTCGATCCCCTCAAGTCTTGTTTCCTCGAGCAAGAGACTTTGTCCACATTGTTTAGTACTGGTTTCTCCCCAGGCAGAGAAAGAAACATTATGATAACTCACCCGTGCGACACAGTGTATTTTTCACATCTCCAAAATGGCTACTTTTCTGATGAAAATCAGTGATATTTTCGTTATAAATGCTCATAACATAGGTTGTGGGTGCTCGTTAGAACCGCCTCATTGAGGCGGTTCTAACGAGTACCCACAACGTATGTCTTGGAGCAGAGATAAGAAAAATAAGTTGTTCACCCGTAAATCCCAGTTATCCGTCTATATAAAGTGGGGTTTAAGGGGGTGTTCACTCAACGGACTTGTTTACATGATGAGAGGGCCACATGGAAGATAAGTTCTAGTTTACTAAATGTGTTACCCTCTATAAATAAAGTCGATTATTATTATTATTATTATTATTATTATTATTATTATTATTATTATTATTATTAACTGATGATACATAAATAGTTCCAAGTAAAAAGTCCCAAGCGATTCTGAAGGAGACGATACTGTGACGTTTTACCATAAATGGTCGTGGCGGTCATCATGGTCATGTAACTTGGACCATTCGAACAAACTTTGGTTTACCTATCCCCAGGACGCTACAAATTGAAATCGGCCCAGCGACTAAAAAGAAGGAGTCCTTTGAAATGTTGACGGGCATTCAATTCTAGTGATCTGGTGGACAATTTTACAGAATGCCAAGCGCTTCTGGCAGCTATAGCGATTAATCTCGAGGCTACTTTCATATTATGGACCACAACTGTTTTGTAAAATGCACTGTTTTACTTTTTGTTTATTCAAAATTCTAATCTTGCGGTACAAGAGGTCAATATGAAACCTATGACCATAACTTGAATGAATACTAAATTTAGTAATTTTGTTTGTTTTGTTTGTATTGGAGTTTAACGGCTCAGTCAACACTATTTAGGTCATTTTGGGCTGGTCAGTTTTTTTTTGGGCTGGCTTATACGTAAGCGGTTAACCAGTACACTGCACATTCTTTCGCCAGAAATTGACACCAGTCCTTCTTAAATCAGAGGAAGGGAGAGAATGACCGTGCATAGAAAAGATTTCATGATCAAAGAATGTTACCGACCCCGACAGGTATCGAACCCGCGTTCTCCAGATCACAAGTCAGGCGCGCATTCGAATGAGCTACCGAAGCCGGCTAATTTAGTAGTTCTCAGTCGATGCTACATACCAAGTATCGATACCAGCCGGGTCGGCAACACAACCTATGACAAGAAGATAAGAATCTTATATGGGTGTGAGGGGTGGATTGAAAAATCCGTACCGAGGGACACTGTCCGGCATCACGAGGCTTGCCGAGTGATGCCGGACAGTGATCCCGAGGGACGGATTTTTCTATCCACCCCTCACACCCATATTGGATTCTTTTTCTTGCATACCTTCCATTTCTTAAAGCGGATTTTTAATGCTGCAGTCACTTCGGTTACCAACATCCGCCATATTGTGTTGACACTGCAGGAATGTTTAGTGACGTTGCTGTGACGTCAACCTTAACGACGGCGCATACGAGGTCGTAATCAAACAGTGCATTTATCAAACACGCGATTATATTCGATTTGGGGTCGGAACACCAGGGTCAGAACATAAATTTCTATCCCAGGGTAAAATCACGGATTTCCTTGTCTGGTGTGCAAGAATGCACTTTCTTGCACACCAGACAAGCAAATCCGTGATTTTACCCTGGGATAGATAGACTATAAGAATCTTATATGGGTGTGAGGGGTGGATGAAAAAATCCGTCCCGAGGGTCACTGTCCGGCATCACGAGGCTTGCCGAGTGATGCCGGACAGTGATCCCGAGGGACGGGTTTTTCTATCCGCCCCTCACACCCATATAGGATTCTTTTTCTTGCATACCTTCATTTGTTTGCGCGGATTATTAATGCTGCAGTTACTTCGAGACCGACGTCCGCCATATTGTGATGACACTACAGGAATGTTTAGTGACGTCACGTAACGTGCATGACGTCAACCTTAACGACGGCACATACGAGGTCGTATTCAACCAGTGCATTTATCAAACACGCGGAAATATTCGATTTTAGGTCGGAACACCAGGGTCAGAAAATAAATTTCTATCCCAGGGTAAAATCACGGATTTCCTTGTCTGGTGTGCAAGAAATTTATGTTCCGACCCCAAATCGAATATAATCGCGTGTTTGATAAATGTACCGGTTGAATACGACCTCGTAATCGCCGTCGTTTAGGTTGACGTCATGCACGTTACGTGACGTCACTAAACATTCCTGTAGTGTCATCACAATATGGCGGACGTCGGTCTCGAAGTAACTGCAGCATTAATAATCCGCGCAAACAAATGGAAGGTATGCAAGAAAAAGAATCCTATATGGGCGTGAGGGGTGGATAGAAACATCCGTCCCTCGGGATCACTATCCGGCATCACTCGGCAAGCCTCGTGATGCCGGACAGTGACCCTCGGGACGGACTTTTCCATCCACCCCTCACACCCATATAAGATTCTTATAATGTCACATGTACATGTTGTCACACTTACGTGTTATCGTGATGACACGAACAAGTATGTGAAATAAACACCATTGAGAACTTCACTTTATGCTCGGAAACTGGAGTTTATAATTGTATATTTTTATTTACACTCCAAAAATAGATTGTGGGTACTCGCTTGAATCACCTCAATGGGTACGCACAATCTGTGTTTTTTAAGATCCTTGCAATATCACATAACAGTGTCATCGCGAAAACAAGCCTATATCCTTTTGACCCCCTTGAACCCCACTTTAAAATAGTAAAACTGGGGTTTACAGGGGTAAACCTTATTTTTCTTACTTCTGCTCTAAAATGTAGATTGTGGGTACTCGTTAGAACCGCCTCGATGAGACGGTCCTAACGAGTACCCACAATCTATATTTTAGAGCAGAAATATGAAAAATATTATAATTTTTCATCTTACTTTTTTTTTTAAGTAATGAAGAACAGGCTGATTCTGATAAACACATTTTTTCTCTAACCTGTTGTAGCGTGAATGTTGTTCTGTTTCGTCTTTGTTTCCGGCGGGCAAAGGCGTCGTCATGGAGATCACTATGGAGACTGTATCCTGCAACTAAGAGAAAAGTAGAACTGTATAAACTTTCAGAGCCTGTATCAGTAGGCCTTGTATTCACTGCATTGGGTTGTTTGTGTTGAGTCTTTTACGCCCACGTCAACCAAGGTACTTTGGGGGACGTTGCTGTAGACGTTTTGAGACTTTTACCCGCCATTGAGCTGAAATTACCGCTTTGTTTCAAGGAGTAATATTTCCTGGGCAGGCTAAGACCTTCTAAGCGGTTTACCAGTATTCAAGATTGGTCAGTTTCAGCTCTGCGCGGAAGCACCGTGTAGCTGATTTCATTGTATGATATATTCAAAGGCTAGCGATGGTAGCAGGCTGACATAAAAACGACGATCCCATAGAAATGGGTATCGCGAAATTCAATCCAATGCTTCAGCCAATTCTTACCTGGAAACCCGGTTAAGTGTAGCAGGTCGGGATCTACATCATAATAGATAAAACTCGTCACATTGTCATATTTTATTAATATAGACAAAACAGCAATCAGCACAGCAGTGACAACCCAACTTCAAACAATTATTCAATTGAACACTTTTAAACTGATATTTTCTTTTCTTTTCAAGCGCTGATGATGTGTCCTTTTTGTCTTCACCGGAAATGGCTGTGTACAGACAATTTACCCCAAAGAACTTTTCCCCCCAATAAATGGACGTGCTGCCCCAACGAAGACACTCTGCTCCCCAAACATTATACAATGTTAAATCATTGCCAGGCAAAAACACTTGAACAGAATAACTGTTTATCAAATATTAAGCGTACAATTTAACATATTACATAAGGAACATAGGTAATCAGTCTATATACCCGAATGAGCCGTTTGATAAGGGGCTACACTGTTTGGTAACAGGACATTTCGTCAAAAGTAGAAAAAAAAAAAAAAACGAAAAAAAAAAAAAAAAAAAAAGATCCGACACCCCTTAAATGACAAATAGACATGTCAAACATATAACAACGGATAAGTCCACCAGTATATAACGAGTCAAGATATACAGTAAAATTCCTATATTAAGACCAACTTTGGGACTGTTCAAAAATGGTCTTAAAGACCACTTTTGAACAGTCCCAAAGGTGGTCTCTGACAAGATGCCACTGTGTGCAGAAAACACTAAGCAAAAAAAAAAAAAAAAAAAAAAATAACTGAAACTTTCCAAATAAGCTTTTTAAAGCAGAATTAATCTCATTTTTTGGTGGTCTTAATAGCGAAATTTTACTGAACATGTATATCCTGAACTTGGTTTTCAGATTTTAGCACGTTTTACCTATCCCTATGAGAATGGTTCAGTAATGTGATTACAGACAGCGCCATGTTCTTTTGCATGTTTTAATGTCGGCAGCCTCAAAATGCTGCATTTTGATGACGAATTGATACGGAACAACATAAATTTACATTTTTTCATTTGATATTTCCTCCCCAGTTACATAATCAACTTAGCCAGCCAGTAATTGAATTTTAGCTCAGCAAAATTCAATTTGGACGAAGCTGCAATTATCTTATTAAATTTTGCGCGTTTTTAAGTATTCATGCTTTTAAAAAACTAAGTTCTTTTAAAAGATACCATACAAATACTCTTACGTTTTGAAAAATTGAGCTTACGAACAAATGAAATTACGCCGGGAATTAACATGCTTAATATGATTGTACTTAATCAGGCACGCATTGGTATTGTGAAGGGAGCGACTTAAATGGGTAGATTCGAGAAAATTGAATTTGATCTGCATCTAGGATGTTTGGATACATTTTCTGGAGCGATTTCCATAAGAGAGGAAACCTAAAAAATGTCTATATCTGACTGATTCTCCGAAAATGACATGTAAAAATTTTAATATTATTAGTACGGATATGAAGAAGTCTAAGTGTCATAGTGATCACGTGAGCAAGTCCGGTCATATAAATCCCCAATAAAGCCATTCTATTATTGTCACAGTGAGACTTCAATGTCTCCAACCATAGCTTACTCGATCTCATTCTAGAGTCCCTGGGGAATTCTTCAGGAAGCTCCTGATAGGGATTTAGGAAGCCATTTTATCATGAATAGGTATGTTGTGTGTACTCATTAGAATCGCCTCCATGAAGAATGGTGATAGAGGATCTTACATGAGTGTTCATGCATTATTGAATTTATTAAACGAATTGAGGAAAAGGGATAAAACCCAAGGCTTCGCCGGCATTTTATCCCTTTTCCTCAACGAGTTTAATAAATTCAATAATACATGGACACGAATGCAAGATTCTTTTTATCATATGACATTTAAAACGCATTTTATTCTCGATTATTTAACACAAATGTTAATATTCGGCCATTAGTAAATGCTACGTCGTTAAGGACGTCTTATATGTAACGTTACGGGACGTATCTTGCTAATTTGCATATTTAATCCACTAGTGGATTATCGAAAATATTACATGGCGTTATTGCATTCTCAGAAGCGACGTCATATGATAAAAATCAATATACACATCCCTTACATAAAACGGACATAAAGTATTAAAACGTCTAGGAAACCGCAGTTTTACTTTGTGTTTTAAAACACTCAGTTGTTATATTGAAAAAAAAAAAAACTCATAATTTGTATGACGAAACAACTTGCAAAACACATTCTTTAAATGGTTACCAATTGACCCAATCTCATTGTGTTTTACGTCCCATCAACTGTTAAGGTCAAACAGAGACAGGACCTCGGTTGAAAGACTAAGAAGACATTATTATTATTATTATTATTATTATTATTATTATTATTATTATTATTATTATTATTGCGATGGCGCCTTGTACATACAGTTGTTTAAGTAGAACCTCTTATAGTTTATTGTAGAAAACATTGCTTCTTGTAGAAAACAGGTTTCTGTACGGATGTACAAATTTTTCTAAGATGAAAGTCTCATTATTTTCTGAGCAGCCCTCTTATCGTTGTTCATATTCTTCGAAGTAGATGTTATACTGTTTGAACTCTTGGAATTTTATTACACATGTACAGTTTGTTCTAATTCGCCCTCACTGCAATGGAAATTGAAATAAAATGGACATGTATAATGACATTCAAAGAGAGGAAGATTTTCCACGACCATATTGTAGACGGAAAGAAGGAACTGAGAAAGATGTTAGAATTGATCTATAGAATGTCGCCGGAGTTTCGAAGACTATACTAGGACGGTTCTTGTACACTGGGAGGAACAAGACCGGAGAACGAATAAACTAGGACTTTGGGAGTGTTGATTATGAACAAATTGCTAAGTCTACTCCTTCAACTAAAAGATCAAATTAATCTGCAGATTTTCTCTCCGTTTCACAAATTTTCTTTCTGACTGCAGTTGCTGCAAAATTCAGAGCTATTTTATACAGCATCCTATTGCGTGCGTGATGCTTTAAACGCGTTTCACGATTGGTTAGTCTGGCTCCTAAAAACCGGAAATTGACTTGCAGTAAATACCTTGATTGCTTCTTATTGGATGTTTTTTGGCCATTAATTCAGGAAATTGATGATCAGCGCGGTACATGAAAACACATTAGCCTGATCATAATATTTACGTATCTTTTAAACAAATAGGGTAGTTTCCTTCCTTTGTTTCCAATCACCGTCCCTAATTGAAAATTTATAGACCTAGCATACTTCCGGCGGAAGCTGATTCCCTTGATTCGTTCGGAATGCTTTAGCACTAGTGGTCAGGCACGATATCTAGTCATCAAGTTCTAATCAGTTTGTGTCCCTAATAGCAAAAACTATCCAGTCTGATTATCCACGGCAATGATGCATTTAATGGCATTATGGCTTAAATACAAGGGATGCGACAGTATTTAGTGATTGTCAAACTCTTCAATTTATCAATTTCGTTTTGTATTGTTTGTGAACTGTAATGCACGTCTACCGAACCATGCATACAAGAGAACCTCGGCTGCATTACTATAACATACCCGTGCGACATAGTGCATTTTTTCACATCTCCACAGATGAAAATCTGTGATATTTTTTTGTAATTTTTACTTCAAATATAGGTTGTGGGTGCTCGTTAGAACCGCCTCAGGGTGCTCGTTAGAACCGCCTCATTGAGGCGGTTCTTACGAGTACCCACAACCTATGTCTATGAGCAGAAATAAGGAAAATAATGTATACCCCCCCCCCTAAACCCAAGTTTTCTCTATCTATATAAAGTGGGGTGTAAGGGGGTGTTCATTTCACTGACTTGTTAGCGTGATAATTTTGGACATCATCATTTATAGAAAGATCAAAAGTTAACTGGAATCTAGAGCCATGCTCTTATCAACTCATAACTGCCTAGCATCCCCAAAAATGGAAAATTGGCAAACAGTATAGACCCAGTTCAGGCACTACAAAACGCTGCGTCTGATCCGGGTTTTCATTATTTACATGAAGTATTGGAGTACTTGTAAAACTTACGAAAACTAAAACAAATTTGATGTCCCTAAAATTTGAAATGGACCAGTTGCAGGATAATGAATCACGTGAACTAATGCGTGTAGTATTAACCCTTTTTGTACCAAATGGAATCTTCCATCTTATATATGGCAGGAGTCCATTTCGAAATTTAGGTGTGTCAGGTTGTGTTTTCTACAAAATTAATTCGGGAAATTGCTTAACTTTTTGCAAACAGTGTAGGCCCTGATCAGACGCCGCGTTCTGCGGCGTCTGATTTGGGCCTGCACTGTTTGCCAAGGTACCCCTTTAGGGGTTTCTGGTACTCAATGGGCTAAAGGGTAAATAGCGTATAGGACATTAAGATAGTTAGTTTTAGTGATGTTTTCTGACAAAGCATGCACTTCAGGTAAAGGGTGTCGACTCAGATCAAATGCCGCTGTGGCATCTGATCTGAGTCTACAGTGCTTGCAAATGCCCCCTTTTTTGGACGGTAGAAATATATTTATTGCCTTCCAGGATAGCAAATAAACGGGCCTTCGTGGCTGAGAGCGCTGACTCTTAACCATTACGTGTCACACCGCTGTGGTTCGAGCCTTGCTTTGTCATTTGTCATTTTAGAGACGTCGCTTCCAGTTTTGTAGGACTTTTACCTGACATTGAGATGAAATGACATCTCAAGCCCTGCCGCCCAATGACACCAAAAGGCTTATATGCATTGGGCGGTCTGACTCAGATCACTCTGGCTGGACAGACATAGTCCTTCTAAGCAGTTTACCAGCACTCATGTATGGTCAGTTTCAGCTCTGCGTGGAAGCACCATGTAGCCCAAACTATTTCTCCCACCCCCAATGGGCGGGGGCGAGCCACATATGGGGCGTCAAGTTCTCCAACAGAAGGTCAGGTAGTTTTTCTCCTGGTACTCCGGTTTTCGCCCACCTTTGATTCACGCTCGGCTCGAAATAAGTGAGATAATCTTGAAAGGGCCGTAAAACCCAAACAAATTAATATAAAAAGTCAAATGCTTTTGGGTCGCAAGTTCTACCAACATTTATTACGGCTCTGCACATATTCAATTACGAACCTACTAATATTAATAATGACCATTCTCTTGATTTGCCTTTAATTCGGGTCTGTTGGTTCTTTCCTTTCCGTTTCCTCCCTCCATTTATATTTGACTTTATCCCCTCATTCTTAATGTCTGATTTGAAAAATACCCCAAGGATCCAACAGCCACATCTCACACCAGTCACATCTCACTCAGAGAATGGTTCAGGAACGTCGGGGTTATTATTTCTGCTACCGTGAAACATAGATATCAGGTTTTTTTTTGTCAATTAGTTGTCAATCGACCCAAAGGTATAAAGCGCAGTAGCTTTTCGCTAATGAAGTTCACGAGACTATCACTGATACGGGTATCCGGGTAATGGTTATTTTTAGAAAATAGCCGCATTATCCTGGTCGTTGTCGCGCCAGAGTGATCTTACTAAACTCCGTTCAGAAAATCTGAATCATCGATTTTTTCGTTTCTTCCTTTTAATACTCATTTTAGCCCATACATCACTGTGGGAAAGTTGTAGACCTCACCCTGCGTCGATTTCTCCAAGTCGTATGCCTCTGTGACAGCCAGGAAAGGCTGTGATTATTTGGAGAAAATTGCAAAATCTAAATTTTCGTTCACAGACTAAGACACACCCTTTTAAACCATATATAGAAATGGTCACTGCTCTTGTAAATTACAAGGGTGTATATATATATTTTATTTGCACGATCACTTCATGGAAAATCATTGGCTGTGACAGCACATCTGATATCGGTATAATTCATTTTGACCACTGTTGACAGCACAACGCGCTAGTGGCTCCCCGTTCCTAGTGAGCTTCTATCTAGCCATTCGAATGTAAGGTATGTCGTAATTGCATATCTATTTATAAAGTGCACCACATGGATTTGAATATGTATTATTTTACCTGACAATCATCATCAAATGGACTTAGTTTGTGGTCTCATTTCTTTGTTTTGCAATTTTCTCCAAATAATCACAGCCTTTCCTGACTGTCGCAGAGGCATACGACTTGCTGGAGAAGGCGGAGAGTCAGGTCTAAAACTTTCCCACAGTGATGTATGGGCCAAAAAGGAGTATTAAAAGGAAGAAACGAAAAAATCGATGAATCAGATTTTCTGAATGGAGTTTAGTGATCTTATTGTAAAATATTGACTCAGTAATTGTACCGGGACATTGGTAAATAGATCAGGTCTAGATCAGACGACGCAGTACAGGAATTTAAGGGTTAAACGAAACAGTTTAAGGCCACATTCAGGACCATTCTACCAGCCTACAATCAGAGACAATCGACCCACCATTACTGTATGTGCTTTGATTTCTTTGGGCACTTGTATGAAATGAGTATATTCACTTAGTGTTTAAGCGCAAACTTCAGTCAAGAAAACTAGCTCATCACGGAAACACGCCTATATAATTCTGACCCTCCTGAATCCCACTTTTAAATAGTAAAACTGGAGTTTACAAGGGTAAACCATATTTTTCTTATTTCTGCTCTAAAATACAGTAAAACCTGTCATAGTGGCCACCTGTATTATGCAAGCAACCTGTCTTAAGCAAGCATGCATTTAGTTCCCGAAAAAGGCAAATGCATTAAAATTAACCTGTATGAAACAAGCACCTGTGTTACAACGCATAATGTAGTAATGTAGTAATTTCTTCATTTTGAAATTTTTACTACATTATGCGTTGGCATAGTCGACGCGAAATGAAATAAAATGTCGTTTTTACTTCATTATGCGTCGATACTAAGAGGTTTGAGCAAAATGAAAGAATTATTTCATTTTGCGGCGATGGGTGGCATACTTAATTTTACTTCATTATGCGTCAACAGTTTGTTTGTTTGATTTGAGGTTTAACGTTCCCGTCAAGACTATTTAGGTCATTTTGGAGACATTGCTTCAAATTTTATGGGACTTTCACCCGATATTGAGATGAAATGACATCTCAATCGCTGCCGTCCAATTAAAAGCAATAGGGTTTATATGCATGGATGGGCCGACTCGCAGCAGTTTTCCTGGACAGGCTTAGACCTTCTAAGCAGATTACGAGGACTCATGTACGGGCGGTATCAGCTCTGCGTGGAAGCATCGTGCAGCCCATCTATTTATACCCCCGGCATACGAAGTATGCAAGGGGGTATATAGTTTTTGTCCATTCTGTCTGTCTGTCTGTCTGTCTGTCTGTCTGTCTGTCTGTCTTTTGTTTGATTTGTTTGATTTGAGGTTTAACGTCCCCGTCAACACTATTTAGGTCATTTTGGAGACGTTGCTTCCAATTTCATGGGACTTTTACCCGACATTGAGATGCCGCCCAATAAAACCAATAGGGTTTATATACATGGACGGACCTTCAGTGCGCTTTTGTGGAAGACCGTCTTTTGGACTGTTCAACTGTGGTCTTAAAGACCACTTTTGAACCGTCTCAAATGTGGTCTAAATTGTAGGAATTTAACTGTATTGCTTCCTAAGTCTTTTCGAAGACAGCTATGTTCTACCATCATTACTTCATTATGCGTCGATATGGTGCATATCAACGCGAAATGAAATAATTTTTTTACTTCATTTCGCGTCGACTATGCCAACGCATAATGTAGTAAAAAAAATCAAAATGAAGAAATTACTACATTACTACATTATCACACCTGTCTTAAGCAAGCACATTGTGATCATCCCGGAAAAGCTTGCTTAATACAGGTTGGACTGTATAGACTGTGGATACTCGTTTGAACC
The DNA here is from genome assembly GCA_963580285.1 of Lucinisca nassula. NCBI lineage: Eukaryota > Metazoa > Mollusca > Bivalvia > Lucinida > Lucinidae > Lucinisca > Lucinisca nassula. The sequence continues at coordinate 177,533,166 of OY757011.1, forward strand.
GCCTCTTATTTCTGCTGCAAGACATAGGTTGTGGGTACTCGTAATTGAGGCGAGCACCCACAACCTATGTTAGCAGTATAAATGAGGAAATATCACTCATTTTCATCATAAAATTAGCAATTCATCACGAAAACACGGCTATATACATTTGACCCCTCTTGAACCCCACTTTTATAAAGTAAAACTGGGATTTAAAGTGGTATACATTATTTTTCTTATTTCTGCTCTAGAGTATAGATCATGGGTACACATTAGAACAGCCTCATTTCTGCTCTTAAATATAGATTGTGGGTACTCGCTAGAACCGCCTCGATGAGGCGGTTCTAACGTGTACCCACAATCTATATTTTGTGCAGAAATAAGAAAAATATAACAATTTTTATCTCAAAATTTTCAATTTTTCGGCGGTAAAATTTACTGTGTATTTGTATAGGCGTGTTTTCGAAATAAAAGCAAAACAAAATTAGTCAGATCGTTATGAAAGCGTTCTCGGTTGTGGTCAATATCAGCTTCTTTACCAAAAGCCTTAACCCGATATCTGTCCATTCTATGTCAGATTAAACTTTCTGAGAGGGCCGCTAATATTTTGCAAGCCTTTATAGATTATGCTCAATAGTCTCAGAAATGAAATTATTCGTAAACAGGATTTCTTTGTCGTCATTTTAAGCCACTCGACGACAACGACTGCTCTATCACAGAGAGATGAAATATTAATGATGGTATAAATAGCAGTTATGTTATTATGGACTTCAAATTATACCTTTGATCCCTATAATTATAGCTTTACAGGGGAATCGCATTGAACATGGAATTTAACCTTCAGCGACGTTTCAGTAGGACAGCATGCCTATGCAACATAATTTATCCCATTAAGTACCGGAAACCCCTACTGAAGGGGTACTTGGCAAACAGTGCATGCCCAGACCAGACGCCACAGAACGCGGCGTCAGATCGAGGCCTCCACTGTTTGCTAAAAGTTCAGCCATTTTCCGAATAAATGTTCATGAAAACACAACCTGGCACCCCTAAATTTTGGAATGGACCTCCTGCTATATATATATATATAAGGAGGAAGATTCCATTTGGTACAAAAAGGGTTAATATATTACATGGGTGAATGTATACACCAGGCGTAGCCTGTTTGTGTTCGTTATCCGTAATGTGTGTGTGTGCGTGGGTGCTTGCGTGTACTTTTGTTTTGAGCGGAAAAAAATGTTTACTACGTATCACGTTAACTAGTCCGTGAAAAGAATATCCCTGTAACTCCCACTGTATACAGAGAAAAACTGGGCATTGGGGATACAAATATTTCTTGCGCATAAAATAAGAACCGCCTAATTGATACTTGTGCTGTGAGGCGGTTCTTATAAGCATCGGTTAGGCGGTTCTTATGACCACTGCAATCCATTTTTAAAATTTTAAAAACTCGTATACCTTTGGGCTCTTGAATTTGTTTTCGAAATATTTGGTAGTTCATTGAGTCGTAATGAGGATATCTTTTTGATCTCCTGTAGAACAAAGGAATGTTGTGTTTACTCATTAGAATCGCCTCAATGAGGCGATTCTAATGAGTGCACACAACATACCTAAACAAGTTTAAATCGGAAAAAGTCCATAAATGTTCCTGATATTTATGGATAACTGGAGCTGTTGAAATGATTTTCTTTAGACTAAACTTACTTTATGGTCATTGGTCATGATGTGGCTGACGGTCAGAGCTTCGTGATGTCATCTTTAATGAAATTATCAGGAATGTAATATTTTATACAGTTATTTCACGGCAGTTTGGAGCATAGTCATAACTACTGCCCCGATGAAATAACTGTTTTAAGATACCAATGGACATTTTAAAAGAGATATGAAACTTTCAGAGCTAGAAAAAAAAAAAAAAAAAAAAAAAAACAGAACGCGGCGTCTGATCAGGGCGTTCTGTGACGTCTGATAATGGTCTACAGTGTTTGTGGAAAGTACAGGAGTTTAAGGGTCTACACAGTTTGCTAAGGATTAAACGAAATGTTCCCAGTCTAAGTCACGGTCCAGCTTACACTCAGAGACAACCGACCCCGCTGCTGTCCATGTTTGTTTGTTTGTTTGTTTGATTTGAGGTTTAACGTCCCCGTCAACACTGTAAAGGTCATTTTGGAGACGTTGCTTCCAATTTTGTGGGACTTTTACCCGACACTGAGATGAAATGACATCTCAAGCCCTCTCGCCCAATGAAACAATAGGGTTTATCAGCATGGACGGTCCGCCTCGTACCGCGGTTCCTGGACAGGCTCAGATCCTGTAAGCGGTTTACCAGTACTAGTATGTGGGCCGGATTCAGCTCTGCGTGGAAGCATCATGCAGCCCATATATTTCTTCAAGCCCCTATGGGCGGGGGTTGCTGTCCATGTTACTTCCCCATTCATAACGTACTTCTCCAGTCATTTAACCTTATTAATCATACCAGTAACACAGTCGTAAATTAGAATTCACCCACGGACCAGTGATCTGGTTAGCATTAGAGATGAAGCACATTTCAAATTTTTGCATGACAATCAAATTATGTGCGACTATAATAGAATTTAACTGGTGATAACTTCGCTTATCTTTCTGGACAGTTTCAATAATTTTGATGATCCGATACGACGTATGAATATCAATCGTCCCCGTCATGCACACGAAAGGCGAAGGCTCTGGCGAGACCGCGAAAACACACAGTTTCGTCAGAGTCTTCGCTGTTCCTAAGATAAACGACACATATACATCTTAAAACAAGGAATCAGACAATCCGGGAGCAGCCAGCCCCTGCACTGCTGCACAGGAGTGAGATATGACAACGACCCTTTATGAACGACGTGGCTGTGAATGAATATTGATCATGGATGGAATATTGTTATCAACTACACTGACCGCACCTTTCCCTGAAACATATAGCTGCTGAATGACTTTCTAAATGACTTTGGCTATGTTACTAAACTGGCGTAATCATTGCCCAAGATGGACAAGTCGAACAAGTCATAAAAGTTCAGTTCGTACATGCAGAGCCCTCCGCCCAGATCTATGTTGTACCCATAGCAACAAGCAAATTCCAAAGAGAATTTATGTCCCCCGCCTTATTTTCATTTGTGCTGTTAAGAAATAAGTAAGTTAACCAGGCAACCATTGGTATCACTTAACGCGGAAAGTGAAAAAAAAAATAATTAAAAGATTCTGTAAAAGGCACATGCACATTTTCAGACCATGCTCAAAACACCTGTAAAGGTTCTGAAGGATCGGTTTTACACTGTAGGAGGAGTTGCACTCACAATGTACCTACTACATATCCGGTTTCATATTATAGCTGCGCAAAAGTTTCATATTATAGCTGCGGAAAAAAACTCTAAGTTAAAAAAGTGAAAAAAGTGAAAAGAATTATTTCAAGATTCTGTTGTAAAAAGCACATGCATATCTTCAGACCATAATTCAGCCAACTTTTTAAGTTTTGGAAGGATTGGCATTAAACTGTAGGAGGAGTTGCGCTCACAAGGTACCTACTACATATATATTATACTCTTTCATAGAATTGATGCATGAAAAAAGTCTTAGTTAAAAATGTGAAAAAAGTGAAAAAAAAAAATAATTAAAAAATTCTGAAAAAAAGCATATGCACAACTTCAAACCATGATAAAGACACCTGTAAAATTTCAGAAGGATAGGTATAAAACTGTAGGAGGAGTTGCGCTCACAAGGTACCTACTATGAATTCGGAACCAGGCAAAAAAGTTAAAAATGTAAAAAAAAAGGGAAAAAAATAATTCAAGGATTCTAAAGAAAAAAACACATGCATAACTTCAAACCATGATAAAGACACCTATAAAATTTCAGAAGGATCGGTTTAAAGCTATAGGAGGAGTTGCGCTCACAAGGTACCTACTTCAAGCTCGGAACCACGCATCACGCACCACGGAAAGCCAAATACTATGTCCCAAACAAATAAGGTTGGTGTTTAGTGATAATTGAATGATAGCTTTCCTTATTTCTCCATATAAACCTATGTTGTGGATATTCATTAGAACCGCATCGGCGAGGCGGTTCGAATGAATACCCACAACATATGTCTTGATGGAGAATTGACAAAAACTATTGTTCAATTATTACAAAATACTAACATTATGTGATGCTACGGAACTTGTACCTACGTACACCACATTGTGTTCATTTTGTTAGCGGTTTGCATTCTGGCCACCCTTTCTGTCTTGGCGAAGAAAAAGCGACAACTAGTATAGCAGTTAACCATCATATGGTGCCATTTCCTGCGAAGTAGTATATATGTACATGTATGTAATTCATAAAGTGACATAATTATGTACAAGGTAATATATTGAAAAGTGTAAAAAAAAGTTTTCCTTAAGGACACTGGTGGGTTTCGGGTCTTACACTGGCCCGCTATGAGAACGTCATGCATTACAAAACCACTTCATTCTCAGCTGTTGAGGTGGTATGTCGCGTTACCTTGCGACACTTGGCTGTACAACTGATATTGGCTTATAGGTGGGCAAGACCTGCTGTCCCTGCAGCAGGTACGGATATAGGGAGAATGTTATTTCGTCTGTTTCTACACTTCCAATTATTTTCCACTTTCTCCCATGAGCATCACTTTTATCCCCGCTACTATATCTTCTATAGCGGTTCACCGTTTGCCAGTGTCACAAAAAGGGATTAACCCTTATCCTGTTGTTCACGACAACCCCTATCTTTGCAAACAGTGTAGATTACATCAAGAAATCTGATTGTTTCAAAGTCAGAGATGGGTGTGGCTGAAATGAATATTCAGCAAGAGAAGGGTTAAGTAATGTTTAGTTACATGTCTCACCGCAATTACTCAAACATTACTTACTTTTTATTCACTGTCATAATTTGGCATTTTCTGAAGATCTCCGCCGATATCAAACAGAAGCACTCCCAAACTGCTTCTGACATTAAGTAACAATCAACATTAGTGTTTGAAACTTCCACAGTGGGTCTATCGCAAGTGTTGCCATTTCCTCCCGGGTCCCATATTGTGTGTTATCAATTATATTCATAATTAAATATTGACCTTCTAAATGAACCTAATAATACCTTTAATGCCTATGTCGCTTCTCCATCAATAACGAGACTAATCTAATCTTGATTAACTTTCCATTAACCAAAGGTCATAGATAACCTCTAAAGACTACCGTCTACTGAATTATTGCTTAACTCATATGTCTTTTAGACAATTCGATTTTGCAAACTATATTACGTTCATACAAAATATTTAAAATATTAACCTTCATTATAGTTGCATTATTATGAAACCTTGCCAGTTTTCTAATGGCCGCGCCAAGCGAAAAGGTTTTCTTTAGTATGCGCACGCCCATCAAAGACTCAGATCAGACTGCGCCTGTGCAGTCTGATCTGAGTCTTTGCTGTGCGCTATTTGGATGACTGAAATGAAAAGACAGGTTGGCCGCAACAGAATGGAAAGTCCATAGAAACGAACGCCTTTGCGTTGCATTGCATTCAATTTTATCATGCAATTACCCATTTTTTGGTCTACTACCGAACACCCATGTTCGTTAGCCAGCTAAGGTAATGAAAAGCAACCTATACTTAACAGCAGTACAGATTCTTTGAAGAATCACGTGTTTTCGCGTTGAATATTTCTTTTATACAAGAAAAAATCTGCCCGTATTTATGTCAAGCTACATGGCGTGAAAGTTATTTCTTAACGGGATAAAATTTGCATTCTCCAAATATACATAATTCAGTTTAAGGTTAAACTTCGAGGTTATTGCGAACTCTTGTTCAGTTTTCAGAAGAACGATAAATGACTAGTTCCTTTTGGCCTAAGGTCAGCCAATGATAACCAATGATAATCTTGATCTTCCTTTGAACCGTTTTCTATGTTACTCATGTAACTGTATGGGCCCCGTCAAGCGATTTTGGTACTTATCGCCAATGCGAGCAGCGAAGGTTCAGGCGAGCCTGCGCATCCGCGCAGTCTCGCCAGAACCTTCGCTGCTCGCTCATACAAGCAGTGAATCAAGAGGAACCTTCAGACAAAAAGCCATATCCCTGGCCCTTCTGAATGGCTGGGCATGCGCAGTTAAAACTTGTCATGACGGAATGCTCGAAGACCCAAATTCGCTTGGCGGGGCTCGTATAAGGAAGCATTTGACTTTTTACCACACACAGGTCAGTATTTGAGGAAGCTTCATATGAGCCCCGCCAAGCGAATTTGGGTCTTCGAGCATTCCGTCATGACAAATTTTAACTACGCATGCCCAGCAATTCAGAGGGGCCAGGGATATGGTTTTCTGTCTGAAGGTTCCTCTTGATTCACTGCTTGTATGAGCGAGCAGCGAAGGTTCTGGCGAGACTGCTCGCCTGAACCTTCGCTGCTCGCATTGGCGATAAGTACCAAAATCGCTTGACGCGGCCCATACAATGTTTTGCTCTTGGTTCTCGAGTATGAAACGTTCACTAAGATGTATAATACCAACAAGCCCAAGTGCCAAGTTCAAAAGTATTAGTAGGGTGACTATAGCCTTAAAAATGCCTTCCTTCATAAGGTAGATGGTAATAAAAGTAAAAAAAAAAAATGTTATAACAAAATGTTCGTTGTAGTCTGTAGTTTATCAAATCACCAGGATACATTTGACCACATTTGTGTGGGGCGAGAAATCCAAGACGGCGACAAAGATGGACGCTGTATATGAAATAAATTTTGCAAAGGCATCCCTTTACAACCAAATAAGAAAAAGTCAAGTTAAACAAGTTAAAGCAGTTACAGACCCATTTTAAAAGTGTGCGTCAGTAGAATTTACAATGTCAAGCTCAATGCCATATCAAGGGACAAATATAAAAAAGTCTATATGACCAGATATCGTCTTGTATAATCTCCACCCAGAATGATTCGACATGCTTAATTGTTCGAGTATCAAAATAAACTGGTTTAAATATACTTTCACTGTTTAAGTTTAAAAACAAAGCATGAATAGATTCAAGACAGCACAACAGGCGGCAATTTGGAAGCTAAAGCTCTACGCCTATGTTTGAGAATTTAAATGTAGTTTTAATCTGATATGAAAAAAAAAACTGTTTGAAAAAGCGCCATTTATTTGACGATAACCGAAAAAAAACTTGACCTCTATGCTGTAATAATATACCATTCTACTAATTTCGAATAATAAAGATATTGGGGGAAAACGATATGGTAACGATATGTTTACCCTCTATTTTAACCAACCAACAAAAATTAGCTTGAAAGGGGTCATAATTTTCGCCAATGATTACCAATATTGAACTTTTACAATGATATATTCTTCTGCAAACTTTCAATAAAATCAACGCATCCCTGTGTAAGCCATTGGGCGGAAACCACTATCTTAACCCAACAACAGAAACTGATAAATTAATACATGGCTTGGAAACCGAAGTGCCGCAGTTCGAAATGCGTCTTTGTTGCGTTGTCCTTTAGACTTCTTTTTGTAAAAATGACCCATTTTTTTTCTTGGTAAATGCATATCTTTAGAAAGATGATTTATTAAAATTATCGGAAATGTCACCAATTTCGCATTTACAGACAAAAATGATGTTGTTTAAATAAATTATTTGACCCAGGGCCACAGTTTCATTCTCATTTTTTTTAACGGAATCGTTAAAAAACACACACTTAAAGTATTCAGGAATGACGAATAATACTTTTCTAATTGAGCCAACGCATGACAAAACCTACAACAAGACATGTGCGCCAAACGAAGACTCAGATCAGCCTGCGCATCCGCGCAGTCTGATCAGAGTCTTCGTTGTGCGCTCTAAGGATACCTAAGGGTCCACTGCTCCTTCATGCAGCAAGAGAAGTCTCTGGTTAGACTATATGGATGCGCAGGCTGATCTGAGTCTTCGATGGGCGCACATTTCTTATTGTAGGTTTTGTCGTGCGCTGGCTCAATTTCGTGTTTTAATGGCAAAACTTCATGGTAAAATAAACTGTCCTATACCAGCCCATTATAAACTGAGGGCGTCACCTATCGGAATATCAACTCGAGACCATTTCTGGGAATGAATGGAATCAATATATCTATCAAACGTTATTGAGCGGCAAAAAGTCTAACCCTGAAAGTGATATCAAGGATGTACATACACTTTGTAAAAATGTGTCAATATGTGTCAAAAAAGAAAGCAATGGTATCACAGAAAAAGTCACAATAACTGGAGACAACCATCTTAAACCAGTGAAAGACGAGAAAGAGATAGTTACACGGAGGCACATCACGAAAACACGCCTATATAATTTTGTGATGCTCTGTCTCTGGTTTGGCCCATCGGAGTCTGATTGTTAGTTTTCTTTTGCTCCTGCATCTCAGTTGTTTCTTGCTGTTGAGTCTTCACCGTTATGTCATCTCTGTGGTTGTTTAATTTTTGTGTTTTCGGAGATGTTGCACTGATGAGCTAGGAAGCTTTCACGCGGACTGAGCAAATGCGGCCGCGTAAGATCGATTTGAGCCCCTACCCCACACCAAGTGAAATTATTTTCACTGACCTTTCCAAGGCGGTTCTTCTTTCGCGGTTTATTTTTGATATGGTTTGTCTTTGAGTGTATGTATCGCTTATATATATTTTGTTTTGGATAGCCAATTGGCCATTTTGTGAGAAAGTAACTGTCCTTTTGGCTTTCCGCTATTGATGTTTTCATTAGGGTCTAGTTATTTCATGTTTGTGTTTCTTTCCCTTTGGTGTTGGTTAATTGTATCGATTCCTGATCATTGCCTTCACTTCTATTGTACAGGAATAAACTTATTTTCCTTATTTCTGTTCAAAACCTAAATTGTAGGAACTCGTTAGAACCGCCTCACCGGGTTCTAACGAGTTCCAACAATCTATTATGAGCAGACATATGGAACGTATCAAATGTTTTTTTTTTTCTGAAAATGTTCATTTTTGGTGGTAAAACTTTTTTTTTTGACAGTAAAACTTCCAATTTATTCGAATAGGCGTGTTTTCGTAATGATACGCAAACACCAACACACAACTCCAGTGACATATAAAATGTGTAAGACACTGCAAAGGTAGGATCAACTTGTGATATTCTGCAAAAAAAAAAACTCTTGGATGGTGGTGGTGGTGGTGGTAGGAGTGGTAAATTATTTCAATATTTTGCATTTACAAAAACAACATTCGAAGGGCAGAGTCTATACTTAGGTCACTTCGAAATTATAAACCGAAACCTAAAAAGCGAAAAAGGTTTGCAGGCAGTCAGTGATATTATGACCAGCAGCTGGACAGCAAACTGTAAAATGTTGAAAATTGCAAGATTCTGTAGAATATCTAAATCAGAAACAATTATATTAAAATTAAAATGTAAATTTTATGTTTGAAAAACTGCAGTCGATGCCAAATAGTTTGGTATGTAGCATTGCCACCTCACATTTGTTTTACTTATGACAGGCACCTTGCCATCTGTTACAAGTATTTGCTTTTACAAAAAGCTGCAAACATTTAGGATTGGAAAGCAGGTTGACAAAATTATTCATGTGTATGTTGTATTAATGTGCCAGCAAATATGGAATTGTAAAACAGACACAGATTTCAATTAAGCATTTCCAATCTTTCACTTTCATTGACAAAGACGACTCGTACTACTAACATGAAAAAATCAGTAGAACAGGAAGGGAAGTTATACCCACATACGCGTTTCGAAATAGATGGGCTGCACGATGCTTCCATGCAGAGCTGAAACCGACCCCACACGAGTATTGGTAAACCGCTTGGAGGATTTAAGCCTGCCCAGAAAAAGCGGTGCGCCACCGTCCATGCTTATAAACCCGACTGGTTTGACTAGGTTACAGGGCTTGAGAAAATAGGTGCATTCAATTACGGTAGCAAAGTCAACATCATGTAACCCAGAATACATGTTTATTTGTAAGCATGAGATCAAGCATGCGTGTGATAAACTGAAGAAAGTGTTCCGGTCACTTCTGGACTTCAATAATCGTGACAAACAACACCGATGACCAGTCATTCAGCTAGCCATGATATTTTCTTAAATGCCTCCGGACCAAAAGTCAACCAAAGGTAGTGTACGCTCTTCGGCGAAGACAATAAACGTTATAATGACGCGGTATCGAAAGGTCTTGGCCGTGCAGTATGTAATTAAAACAGGAGAACTGTTGTGTTTGAAAAAGAGCATTGAGTCCACATTGAATAAGCGAAAAGCGATGGCTCTGGCGAAACAGCGCATGTGCAGTCTCCACAGTGCATGGAATACAACGTTGGAATGAAGAGTCAACATTTACGCGATTGATCTAGACCTATCGATGTTTATTAATGAATTGACATACTCGTATATTTAAATTAGTATCCTATTCACCTCTATTTCATACCGGCCTAACATTACCATTCTCCGCGCCCCCGCCCATTGGGGTTTGGAGAAATAGATTGGGCTGCATGGTGCTTCCACGGAGAAGTGAAACCGATCGAACTTGAGTACTGGTAAACTGCTTAGACGACCTAAGCATGCCCAGAATAAAAGTGGTGCGAGTCGGTAGAAACAGTGCGGTTTCTTTGGGAGGAAGGGCTTCAAATGTCATTTTATCTCAATGTCGAGTAGAAGTCCCACAAAATCAGAAGCAACATCTCCAAAATGACCAAAATAGTGTTTGGCCCCCGCCCAGCGGGGCTTGGAGAAATAGAATGGGCTGCATGGTGCTTCCACACAGAGCTGAAACTGGCCACACATGAATACTGGTAAACTGCTTAGAAGGACTAAGCCTGCCCAGGCAAAGTGTTGCGAGTCGGACTGTCCAGTGCATATAAGCCACATCGGCTTCGTTGGGCGGCAGGGCTTCAGATGTCATTTGATTTCAATGTAGGGTAAAAGTCCCACACAATTGGAAGCAACGTCTCCAAAATTACCTAAGTATATATTGCTGACGGGGACATTAAACATCACAAAATCTAAATAGTGTAGACAGTGACGCAAAATCTCCACTCAAACAAACAAAGCCACCATTATGCGCCCAACTGGGCTACGACACGTATAACGGCTCACTTTATACAGCTCATTATTTCGTTAGTGTGCTGATTTGATAAGGCTCGTTAGTAATGTTGGTGGAGGGGATAGTTCATAATAAATAAAATGACTGAAAGTTCAGATGTGGAAAAGAGTATTTTAAATGCGATATATTCTTCTTCTTCTCATTCTTCTTCTTCTTCTTCTTCTTCTTCTTCTTCTTCTTCTTCTTCTTCTTCTTCGCATTAGTACCAGTACTGGCTACTGGCAGAAGTAGTATGCGTCATTATCTTCTCTCTCTCTCTCTCTCTCTCTCTCTCTCTCTCTCTCTCTCTCTCTCTCTCTCTCTCTCTCTCTCTGCGAACATGTGTGCATATGTGTGTACAAAATTTTCTCTATCATGTTTTCCCAAATAGATTTCTGTTCGCTTTCCACTGAGATGAGGTCCTCAGAAAAGGAGACATGCTCTTTAACCCATATATGACAATGGAATCTTCCATCATATAAATTTGGAGTTGTGCATTTTCAATTATAGGGGTGTCAGATTTGTTTTGTTTAATGTAAGTTGTACAAAAATGTATGTTCTGTGAGCAAACAGTGTAGACCCAGATCAGACGCCGCGTTATGCGGCGTCTGATCTGGGTCTACATTGTTTGCCAACGTCCCAAGAAAGGGCCACTAGGCATATATGGGTTAAACACAAATTGTCCCTGGACAGCTATTGCTTTTTTCTTTTAAAAGCAGAACCTGACAAACCCTATGTATATTTGAAGGATTTACATTCCATGAAAGTGAAAACATTTTCAGTAATCTTCTCCTAACTCAATTAACTCCTTTTCACCACGTCTCACGGTAGTTAATTTTAACTGAATTAACTGCAAGATTTCCCATGTCAATCTGACGTACTTCTATGCTTAAAACAATAACGAATCTATGGTGGGTTTAAAAGTCAAAATCTCTACATAATAATCGAGTTAGAAGACTAAATTTGAAAGCGTGATTCGCTTTAATCAACTTAATAGAACTAACTAACAAAATTAACGGAATTACTTTTCACTGTTCGTTAGTGTTTCCACGGTGAACGACTGAAAAAAATTTAGAGATGAAATTTCTCCCCCAACAAAAGGATGTTCACTGCGGAATCAATGTAGTATCACGTTAACAAGTCCGTGCCATGATTTGTTTGTTTGATTTGAGGTTTAACGTCCCCGTCAACACTTTAAAGGTCATTTTGGAGACGTTGCTTCCAATTTTGTGGGACTTTTACCCGACATTGAGATGAAATGACATCTCAAGCCCTGTCGCCCAATGAAACCAATAGGGTTTATTAGCATGGACGGTCCACCTCGCACCGCGGTTCCTGGACAGGCTTAGTTCCTCTAAACGGTTTACCAGTACTAGTGTGCGGGCCGGATTCAGCTCTGCGTGGAAGCATCATGCAGCCAATATATTTCTTCAAGCCCCTATAGGCGGGGGCCCTCCGCGCCGTGAAACCATTATAATACGATAACACACGCGTGCAACATAGTGCATATTTTCGCATCTCCACATTGGCTTCTTTTCAGATGAAAATCCCTAATGTTTTTCTTATTATACTGAAAGCAAAGGTTTTGGGTGCTCGTTAGAACTGCTATATTGAGGCGGTTCTAACGAGTACCCACAACCTATGTATTGGAACAGAAATAAGAAAATTAATGTATGCTCCCGTTAACCCCATTTTTCTCTATATAAAGTGGTGTTTAGGGGGTGTTCATTCCACAGACGTGTTCATGTGATGAATACCTTGTATTTAGAGGACCCTCGTTATAATCCCCAACATTTTGCCATAATAACGAATTCACCACCATAAAAAATTCTTATAACGTGTAGTGTGTATGTAATAAAACAGTTTCCCCTTATATAATTACTCCAAGAAATAAATGGTGTGGACATTTGTTAGAATCGCCTCGGAGAGGCGATTCTAACAAATATCTACAACATTTATTCCGTGGAATATAAAATTATTCTTGCATATATCCACAATCTTCTGCCTCATCGTGAGCTAAGGTTTCGTTTCATTGAAATTGTCGTTAAAACGGAGTTTGTCGTTAAATCAAATGTCGGTATAAAGAGGATCGACTGTATAGAAAAAGAGGCCCCACTATATAGAGAAAAGTTTGGTTGCAGATTATTTTCATAGTTTTCCCAGAGTCATAGATCTTAGGTACCCCTTAGAACTGGATCAATGAGTGGTTCTAATTAGCACCCAGTTTATAATTGAAGCAGAAATGAGAAAAATACAACAAATTTTCATATTTGTAGCCAAGAAAAAATCACAATGTCACACGGATGGATTGACCTAATGGTATTACTGATCAGACGGCAAATATCAGCAGATTTCTAATAGTTACATACACAGCCTCGTCGTCAGCTGACGCAGATCATTACGATAACACACCCGTGTCACATAGTGCATTTTTCATATCTCCAAAATGGCTACTTTTCTGATGAAAATCCGTGATATTTTTCCTATTTATACTGCAAACATAGGTTGTGGGTGCTGGCTACAACTGCCTCATTGAGGCGGTTCTTACGAGTACCGACAACCAATTTCTTGGAGCAGAAATAAGAAAAATATGGTATACCCCCTAAACCCCCGTTTTCTATATATAGTGGGGTTTAGGGGGTGTTCATTTCACGGACTTGTTAACGTGATGTATTTCTTTCCGCGACGCCAAGTATTAGACAATTCCCTCTTTCAGAGCAGTGTGATTATTCTTCCTCACAGATTTGGACCAGACAATGGTCTTTCAGAGCAGTGTGGTTATTCCACCTCCAGGATCTGTACTAGATAATTCCCTTTTTCAGAGCAGTGTGGTTATTCTACCTCACAGATTTGGACTAGACAATTCCCGCTATCATACCAAGGGTATTATTCAACCTCATAGTTACAGACTAGACAATTCCCTCTTTCTGGACTGTGAGGTTATTCTACCACACAGTTTTGGACAGACAATTCCCTCTTTCAGAGCAGTAGGCCATTCTACCTCACGTATTCGGATAAGACAATTCACACTTTCATAGCAGTGGGATTATTCTACTTCACAGATTCGGACTAGAAAATTCCCTCTTTCAGACCAGTGGAATTATTCTACCTCACAGATTCGAACTAGACAATTCCCTATTCCAGAGCAGTGGGATTACTCCACCTCACAGATTCGGACTAGACAATCCCCTCTTTCAGACCAGTGGAATTAGTCTACCTCACAGATTCGGACTAGACAATTCCCCCTTTCTGGGCAGTGGGATTACTCTACCTCACAGATTCGGACTAGATAATTCTACCTCACAGATATAGACTAGATAATTCCCTCTTTCAGAACGGTGTGGTTATTCTACCACACAAATTTGGACTAGACAATTTCGTATTTTTATAGCTGAGGAATTAGTCTACCTCACAGATTCGGACTTTTCGGTTCCCTCTTTCAGAGCAGTGCGATAATTCTACCTCAAGGATTCGGACTAGACAATTTCTCTTTCAGACCAGCAGCATTATTCTACATCACAGATATAGACTAGACAATTCCCTCTTTCAGGACTGAAAGGTTATTCTACCACACAGATTTGGACAGACAATTCCCTCTTTCAGAGCAGTGGGGGTATTCTACCTCACATACTTTGATTAGACAATGTATGGCTATTCTACTTCACATATTCGGACCAGACAACCCTTTTTTCAGAGCAGTGGGATTATTCTGCCTCACAGATTCGGACTAGACAATTCCCCCTTTCAGGCCGGTGGGATTATTCTAAGTCACAGAATCGGATTTTCCTGGCATAGTGATTATCCTACCTCACAAATTCGGGCTAGACATTTTCCTCTTTCAGGGCCGTGGGATTATTCTACCTGACAGATTTGGACTAGACAATTCCCGCTTATATAGCTGAGGAATAAGTCTACCTCACATATTCGGCTAGACAATTCCCTCTTTCAGAGCAGTGGGCTTATTCTGCCTCAAATATTCGGACTAGGCAATTGCCTCTTCTAGGACTGCGGGATTGTTCTACCTCACATATTCGAACTAGACAATTCCCTCTTCAATGGCTGTGGGATTATTCTACCTCACTGATTCGGACTAGACAATCCCCTTTTTCAGGGCTTTGGGATTATTCTACCATGCATAAGCGGACTAGTCAATTCCCTCTTCAAGGGTTGTGGGATTATCCTACCTCACATATTCGGACTAGAAAATTCTCTCTATCAGTAGTGAGTAATTATTCTACCTCACAAATTCGGACAAGAAAATTCCCTCTTCTGGGGCTTTGGGATTATTGTACCTTACATATTCGGACTAGACAATTCCCTCTTAAAGGACTGTGGATTATTCTACCATATATATTCGGACGGGACAATTTCCCTCTTTCAAGGGGGTCGGCCTAGGCATTTCCCTTTTCAAGGACTGTGGGATTATTCTGCCTCACATATTCAGACTAGACAATTCCCTGTTTTCGGGCTGTAGGATTATTCTACCTCACAGATTCAGACTAAACAATTCCCTCTTTCACGGGTGTGGGATGAGCCTACCTCACAGATTCGGACAATTCCCTTTTTCAAGGAAGAGCTCAAGGGAGTAAGCTACTTCAAAGGTTTCGACTAGTCAGTTCCCTTTTTCAGCGTTGTGGAATGATTGAACTTTCTGGGGAGTGGGAGATTCGGACTTAATAATTCTCTCATTTAAAGAAGTAGTATTATTCTACCTCAGTCATCTCCGTGTTTCAGGGGTATGAGGTTATTATCACAGTTTGGGACTAGTCAGTTCCCTATATTATTCCATCTCACGGGTTCGGACTAGTCAGTTCCCGCTTTAATGGATGTGGAACTATTCTATCTTATAGTGTCGGAATAGACAATTCGCCTTTTTTCAGTAGTCCGGGACTATTCTACATCAGAGGGTAGGACTGGTCAATTTCTATGATTTACCACATCTAATTTTAGACTGGTTACCGCCGCCATTTTCATGGGTTTGACAATTCAAGGCATAAATTGTCAGCTATAGTAGCAAAAATAATATCTTAAAACGCATTCCCCTAAAAATGGAGCATTATTTAATCTACAGCGGAACTTCGATGGCTCGAACACCGCTGGCTCGTTTACCATGGCTGAGTCGAACCCTTTCTTGAGTCCCTAGGGAATTTCGCTACATAAGAAATAGTAAGGGAAAAATTTAGGTTAATTTCGTTCGTTATCTTGCAAATGTATGCTGTGTGTACTCATTAGAATCGCCTCAACGAGGCGATTCTAATGAGTACACGCAGTATACATTTATATTATACAACACCGAAAACAAGCCCCAAACTATCCCCTTTACGCTTGGCAGTAACCGTCAGTGGCTCGAACTACCCCTGTCTCGAACAGAATCTCGTGGTCCTAAAGGTGTTCGAGCCGTCGAAGTTCGACTGTATTTATTTATTGCGAAGGCGATAATCCTGGTGTGTTTAGGGCACAAATACTGTATTTTTCTGCCACAATTTTGAAAACATTTTCGAAATCCCAATGAACCAATTGTCACTCTACATGCGGTGTTTCCTTCAAAACTGTTTAACACCAAGAGTCACAATGAAATACAAGTAATTAGATTTAAGTAATTAAACAGCTCGATTGATTGGAATATAATTCAATAGACTGACTGAAATAACACGTCGAAAATCCTGTTTCTTGCGAGGTTTGGGTTTGTGGCTTGATTTAAGAGAACGACTTGTTCATTGTTCGACAGAGAACAAAAAGGCTAGCTTCAATACCACAAAATCCAGTCCACGTTACTCGGACCCCCCCCCCGGACCCTCACACACACGTATGCACGCACACACTCACTTAATACTAAAAAAAAACAGGGTTCTTATGGGTACAAATATTATTTTTATGATCACATAGACTGTAATACTAGCTAGAAGTTCCTCATTGGGGCGATATAATGCGTGAAATCAAAACACTTGTAAACCCTCCCTGCCCTACATCATAGTGTCGATTATATTTTCTTGTCCTTTGGGATCATTGATTCCATTGTGGAATTTTGAAAATATCTGAGGGTCACTGATGAGGCCTAATTGGCCGAAACTAGCTAGTCTGGCCCAGAAAACATGTTCACCCCATATTTTTCAGTTCTGTGGTGTATTCCTTGCTTCCATAGGATAACTCTTTTATAGAACATATTTATGAAGGGGGGAATGAGATTTACGTTAGGAAAACACACCTACTAAAATATATTAAAAATTTTAGCACCAAAAACTGCAAATTTTCAAATGCAAATATTCCGATGTTTTTCACATTTTAAACATAGATTGTGGGTACTCGTTATAACCGCCTCATCCACCTCGGCGAGGGGGTTCTAATGAGTACTCACGATCTGTTTTTGAAAAAGAATAAGAAAAATAACGTACACCCTTGTAAACCAAAGTTTTACTGTATAAATGTGGGTAATGCAAAAATACCCACTGAAGGCTTACAAATTGTGTGAAGAAGGGAGGGGGGGGGGGGGGCGTGTATGAGTGACTGTGTGTGGGCGTGCGTGTGTTTTGGCACTGTTTCGCCCCAGGACCACGAAAAGGTTGGCTCAGTCTACCCGTCACTACGAGTTACATTTTTAGCTGACACTGTAAACAGCAGGAATATGATTAAAGAAAGTCCCTTAAAAATATACATGTTCTTCGTATACCGATGTATTTAACCCATTTTGTACCGGAAACACCAAAATAGGTAATTGGCAAACAGTGCATGCCCAGATCAGGCGCCACAGGACTATATAAAGTTCATCCATTTCGGCAAATAAATGTTTAAGAAAACACAACCTAACACCCCTAAATCATTCTGAAGTGAACTCCAGGAAGAATCCAAATGGATTGAGGCAGTGAATTAGAGACCCAATGTGCCGTCGGCACTTCATTTCAACCCTTGCTGACCGCTATGAAGACTGAAAAATACAGTAAAATTGCTATATTAAGACCACCTTTCTTAAAGACCACTTTTGAACAGTCCCAAAGTCGGTCCCTGACTAGAAGACAATGTTAAGAAAGAATAACTGCACATTTCTAAATAAGCCTTTTAAACCAGAATTTTACTGTATATTGCCTCAAAGAGCTTAAACACCAAAAACAGCGTCATTGTCATGTACAGCGAGATTTACTTTTATGTTGTAATAAATTTCATAGCGGCCAATGGAACATTTGCGGACAAAACCCTGCCTGTTCACCCAGAAAAGAAGGAGTAATTCGGAATCATTCTTTTTTTCTCACTTAATCTGCAGTATTAATCTATTCCTCCATGTGCTCCGAAACCGTAAAGGGATATAGGCAAACATCTGATCTGGGTCTACACTGTTTCCGAACATGATTTCTGTACAAAAATAGAATATAAAGCTGGCGCCCCTAAATGACCAATGGACTTGTCCATCTAATATAAATATCACACCGGCGGAAAAAACAAGTGGTCTTATGGGGAATGGGACCACCTTCAGGGGAGGCAACTCCTGTACACTGTAAATTTTGGGAACACTACACGTGTTTTGCTAGTGTTTTAGACTAAATCACCTACGTTTTCAAGGAAAATGCATATGTTTTGTACATGTTTCGAAACCGCTTTGAGCTTCAGAGTTGAAAAACGCCGGTGTTTTCAACTTCTACACAGTGTAGAAAAAGAAACACTGAAAACATATCTTACATTATTTAATGAATAATTATCATTTAAAGGTTGTTACCAGGCCACATATAACATATTTAGCCAAATAATAACGCTGTTTGTTCAGAAAAAAAAACCTTCTTGTCCAAAGGCAAAACCGGAAAACGCGCGTGTTTCACCTGAAAACACATGCGTTTTCCAGCTTTAAACACATATGTTAAGACGACAACACAACTACGTCACGTGATTAAATTTGGATTCTGAAGATTGGCGCATTGTACATGTAGATCAATTTCTGCATTTTTGAAAATCTTTTGTGTATTTTCCGTTTCTACCATTATACATTTGCACAACAGTCGGTAGAAGAAGATGTGTTGAGCGTATGAGGCGATGAAAAGTTAGGATTTATATGCAGGTAAGTTTGAATAAGCAATTTAATATCAAAGATTCTGATTCTAAAACAGGCATGGCAGGTGGGTGGGGAAGGCAATTAAGAGCGCATGTTTCTGGATAATCTTGTCAGTCATTACTTTGTTAAACTTTAACTTTGTGACAATAGAACGCATCTGTATCTGTGGAGACCTTTGTTGAATCACAGACACATGTTTTTTGTTTGTTTGTTTGTTTGTTTTGGAGTTTAACGGTCCGATCAGCACTATTTAGGTCATGTCTAGCCGGTCTACACTTCTTTGGCTGACTTATATGTAAGCTGCTAACCGAGCAGCCATACGTCGCTAGGACAACGTCAGACCAACGGCGGTGCAACGTCATGCGTCATGACAGGGCACCGACGTAGATGTGACGTTGCATAAACGTCATGACGTTGTACCGACGTTACAGTGACGTCACAATAACGCCATGTGCTTGCTAGGTAACCAGTATAGTGCACATTCTTTCGACAGAAACTGACAACTGCCCTTCTTGAATCGGTAGAAGGTACATAGATATTGTTTCTAATTGTTGCACTCATTAGTTTCAGTTGCGTAGCCGGAACAAATATCATTATAATCTAGTAAAAACATCTTTCTCGGGACAGAGGTTACTCTTAAAGGAAAGAATTTGCTCCCGAGGGCGGGGGGGGGGGGGGGGATTCTTTCTTTTAAGAGTAGTCTTGTGTAATTCCGTTTCTGCTTCATTTTTTTCTTTAACATTAGTGTAATGAGAGCTACGTCTGGTTCAGCAAACAGTGTAGACCTAGATCAGACACTACTTATAGTACAGGAATTTAAATGTTCATTTTTTTTTCAGTTTACACTCGGAGATTAACAACTCACCAGTGCTGACAGTGCCTTCTTATTTTGCAGAGATTGTCCAAGAAGCATCTTTACCAAAGATACTGTCTACGCACCTTGTCAATGACGAGAAAGAACTCGGCAAACGATGTGGCTAAACTGGATCTTGAAGTGTACATCAAGTTGATTTGTAGGACTAATTCACAGCTACTAAGCTTCGGGCAACAAATAGTTTTTAAACACCATTTTGAGCCAGAAGGCTACTGGATTTGTGCATTCTTTAAAAGTGTTTCTAGTCCAGGAAAATATGTGCTTCACTAGACTTTCGAATAGCCAGGAAAAGGGATCACACTCAGTCTCTTCCAATGCACAGCTGCACTTGTAAAGAGTGTTAACCTTTATTCTGCTGAGCACGATTAGCCCTAGGTTTGCAAACAGTGTAGTTTCAGGTCAGGTGGCCTCTGAAGAAGCCATCTGATCAGGATCTACACGGTTTGTTATTCAGTTCATGAAATTAAACAAATACATTATCTCAAGAAATTTGATTGGTTAATACTCAAAAAAGGGACTGGCAAAATTAATCATTCAGCAGGATAAGGATTATGAGTGTCAAAAGTTTTTTTTTTTTCATCTGTTCAAAGAGCTGATTTTAAGAAGACAAAGAACTTTTGTTAAATCATCTTTGCAAAATGCCCTGATATAGACTTGGATTTTGTGTTTTGGTAAGGATTTGCATTTTCAATTTCTTATACCCATAGAATCACTTAAACACTAGTGTAGGTGTGGTAGCTATAAGTTAAAGAATATAACAAACTGGAGTTGCAATGATAAATGTTCAGTATGTTTTGAAATAAAAGGTTGGAATGTTATGAAATAAAACACAGAAAAGTTACAAAACATGTTTTGGTGTTTTAAAAGTGTTACAGTCCCTAAACACGTGTTATGTGTTTTCAGACAAAACACCAGAACACGTGTTTTCACAAAATATCAGTGTTTTGATATAAAACATATATGTTTACTGAAAACATGATAGGTGTTTTCAGGCAAAACACTATACAGGTGTTATCACAAAAACATTAGTGTTTTAATATAAAACACTATAGTGTTTCATTGAAAAACATGCATGTTTTCTGAAAACACCTAAACACGTTTTAAAAGTGTTACAGAGAAGTGTTTTAATTTGTGTTTAAAACCAAAACATCCAGATTTACAGTGTAAAAGTATGTTTGTCTCCCATGTCAATAGGGGTCAAATCTTAAAGGAAAGAATTTGCTCCTCAGGAGCAATTTCTTTCCTTTAAGAGTAGACCCCTTTTGCAGTGGGACAGGGCTTAAAGAAAAGCGAACAGGAAGTTCAAAAAGTTATCTCCCTTTGAAAAACAATGGCGGAATTTTTTGCTAGATGTTCCCATTACCCTTAAACATGGAATTTTATGCCAACGCTTTATCTTAACCCTTTTCCATCTGAATGGACTCTTCTTCACTATGGCCCCCCGCCCAGTGGGACTTGAAGAAATAAATGGGCTACATGATGCTTCCACGCAGAGCTGAAACCGACCGCACATGAGTACTGGTAAACCGCTTAGAAGATATAAGCCTGCCCAGGTAAAGCGATGCGCGTAGGTCCGTCCATGCTTATAAACCCTATTGGTTTCATAGGGCGACAGAGCTTGAGATGTCATTTTATCTCAGTGTCGGGTAAAAGTCCCATAAAATCGGAAGCAACGTCTCCAGAATGACCTATACAGTGTTGACGGGGACGTTATTTAAAACTCAAATCGAACAAAACAAACAAACAATCTTCTTCACTATATAAAGCAGGAGTCCATTTAGAAATTTAGAGCTGTCAGGTTCAGATAAGTTTTCAAATTTAATTGGAATGGCTTATCATTTATACTAATGCCGCTTTCTGGAAACGCTAGACATTTATGAATTAAGCCGCAAATTACAAACAGTAACAATCCCGAAACAGATATGCCCATGCCCATCTTTAATTTATAGGTTGTAAGTTTCACAATAATCCCTGTATATTTAGCAAATGGCGCAGGTCCTGTTCAGACGCTGCAAAACGCCTTGTCTCACCTTGGGACAGATTAATTGCCAATACGCTAGACTTGTGCTTTGTAAACAATGGCAACGTAGTAAAATATTTAAATAAAAAGACCACTTTTGGGGCTGTTCTTTTGAACAGTTCCATAAATGGTCTCTTAATAATTTAGTGGTCACTAGTAGTTGATTTGTTTGATTTGAGGTTTAACGTCCCCGTCAACACTGTAATGGTCATTTTGGAGACGTTGCTTCCAATTTTGTGGGACTTTTACCCGACATTGAGATGAAATGACATCTCAAGCCCTGTCGCCCAATGAAACCAATAAGGTATATGAGCATGGACGGTCCGCCTCGCACTGCGGTTTCTGGACATGCTTAGATCCTCTAAGCGGTTTACCAGTACTAGTGTGCGGGCCGGATTCAGCTCTGCGTGGAAGCATCATGCAGCCCATATATTTCTTCAAGCCCCTATGGGCGGGGGCTCACTAGTAGTTGAAAAACAAAGACAGATAAATTGAAATTTTCTTTTTAAAAGCAGAGTTAGGCTTAGTTGTAGCTGGTCTTAATAGCAGAAAATCACTATGGATGTATTTAGATGTTCCAAATATACTTACATGAAGGGTGTGTTTGGAACGGTAGGTCCATGCCCATGGGCCGTGAGGCCGGATGAAGGCTGGGAGGACAGTGGAAACAGAACATGTTGTTCACTCGATATTGTGACGGAAATAGAGGTGACGCGTTCCTGTAATTCTAATAAGTCCAATCTGTTACCGAATTCTTTCCATTTGATCAGTCTTTTAACACTGTCTTCCTCTGTCTTTGCGTCCAAATCTTCTGGTAGGATGTTCAGTTCAAATATCCTTAATCAAATTACAAACAACACTGGCGTATCTGCAAAAAATGAATTACATTTTTTGCTTAAGGGGAATGGGAACACCTGGCATATTTTTCTGCCATTTTACTAAGTGAGACAACTTTTGGAACTTCCTATTCGTTTTTCCATAAGCTATTTCCCACGGAAAAGGGGGTCAACTCTTAAAGGAAAGAATTTGCTCCTAAGGAGCAAATTCTTTCCTTTAAGAGTTGACCCCTATTGACATGGGAGACAAAAATACTTTTGAAAGAGTTGCACCCCCTTCCCCTTAATCTTTGTTAACATTTTGTTGTGTTCATCGACACCAAGTTCTACGTGATAAAAAACAAGAGTCAGTTTAAAAACATTTGTATTTGACACTTTTGAACATTGTATTTTCCTGTCTAGCCCAACCCGGTAATGCTTTAACATTTCATCACTTGATTAAATTTAAGCAAATTGAATTACTGCTCATTTGCAGAAGCCAAGCTAACCCTGCAAGCGTCAAGCAAACTAAGCAGACGACATTATTTCCTGTTCATTTTTTTTTTCAAGTAAAATTAGGCTTGACATTACATGTGAATCGTCTGCTAAGAGATTCGCTTGAAGTGTTAGACCCGAAAGAGTTGTCTGCTAATATTTTGACTGCCACGTTAACAATTAATAAGCGTAGTTTTCTGTGTGGTGCCGAAATGGAAAGTGTACCAGGGCCCTGAAAGGTGCATTATTGCGTTAACATGCATCTGCTTAGCAGGACATTCTGCATACATTTACGAAACACACTCACACACACGCACGTACGCAAACACAGCAACAACACCAACAACATAACGACTTTTCAATCAACTTTTTATTCATCTAGAACAGCCATTGATTAGATGATACATTGTGACATACTTCTGTCTGATGTATTAAGCCTAGCTTGTCATTGCTCATGGTTGCGATTCTACTCATACTAACGTTTAAGTTTATATAAGTAAGATATATAGCGTCATTTTGGTTCTATATATTTAGGATAATAATAATAATGATAATAATGATGATGATAAAACAAATAAAATATAGTTATTTACATGAAATATCTTACGGTTTTAAGAAATTAAATTTTAAAGAACAGCCAATCGTTCAGATTAAGCATGGTGCAAGAACCTTTGATGATATGAGTCGAGAAATTTTCACAGTCCAGCTCCAAAAAGAGGCTTTGCATGGATGCTCGAGCGTGTTATTACGTACGAGTTTAGGACTCTTTCCTTAAGAGACGAAGTTTTGGTTTCTTGGCGATGTAGAGTCACGAAAGGCCGCATTCATCCACCAAAGCTGATTTCAGTACAAACATATTATCTTTGCTTATTTTATCACAGAAGATAATGTTACAAGACCGTGAACTAAATGCACT
Organism: Lucinisca nassula; assembly: GCA_963580285.1. Classification (NCBI taxonomy): domain Eukaryota; kingdom Metazoa; phylum Mollusca; class Bivalvia; order Lucinida; family Lucinidae; genus Lucinisca; species Lucinisca nassula. The sequence goes on from OY757011.1 coordinate 177,557,348, forward strand.
GGAAACACCCACTTTATAAATACGGAAGTGTGGTTTACATAGATTGTGCAAAACTTTGCTATTTCTGTTTTAGGACATAGATTGTGGATACTCATTAGAAACGCCTCAAAGTTTGAAAATCGAAAAAATATCACATTACCAAAACACGCCTATACAAATACAATGCAAATTTTACCGCCGAAAAACATTTTTTTTTAGATGAAAAAGTGAGATATTTTTCTTATTTCTGCTCAAAATATAGATTGTGGGTACTCGTTAAAACCGCCTCGATGAGTGGGGTTCTAACGAGTACCCACAATGTATATTTTTGAGCAGAAATAAGAAAATTATATAGGCATGTTTTCGTGATACAAATTTCAATCACTTTAACCCTTATTCTACTGTTCACGACATCCCCTACCGTTGCAAACAGTGTAGATCCAGATCAGATGGCCATCTGAAGAAGCCATCTGATTCATCTGATCAGGATGTTCAGTTTGTAAATTTGAATGAATAAATTACATCAAGTGTTTTGATTGACTGAAATGTAAATGTGTGTGCTAAATTAATTTTTGCAGCGGGATAATGATAAAAGGTCATCAAAGAAAGCACTATCACATGCTAATCTTGTGAATGACAAGAATCTGTGCTCAAATTCACAACTGATCCTGCATCGCGCGCTAAAAAGCTCGTGTAATCCCCACTTTATATAAGGAAAACCGAATTACAGCGGGTAATCGATAGAACAGCCTCATTGAGGCGGTTCTAACGATCACCCACAAAGACTGGGAATATTCGTTGGAACAGCCTCAATGAGCATCCTCAATCTATGTTTGCAACAGAACTAAGAAAAATATCAAAATAAAGTTTCATAAAAATAAATAAATACAGTTCAATTCCTATATTAATACCACCTTTGGGACTGTTCAAAAGTGGTCTTTAAGACCACTTTTGAACAGTCCCAAAGATGGTCTTGCACTAGAGCGCACTCGATGTAGAAAACATGAAGAAAATATACATGAAACCTTCTAAATATGCTTTTAAATGTATAATTTGTCTTGATTTTAGGTGGTCTTAACTTTATAGTGGAATTTTACTGTATATTTTGCACCGCCATTTCCTCGTCCTTACCACGACAACAAGTCACTGAAATGATCGCCATTATAAACACCTCTTTATTAAAAGAAAACACTGGTTTACCAGACATTACGAAATGAAAAAAATATATATATATATTTAATTTCTGCACAAAACATAGCTTGTAGGTACTCGTTAGAACCGCCCGACGAGGCGGTTCTAACGAGTACCCACAATCCGCTATGTTTTTGGAAGAATATACCCCTGCTAAGCCCGGTTTCCTATATAAAAGTGGGGTTTCACATAGGCGTGTTTTCCTGATGGTATATTTTTCCTTAATTCTGAATTAAGAGCTAGTTACCACCTCATTTAGGCGATTTCAACGAACACTAAACATAAGTTCTCGTTAGAACCGTCTCTTTGAGGCGGTTCTAATTAGCATCCACAGCCTGTATTTGGTAAATAATCGGGCAGAAGAATAACACATTTTCCTCAGAACAAAAAAAAATAACAAAAACAAAATTAAAAAAAATCGCATTGATGCGTTCATCATATATATTTTACGTTATAAATCTATTACAATGTATTTATGAACTGTAACAAAGTAAAACAAAAAGTAAACGAATTTTGCATTATTGCAGTCTGAACAATTACATAGCTGTAACCTGAAGAAGAAAAAAATCACACTCACCTCAAGTAAAACAAAATCCAGCTTCTGTATCCGCAGTCGCGTATCTGTCACGTGCGTCCAACACTACTGTCGTCTGCGCGAACAGGCTTCTATCGAATAATTTGTTAAGCAACCCACTTTGGAATAAAAGCGATATTGTGATTGATAATATAATTTTCCGGGCAATTTGAAAACCATCTAAGCCTTGCTATCGCGTATATCGACAAATGAAACAAAGTACTTTATCATAATTTGCAACCATAATGCATCGGGCTCTCTATGGCTGATTCTTCCAGTAATTTGGTCTTTAGCACATAATGTCCTATTATTGAGGCAAACAAAGGAAAAGGTCGTCCCTGGAATTCTAATTAGGAATGGCAGTTCTTGAAGATAATTATTACAGAAGGAATTGATCAGCTGTATATTGGTATCACGCCATTAAAGGGAAAGAGGGATGTGGAAATGGGATGTCCTTAGAGGTGGAGGCGGAGCTTTGACACGTATGGAGTTATTTTCATCTGGATCTGTGTGTGCGATTTGAGGAATAGGCTGATAAAACAGGCGCTTAGCTAAATGTTTTACAAGAAGCTTTCTTCCAAAATAAAAGCGAAATCAAATAAATTATTCAGACTAAAATAATGTATTCGTAAACTATAGTGGTGCCGACGTTAGCATGTGGATTGTGATAACTGTACAGGGTTTAACCCATTCTGTACAGAAAGGAATATTCCCCCTTATATACATTTGGGGCCATTTGTTCAAAACTAGCAGTGTCGTTACACGTGGACAAGTCCGTGGAATGAACACACACCCCTAAACCCACTTTATACAGAGAAAACTGGGGTTTAAGGGGGTGTACATTATTTTTCTGATTTCTGCTCCAATACATAGGTTGTGGGTACACGTAAGAACCGCCTCAATGAGGCGGTTCTAACGAGCACCCACAACCTATGGTTGAAGAATAGATAAGAAAAATATCACAGATTTTCATCAGAAAGGCGTCATTTTGAAGGTGTAAAAATGCACTATGTCGCACGGGTGTGTTATCGTAATGCTTAAAACGTTATTAATTAAATATGACACAAATACTGATATTTTTGCAGAAAAAAATGTGAGCAAAATACCACTGTATTAGATATTGTTTTCACCAGAACAGTTAACAAATGACCACTCTAACGATGCTTTGAACAATTAGGCCCAGGACTCTGTTTCAAGATTTTTCAGATTCATTGACTTGTTTGAAATTTATTTAAAATATGATGGAATTTTCTGCAAGGGGGTGAAGGTACTGATCAAACGACGCGTTCTGTTTGCCAAAAACGAGTTGAAGAAGAATAAATACACTGCCAGGGGCGACAACTAAAATTCTTAGCACTTCCTTTTCAGCAGGGATCTACTCTTCAAAGTAATAATTTCCAACTATGTATCTTCTTTCGTTAAACTAACGGTTAACTATTTGGGAATGCTGGACTTACGAACAAGCACACAGGGTGTCAAAAACCATCACGAGAACACGCCTATATAATTCTGACCCCACTTGAAGCCCACTTTTATATCGCACCCTTGAGCCCCACTTTTATATCGCAAAACGGGTTTACGGGGGTAAACCTTATTTCGTTATTTCTGCTCTAAAATATAGAAATAAGAAAAATATCACAATTTTTCATCTTTGAAATTTTTTTTCGGCGGTAAGGTTTACAATGCATGTCTATAGGTGTGTTTTCGTAATGTGTCTCTCCCTTGAATAAATGGCAGACATACATCAGGGGCCAGTTGTTCAAAACTAACGACGTCGTTAGCTAACGTATCGTTAAAACTTTGATCATTTATTATGGCAAATGTGCTAAAAATTTTGCTGAAAAAAAGTGAGCAGCTTTTGCATTTGCAAAAGCTGCTCACATTTTTTTCAGCAAAAATACCAAAATTTTGAATATTAAACTTGCTAGAACAGTTAACAATATGACAGCTAACGAGCTCGTTAAGCTAACGATGCTTTGAACAACTGGCCCCAGGTGTATACATTCTCCTTAAAATGTCTAGCGTATCTGGCTTTGTCTGTTGCTTGGTCCAACGGGGGTCCAACGTTGGCTTTCTTTTGCTCCAGTGTGTTCAGCACCACGTTCAGCGCACTATGCTAGTGGACTCTTCGATTACTATATGTTGGACAAGTCCATTTGTCATATAAGGGGCGTCCGGCCTATTTTTTCGTTTTTATTCTATTTTTTGACGGAAAAGTCTGTTAGCAAATAGTGCAGGCCCTGATGCGTCTGATCAGGACCTACACTGTTTGCCAAGGTACCGATTTAGGGGTTTCCCGCATACAATGGGCTAGTCCTCATCTTTGTGTCAAATTGGTTTATATTTTACTTTTGGTCCTTTGAGATCAGCGTGAATATTTTGAGAAATCAGAAATAAATTATTGGTTTAGACTCATATACAAGACTGGTTTTTAATAATTTGGACCCCATTTTGATTTATATCAGTCTTTGAATCGACTGCCTATTCGAAATTCGCAAAATTGCAGTATGTTTCCTCTGGCTTTCTTTGCCGGATCATTACAGGGTCACTGATGAGGCTTTATTAGCCGAAACTACGTAGTATGACCCATCTTTCTTATGAATGTTTTCATTGCTCTTAAAGGAACTCATTTTTGATTTTTATTTATTTGTTTTTGTTTTCCAATTTGATTCACTGATGAGTTAGAAAACCTTCACGCGGACCAAACAAATACTTGTGTGAACCACAGTGAAAGTGAGGTTGAGGGTTGGGCTCACGTAAAGTACGGTTCCAGTCATATATGGATTAAGCTGGGGGGGGGGGGGGGGGGGGGGTTAGGCTAAAAATGGTTTAAATAACTTGACCCTGCTGATGCAGGGCATACTTTTCATGAATGTGATTTTTTTTTTTTTTTTTTTTTTTGCTATTTTAATATTTTTTCTACTCTTAAGACGGCCCCGCCCATGGAGGCTTGAAGAAATAGATTGGGCTGCATGATGCTTCCACACAGAGCTGAAACCCACCGCCCATTAATACTGGTAAACTGCTGAAAGGCTCCAAGCCTGCCCAGGAAAAATGGTGCGAGTTGGACCGCCAATGCATATAAACCATATTGGTTTCCTCGGGCGACGACATTCATCACAATGTCGGGTAAAAGTCCCACAAAATTGGAAGCAACGTCTCCAAAATGACCAAAATGACCTAAATAGTGTTTGACGGGGACATTAAACCTCAAATCAAACAAACAAACAAAATTCTACTTTTCAGGTGGATAAAAATTATAATTAGAACACCATCTTTGAAGACAACATTACTCACCGCCTCAGCGCAACAGTATTGACATTGTTATTAACTTGATGTCCACCCGAATCAACTTCGATAGCTCGAACACCAATGTCTCGTTTATCGCCGCAATTTCGAACTCGTTCATGAGTCTCTAGAAAAAACTTCCATACATCACGAAAACACGCCTATATAATACTGACCCCCATTGAACCCCACTTTTATATAGTAAAACTGGAGTTTACAGGGATTCAACTTATTTTTCTTACTTCTGCTCTAAAATATAGATTGTGGATACTCGATAGAACCGCTTCGTTGAGGCGGTTCTTACGAGTGCCATACTCTATATTTTGAAAAATAGCACAATAAGCACAATTTTTCATCTTAAAATTTTCATTTTTTCGGCGATAAAGGTTGAAATGTATTAGATTCTTTGTGACCTCGATAGATTCGTCTCGATGACGCGCGTATAATGAATAGACGCGACTTTTTTTCTTTGGTTTTGGTTTTATGGTCCTTTCAAGATTATTTTTTCGAGCCGATCGTTAATTAAATGTGGGCTTAAACCGGAGAAAACCTACCTGACCTTCCGTTGTATAACTTGGCTTCTCACATGTGGCCCGAGCAAGGCGCTAATCATAGTGGTGAGATACCGAATGATAAAGAGCCAGCGCTCATACCCATTAGACCACGGACGCCCACATACTTTTATCTTCAACAAAATTATTATGTCCCCCCACACCCCTGACCTTGCGTTAATTAACCATCACTGGCTAGAACTACCCCAATCACAAACACATTTATGGTCATAAAGGTGTTTGAACCATTGAAGTTCAATTGTTTTTCACTTGGTTTGATGCAAAGTTACGCCCAGCTATAGCACGCATAAGCGGACCAGCGTCGGGCCGACAGCGATACGACGTCGCTGTTAGCCCGACGTTAGTCCGTCATTCTTTGTTGGCTTGGCGCCGCGTGACATATTAACCTTTACCACTCTCTGAGCCAGTTCATCAGACGACAAGTTACTGATATTTTCTTACTTTTCCCAGAAAACAGGAATCGACATCTCATGCAAATAGGAGACATTTTGCATGACATGTCAAATCCCATTTTCCGAAAAAAAAATAAAAAAATGTCGTCTGCTGAAAAAATACCCAGCATGCAGAGCGTTAAACAACACTAATGCTTTAAGAAACCATTAGTACAAACGTTTTCGAAATTTCAACGTGATAAGTTATATGCTTAAGCAGATTTTTCTTTCTTTGTATAAGCTAGTATAGACGTTACAGAGCTTTCGTGCACAATATGACTAAGCCGCGTCTACGCTGGTTGCACACAATATCTTATAACTTATTTCAGAGGGAAAATCCCAAAAACGGACACACTGGCAGAGCGCGGCATCTGATCTGGGCCTTCACTGTCTGCAAACTGAAACCCCACACATCATGAAAACACACCTATATAATTCTGACCCCCTAGAACACCACTTTTATATAGTAAAACTGGGGTTTACAGGGGTAAACCTTATTTTTCTTATTTCTGATCTTTAATATAGATTGTGGGTACACGTAGAACCGCCTCATCGAGGCGGTTATATCGTGTACCCACAATCTATATTTTGAGCTGAAATAAGAAAATATCACAATTTTGCATCTTAAAATGTTCCTGTTTTTTTTTTTAGCGGTAAAATTTACAATGTATTTGTATAGGTATTTTCGTGATGAAATTCGAAATGGACTCCTGCTGCGCGTTGTGAGGAGTGTTGCCGTGCCACAATTCCAACTGCTGTGCGTTGTGAGGAGTGTAGCTGTGCCACAACTCCATCTGCTGTGCGTTGTGAGGATTGTTGCTGTGCCCCAACTCCAACTGCAGTGCGTTGTGAGGACTGTTGTTGTGCCCCAACTCCAACTGCTGTGCGTTGTGAGGAATGTTGCTGTGCCACAACTCCAACTGCAGTGCGTTGTGGGGAGCGTTGTTGTGCCCCAACTCCAACTGCTGTGCGTTGTGAGGAGTGTTGTTGTGCCCCAACTCCAACTGCAGTGCGTTGTGAGGAGTGTTGTTGTGCCCCAACTCCAACTGCTGTGCGTTGTGAGGAATGTTGCTGTGCCACAACTCCAACTGCTGTGCGTTGTGGGGAGTGTTGCTGTGCCACAACTCCAACTGCTGTGCGTTGTGGGGAGTGTTGCTGTGCCACAATTCCAACTGCGGTGCGTTGTGGGGAGCGTTGCTGTGCCACAACTCCAACTGCTGTGCGTTGTGAGGAGTGTTGCTGTGCCCCAACTCCAACTGCTGTGCGTTGTGGGGAGTGTTGCTGTGCCACAATTCCAACTGCTGTGCGTTGTGAGGGGTGTTGATGTGCCCCAACTCCAACTGCTGTGCGTTGTGAGGAGTGTTGCTGTGCCCCAACTCCAACTGCTGTGCGTTGTGGGGAGTGTTGCTGTGCCCCAACTCCAACTGCTGTGCGTTGCGGGGAGTGTTGCTGTGCCACAACTCCAACTGCTGTGTGTTGTGAGGAGTGTTGCTATGCCCCAACTCCAACAATAAAAATTGGTTGTCATCTTTAATATCTGTAATTAAAGGATCCTCAAAACACTGTTATCTGTAATTGAAGTTAATATACCTAATTTTGTATATCTAATCGAATGTCTGTTTTTCTACTGGCGGCCGCTACTTATTTGTTATTTATGAATGTATTTTATTAAATTTGCCTGCCGGATTAGACATTATTATATCAGAATATAATTGAATTTATCCCTGTCTGCGAGGATACATGTAGCACAGGCAGAAATATAACCTTACGGTCCTTACCCGAATCAATAAATTTATTGCTACCAAAAATAAAAAAAAATAAAAAAAATAGAAAAGATGGCAAGTGAAATGTTACTTGAAACAACCACCGTCCACACCATAAAAAAACTTAATTCCATCACGAAAACACTTCTATATAAGTTGAACCCCCTTAATCCCCACTTTTATATGGTAAAACTGGGGTTTATAAGGTATAACTTATTTTTTTCATACATTTTTGCTCAAAAGCATAGATTGTGGGTACTCGGTAGAAACGCCTCGCCGAGGCGGTTTCTAACGAGTTCCCACAACATATGTTTTGAGCAGAAATATGAAATATATCAGTTTTTATCTGAAAATTTTCATTCTTTAACTTTCATTGGAATACTTGAATCGAATACCTGCAGCTCCTACAAAACTTCAGGAGGGATTAAAGTACAACGTATTTCAATGGAAGTTAGAGAATGGTTCGTGAGCCATCGTATAATACCCCACTTTTATACAGTAAAATGAGGTTTACAGGGATATACATTATTTTCCTTATTTCTTCTCAGAAATCTAGATTGTGGATACTCGTTGGAACTTCCTCGCCCAGGCGTTTCTAACGAGTTCCAACACTCTATGAACGGGCCTCCGTGGCCTAGTGGTTAAGAGCGCTGACTCTGGATCATTAGGTATCTCACCGCTGTGGTTCGAGCCTCGCTCGGGTCATATGTGAGACGCCAAGTTCTGCAACGGAAGGTCAGGTGGTTTTTCTCCGGGTACTCCGGTTTTCGCCCACCTCTGATTACTGATCGGCTCGAGATGAGTGAAATAATCTTGAAAGAGCCGTAAAACCAAAAAAAAAGATGAAAAAAAAAAAAAAAAAAAAAACTCTATGTCTTGTGCAAAAATATGAAAAATATTAGGATGTTTCATCTGAAAGTTTTCTTTTTTCTTTTCTTCCTTTTGGTGGTTGTAAAATTTTCAATATATTTTAACAGGCGTGGTTTCATCTTCCCTTCTCTGTAACCTCCGTGTCCGGAATCCTGTCTTGCCACTTAATCTTTAAGAGTTTTCTAAGACAGCGTGTATGGTAGTGAGTCATTCTTTTGGCGTGCCGTTGGTAAACTGTTCACGTTTCACATGCATACAATTGTGTTGGCAGCACCACAGCTCTGCAGACTTTCAGTTTTGTGTAAAGTCTGATTCCACTTCGGTCCCAGACACTACCACGCAGTCGGCCAAATGCTGCGCTAGCTTTGGCAATCCTGGCATTGACTTCATCATCGATGAGCATGGCTCTTGACACTGTTATATACTGTGCTTCCAAGATAGGTGGACTTGTCTACCACTTGCATTGCAATCTTTGACCTTTCACTGTGATTGTCTTTGTAAGGCTTGCCAGGTACTGGCAGATAGACGTCCTCGGTCTTTTTTATGTTGATTGTGAGGTCATAGTTATCACGGGAGTCAGATACTTGATCTGTACCTTTTTGCATCTTCTCTTCTTGCCATGTCATCAGCAAAGAGGAACTCATCTAGCACCTCTGTCTTTGCCTTGGATTTGGCTTGCAGCCTTCTGAGACTGAAAAGCTTCTGATCAAAGCGATACCTAATAGATATGACATTGTCTCCATTCTGGAAAGCATCTGTGAGCAAGGCAGAGAACGTCATGTTGACCTGTGTTGGGGCTAGCACACAGACTTGCTTGACCCCGTTAGTCACAGGGAATGTATCTGAAAACTCACCATCATTTTGGACCCGTGCAAGCATCCCATCGTGGAACTGTCTCACCATTGCTCTGAACTTGGTTGGACACCCAAACTTCACCGTGATATTTTCCAAAGACCATCACTACTGACTGTGTCAAATGCTTTGTTAAGGTCGTCAAAGGTCATGTATAGGTCCATGTTCTGTTCCTGACATTTCTCTTGAAGCTGCCTTGCTGTGAAGATCATGTCAATTGTTCCTCTGTCTTTTCTTAATTGACACTGGCTTTCTGGTAGAAGCCCTAACTGTTCAAGTCAAGGTGTTCATTTAGTCGGTTAAGTAGGACTCTTGCAAGGATTTTCCCAGCAATTGACAATAAAGATGTCAGAAGTTTTATTGCTTTCACTGGTCAGTAACGGTTGGAAACTTGTCAAGCAGCAGATTGCATTCAACCTGTGGTAGACTGTTGATAGCATCATCAATGATAGAGGATGACCGATTAAGAACACTATCAAACTGTTCAGCCCATCTTTTCAAGAAAACTTCTTTGTCAGTCAGAAGACTAGTTCCATCTACACTGAGAAGCGGAGTGGTTTCTGAGTTCTGGGGACCATAAAATGTCTTTGGTACATCAAAGAACTTCTTCATATCCTTTCTATCTGCAAAGGACTGAATTTCATTAACCTAGTTGCTCAGCCAGGAGTCTTGCATGTCTCTGAGTCTTTTTGGATCGTCATCCATATATCTGAATAGGCCGCCTTGTTAGACACTGAGCTTGTATCACTGAGGCATACCCTGTGTTTTATGCTTCTCTTCAAGGAGTCCCTGTATTTCTTCGTTGTTCTCGTCAAACCAGTCTTGATGTTTGCGAGATACTGGACCTAGGGAATCCATTTCTGAAGAGTGAAAGTGTCTCTGAAAACTGTTCAGTTCTCTTCTGGATCATCTGAACTAAATTCCATTGCATCTACGAGGGCTGATTGTTATGCTGTGAGCCTCAAATTGAAGGATTTGAATTTTGTATGACATGCTGTATCATTTTTCAACATGATCCCCTTCAGTATCTATACAATTTTACCAGCGGTGTTTAAGGGCCTCATATCAATGCCACTTTTATAGTAGAACTCTTTTCTTGGCTGGTCAGAAAGTCATCCACTGCATATATGACGTAATCATCGGACTGAAAATGGCTGCCTGACATAGCTGTTTTTAGTTTTGGAAATAAATGAAAGTCTGATGAAGCGAGATCAGGTGAATAAGGCGGATGCTTAATCAATTTAAAGCCACAGTCGTGAATGGCCGCCATAGCAATAACAGACTTGTGAACAGGAGCATTGTCCGGATGGAACAACACACCTTTAGTGAGCTTTCCGCGGCGCTTAAGATTAATATTTTCCCGTAACTGCGTCAGAAGTGAACCATAGCATGTGCCATTGATTATTTGTCCCTTTTGGAGATAATCTATTAGCAGAATACCATCTGCATCTCAGAAAATCGAGGCCAGTTGATGGAACAGTCTTTGCCTTCTTTGGCGGGGGTTAGCCAGGGTACTTCCATTGTTTCGATTGTTCTTTGGCCTCTGGGGTAAAATGATCGACGCATGTTTCATCCGAATGGACAAATCGCTGAAGAAAGTTTGCAGGATCTTCCTAAAAAAAGGTTAACAATAGCACGCGACAATGAGCGCCCTGTGTGCTTCTGATCAACTGTCAGAAGTCTTGGTACCCATCGGATCGAAAGCTTTCTCATTGCAAGATCCTCTGTCAGAATGGAATGTACTCTTTCCTGTGAAATGCCAACTCTACTGGCTATATATCTTTTTGTGACTCGTCTGTCAGCCATAACAACAGCATGGACTCTATTGGCCATTTCTGGGGTTGCAACATTGACAGGCCTTTCAGGACGGGGGTCATCCACAATGCTCTGTTGGCCGCGATTAAATTCTGCCACCCACCTTTTTACTGTAGCATATGAAGGGACATCTTTCCCTAGTGTTGCTACCATATCATTATGGATATCCTTAGGTGCAAATATTGGATCACTGCTCTTTTACCGATTTTGTTCAATTTTGCAAAGCTGTTTGTCTTGTTCCGTTCAGAAAATCAGAATCATCGATTTTTTTCGGTTCTCGCTTTTAATACTCATCACTATGGGAAAGTTTTAGATCTGACCCTCCGCCGAATTCTCCAGCAAGTCGCATGCCTCTGCGATAGTCAGGAAAGGCTGTGATTATTTGGAGAAAATGGCAAAACAAAGAAATGAGAGCACAGACTAAGTCCGTTTGACGATGATTGTCAGGTGAAATAATAAATATTCAAATCCATGTGGCACAAAATTTACGACATACCTTTCATTCGAATGGCTAGATACAGGCTCACTATGGACGGGCGGCCTCTAACCAGGTCATTCTCCTTTATGCATTTTCTTAGTCCTTTAGTCCGCTTGTACATAGGTCAGCCATTTTAAAATTGCATTCGATTCCAAATTTAGACGGGACCTCTAGTGGAAGGGGAACGAAAGTTTGTTCCTGTAGTCTGGGTGAAATGACCAAGATGGCCGCTACGCCCTTGTATGGTAAAACACTTTGAAACTCCTCTTTTCTGAAACCAAATTGTCAGTGGCATTGGCATTTGGTATGCAGTATTAAAGGTTGTGACCCTGCAAAGATTCGCTTTCAAATGAAGATCCTAGACTGATCTTAAACTAGTTTACACAGAGGTTACGTGGGAGTTAGGGTCGATATGAGGGTGCTGTTTAGCTTTCTCTTGTTCTAGAGTCACTTGGGCAGTGAACTGGTGTATGTGTGTGTCGCGCACAAGGCCAAGAACGGTTCCTTCAAGGTAAAGGTCGTTCTTCGAGGTCAAAGGTAAATAAAAAGCTTTTTACGTGTCCGGGTGATAACTGTCTTATGCCTGGATGTTTTTTTTTTTTTTTTTTTTTTTTTTTTTAATTATGTTTGTATGAGCTTTTAAAAATTACACGGCAGAAATGTAAACCATCATAAGACGATGTGTCGCGCGGAAGAATCAAGGCGGTGCCCTCAGATCAAGGCCATCTTTGGAGGTCAAATGTCAAAAAAGGCCTTTTCCGTGTCCGGTCAGTAGCTTTCATTTATTTTTGATGAATTTCTTTTTAAATTACTTGGCAGACATTTAAATCATCATAAGACGATACGTCGCGCGCAAGACCAATTTCATTATCTCAGAGGTCAAGGTCATACTTAGAAGTTTAATTTTTAAAAATAATCATAATAATAATAATAAGTGTCTTTATTGTGTGTCGTCAAAAACTCTTATTTCCAGATGGGTTTTGAAATTACTTGGCAGAAATATAAGCCATCATGATAACATGTACTGCTTGCAAAACCAAGCACTATACGTTTCAGGGTAAAGGTCATACTCAGAATTCAAATGAAAAAAAAAAAAAAAAAATAGGCTTTCTTTGTGTCTAGTCAATAAATTCCTGGATGGATTTTTATTTTACTTTACAGAAATGTTAATTATCATCATCAGAAGATTTGCCTCTGCAAGGCCCAGATGGATGCCACCCAGGTCAAGGTCATGTTTATAGGTTAAATTCAAAAACGTTTTTGAGTCCTGTGAGTCACTTTCGTATTCCTGGATGAATTTTGATATCACTGGCAGAAATGTTAATCATCATCAGATGACGTGTCATGTTTAAAAATCAGGTCTGAAGCTCAAAGGTGAGGCGAAAATTATTGTCCTCATACATAACACTCGCTTCTGTATCCCATGTCATATGGCGGGGGCATCCGTGTCCAATGGACTCAGTTCTAGGTTCTTTCTTCTTTCCTCTATTCCATCTTTCCTTCTTTTGATAGTGCCTCTCCTTTGAGGGGGCTTTATACGGCTTTTGGTGGACCATTGTTTGTGGACTCGGCTGTGGCCGACCGGTTGTTGTCAGATATTGTCAGGGGGGTCTCACTAAGAACTGGTAACTGGCCGCACGACCTGTCCTTAACTGTTGACTGGGTTGTAAAATCACAACGCATTACATATACAAGGGTAGCATTCACTGTCTTAACAAATTATCACAGTTTAGCTCACCTTCATACTTCATATTGTAATTTGTAATTTGTAAATTAATATTTTCGATTTTGAATGACTGTCGAATTGAACACCCCTCTCGGAAACAAGTTGATGTTTCATGATGTAAGAAACAAAGGAATATCCAAAATATCGTTAGCAGAGAGAGAGAGAGAGAGAGAGAGAGAGAGAGAGAGAGAGAGAGAGAGAGAGAGAGAGAGAGAGAGAGGGGGGAGACAGAGGGAGGGGGCGGAGATATATAATGCGGTGTGCTGTCAACAGTGACCAATAAGAATTATACAGATATCAGACGTGGTGTCACACAAATAAAACATAGAAGCCCTCATAATTTACAAGAGCAGTAACCACTTCTATATATGGTTTAAAAGGGTGTTGCGTTAGTCTTTGAAAGAAAATTTAGATTTTGCAATTTTCTCCAAATAATCACAGCCTTTCAAGGCTGTCGCACAGGTATGCGATTTGCTGGAGAAGTCGGCGGAGGGTCAGGTCTAAAACTTCCCCATAGTGATGTATGGGCTAAAATGAGTATTACAAGCAAGAAACGTAAAAATCGATGAACGGAGTTTAATTATAGAGTGCTACCTCGTCGATATAGACCAGTCCTTGGGTACAAGGTCCTATATAGTCAGAGAATAGTAGGACTTAAAAAGAAAATCCCTGCGTACCCCCTTCAATAGGAGGCTAACAACATATCAATCAGCCCTCGTAGTTTCATGGATGAGGGCTTGCCTCTTGCAGTTTTGTTTCAGCTTTGAGACATCCAGTCTCTTTGGTACTTTCTTGCCTTGCGGTCGCCGTGCAGACTGGATGCGCAGTTTGAGTTTGCTGACAACAAGCCTGTGATCTGTCCAGCAGTCCGCACCACACAATACTTAATTCTTAACATTGACGAAGACATACTAAATTTATGAACGGGTAAATAACTGTAACTGGAAAGATTTTGTTCCTTTGTGGCACAATCTATGGTTTTTGAACAAAAATAATGTGTTACCCTGTAAACCTCACTGTATCCATATTTAGAGGGATTCACAAGTGTGTTCAGAACAGGAACAGCTACGAACCATAAATTCAGGGTGCTCATTTTTCTTAATTTTTCTCTAAAATATAGATTGTGGGTACTCGTTAGAACCGCCCCGCAGAAGCACTTTTATCGCGTACCCACAAAGTATATGTATAAGAAAATCATCATATTTTTTTTTTTTTTTTTTTACAATTGCTGGTTTTGACGGTGAAATTTACAGTGTATTTGAATAGGCGTGTTTTCGTAATGATGGAAATATGCATCGTATTATATAAATTATAACATATCGAGAACATTAAAGTTTTCTAAACACATGAATTAAAACACTGCATCTACAGGACTGGTGTAAAATCTAACAAACATTACCTAAACATGCCTATTCAAATATAGATTGAAAATTTTACCGTCAAAAACTGAAAATTATTTGATCCTCACAAACAATAATGGTCTTATTTCTGCTAAAAACATAGGTTGTGGTTACTCGTTAGCGGAACCGACTCAGTGAGGCGATTTTAACAAGTACCCACAATCTTTATTTTGAGCAGAAATGAGATAAAGATAATAAAAAAAAACTTTTGAGCTTTAAATCATACGTTTGACTGTTCTATCGAGTCATCATCGTCATTCTAACGAGTGTACCCTCAATCTATAATTAAGAGCAGAAATAGGAAAGAACTTTTTCATAAATTGTTGTAAGTGGCCTTGAAATTTACAACGTATTTGTATAGGCTCGTTTTCGTAATGGTGGAAATATACATCGTATCATTCAAGTTTTCTAATTAAGCAGTTTGTAGTTTTCCTAGGCGAAAATATAATTAAAGCAAATCTTAAAACAAGCTTCAAAAGGTTGCAAATTAAAAACATAATTTTACATTATCAAAAATAAATTAATTAAGTTAGGAGTGCAAAGTTTTTAATTATGGATGTATATTTGTTTTCTTAAAGCAAAATATTCTTTCTAATTCTATCAATAATATTAGACAATATTATCCATATTGATACCGATTTTCAATTCTTATAACTTCTTTTGCGATTCATTCTAATATCCTGTGTAAACAAGCCCTGCGTCTGTGTAATCTTTACACATTTTTGATCCGAAACTTCAAATATAGCTATTTTCTACAACCTGTGGGCCACTTTTAATAAACTGTTTTTCTAAATTTTTTACCACATGCATATAGATATTAAATAGATCTTTCTAGTGAGAGGTTATAGCGCACGGAGAAATTTTAACAAATATGACTTTTGAGCCTTTGAATTTAGGCTATTTTTCATTTTTGTTGTAAAATACAAAGACTTAATAGGGAAATACCCCAGTGGCATTCATAAGAATCTGGGCCACTTTAAAATTTATTTTATTTCAACAAATTTGGTACCAAAATGAAGTAGATACATTTTTCTATCAAATGCGAGGTTATAATAATAACTTGTAGAAATGAAAATAAAAGATTTTATTTGTTAAATGACGGGCTCCTATATAACTCTATACATTTTCCTAGTATTACCTGTATGAAAGCTAGCGACTGGCTGTGACGTCACAGAAGTGACAGATAAGTGTGGATTAGTACCTGTAGTACGAGTATTCCTGCTTATGGTGATGTGAAGATAAACAAGAGGCCCATGGGCCACAATGCTCACCAGAACTCAGGCTGACGCTGCCCACTGGCAGCCATGTATGGTTTCAGGTTTTAATTTATTGATTATAAAGTCTCCAAAACAAACCCCCATTTCAAAATGAGCACCCATGTGGACTCTGTATCTGAAATATTAGGCCTTTTATGAGGAGGAAGGATGAGACATGGACCCAACAGAGCCCTGAATGGTATCACTGAATCCATCTCATCATAAGGCACATGAATATATATGGTTTAGGGGTTGGGATGTGTACTGTTCCTGAGATATAAGGCCTTTTAAGCTGCTAAGGGGTTGGAGCATGGCCCTGGCATACCCCAGGAAAGCCAAGATTGTTGTCGCTGAATGTGTCTTATAATAAGGACCAAGAAAATATATTGTTTAGGGGTGGGGATATGAACAGTTTCCAAGATATGAGGCCCTCTTATGAAACTAGACAAAAGTGCCCAGTGGGGCACGTATACCCCCGGCCAGTGCCATCACCTCAGCTGAAACAAGAACTACAAAGGGAAATAACTCTAAAAGGCCTGACCCCTTGGCCCTTATTTTCTTTCCCACAATACAACTAGTCATACTGATCATGTTTGCAAAATTTCAAGTTTCTATGTACAGTAGTTATTGAGAAATCTTTGACACAAAATAAAAATATACACTATTAAACAGCAAGAACTACAAAGGGAAATAACTCTAAAAGGCCTGACCCCTTGGCCATTATTTTCTTTCCCACAATACAAGTAGTCATACTGATCATGTGTGCAAAATTTCAAATTTCTATGTGAAGCAGTTCCTGAGATATCTTTGACACAAAATAATTGTTTACGGACACACAGACAGACAGACAGACAGACAGACAGACAGACAGACAGACAGACGGACAGACGGAAAAGACAAAAACTATATACCCCCATTGCATACTTCGTATGCCGGGGGTATAATGATGAGGAGAGGAATGGCCCCTGTGGACCACCACGTTTGTGTGACTGAATGTGTCTAATCATAAGAAACAAGAATATATATGATTATGAGCATCAGCATGTTGCCCTAGCACATAGAGACCGCGCATTGATGTGAGTGAATGAGTCTTATTATAGGGAACACAAATATACATATTTTAGGGGTGGGGATCTGAACAGTTTCTGAGATATATGGCATTTTATGAAGTGGAAGGGTGGGGCGTAGCCCCAGCACACCCCCAGAGACCCCTAGGTTGGTATCACTGAATGTGTCTCATCATAAGGAACAAGTATATATATGGTTTAGGGGTGGGGGTTCTGAATGGTTTCTGAGATATTGAGCCTTTTACGAAGTGGAGGGGGTTGGGCATGGCCCGGGCACATCCAAGAGGACCCCCCAGGTTGGTTTCAATGAATGCGTCTTATCATAAGAAACAAGAATATATATGGCTCTGGGATGGGGATCTGAAAGGTTTCCGAGACATATCACCTTTTATGAAGTGAAGTTGTGGGGCACAGCCAACGTGCGGCCCGGGAGACCCTTAAATTGGTATCACTGAATGCGTCTTATCATAAAGAACAAGAATTTATATGCTTTAGGGGTGGGGATCTGAACGGTTTCTGAGATATTGAACTTTTACTAAGTGCAGGGGGCGGGGCATAGCCCTGGCACATCCTAGGGGTCCCCCAGATTGGTGTCACTGAATGCGTCTTTTCATAAGAAACAAGAATATACATGGTTTTGGGGTGGGGATCTGAAGGGTTTCCGAGATATATCACCTGGTTGGGGCATAGCTCTGGTGCGGCCTGGGAGATCCTTAGGTTGATATCACTGAATGCATATTAACATAAGGAACAAGAATTTATATGGTTTAGGGGTGGGGATCTGAACGGTTTCTGAGATATTGGGCCTTTTATGAAGTGGAGGGGTCGGGCATAGCCCCCGTGCGGCCAGGGAGACCCTAAGGTTGGTATCACTGAATGCGTCTTATCATAAGGAACAAGAATTTAAATGGTTTAGGGGTGGGGATCTGAACGGTTTCTGAGATATTCAGCCTTTTACAAAGTGGAGGGGGTGGGGCATAAGCCCCGCCACATCCTAGGGGACCCTCAGATTGGTGTCACTGAATGCGTTTTATCATAAGAAACAAGAATATATATAGTTTAGGGGTGGGGATCTGAATGGTTTCTGAGATATATGGCATTTATGAAGTGGAAGGGCGGGGCATTGCCCCAGCGCACCCCAGAGAGACCCCAAGGTTGGTATCACTGAATGTGTCTTATCATAAGGAACAAGAATATATATGGTTTAGGGTTGGGGATCTCAATGGTTTCTGAGATAAATGGCATTTTATGAAGTGGAGGGGGTGGGGTATGTCCCCGGCACATCCCGGGGGGACCCCAAGGTTGGTGTCACTTAATGCATCTTAGCATAAGGAACAAGAATATATATAGTTTAGGGGTGGGGATCTGAATGGTTTCTGAGATAAATGGCATTTTATGAAATAGAGGGGGCAGGGCATGTCCCCGGCACATCCTGGGGGACCCCCAGGTTGGTGTCACTTAATGCATCTTATCATAAGGAACAAGAATATATATGGTTTAGGGGTTGGGATCTGTAAGGTTTCTGAGATATAAGGCATTTTATGAAGTTGAGGGGCGGGGCATGGCCCCGGCACAACCTAGGGGCCCCCAGGTTGACATAAAAGCATATGGCTGAGAGAAGTTTACTCAAGGAACATGTTTATGTAAGTTTTGTCAAAATATCTGCAATGACTTGGCAGTAAATGCCATTTTTCAGTTTTCCCCATTATAAGTCAATGGAAACTCTAAGTTGCCATAGCAACAAAACTAAAAGGCCAAATTTCATAAAAAAACACAAAACCTGTAAAGGCAAATATGGTGAATATTTTCATATAGTCTCAGCCTCCTAGATCATATGGTTTCTGAGGAGATGATTTTATAAGTATTTTTTGTCTGTTTTTTTTTTTTATTTTGGTTTCCATGGCAACCAACGAAAATGAGCAGAAGGCCTAAAATCATACGGCAGATAGTAGATCGCCTATGGAACATTTCTTTGAAAGTTTTGTCAAAATATCTGCAGAGGCTTGGCAGTAAATGGCATTTTTCTATTTTCCCCATTATAAGTCTATGGGCACTCTAAGTTGCCATAGCAACCAAACTAATGAGCCGATTTTCATTAAAAACACAAACTTTCAATCCCCCTGCCTAAGGATGCTACAGATGAAATTTGGGCTGAATCGGCCCAGTGGCTTCAGAGGAGATGTCGTTTGAAAATGTTGACGAAGACGCAGACGCAGACGACGCAGACGCAGACGACGACGACGGACAACTGCCTATCCTATAAGCTCCCCCGGAGACTTCGGCTCTGGTGAGCTAACAAGTCGCCGAGTGGGCAACGATCACTCACCTGAGAACTAGCACAATGCCTTCATCCTTATCCTGCTGCATTAATTAAGCCACGCCCATTGCTGACTATCAACCAATCAAATTCCTTAATACATTTGTTTAATTATAGCCCCGCTTTGAAAAAGTGGGGCTATATTGGATTTGCCATGTCCTTCTGTCATTCCGTGATTCCGTTAATTTGTGTTGGCTCCATAACTTTGTATCTGCTTAACATATTTTCATGAAACTTCACACAAATGTTAAACACCATAAGACAATGTGCAGAGCGAAGGAATTATAACTGTGGATTGCCTACTTTTGGAGTTATTGCCCTTTGAACATTTTCCGTAATTCCGTAATTCCGTGATTCCGTTAATTTGTGTTGGCTCCATAACTTTGTATCTGCTTAACATATTTTCATGAAACTTCACACAAATGTTACACACCATAAGACAATGTGCAGAGCGAAGGAATTATAACTGTGGATTGCCTGTTTTTGGAGTTATTGCCCTTTGAACATTGAAAAATGGCAATTTTAATTGTGTCCGCTTCATAACTCAAAAACCGTTTGAGATATTTTTAGGAAACTTCACACAAATGTTAAGCACTATGAGACGACGTGCAGAGCGCAGGAACCATAACTCTGCATTGCTTACTTTTGGAGTTATTGCCCTTTGAACATTGAAAAATGGCAATTTTAACAGTGTCCGCTTCATAACTCGAAAACCGTTTGAGATAATTTCATGAAACTTCATACAAATGTTAAGCACTATGAGACAATGTGCAGAGCGCAAGAACCATAACTCTGTTTTTCGTATTTTCTGTGTGTCTGTCTGTGTGTCTGTCTGTGTCTGTTAACAATTTTCGTGTCCGCTCCATAACTTTAAAACCCATTCACATATTTTCATGAAACTTCACACAAACATTAAACACCATGAGATGGTGTGCAGAGTGCAGGAACCATAACTCTGGATTGCCTAATTTTTTAGTTATTTCCCTTTGAATATTGAAAAATATCAATTTTAGCCGTCTTTGCTCGATAACTCAAAAACCGTTTGAGATAATTTTATGAAACTTCACACAAATGTAAAGCACCATATTACGTGTGCAGAGCGCAGGAACCCAAACTCTGGATTGTCTACTTTTTCAGTTATAGGCTTTTGAATATTAAAAAATGGCAATTTTAACTATGTCCGCTCCATAACCGTTTCTGATATTTTCATGAAACTTCAAATAAATGAAAAGCACCTTGAGATGATGTGCAGAGTGCAGGAACCATAACTCTGGTTTGCCTACTTTAGGAGTTATTGCCCTTTGAACATTTAAAAAGGCAATTTTGACTGTGTCGGCTCCATAACTCACAAACCATTTGAGATATTTTCATGACACTTCACACAAGTGTAAAGCACCATGAGACAATGTGCAGAGCGCAGGAACCCTGACTCTGATTTGCCTACTTTAGGAGTTATTACCCTTTGAACATTGAAAAATGGAAGATGAAATTTAGTATAAACATGGACATTCTGGTAATGTATCATGCTCATTGAAATGAGGGACAAGGGCTCACAACTCTTAGAGTTTTTCCAGATAATGTAAAATTTTCAACAGTTATTTCTTGTTCATAACTGTTTTCTCTGCAGCTTAAATAACTTTCTTCTCTGACAGCGCTGAAGCGGGGCTATAGTCAGATCCTCTGACAGCTCTAGTTAATAAACTGTATTACAAACAGTATAGATCCCGATCAGATCTGGATCTACACAAATGCAAAGGAAAAGGGTGTCATGTTTAGAGGGATAAGAGTTAAGGTTTAAGCTTGTTGACAATGTGTGTCTAGGTCAGATGGAATCAGCTGGAATTGTTGGGGCTCGCTTATCTGAGGTTTACATCTCGCCAAGGTAAGCAAGATGTCCAATCTGCTTTGAAATCAAATAGACCCACTGTTGTGTGAATATTCCTACATAGTATTCACTATCTGCAAGTTTGATGAAGTTCCAACCAAAAATGAAGTGGCTATGATCCAGACAACATGTTCCCCATTATATAAGTACAATAGACTAAACAGCGAGTTACTCTTCATTTGATGAAGATTGGACTATAAATGGTTCTTTGAGGTGGAAATTCAAACGCATGTGTAGATCCCATGCCTCTGCTGGTTGTGTATAAGTTTGATGAAGATCCCCTCATAAATAGCCAAGAAAACATAGAGAACGTCGTTGGTCCACTGTAAGTCTATAAAAATTTCAGGCAGCATATATAAACTCGAATCCCGATTGTCAGATTCAAGCCAAACTTTAACAATTCCTAGATTTTATGTCATTGTTTACTGATCGCCGGAAAGTTCCCAAAACTGCTGAAAAATGTGGGACACTCTTTGTTACTTATATTTATGGTCAAATGCAGGTAACTCCAAACCCGTTTATCCAATGTAGCCAAAATTCGAACTCACCATATACAGTATGCTTCTCACTCAAATTTATGCTCAAAGACAACTAACCACAAAGCCATATAAACTGTGAGGCCCAAGTTCGAACTCAATATAGACTGAATGCCTCTTCTAATTATCTGCAAGTTTAATGAAGATCCCTTACGTAAATGGCTGAGGAAAGTTGGGGATGTAATTTTTCTACTGAAAGCCTATGGGAAAATCAAGCTTAAACGATTATAACTGAAAAACCTGTAAATCAGATTCAAGCGAAATTCTAACTCGTGCAAGAATTTATGCCTGTCCTCTTTCGCTGCAATTTTCAAAAAGATCAGATCAGAAACGGCTAGGAAAAATGGACACTCCATTCTCACTTACATTTATGCTCAAGGGCAGGTAACTCCAAAGTCATCAGTCCCATGCAGCCCAAATTCGAACTTAACGTAGAGAGTATGCCTCTCCTGGTTACCTGCAAGCATGATGAAGATTGGAACAAAAAGGCCTGAGAAAAGTTGGAGACATTGTTTTTCAGTTGTAAGCCTATGGTAAAATTTTTTGCACGCTCAAGAGAATGTAACTGTAACCAGCAGTCAGATTCAAGGAAAATTCGAACTCATCTGACATATAATGCTTGTCCTTTTTCACTAAAAGTTTCAAAAGGATTAGATCAAAAACAGCTGAGAATAGAAGCGCAGCAAGCACTGCATAATGCAATAACTCGAAAAGTAGGAAAATCAGATTTACGGTTCATATTTTCTGCACGTCATCTGATGGTGCTCTAAATATCTATGAAAGTTCGTGAAAATATCTTAAATGGTATCAGATTTTTGGAGCGGACACGAAACTATCAGGCGCTGACGGACGGAGGGATGGACACTAACAATTTCGGGGGTGTATAACATAATATCCCGCAACCTTTTGAGTGGCGGGGCATAAAAAGTGGAGACACCATTTTTCGCTTAAATTTATGCTCAATAGCAGGTAACTCAAAAGCCGTTGATGCATGCGAGGCCAGAAATCGTACTCAACTTAGGCTAAATACCTCTCCTGGTTATCTACAAGCATGGTGAAGATTGGACCAGAAATGGCTGAGAAAAAGTTGGAGACGTTTTTTTCCAAATTGCAAGCCAGTGGCAGTGTTTTTCGGACTCAAAAGAATGTTTGTTTGTTTGATTTGAGGATTAACGTCCCCGTCAACACTGTATAGCTCATTTTGGAGACGATGCTTCCAATTTTGTGGGACTTTTACCCGACAATGAGATAAAATGACATCTCAAGCCCTATCTCCCAATGAAACCAATAGGGTTTATAAGCATGGACCGTCCGACTCGCACCGCTTTGCCTGGACAGGCTTTGATCCTCTAAGCGGTTTACCAGTACTCGTGTGATGTCTGTTTCAGCTCTGCGTGAAAGCATCATGCAGCCCGTGTATTTCTTCAAGCTCCGATGGGCGGGGGCCTTCAAGGAAATGTAACTGCGAAACCGGTTGTCAAGCCAAATTCGAAATCATCCGAGGTATTATGCTTGACTTTGTTTACTAAAAGTTTATTTATTTATTTATTTTTTTTTATTTTATTTATTTAAACAATGTTTATAGAGGGTAACGCAATTAGGTGATTCAGCTATTCTACCTTGCGGTCCTCTGCAACAATAATACAAACACTATATATACATATATACAAGAAATCAGATGTGGATCGATGCTAGCACCTCCACTGCCATTTTGGTAATTTGCATTAGGTTTAAAAATAAAACCGAGCGTAAAAAAAAATAAAATATATTGAGTGTAAAAGCTTTAAAAAGAACATTAGGCTATTGCACATATGGAGTATTGATGAGTCTCATATAGAACATGCATTAAAATATATACTAGTATATAAGTTTGATTTTCTTTTTAAAAGTGTTAAGAGAGTCGGAGTCTCTGACTGTTTGAGGAAGAGCATTCCATAGCTTCGGGGCTGAACAGGAAAATGAGCCTTTATATATTTCGGTACGTGCGAAGGGTATATAAAGGGTGCCATTGGCGGATGATCGTAGGTTCAATGCATGAGTTTCGGATATAGGCTTCAAGAGGGTAGATATATAGTCGGGTGTTAGGTTATTCAGGGCTTTATACGTGTAAACTGCTTTATTGTATTTAATTCTTTCGCTGACTGGGGACCACTTAAGCTCTCGGAACATTTGAGAGGATGGCGTGCTTATATCCGTTTTAAGCATAATTCTAGCTGCGCGTTTCTGCAATTTGGTAAGTCTGTCCAAATTCGAGGTGGATGTAGATCCCCAGATTATAGATCCATAGTCTATTAAAGGAAGAATAAACCCCTGATAAAAACGTTTTTGTGCTGTTAGTGGAATATATTCAGACAGTGATTTTAATAGTGATATTTTCGAGGAAATGTTCGAGCACAAGTGGTCAATGTGTTCAGACCATGACAGCTGTTTATCGACGTAAAGTCCTAGTGATTTCTGTGAATTGACATTTTGAATATTAGTGTTATCAGTGTGTAAGTTAAGCTGGCGACAATCTCTAAGACGTGGTCTAGACCCTATAATCATACAGGTAGTTTTGCTGTAGTTTAGTGGCAGTTTATTTTGTTTGCTCCATGTGTTTGCATTACTAAGTTCTGTTTGTAGTTTATATTCTATCGTATCTATGTTTTTGTCATTCGTATGGACTGTTGCATCATCAGCATAAAAACCCGATAAGCAATATTCAAAATGTAGAGGCAGATCATTGATAAATAATAGAAAGAGGGTAGGGCCAAGAATAGAACCCTGTGGCACTCCTGATATAACATGCGAGAAGTCACTCAGGCCACTGTCAGTTTTTATAGTTTGCTTCCGGCTTTCGAGATAGGATTTGAACCAGTTAAGGCTAAGACTACTAAACTTGTACAATGAAAGTTTTTCTATTAAGATACAATGATCAACAAGATCGAAGGCCTTGCGGAAGTCGAGAAACAATGATCCGATTAAATCACCTTCGTCAATACATTTTAACCAGTGGTCAGTGAGTTTAATAAGCGCAGACTGACAGCTGTGCTTGGGTCGAAAACCTGATTGTGAGTCGTTTAATAGGTTATATTTATGCAAATAGCCCATTAGGTGTTTATTAACATGCTTTTCGAAAATTTTTGAAATTGTCGGTAAAATGGAAATGGGTCTATAGTTCGAATGATCTGACTTGGAGCCGCTTTTGAAAATAGGAAATATTTTCGCCTATTTAAATACAGAAGGGAATTGACTAGTTATTAAGCTTTTGTTGATGAGTGTAGCAATAGACTGAGATATGCAGCAGGATGCCAATTTAAGTATCCTCGGACCGATTCCATCCAGACCAGTTGCTTTGGACGAATCTAGCCTGTTTATATACGATGTGACTTCATCAGTAGTTATTAAGGGAATATTAAAGTTGACATCGTTTGCTACTCTCGAATTTACAAAGTTTCTTATTTTGTCAACATCCGAGGTTAATGCTTCTGATTCACTAACTTTAAATTTTTCGGCTACCGTGGTAAAATATTTATTGAGTTCCGAGGCGACATGTTCAGAATTGAATATACTTTTATTGTTAATGACAAGTTCCGAGGGGAGGTTGTTTGTCGAGGGTATACCACCCTTCGTTATGGCACGCATATGCTTCCATAAATCAGCAGAGCTCTTACAAGTGTCGACTTTATTAGAAAAATGTTCGCGTTTGGCTTGCCTGATTAATTGTCTGACTTTATTGCGTGATTTTCTATAATCATCCCATTGTTTTAGGCGTTTGTATTTATCCCTTTGTTTTTGCATTAAAGTTATATCTGATGTGAACCAGTCTGGTAAACATTTGGTTTTAACTCTTTTGGTTTTAATGGGGGCATGTTTATTTAGCTTGTTTAGAATTATTGTGTACCATATGTCAAAATCATCATCAATATGCTGTTTATCGGCCTGCTAAGATTGTAAATCAGTGAATATGTCGTCCAAGAAAATATTGTCATCAAAGTGTTTAAAGCAGCGATATGAAGTGGTTGTATGTTGATGTTTTGAAATTTTCCGTGTAAAACACACTGGGAAATGGTCACTTAGTGAAATCTGTGAAACATAACTTTCGACTATAGTGGCGGGAGTAGTGGTATATACATGGTCTATTAAAGTAGATGAAGTTTGCGTGACTCGGGTAGGTTCCGTGATAAGTTGAGTAAGATCAAATAATTGCACTAAATGTGACCATTTGGAATTCGTGCATGAGTGTATGTCAATGTTAAAGTCCCCCATGAGTATAAACTCGAGACCCGTTGTTTGCGCTATGGAAAGCTCCTGCTCAAACAGTTCTATCCATTCGCTATTTACATTGGCTGGGCGATAAGCCGAACATTCCAGAAATGGCTTTGCATTAGACATCTGAACCTCTGCCCAAATAGTTTCTAATTTTGAAATCTCTAGCTCAGGCCGACGCACACATTTAATATAATTTCGGAAGTATAATAATATGCCACCACCCGTTTTATTTTGAATGGCAGTTCTATCTTTTCGAAGAAAGTCATATCCTGCGATCCGTATTTGAGTGTCTGACACATTGGGGCTGAGAAACGTCTCACAAAGTCCAAGAATATCTGGACAGTTAGAACTTGCCATGATGATGCGGAGTTCATCCAATTTCGGAACGATATGCTGTATATTTAGGTTGCAAAAATGCAAACCTTTTGATAAATGCCTCATATGTAATTCATTTGCGGGCAACCCTCCATTGTTCATGCAGGCAGGATCGCAGGAGTTGTACTTTCCCCTAGCATTCAGGTCAGCAGCTGGAACACCGGGGTGCATAGTTTTGGTGTAGGCGACCGAAGATTCAATATTATCAGACGAAAACACCGCATCTTCGGTCGGAGAAGTGTAGGAGTTATAAAATGCGTGCTTTATACGCTCTGGAAAATCCTATCGGACGAATCTTCGTTGCTGCCCAGTGTTCCTACCGTTGAACCAGCATTCCGCCGTATTGTGGTTATTTCGAGAACAAATATGGCAGTACTTTGCCGACGCTCGCAGACCGTTACGCTGACGTGGCCCCGATACGCCACTGAAACCATGAAACCTTTTGTTTCGTGGGAAAGTTTGTTGAGACTGGGAGATTGAATTAGTTTCCCTCAGCACTTTGAACATGTTGTTTATATTAGATAAAAATTTGGTGGTCCCTGATCTATTCAGATGAGTTCTATCTCTAAAAAAGTACATCTCTGCCATTTCGCCTGATGCTAGTAGAAAGCTATTGAAATGATCAATGTACTCTATGTCGTTTTCAGCACAAAGAGCCTTTAATATCGTTAAAAGGTTCTAGGTCAATGCTTTGTCTTGGCAGAAGACCAGAGACAATAATTCGCTTATCATCAGCAACTACGCTGTTCAGCAGTGAAATATATCTGTCACAAAATTCTTCGAAGTTTCGAAAAGATCAAATCGAAAACAGCCGAGAAAAAATGGAGACAACGTTTCACTTATATTTATGTTCAAGGGCAGGTAACTCCAATGCCGTTGGTTCTGTGAGGCCCAAATTCGAACCCAACGTAGACTGTATGCCTCTCCAGGTTGCAAGCATAATGAAGATTGGGCCAGAAATGGCTGAGAATAGTTGGAGAAGTCGCTTTTTCCATTGTTAGCCTATCACAAAAAAATCGGCTCAAGGGAATGTAACTGCGGAACCGGCTGTCAGATTCAAGCCAACTTTGAACTCACCTGAAATATTGCGCCTGTCCTTGTTTACTAAAAATTTCAAAAACAGTCGAGAGAAAGTGGAGACACCATTATGTTTATGCTCAAGGGCAGGTTAATCAAAAGGCGTTGGCTCTGTGAGGCACAGATTCGAACTCAAGCGCAAATTGTATGCCTCTCCTGGTTATCAACAAGCATGGTGAAGATTGGATCAGAAATGGCCCAGTAAAGTTGGAGATGCCGTTTTCTTCCATTGTAAGTGGGTGAGTGAGTGAGTGAGTGAGTGAGTGAGTGAGTGAGAAAGTGAGTGAGTGAGTGTTTGAGTTTTACGTCACAGCATCCGAAAGTCTGGAGAAGCCCATGATCGATCCTGCGACCTTTGGTTTACAAGGCGAGGAGCATAACCACCACACCACTGAGGCTTCTTTTCCATTGTAAGCCTATGGTATTTTGTCGGGCTCAAGGGAATGTAACTGCGAAACCGGCTGTCAGATTCAAGCCAAATTCGAACTCATCTGAGCTATTACGTTTGTACTTGTTTACTAAAAGTTTCAAAAAGATCAGATCGAAAATAGCTGAGAAAAGGTCGAGAAACCATTTTTCATTTTTATTTATGCTCAAGGGCAGGTAACTCCTATGCCGTTTGCCCTGCGATGCCCAAATTCAAACTAAACGTAGACTGTATGCCTCTCCTGGTTATCGGCAAGTTTGATAAAGATCAGATCAGAAATAGTTGAGCAAAGTTGGAGACGTCGTTTTTCCCCATTATAATTCTTTGGAATGTCTTTGCTTCCATGGCAACCGCAGTTCTGATCAAAACTGATCCAAAAGCCAGTGAAGTCAAATCCGTCGACCCAGTGGTGCCGCACAGGAAATTTTATCAAGATTGGTCAGCTAATAACTGAGCTATTTAAGTTCAAAAGTGTGGACGGACGGACGGACGACGATACCTGTCTATACTATAAGCTCACCTTGTGAGCCTTCGGCTCAGGTGAGCTAAATAAGCCTTCGACTCAGGTAAGCTAAAATGCAAAAAATTGGACTAGACACCACATACAGTTTCACAGCCATCTCAATAACTAGAGGCCGCTGGCTGGGCGAGATACTGTAAATATATATACAGTGTCACGACATCGTTTCTGTCACACCAGGGCTGCGTCCTCACGGCGTCCAAGAAAAATGCAGAACGCCGAAGTGCGCGCAGTACGATCGCAAACATCGCCGTAGCAATGCAGTGGCATCGCCAGTAGGCGTGTTGGGATCGCATAGAACGCCAAGCGACGGTGCGCATTTTGAGAATGCTCAAAACAAACGTCGTCGCTCGGCGTTCTGATCAGAGCACAGTGAGGTCGCCGTAAGGTTGCCATAGCAGCGCAGTAAGGTCTCCTACAACGCTACAGGAGCTCGGCAGGGGCGCACAGAGGTCTCCTACAACGCCATATAAGCTCCGCTTGTATAAATGAATAACTGATTGATTGATTGATTGATTTGATGTTTAACGTCCCAGTCAACACTGTATATGTCATTTTGGAGATGTTGCTTCCAATTTTGTGTGACTTTACCAGATGAAATGACTTCCCAAGCCCTGTCGCCCAATGAAACCAATAGAGTTTACACGTATAAGCATGGACGGTCCGTCTTGCACCGCTTTGCCTGGGCAGGCTTAGATCCTCTAAGCGATTTACCAGTACTCGTGTGAGGTCGGTTTCAGCTCTGCGTGGAAGCATCATGCAGCCCATCTATTTCTTCGAGTTCCGATGGGAGGGGCCACCCGCTTGTATAAACAGTGGCTAGAGTAGAGTTTGAGTGTGTACTGTCCCGAAAAACCTACGTCTGAGGTGACTCATCCCGGGTAAGGTAATGGCGGTGGACTTGCTCCTGCTTGCGGTGATTGTGGTGGACTTGCTTCCGACGGCACAGGAGTACTGGTAAACCGCTTAGGGGACCTAAGCTTGCCTAGGCAAAGCGGTGCGAGACGGACCATCCATGCTTATTAACCCTATTGGTTTCATTTGGTGACAGGGTTTGAGATGTCATTTCATCTCAATGTCGGTTAAAAGTCCCACAAAATTAGAAGCAACGTCTCAAAAATGACCTATAATGTGTTGATGGGACGTTAAACCTAAAATCAAACAAAAATGTTCCACTAATGAAGATGTCTGTTTACACTTTGAGAACGTCTTCAACATGTGAGCGCCGTAAAAGCGCAGTGCACGCATTGTTAGCGCCGCAAAAGCGCAGTGCACGCATTGTGAGCGCCGTAATAGCGCAGATGAAGCACCGTGAGAGCGCATACAATCGCCATCAAGCACGCCGCAGGATCGCGATAGATCGCCATGTAAGCTCCGTAGCAACGTCTTGGTCGCTGTAGGGACGCCATGACAGGTCCGTGTTCACAAAAATATCCCATATTTCTTGCGATCTCGCGGCGTTTTGAAAAATTAAACAACGCCGTTCCATCGCAGTGAAAACGCGGCATAGTGTGACAGGGGCGTACATGCACAAAACCCTTTGTGCTTGTCGTGACTCAAATGAATTATGCTGGCGTCACACTGTCCCGAAAATGACACCAGGTGGCCATACGAATATGGAATTTTGAATTTCGCGCGAAGATCTCTCCGAACATGGTCAACAGCCAATCTCTAGCCGAAGCAAGTACGATGCATACAGAAGGTCACACGATGGCATCCGAACCACACACGAAGGCAACACGAAGATGTGTTTTTTTATTACGAAGTTTATCCGCAGGCCAAACGAAGGCCACACGGCGGCATCACGACGTCGTATTGAGAGTACGATGCGTTCGAACTAGGTCCCGAAGACGACACGGGACCTCCCGATGTTATAAAACCTTCGGCCGACCCTTTGAAATTCATTTGATGATCGGAGAGGAGAGTACACAGTACATTTCAACTCTCTTAAATTTGATTCAACTTAAAACCAATTCAAAATGCCACCCAAAGAGAAGACCACTTTTTCAGACAGACTTGGTTTATAGGAAAATAAGATCTGCTCATCTTGTTCTCTAAGGTGCATCAAAAGAAGCAATGCTGCTGCCTTCGTTTTCCTTGTTGTCTCATCATCAAAGTGTGCTATTCAGCAGGAACGGAATTGTGAATAATTATGACTGAAGCTTTGGGAGTTACACAAGCATATGCTCTGCAGAGTTGCTCATCAGGAATGACTGAGGAAGATGCTCTGAGGTTGGCCTTTTATATGTCTACGTTACCATGACACATGGGTATCGCTTGAGGCACTCAAATTGAGCTGTCTTCGTCGACACCGTGGTCCAATCTCAATGTCATCGTACTATAATACGATGGCTACACGACGTCATTGCGAGGGCTTCACGTAGTAGTATTGCCTTCCTAAGACAATCGGACGACTTCTTGTTTCCCTCGTGTTATCTTCGTGAGGCGTAAACTGCCCGAGAGCACCGATGATCACACGAAGAAAAGACGAAGATTACACGATTTGACAAGATGTCCTCACGATGGCCTTACGAAGGGCAAGATGGACAAACGAATTCAACACGAAAATGAACCTTCGCAAGGTCTTCCGGCAATTTTTTGGCATGCCAAAGATTTTGCCGCCACTCACGAAGTTGCTGCCGGAGCCTCAGAAAATCCACCGGCGATCATACGATGGCTTAAGATGTCCTCACGAATGGCCCGATGTTTTCACGATCAGAGCCGAATTAGAACATTTCCTTTATCGTGTTACCATCTGGGGTCAATTTCGGGACAGTGTGACGCCTGCAACTAAGACACCATTTGGGGAAGATACCTATACAAATACATTGCAAATTTTAGCGCCTATAAACTGAAAATTTTTAGATGAAAAGTTGTGATATTTTTTCTTATTTCTGCTCAAAATATAGATTTTGGGTACACGTTAGAACCCTCATCGAGGCGGTTCTTGCGAGTACCCACAACCTATATTTTAGAGCAGTTTTAAGGAAAATAAGGTTTACCCCTGTAAACCCCAGTTTTACTATATAAACGTGCGGTTCAAAATTATGTAGGCGTGCTTTCGTGATGTAATAAACAGTCGAGTATCCGTATGTCCGTCTCAGTCTGCTTTATTACCACAGATAATTCGCCACTCATTTATCAAAGAAAATTACCCCGTAAATAGATGGTAAAGAGATGAAATACGTTACATTAATTTTCGTATTTTACTAAGCTGCTTACTTACAAGTCTCGGGGGTCAGGCTTTCTAAGAATTAGGAGGAGGACATAATGGCTTAATGCATTATTTATTGTGTTCAAATATCAGCGACCGTACACTTTTGTTTGTTTCATTACCAGATTAATATCGTGTTTTTCTATTAGTTAATTAAAGTAAGGGAGAGATTCGATTATAAGAAAACTACCCCGTCCCCGGGGACAAGGCCCTTGTCTTCATAAATTGACGTAGAAGATTTGAAAGGTTGGTAATATGATAACCAGTGTCAGACATCAAAACAAAAAGATTAACAAGATTTTCTTCTCCAAGCTTGACAGCAAAATGTTCTATATGAGCCTTGTCGTTAGAAAACCTATCTTCAGAATTAGCGACCAGGTGTGACAATGGAAACATACAGAGGACCATCGTTATAACGACGGTATTTGTTCCCTAATGGTGTGCCGTTGTAAAGAATTTTGCCATTATAAAGAATCACAGTTAGGAGTATGATAGGTACTAAGAGGCCTTTTCATATTATTACTCCAAGAAACAAATGTTATAGACATTTGTTAGAATCGCCTCGGTGAGGCGATTCTAACAAATGTCTATAACATTTGTTTCTTGGAGTATTAGATTTCAAGAATCTTAATGACTTTGAACTCGATTTGTGCATTTCCATCCCAAAGGAAGCACACGCCGCTCGGAACCGAGGCTAAGCTTTTAGTTAAGAAGTCATTCCATTGAAATTGCCGTTATAACGAATGTCGGTATAAAGAGGGTTGACTGTATCATGCCGTTAACATAACGAAAACACGCCTATACGAATACATTGTAAACTGTACCGCCGAAAAAACGAAACTTTTAAGATGAAAAATTATGACATTTTTCTTATTTCTGTTCAAAATATAGATTGTGGGTACTCGTTAGAACCGCCTCATCGAGGCGGTTCTTACGAGTACCAACAATTTATATTTTAGAGCAGAAATAAGAAACATAAGGTTTACCCCTGTAGACCCCAGTTTTACTATATAAAAGGGGGGTTCAAGGGGGTCAAACTTAAATAGGCGTCTTTTCCTGATGAGCTACACAGCCTAGCGAGAGTCTTGAAGTCTTAGATACAGTAACTAAAGAAACTGTACTATCCTTGCAGTGAACACAAATGTGCTGATCAGCCTGCGCATCTGTACATTTGTTGTTCGCAAAAGACAAAAACAGGTTTTCTCAATACATGGCTCAATTATGTGTACTTGGAAAAACGGATATTAGTTTTTAGCATAGATTCAAATCAACCTAGTAGATGAACAAGTTCAAAACAGACATTTGGGCTATGCAACAGCAAAGCCTATAAGACCACTTGTCACAGATCAGCTTCATTTTGGAATAGGCATAGCGCGGGTCTCTGTCTGCAGGACTTGCGACAAGATAAGACACAGACCTGCTCGGCTAGATGAACTCGCCAGTGAGTGAGTGAGTGAGTGTTTGAGTTTTACGTCCCACCAATAGCTAAGATCATACGGAGGCGGGACCTCGGTTTAAAGACTCATCCGAAAGTCTGGAGAAGCCCGGGATCGATCCTGCGACCCCTGGTTTACAAGGCGAGTAGCGTAACCACTACACCACGGAGGCTTCTATGAACCCGCTAGAGTCTTGAAATTAGAAAAAAAAATACACTAGCGAACTCTAAGGTATTCAGACTGCGCATGCGCAGGCTGATCTGCACCTTTGTTGTTCGCAAATTGAAAAAATATGGTTTTCTCATGAAGAGACTCATTAATACCATTGTTTTTTATTTGTTTGAAGTGAGGCTTTACTATTTACTACTGAGTCAACACTATTTAGGTCATTTTGGAGTCGTTGCTGCCGATTTTGTGCGATGTTACCTGACATTGGGATGAATATCTAACGCCCAAGGAAAGATCGAGCGGTTCCACTCGCACATCTTGTCCTTGGCAGGCTTAGAAGCGGTTTACAAGTGCAAGCTTGGTTTACTACGGAACTCGGGAAGGGACAATCAATTATGCGAACAAAATATAAAATTGTGCGAACAAGATATTATCTTGTGCGCACGATAATATGTTGTGTGCACAAGATATATGAACATAATATATCTTGTGCGGACAACATAATATCTTGTGTGTACAAGATATTATCTTGTGCGCACAATATAATATCTTGTTCACAAAACTTAAAATCTTGTGCGCACAAGATATTATCTTGTTTGCATAGCATAAATCTTGTGCGGACAACATAATATCTTATGCGTCAGATTAAATTGTGCTAACAAGATATAGTTTATCAGCGACCTTTGAAAGTTCAACGTTCAAGCGTGTCAAGACTAGTCCATGTTTTAGGGGAAGCAGGTTTCGGATTTCGTTTTTTTCACAGGATTTTAAAATTATAAATAAGTTGTTTGGTAATGCCATTATGTAGAAGTCGTGACCAAGTGGTTAATATGATGCAGTTCGATCATCAGTAAAACTTTTTCGCCCAATATAAAATCCCAACTGAAGGCGATTTACCTAAAACGCGGACTAGTCCAAAATTAAAAGTGCAGGTACGTCTCACTTCGTTTTGAAAGACTATAATATGTTGTGCGCACAATATATTATTTTGTCTGCACAAGATATTAAGTTGTGCGAACAAGATATTATCTTGTGCGCCCAAGATATTGTGTTGTCTGCACAAGATATATATTGTGCGAACAAGATAATATATTGTGCGAAAAAGATAATAAGTTGTGCGTACAAGATACTATCTTGTTCGCACAACATATTTAACTAGAAATGTGTCCAGACGACACAGATGCCCCCGCCAAGGGCCCCGCCTCACCCCGAAAATCCATGTAACCACAAAATTTTCTAAGTGTGTGACCTTGTCATCAGGAACATTTGTGAGAAGTTATATTGAAATTGGTGAAAAAATGTAAGCGCTAGAGCAATGACAAAGTTTTTCTAAAAATAGCCACAGTGCCCTTGACCTTGAAAGTCGAACTCCCTCGATGTATTGTCATAAGAAACATTTGTGTGAAGTTATATTGAAATCACTGAAGAAATGTAGTCGCTAGAGCGATGACAAAGTTTTTCTAAAAATAGTTTGAAAGTCAAAATCGCTCGAGATATTGTCATAAGGAACATTCGTGTGAAGTTATATTGAAATCAGTGAAGAAACGTAAGCACTAGAACGATGACAAAGTTTTTCTAAAAATAGCCACAGTGACCTTGACCTTGAAAGTGGAACTTGCTAGAGAAATTTTCCTAAGGAACATTTGTGTGAAGTGATATTGAAATTGGTGAAAAAATGTAAGCGCTAGAGCAATGACAAAGTTTTTCTAAAATTAGCCACAGTGACCTTGACCTTGAAAGTCAAACTCGTTCGAGGTATTGTCATAAGGAACATTTGTGTGAAGTTATTTTGAAACCAGTGAAGAAATGCAGGCGCTAGAAAGATGACAAAGTTTTTTTTAAAAATAGCCACAGTGACCTTGACCTTGAAAGTCGAAATGGCTCGAGATATTGTCATAAGGAACATTTGTGTGAAGTTATATTGAAATCGGTGAAGAAATGTAAGCGCTAGAGCGATGACAAAGTTTTTCTAAAAATAGACACAGTGACCTTGACCTTGAAAGTGAAACTCGCTAGAGATATTGTCATAAGGCACATTTGTGTGAAGTTATATTGAAATCGGTGAAGAAATGTAAGCGCTAGAGCGATGACAAAGTTTTTCTAAAAATAGCCACAGTGACCTTGACCTTGAGGCAATGACCTTGAAAGTTAAAAATGCTCAAGCTATTTTTATAATGTACATTTGTGTGAAGTTATATTGAAATCAGTGAAGAAATATAGACGCTAGAGCTATGTTGTGCGAGGGGATAATTAAAAATATTTAAGTCTGTGACCTTGACCTTGAAGCCATAGGCATGAGTGGGGGTATTGCCAAATACACATTTGGACCTGTATCTATCATCATAGCATACATAAGCCAAATCCACAATATAGTTTGGAAAATTTGAGCTCTTTAAAATCTTTCACATTAAAAATTGCCTAAGTCTGTGACCTTGACCTTGAGGTCATAGGCATGGGTGGGGGTATTGCTGAATAAAACATTGTATCTATATCTATCACCATATGAACCAAAGCCATCATAAAAGTTC
This sequence comes from Lucinisca nassula, assembly GCA_963580285.1. NCBI lineage: Eukaryota > Metazoa > Mollusca > Bivalvia > Lucinida > Lucinidae > Lucinisca > Lucinisca nassula. The sequence continues at coordinate 177,593,344 of OY757011.1, forward strand.
AGGTTCTACCAGGTACAAATACCTTAACTTTAGTCTTTAACATGGAAAATTTCTAAGTCCATGACCTTGACCTTGAGGCCATGGGCATGGGTGGGGGTATCGCTGAATAAAACTTTGGACCTATATCTATAATCATACCAAATATGAACCAATTCCATCAAATGGTTAGGAAAATATGAGTTCTAAAATGTTCAAGTCTACCTGTTACAAAAACCTTAACCTGAGTCTTTAACATTGAAAATTTCTAAGTCTGTGACCTTGACCTTGAGGTCACAGGCATGGGCGGAGGTATTGCTTAATAAAACTTTGGACCTATATCTATCATCATACCAAAGATGAACCAGTTCCATCAAATGGTTAGGAAAATATGAGTTATAAAAGTTCAGGCTCTACCTGTTACAAAAACTTTAACCTGAGGTTACAGGATCACGTACGTACGTACGTACGTACGTACGTACGTACACACACACACGTACAGACGGACGTACACATGTACGCACGTACGCACGTACGGAAAACCCAAAAACTATATGCCCCCGGCATCATATGATGCGGGGGCATAAAAACAGGAGCTCCGCAAGCGAGGCATTAAACGCCCGTGGCAATTAGTAAGATGGTGGAATATATATACTGTCTGTTGTACAAGTTTGGGTTTGTAGAATGTAAAAAGGAACAATATGCGCTCCTTATATTCTTACCTGGCACTATTAATAACCCTCAATGGCCCAAACTACCTGTCTCCAACAAATTGTCATGGTCAGTAATATTTGGTGGACCATAACCTCAAAATAATATAGGAATAACTCTGGCAATAAGTGGTGGACTGCAACCTTGAAATAATGTGCGCTGCTCCACATCATAGTCTAACTATAAGTAAGGTTTCAGCTTCATCAGATGTAAAATGTGGGAGGCATTATCCGGAAACAAAATATGTTAGAACTAGAAAATGTGTTTGTGAAACACTGTGCCCCCAACCATATGCTTGCCACTAATAGACACATAATTAAAAAACATAATTAAAAAAATTCCTCGTCGTGAAAGAATATTCATAAAATGTGCTCAAAATTTATGTAGAGTACCCAGACTGTATACGAAATACGGTTCTCCAGCAAAGTTTCCCTATATCCACAATGCATAAGCCTGAAAAGGGGCATAACTATGTTATATAGTGTAGGAATTTCGTCAAAAGTAAATCAAGTCATCTACACCTTAGATCCAAACTATATACAAAATATCATGAGCCTAGCTCAAGCAGCTCTCCAGATATTTTGTTCACAAGGTTTCCCTATAGCCAATGCATAAGTCTGTTAAATATCTTCGGAATGTAGTCAAAAGTTAATCAGGTCATCTTCACCTTAGACCCAATCTGTATACTAAATATCATAAACCTAGCTCAAGCGGTTCTCCAGATATTTTGTTCACAAGGTTTCCCCATAGCCACAATGCTTAAGTCCGAAAAGGGGCGTTACTCCGTTAAATATTTTCGGAATTTCGTCAAACGTTAATCAGGTCATCTACACCTTAGACCCAAACAGTTTACTAAATATCATGAGCCTAGCTCAAGTGGTTCTCCAGATAGCCTTGCTCACCAGGTTTCCCCATAGCCACAATGCAAAAGTCCGAAAAGGGGCATAACTCTGCAAAGACAAGTCCGGGGAAAAAATAAAAATAAATAAAATACATGTCCGCTTATTTTTCATGCACATTCCATTATGAAATTTCGAGATCCTAGCTCAAACCATTCTTGAGTTTCCTACAGGGTGAAAGCGCAACGGACAGACAGACAGACGGATAAGACAGAACCATTCTTGCACACCAGACAAGGAAATCCGTGATTTTACCCTGGGATAGAAATTTATGTTCTGACCCTGGTGTTCCGACCCCAAATCGAATATAATCCCGTGTTTGATAAATGCACTGGTTGATTACAACATCATGCGCGGCGTCGTCATGCGTGACGTCACTAATCATTCCTGTTGTGTCATCACAAAATGGCGGACGTCGGTAACCGAAGTGATAGCAGCATTAAAAAATCACAATAGAAATGGAAGGTATGCAAGAAAAAGAATCCAATATGGGTGTGAGGGGTGGATAGAAAAATCCGACCCTCGGGATCACTGTCCAGCATCACTCGGCAAGCCTCGTGATGCCGGACAGTGTCCCTCGGGACGGATTTTTCAATCCACCCCTCACACCCATATAAGATTCTTACAATATGCCCCATCAACTTCTTCGAAGTTGGGGACATAAAAATATGTGAAAGGGGAATAACTCTGGTAATATTTGGCGGACTGTAACCTCAAAATAATATGCACTATTCCACATCATGGTCTTACTATATGTAAAGTTTCAGCTTCATCAGATGTAAAATGTAATGGGAGTTATCCAGAAATAGAATGTTTAGAAAAGTCTGTGAAAGGGGTATAACTCTGGTAATATTTGGCAGACCGTAACCTCAAAATAATATGCACTGTTCCATATCATGGTCTTACTGTATGTAAAGTTTCAACATCATCGGATCTAAAATGGAGGAGTTATCCGGAAACAAAATGTTTAGGGGTATAACTCTATTATTGTTTGGTGGACCACAACCTGGAAATAATATGGGCTGCCCAACATCATGGTCTAATCAGATATGAAGTTTCAGTCATATTAATAACAGATTTTTTAAGTGATTGGAGTTCTAGATATTGAATATACTATAGTAACAGTTGCTGTTTACATGCGAGAAGGGGCCTCAGCTGATTCCACGCACAGCCGTCGAAACGGGTTTACTATCTTCCACGGAACTATCTGCCAGTTCCTCAAGCACAGGCCATCTTGAAACAGCGAGCGCCCACTGTCGTTCAATAGTGAGTGTTTTGTTTGTCCGAGCGCTCTCAAGCGCTCAAGCGAGCGCTCACATTGTTGAACGCACCACTGGTTTACTGAAAACAGATTCACCTTTCAAAGCATCTGTCGTTTAAACCCACGTTTGCACAAACCTGTGCTCCATGATATAGCAGTTTTGAAGTCAATGGGTATTGGAAAGGAGGTGTATACATGTAATACAATATCATAGCTCTTGATATAAAACAGGAACACTGAGGATAACTTGGAACAAGTTTTAAGGAAAATTATCACTTACAGTAGAACTTCGATGGCTCGAACACAGATGGCTCGTTTACGACGGCTGAGTCGAACCCGTTCTTGAGTCCCTAGGGAGTTTCGCTGTACGTAAGAAATAGGCAGAGTAAAAATTAGGATATTTTCGTCTTTTATCTTGCAAATGTATGCTGTGTGTACTCATTAGAATCGCCTCGGTGAGGCGATTCTAATGAGTACTCACAGCATACATTTTTCATTATAGAACACAGAAAAAGATGTCCTAAAGTATGTTGTTATGCCTCCTAGAAGTAACCCTCGGTGGCTCGAACTACCCCTGTCTCGCACAGATTTTCATGGTCCCAAAGGTGTTCGAGCCATTGAAGTTCGACGGTATCTCGTTTCTCCTCCTTATCCTTAAGGGAAATGGAAACACATGGCAGTGATAGTCTAAGACTGACAATTAAACCTAGCTTAAAATATTTAAGTAGTAAACTGTGTGTGTGTGTGTGTGTGTGTTCGAGTGGTCCCATCAACAACTAAGGTCATATGGAGACAGAACCTCGGTTTCAAGACTTCCAAAAGTCTAGAGAAGTCCGCAATTGAGCCTACGACCTCTGATTTATGAGGTGAGTAGCTTACCTAAAACACCATTGAGACTTAAGCGGGGATGGGTACACCTTGAGGGGAGATAACTCCTGCAAAAGTATTTTTGTCTTCTCTATCATTGTGTGATATGAATGCAATTTGACGTATCACCAGTACCAGTTCTGATTCTGATTCTGAATAGGGGTCAACTCTTAAAGGAAAGAATTTGCCCCTGAGGAGCAATTTCTTTCCTTTAAGAGTAGACCCCTTATTCCATGGGGCTGAGCTTTTAGAAAAGCGTGCAGAGAGTTCCGACCGTTGTAATTAGCCCCCTTTGAAATCTCAGTTTGTTTGTATTGGAGTTTAACGGCCAAGTGAACACAATTTTACGTCATTTTTTAGCCGGTCAGTTTACCCCCCTATCCACGCTTTTCAAGTGCAGCCTTATACGTAAGTGGTTAACAGTGCACATTCTTTCGCCAGTAACTGACAGCTGCCCTTCTTGAATCAGCGGAAGGGAGAGAATGACCGTATAATTGAAATCTCAGTAGGCACATAGCTTTGTTATATTGCAGCAACTTCGAATTTGGCATGACGTTGTATCGGCATTGTTCCATGATGGGAATACACGAAATGGTTGAAAAGCTCATGAACTACAAATTAAATAAACAATGTAAGCAGACGTCATACATGTATATTAAACATAAAATCCTCCGTGTCAGGTTCATAAAACATTTGGACAGGATCTGCAGAATCTGTTCTAGCCTCTTCTAGCCTCCCCAGTTCTTCCGCCTCTTTGTCTTTAATACTTAGTTCTTGTCCTTTTACCATCACATAATAATAAAAATGAAATGTACTTCCAAAACTTTTCACTTCAACGCTCCAGCCATATTTGGAGCATGCGTACATCTTCCGTCGGAAGTGTGGCTGAGCAAAAGTAATTGAGATGAATTTTCCCCCGGCTTTCAAACGTTCTGAGATCTGCAAAAGACAGATGTATGGCAAAGATCGCGGTAAACCTAACTATATACTAGAGACATCCGGGCGTTTGTACCGAGTGTTAAATTTAAATCATGCTAACCCTTTCACTCGAACAGACCGGTACATATATAATTATATCCTCTATCAGGATAAACAGTTTAAAGGGAATGGATACACCTGGCGTATTTATCCCGCCATTTTTCCAAAGGAGTCAACTTTCGGGACTTCTTTTCGCTTTTCTATAAACTCTGTACCACGGAAAAAGGGGTCTACTCTTAAAGGAAAGAAGCAAATTCTTTCCTTTTAGAGTTGACCCCTTTTGACATGGGAGTCAAAATATTTTGCAGGAGTTATCTCTCCTGAAGATGTATCCAATCCCCTTGACAATTTTAACAAAAACCACTGTTAACGAAATTGGACGTGCCCAAATTAAACAAGAGGGCCCAGAGGGCCCTGAATCGCTAACCTGAGTATCATTGTCTCTAGTGCATTCTTGGCCCAAGGGCTATAATTTGAATAAACTTGGTAGCAGTCCTTTAGATAAGGCTTCAGACCAAATATCAAAGACCTGGGCCTTCTAGTTTCAGAAAAAAAAAAGATTTTAAAAGGATTTCCCTATATAAGCCCATGTAAAACCAAAGGGCCCTGGCGCTTGGGCATTTTTGGCGCCAGGGCTATAATTTGACCAATCTCAGCAGAAGTTCACTAGTTGAAGCTTCACACCAGATATCAAAGACCTGGGCCTTGGGGTTTCGGCCAAGAAATTTTTTAAAGGTTTTATCTATATATGCTTATGTAAAACTAGTGGGTCCCAGTGCAGGGACATTTTTGGCCCAAAGGCTATAATTTGAACAATCTTGGTAACGGTCCATTAGATGAAGCTTCATACCAAATACCAAATACCTGGGCCTTGCGGTTTCAGAGAAGATTTTCTAAAGATTTTCCCTATATAAGCCTATGTAAAACCAAAGGGCCCCGGGGCGGGGGCATTTTTGGCCCCAGCACTAAAATTTGAACAATCTTGGTAGGGGTCCACTAGATGACGCTTCATACCAAATAGCAAAGACCTGGGCCTTGTGGTTTCAGAGAAGAAAATTTTTAAAGATTTTCCCTATATAAGCCCATATAAAACCAAAGGGCCCCAGAGCGGAGGCATTTTTGGCCCCAGCACTATATTTCGAACAATCTTGGTAGTGGTCCACAAGATGAAGCTTCATACCAAATATCAAAGATCTGGGCCTTGCGGTTTCAGAGAAGAAGGTTTTTAAAGGTTTTCCCTATATAAACCCATGTGAAACCAAAGGGCCCCGGGCCGGGGGCTTTTTTGGCCCCAGCACTATAATTTGGCCAATCTTGGTAGAGGTCCAATAGATGAAGCTTCCTACCAAATATCAAAGATCAGGGCCTTGCGGTTTCAGAGAAGAAGATTTTTAAAGGTTTTCCCTATATAAACCCATGTGAAACCAAAGGGCCCCGGGGCGGGGGCATTTTTGGCCCCAGCACTATAATTTGAACAATCTTGGTAGGGGTCCACTAGATGAAGCTTCATACCAAATAGCAAAGACCTGGGCCTTGGATTTCAGAGAAGAAATTTTTTATAGATTTTCCCTTTATAAGCCCATGTAAAACCAAAGGGCCCCGGAGCGGGGGCATTTTTGGCCCAAGCACTATATTTTGAACAATCTTGGTAGGGGTTCACTAGATGAAGCTTCACACTAAATTTGAAAGATCTGGGCCCTGCGGTTTCAGAGAAGAAGATTTTTAAAGATTTTCCATACATAAGCCCATGTAAAACCAAAGGGCCCGCAGGCGGGGGCTTTTTTGGCCACAGCACTATAATTTGAACAATCTTGGTAGTGGTCCACTAGATGAAGCTTCATACCAAATATCAAAGATCTGGGCCTTGCGGTTTCAGAGAAGAAGATTTTTAAAGATTTTCCCCATATAAGCCCATGTAAAACCAAAGGGCCCTGGAGCGGGGGCATTTTTCACCCCAGCACTATAATTTGAACAATCAAATATCAAAGATCAGGGCCTTGCGGTTTCAGAGAAGAAGGTTTTTAAAGGTTTTCCCTATATAAACCCATGTAAAACCAAAGGGCCCCGGGGCGGGGCCATTTTTGGCCCCAGCACTTTAATTTGAACAATCTTCGTAGGGGTCCACTAGATGAAGCTTCATACCAAATATCAAAGACCTGGGCCTTGTGGTTTCAGAGAAGAAGATTTTTTAAGTTTTCGGTGAAAAAAATCTATTTTTGGCTCCTGTGACCTAGATGTGCAATGGACCGGAACCATTTGAACAACTTTGAAAGGGGACCACCTAAGGATCATTCCTGTGAAGTTTGGTCAAAATCCGTTCAGTGGTTAAGGAGGAGATGTTGTTTGAAGAAAAAGTTTACGGACGGACGCACGCACGCACGCACGGACGCACGACGGACAAAAAGTGATCCCAAAAGCTCACCTTGTCACTACGTGACAGGTGAGCTAAAAATGGAAGCCCTTTTCAAAACCTCTGGTATCAAAACGTTCAACGCTAATGGCTCACCTTTATCACTTTTTGGAAAAAATAGTGCAGGACAACTGTCGGATTCGACTACAAACCACTAAAATGGTGTCCTCTCTCTCTCTCTCTCTCTCTCTCTCTCTCTCTCTCTCTCTCTCTCTCTCTCTCTCTCTCTCTTCTCTCTCTCTCTCTCTCTCTCTCTCTCTCTCTCTCTCTCTCTCTCTCTCTCTCTTATGTTCCCACGCATATTGCTATGTTCTGGAAAATTACTGAAGGGCGGTGTGGTGGGGGTGGGGAGGGGCTAGGCTGGGCTCAGCTTTTACCACGAGACGCAAATGAGCGTCGAATGAAACATAAAAGTGAAGGCAATGATCAGGAATCGATAAATAAACCCACAGCTCCTATCAGAGATACCAAGGGAAAGAAACACAAACACGAAACCACTAGACCCCAATGGAAAGCCAAAAGGACAGTTACTTTCCCACAAAATGGCCAATTGGCCATTCAAAGCCAAATAATATAAGCGATACACGCACTCAAAGACAAGCCATAACAAAAATAAACCACAACAGAAGAACCGCCTTGGAACGATCAGTGAAACGAATTCCACTAGGGGGCTTAAATTGATTTTACTTCGCAGGATGCATGAAGCATGCATCCCGCGATACCATCTTGCTCCGTTCTTGGTACAGCATGGTTTGCAACTGCTTCAGCAAGACCATGCGAGCAGTTCAGCACTAACTATCTACGCCAGCAGCGCGTCAATGTCACCGAGCCAAAATTCTCATTGTTTGGACAGAACTTGGGAAGTGGGTGCGTTCAAGTGCTGCACAACCTCCCACAACTAGATCCAAGAGGGGAAGCCATTCCACAGTACGTCATTTCGGTTTGTAGGAGGTATGAGGCAGTTATTGGGGGTATGTGGGACGTATAACAGTATAGTAAAGCGTTTCTGTTCTGAAAAATTTGCTTGTAAACTTTTAGTCCCAGTCTGATTGTTGAAAATGGAATATGATGTAGTATACCCTATCGTTACCTTAAAATAAATTGCACGACCCGCAGAAAAAGCGACCGACTGAAGTCGGTTGATTTTCTAAGAGTGCCCTAAAATCACCGTGTCATTCTGTCATTCTGTCAGTCTGTCTGTCCGTCCGTAACCCGTTTGTGAAAATCGGTGATAGTGACTTAACCGCTTGGAATATTTAAACAATTTCTGGCATACTGATAGATATCAATGAGATCTAACCAATGAACTTGCGAAATATTACATTCCATTTAGTATAGCCTCGCCGAGGCGAAAAATGTGAAAAATTTCGAACTGCTTCTCCTCAGAAACCGTTGGGCCGATTGAAGTCAAATTTCATATGGAGCCTCTATGGGATGGGGGAAACCAAAATTTGCTCATGGGGTCCAGGTCACATGACCAAATTGGCCGCCAAGCCATATCGTCTGCTGAGTGCAATAACGTTGTAAGTGCAAAATGGCAACTTTTCAGGAGAGACAAAAAACTGTTTTATTAAAGAATGGCATAGAAAACCATGCTATAAGCTGGTTTCTTAACTTCATGGCGATTTCTTTCATTTGTGTGTGATGTTTATTGTTGAATAAATGACATTTGAAAAGAAATATTTAGCATTTAAGGGTTGATACACCATTTCTGCGCCAAGTGTTTTTGGTCACAATTTGGTGCAAAAACAGTGTAAGTGCATCCAGCGCTAAAATTGTGTAAATGTACAAACCTAATTTCTTTACCTTTTACATGGTGAAGCAGTAAATTAAAGAGATAGGTCACATTTTATACATTCTGCATGGTACTTACATGCTTATTCTGAAATATCAAGCAGCAGGATTCAATATTTGTATTAAAAAACTTTGCGCAAAAATGGGGTAAGTGCACTTACACTGTTTTTGCGCCAACTTTTTTTTCTAAAAGTCAGAGCAAAAACGGTGTAACTGACAAAAAAAATTCCAAAATGCTGAAATAAATCATGATTGAGGCAGAATCCAGCTGTAGAACTTATTTACCAAGTGTGTCAAGTCCTAAGGCACCCATTTATGCAAAAAAACAATTTTGGCCAAAATGTCAGTTACACCGTTATTGCACTCAGCAGACGATATATGGTCTGTCTGCCTGTCCGTCCGTAACCCGTTTGTGAAAATTGGTGATAGTGACTTAACCGCTTGGAATATTTAAACATTTTTTGGCATACTGATAGATATCAATGAGATCTAACCAATGAACTTGCGAAATATTACATTCCATTTAGTATAGCCTCGCCGAGGCGAAAAATGTGAAAAATTTCGAACTGCTTCTCCTCAGAAACCGTTGGACCGATTGAAGTCAAATTTTATATGGAGCCTCTATGGGATGGGGGAAACCATAATTTGCTCATGGGGTCCAGGTCACATGACCAAAATGGCCGCCAGGCCATATATGTGACGCGCCATGAGATTTTGTGCCCAAATGGGGCATTACGTCATTCCGAGAAAACGTGAATAAATCGCGACGTCATAGTTGACGTAGCTAATTTATGACGCACCTGTTGCTAATAATTTTTTAAACAAGAGCCTTTTATATTGTAAATTATATAGTTTGCTTAGGATTTATAAGCAAAAATAAAAAGCCGTTTCTTGTTTTCATACTTGGAAGATATGACTAAAAGCAATTTTGACCGGTAATATTGGCCGTGCCGTTTTAGATAAATAGTTATAAATCGTCCCTTTTTGTAACTGTGCCGAGTAGCGTAACCGGCAGAGCACCTCCCCTCCAAGAATGGGATCGCTGGTTCGAGTCCCGACCTGATCCCTTTTTTCCGCTTTTTTTTTTTTTCTTTTTTAAATAAGAATTTTGCATTGTTGCGAGAATTGCATTCCTTTAACACCATATACATGATCACCAAAAGTTCAGAGTACGAAATTTTGGATCATAGTATTTCTCGTATAGTTGTTCGTTTCATGTTTGTTGGTTTGTATTGGAGTTTAAAGCCCAGTCAACCTTAACTAGGTCATTTTGTGCCGGTCAGTCCACCTGTCCACACTTTTCCTGGGTAGGCTAATACGTAAGTTATTAACTAGTACAGTGCACATTCTTTCGCCAGAAAGTGACAACTGCCCTTCTTGAATAAGGGGAAGGGAGAGAATGACCGTAGAAAAGATTTCATAATCAATCTTCACGCAAGAATGTTGCTGAACCCGGCAGGTATCGAACCTGTGTTCTCCTGATCAACCCTGATAGGCTAATTAATTTGCACTTTCGCACGGTTCAGTTTTAATAGATCCCTTGATTCAGTAGGTTTTATACAAAGGGTCCATGATGTCAACAACAGCAGATCTGGCATTACACATTAAGTCTTTCAAATCTAATTTGCCTATTTTATATCAAATAATTTGTTAACTAAATAGCACACGAGTATGCCCCTCATTTTCAGCCACTTCTATCCAGGTTTAATTCCTGATCAGCATGCAATAAGCTAGCGGTATAGTGGTCAGCAATCCAAGCACATTGTAAGACCATATTGTGTCAAAATCAGCACCTTCATAAATGCGGACGGATAAGTTCATGAGAGCCTTTGGTGTAATCAAACAATAAATAATGTGTTGATTTCTTAAAGGAAAGCATTTGCTCCTGAGTTGCGGAAATGTCATGCCCTTTGGCAAGACACTTTAATAAATGTTCGGCCCCCTCCCATCGGGGCTTGAAGAAACATATGGGCTGAGAGATGCTTCCACGATTCCAACCCGCACACGAGTACTGGTAAACCGCTTAGAGGATCTGCCCAGGCAAAGCGGTGCGAGTCGGACCGTCCATGCTGATAAACCCTATTGGTTTCATTGGGCGACAGGGCTTGAGATGTCATTTCATCTCAATGTCGGGTTAAAGTCCCACAAAATTGAAAGCAATGGCTCCAAAATGACCTTAACAGTGTTGATGGGACGTTAAACTTCAAATCAATCAATCAATTTAATTAATGTTACTTTTGCACCTATCACTGGGAACATCGTATATATGTACACGTATATGCACATGTACACGTTTATGCAACACTTTCAATTCAAGGGTTGCACAAAAAGTTACTTTGAATTCTATACTTCCATAAGTTGGATGTATTGAGAATTGTAGGTTGGTAGAATGACGACTCCAGGCTAACAGATTTTAAAATCGAGATTTAGTCTTACACGAATATAACATAAAGTAATTACGGTACTGAGTCTGGCTTTGGTCACATGTGAGACACCAAACTATGCAACGGAAGGTCATTTTTTCTCCGGGTACTCCAGTTTTCGCCCACCATTGATTAACGATCGGCTCGATATGTGAAATAATCTTGAAAAAAACCGTGAGATCACCCCACCCACCAAATGAAAAAAATGAAAGAAAAAAAGAATGGTACTGCCTGTGTTACCATTTACTTACGATTTAGAAAAAATAACCCGCAGCATTTAATTTACCAGTACTGAAATGTTCGGTTGTTTCAGCTTAACACTGAAGTACATGCACCATGCAGCCTCGTATATTTCTCCAAGCCCTGATGGGTGAGGAAAAACAACACCAGTTTATGTATATGAATCAATTCAATAACTGCAAGTCAAGTATCATTTAAAGTCATTTGAATTATCATCACTTTTAATGATTATATACGAAATAAATGTTTTGACTCTATATTAATGTGTTTGTTTCTGTTGCTGAAACTGCGAATACAGCTGCAACTGTGTGTTTTGACGGGAATTAGTGTACTGGTCATGTTAGTTTATAAGTACTTTAATTTTGTTTGCATAAAGTATTACTGTAACTGCGGGTTTGCCTGTGTCAAATATTGCAATGTAATTTTACTCCGAAAATGAGATGACAGTTTTATTGTTCAGAGGAAAAGATAATTTAAGTTATAATTTTAAATAATGGCTGGCGGTATTCACTTTTACTAGGAATTCTCTGTGACCCTGGTAGAGCCCACATATTTATTATAACCGTGCAACCCTCTCTCGACCTTCTAGTTTATCGTGACAAGTGGTGCCCTTACAATATTCAGCAACATCTTCCTGTGTGGAATGGAATAACTGACTTGATTTTATGGCAAGGTTATACCTCATTATATTTAACTGATAGGCCCACAGAAGGACATTAACCTGTCGAAATTTTGGTATAGCAAGATTGTATCATTCATGATAGAAATGGTTCTTCCAAGTATAACAGATACCCTTATAACCCCCAATTCTCTGTATAAAGCTTTTGTTTGTTTGTTTGTGTTATACAGCCTTGTCAACACTATTTAGGTCATTTTGGAAACATTGATACCAATCTTATGGGACGTTTACCCCGCATTGAGAAAATATTACATATCAAACCCCCTGCATAAACAATCTGCTAGGGTTTATTTGCAGAACAATCTCGCTATAACTGCTTTGCCTGGGCAAGCTAAGACCTTTTTAGCGTTTTATAAAATTGTGCTCATGTTACGTCAGGTAGGCACGATGTTGCCAGTTTATTTCTCCTAGCCCTGATGGTAGGTGGCGGTATGTAAAGTTTGTTTTGCAAGGATGTCCATGACAAGGAGATGCTATTAGCTTTATATTTGTACAGTTTGCATACGCAATTGCACACATACTCACATAAGGATGTAAATGTCAACTTTACTTCATTCTGCGATTATAGATCCCAAATCATGATAATACTAGTAATATGTTGGTGGGTGGGGTAATCTGACAACATACTTATGAATTACATGTAAGCCATTATTTAATGCAGATTAATGATTTATTTACAATTCAAAATTTTGCTATAATTGCAATGATGTACATACAATTTTGTCGAAAAGTAAAGGATTGCGTAAATTTTCTGTGTTTTTATTATTATTAATTTTCATATGGAATTCATATTTTATTAGCCACCATGAAATCATTCATTTCACCACTATGGCCTTGAATGTAGCAATGTGTGTTAAAAAGTCTGCTCCCAAAAACCAGACTTTGCAGTTTAAGTAATTGGTACAGTCCAATCCTTGGCTATTTAGATGTACGTAGCATTCAAACAAATTGATGTTGGTGACATACATACATATAATGTAAGTAGGTGGGCTACTCTATATCCACCTATTTTAAATTTGTTGCCATGGCAACAGAATTCTTCCCAACAAATATATAACGAATGATTGCTACTGGGTGAATAAATAATTGTGTGAAAGCATGATTTGCTGATATTTTGTTTTCTCTGAATGCTTAATGAGGCTTTGAAGTCAAGAATAACTAGCAAGTATCTATACTACTAAATAAATATATTATCCAATAAACTGTAAAAACACCGACCAGTTGGTGATTTTTTTTTATATCGTGTTGTCACAATTTTGCTTTTATTTATAATTTTGATTTATGAACGCTATGATTTGCGTTTATTTTGTGATTTTGTGGTTTTAGATAATTGCCGAATTTAAAATTCTCCCAACCATTTTCTAAGAAAACCTGCAGCGATTGGTCGTTTCTTGTCAACAAGCTCTTACATCGTAGCGACTTCGATTGGTACTTCGATTGGTCTTAGAGCGCTAATATGCGATGTCGAGTCGTTTCGCCACTGGGTTGTTTCAGACATTTTTGAAGTACGTTTCGATTATTGGACCAAATACACTACTGATACCATCACCAAACGGGTACAGGTACAAATCATGAATTCAAAGGTCAGTGCTCGCGTCTGAAAGTGGTAAATTATGTGTTGTTGCTGCTACACAATCACAGAACTGATAAAACGACTGGCATTTTGTTCCTTCCTGAATGACCCTTATCAAGTAGTCGAACTTAACCAAGCAAATCAAGCACGCGGTCAGAAAACATGGCATCTAAAAATTTTCGCCAAAAAAAAAAAAATGAAAATTTTCAGAGGAAAAAAAGAGATTTTCATTATTTCTGCTTAAAACATTGATTTGACGAGGGGGTTCTAACGAAAACCCACAATCTATGTTTTAGAGCAGATATGAGGAAATAATGAATACCCTGCAAACCCCACTTTTCCTATTTGAAGTGGGGTCTGCAGGAGTATTCATTACATAGGAGTGTTATCTTGATGTCCCGTTCGTAAACTTCAAAATGAATATCCTGATATCACCACCTCTCAACTTTAAACCACTAAAGACCGGCCTCAGTGGCTCAGTCGGATGCGCGTCTGACTGGTGATCAGGAGGACGCGGGTTCGACTCCCGCCGGGGTCGGAAACATTCTTTCGTGGAGGTTGATCATGAAATCTTTTCTACGGTCATTCTCTCCCTTCCGCTGATTCAAGAAGGGCAGTTGTCAGTTTCTGGCGAAAGAATGTGCACTGTACTGGTTAACCGCTTACGTATAAGCCTGCCCAGGAAAGTGTTGATAGGTAAACTGACCGGCTCAAAAATGACCGAAATAGTGTTGACTGGGCCGTAAAACTCCAAAACAAACAAACAAACAAACATTAAACCACTAAAGTATTGTTTGCTATAAACTTGGCATCAAGTATACCCGCGCATGCGCGGTTTTTTTTCTAGTACATCTAAAATGACTGAAAATGCAATTTTCGCATATTCAGGGTCAGTCTTTAAAGACCTATATCTCGTATACCGCTCAATGTTTTCATCTGAAATTTCACATATGCACTTCAGTATTATAAAGCTATCAGAAAATGGCAAAAACTCATTTTCGGTCATGGACCCCATTTGGACCCAAAATCTCATGGCTGGTCACATATGGTAAAACCCTTCAAAAATAGAACCAATGGGCAGATTTCCACGAAACTTGATAAATACCATCTGGGACGTAGGCCCATCATAAATTGCTAAAATGGTGACCCTGGGTTGACCTTGACCTTCTTTGTGCCTAGGTCAAACTTTGACACATATGCTTTTGTATTGGAAAAGTGAGAATGCATTTTATCCTGCAAACGATTCAGAATACAGTACTAAAGTATAAGATATATTTTTGCTCCTTACGATAAGGCCCATTTATTGGGGGAACCGTTTTAGGTCCAGGTCACATGACCAAAATGGCCGCTATACCCATATATGGTAACACTCATACTGCTAAAAGCATCCGGCGGGTTGTGCACTTCAGCTGAAGCACTGGTTTATTGTACTATTCCCCTGTTAGATTAACTTTTGTTTAACGCTCTGCGTGCTGGGTATTTTTCCGCAGACAACGTTTGGAAATATTTTTTATCAAAAAAACAGGACTTGATATCTCATGCAAATTGTCCCCATATATTTTTCCTTATTTTTTACCAGAAAACATGACTTCACATTAATTTGTATTAAATGTCAAATTCTGTTTTCTGCGAGAAATAAGAAAATGTCAACAAATTGGCATCTGCTGAATTAGCCCAGAGAGTGATAATGTGGTTAGGACGAATGTTTCAAGAGTGGAATCATTATTTTTTTGTCCTTATTATCCAAGTTAAAATACATCCATGCGATAAAGAACAAGCTTTTGTATCTCCAACACCGCCATTTTCTAATGAAAATTAATTTGTGATATGTTTTCTTATTTCTAAATAAGACAGTTTTAACCAATATCTATTATTATGGCACTATGTATGTTTCTGAGGAACATCACGTTGACAGGTCCGTGGAATGCATACCCTTCTAAACCCCACTTTATATAGAGAAAACTGGGGTTTACAGAGGTATACATTATTTTCCTTATTTCTGCTCCAAGACATAGACTGAGGATACCCGTTAGGCGGTTCTAACGAGCACCAACAACCTATGTTTGGAGTATAAATAAGAAAATTATCACATTTTTTTTCATCAGAAAATTGACTGTCACATAATGGCAGTCACAAGTTTGGAGAAACTAAAGGGTGCACCATGTGCACTTTGTCACACGAATGTGTCACCTTAATGACATAAAGCATAATGAAAACATGCCTATATAATTTTGATCCCCTTGAACCCCACTTTTATATTGTAGAACTGGGGCCAGTTGTTCAAAACTAACGATATCGTTAGTTAACATATTGCTAAAACTTTGATCATTTAATATGGCAAATATGCTATTTTTTTTATTTTTTTTTGCTGAAAAAGTATGAGCAGCTTTTGTGGATGAAAAAGCTGCTCACATTTTTTTTCAGCAAAAATACCAAAAATTTCGATTTTGTACTTGCTAGAACAGTTAACAATTTGACCACTAATGAGCTCGTTAAATAACGATGCTTTGAAAAACTGGCCCCTGGTGTTTATAGTGGTAATCTTTATTTTTCTTATTTCTGCTCTAAAATATAGATTGTGTGTACTCGTTAGAACCGCCTCGATGAGGCGGTCCTAACGAGTACCCACAATCTATAATTTGAGCAGAAAAAAGAAAAATACCACAATTTTTCATCTTAAAATTTTCATTTTTTTCGGCGATATCGTTACAATGTATTTGTATAGGGAACAAGGTTTACCAATGTTAAAAAATGCATTTCTTTATATATAAAGTGGGGTCTATAAGAGTGTTGGTACCACAAACGTGTTCAGGTGGTCTTTATAAATAATTTTTGTACCTGTTGTAATATGTTGTCAATAAGACTCCGGCTGTCCTGTGATACATTCCAGGGATCTTTCTCGTGTACCAGGAGAGCGTCTAAAGTCCCTTTCTCTAAAATTACATCAAACGAGTTTGCATCGAATGTCATATTTGTAATGTCCATCACCTGCCATGTCATTTCCGGAAACGCTCGATATTTATCTGACATTTTGTCGATGACTGTTGGAGAAAAATCTGTGTTTATGATGTGTTTCAAACCATCGTTGTACATATTTTCACCGAGCCGGCTATTCCCACAGCCTATACAAGACAGAAAACAGCAACGCTAGATTTTTTTTTAAAAATAAAACAGGTAAAAAACAACAACAAAAACATCTTGTGGTGCTATCAAATGATAATAAAACCGCTGCAGGACACTTACCCATATCCTTCCACTGAACTGACACCAAATGTGTGTCATAACTCTGTCAAAAATGAAACCCAAGAATTATGGTTCCTGTGTTCTACATGCAATTTTATTTTGTATTAAATTTTGACAAGGCTTCAAGCAACTCTTTGAAACAATTTTCAAGTTAAGGTGCTACTGTTTACAATGTTTAAAGGGCGGTAACCCATGAAGAAAGTAATTCAGAGTTATGGTACTTGAGTGCTATACAAATGCATTGCAAAAAAAGTTTCAAGAAAATATCTCTAACAGTGCCCGCAAATATATCACAGAAATCCTTTTTTTTTTTTTTTCAATGTTAAAACGGCTATAACTCCAAATGTAGGTTAACCAGTTATAGTTCTTGTGTCTGCTCCTCGTCTTGTAATGTTTAACATTCGTGTAAAGTTTCATCAAAATATCTGAAACGGAATTCAACTTACAGAGCGGACACGAATATCTACATTCCCAGCCAGCACAGAACAGCCGGCCAACGTCGGACCGACAGCGATACGACGTTGACCTGTCCTATCGCTGCCCAGTAAGCATTCTACATAAATCTACAGCGGGCCGATAGCGGCCGCTAATGGCCCGCTGTAGATTTATGTAGAATGCTAGCAGGGTGACAATTCGCTGTAGGCCCGAAGTTGGCCCTATCTATCTATCTATCTATCTTCTTATACTGAGTCGGTCATATCTGGCCATTACCTCAGTTGATTGGGTGACTAAATTTAGAATTTAGCTGAAAAAAAAAAAAAAAAAAAAAAAAAAAAAAGAGAGGCACTGGATGCGTCCTTAAAACTATTTACAATCTGCATAACAGAGGTATCCTAAAACGCATACCTCTGAGACCCAATCTTACACTGTGCGGGCTTTGAACTCTTCTGCGGACTTGGCATTCACCGCAGAGGAGGGAAGACTATTCCATTGGGGAATAGTTCTAGGAAAAAACGAGTTCTTCAGGGCATCACTATAGGACTGGTATCTACGATATTGTGAGTCGTTTAATTTTGATGCCCTTGTTTGGGTCGACAGTGTTACAGGGGTCAAGTACCTATCTTTATCAATAGACACTGAATCAGAGTGTATCTTGTAGAAGAAGGTTAAAGAGGACTGCTCACGACGGGCCTCCAGGGACGGCCACTCTAGCTCATTAAGCATGTCACCGACGCTACTTCTATTTCGCCATCGCCTACAGGTCCATCGAGCAGCTGTCCTCTGCACCTTCTCCACCTGCTGAGTCTGAGTTTTAACATAGGGGTGCCAAATGGGTGATGCATATTCGAGTTGAGGGCGAACCAATGTTTTATATGCAACATCCTTTGTCTGCCTAGGTGCAAAAGCCAAGTTCCGTCTAAGGAATCCCAAAGTCCTAGTTGCTTTAGATGTAATCTCTGAGATATGTTGACCCCAATCAAGATCGTCAGTGATGGTGATACCAAGATATTTGGCGGATTGAACATGCTCCAAAACTTGCTGGTGAAGAGTATAGTCAAACTTAATTTGCTTGTCCGGAGGGTGTCGTGACACTCTCATTGAGTGACATTTGGCCACATTGAACTTCATTTGCCAATCGGCCTCCCACTGTGCAAGTTGATCCAGGTCATCTTGTAAAATAAGACAGTCAGAAGGAGAATATATGTTCCTATACAGGACACAATCATCAGCAAACAAACGGACCGATGACCTGATATTGTCGGGGAGATCATTAATGAAAACCAAGAAAAGGACCGGTCCAAGGACCGAACCTTGGGGGACTCCAGATAAAACAGGGACTGGATCAGACGCTTGGCCATCAAGTACAACTTGTTGTGAGCGCCCAGAGAGCCATGAGCTAATCCACCTATGCGTGGATCCTCTTATCCCATAGTACTCCAGTTTATGTAATAGCCTTCTGTGAGGTACCTTGTCAAAGGCCGTACCGACATGCTTTGCTGGCTGCGATTATTTTCCTAATCTTCGGTCAGAAACGTAGGCTATACATTGCAAAACCAGACAAGAAATGCCATTTAGAGACAATGAAGGACCTTTAGCTCACATAGGAGTGTCAACCTAATCATGGTGCTATCGGCTTCGGTTGCTCAGTCGGGTGCACGCCTGACTGGTGATCTCAGGGAGTCGCGGATTCGATCCCTGCCCGGGGCCGACAACGTTCTTTCGTGGAGATTGATCATGAGATCTTTCTGCGATGATTCTCTCCCTTACACTGATTCAAGAAAGGCAGTCGAAAGAATGTGCTCTGTTACTCTGTGTAAGAATGCCAAGGTGTGGTAAGGTAAATTGACCGGCTCGATATGAACTAGGTCGGTAAACTCCAAAACTAAACCGAAACAATTGTGTGTTGTCCCTCACAAAAGACGGAAATTTGTACTTCAAATGAACTTCTTGTTAAAACTGAAGTGCTCAGAAAATAATCAATCGGTACCGAGGTTGGCTATCATTTTAAGTAGCAATGCGGGCGCCGCACAGCGTGTAGTTTCTACAATGATCAAAGATCTACTGAAACAAACACAGAAATGGCAAACTACATACCTAAATGCAGAATCCTGTCTGACAGGTTTATATCGAGAAGCAACAAATGCCTGAATGATTCATATCCTGTAAACCAGTCATAGTTATCTTCTTCTTCATATCTTTTATCCCAGTATTCCAGCTTCCTGTAGTCTTCGTTATTCTTTGGTATTTCCATGGTATGTTTTGGTGTTTTGTTTACAACGTACACGTGGGTTTGTTTACTTCCGCTTTTTGTCAAAATTCTACAGTGTCAATCATTCAGGCTAAAGTTGAATTTTTAAATATGAACGAATTAGTGATATCACAGTATCACTAAATATATTATATTTGCAAACAATGCGAGGTTTACTCCCCAACCCATTCTATACTAGTGGATCGTTTTTATTCTATTTTTGACGGAAAAGTCTGTTAGCAAATAGCGCAGGCCCTGATCAAACGTCTGATCTGGGCCTGCACTGTTTGCCAAGGTACCCCTTTAGGAGTTTCCCGCATGCAATGGGCTAATAATTAGTTGCCCGACAGAGGTGCTACAGGGCAACGTCAAAGTCATATTTTAGCAAACATTCAGCAGGCTATTTTGAACTGTACACGGTGTTTTAAGACTGATGATGCAGACGACAGTGGGGTTTTACCAGAACCCCGTCGTTGTCTGAGGGATCTGCAAATTCTCCATTTTGACCTAGACAATGCTTGGCACATAAGGGAGGCATGGGTTGTTATTTCATGTGAATCGCCTTACTAGCATACGACTTACATGACTACATCAGTTCATTACTACCATGCCTACAAAGTTTCAGAAATCTGAGCCCAAGTTTTGAGAAATCTTTGGCGAAAAAAATCACACACACACACGCACACAAACAAACGGAAAAAAGACAGCATGGCATACTGGTAAATGCCGGTTTTGAATAACACACATTGCTGCATTCACCATGCGGATGATTGCCCCCACATTTATGCCGATAGAGCATGTGCAATGGTATCGTATGCGTAGAGATCATTTCGGGAGCCCTCATTATTCCAAAAATTCAAAAAAGAAAATATGAATTTGTGCACAAAATCGATTAAGTGATATCACAAATTCATTTCTATTTAGTAATATCACAAAATCGATTTAGTGATATCACAAATCACTAAATTAAGATGAATTTGCGCTATCACTGAATCGTATTTGTGATATCACTAAATATATATAGAATTAGAGATATCACTAAATAGATTCAGGGATATCCCAAATGATGCCAATTTTGTGATATCACAAAGTTTCCGGCGAAAGAATGTGCACTGTATTGGTTAACCGCTTACGTATAAGCTTTCCCAGGAAAAGTGTGGATAGGTAAACTGATCGGCTCAAAAATGACCTAAAAAGTGTTGACTGGGCTGTTAAACTCAAGTACATCATCATCATCATATATAGCAAACATTCAGCAACTATTTTTAACGGCACACGATGTTTAGAGACTGATTATGTAGACGACAGCAGGATATTACAAGAGCTTGCTCATTTTGAATGACAATCATTGCCGCATTCACCATGCGGTTGGCTGCCGTGCCACCATTCTAATTGACGGCGATTCGGCTGCGCTTCCAAAATTGGTAGACAAAAATTTCACGAATCGTAGCAGAAGCGGCGAAAGCGCAGCAGAAACGCCTTGATTGTAGATGAAGCGTATGAACGCCACTCCACAGCGATTGTTGTTTTTTTTTCACCTTGTACAAATCGCCGTGGACTCGAAGCGCAACAGCATTGCAAGAAATTAAAAAAACGCGTCAAAATCGTGGCGGCAGCGCGACTCCACCATGAATTAATAGCCAACCACGATGCTTCTGCTACGCTCTTGGCACAGGACGGACACAGAAATTTTTTGCCCCATTCCCCCGTCTGTTTTGTATCTTGTCATACATTCTGATTATTCTTTGGTTAATAATTGCAAGCTGAAGCATAGCCACTGGAACTTTTCTATCCCTATATGCAAGAGAAAATGGTAGACATTTCCCTCAGACATTGACGGAGTTCTAGTAAAATCCCGCTGTCGTCTACATCATCAGTCTCAAAACATCGTGGGCCTTTCAAAATAAATAGCCTGCTGAACGTTTGTTCAAATATAACTTTGACGTTGGTCTCAGAACCTTCTCTGCCCACCGGGGCTTGGAGAAATAGATCGGGCTGCATGATGCTTCCGTGACCGCACCTGAGTACTGGTAAACCGCTTAGAAGGCCTAAGCCTGCCCATCAAAGTCAGACCGTTCAATGCATATAAGCCCTATTGGTTTCATTTGGGGCAGGGCTTGAGATGTCATTTCATCTCAATGTCGGGTAAAAGTCAAACAAAATTGGAAACAATGTCTCCAAAATTACCTACTACCTAAATAGTGTTGACGGGGACGTTAAACCTCAATTCAAACAATTCTCTGCCAGCCATTACTCAGGAGCAACAGATTTATTAAGGAGTAAACATTTCATTGTTTGCAAATATAATATATTTAGTGATATCACTAATTCGATTTAGTGAGATCACTAATTCGTTCATACTAAATTACCAAGTTATTTAGACAAATTGTGGGCATTCCGATGGGTACGAATTGCGCACCTCTTGTGGATGATCTATTCTTGTATTGTTATGAAAGAGACTTCATGTTGTCGCTTTCCATTGATAACCAATCTGAATTTATTTAAGCTTTTAGCTCCACTTCTAGATATTTAGATGATTTATTAAATATTGATAATACCTATTTCGATGGTTTGATCAGTCAGATTTAACCCCCCCCCCCCCCGAACTTCAGTTAAATAAAGCAAATTCTTCTGATACCGAGGCCCTATTTCGATGGTTTGATCAGTCAGATTTACCCCCCAGAACTTCAGTTAAATAAAGCAAATTCTTCTGATACCGAGGCCCCGTTTTTGGATTTACATCTGTCTATTGTAGATGGGTTTGTTTCGTGCAAAATTTATGATAAACGCGATGACTTTGATTTTGAGATTGTAAATTTTCCTTTTTTGGATGGTGATGTTCATCATGCGCCATCCTATGGCGTTTATATTTCGCAATTAATTCGATTTGCTTGAGTGTGTAGTTATGTAACTGACTTCAACACTCGTTATAAATTATTAACGGCTAAACTTCTTAATCAGGGTTATCGGTACCATAAACTACGCAAAGCCTTTTCAAAATTTTATAGACGCCATTCTGATTTAACTTCAAAATTCAATATTGGACTTAAATCTCTTCTGCAACAAGATCTATCGGAACCAGAATTTTATGGTGACTTAATATAGTATATAAATTCAGAAAAATATATAACCGAAATGAGTTTAGCACCCAATTTCGTAAAATCATTCTTCGATATAAAAGATTGGGTACAACATGGATATTATACGACAGACTGCATGCATGGTAGTTAACCCAATCACGGTTGGCAACTTTGCTTCCCTCTTTAATTGCACGCCGGTGGGTCAGGCCTCAGATTCTATGACGGTTCCAACGTAAAGGCTTATTGAGAATTAGAGAGATCTAATTCAAGGTAATGTTGGTTGGTGCCTGATGCTCTGTCTCTGGTCGGGCCCATCGGAGTCTAACTGTTGGTTTTCTTTTGCTCCAGCATTTCAGTGGTTTCTTGCTGTCGAGTCCTCACCTCTGTGTTTCTTTGATTATTTGTGTTCACGGAGATGTTGCACTGATGAGTTAGGGGGCCTTCATGCGGACTGAACAAATTATGTGTCTAAATCGCGACGGAAGTAAGGGCGAGGATTGTGGCCACGTAAAATCGATTTAAGCCCACCAGTGGAAATCGTTTCACTGACCGTTCCAAGGCGGTTCTTCTGTGGCGATTTATTTATGTTGTTGTTTGTTACTTACTGTGTGTATCACTTGTGTCTTTTTATTTTGGATGGCCATATGGCCATTTTGTGGGAAAGTAACTGTCCTTATGGCCTTCCTTTGTTTAGGTTTCCATTATGGTCTGGTCGCTTAATGTTTGTGTTTCTTTCCCTTTGGTGTCTTTGATGGGTGGAGTAAGTTAATTGCATCGATTCCTGATCTTTGTTTTACTTCTACTTTGGTGATAGCATTAATTCGATTTTGTGATATCACTAATTTGATGTTTAATCAAGTCTATTTAGTGGAATCACTGACAAATTAGTGATATCACTAATTCGATTTTGTGATAACACAGAACGGTTTTGATTTAGAGATATCACTTATTCTATTTAGTTATACCATTGAATCGATTTTGTGATATCACACTAATTCGATGTTCTGATATCGCAAATTCTTCTTTATTTAGTGATATCACTTAGTATAACTGGTGATAACACTAATTTGATTTAGTGATATCACAAAATAGGTGATTTATAGAAAAACGGCACCTCACGATAAACTACAATGCTACTGACGAAGCGTCTCAATAAAATTGGTAGTTCCATTACTATGATACACCCGTGCGGCACTGTGCACTCCTCCATTTCGCCATAATGGTTAATTTTCTGATGAAAGTATGTGCTGTTACTTATCTATACTCCAAAAATAGGTTGTGGGTGCTAGTTAGAACCGCCTCATCTCGGCGGTTCTAACGAGTACCAACAACCTATGTCTTGGAGCAAAAATAAGAAACATAATGTGTAAACCCCAGTTTTCTCTATATAAAATGGGGTTTAGTGGGTGTGGAGGGGGTCATTTCACGGACTTGTTCACATGATGAAACCAATAATCCTATTCTCTATCTGTAACGTGTTCTTTGTTTCCAAAGACAATCTTTTACAGCGTTATTTGTTCACATTCCGAAATTCGATATGTTGACAGGTTTGTAATGCGTATAATCTAATGCACATCATCACAATTTGATCAAACGCTTATAAATCGAATTGTTCACATTAAAAACCGTGTGAGGCGAACAAGTCATTGATATTTGGGCCCCGTCAAGCGATTTTGGTACTTATCGCCTATGCGAGCAGCGAAGGTTCAGGCGAGCCTGCGCATCCGCGCAGTCTCGCCAGAACCTTCGCTGCTCGCTCATACAAGCAGTGAATCAAGAGGAACCTTCAGACAGAAAGCCATATCCCTGGCCCCTCTGAATGGCTGGGCATGCGCAGTTAAAATTTGTCATGACGGAATGCTCGAAGACACAAATTCGCTTGGCGGGGCTCATTTAATGGCACCAAATAGTTTTGTCAGTTATCAGCACATAAACAAGTCCATGTAATTTATACACTTGCCACTCCCTCGTTATATACATATAGTCGAACTTCAATGTCTCGAACACCTTTGGGACCTCGAAAATCTGTTCGAGACAGGGGTAGTTCGAGCCTCCGAGGGTTACTGCCAGGAGGCATAGGAGATACTTTTAAACATCTTTTCGGTGTTCTATAATGAAAATGTATGATGTGTGTACTCATTAGAATCGCCTCATCGAGGCGATTCTAATGAGTACACACAGCATACATTTGCAAGATAAAAGTCTAAAATCACCATAATTACCCCAACTATTTCTTATGTAGAGGATTTCGCTAGGGGCTCAAGAATGGGTTCGACACATCCATGGTAAACGAGCCATCGGTGTTCGAGCCATCGAGTTTCTACTGTATATAGTGAAAAAGTGGGGTGTGCAAAGGTATTCATTTTTCTATCAAATGAGCCCCGCCAAGCGAATTTGTGTCTTCGAGCATTCCGTCATGACAAATTCTAACTGCGCATGCCCAGCCATTCAGAGGGGTCAGGGATATGGCTTTCTGTCTGCAGGTTCCTCTTGATTCACTGCATGTATGAGCGAGCAGCGAAGGTTCTGGCGAGACTGCGCGGATGCGCAGGCTCGCCTGAACCTTCGCTGCTCGCATAGGCGATAAGTACCAAAATCGCTTGACGGGCCCCATATCACGTCGCGTCTGAGAATGTAATAACGGCCCCATGTATTTAATTCGGTAATCCACTGGTGGATTAAATTTGCAAATTATTTAGATACGTCCTATAACGTTACACGTGCGGCGTCCGAAACGACGTCGCGTTTACTAATGGCGGAACAATGACATTTTCTGTACAAAAAAATGCGAATTAAATGTGTTTTAAGTGTTATATGATAAATAGAACCTTGCACTTCTTGTTTGCGCTCATGTATTATTGAATTACATTAAACTCGTTGAGGAAAGGGGATACAATGCTCGGCGAAGACTCACAATTTATCTTTTTTTCCCTTAACTAGTTAACGGCCCCCGCCCATTGGGGCTTGAAGAAATAGATGGGCCGCATGATGCTTCCACGCAGAGCTGAAACCGACCCGCACACGAGTACTGGTA
Organism: Lucinisca nassula; assembly: GCA_963580285.1. NCBI lineage: Eukaryota > Metazoa > Mollusca > Bivalvia > Lucinida > Lucinidae > Lucinisca > Lucinisca nassula. Next base: position 177,619,201 of record OY757011.1, read on the forward strand.
AACCGCTTAGAGGATCTAAGCCTGCCCAGGCAAAGCGATGCGAGTCGGCCCGTCCACGCTTATAAACCCTATTGGTTTCATTGGACGGCAGGGCTTGAGATGTCATTTCATCTCAAGGTCGGGTAAAAGTCCCACAAAATTGGAAGCAACGTCTCCAAAATTACCTTTACAGTGACGTTAAACCTCAAATCAATCAATCAAATCCCCAACTCGTTTAATAAATCCAATAATACATGAACACTCATGTAAGATCCTCTATATCATTCATTTTCCCTTTTAACTCCAACTTTACAGAGAAAAGTGGGGTTTACAAAGGTCTTCATTGTTTTTTCCTCAGAAACACACGGATACCCGCCATCCATGTTTCTAAGCGAAATGAAATTAAATAAATGAAAAAAAGTAATAGATATATCCATTGTTTTTGTGAAATATTGGTAAATATTTGTACTGATTGATATCTGTACAGGATAATTTGACGAGCCCGCAAGGGCGAGTCTAATTATCCTGTACAGATGTCAATCAGTACAAATATTTACCAATATTTCTCAAAAACAATTGGATATATCTGTTTTAATCCACAGCTTATTGTAATTTCCACTTAAAGGTAATAGATAAAACCTATTAAAGCATATTTGTTTTATTTACTGTTAATTTCAATTTCTTTTATTTGACCTGATTTACCCCGTCTGGAAAATGGATTGTCCTGTCTGAAAGGACACTGTCAGCTTCTCTGCTTCATTAATATTCAATTGGATTTGATTGGTCTAAATCCAACTGACCACAGGTTATTTGATCATGCTTTTTTAATCTGATGTTTATCACTGGGGCATTTCAATGCTGAACCTTCAAGTGAAAGGACTTACTTTGAACTCAGATATTTGCTTTTGCTGCATGCAAATGTTTCATAAAATGTTTGGCCCCAGTAAATGGGAGTGTATTTTGTGATAATTCAGGGATATTTTTTCTCCATAAAAAGGTACATTGTATGTTGTGGGTACTCATTTGAATTGCCTCATCCCACAAAAACATGTTGTGGGTACTCGTTGGACTTGCCTAGATGAGGCAGTTCTAGCGAGTACCTACAATTTGATTTTATGGAGAATTGGAGAAACTTAATCAGAAGGAGCAGTCTGATCAGGGTCTGCACAGATTCGGCAAAAGCTATTTTCAATGTGGGTACTCATTCAAATAACCTCGTCGAGGCAATTTTAATGAATACCCACAATGTTAATTTTGTCATGCAGAGCTAGAAGCCCCTTCCCATTTTAAGATCAGAAGGAGCATACTGATCAGGGTCTGCACTGTTTGCCATTAAGTAAAGGCTATTTTAAATGTGGATACTCATTCAAATAACCTTGGCGAGGCTATTTGAATGAATACCCACAATGTTAATTTTGTCATGCAGAGCTAGAAGCCCCTTCCCATTTTAAGATCAGCAGGAGCAGTCTGATCAGGGTCTGCACTGTTTGCCATTAAGTAAAAACTATTTTAAATGTGGGTACTTATTCAAATAACCTTGGCGAGCCTATTTGAATGAATACCCACAATGTTAATTTTGTCATGCAGAGCTGGAAGCCCCTTCCCACTTTAAGATCAGAAGGAGAAGTCTGATCAGGGTCTGCACTGTTTGCCATTAAGTAGAAGCTATTTTAAATGTGGGTACTCATTCAAATAACCTCGGCGAGGCTATTTTAAGGAATACCCACAATGTTAATTTTTTCATGCAGAGCTAGTAGCCCCTTCCCATTTTAATTGTAGCTCAGCTGATTGGTCCATTCAAAACGGTACATGATATCAGTACATGATATCAGTACATGATAACAATACATTTATCGAAATTTATTAGTACTGCCAACATCAAAGGAAAGTACTGGGAGCTGTGGATTAAAAATAAGATAAATGTCACTTTAAATATACATCCCTATTTACTGTATGTATTCCGACGGACAAGCCTGAGCAAAGAGTGTGATGCTGGACGGTGACCCTCGGGGCGGATTTTTCCATCCACCCCTAACACCCATGTAAGATTCTTATAGTGTTACAGCATTCCACTGTGAGTGGGTTATAATATGGTTACAGTAGTCCACTGAGGGATTGAATTATAACGGTGTTATAGCAGTGCACTCCAGGCTTACAATGGTGTTGCAGCAGCCCAATCTGAATTGGTTATAAAGGCGGTACAGCTGTCTATTTTGAGTGAAATATAATGGTGCTACAGCAGACTATTCTGTGTGAGTTAAAATGGTGTTAAGGGTGTCACTTGTGAGTAAAAATGTTGCAACAGTTCACTCTGGGTTATAAGTGTTACAGCAGTCGAATTTGAGTGTGTTAAAATAGTGTTTAAGCTGTCTACTCTGAGTGGGTTGTGATGTTGTTTACAATTATTGCAGCCCTGTCTAAGTGGGTTATAATGATGTCACAACCGTCCACTCTGAGGCGGTTGTAATGGTGTTACAGCAGTCCACTGGGTGGGTTATAATGGTGTTACATATGTTGATCCTTGGGGGTTGGGAGGTTATAATGGTATTACAGCGGTCCACAGTGAGTTGGATACAATGGTGGTACAGCTGTCCACTCTTCGAGTGGGATACTGTGTTGCAGCAGTTCTGGGTAATTCTGATGTTACAGTAGTCCAGTCTGAATGGGTTATAATGGTGTGACTGAGTGGGTTATAATTGTGTTACAGCTGCCTTCTCTGCGTGAGTTATAATGGTGTTACAGCAGTCCACTCTGAGTGGATTATAATGTTACAGCAGTCCACTCTTGAGTGGGCTTAAATTGTGTTACACCGTCAACTCTGAATAATTTATGATGTTACAGCAGTCCACTCTGAGTGGATTATGATGTTACAGCAGTCCACTCTGAGTGGATTATAATGTTACAGCAGTCCACTCCCAAGTGGGCTTAACTGGTGTTACACCGTCAACTCTGAATAATTGATAATGCTGTCACAGCAGTCTACTCTGAGTGGGTTTACATGTTTCAGCAACCCACTCTGAGTGGATTATAATGGTGTTACAGCAGTTCTATGTGAGGGTTCTAATGTCGTAACGGCAGTCTACTCTGAGTGTTTTATAATGATTATACAGCAGTTAACTCTGCGAGTTGTAATGGCTTTACAGCAGTCCGCTTTGAGTGGTTAACAGTGGTGTTACAGCAGTCCACTGTGTTTGTTATAATGGTGTAACAGCAGTCCACTCTGAATGGGTTACAATGGGATTACAGTAATTCACCGTGGGTTATAAATGTGCTATAGCAGTTCATTCTGAGTTATGAATGTTGTACTGCTGTCTACTCTGGGTTGCAATGGTGTAACAGCAGTCTACTTTATAATGCAGTTACGTCAGTCCACTCTGAATGGGATACAATGTTACAGCAGGTCACTCTGAGGGAGTTATAATGGTGTTACAGCAGCTAAGAATCGGAATCAGAATTGTTACTGGTGACACATCAAATGACATTCATACACCAGGTTTCATACAGCTCACTCTGACTGGGCAATAATTGTGTTTCAAGTAGTTCACTCTGCTTGGACTACAATGATGTTACAACAGTCCAATGAGTGGATTATAATGATGTTACAGAAGTCCACTCTGAGTGGGTTATAATGGTGGATCAGCAGTTCACCCTGAATGGGCTACAATGATGTTGCAGCAGTTACTCTGAGTGTGTTATAATGGTGTTACAGTAGTTCAGTATGAGTGAGTAACAATGGTGTTAAAACAGTCTTCCCTTAGTGGGTTCGAGTTGGTTAGGGGGGGGGGGGGGGCTCAAGGGTGTTTGTGCACATATTGTTTGATGCAGCAATGTTGCAATCTAGCGTCTTTGTTTCCTGCAACAAGACTGGTGTCAATTAACATTAAAATAATGTTGAAATACCACGAAGTTGTTCGCCATTGCCCTTTAAACTAAACAAAATTTCATCATTTCAATGCGAAATATTCAACAAATCATCTAGTCTGGCTCAGAAACAACTTGTACACTCTAGTTTTCAGTTCTGTTCTGTAGTTCTTGCTTCCAAAGGATTACCGTTTCATACAACATATTTAACTTGTTTGTTTGATTTGATGTTTAACGTCCCAGTCAACACTGTAAAGGTCATTTTGGAGACGTTGCTTCCAATTTTGAGGGACTTTTACCCTACATTGAGATGAAATGACATCTCAAGCCCTGTCACCCAATGAAACCAATAGGGTTTATTAGCATGGACGGTCCGCCTCGCACCGCGGTTCCTGGACAGGCTTAGATCCTCTCAGTGGTTTACCAGTACTAGTGTGCGGGCCGGATTCAGCTCTGCATGGAAGCATCATGCAGCCCATATATTTCTTCAAGCTCCTATGGGCAGGGACATAACATATTTAACTTCACCACGGCTAGTGTAAAGGGAGTGAGTGAGTGTTTGAGTTTTACGTCCCATCAACAGCTAAGGTCATACGGAGACGGGACCACTTATCCGAAAGTCTGGAGAAACCCGGGATCGATCCTGCATCCTCTGGTTTACAAGGCGAGTAGGGTAACCACTACACCACGGAGGCTTCTGGTGTTAAGGGAATGTGTGACAGCCATCAAAAGTCTCACTGCCCTTCATCATAGTGTGGTTATATTTTCTAGTCCTTTCCACTGCAGAATTCTGAAAATACCTGAGGGTCACTGATGAGGCCATATATTGGCCAAAACTAGCTTGTCCGACATAGGAACAACTTGTACACTCTAGTTTTCCATTCTGATCTTTAGGTTTGACTTTCAAAGGATTACCCTTTTATAGACCATATTTTCCTAAATGCCCGAGTCTTTCTTTGCTTATTTTTATCTTTGTCTGTAGAATTTCCAGATTCAAAAAACTGGGGCCAGTTGTTCAAAGCATCGTAAGCTTAACGAGCTCGTTAGTGGTCATATTGTTAAACGCTTCTAGCAAGTATAATATCGTCAATTTTGGTATTTTTGCTGGAAAAATGTGAGCAGCTTTTGCGTCAGCAAGCTCACATTTTTTTCAGCAAAAATTTCAGCATATTTGCCATATCTAATGATCAAAGTTTTAACCAACGACGTCGTTAGTTTTGAACAACTGGCCCCTGATAATATTGGTTTATGTTGGCATATGGTAAAAGGCGCAAAAATGATTCAACATCGTAACAACGTGACACCACTAATAAAGTGATGTTCTGGCACTGATCAGATGAGTGGGAAAGATAAAATGTTTTCTTAGTATAGCTCCTTAACAAAGATGGTGACCCCATATTTCTATTAGCTATTTCAGTTTAGATTCTTATGATCTTAATGCTGTCAAAATATCAATAACAATTTACTGATAGGTTTCCTTTTCATTCCACAAAAAATTGGCGGGAAATTAATTTTGCATAAATATAGCACTATAACTAAAAAAATAAACAATGAAAAGAATTATTTGGCATAATCAAAGAGTCATTCGTTGAAGAATTTGGAAGTTATTGGAAGAAAGTTTTGCTGAAACACTGGTGTGGGCAGACTGTGTTGGCCCTTATGAGACATTAACAAATGTTGTGGAGAATAGATGAAAATCTTTCTGTTTGTAGTTTCTATCTGTTGTTAATGTAATGAATTTGTGAATAGCTATATTTGTGAGCCGTGTCGCGGAGAAGGATATGAAATAGAGTTTGTTAGGTTTCCTGCAATTGGCGACTGACCAGGTAGCGCAAAGGCGTGGTCTGTTCAATTGCCTCTTACTTGTGCTAATGTAGTGAGCACGAATTTGATGAGTATTATGCTCAGTAGTAGTGAGCATTAATTGATTTCTGTAGTGCTCAGTAAGGAAACATAGACTTTGTGTATTCTTGTGTCAAGCGCTGGGTGCTGATAATTTGATGCACAGTCAAGTTGAGTTCTGCTGTGCAGTTGTTTGTCGCATGCACTAATCAGCCTGTGTGTCTGGTCGGCGCATGCGCAATAACGGTATATGCATGAACATATTCTTACTTCTCCGGGAAGGGGATCATGATATAGCATGTATGTTTTGTGAACTGTATCTTTGTCCGATTATCGTAATTTGCAGGCACAACAATGTGTGGTGACCTGCTGCTCCCTGCAAGATAGCAGCAGGTACTGGTACGACGCTGTCGGTTAGTCCAGCAAGGGCAGACAAACCCAATAACAGACGTCGTAGCAAAAATAAACAGGTCAACCTGAGACCATTCTAAACAGGTCGTAACCTGCAGGCGATTCAGGCGAATCAAACGAAGAAGTTACCGGGACTTCAAGTTCACACCAGTGCGCGATCGATAAATGATCAACCTGTGGTCGACAACAAGGTCGACAAACTAGTTCACACTAGTGCGCGAGAGGGGGTTCACCCTAAGTTATAAACTGGTCAGTCGCGTCTTGTGTTGTTTCTTTTTTATTTTGTTGTTGTTTTTGTTGTTTGCTTCTGTGGGCATTCACGCCACTCGTACCGAGCACAGAACGTTGTTTTGCTTTCGGGGCGGACGTCGTGAGTGGGCTGCAGAAGCAACTAAATGTGATGTTTTGTGTTAGTATTGTTGTATGTAGATGCTGTAAATAATTCATGTCATTCATTTGATATCTTTCTTGTGCCTTAACCCACAGCTGCCCGTACACCTGTCAGAGATCACGCTCGGTTGTCTTGTCAGCAATGGGGGTTTGCGGGACGCGCCGTAAACCCACATGTAACATTTGGTGTCAGAAGTGGGATTTGATCTCTGGCTGGTGTTCCCGGCTGTGGAACAGCACATTGATGCTCTGAAACATCAATTTCAAAAAAAAAAAAAAAAATGCATTGACAGCCACATTTTGAAATTAACTTGAATCTTCCTTCCTGCGTTGATGAGTGAGTGAGTGTTTGAGTTTTACGTCCCACCAACAGCTAAGGTCATACGGAGACGGGACCTCGGTTTAAAGACTCATCCGAAAGTCTGGAGAAGCCCGGGATCGAACCTGCGACCCCTGGTTTACAAGGCGAGTAGCGTAACCACTCGACCACGGAGGCTTCTAACCCCCTGCGTTGATGAAGTGCGAAACCCATGCATTCAACTAAATGGATACTGACAAGTTCAAAATTTCTGAGCATGAAGGCAAGGCAAAGCCCCACTTTTTCTTGGAAACGAAAAATTTTAGTAGACCCCACTTAATTGTGTTACCTGACATTCTACTAAGTTAAACTGGAGTAACTAATTGATCTTACCCACACATGGTTCTGACGTAGTGACGTTAACAATTTACTGACGTTAAAATAACGATGGCGTTAATATTTACGGTGTGGCTTGAGGTTAGGTATGACGTAATAGAAACATTAATGGTGACTTGTTATGATCGGAGTTTTGTAATGTGATGAAGCTTCGGATTGTAGCTTTTTACTGTAAACGTCGTCAGTTTATGACGTCATATTAGACTACCAGTACGCAACGTCATACTCTACTGAAAGTATTTGACATTTCAAATCGCGTGTGCTTTAATAACTAACGTTTTAGTTAGATTAACGCGTATAACACATATCTTAACGTTTTAGTTAAGCCCATTCAATCATCACTGATCATAACTGATCAGTTTATAGTGGTTTTGATAGTAACGTGAGATTTACGTTATCAATAATGGAGCGTTTAATGCAAATGGGAAAGGAGTTAGGTTATGAGGGGAAGGAGTTGCAAGGTTTTGTTAAGGAGCAGCAAGATATTGAGCGGACAGAAAGGCAAGAGCAAAGGGATTTAGAAAGGTTACGGTCTGAGGAAAAGGAAAAGGAAAGGGTACATGAACTAGCTAAGTTAGAAGAAAGGGAGAAGAAAAGGGAACATGAACTAGCTATGTTGACTGTTAATAAGGAACTTGAAATGGCATGCATTCAGAGAGGCAAAAGAGATTAGTGAGGCCCATTTAGAACAAATAAAACAGGGGTTTGAGCTACAGCACCAAGAATTAAGGAACCAATTGGAAATGCAGAGAGCGAAGCTCGAGCTAGAAGTTGAAAAACAAAAAGCTGAGAAGGTGGCTCATGCCCGGGATCCTAAGTTTCCTTATTTTGAAGAGGGTAAAGATAAAATGGATAGTTATTTATCTAGGTTTGAGAAATATGCTACGGCTAATAAATGGGATAAGAGTGTTTGGGCCGCGTATTTAAGTGCATTGCTCAAAGGGCGCGCACTTGATGTATATAACCGGTTGTCAAATGAGGATGCGGCGGATTATGATAAGTTAAAGGATGCTCTATTGAATTTTGACATGGCAGAGCGCGGATTTAGGAAGCAGTTTCGTTATAGTAGGCCCGAGAAATCAGAAACGTTCATACAGTTCAGTAGTAGATTGAGAAGTTATTTAGAAAAATGGCTTAATATGGCAAAGATAGAAAAATCTTTTCCGGCTGTCTGTGATTTCATGGCAAGGGATCAGTTCCTGGAGTCATGTAATAGAGAACTGTATGTACATCTGAAGCCAAAACAGTTTGGTAATTTAGATGAAATGGCTAGGGAGGCAGATTTGTTTGCAGAAGCGCGCGGGGGCGTATTTAGTTGCATTAATAAGGGGCAACGCGATAATAGAGGCGCAGCGCAGGGTAAACAGGACAAAGTTGACTCAAACAAACCGAGTGGTAGATCGGATATCAAGTGTAGCATATGCGGTAAGGGGCATTTAACAATTAAATGTTTTCAGAACCCCGACAGAAAACAATTATATAGCGCAGAGGTAGGAGCAACTGGAGGTGGGGATAGCGGTGTTAAGGAAAATTTTAACACGTGCGTAGAGACTCAAGGTTCTCAGGTTAAGAATGAAAATAATCAGAATGTAGGTCGTGGTTATACACGTGGTCGTGGTAATTTTAGAGGGTCTTTTCGCGGACGCGGTAAGAATAATGGCACACCACGTGGCACAGCACACCACGTTAGTTTTTGTCAAACGGAAATAACTAGGAAAGGTGATGAGATTGGAAGTATTTTTGAAGATAAGGTTGGTGATCCTTTGATTTCGGATAGGGAGGAGTGTAGTAAGGAAACTAGGGAAGGTGTCTTTTACTTCTTAAAGGCAAGGTTACCGACGGCACAAGGATTGGTTAATAATAAAAAGGTGGTTGTATTATGAGATACTGGGTGTACAGGCTGTGTCGTTCGGAGAAGTTTGGTTTCGGATAGTCAGTTAATAGGGAAGGAATCAGATGTTACGTTGATTGATGAATCCACACAAAGGTATCCTTTGGCAATAATTGACATTGATTGTCATTTTTTCACTGGGAAAACTGAAGCTTTGTGTATGGATGATACGTTGCACGATTTGGTTATCGGTAACTTGATGGATCAAAACTTCCTGATATGTCTCATTTCTCAGCTGCGGCTGTAACTAGATCTCAAATTAGGCAGGATTAGAAACCTTACAGAAAACTTAAGGTTCCCGATCAGATCATTAACGATGACAAGGAGGCTTTCAAGCAAGCTCAGGTTGATGATCCAACTTTGGAAAACATCAGGAAAAGGGTTGTATCTGGGAACAAGACTGTGAGTCGTGGTTTAAACCGAGGTGAAACTAGGTTTATTGAGAAAAAAAGTTTGGCATATAGGGAATTCACCAAAGGTAACAAAGTCTCTTTCCAACTTGTGGTCCCTCAAAGTTTCTGAGGAAAGGTGTTGAAACTGGCTCATGAAACGCTTATGTCTGGACATATGGGTATTAGGAAGACATTGGATAGAGTTGTAACTGAGTTTTACTGGCCCGGTATTTGCGGTGGTGTCGCTAGATTTTGTTAATCTCGTGATATTTGTCAGAGAACCATTCAGAAAGGTCGGGTCACTAAAGTACCTCTAGGAAAAATGCCATTGATTGATACGCCATTTAAGAGGGTGGCAGTGGACATAGTTGGTCCAATTGAGCCTCGATCTGATAGGAAATCTCGGTACATTTTAACCATGATAGATTATGCGACAAGGTATCCAGAGGCGATAGCTTTACCGAGTATTGAGACGGAACGTGTCGCGGAAGCGCTTATTGAAATGTTTAGTAGGGTTGGATCAGCGTGAATATTCTGAGAAATCAGAAATAAATTATTGGTTTAGACTCATATTCTAGACAGGTTTTTAATTATTTGGACCCCATTTTGATTTATATCAGTCTTTGTATCGACTGCCTATTCGAAATTCGCAAAATTGCAGTATGTTTCCTCTAGCTTTCTTTGCCGGATCATTACAATGTCACTGATGAGGCTTTATTAGCCGAAACTACGTAGTATGACCCATCTTCTTTCTTATGAATGTTTTCATTGCTCTTAAAGGAACTCATTTTTGATTTTTATTTGCCTTCACTGCAGCTGGTGTTGTGCCGTGTGGCGGCCGTAAAACGTCTCCCCGTACATCTATCATAGTGCAGTTTATATTTTACTTTTGGTCCTTTGAGATCAGCGTGAATATTCTGAGAAATCAGAAATAAATTATTGGTTTAGACAGGTTTTTAATTATTTGGACCCCATTTTGATTTATATCAGTCTTTGTATCGACTGCCTATTCGAAATTCGCAAAATTGCAGTATGTTTCCTCTAGCTTTCTTTGCCGGATCATTACAGGGTCACTGATGAGGCTTTATTAGCCGAAACTACGTAGTATGACCCATCTTCTTTCTTATGAATGTTTTCATTGCTCTTAAAGGAACTCATTTTTGATTTTTAATTGGCATTCCTGATGAAATGTTGGCTGATTGTGGATCACAGTTTACTGCTGAGGCAATGAAAGAAGTCAGCAGACTTCTTTCTCTTCAACAGTTAACGTGCAGTCCGAGACACCCGATTTGCAACAGCTTAATTGGGCGTTTCCTAGCTACGTTAAAGCAGATGTTACGTCGCATTTGTGCTGAACGTCCAAAAGATTGGGATAAATATCTTCCAGCTTTATTATTCGCGGTTAGGGAAGTCCCACAAGAGTCTTTAGGATACTCCCCTTTTGAGTTGTTATATGGACGTAACGTCAGAGGTCCAATGGCAATATCAAGAGAATTATGGGCTGACGAGGTACGCGATGAGCAAGTTCTTTCGACGTATCAGTAAGTTACTGAGCTAAGGGAACGGTTAGAGCAGACATGCAAATTAGCGCGTGATAATTTAAAGAAGGTTCAGATTAAGCAGATAGCTTATTATGATAAAGGCGCGAGGTCGCGTAAATTTGACGTCGGCGATAAAGTGCTTTTGTTACTACCGACAGACAGTAATAAATTATTGCTTCAATGGAAAGGTCCTTATGAAGTAGTTGAGGTAGTAAACAGAATGGATTATAAGATAGGCGTCAATGGAAATGTTAACACATATCACGCTAACATACTGAAGCAATATGTGGACCGTCAAAATGTGACGTCACATTGCTTGCTCTCTGTAGAGTCCATTCCGTCAACTGAAAATGATGACGTTGACGAATTCTCATTGGAAGATTGCGCTTTTCCTACTGCAAAGCAACCAGAGACGTTTAAGGACGTCAATATTTCAGAAATGATAACACAGGATCAGCGTAAAGAAATAGAGACGTTGATAAAAGAATACCCAGACGTACTGTCGAGTGTACCAGGAAGAAATGACCAAATAGAACACGACATAATGTTGCTGAAGCAACATCGGAACCAATGAGGTCAAAAGGATATGCCATACCATATCAAGTACGGGATGTAATGGAAAAAGAAATTCAAGATATGTTAGATTTAGGAGTTATTGAGCCATCAATATCTCCATACTCATCCTCTGTAGTACTTGTCCCTAAAAAAGATGGTTCGGTGCGGTTCTGCATTGAGTTCCGTAAACTCAATAAAGTAACGGAGTTCGATGCAGAACCATTGCCAAATATGGAGGAGGTTATAAATAGAATGTCGGGGCACAAATACTTTAGCAAGTTAGATTTGGCTAAAGGTTATTGGCAGGTAAAAATGACGTCCAAGGCAAAACCCCTAACTGCGTTCGAAACCCCCAAAGGCTTGTTTCAATTCAAAACTATGTCCTTCGGTTTGGTAAACTCAGGAGCAACATTTTGCAGGTTGATGAGAAGGATTTTGTCCGAACTTTCTAACGTTGATAGCTTCGTCGATGATATGTGGATCTTTACCGAAACTTGGAAAGACCACTTGACGTCATTACGTGAAGTTTTGGATAGACTTAGGACAGCCAAGTTGACGGCAAAACCTTCCAAGTGTATGATTGGATATAGCAGTATCGAATGCCTTGGTCACAATGTAGCTGCTCAGTCAGTTAGACCGCAAGAAGACAAGATACAAGCTATAAAGGATGCTCCTCGATCTTCCACTAAGAGACAAATAAAGTAATTTCCTGGGTTGGGTGGTTTCTACCGCCGTTTCATTCCAAATTTCTCATCTATAGCTTCCCCTTTGACAGATTTAACAAAGAAAAGTAGACCAAACAAGATCACAGACTGGCAGGACCATCATGAAAAGGCTTTCCAGACCCTGAAGAATAGACTCACGTCTAGTCCTATTCTTCGTCTTCCTATCTTTCATGATGGGAATCCGTTCATACTCCGGGCGGGCGCTTCTGATGTTGGTATAGGAGCCGTTTTGCTCCAAGAATTTGAAGGGGAAGGACGACTTCCCATTGCTTATGCCAGCAAGAAACTTTTGCCTCGTGAAAGAAACTATTCTGTAATAGAGAAGGAATGTTTGGCTATTATGGGGTGTTGAGAAATTTCGCAAGTATCTTTACGGAGTAAAATTCTTGCTTGAGACAGACCACAAGCCCTTATCTTATATGCAAACAGCAAAAGTTCTCAATCCTCGAATTATGCGTTGGGCAATGAAACTGCAGGCGTATAGATTTCGGATTATTGCAATTAGGGGCCAAGAAAATTTTGGGGCAGACTACCTTAGCAGGTAATTTCGCACGATTGTTGTGTAAATAGCTGTCTTTGTCTAGATAGGCTTCATCCTATTCCATCTCTGTACACAAAGAAAAAATATTTCTGATTGTTTTTTCTCCAAAAGGGGAAACCTTTGTTACGGGATGGAATAGGAAACCTCTCTGGTGCTTATGCACATCTAAATTATTTTAGTATATGGTAAGGCGGTGCGAGTGAAATATTGTAGGTGAAATACGGTAGGCAAAATATGCTGCTCCTTGCACAAGTCATGCACATATCATACGATGTATGCATGAGTGGTTTGTGAAGATCTGTTTTTAAAATACAGGCTGATTTCTATAAAATTTGCCTAAAAATCGCCAACCATCCAATTGTGCCATATATAATTTTCATTCCAGTCACGTGTTGTGTGGGTGTTCGTTTGACAGGAGTCATGCCATTGATTTATAGGGTCGTTTCATCATTTTTTTTCCTATGGGAAATATACTATTTGAACACAAATCCATTATCTACTCGATGTTTGCTATCTGGCTTTAATTGTGGACGGTATCTTCACCTCGCCACGATTTTAGCGAGCTAATATGAGTATGCATGATTTTCCGGTAGTATTCATAGATATAAAAACCCTGAAAAACGAACACTATTCAGCAGCAGGTCAAGTTGTAACGAATTCACACAACATTGTGACGGGACAGTGAACGTATATTGAAAGGTATGTTAAATCTGTTTAGTATTATTTTTGTATGAACATGCTTGTAGGTTTTGGAAGGGTTTACTTCTAGTATACCCCAACTTTCTGAAGCCTATTCTGAATTCACTTTTGAAGTCTCTGTGGTGTAGTGATTAGGCTACTAGCTTTGCCAGCTAGAGGTCGCAGGATCGATCACAGGCTTCTCCGGAAGTAGAATGAGTCTTTTTAAGCGAGGTCCTGTCTCATTCTGGCCCTAGATGTTGGTGAGACGAAAAGTTTGGACACCCGCTCATTCTAGATTCATTTAGGCTTTTAGACCCCTTTTGTAGAATATAATTAATAAACGCCGGGTCACTTGTTTGATCCATGACTTTTGACTAGCTGTGGTTAGAAAACCGTGGTCCCGTCTCTATATGATATTAGGTGTAGAGGGGACATAAAATTAAGACGGGTTTAACCAAATCTTTATCATCAGGGCAAACTCTTACAAGAGCCTGTCGTGATGATGAACCGTAATGAATTTGATTTTACAAGCGTGTTCATATTGAGTAGAAATAATTTTTTTTCAAGAAGAATTACGGGTTCATTTTGTAATGATGCCGTTTTTGTCTGAGAACTCGGTTTGTGCATGTATGTACATACAAAGAACGTGATGATAATAAGTGAGAGTATTTGGTCGCCACACGTCATAACGGCCTGGGCGGCGTGGATGACGTCAGCTGCGTCATCAGCGTCACGAGGACGGTTATGACGTGGTGCCTACCAAATACATAGAGAATTTACGGCAAACAGTGTTGGCCCTTATGAGACACTAACAAATATTGTGGAGAATAGATGAAAATCTTTGTTTGTAGTTTCTATCTGTTGTAAATGTAATGAATTTGTGAATAGCTATATTTGTGAGCCGTCTCGCGGAGAAGGATATGAAATAGAGTTTGTTATGTTTCCTGTAATTGGCGACTGACCAGGTAGCGCAAAGGCGTGGTCTGTTCAATTGCCTCTTACTTGTGCTAATGCAGTGAGCACGAATTTGATGAGTATTATGCTCAGTAGTAGTGAGCATTAATTGATTTCTGTAGTACTCAGTAAGGAAACATAGACTTTGTGTATTCTTGTGTCAAGCCCTGGGTGCTGATAATTTGATGCACAGTCAAGTTGAGTTCTGCTTTGCAGTTGTTTGAACATATTCTTACTTCTCCGGGAAGGGGATCATGATATAGCATGTATGTTTTGTGAACTGTATCTTAGTCAGATTATCGTAATTTGCAGGCACAGCAATGTGTGGTGCCCTGCTGCTCCCTGCAAGATAGCAGCAGGTACTGGTACGATGCTGTCGGTTAGAGTCCAGCAAGGGCAGACAAACCCAATAACAGACGTCGTAGCAAAAATAAACAGGTCAACCTGAGACCATTCTAAACAGGTCGTAACCTGCAGGCGATTCAGGCGAATCAAACGAAGAAGTTACCGGGACTTCAAGTTCACACCAGTGCGCGATCGATAAATGATCAACCTGTGGTCGACAACAAGGTCGACAAACTAGTTCACACTAATGCGCGAGAGGGGGTTCACCCTAAGTTATAAACTGGACAGTCGCGTCTTGTGTTGTTTCTTTTTTTTTATTTTGTTGTTGTTTTGTTGTTTGCTTCTGTAGGCATTCACGTCACCCGTTCCGAGCACAGAACATTGTTTTGCTTTCGGTGCGGACGTCGTGAGTGGGCTGCAGAAGCAACTAAATGTGATGTTTTGTGTTAGTTTTGTTGTATATGAGGCTGTAAATAATTCATGTCATTCATTTGATATCTTTCTTGTGTCTTACCCCACAGCTGCCCGTACACCTGTCAGAGATCACGCTCGGTTGCCTTGTCAGCATGGGGGTTTGCGGGACGCTGTAAACCCACATGTAACATCTAGGTGGGCTACAATGGTGTTCCAGCAGCCCACAATGAGTGGGTTACAATTGTGTCATAAGTCTTCTCTCAGTGGGTTATAATGGTGTTACAGCAGTCCACTCCAGATGGGCTACAATGGTATTCCAGCAGCCCACTATGAGTGGGTTATAGTTGTGTCATAAGTCTTCTCTTAGTGGATTATAATGGTGTTACAGCAGTCCACTCTAGGTGGGCTACAATGGTGTTCCAGCAGCCCACTAGGAGTGGGTTACAATTGTGTCATAAGTCTTCTCTTAGTGGGTTATAATGGTGTTAAAGCAGTCCACTCCAGATGGGCTACAATGGTATTCCAGCAGCCCACTATGAGTGGGTTACAGTTGTGTCATAAGTCTTCTCTTAGTGGATTATAATGATGTAACAGCAGTCCACTCTAGATGGGCTACAATGGAGTTCCAGCATCCCACAATTAGTAACAATTGTGTCATAAGTCTTCTCTTAGTGGATTATAATGGTGTTACAGCAGTCCACTCTAGGTGGGCTACAATGGTGTTTCAGCAGCCAACTAGGAGTGGGTTACAATTGTGTCATAAGTCTTCTTTCAGTTGGTTATAATGGTTTTACAACAGTCCACTCTAGGTGGGCTACAATGGTGTTATAAGTCTTCTCTTAGTGGGTTATAATGGTGTTACAGCAGTCCACTCTAGGTGGGCTACAATTGTGTTCCAGCAGCCCACTATGAGTGGGTTACAATTGTGTCATAAGCTTCTCTTAGTGGGTTATAATGGTGTTACAGCAGTCCACTCTAGGTGGGCTACAATGGTATTCCAGCAGCCCACTATGAATGGGTTACAATGATTATACTCTGAGTTGGTTATAATGGTCTTACAGCAGTTCTGGTCTTGGTGGATTATAATTGTGTTATAACAGTCTTCTCTTAGTGGGTAATTTATAATGGTATTACAGCGGTCCACTCTAGGTGGGCTACAATGGTGTTCCAGCAGCCCACTATGAGTGGGTTACAATTGTGTCATAAGTCTTCTCTTAGTGGGTTATAATGGTGTTACAGCAGTCCACTCTAGGTGGGCTACAATGGTGTTCCAGCAGCCAACTATGAGTGGGTTACGATGGTTATACTCTGAGTTGGTTATAATGGTCTTACAGCAGTTCTGGGTTTGGTGGATTATAATTGTGTTACAACAGTCTTCTCTTAGTGGGTAATTTATAATGGTATTACAGCGGTCCACTCTAGGTGGGCTACAATGGTGTTCCAGCAGCCCACTATGAGTGGGTTACAATTGTGTCACTAGACAAAAGGCCAAGTGGGGCACCTATACCCCTGGCCAGTGTCATCACCTCAGCTGAAAATAGCAATGTCAAAAGCTTCTTTGCATATACAGGCCATATTACATAGAATGGCCATTTTTAAGATTCAAAGGGCAATAACTCTGAAAGTAGGAAAGCAAGAGTTATGGTTCATGTGTTCTGCACGTCGTCACATGGTGTTCAACATTCGTGTGGAGTTTCATGAAAATATGTCAAGCCGTTTAAAAGTAATGGAGAAGACACGAAGATGTTAGCAGACACATTATTTACAATCTTCAAAGGGAAATAATTTGTAATGTGTGCAAACAAGAGTTATTGTTCTCAAGTTCTGCCAATCCTATTATCTTGCTTTACATTTGTTTGAAGTTTCATGAAATCATCTCCAACGGTTTTAAAGTTAGAGCGGACACAAGTGTATGGTAAAACTCGTAATATTCAGAGGGCAATAACTCTGAAAGTAGGAAAGCAAGAGTTACGGTTCATGTGTTCTGCACGTCATCTTATGATGTTTAACATTTATGTGAAGTTTCATGAAAATATGTCAAGCAGTTTAAAAGTTATGGAGCGGACACGAAAATGCAATCTATAACATTCAAAAGGCAACTAGAATTTGTTTTTTTACAAAAACACAGATGTCTCCCCCGTTTTTGACTGCTAAGTATAACCTTGACACTGGAGGTATTGAGCTGGGTCTTGTGTGCAACACATCATCTAATGAAGATGAACATTTCTGCATAGTAACTTTAAAAATGTTCATAGAAAAATAAAAAAGTTATTGGCCGTACACAAAAACAACAGCACTTTTTTACCTTTGACCTCTAAGTATGGCTTTGACCTTTGAGGTACAACACATCCTCTCATGATGGTTAACATTTCTGCCAAGTAATTTCATAATCCATCAAAGAATAAGGAAGTTATTGACTGTCCTTTTTTCTTACCTTTGACCTCTAGGTATGACCTTGACATTGGAGGTATGGACCTTGGTCTTGCACATGACACATGGTCTAATGACGGTGAACATTTATGCATGGTTACTTTATAAAGTCCATCCAGAAATAAAAAGTTAATGACTGGACACAAAAAAAACAAACTTTTTTTACCTCTGACCTCTTAGTATGACCTTGATCTTGGAGGTACCGACCTGGGTCTAGCGTGCACCACATCGTCTCATGATGGTTAACATTTCTGCCAAGTAATTTCACAGTCTATCCAGGAAGAAGAAAGTTATTGACTGAACACTAAAAAAGGCCCTTTTTGTCCTTTGACCTTTTGTCCTTGACATTTGAGGTACCAACTTGGGTCATGCACACAACACATCGTCTCATGGTGGTTAACATTTCTGCCAATTAATTTCAAAATCCATCTAAAAACTAGAAATGGTGTTTGTAAAACACAATGCCCCAACCTTTGCTTGTCCCTAGATGGCAAAATATTCAACAAATATTGTTAAAGACTCAAAAACATACAACAAGAATTCCGCCGAAGGCTATGTAGCGCCTGAGTGCATGTGTGATGCGTGTTTTCTTCAGGCATGCATTATTGCGTGAGTGCATGCCTTCATGTGCATGCGTGTGTGTGTGTGCATGTGTAAGTGCATAAGCGTGCATGCCTGCATGTGCATGCATGTGTATGTGTGCCTGTGTGAGTCCATAAGTGTGCATGCATGTGTGAGTACCTGCATGTATGCATGCAAGCATCAGTGTGTGTGTGTGTGTGTGTGTGTGTGTGTGTGTGTGTGTGTGTGTGTGTGTGTGTGTGCATGAATGTGCATAATTTACAATACACAAATTACCAAAATGACAAAGGGCCATAACTCAAATTTTGTCATAAGTTAATCAGGTTATCTACTCATCACCACCAATCTTTTCATCAACTTTCAAGACTCTAGCTATAATAGTTTTTGAGATATCTTGCTGACAAGATTTTATAAAAAAAACTTCAAAGGACAATAACTCTTGAAAGAGGCATAATCCAGATGAGAAAAAAAATACGCATCAGCTTATTTTCCATCAGGAATGCATATATGAAATTTCAAAACAATAGCATTTGCAGTTCTAAAGTTATGCTATGCATCACTTTTAGCATACATTATAATGGGCACAAATTACCAAAATGACAAAGGGCCATAACTCACAAAGTATTTTTCGGAATTTTGTCAAAAGTTAAGCAGGTCATCTACTCATCAATACCAATCTACGTGTATTCACCAACATTCAAGGCTGTAGCTATAATAGTTTTTGAGATATTTTGCTGACAAGCTTTTATTAAAAAAACTTCAAAGGGCAATAACTCTTGAAAGGGGCATAATCCAGACGAGAAAAAAAATACGCGTCAGCTAATTTTTCCATAAGGAATGTATATATGAAATTTCAAAACCATAGCATACACGGTTCTAAAGTTATGCTATGCATCACTTTTAGCATATATTACAATGGGCACAAATTACTAAAATGACAAAGGGCCATAACTCACAAAGTGTTTTTCAGAATTTTCTGTGTTGATGAGTAGATGACCTGCTTATCAAAAGTTAATCAGTCCATCTGCTCATCATCACAAATATGTTCACCAACTTTGAAGGCTCTAGCTCCAATAGTTTTTGAGATATCTTGCTGACAAGATTTTATTAAAAAAATTTCAAAGGGCAATAACTCTTGAAAGGGGCATAATCCGGATAAGAAAAAAAATACGTGTCAGCTTATTTTCCATTAGGAAAGCATATATGAAATTTCAAAACCATAGCATACACAGTTCTAAAGTTATGCTATGCATCTTTTTTAGCATTCATTACAATGGGCACAACTTACCAAAATGACAAAGGGCCATAACTCACAAAGTATTTTTCGGAATTTTGTCAAAAGTTAATCAGTTCATCTACTCATCACTACCAATATATTCACCAATTTTCAAGGCTCTAACTCCAATTGTTTTTGAGATATCTTGCTGCCAAGATTTTATTAAATAAATTTCAAAGGGCAATAACTCTTGAAAGGGGCATAATCCTGACGAGAAAAAAATACGCGTCAGCTTATTTTCCATCAGAAATCCATATATGAAATTTCAAAACTATAGCATACACGGTTCTAAAGTTATGCTATGCATCACTTTTAGCGTCCATTACAATGGGCACAAATTACCAAAATGACAAAGGGCAATAACTCACAAAGTATTTTTCGGAATTTTGTCAAAAGTTAATCAGTTCATCTACTCATCACCACCAATCTATTCATTATGTTTCAAGGCTCTAGCTCCAATAGTTTTTGTGATATCTTGCTGACAAGATTTTATTAAAAAAATTTCAAAGGGCAATAACTCTTGAAAGAGGCATAATCCGGACGAGAAAAAAAATACGCGTCAGCTAATTTTCCATGAGGAATCCATATATGAAATTTCAAAACCCTAGCATACACGGTTCTAAAGTTATGCTATGCATCACTTTTAGCATACATTACAATGGGCACAAATTTCCAAAATGACAAAGGGCCATAACTCACAAAGTATTTTTCGAAATTTTGTCAAAAGTTAATCAGTTCATCTACTCATCACCACCAATATATTCACCAACTTTCAAGGCTCTAGCTCCAATAGTTTTTGAGATATCTTGCGGACAAGATTTTATTAAAAAAAATCAAAGGGCAATAACTCTTGCAGGGGGCATAATCCCGACGAGAAAAAAAATACGCATTGGCTAATTTTCCATGAGGAATCCATATATGAAATTTCAAAACCCTAGCATACACGGTTCTTCAGTTATGCTATGCATCAAAAGCGTAAAGGACGGACGAACGATCCAGAACCAATATGCCCCTCCAACTTTTTCATAGTTGGGGGCATAATAAGAAAGTTATTGACAAAACACAAAAAAGGCCCTTTTTTACCTTTAACCTCTATGTATGACCTTGACCGTTCAGGTACCAAACTGGGTCGTGCGTGCAACACATCATCTCATGGTGGTTAACATTTCTGCCTAGCAATTTCAAAATCCATCTAAAAATAAGAAAGTTATAGACCAAACACAAAAAAGGCCCCTTTTTTACCTTTGACCTCTATGTATGACCTTGACATTTTAGGTACCAAACTGAATCATGCATGCAACACATCGTCCCATGATATTTAACATGTTTGCCAAGTAATTTCAAATTCTATTTAAAAATAAGCAAGTTATTGACAAAACCCGAAAAAAGGCCCCTTTTTTACAATTGACCTCTAAGTATGACCTTGACCTTTGAGGTACCAACCTGGGTCATGCACGCAACACATTGCCTTATATTGGTTAACATTTCTGCCAAGTGATTTCAAAATCCATCTCAAAATAAGAAAGTTATTGACCAAATACGAAAAAAGGCCCCCTTTTTGACCTTTGACCTCTAAGTATGACCTTGACCGTTGAGGTACTGACCTGCCTCATTTGCACCACAAATCGTCTCATGGTTGTTAATAATTATGCCGAGTAATTTTAAAATCCATCTCAAAATTAGAAAGTTATTGACCAAATATGAAAAAAGGCCCCTTTTTGACCTTTGACCTCTAAGTATGACCTTGACCTTTGAGGTACCAACCTGCCTCATGCGCACCACACATCGTCTTATGGTTGTTAATAATTATGCCAAGTAATTTTAAAATCCATCTCAAAATAAGAAAGTTATTGACCAAATACGAAAAAAGCCCCCTTTTTTTACCTTTGACCTCTAAGTATGACCTTGACCTTTGAGGTACCGACCTGCCACATGCGCACCACACATCGTCTTATGGTTGTTAATATTTCTGCCAAGTAATTTTAAAATCCATCAAAAAATAAGAAAGTTATTGACCGGACACAATTTGCCCGTACATATATACATACCAACAAACTTCCAAAGTAGAAGTAAAACAAAGATCAGGAATTGATACAATTAACTTACTCCATCCATAAAAGACACCAAAGGGAAAGAAATACAAACATTTAGCGACCAGACCATAATGGAAACCTAAACAAAGGAAGGCCATATGGACAGTTACTTTCCCACAAAATGGCCATATGGCCATCCAAAATTAAAAGACACAAGTGATACACACAGTAAGTAACAAACAACAACATAAATAAATCGCCACAGAAGAGCCGCCTTGGAACGGTCAGTGGAAGATTTCCACTGGGGGGCTTAAATCGATTTTACGTGGCCACAATCCTCGCCCTTACTTCCGTCGCGATTTAGACAAATAATTTGTCCAGTCCGCATGAAGGCCTCCTAACTCATCAGTGCAACATCTCCGTGAACACAGAAATCAAAGAACCACAGAGGTGAGACAACGGTGAGGACTCGACAGCAAGAAACCACTGAAATGCTGGAGCAAAAGAAAACCAACAGTTAGACTCCGATGAGCCCGACCAGAGACAGAGCATCAGGCACCAACCAACATTATCTCTTTAATTTTCAAAAAGCCTTTACGTTGGAGCCGTCATAGAATCTGAGGCCTGACCCACCGGCGTGCAATTAAAGAGGGAAGCAAAGTTGCCAACCGTGATTGGGTTAACTATCATGCATGCAGTCTGTCGTATAATATCCATGTTGTACCCAATATTTTTATATCGAAGAATGATTTTACGAAATTGGGTGCTGAAGTCATTGCGGTTATATATTTTTCTGAATTTATATACTAAGTCACCATAAAATTCGGGTTCCGATAGACCTTGTTGCAGAAGAGATTTAAGTCCAATATTGAATTTTGAAATTAAATCAAGTCAGATAATTCAAAAAGTATAAATGCGAGAGTTATAGTTCTTGCGCACTGCACATCGTCTAATGCTGATTAATATTTATACGAAGTTTCGTGAAAATAGCTCTAACGGTTTTCAAGTTACAGACGCCCGGGGGAAAAACAATATGTCTCTCCGAAAAAAAAATTTTCGGGGGAGACATAATAACTCTGAAAGTAGGAAAGCAAGAGTTACGGTTAATGTGTTCTGCACGTCGTCTCATGGTGTTAAACATTTATGTGAAGTTTCATGAAAATATATCAAGCAGTTGAAAAGTTATGCAGCGGACACGAAAATGCAAGTTAAAACATACAAAGGGCAATAATTTGGAAAGTAGAAAAGCAAGAGTTACGGTTCATGTGTTCTGCACGTCGTCTCATGGTGTTTAACATTTATGTGAAGTTTCATAAAAATATATAAAGCGGTTGAAAAGTTATGGAGCGGACACGAAAATGCAAGTTAAAACATACAAAGGGCAATAACTTGGAAAGTAGAAAAGCAAGAGTTACGATTCATGTGTTCTGCACGTCGTCTCATGGTGTTTAACATTTATGTGAAGTTTCATGAATATATATCAAGCGGTTGAAAACTTACGGAGCGGACACGAAAATGCAAGTTAAAACATACAAAGGGCAATAACTCTGAAAGTAGAAAAGCAAGAGTTACGGTTCATGTGTTCTGCATGTCGTCTCATGGTGTTTAACATTAATGTGAAGTTTCATGAAAATATGTCAAGTGGTTCAAAAGTTATGGAGCAGACACGAAAATGTTATCAGACACACACACAAACACACACAGAAAATACGAAAACTATATACCCCCACGGCATACTGCGTATGCCGGGGGTATAATAAGTCTTCTATAAGTGGGTTATAATGGTGTTACAGCAGTCCACTCTAGGTGAGCTACAATGATGTTCAAGCAGCCCACTAGGAGTGGGTTACAGTTTGTCAAAAGTCTTCTCTTAGTGGGTTATAATGGTGTTACAGCAGTCCACTCTAGGTGGGCTACAATGGTGTTCCAGCAGCCCACTATGAGTGGGTTACGATGGTTATACTCTGAGTAGGTTATAATGGTCTTACAGCAGTTCTGGTCTTGGTGGATTATAATTGTGTTATAACAGTCTTCTCTTAGTGGGTAATTTATAATGGTATTACAGCGGTCCACTCAAGGTGGGCTACAATTGTGTTCCGGCAGCTCACTATGTGTGGGTTACAATGGTTATTCTCTGAGTGAGTTATAATGGTTTTACAGCAGTTCTGGTCTGGGTGGATTACAATGGTGGTATAACAGTCTACTCTGAGCAGGTTATAATGGTATTACAGCAAGCCACTCTGAGAGGGTTATTTTCTGTTATCCATTAGTTATGGAGCAGACACGAAAATGTTAACAGACAAACACAAACACACACAGAAAATACGAAAACTATATACCCCCATGGCATACTGCGTATGCCGGGGGTATAATAAGTCTTCTATAAGTGGGTTATAATGGTGTTACAGCAGTCCACTCTAGGTGGGCTACAATGGTGTTCCAGCAGCCCACTATGAGTGGGTTACAATTGTGTCATAAGTCTTCTCTTAGTGGGTTATAATGTTGTTACAGCAGTCCACTCTAGATGGGCTACAATGGTATTCCAGCAGCCAACTATGAATGGGTTACGATGGTTATACTGTAGGTTATAATGGTCTTACAGCAGTTCTGGTCTTGGTGGATTATAATTGTGTTATAACAGGCTTCTCTTAGTGGGTAATTTATAATGGTATTACAGCGGTCCACTCTAGGTGGGCTGCAATGGTGTTCCAGCAGCCCACTATGTGTTGGTTACAATTTTGTCATAAGTCTTCTCTTAGTGGGTTATAATGGTGTTACAGCAGTCCACTCTAGGTGGGCTACAATGGTGTTCCAGCAGCCCACTAGGAATGGGTAACGATGGTTATACTCTGAGTAGGTTATAATGGTCTTACAGCAGTTCTGGTCTTGGTGGATTATAATTGTGTTATAACAGTCTTCTCTTAGTGGGTAATTTGTAATGGTATTACAGCGGTCCACTCTAGGTGGGCTACAATTGTGTTCCAGCAGCTCACTATATGTGGGTTACAATGGTTATTCTGGTCTGGGTGGATTACAATGGTGTTATAACAGTCTTCTCTGAGCAGGTTATAATGGTATTACAGCAAGCCACTCTGAGAGGGTTATTTTCTGTTATCCATTATAACAGAAATGGCTTTTTATAGAAAAAACAAGTTTTAGTTCATTAAGTGTTGCCCAAGATATATTTATATTTTGGGGAGGGTTGGTTATACGGCCTTTTCAAGATTATTTCACTCTTATCGAGCCGATCGTTAATCAGAGGTGATCCACAACCGGAGTACCCCAAGGCAACGGAGCCCAAGATATATGTTACAAATTTTGCAATCCTTGCTGATTCGTGGTTCAGTTTGAAAAACATTGTCAAACTTAACATGGTAGATGTTAAAACAGAGGAAAGAATATTTAATCGTCTCATTTTAACTCACTGACAATATTAAAATGACATCTCAACTACATACCAAAGACTTGGAAAAAATAACAACACATTCATTGTTTGCAGTTATTTATGTGTCTATTTAAAGATGAAAAGATGTGATATATACATATATAACATGAATTATACATTTCACTGTTAATATTTTACAACCGCATGGTCCCTGTTTTATGTTTCTGACTTATCAAAACCCATTTGAAACAAAATTATCATACAGGAACACATTCATGGACGGATATTTTAGGAGACAAATGTCTTGTAGAAAATCCACAACATCAACAATTCCATGCAATTATTATCCTGGCAAACTGTAGTACCTGTCACCTGACATGGTACCTTTCCCGCTCATACTTTGTTTTTACATCATTTTAACAAGTCAATATAACTTATACCCTTGTCACCCCCACCCCCACTTTATGTGAGGAAAACTGGGATTTACAAGTAGGGTTCACATATTATTTTCTTAAGGGGAGTGGGAACTCCTAGCACATTTTCCACCATTTTTCAAAGGGAGACAACTTTTAAGTCTTGCTGGTAGCTTTTCTATGAGCCCTGTCCCACTGAAAAAGGGGTCTACTCTTAAAGGAAGGAAGAGCAAATTCTTCCCTTTAATAGTGAATGACTATTGACGTGGGAGATAAAATACTTTTGAAGGAGTTATCTCCCCTGAAGGTGTATCCAATCCCCTTAAATCTTGCTCAAAAACATGGAATGTGGTTACTTGTTGAAACGACCTCAATGTGTAAGTTCTATTGAGCACCCATAATCTTTGTTTGAAGCAGAAATCAGGAAAATATCGCTAACTTATTGTAAGAAACATCATTCCTTAATTCTAGCACAAAAAATAGCATGGGCACTTGCCTCAATGAGGCAGTTTTGATGAGCATCCATAATCTATGTTTAAATCAGAAAGAAGGAAAATATCACAAATCTATAAGAAACATCATTTTCGACACCTGAAAGCATTATCTCGCATTAGTGTGTGTTATCCTTGTAAAAATTTCAGATTTCTAAGTCTGTGGCTTTCATCTCGAGGTGACAGGCAGAGGTTGGTGTAGCGCCAGATAAAACCTTTGTCTAGCATTAGGTTCTGGAAAATAGGAGTTCTTTAAAACTTCTGTAGAACTTTCATTTGTTGAGGTTGTATTGATATGGCTTTTCCTGTACTATCATACAAATGAGCAAAAACTGAGCAAGTACACAGCTGGGCAGGTATACAGGATATAAATAGTGTTTCTTATGTCTAAAAAGAAGCATAAGTTTCAGGTTCTAACTAGAGCTGTCAGAGGATCTGACTATAGCCCCGCTTCAGCGCTGTCAGAGAAGAAAGTTATTTAAGCTGCAGAGAAAACAGTTATGAACAAGAAATAACTGTTGAAAATTTTACATTATCTGGAAAAACTCTAAGAGTTGTGAGCCCTTGTCCCCCATTTCAATGAGCATGATACATTACCAGAATGTCCATGTTTATACTAAATTTCATCTTCCATTTTTCAATGTTCAAAGGGTAATAACTCCTAAAGTAGGCAAATCAGAGTCAGGGTTCCTGCGCTCTGCACATTGTCTCATGGTGCTTTACACTTGTGTGAAGTGTCATGAAAATATCTCAAATGGTTTGTGAGTTATGGAGCCGACACAGTCAAAATTGCCTTTTTAAATGTTCAAAGGGCAATAACTCCTAAAGTAGGCAAACCAGAGTTATGGTTCCTGCACTCTGCACATCATCTCAAGGTGCTTTTCATTTATTTGAAGTTTCATGAAAATATCAGAAACGGTTATGGAGCGGACATAGTTAAAATTGCCATTTTTTAATATTCAAAAGCCTATAACTGAAAAAGTAGACAATCCAGAGTTTGGGTTCCTGCGCTCTGCACACGTAATATGGTGCTTTACATTTGTGTGAAGTTTCATAAAATTATCTCAAACGGTTTTTGAGTTATCGAGCAAAGACGGCTAAAATTGATATTTTTCAATATTCAAAGGGAAATAACTCAAAAATTAGGCAATCCAGAGTTATGGTTCCTGCACTCTGCACACCATCTCATGGTGTTTAATGTTTGTGTGAAGTTTCATGAAAATATGTGAATGGGTTTTAAAGTTATGGAGCGGACACGAAAATTGTTAACAGACACAGACAGACACACAGACAGACACACAGAAAATACGAAAACCAGAGTTATGGTTCTTGCGCTCTGCACATTGTCTCATAGTGCTTAACATTTGTGTGAAGTTTCATGAAATTATCTCAAACGGTTTTCGAGTTATGAAGCGGACACTGTTAAAATTGCCATTTTTCAATGTTCAAAGGGCAATAACTCCAAAAATAAGCAATGCAGAGTTATGGTTCCTGCGCTCTGCACATCGTCTCATAGTGCTTAACATTTGTGTGAAGTTTCCTAAAAATATCTCAAACGGTTTTCGAGTTATGAAGCGGACACAATTAAAATTGCCATTTTTCAATGTTCAAAGGGCAATAACTCCAAAAGTAGGCAATCCATAGTTATAATTCCTTCGCTCTGCACATTGTCTTATGGTGTTTAACATTTGTGTGAAGTTTCATGAAAATATGTTAAGCAGATACAAAGTTATGGAGCCAACACAAATTAACGGAATCACGGAATTACGGAATTACGGAAAATGTTCAAAGGGCAATAACTCCAAAAGTAGGCAATCCACAGTTATAATTCCTTCGCTCTGCACATTGTCTTATGGTGTTTAACATTTGTGTGAAGTTTCATGAAAATATGTTAAGCAGATACAAAGTTATGGAGCCAACACAAATTAACGGAATCACGGAATGACAGCAGGACATGGCAAATCCAATATAGCCCCACTTTTTCAAAGCGGGGCTATAATAAGTAACAACTATTTCTGATGCATAAACCAGAAAAGAATTCCGCAAAAGTCTATGTTGTGTTTGAAGGGGTGGGTGAGGGGAGCAATGTCAGTAAACTATGAAATGTAAGTCAAGGTCAAATATGAATGCTTGCATGAAAGTTGTCATTCCTTTATGCAAGCCTGTACCAAGTATCATTAATGAAGCTCTTCTAGTTCTTGGAAAATGAACTTGAACATAATGGTGAACACTCAATAGTTCATAAAGTCAGCTGACCAGGCAATGTAGGTCAAGGCAAAATATGGATCCTTGCAATATAGTTGCCATCCCTAGATGCGAGTTTGTACCAAGTATAATCAATGAAGCTCTTACAGTTGACTTGACAATTAGGGTTAAAGTTAGGGTGGTCGCAAATGTTGATCGCTTGACAAACTGACAGATGAAAAATCAGACTCCCTATATTGTGCCATGCTTATAGCAGGCACAACAAAAAGGTATAGCATATATCTTTATCAGATAAAATATAAGGGGCTATGGGAACACCTGGCAAATTTTCTGCCAATTTTCAAAGGGAGAAACAAAGGGCCGGCTCACACCGCATTTCCTGGCAAGCTTAGATCCTCTAAGCCGTTTACCAGTACCCGTGTGCGGGTCGGTTTCAGGTTCCATCTATTTCTTCATGCCCCGATGGGCGGGGATGGATTAAGTGCAAAATAGAAGAGTCTATCAGAACTGCCACATTTGACTTCCTCCTAAGATTTCGTTAATACAAAAATGTCCAGTTTAATGAACTATAGCATTCAGGGTGGTTTGGTGTGGCATGTTGGCCCAGTCAATACTACAGAGGCCATACTGAGCCAGTCAGCTTTTTCCTGGGCAGACTGATAAATAAGTTAACCAGTGCAGTGCACATTCTCTCATCAGAAACTGACAACTGCCAGAAGGGAGAGAGAATGACAGGAAAATATTATATTATGATCACTCGCCACGAAAGAATGTTGCCAGATCTGGAGGGGATTGAACCTTTCACCTGATCACCAGTCAGATGTGCGTGCGTCTGAGCCACCAAGGGCAGCCATAAGCAGGATGGAAATACCATAATGATCCTAAGTATTGGGACAGACAGGCCAAAGCAAACAGCAAACAGTGCAGACCCAGATTAGACTGCTCCTGAAGGAGCAGTCTAATCAGGGTCTACAATGTTTGCCATTCCATCTGCACCTTTTGGACCCCTGGCTGGATCCTGAAACAAATTTGTTAAAATTTTAGGAGAATTACAGCAAGTAATCAAGCTGTCCAATTTTTTAGGATTTTATGGTACATCAGAAATAGCAGATTTTACCAAAATCAAAAGTATTGGAAGATCTTAAATAACAAATGCAAAAATTAGAAAAATGTGAATAGAGCCTGCAATGAAAAAGCTACTACTATTTTCAAGCATACTATAAGATATGGTACTTACTAGAACAGCTTATGTTTTGACCATCAACAAATTTGTTAAGCTAACAAGGCTGTAAGTCTGTGAAAACTGGGCCCTGGCTTTATCAAGTGGTAGCACATGCATATTTTACAATTCTGTCATGAAAACACACCTTATGAGGGTAATGTATATATGTGGCATAGCTGACACCATTTTCTAAACAAGGAACACACATTTTTGGGCTTCCTGTTTGCTTTTCTATAAACTAAGTCCATTGAAAAAGTAGTCTGCTCTGAAGGGAAAGAATTTATTCCTCAGGATCAAATTCTTTCGTTTATGGACAGGGGGAGGCACAAATCTTTTGCTTCCCTTGAAGGTGTATTCAATAGGCCAAATTTTATTCTTTTATAACTGTTTTTGCTTGTTCAATTTTTCTGATATTTTTCTCATACATACATACATAAAAAATATACTGGTGTCCACTACAACTTTTCTGACAAAAATACATAATCCTGTGTCATACTTCTTGTTTTCCAAATCTGTATGACCATCCTTTAACCGTTTTTGTACCAATGGAATCTTCCTCCTTATATTTAGGAGTTCATTTCAAAATTTAGGGGTGTCAGATTGTGTTTTTCATCAAAATTTATTTTGAAAATGACTGAATTTTTAGCAAACAGTGGATGCCCTGATCAGATGCCGCATTCTGCGGCATCTGATCTGGGCCTGCACTGTTTGCCAGGGTACCTCTTTAAAGGTTTCTGGTACAAATACCTCATCATTTTCATCGAAAACAGCCGAGCTAAAAACACAATTTTTCTCCATTAGAGTGTGGTTTACAATGGTGCTCAATGCACAGACAGACCCTAAGGTAATAAAACAGTTTTCATGCACAACTCAAGTGAGCTAAAATGTGTAATGCTTATGAAAATTAAGACACAAATAAGTGAAGGTATTTATCAGTTAAGCAGAGAATGCCATTTATCCTGCTGATAAATTTTAAAATGCCAACTACAAATGAGCCAGCACACCACAAAACCTACAATAATACATGTGCACCAAGCAAAGACTCAGATCAGCCTGCACATCTGCGCAGTCTGATCAGAGTCTTCGCTGTGCACTCTAAGGATAGCTAAGGACCCAATGCTCCTCCATGCAGCAAGAGAATTCTCTGGTTATACTATACGGATGCGCAGGCTGATCTGATTCTTCGCTGGGTGCACATCTTATTGTAGGTTTTGTCATTCGCTGGCTCAAATTTCATGCTCAAGTGAGTTGAGCATGACAAAAGTTTTATAACCTCGAGGACAAGGCTGGAAAAATCCATTCAGTGCCAGTAAGTTTTGTATAGTTCCTATGTAATATACCAAAACCTACATGCCCACAGTCATGCAGGACCAGTGAAATACTGAAGAATTTTCCAGCTTTGACAGGCACTGTGAAAATTGCTCATCTGCCAGTCTGCACCAGAAGTCTTATGAAAAGAAGAATCTGGCAATATGTATGGGACCTTTTTTGCCATTTCTCCATGGAAATACTTTTTCTTTCCAAGGTTTGGTTGAAAGTATCCCAGTATTTATAAAATGAGGGCAAAGTCTCTAAAAACAGGACAAATGCATGCATTTGCTGAGCTGGGGCTCTATATCAGGCTCTGAGACATGTTAACATCTCCAACTTGTATATATACCTATAGGTCAGTATCACAGAGATATATCTCATATACAGCAGTGTGTAGTTCTCCAGAGATGTTTGTCTAACAAAGTCTATATTTATTAACAAAAAAATAGGAAACTACTAAAATAAATACTTTTACTTAATAAATTACACAAACCACCAGATAAGGAATGACAACAAGGACAATTCTGGGTATTTTTTCATATTTCTGCAGTAAACAATGTGTTGTGGGTATTTGTTAGAATTGCCTCAATGAGGCAATTCTAACAAGTATCAACAACACATGATAACATACAGTCCAACCTGTATTAAAGCAAGCACCTAAGGGATAACAAAAATGTGCTTGCATAAGACAGGTGCTTGCTTAATACAAATAATGTTTAACATGAATGTTTAATGTTTTTGGGAACCAAATGCCTGCTTGCTTAAAACAGGTTGCTTGCTTAATAGGTGGCCACTAAGACAGGTTTTACTGTATTTTTCTAACAAGCAATAAAGAAAATTATCCCTGGATTATCCTCCTTATTCCTCCTTATCCAGAGCTATGTGTACAACTCCTAAAATGATGAAGAAAAAGCTGAAAATCTAACATGTTCTCTGCTTATGGCTGCAACTACTTTTCAGCTGTATATTTTTGCTGGCATGTAGACCATGAGAAAACAGCGTCTCTTCTATCAATTTCTGTGATTTCAGGATTCGTTTTTCACAAACACTTTAGGTCTTGAGAATATCTTTATGGCCTCTTCCATCTCTGCTAACTTGCTTTCTAACTCTTGTTTACAGCTCCGCATTCTGTAGGTGTCCGTTCTTAGAGGTAGTGACTGCAGCTTAGATATCAGGTCTTGCTGGTCTGCAATTTGCATCACAAAAGATGAATACTACATAATTTTTTAATGATCTGGGGCCAGTTGTTCAAAACTAACGACGTCGTTAGTTAACGTTTAGTTAAAACTTTGATCATTTAATATGGCAAATATGCTGAATTTTTTGCTGAAAAAATGTGAGCAGCTTTTGCGGACGCAAAAGCTGCTCACATTTTTTCAGCAAAAATACCAAAATTTACGATATTGTACTTACTAGAACAGTTAACAATATGACCACTAACGAGCTCGTTAAGCTAACGATGCTTTAAACAACTGGCCCCAGGTCTCGCTGGTCTGAAACTGCTATCACAAAAAAATGAAAACCACATTTTCTCAGAGGCACTGGCTTGCGCGTTAAGAAATATCAGGTTTGGCTGATTGAAAATTATCATAGAAGATGAGAACTACATTAATTTTCTTAGAAGTAATGACTGGCCCTCATATAAAAGGTTTTGCTGGCTTGAAATTCATGTCCTAGAAGATATAGAATAAGGCTTAAGGGTGTAAGCAGACATGCGAAGGGCACGGTAAGTCTAAACAAGAGGCCCATGGGCCACAATGCTCACCAGAACTCAGGCGGACACTGCCCACTGGCAGCCATGTATGGTTTCAGGTTTTAATTTATTGATTATAAAGTCTCCCAAACAAACCCCCATTTCAAAATGAGCACCCATGTGGACTCTGTATCTGAAATGTTAGGCCTTTTATGAGGAGGAAGGATGAGACATGGACCCAACAGAGCTCTGAATGGTATCACTGAATCCATCTTATCATAAGGCACATGAATATATATGGTTTAGGGGTTGGGATGTGTACTGTTCCTGAGATATAAGGCCTTTTAAGCTGCGAAGGGGTTGGAGCATAGCCCTGGCAGACCCCAGGAAAGCCAAGATTGTTGTCGCTGAATGTGTCTTATAATAAGGACCAAGAAAATATATTGTTTAGGGGTGGGGATATGAACAGTTTCCAAGATATGAGGCCCTCTTATGAAATGATGAGGAGAGGAATGGCCCATGTGGACTGAATGTGTCTAATCATAAGAAACAAGAATATATATGATTATGAGGTGGGGATCATAATGGTGTCTGAGATATATGGCCTTTTATGAAGTAAAGGCGTGGGCCATGGCATCAGCATGTTGCCCTAGCACATAGACGCATTGATGTGAGTGAATGAGTCTTATTATAGGGAACACAAATATACATATTTTAGGGGTGGGGATCTGAACAGTTTCTGAGATATATTGCATTTTATGAAGTGGAAGGGTGGGGCATAGCCCCAGCACACCCCCAGAGACCCCTAGGTTGGTATCACTGAATGCGTCTCATCATAAGGAACAAGAATATATATAGTTTAGGGTTGGGGGTTCTGAATGGTTTCCGAGATATTGAGCCTTTTACGAAGTAGAGGGGGTTGGGCATGGCCAGGGCACATCCCAGAGGACCCCCATGTTGGTTTCAATGAATGCGTCTTATCATATGAAACAAGAATATATATGGTTTTGGGATGGGGATCTGAATGGTTTCTGAGACGGATCACCTTTTATGAAGTGGAAGGGTGGGGAACAGCCCCCGTGCGGCCCGGGAGACCCTTAGATTGGTATCACTGAACGCGTCTTATCATACGGAACAAGAATTTATATTTTTTTTTTTTTTTTTTTTTTTTTTGGTTTGGGTTTTAATTTATATGCTTTAGGGGTGGGGATCTGAACGGTTTCTGGGATATTGGGCTTTTACTAAGTGCAGGGGGTGGGGCATGGCCCTTGCACATCCTAGGGGACCCCCAGATTGGTGTCACTGAATGCGTCTTTTCATAAGAAACAAGAATATACATGGTTTTGGGGTGGGGATCTGAAGGGTTTCCGAGATATATCACCTTTTATGAAGTGGAAGGTTGGGGCATAGCCCTGGTGCGGCCTGGGAGATCCTTAGGTTGATATCACTGAATGCATCTTAACATAAGGAACAAGAATTTATATGGTTTAGGGGTGGGGATCTGAACGGTTTCTGAGATATTGGGCCTTTTATGAAGTGGAGGGGTCGGGCATAGCCCCTGTGCGGCAAGGGAGACCCTAAGGTTGGTATCACTGAATGTGTCTTGTCATAAGGAACAAGAATTTAAATGGTTTAGGGGTGGGGATCTGAACTGTTTCTGAGATATTCAGCCTTTTACAAAGTGGAGGGGGTGGGGCATAAGCCCCGCCACATCCTAGGGGACCCTCAGATTGGTGTCACTGTATGCGTCTTATCATAAGAAACAAGAATATATATAGTTTAGGGGTGGGGATCTGAATGGTTTCTGAGATATATGGCATTTATGAAGTGAAAGGGTGGGGCATGGCCCCAGCGCACCCCAGAGAGACCCCAATGTTGGTATCACTGAATGTGTCTTATCATAAGGAACAAGAATATATATGGTTATGGGGTGGGGATCTCAATGGTTTCTGAGATAAATGGCATTTTATGAAGTGGAGGGGGTGGGGCATGTCCCCGGCACATCCCGGGGGGACCCCAAGGTTGGTGTCACTTAATGCATCTTAGCATAAGGAACAAGAATATATTTAGTTTAGGGGTGGGGATCTGAATGGTTTCTGAGATAAATGGCATTTTATGAAATAGAGGGGGCAGGGCATGTCCCCGGCACATCCCGGGGGACCCCCAGGTTGGTGTCACTTAATGCATCTTAGCATAAGGAACAAGAATATATATGGTTTAGGGGTTGGGATCTGTAAGGTTTCTGAGATAGAAGGCATTTTATGAAGTGGAGGGGGCAGGGCATGGCCCCGGCACAACCTAGGGGACCCCCAGGTTGACATAAAAGCATATGGCTGAGAGAAGTTTACTCAAGGAACATGTTTATGTAAGTTTTGTAAAAATATCTGCAATGACTTGGCAGTAAATGCCATTTTTTAGTTTTCCCCATTATAAGTCAATGGAAACTCTAAGTTGCCATAGCAACAAAACTAAAAGGCCAAATTTCATAAAAAACACAAAACCTGTAAAGGCAAATATGGTGAATATTTTCATAAAGTCTCAGCCTCCTAGAGCATATGGTTTCTGAGGAGATGAATTTTTAAGTATTTTTTGTCTATTTTTTGCATTTTGGTTTCCATGGCAACCAATAAAAATGAGCAGAAGGCTTAAAATCATACAGCAGATAGTAGATTGCCTATGGAACATTTCTATGAAAGTTTTCTCAAAATATCTGCAGAGGCTTGGCAGTAAATGCCATTTTTCAATTTTCCCCATTATAAGTCTATGGAAATTCTAAGTTGCCATAGCAACCAAACTAATGAGCCGAATTTCATAAAAAACACAAACTTTCAATCCCCCAACCCAAGGATGCTACAGATGAAATTTCGGCCCAATGGGCCTAGCGGGTTCAGAGGAGATGCTGTTTAAAAGTGTTGACGTCACACGACGACGACGCAGACGCAGACACAGACGCCGACACCGACGGACAACTGCCTATCCTATAAGCTCCCCCGGAGCCTTCGGCTCTGGTGAGCTAAAAATACCAAGACTCTTATTTTCTATAAGTAAAGTGATCTCTGTTTCCACAGGCAAACTTTACTTTAGTAATTTGGTACTAATCACAGACAGACAGACAGAGACAATGTCCCATGTTACTGGAATGGGTACTTTCCATGCTTATGCTTAAAAAGTTTAAAGCTGTGATCCTGCAATAAAGTTCATAAGCTGGGTGTGGATAGGGGATAACAGTGAATGAGAGAACCATGATAGTCCTGTACGACTCAACTGCACCAATTACTAAACTTAGCAAAGAATTTTATGCCTAATTTGGCTGTCTGCAAGTTTTTGGCACGAAGTGGCTTAGCTGTTCAAAACTAGACAATATCTTTTATCCTTGTCCTGTTGAAAACGACAATCACTACCTTTAAAAACAGTGTAGATCCTGATCCTTCTAAGAAGCCATCTGATCAGGATCTACACTATCATGCAGTTTGTGATTTGAACATGTATATCAAGTAATTGGTTTGGTTGATTGTCAGATATTGGTGTGGCTAAATTAATTTATTCAGCAGGATATGTGTTAAGAGGGTGAATGTACCAGTTCATGAGAAAAGGGTTCTTATCACATATCAACCAGCAATGGTTCCGATGAGCCTGCACATAAGCAGTCTTGCCAGAGCCTTTCTTGCTTGTTGACATGCAGTGGTGATTTTGAGGTAACTTCGTGAGAGGCATCTTGCCCTATTAGTTGCCAGCCAGACAGACACAGCCAGCCAGCAAGCAAGCCAGCCAGACAAGCTTTCCTGGTTTTGCAAAAGGTGTATTTTTTCATAAGCTAGCTCAAATACCTTCACCACTTCCTACTGTAAATGTCTTATGCAATGCTATTATGTAACGAGTTATGCAAGTGACAAAGTCAAATATGATTATGTTTTCAGCATTCAAGGGGACATTTCTCAAACATTAAATGATCTGGTTAATTTTTAACTCCAAGATTTTATAGCAGATCTAAATATCAACAAGTTCTATTAAGATCCTATCAAAGCTGGAGAAGTTATGCTGGTGACAAGACATTATAGTTCTCGGCATTCAAGAGGCAAAAACTCCAAAGCAGACTTTCTATCTGGCCAGTTTTGGAAATACATGTAGTCTTATTCATTATGCCTGAGAAAGAGTTATGCAAGGTTAATTTGCTGTTTTCAATGGGGATGTTTCTTTCTGTGTGTCAAGATTTTATGTTCCTATCAACACTATTGATGTTGCTTCTAATGTTGGGGGAATTTTACACTACATTGAGATGAAATGACTCCTCAAGCCCTACTGCCCAAAGAAAAGGTGCAGTACAACCTACTTCACTTTTCCTGGGCAGGCTTAGACCTTTGAATGCCAAAC
Source organism: Lucinisca nassula (assembly GCA_963580285.1). NCBI lineage: Eukaryota > Metazoa > Mollusca > Bivalvia > Lucinida > Lucinidae > Lucinisca > Lucinisca nassula. The sequence continues at coordinate 177,655,829 of OY757011.1, forward strand.
AAAAGGCATGTGACTGAGATCAGTGTGCAGGTGATGACGGACAATGGAGAGGTTATCATCATATAGGCTCCCCTGCAGCTGTTGGCTAAGGTACAGTAGAACTTTGATGGCTCGAACACTGATGGCTCGAATACCATGGTTGAGTCGAACCCGATCTTGAGTCCCTTGGGAATTTCTGTACGTAAGATAAAGTGAGAGTAACAATTGGGATATTTTCGTCTTTTATCTTACAAATGTATGCTGTGTGTACTCATTAGAATCGCCTCGATGAGGCGATTCTAATGAGTACACACAGCATACATTTTTCATTATGGAACACAGAAAAAGATGTCCTAAAGTATGTCGTTATGCCTCCTGGCATTAGCCCTCAGTGGCTCGAACTACCCGTCTCGAACAGATTTGCATGGTCCCAAGGGTGTTTGAGCCATTGAAGTTCGACTGTATACGTAATGTTGGGAGTCTTACTTTTCTTGAGAAGTGCTAATGTCTCCTGTCTCTCATTTTCTGGCAAAACTCTGTGACCCTCTGGGACTGAGGGGTCAGGTGTGTTTGCTATTCTTTCTTCTTCATCTTTCTTCCATTGCTGCTGTCTATGCTTCAAACTGAGTAATGAGAAAATAATAATTAGCTCTTAAGGGGAAAGGATCCACTTTCAGGGGAAGCAACTCCCGCAAAAGTATCTTTGTCTCCAATGTCAATAGGGGTCAACTCTTAAAGGAAAGAATTTGCTCCTGGGGAGCAAATTCTTTTCTTTAAGAGTAGACCCCCATCCTCCGCGTGACAGAGTTTACAGAAAAGTGAACAGGAGTTCCCGAAAGTTGTCTCCCTTTGAAAAATGGGGGGAAAAATCGCAGGTGTATCCATTCCCCTTAAGAAGCCAATCACAACAATTGCAATCTGCTTTAATGTCTGCTGATCACTGTTAAAGTCACTGTTGCGAACAGTGTGGACCCAAATCAGCCTAATCAGGGTCCACACTGTTTGCCTGTATGTAAAAATAGGATTGAAATGTTTGCCAGAAGACACAGCAGATGACATAAACAGACATTTTCAGATGCATTTTTTCCTGGCATCTAAAGGGTAAACCATTATCCTGCTGAACATGACAACCCCTATTTTTGCAAACAGTAAAGATTCAGAAGCCATCTGATCAGGATCTATACTGTTTGTCATGCAGTTTGATAATTGAATAACTACATTATATCAAGTAAATTGATTGGTTGAAAGTCAGAAATGGGTGTGGCTACATTAATTTATTGAGCAGGATAAGGGTAAACAATGAGCAAGAGCACAAACCAACTTACAAGATAGATCTACGTGACCATCAGAGACTTATATCAACTAGTGCAACCAGGCAGTCAAACCAGAATTTTTTAACTCTCATCCTGTGGAACACCACTACCCAATGATAAACCAGATCAGATGGCTTATGAAAAAGCCATCCAATCAGGATCTTTACTGCTTGTCATGAACCCACAACCCCTACCTTTGCAAACAGTGAAGATCCAGATCAGATGGCTTCTGAGATGGCTTCTGAAGAAGCCATTTCAGAATCCATCTGATCAGGAGCTACACTGTTTGTCATTCAGTCTGTGAACTGAACAAATGCATTATAATAAGTAATTTGATTGGTGGCTACTAAAATGGGGTTTGGCTAATTTAATTCATTCAGCAGGATAAGGGTTAAAGAAATAACTGAGGAGCTGTAGAATAGTCAGCTGAACACTGAAGAATGTGATGAGCCTGCTTGGATGTACAGAATGATCTGAGTCTTCACATGTCTTATTGTAGAGTTTGTTGTGCACTGGCTCAAACAATACATGTACAAGCCAAAGGGGGCATAAGCACCCCTGCACATCGGGGCTTGGAGAAAAATGGAATGGAATAAATAATAATAATGATGACTGTTTCATGGGGGTGACATAATTAGTACATAACTTATCTCCCTTGTGGCACTCTAAAGATTTACAAATGCACATCCAACATGCCGCTGCTGATGACAATTTAACCCATCATGTGAACTGTCAGCAGACAATTCGCATGCAACGTCAAGCTGGGTATTCTCTGAAAAAACTAGACAATCACTAAAGTTGCTGAACACCCCACCATATGCCCCTCTAGATGAGTCATTTGTATGATAATGCAGTATACAGGCACACATTCTGACAATTCAAAACTGCAACATTCTCCAAGAAATATATGGTCAAAATGTTTGTCGTTCAAGAGGACATAATTCTGCAATAAGGGGCTTGATCAGAATACTGTTTCCTTTATGCACATGTCCAATGCATGTCTGAAGTGTGCTGCAAGTTTCAATGTCCTGCATCAAATACTGTAGGAGTAATTGTGGGGACACTAACTGTACTATTTAACTGCCTATGCTACACATATGGCCAAATTGTTTAAGTCAATCAAGAGGACATAATTCTGCATTAAGGGGCTGGATCAGAATCCAATTGTCTTTATGCACATGTTCAACGCATGTCTGAACTGTGTTGCAAGTTTCAATGCCCTGCATCAAATACTGTAGGAGGAGTTGCAGAGACAAGAATACTACTACAAAGTGTGACTTACAGACAAACACATATGGATGGTTGGACAAGGGCAATACTATAAGCTCCTTCCCACTTAGTGGCAGGAACATAATAAATTGATAATGCTGTTTTCAACAGTCAACACTTTTGCCATACGAAACCATGTCATGGTATGGTAAGTCATGTTAACAACTAGAGCTGTCAGTGAAACTGACTAGGGCCCCGGCAGCGCTATCAGAGGAGTAGGAAAATTTGTGGACGGACAGACGGACAGACAGACAGACAGACAGACAGACGGGCAGAGTGATTACTATAGGGCACCCACACTTTCAGTGCGGGGGCCCACCCACACTTTCAGTGCGGGGGCCCTAATCAGTCTTATAAAGTGGATGTCATATCATAAAAATCATACGACCACGTTATATTACATGGTTACATGTACTTGTGCGTAGTATCACAATACCATCCAATGACAATCCTAAGTCTTTTATTGAAATCACTCTGAACTTTCTCAGCAATAAAATCCAATTTAACACAAAAACTCCTACCTTTGCAAACAGTGTAGATCCGGATCAGATGTCATCTTTAGAAGCCATCTGATCAGCATTTTCATTGTTTGTCAATTATTTTGCAAATTTGAATGAAAAATTTTATCAAGTATTCTGATTGGTTTACAATCAGAAATGGGTGTGGCTTAATTTGGTCAGCAGGGGAGAGTTGCTTAAGGCGAGTGCTTTTTTTATAGCGCTTTGTTCGTTCTGTGCAATGCTTTGCTCGATGGAGGTGCTTTTTAAAATGTCTGCCAAAATAGAATTATTTTCAAACCCGAAAATTTCCACGAAAGAAAAGATGCGGCGCTTGCTTCAGTGATTGTTCTCGTTTTCAGTTGTCATTTTCTGCTAAAATTGATGAGAAAAAAAGTAATGAATGGCTTAAAATAGACACCCAATACGTCGCGACATCGGGCGCCGCCATTTTGTTTCCCCTGGTTGCTATGCAACGTAGAATGAGGCAGCTCCAAACACTGTTACGAAGCACTACAAAGCGCTTTTTTGTGGCAGCCCGTTGCTTACACTTTTGCTACAGGAGCGCTCGCCTTATGCAACTCTCCCCAGGTATAGGGTTAAAATTGTTATATGAGAAACACAATGGTCATTTCACTACCCGTTATGTGAAATGACTACTTGAGTAAGATCTTCTATGTCATAAAAACCTACTAGGATGGAACAGTTCCTTTTCTGTGTTTCTTGTATTCTTCCTCCTGCTTCTTCTTCAGATCATCAAGTGCTGTCAAACTGGGAGATCTTGGTACCTGCCCATATCGTGCAGCTCTACCATTAGCTTTGATAAAATCTATGTTGTTACGATTTAATTGGACCTGAAAGAACAAGACCCTGACAGATATCCCTAGTTGATAAGAAGTTAAGCTTCTTTTAAAGTCATATGTTCTAACAACTTCTCTTTTATGGTTATTTACTCTCAAGTCTCTTTCTCTGTCTCTCTCTCTGCATGTGTGTGGATGACTTGTATGTGTGTACCGTCTAAACTGTGAAATGAGCTACATCAATGTGAATTTGACCCAAACTTGATATGGCTAAAACTGTAAATATCATAAAAAATCCAAACAAACTTAAACAGTCTTCTGTCTCTGGTCGGGCCCATCGAAGTCTAACTGTTGGTTTTCTTTTGCTCCAGCATTTCAGTGGTTTCTTGCTGTCGAGTCCTCACCGATGTCTCACCTCTGTGGTTCTTTGACTTTTGTGTTCACGGAGATGTTGCACTGATGAGTTAGGAGGCCTTCATGTGGACTGAACAAATTATTTGTCTAAATCGCGACGGAAGTAAGGGCGAGGATTGTGGCCACGTAAAACCGATTTAAGCCCCCCAGTGGAAATCTTTCCACTGACCGTTCCAAGGCTTTCTTCTGTGGCGATTTATTTATGTTGTTGTTTGTTACTTACTGTGTGTTTCACTTGTGTCTTTTAATTTTGGATGGCCATATGGCCATTTTGTGGGAAAGTAACTGTCCTTATGGCCTTCCTTTGTTTAGGTTTCCATTATGGTCTGGTCGCTTAATGTTTGTATTTCTTTCCCTTTGGTGTGTTTGGTGGGTGGAGTAAGTTAATTGTATCGATTCCTGATCTTTGTTTTACTTCTACTTTTCATGGTAAGGATATTATTAACAAGGCCAAAATAAAAACCCATGTCTAAAGTTCTGTCCCAGCTGCTCAAAGTTTTGTTTACTCATGTTTTTCAACTGAAGAACTCACTATAAAGCATTGACAATTCAATGTCAGACATATTTGCCACATTGTCATAATTTTAAAACAGAGGTCCCTTGTTACAACTGAATTTGTTCCCTAATAGTGTGCCGTTATAAAAAATTTGCCGCTATAAAGAATCCCACTTAGAAATATGATAGGTAGTACCTTCATAACTTCAAGAAACAAATGTAATAGACATTTGTTAGAATCGACTCAGTGAGTGAGGCGATTCCAAAAAATATCTATAACATTTGTTTCTTGGAGTATCAGATTACAAGAATCTTTTATAACTATGGATTGATATGGGCATTTCTAATCTGAGGGAAGCCCATGCTGATCGGAACCAGATCTAAGCCTTAACCATGCAAGTTTGGTCAGAATCCTACAATCTGTTAAGGAAAGTGCCAAAGGCAATGCGGACGTAAATGGGATCTGCACCAAAAACATCATGTCCCCTTCGGATGGGGGACATAATCCAAAACTAGAAATGGTGTTTGTAAAACACAATGCCCCTAGCCTTTGCTTGTCCCTAGATGGCAAAATATTCAACAAATATTGTTAAAGACTCAAAAACATACAACAAGAATTCTGCCGAAGGCTATGTCGCGCCTGTGGGGGCGCAAAGTCACCAAACCATGAAATCTAGGTCAAGGTCAAACATGGATGCCTGCATAAACATTTCACTCCTAGTTGCAAGCATGTACCAAGTATCATCAATGAAACTCTTAAAAACAGACTTTTACATCAGGGTGAAAGTTAGGGTTGTCACACTATTTTACAAAGTCAGTGAACCATAAAATGTAGGTCAAGGTCAGAAATGGATACTTGCATTGAAGTTTCAATTCCTAAATGCAAGCTTGTACCAAAAACAATTATTGATGCTCTAATAGATCTTGAGAAATGGACTCTTATATTAGGGTGAAAGTCAGGGTGGTCGCAATAATTCACAAAGTCGGTGAACCATGAAATATGGGTCAAAGTCAAACATGGATGCTTCCGTTGCAGTTGCAATCCCTAGATGCAAGTTTGTACCAATTATAATTTAAAAAGCTTTAATAGTTTTCGAGAAATGGACTCTTACATTAGAGTGAAAGTCAGGGTGGTCGCAATAATTCACGAAGTCAGTGAACCATGAAATATAGGTCAAGGTCAGATATGGATGCTTGCGTTGAAGTTGCAATGCCTGGATGCAAGTTTGTACCAAGAATGATTAATGAAGCTATAATAGTTCTCAAGATATGGACTTGCTGACAATATTTTATTAAAAAAAAACAAGGCATCGCATGCGATACAAATCCCCTCGCACAAGACAATTAGTGTGTGGAAAACACTGAACTGGCAAAAGTCCAACTTGCTTGAGATATTATCATATGCAACATTTGTGTAAAGTTTGTATAAATGTAGGTTCTAGAGTGATGACAATATTTCTCTTAAAACAGTCATAGGGACCTTGACTTGAGGCCATGGCCGTGAAGTAGATCTTGCTCAAGATATTATAATAAGCATCTTTTGTGTGAAGTTAGATTAAAATCATAAATGTAGGCGGTAAAGCAATGACAAAGTTTTTCTAAAAATAGCCACAGTGACCTTGACCTTGAGGTCATGACCTTGAAAGTCAAAGCAACTCGAGATATTACCATAAGAAACATTTGTGTGAATTTCTATTACCCTAACATCCATCAATAAATGTAGGCACTAGAGCGATGACAAAGTTTTTCTAAAGATAGCCACAGTGACCTTGACCTGAAAGTCAAAATAGCTCGAGATATTGTCATAAGGAACATTTGTGTGAAGTAATACTGAAATCGGTGAAGAAATGTTAGCGCTAGAGCAATGACAAAGTTTTTCTAAAAATAGCCACAGTGACCTTGACCTTGAAAGTCAAACTCACTCGAGGTATTGTCATAAGGAACATTTGTGTGAAGTTATATTGAAATCAGTGAAGAAATGTAGTCGCTGGGGCGATGACAAAGTTTTTCTCAAAATAGCCACAGTGACCTTGACCTTGAAAGTCGAAATCACTCAAGATATTGTCATAAGGAACATTTGTGTGAAGTTATATTGAAATTGGTGAAGAAATGTAAGGGCTAGAGCCATGACAAAGTTTTTCTAAGAATAGCCACAGTGACCTTGACCTTGAAAGTGGAACTCGCTACAGATATTGTCATAAAGAACATTTGTGTAAAAAGATTTTGAAATTGGTGAAAAAATGTAAGCGCTAGAGCAATGACAAAGTTTTTCTAAAAATAGCCACAGTGACCTTGACCTTGAAAGTCGAACTCTTTCGAGGTATTGTCATAAGGATCATTTGTGTGAAGTTATATTAAAATCGGTGAAGAAATGTAGGCGCTGGAGCGATGACAAAGATTTTCTAAAAATAGCCATTGTGACCTTGACCTTGAAAGTCAAAATGGCTTGGGATATTGTCATAAGGAACATTTGTGTGAAGTTATATTGAAATCGGTGAAGAAATGTAAGCGCTAGAGCGATGAAAAAAAAGTTTTTCTAAAAATAGCCACAGTGACCTTGACCTTGAAAGTGGAACCCGCTAGAGATATTGTCATAAGGAACATTTGTGTGAAGTTATATTGAAATCGGTGAAGAAATGTAGGCGCTAGAGCGATGACAAAATTTTTCTAAAAATAGCTACAGTGACCTTGACCTTGAGGTCATGACCCTGAAAGTCGAACTCGCTGAGATATTGTCATAAGGAACATTTGTGTGAAGTTATATTGAAATCAGTGAAGAAATGTAGGCGCTAGAGCGATGACAAAGTTTTTCTTAAAATAGCCAGTGACCTTGACCTTGAGGTCATGACCTTGAAAGTTGAACTCGCGGAGATATTATCATGAGAAACATTTGTGTGAAGTTATATTGATATCAGTGAAGAAATGTAGGCGCCAGAGTGATGACAAAATTTTTCTAAAAATAGCCACAGTGATCTTGACCTTGAGGCCATCACCTTGAAAGTGGAACTCGCTCGAGATATTTTTATAAGGAACATTTGTGTGAAGTTATATTGAAATTGGTGAAGAAATGTAGTCGCTAGAGCGATGACGAAGTTTTTCTAAAAAATAGCCACAGTGACCTTGACCTTGAGGTCATGACCTTGAAAGTCGAACTCGCTCGAGATTTTTTTATAAGGAATATTTGTGTGAAGTTATATTGAAATTGGTGAAGAAATGTAGGCGCTAGAGCGATGACAAAGTTTTTATAAGAATAGCCACAGTGACCTTGACCTTGAGGTCATGACCTTGAAAGTCGAACTGACTCGAGATTTTTTAAAGGGAACATTTGTGTGAAGTTATATTAAAATCGGTCAAGAAATGTAGGCGCTAGAGCGATAACAAAAATACGTACGGGACAAATGCTATATCCCCCCTCAAAACTATGTTGTGCGAGGGGATAATTAAAAAAATTATAAAGGGTAATAACTCTTGAAAGGGGCAAAATCCGGATGAGAAAAAAAAATACGCGTCAGCTTATTTTCCATTAGGAATGCATATATGAAATTTCAAAACCATAGCATACACAGTTCTAAAGTTATGCTATGCATCACTTTTAGCATTCATTACAATGGGCACAAATTACCAAAATGACAAAGGGCCATAACTCACAAAGTATTTTTCGGAATTTTGTCAAAAGTTAATCAGTTCATATACTCATCACCACCAATATACTCAACAACTTTCAAGGCTCTAGCTCCAATAGTGTTTGAGAAATTTTGCTGACAAGATTTTATTAAAAAAATTTCAAAGGGCAATAACTCTTGAAAGGGGCATAATCCGGACCAGAAAAGAAATACGCGTCAGCTAATTTTCCATGAGGAATCCATATATGAAATTTCAAAACCCTAGCATACACGGTTCTATAGTTATGCTATGCATCACTTTTAGAATACATTACAATGGGCACAAATTACCAAAATGACAAAGGGCCATAACTCACAAAGTATTTTTCAGAATTTTGTCAAAAGTTAATCAGTTCATCTACTCATCACCACCAATATATTCACCAACTTTCAATGCTCTAGCTCCAATAGTTTTTGAGATATCTTGCTGACAAGATTTAATTAGAAAAAATTCAAAGGGCAATAACTCTTGAAGGGGGCATAATCCAGAAGAGAAAAAAAATACGTGTCAGCTAATTTTCCATGAGGAATCCATATATATGAAATTTCAAAACCCTAGCATACACGGTTGTTAAGTTAGGCTATGCATCACTTTTAGCATTCATTACAATGGGCACAAATTACCAAAATGACAAAGGGCCATAACTCACAAAGTATTTTTCGGAATTTTGTCAAAAGTTAATCAGTTCATCTACTCATCACCACCAATGTATTCACCAACTTTCAAGGCTCTAGCTCCAATAGTTTTTGAGATATCTTGCTGACAAGATTTTATTAAAAAAAATTCAAAGGGCAATAACTCTTGAAGGGGGCATAATCCGGACAAGAAAAAAATACGCGTCAGCTAATTTTCCATGAGGAATCCATATATGAAATTTCAAAACCCTAGCTCACACGGTTCTATAGTTATGCTATGCATCAAAAGCGTAACGGACGGACGAACGGACAAACAAACCAGAAGCAATATGCCCCTCCAACTTTTTCAAAGTTGGGGCCATAACAAGAGGGCCATGATGGCCATGGATCGCTCACCTGATCCACAGGGTAACAAGTGGGCCCCGAGGAGAGCCATTATTGGCCCCAGGGGTATAATTTGAATAATCTTGGTAGTGGTCTTAAAGGTGAAGCTTCAAACCAAAAATCAAAGGCAGGAGCCTTCTGGTTTCAGACAAGGAAGATGTTTACAGGTTCTCCTTATATATGTCTATAAAAACCTGCGGGCCCCGGGGCAGGGCCATTTTTGGCCCCAGAGTTATAATTTGAACAATCTTGGTAGAAATCCACAAGACAAGCTTCATACCAAATTTCAAAGACCTAGGCCTTCTGGTTTCAGACAAGATTTTCAAAGGTTTTCCCAATAAAAGTCTATGTAAAACCAGTAGGCACCAGGGTGGGCCCATTTTTGGTCCCAGGGCTATAATTTGAACCATCTTGATAGAGGTCCACTAGATGAAGCTTCAAACTAAATATCCCGAGCCTTCTGGTTTCAGACAATAAGATTTTTTGAAGATTTTCTCTATATAATTCTATGTAAAACCAAAGGGCCCTGTGGCAGGGGCATTTTTGACACTATGGCTATTATTTGAAAAATCTTGATAGAGGTCCTTTAGATGAAGCTTTATACCAAATTTCAAAGACCTGGGCCTTGTGGTTTCAGAGAATGAGATTTTAAAAGATTTTCCCAATGTAAGTCCTATGTAAAACCAACGGGCCCTGGGGCGGGGACATTTTTGGCCCTAGGGGTATAATTTTAACAAGCTTGATAGAGGTCCACTAGATGAAGCTTCACACCAAATATCAAAGACCTGGGCCTTGCGGGTTAAGAGAAGATTTTTCCTATATAAGACAATGTAAAATTAAAAAGGGGCCCGGGTCTGGGACATTTTTGGCCCAAGGGCTATAATTTAAACAATCTTGGTAGAGTTCAACAAGATGAAGCTACACACCAAATATCAAAGACCTGGGCCTTGTGGTTTCATAGGAGAAGTTTTTTTAAGATTTTTCCTATACATGTATAAGTCAATGTAAAATTAAAGGGGTCCAGGGCAGGGGGCATTTTTGGCCCCAGGGCTATAATTTGAACAATCTTGATAGAGGTCCATAAGACAAAGCTTCATACTAAATATCAAACACCTGAGCCTTCTGGTCTCAGACAAGAAGATTTTTAAAGCTTTTCCCTATGTAAGTCTATGTAAAACCAAAGGGTGCTGGGGCGGGGGAATTTTTTGGCCCCAGGGCTATAATTTGGACAATCTTGGTAGAGGTCCACTAGATGAAGCTACACACCAAATATCAAAGACCTGGGCCTTGCGCATTCAGAGAAGAAGATTTTTTAAATTTTCATTAGAAAAATGTATTTTGGCTCCTGTGACCTTGATGTGCAACGGACCAGAACCATCGGAACAAATTTGAAAGGGGACCACCTAAGGATCATTCCTGTGAAGTTTGGTCAAAATCCAATCAGTGGTTTAGGAGGAGATGTCGTTTGAAGAAATTGTTTATCGTTTGAAGAAATTGTTTACGCACACATGCACGCCTAACACACGGACAGACGCACAATGGATGACAGACGAAAAGTGACCCCAAAAGCTCACCTCGTCATTACATGACAGGTGAGCTAAAAATAAGCTCTTACTGCATTGCCTGCATACTGATAAGTATTAAAAGCTTGCTGTTTTCTCATTTACTACAAGAAATATATGTGCATCTATTCTACTCAAAGCGTAAGAAAAAATTCACAAGAACTCACCTGTAACAATGCAATTCAAACTTCAATATCAGGAGGCATTAAATGAGGCTTGTCATGTGAACACGCTGCTTTGGATAGACACAGCAAAACCATAGAAACAGTGAGTATTTGGTGATAATTAAAGGATAATTTCTGTCAATTATACGGGTATTCATTTGAACTGCCTCAATAAATACCCACAACATAGGTTTATATGAATTTAATAAGAAATAAGGAAACTCATCCTTTAACCCTTCTCTTGCTGAATATTCAGTTTAGCCACACCCATTTCTGACTTTGAACCAATCAGATTACTTGATGTTATTTATTCCTACAAATTCATAAATTGAATATCAAACAGTGTAGATCCTGATCTGAATCTACACTGTTTCCAAAGATAGGAGTTGTCGTGAACAGTATGATAAGAGTTAATTATCACCAAATATCCATCTTATCTGTTGCTATGACAGACTAAGGAGGCCTTCATGCGGACTGAACAAATGATTTGTCTAAATCGCGACGGAAGTAAGGTCGAGGATTGTGGCCACGTAAAATCGATTTAAGCCCCCCAGTGGAAATCTTCCACTGACCGTTCCAAGGCGGCTCTTCTGTGGCGATTTATTTATGTTGTTGTTTGTTACTTACTGTGTGTATCACTTGTGTCTTTTGGTTTTGGATGGCCATATGGCCATTTTGTGGGAAAGTAACTGTCCTTATGGCCTTCCTTTGTTTAGGTTTCCATTATGGTATGGTCGCTTGGTGTTTGTGTTTCTTTCCCTTTGGTGTCTTTTATGGGTGGAGTAAGTTAATTGTATCATTTCCTGATCTTTGTTTTACTTCTACTTTGATCAGACTGCAGGGACTGATCTGAGTCAGTCTTTGCAAAATCCAAACGCTACACTGAATAAGACCATTTTTATGGCATGGCTTAAACTGCAAAGGCATATAATTCTAATGCCCAAGATGGAATGTACTGGTTCAAAGTCAATCCTTTTTGCCATGAATGGAATCTTTAGCCTAATATACTCAGATTCAATTAAAACGCACCACTTATAGAATTTTGATTTGTTTAGTTTAAGGTAAAAATGACTGACTTTTTCAACTGATATATAGGGTATTGTAAAGTTGTCACCGAAGCATGAGTTTGTTCGACAAGAATACTGCGTGATTTTCATGATGAGCATGTGCAAATGCAAAATGCAAAAATTGCAAAATTTTCATAATCACGATATTTTTGGCACTTTCTTTACTGTAATTATAAGGTCCGGATTCTTTACGTTAAAGAGCCAGCAGAATAGTTCATTCAGGGCTCAAGCTAGAGGGCGACTCGGGCGAAGAAGTCGCCCTGTCGGGGCTCACTTCGCCGACTTTGGCGATGAAAGCGAAAAAAACTTCGCCCTGAAATTTCGCCCGTTTTGTTTTTTTTTGTCTTCCTTATGAACAGTAACGGTAAACTGACAAGGTGACGATAATCCTTCGATCCACTAGTGTCAGAAATCTCAGTAATTACACTGAACAAAGCTAACTGTTTATTCTGCACTTCGTGTCAGTTGCAGTTTGGTACCGTTATGTAATTTAATTCTAACCGTTAGCTCATGCAGCTCGAGCCACTTGCAACACGCTTAGTAGTCTTGTACTGTCATAAATCTATCTCGGTTGATTGCACAAAGTTTTTATTGCATTAAGAGCCAATTAAGATTACAGAAGATTATGTAACTTAAACAGTTATATTTGTACCGTTAGCTCATGCCAAAGTCCGGGTGCGGACGTACTTTGTTAAGTACTGTTGTATACAGTAATAAGATTAAGCCGACCGGTGACATTGACACTGCATTAGGATTTAATAAATTTTAAATATTGATGGTTTTATTTGCCATTGATTTGTTTGTACATTATATTTTGCATCCATCAATCGTTTTCATTTTTTTATGGACAACAACAAAAGTAGGTAGCAATTTTTTATTTTGTAGGTGAAAATAATTATTACTTGCCGGTAAATATTCAGTTACTCAGTAATTATCCAAATTCATAAAAAATAACAACTGATTTTCATCTAGCGAGGTTGTTCCCCCTTGTTTCAAATACACTTGTGACAGGTACTTAGTGAACTGATATATTACATAGAAACCTCTTTACTTTATAACACCTTTCATTATAACATGGTTGGATATAACAAAAGTTACAGCTTGCCCAAATACAGTAAAATTATTATATTAAGACCACCTTTGGGACAGTTCAAAAGTGGTCTTTAAGACCACTTTTGAACAGTCCCAAAAGTGGTCTCTGATCAGGGGTCACTGTATGCAGAAAACAGAAAGAATAACTACAGCCAACCAAATAAGCTTTTTAAAGCAGAATTAGTCTTCATTTCAGGTGGTCTCAATATTGGAATTGATTGATACCCCTATAAAACACACTCTCCAAATAGGGGTTTACAGTTGAACTCATTAAATTGTTGTTGTTCGGCATTAAGCCGCACCCACTTCTCCCTAGACCCAGCAAACTTCTCCCTATTTTCCCAGGAGGGAGAAGTCACTTCTCCCAAATTTTTTGGGCTAGCTTGGGCCCTGTTCATTAGAACAAGACAATGGGATGTCTAAGTAACGTCGATCATCGTGTTAATGTTTTTTTTTGTGTGTGTTAAAATGTTTGATAGGCAGCGTAAAGTGCCATGGCAACGTGGGGAGTGATTTCAAGACTGTTGTGTTAAACACGTATCACGTTGGAGTGGTGGTAGCGTAATGGTGTGGGGAGGGATCTCATGGTGCCACAAAACCAAACTCATCGTTGTTGATGGCAATTTGACGGCACATCGGTATATCGATGAAATCTTAGAGCCTGAAGTGTTACCGTTTTTTCACAATAATGGTGACGTTACGCTTTTCCAACAGGACAATGCACATGCTCATTCTGCGAGGCTAATCATGGACTTTTTCAATTGAAATGGTGTGCAAGTTCTTCCTTGGCCTGCATTTTCGCCAGATTTAAAGCCAATTGAGCACCTTTGGGACCAGCTCTGAAAATGTGTGTACAGCCGATGTCATCTGCCAATCAACAATCAGCGGCTTGCCATGGCACTACAGGAAGAATGGGACAACATCACACAAGACCAGATACAGGGTTTAATTCCAAGCATGAGGCGTCGATGCCAAGTAACACTTGATTTTAATGGTGGACATCCCCGGTATTATGATACGTGATTTTGATTTTTCGGTGTATGGACTTATTCGAGTCTCTGTATCTCTGCATCCAATGAAATGCTGTAACTCTGTAGTGAGTCTGTGGATAAGTTAGTGATAATTCATTAAACGTGATCAAATGCTGGAAATATTGTGAATCAATTAAAAGTTGATGTCAGTACTAGTGCTGCATTTTCAATGAATATGAGTATACATGTATATAGCAGGAGTCCATTCAAATTTTAGGGGTGTCAGGCTTTTATTTTTCTTTAAATTTATTTGGAAAATGGCTGATTTTTGCAAACATTGAAAGCCCTGATGAGATGCTGCAGCATCTGATCTGGGTCTACGCTGTTTGCCGATGTCCTGTTCTGGGGTTTCCCTTATAAGATTGGGTTATATAGTTACCTCACTGGCACTGCATGCTGGGGGCACAGATAATTTAGGATCTGGTGTACACGGTCTGGATTCTAGTTTCACTGAGGGGCCAGATCGTGCATGAGCTCTCAAGAATGATGCAGAATGTGGTCTTGGTGCATCAGGCTCCCGCTGAAAGCATATATATTGTAAACACACTAAATACTGGGATATTTTCTTTATTCTTAACTGTCATATATATACACCTGATAAAATAAGTAAAAGCTGCAAGCACTGCATGATGCCCCACCACTAAGATTACATCAAGCAAATGCCATATCACTGTCAAAAAGGAATTCAAAGTAAGAATGAACTACTCTTTCCCTTAATAAAGTTGACAGGAATACATGACTGAGATGACTATTTTCAATGTTCAAAGAGCCATGGCTTCGAAAGAAAGTAAACCAGATTCACAATTCTCATTTTCAGTTTTGGGGGCCTGTGCCCTTTAAAATAAAGTCAAGGTCTTCAAAGTCTAATCAAATCTTTGGTCAATTGCAATGATACATTCTACCAAGTTAGACTATATTTCATTGATGTGTTCATAAGATTGGGTGCAGACAAGCCATCTTTGGCCCAAAATTGACAGTTTTTGGGGCCTGTGCCCTTGACAATAAGGTAAAGGTCATCAAAACCTAATGGCATGTTTTTCCCCATCCTAGTGATGTAACCATGTTGATCAGAATCAATCATTAGGTTCAGGAGATATAGTGCTTCAACAGACTACATGATGGAAATGGCTATGTTCAATGTTCTAGCGCCGATAACTCCAAAAGAAGGAAAATCAGAGTTATGGTTCATATGTTCTGCACAACATCTCAGGGTGCTCTACATACCTGTGTAGTTTCATGAAAATATCTCAAATGGTATCAGAGTTATGGATTGGACACGAAACTGATAGCAACAGCTATGTTCAAAAGGCAATAACGCCAAAAGTAGGAAAATCAGAGTTACTGTTCATATGTTCTGCATGTCATCTCTTGGTGTTCTACATATCTGTGAAGTTTCATGGAAATATCTCAAACGGTATCAAAATTACGGAGCATACACTAAACTATGGTAGAAATGGCTATGTTCATGTTCAAAGGGCAACAACTCCAAAAGTAGGAAAAACAGAGCAACGATTCATACGTTCTCCATGTCGTCTCATAGTGTCTACATATCTGTGAAGTTTTGTGAAATTATCACAAATGGTATCAGAGTTATGGAGCGGACACAAAACTGGGGCGCTGGTGGGTAGATGGACGGACACTCAAAACTTCAGAGTGTATAATATAATAGCCCCCAACCCCCATTTTTTGAAAGGTGGGACATAAAAATGGTATTATGTTATAAAGAGATCACTGTTGTACTGTGTTAAAAATTCTGGCAGTCTAGGAACCAGACAATGATTTTACTGCTATATAATTGGCCTATCTGTCCCAGTGTTTAGAGCAATTATAGTATAGCTGGGAGCCATCTCAAGGTAATGAATATTCTTTTAGGGGAGTTAATTCTTTCAAAAGCATGTACAATCATGTGTTTCCCCATCATAAACAGGGGTCTACTCTTGGTGGAAAGAATTTGCTCCTGAGGAACAAATTCTTTCCTTTAAGTAAGAGTAGACCCCTGTTTTCAGACACATTCAGTTTACATGAAAACAAACAGAGAGTCATGGAAATTATTATGGCAGAAAAATTTCCGAGATATATTCATTCACCTTCAAGAAAATCTGATGAAATATTAGCAAAAGCATGTGACAATGGTCCTAATAGCTGTGAACAGTGATATAGGATATGCTGAGAAATGGTTATATAGATAAGCACTTTTCTAAAATTAGATATAACTTTGCATAACCTGTTTTTGTACACATCCTAGCTACAGCGACTTTAGATTAAAGAGATCTAGTTGTTTTTTCTCTTGCATTCAGTTCCAATGACTATATAGCAATAAATAAAATAAGTAGCTACCTGGAGTAATGAATTAACATTTCACCAGTCATACAGTCAATTATAATAGCAGGATATTTTCTCTGTCAATTGATTTAAGTGAGAACTTTAGCTGGTCATCAAAGAAATTGTTAAAAATGACAACAGAACTAATAAATATACATGAAGTTACAAATTCAATGATTATTATTTTTTTTTTAAGAATTATTTATAATTAAAATGAAATCTGCTATGTATTAATAAAGTAAGCATTAACAAGATGTGCTTGTGAAACACAGATGCCCCCATGCATCAAGGTCAAAATCACAAGGTCTTGTAACAAGAAATGCGCATGTGAAATTAACAAGATGTGTTTGTGAAACACTGATGCCCCCATATTACATGATGGTCAAAGTCACAAGAAATGCATATGTGACATATGAAAGGCCTATCACTAATCAATCAAAAGGTATGGCGAATGTTCAAGTTTTTAAAAAGCAGGTCAAAGTCACAAGTACCACAGGAGCGATCTTGCAACAAGGAATGCAAATGTGAAATACGTAAGCCCAACATTAAAGTTTTTAAAAGTAGGTCAAATGCCAAGGTCACAAGGTCAAAAACTATGATAGCACTGGAAAGGTATTGTGACAGGAAATGCACAAGTAAAATATGAAAGCCCTATCACGTACCAATTGAATGTTATAGCCAATGTTAAAGTTTTTAATAAGTAGGTCAAGGTCATAAGGTCAAAAATTATGGCATCAAGGAAAGGTCTTGTAACAAGGGATGCACATGTGATATATGAAAGCTGTATCACTTACCAATCGAAAGTTAAGGCCAATGTTAAAATTTGTAAAAAGTAGGTCCAAGGTCAAGGTAAAAAATTATGGTTCCACTGGAAAGGCTCAAGTAAAATAGAGAAACTCTATCACTTACCAATTGAAGGTTATGGCCAATGCTAAAGTTTTAAAAAGGAAGGTCAAACGAAAAGGTCATAAGGTAAACAAATTATCATATCACTGGAATGGTCTTGTGACAAGGAATGCACAGGTGAAATTTGAAGCCCATAGGAGATGATTGGTATGAGCAACCTTGCTTGTTTTCAAATCCTGTTGATCTTTCTAGTATGTTACATTCTTGTTCTATATCTGTAATTGAAAAGAAGTTAATATAATATTGTTTAAAATAAAGCCCTACCACTTACCAATCAAAAATAATGGCCAATGCGAAAGTTTTTAAAAAGTAAGTCAAATGCCAAGGTCAAGGTCATAAGGTCAAAATATGGTACCACTAAAAGGTCTTGTGAATATATACATGAAAAATATGAAAGCCCTATCACTTACCATTCAAATGTTATGCCCAATGTTAAAGTTTTTGAGGAGAAACAGACAAACAGACAGACCAAAAACTATATGCCCCTAGATCTTTGAAACTGCCATATGACTAGCTGCCTGTGTTGGCTATGGTTACATGTTTCGGTTCATACAGATAGACTCAAGGCTACCCATATGGCTTGTCACTGCCATAAAAAATTCTAAGATTCATAAATAACAAAGAGCAGTTCAGGAATCAATGGTTAAACATAATGTGCAATTGAGATACAAGAAAACTAAAATTCACTGTCATTCCATATGAAATTATATGTATTTCACTGACATTCTCTTATGATTTTGCATTCTAAAGATTGTAGAGTACCAAATTTGAATACTGCATGTATTTGATTCTTTTAATGAATTTTATATAAAATGACCACTCAAAACAGACCTTCTATGTACCAATAAACCTCTTTATAACACTTTATTATAACATGACTTTGGATACGAAATGGTTGAAAGATATAGAATATATTGAAAAATGGACATAAATTGTAATTTTTCTACAAGCATATACAGTAAAATTCTGCTATTATGACCACCTAAAATTATGACTAAATCTGCTTTTAAAAGTTTATTGAGAAGGTTTCAGTAGACCACCTTTGGGACTGTTCAAAAGAGGTCTTAAAGACCACTTTTGAACAGTACCAAAGGTGGTCTTAATACAGAAATTTTTATCTAAACATTTTTGTTTGGATATAACCCGTTCTTTAACCAAGACGGTATCTTCTTTAGACCCCAACAACAGTGTTACATAGAGGTTGTGTTGTATCTACCAACCTCAAAATCTGTTTTAATTTTTGATTGAACACCACTGTATTTCTCCGACTTCCACAATGCCTTCACTGGTTGGTGAGACTCTGCTTCCCGCTGCCGTGACTGTCTCTGTATTGCTCTCATACGACGTACATTCTCTCGAAAATGATCTTTGTGTAAATCTAAAACAATAGTGGCAAAAAATCAATCAATAGTAATCTGAGGTCTCTCTCTCTCTCGCAACACCAAGTCATCACATAACCAAGTACACCACAACCTCTTTATAACACTATAAATGGGGTCCAAAGCTGAAACCGTGTTAGTTAAACAACTGTATTATACCCCAAACAAAAATGTATAGATTATATAGAAAAATGACCATTTATGGTCATTTTTCTATATAATCTATAAATTTTTGAGCCGTCTTAAAATCGTATTATATCAAAACCGTGTTATGAAGAACTGTGTTATAATGAACCGTGTTATAATGAACCATGTTATATAGAGGTCGTGGTGTACATGTACGTGAAATGAATGTAACCATAAATCACATTTTACATAGAGAAAAGTGTGGTTTACAGGGGTAAGCAATTTTTTTCCTGCCTCTTGCTTAAAACATAGACTGTAGGTTCTACTTAGAAACACCTCATTGATGCAGTTCTTAACTTCTAACAAGCACCCACAATCTATGGCTGAAGCAGAAATAAGAAAAATAAAAAAAAAATCATCAGGAAAATGTGAGTTTTGAAGATATGAAAGAATGTTTTGTTTTGTTTGATTGAGGGTTTAACGTCCCCATCAACACTGTTTTGGGCATTTTAGAGACTTTGTTTCCAATTTTGTTGGACTTTTACCCGACATTGAGATGAAATGACATCTCAAGCCCTGTCGCCCAATGAAACCAACAGGGTTTATAAGCATGGACAGTCCGACTCATGCGCACCGCTTGGCCTGGGCAGGCTTAGATCCTCTAAGCGGTTTACAAGTAATCGTGTACAGGTCAGATTCAGTTCTGCGTGGAAACATCATGCAGCCCATATTTCTTCAAGCCCGATGGGCGGGGGCCGTTGAAAGAATGTACTAATTCAGAGCTCTCACTAGGATTTTGAAAACAGGATTCCAGGAATCCTTCCTTGTAAAAAGTTGGATTCACAGGTAAAAAGTTGGATTCCCACATAAAAAGTTGGAGTTCTGATCTTGATCGCGCATAGAACATAGACAAAAACTTCTTATTATCAGGCTACACGTTCATATGAAAAACTGTATACTTTCATGGCTCCCAAACTCTTTTTTTCTGATAAATGCATTTAATAACTTCGTTCCAAACATGTAGATTGCGGGGTACTAGTTAGAAATATTTCACTGATGTGTCCATTTCCATTCCGCCCCCCCCCCCCTCCCCCCCCCCCCCCCAATGCAGTTGCTCAGATTTATTCTCACATTTGTAGTCAAATAATGCCACATAAAAAATAATGTAGTATTAGGATAATAGCAGATATAATGTAAACCCAGATCAGATCAGAAAAGCAGCATTCTATTTAGCTATATTTGTGCTTTCAAATTCGGAATATTTTACCGACTCATGCTAATCCGTTGATGATATGAGCTTACATCAATTAGTAAACTAATTAATTGTAATCCGTAATAACGGGGATTAGCGCGGCGAGATTAAACAGGTACAATCATTTTTAACACGTGCCGCAAACCGACCACTTTCCAATATCGTCTCTCCCACTGACAGGTGCAAAAATACCTGTCAATATAGGTCACGCTACTGATTTGTGGCACGTGCGCTTTCAACATAAAAAGCCGCGCCGCATTTGATCTTTTATTGGTATTGCATAAGCGGTCTAAATTAGCTTCTGAATTACCGCTTCTGTAATTTTGGACGCGTGTCGCAATAAAAACATGCGTACACAAGAATCGCCGGTTGTGAATTTTACGCGTACAACGGCAAAAGTTGGCGTAAAATACGCAGAATCCTGCGTTTCTGAGAGCTCTGGACTATGTCAACCAAAGGTGATATAACAGACTTTCTTCTCATATCCTAAAGGTTTTGGTAAATCATATCAATGGTAATGTGATGATTTTGTTGATGTATAGGATTTCAGTGATCTAAGCCCAGTTTGCAATGTCAATATAAAACCTACATTGTTAATGATATCTCCTGCAGTGTTGGCGGGGTAAACATCTATTTCTCTGAATCTAGTTGAAATTATATGCGACTATTTAGGGAATTACAAAAAAACTTGATTGTTCAATGCAATACTGCTCTAACTCAGTATTTCAAAACTTTTAATCCGTAGTTAGCTCATCAAGGAATAAATGACAGCAGATCTGCATGGGAAAACAAGAACTTTAACCCTTCTCTTGCTGAATATTCCATTAAGCCACACCCATTTATGATTTTGAACCAATCAGATTACTTGATGTAATTTATTCTTTCAAAGCCATAAACTTAATGTCAAACAGTGTAGATCCTGATCAGATGGCTTCCATCTGGTCTGGATCTACACTGTTTCCAAAGATAGGCATTGTCGTGAACAGCAGGATAAGAGTTAAACTGAATCACGCTACAGTTCATAGCTCAGAACAGAAAAAGAGATACACAATGTATTAAATCAAGTCCAAGTTTAAACAATTAGTCAGATTTACACTATTTATGTTTAACGCAACACTGTTCTAACTGAGATTTAAGATGTTAAAAACCAAACTTTGTTTAAACTGATTTGCAACAATATAGCCATAACTAGCCTGTTCAAGGAGAATAACTAAACCAGACATATTTTCTACCAGTTTCACAAGGGGGACAACCTTCAGGTCTCCAGGTAACCATTTGTTTTCTCCTAAACTAACACTCTCTGAAAACGAGGGTCTGTTCTTAAAGAAAAGAAATTGCTCCTTCTTTTCTTTAAGAATAGACCCTCATCAGGGCTGACAAATCCAAGTCTCAAATAAAAATAAAAAATGAGTTCCTTTAAGAGCAATGAAAACATTCATAAGAAAGAAGATGGGTCATACTACGTAGTTTCGGCTAATAAAGCCTAATCAGTGACCCTGTAATGATCCGACAACGAAAGTCAGAGGAAACATACTGCAATTTTGCGAATTTCGAAAAAGCCGGTCGATTCAAAGACTGATATAAATCAAAATGGGGTCCAAATAATTAAAAACCTGTCTAGAATATGAGTCTAAACCAATAATTTATTTCTGATTTCTCAGAATATTCACGCTGATCTCAAAGGACCAAAAGTAAAATATAAACTGCACTATAAACTGCAATATAAACTGCACTACTGCACAAAACCTTGTCCTGCAGCCCATAGCAAGAACTACAATATTCCCTATACATATATATTCTAACCAATTTTCTGTGCAAGTGAAATAAAAAATCACCTGCCCAGCCAAAATCTGGACTTGCCAGGGGCATTCAGGCAATGAATTTGTCTGGCCTGCCCCCAGTGGTAAGGCGGGGACAAATATTTTTTAAACAGTTGCCTCGCTTAAAGCTGTATCCATTCCCTTTAAATTGTATAATCATTATAAAGCCTGACCTACCTTGTTTAAACTGTTTTGGCATACCATAGCCATGGCCACTCACTTGCATTACTAGACCTTGCATATTTATAGAAAAATCTGTCTAATTTGTACTTGCTCTGAAAAACAAAAATCCAACATTATTAATGATGTCTAGTTTTGTCCAAGCCAGCTGTGACATTTTGAATTTGACTGTAAACACTGCAATGATGGGCATTAAATATGTTCATGGGAAAATACTCATAAAAAAATTATGTTGTTAGTGGCATTAAAAGCAATACTGGCAGATTAACTCCTTTTGTACTGAATAATAACAATAACAATAATAATAATCAACTTTATTTATTGAGGGTAACACATTTAGTAAACTAGTACTAATATCTTCCATGAGGCCCTCCTTTTTCCTGGGTAGAAACCAGAACCAAGCACTGTGGATAAAGTTTCTTGCTTAAGGAAACAACACTTGATGTTAGTGGGGATCAAACCCGATATCTCACGATCTGAAGCCTGATGCTTTACCACTGCACCACAGCATACGCAAATGAACTTTACACTTACCTGCTGCAAGGATAGCAGGCCTTGCCCAGCTGGATATTGGTGCCAATATCAGCTGGGCACCCCAGGGACATAAGTAACAGAACACAGGGGGGGGGGGGGGGGGGGGGGGGGGACTCCCAGATATGATACTATAGTGAAATGTCTTCACAAAGCACATGCATCATACTTTAAGAGAATGGGGTAAAAACTGTTGAGACCGACGGCAACAAGAAAACACTAACAAATGTTCAATCTTAACCCTTTCTGTACCAAACTGAATCTTCCTACTTATATAAAGTAGGGGTCCATTTCAAAATTTAGGGGTGTCAGGTTGTTTTTTCTTCAAAATTTATTTGGAAAATGGCTGAACTTTTTGCAAACAGTGATGGCCCTGATCACGCCACATTCTGGGCCTGCACTGTTTGATAGGGTACCCGTTTTGGGGTATCTGGTACTAAATGGGTTAAGCAACCATAAACTTATGCAGCAGCAGCTGTTCTACTATCTCACTTAAAGAACTGGAAAAATCTGCATTCTGATAGCGCTGATTTGAACATTTGAATTTTGAAAAGTCTTTGGATTTTTGTCCAATTAGTATAGCCTTTAAGCCACTGTGAGTCAATGGCAAAGATTTAAAAGAGAAAATTCTCAGGGAAGAAATAATGATAATACTTCATTTGTATTATTCAGCAGACCTAGACAATGACTTCAGTGATTGTGTCATGACACCGTCAAGCCTTTCCAGAGAGACAGTAAGACAATAGGATCTTTAACCCACTGTATACTAGTGTACTCTTCCACTTCTATATGTTGAACAAGTCCATTTGTCATATAAGGTGTGCCAGCTAGGCTTATTTTTTTGTTTCTATTTTTTGACGGAAAACTCTGTTAGCAAGTAGTTCAGGCCCTGATCAGCTGCCATGTTCTGCAGCATCTGATCTGGGCCTGCACTGTTTGCAAAGATATCCCTTATGGGGCTTATCCCACATGCAATGGGTTAAATGTCTTTGCAGTAGTTTTGCCATACAGTCAGGTAATTAGGACTGGCTAATCGGAGCTGAAAAGAAATCGATTATCAGTCCTGACATTGTGATCGATAATCGATTATAGCTGGCCAGATTAGTGCAACAATCATGCATTTAGTGACACAAGCATATAACTTGGCATGTATGCTTGTTCGTACCCTCTGTTTACAAAAAGCCCATTGTCCAAGCGAAATTTCAATATGGCCGCCATTTTCAAAATGGCCGCCATTCAAAAGTTTAAATTACAGTTTACTTCATAAAACATGACATAGGTAACCGATTTTAATGATTTTTGTGTCAAGGTTTATGTTAAAATACCCAAAGAAGCTCACTTTGGGCTAATTTTGCACGTAAAGATCTTCTTTGATCGTGATAGGGGCTAAAATAGGCAAAAAACAACAAAAAACTGTCATATTCCTTTTATGCGCATATGAAATCATTAAAAAGGGAGAAATAGAAACTTGTTTGCCATGTTATGTTATTTTACTGAACAATTTAGTTTGTCTGGATCCTTTTCTTCAGATATGTAGGTGCACAAGTATTGAAGTCCTGGTAAAGATGCGGATGCTTCTGTTCTAATTTCAACATGTCTCTCAAATGAACAGGAAGCCAACGTGCATAGTTTGTATTGTTGTTGGCAAAGAAAAACGGTATCAGCGCCGACAGTGCTTGGCAATATAAGACGAAATTTGCCTCTCTGAATGCTCTGACGAGTGACAGAGTTACGGGTTAAGATAACCAACTGTGTCTTTGACTCTAGTTACCGAGTGGGCTGAATCACGCAAAAGAGGTAAAAGTGAGGCAACGCTTTCTTCAAATTCTTGGCCTCTTTCCTTTGATGCGTGATGTGCAGGCCATGTAATATTGAGATTTGTATCCGGTCTTTCTGTACTAGCAGCACTCTCCAGCCATTGGAATTCATCTGTGAGTTGAAGCTGGGCCTGATCTGTTTCTAGATTAGTGGGACCATCTGTTCTCGGAGAGGTTTGATGTTAGTGAAGGTTTCGGGAAGGTCCGGAACTCTTTTGATATCTCGATTTCTGATTTCGAATGGCTCTTGCTTTTCACCTTCATTTGCTTGTTTTGGATACTGAAAAAGGGATATCCTTGTTCCATGAAAAGAAGTGCTGGCAGAGGTTGCTGTTGGATTGTGATCTATGTTGTCCATAGCTGCTGTGGTGAAAATTTGCTTTCTCAATATAGAAGGACACACTACTCCTTCTTCCATGTACCTTCCCACGGCTGCATCACCTAGCTGTGCAGATACTTCAAGTACTCTATCATAAGGTATGCTGAGACCATGATCATGAAGCAAGTCGACAAGAGTCTTCTTTCGTGTCTTGGCATAGATAGACATGCCCATAAAAACAGGGAATGGGGTCTCGCGTTCTTTTGAATGCCTGAACGTTTTTGCGCCTTCGCGATATCTAGCATAGCAGTTATATTGCAAAAGCTGTGCCATGGCCAAATCAGTTTTTGATGCGCCAAATCTTAATTGTGACTTAATATCAACACCATGTTCAATCATGCAAATAAATTCTAAGAGTGCTGGTGGCAATGAATCCTCAACACAACCTTCATTGAACTTTCCTTCAAATGAACATTCATGGCTGATCATTTGCTTTCGCAAAATCTTAGCAGCCTTATTCAGTATTAAGGCTTCAGAGTAATCTGTGGCTTGTGACAGTTATTCACCAACATATTTCGCAGCGGACAATAGAACATCTCTTCCACTTTTACTTGCTACAAGCTCAGGAATTTCTGCCAACAGTTGCTCTTTAAGCCGTGTAGAATGAACATCTGTGTGTACTCCAAATTGCTGAAGGCGCTCTTTGTACATCTTAGCAAGGTCTGCAAGCTTGAATACAACTGGCTCTTCTGTGTGCGTTTGAGTCTCAACTATATAAGCAAGAAGCTCTGAAAACACGAGGGGGTAGACTGCATTTTCTCGAGACCGGCCTTGGTTTAGTTTCTCAATTTCTGCAAGACGAGCTCTTTCTTTGTTGTAAAGAGCTCTCAGACACGATAAATGATACTTAAACTCTTGTGCCATGATATCCCCTGCACTTAACCTCGCAATAAGTTTTCCATCATTCAGAACTTTTGCACACTCTGTTAGTCTGTCATTTAAATGCCTGGTCATGCCTTCTCTTTTGTCTGGTGCTGAAGTTACATCTTTATCACACAGAAAACATTCTTGAGGTTGTAAGCTGGTTCTTCTTACTTTCAAGCGACCTTCATCTTGTGCACCTTCAGCACTTGCCGCTCGTTTCCTTGGCCGTTCAAGTTTTGAGTTACTAAAACTTTGTCGGCAGTTCTCATGGTACTTAGCATTGTTCTCTCTAAGAGTTGCTTCAATACCATTTCCTTCATCTAATCTACTGGGATCCAGTATCATAGGTAGTTCGTTGATGGCTTGAAACAGAGGGATATTCGTCCTAGTTTTGAATAGCCGTCTTGTCCTGAACTACCTAGAGGTGGAGATTTTAGAGCTTCACCCTTTTTGTCAGTTTGACATAGGCAGCATTGACTCCAGTCAGTCTTCGTCTTTAACATTAAAGGGTTCATACTTAACATTGAACGATGACGGATAAAGGTCGAGGGACTATCCTTTTACCACCTTTGACCGCAGAATATGCACATTAAAGTATGGGATACAACTAGGTTCAAGCAAGCCCTACACCTAGCCTGATCGTTCATCCAGTACCATTTAAGTCCCATGCGATCTGTACACCATCTGGGTAACAACAGCCCTGTTACCCTTGGCTCGGCTCTCCCGCGCTGGCACAACCTGTCAATTCAGGCGCAGCTATCTAACTAGTACAATATAAAATGTTATATGTATGAGGCTCATTAGATAGCATTTGGGACACTAAAACTTGCATTTGAAAATTTGGGCAATATATTTAGCTGATACCAGACCCCATGCTGAGTTCCACAGCAGTGATGTCACCAGTGTGCCCTGGCTGTGCTTGACACTCACTCTTTTCTCTAATATATTATCGATTCTCCACAAAAGTGTCATGTACAAATGAAAGGTTTGTAGAAGTTTTTGCTAGATTTGGAATAACTTACTGTCAGATTAACAACAAAAGGTGACGTCTAACCGGTAAGTTGTCTGCTTGCCATGATGATGGTATTGACGTCTATGTAAGACATGATAAGAGGTATTTACATATGAAAATACAGAAAAGGCTTTTAAATTATTCAAAATACTTTACCTTTCAGTATTTGGTGTCAGTAATACATTATTATTTTAAGATATGTCGATCTAAAAATGTCCATTTATACATTTTAATATAGCAAAAAAATAACAATAGCCACCATCTTGGACGCCATCTTGTATATTGCTGTTACTTTAACCTGAGAGCATACATTAACATATTTTAAGAACCATTTTGCAAGTGCATCAGTTTCTTCGCCACGTTCAGTATTTTATTTTCAGCAATTCGATCTAATAATGTCCTGTTATACATTTATTAGAGCAAATCAAGAACAAAAGCGACCATTTTTGACGCCATCTTGTATATTGCTTTCACTAAAAACCAGATATCATACCTTAAACTATTTAAAGGATCATGTTTTATAAGTTCATCATAGTTTCGTAGCCATTTTAAGACAAACTTCAATTGAGTGTAACTTTATATCGAAAACTGTATAGAAAACGTACAAAAATGGCGGCCATCTTGGAAAATGGCTGCCATTTTGAACAGTTTTGGTGGACAACGGGTTTTTTGAGAAAAGTAACCTTATATAAGTCTTCATGCCAAATTCATGCTTGTGTCACTAAATGCACGATTTTAACAGTATATTGACTTAATCTGCTCAGCTATTAGTAATCACTGAAGACTTGATAATAGTTTTACCTGTCTGGCTTTGTCTGAGCCTGACTCTCAGCATATGCTGTACTTTACCATAAGTATATTTGAACAAGCAGGTCTGAGCAAACAGTGTAGACCCAGATGAGATGCCGCGAAATGCGGCGTCACATCAGGGTCTGCACTGTTTGCCACTGATCCAGCTATTTTAGGCACAACTTAAGGTAGTAAATTGCACTTATCAAATAATCGATTACAAACAAATCAGTACTGATAATCATTATTGTGGAATTTATCAATCGATTAATCAATTATCAGATTTATCGTGCCAGTCTTACAGGTAATAGTTGTTTGTTGTACATAATGATAACAAGTGCAAGTTAATTATCTCCTGGTTAAGCAGCGGTCACATTTTATTATATTACCGCATAAATTACCGCATATATATATATTACTGCATAAATTACATTTTGTTATATTACCGCATTTATTATATTACCACGTTTTATTATATTACCCCATATATTACTGCATTTTATTTTATTATATTACCCTTTCAAACTGTGGCTAAGAAATGAAAGAAAAATCCAACTGTTACTGCCTTTTTTTCATTATTTTTCCTTCAATTATGCATGATCAGATGTTAACTGGTGTAAAATAGCTAACAAAGTAAACTCACTAATCTATTACCCGACCTCTAGCCTGTCCTATAACCCATTCAGTACCAGAAACCCCTAAAGGGGTACCTTAGCAAACAGTGCAGGCCCAGATCAGACGCCGCAGAATGCGGCGTCTGATCAGGGCCTACACTGTTTGCAAAAAGTTAACTGTTTGCTTAAAGTTCAGTCATTTTTCAAATAAATTTTGAAGAAAACACAACCTGACACCCCTAAATTTCGAAATGGACTCCTGCCATATATAAGGTGGAAGATTCCATCTGGTATAAAAAGGGTTAAGGGCTGACTCTAGACTCTGGGGTCACTTGCTTTTGCAGGATTCCATACAGAAGATCTAAGTCTATGTCGTATGTCAGAGACAAACTATGTTGTATGTCAGAGACAAACTATGTTGTATGTCAGAGACAAACTATGTCAACATCTTTTAATTGCAAAATTTATAAAAATCGACATTCAAGTTTGAATTCTTAAATTGTATATGTTAACCCTTTTTGTACCAAATGGAATCTTCTTCCTTATATATACCAGGAGTCCATTTCAAAATTTAGCGGTGTCAGGTTGTGTTTTCATCAAAACTTATTTGGAAAATGACTGAACTTTAAGCAAACAGTATAGGCCATGATCAGACGCCGCCTATTTTTTTCACATTTGACCTCTAAGTATGACCTTGACCTTGGAGGTAAGGACCTTGGTTTTGTGTGAGGTAGATTGTTTCATAATGGCCAACATTTCTGCCAAGTAATTTCAAAATCCATCCAGAAATAAGAAAGTTATTGTCTGCGTTTAAGTTTCAGACCCTTTTTTTTACCTTTGACCTATTTTTTTCATTTTGAAATAAGGAGCAGGCAAATCAATATCACGTTCGGTAGTAAGGCATGTGTCTCTGAACAACTGTAAAACAAATAAATAATCTCTCAGATTCCTTCAAATGTTGCCTCTTTATACCATTTTCCTTAGAAGCCAATGCATTCAAAACAAGAAGCTGACGTGATTGTCATGCTGCCCGTGCTTTATATTTACCAGTATGCTATTTGTCTACTGAGTTTAGTACTGGTATTAAAAAATCATTTTTACTGTCCATCACGTGAACAAGTCCATGAAATAAAGACCCCCTAAACCCCACTTTATACAGAGAAAACTGGGGTTTACGGGGGTAAACATTATTTTCCTTATTTCTGCACCAAGACATAGGTTGTGGGTACTCGTTAGAACCACCTCAATGAGTCAAGACAATTCACCAACACGGTTTTTGGAAACAATTCACCAACACAATTGAAGACAATTCACTCACACTGTTTGAAGACACTTCACTGACACATTTGTTCAACGACAATCGACCTGTAAATGATAGTTGTGATTGTTAAAGGTAATTATGGATAAGTGGTGTATTGTTTGTGTTAGACTGACCATACTTGTGAATGATCTGACCTGTTCTGTCTGATGGTGTGTGTGTGTGAATTCGGGTTTAACGTCGCTTTCAACAATTTTTCAGTCATATCACGACGGTGTCTGGTTGCGACAGGGAGCTCAAAGCTCACGTTTATAGTGCTGCCTCACTAAAGTATCATGTCCCAGACACATTACATGATACCACACCCAGTCACATTATCCTGACACTGGATCGACCAGTCCTAACTCTTCCCCGTAAATCTGAGTGCCAAACGAGGAGCAGCTAGTACCATTTTTAACGACTTTGGTATGTCGCGGCCGGGATCGAACCCGAGACCTCCCGTTCCCCCGGAGCGAACACTCTACCAACTGAGCTATCGGGGCCGGTCTCTGCCTGTTGGTGAACTGTCTGAGAATCTATGATTATGCTAAGAAGGGGGAAAGCCGGAAAGGTTCAAGTCATGACTTATGTTCTGCATAATTTAGGTAGGTGCTGACGGATGCGCACTCACAATAAAGCTGGAATAGGAATTACCGCATTCGCCCTAATTACTGCACAGTGCGCTTAGTTTTTTCAAAATTGTGTCAAAAAATCGTGCTGAAAAATCGACTTATTAAGCGCACACAAATCATTTCGGATAACTGTCTTGTTTCCCGCTTCGCAAATTTCGTCAGGAAAAAAATCTATACTTTCTTAAAACCCACATGCCGATTATTGTAGTTATGCTGTAGTCCTCACATTGGCTTCTTTTATAAGAAGCCAACTTGATACATCTGTACGCCTTAACATGTTTTCCCGATCATTTCTGAAATCGACACAATGGGGCTCATGAATATTCAAGATGCCTCTCGGGGCTCCTTTTCCGACTACCTTAATTTTTTTTTCTTTGGTTTTACGGCCCTTTCAAGATTATTTCACTCATATCGGGCCGATCGTTAATCAGAGGTGGGAGAAAACCGGAGTACCCGGAGAAAAACCACCTGACCTTCCGTTGCAGAACTTGGCGTCACACGTGACCCGAGCCTCGAACCACAGCGGTGAGAGACCTAATGATCAAGAGTCAGCGCTCTAAACTACTAGGCCACAGAGGCCCTTTCCCGACTACCTTATGAATCACGTTATGCAGTCAGGTGGGAGTTTGGGTCTGTGCGACCATGTAACTTGAGACGCACGTAATTCATGTGTCAATCATACTGCCAAAATTAACAGTCTGCAAAGACTGATCGTCCGTTCTTTCAACTGGTACTGCGTTGGTCACATTTGACCATCACCGCAGGTGTACATTTTGCTTGAACAAAAACTAAATTTTGACACATGGTTCAAGTGACCCTGCGATAAGATCAAAGATGCCGATGTGGACTAATCCGATTCACCTATTTACATAATTAACATATCTGACAATTTGTACTCAAGGCATTCCACACTACCGGTGGTCAGTTTTTGACAGGGGTAATATACACATTCAGCTGGATTATTATTACTGGATTATCAATTTGTGTTTTTGTAATCAACTAGTTTCCTTTATCGATGAATATTTAATACTTCGATCCTGGAGACGGAGTCAGAAATGTTCGGTGAAAAACAGGGCGATGCCAACTTCTCTTTTCTATTCTGGTAAGGCGAAGTTCTTGAACTTCGGGCAAAGAAGTCGCCCGAATCGCCCCTCGGCTGATCCCTGTCAGGTATCTGTGGATTTCATGTGTACCAAAAGGTTTGGGAACCACATTTAAACAAGGAATTAAAGTGTGTATTAGATCTGTCGAATGAATTTGACAGAAATGCAGTTGCTTTGCCTTCACTGTGGAAGAAATAACGGTAGGTTTTTATAGATTTCCTGTGAAAGCTTCAATAGGCGGTTACTGTAAGGTGTGCGCTTATGCATATTTTTTCAAAAATAGCTTTGGTGTGCCCTTATAGGAGCATGTGGGGTTATTAGGGCGAATACGGTAGGTTGCCTTGTTGACTTGATGTCACTTAGATTTGTCTGTCGGTGAGCTGTTTTAAAGTTTGACTGCAGCTAACCTGTAGCTTTTAGGATGCTGACTGCAATATTCATGCCTCAGTCATTGAAATTGTAGGATAAATGAGGCTCGAGTCTTAAACAAGAGGCATTTCTACACTCGAGATATAAACTGTGTGGCACAACAAACAGTTTGGAAATAATGAGAAAAAAAACCTCACATGAGCAAATACTGCATGTATCCAGCTTCACTTTCCAATAGTTTATTTCATTATGAAAAGGTAGGAAAAAAAACAAAGAACATTTTACTAAGTCTCCTTGTAGTAGACCTGTATTTTTTCCTTAAATCACAATCCTAAAATAAAATGTGAAAGCTTATTTACATCAATCATCCTATGCGCTTGAAAATTGTCTCTGTGTATTAGCAATATTAGGCCTAAAATAAAGTAGCTGTGTTTCCGCTAATATGCCAAAAAAATTTGGGTTGGCAGGTCAATTAAACTTTTTATTTGTCAAATTTTTATTTGATGGAAAAAGAGCAAAAATCTTTAAAAGGGCTTATTTCCAGCCATATTACCAGAAAACATTCAAATAATGAGGTTTAGAGCATCAAGGAAGCAAAAGATCAAGATTTTAAGTATCCTTGAGTGACCAGTTTCAGTGACTGTAGGCACTTTCTTTTGTATAATGATTAAATGCCATACAAATAAGTAAAAAATGCATTTTGTCTTTTGTTTGTCTTATTCCCTTTCCAGCCTGAAAAATTTTGTTTTCAAAACATCAGTTGTGCGTTGGAGGCAGCCATTGTTTTTGACCTACATATTTCAAAACAGGAAATTACAACTGACCAGAATCTGTGACCTTTGAACTTTGCCTCATGGTACAGTAACTGTGCAAAATTATGCATTGAAAATGTTGTGATGGTTAAATCAACATTGTTAGAAACTGTTACCTTTCAAAGAACATATTCACAAATGGTATAATATGTATTCATATTGATTTACTCTTCAGCATGTATGGAACATGAGAATCTATCATGCCATTTTTCAAACATTTGCTTGTCGCAAAATATGAGATATATTCAGTGTTTTCATAGGGGTATATTATACTGGGTCCTCTTTTTTATGACTAAAGAAACAGTGTTTTTGTTAGTCACCACAGCATTTTAGGGCTGCACCTGAAAATGAAGAGGGAGCTAAACTAAAACAAGGTATGTATTTCAATTTTCAACTGCAAAGCAAAGACAAAAGTTAAGCACTGGCATCAATTTTGGGGCAGTCCCTGTAGATAAAAAGTGGAAGCTGACTCCAACAGGTCATGTGACTTGAAGTAGCAGAGGACAGAAAATATTTTGATGTGGAAAATATTAAAAAAAAAAATAAACTATGGCTTTTGGGAGGCACATCAGAACATATTAAAAAAAGGTATTAAGAAAAACAGCCAAAATATGCAAGGAAATATAAATTTATTTTTAACTGACGTCTTTGAACATATTTTTTCAATGTTGTTGACAGAAGTGACGGGTCTTTATTTATACTTTTAACAACTGGATGTGTTGACGTCACAGAGGTCATTACTAAGAAAATAAGGCGAGGAAACTAAGTGTCACCGAAACAGGTTGTCACCATTTCTGGGCCTCCTACGATAATAGATTTGCTTTTTTGCAGTTTTATGATATTTTATCAAAAGTGCTAGAAAATATTAAGATTGGTAGGTAAGAAAATCTTATTTTTTTTATGGATGGACATAAAAATTGAAGGGTCAGTCGGGGAAGCAGAAACACAGCTATTTTTTTAAGCCTTAGTCTCTTGTCATAAATATGGAAAAAATTTCATAAATAGGCTAACTACATTCCTTATTCTAATAAAAAATGTGACAATACATAATTTTATTTTACAAAATGTTGTAATGTTTTCTTTTTACCATGCAATATATAAATGTGTCAGTGAATTGTCTTCAAAAAGTGTTGGTGAATTGTCTTCAATTGTGTTGGTGAATTGCAATCAAAAACCATGTCGGCGAGGGTTCCGGGTCGTGTCGCCCGTGGGTGGTTTCGCCGGGTCGTTTCGCCCTGATTTCGGGGGTGAGTCATTTCGCCCTTACCTGGTGAGTCGTTTCGCCCGTGGGTCGTTTCGCCGCAATTATATTTTAAGGGAGTGACAAACGGAATGGATGAGTAAATGGATAGATGGATGAATAAATAAATGAATAAATGGGAGAATGGAGCTGTGCGTTGGTAGATGGACATACGTACGGATGAACGCACGGCATTTTGAATATACGGAGACTGATAAGTTAATGAATGAATGAATGAATGGAGAGTATTGGTAGATTGACTCGGGAATGAATGAATGAAGTGATGCTTGTTTAGCTGGACGGACGGATGAATGGATCTGAATCTGGACTGTTCATGCTGACACATCAAATGACACCTACGGATGGGTGATGAATGGAAGGGCTCGTGTCAATGTTCGGATAGAGAGAGAGAGAGATTGGTCGTTTTGGAAGTCGATATAATTAGTTAAGTGTGAAAACAAGTGCACATTATCTACTTCGTCATTTGCTTTGACAATCCACCACGATAATTCTTAAACAGTTATAAGCACACATTAGCCAAGGTAAGAATAACTGTGATTGTTATATATTTATAATGTAAAATATGTGTCTTGTTATGTATAAAATTATTGGGAAAATGAAAAGAAAGTATAAAACGTTATGTTTCTATTCCTACCCAGGTTGAGCTACAGTAGGGTCTGTATAAAAATTAAACCGACTTTTTGCACATGGCACTTAATGTGTAATATTGAGTATTACATTTTAAGTGACATTATTTCTCTTATTTCTGATTCTAGAACATAGACAATAAGACGGTTCTGATTGAAAATCTATGTTTTGAGCAGAAAGAAAAATATATCACATTTTTAAATATAAACAGTCATTTTCACAGCCATAAATCCCATTTTATTGCAAAGACTTGTTAACCTTATGTGAGCTCTAATATCTTTCTGAAAAGGTGGTTGCTCAAACCTGAATGAGAAGCCGTCAGTGGGTCGTCCAGCTGCACCAAACTAGGGCAAAATCATGTTATTAATGACTGGGCAAAAATCTTGGACAAAGGGGGACAGGTGGACACATTTATTCTTGACTTCGAGAAGGCCTTTGACACCCCTCCTCATGAACTACTTAAATCTAAGTTATTTGGTTATGGAATTGGGGGAAAGACCCTCAAATGGATAGATTGCTTTCTTTGCTACAGAAAACAGCGGGTTGTTGTTAATGGTGAATCTTCGGAGTGGGCTCCAGTTTTGTCTGGAGTCCCGCAAGGGACCGTTCTTGGTCCACTTTTGTTCTCCCTGTACATCAATGATATTTCCACTGACATTGACTCAGAAATAAGACTGTTCGCAGATTACTGTGTTTGTTACCGGGAAATTAGAGATACAGATGACTCATTGAAACTTCAGGCTGACATAGATAGATTAGGATGTTGGGCACGTAAATGGGGCATGAGATTTCAGCCAGTTAAATGCAATATTATGCAGATAACTAGGAAGAGATCTAATAAAGTTGAGGCTTCTTACACCTTAGAGGGAACGGTCCTCGAGAATGTGGACTCCATTAAATACCTTGGAGTGACAATCTCATACAACTTGAGATGGAATACTCATATATTAGCAACATGTGTACTAAGGCAAATAGAACGCTTGGTTTCCTGAGGCGAAATCTTCATCAGTGCCCTCAAGATGTAAAAGAGGCAGCATATAAAGGTCTTGTTCGCCCAATCTTGGAATATGGTAGTTGGATCTGGGACCCCAGTGGAGTGGTCCTTAACGATGAAATTGAGAAAGTTCAGAATAGAGCTGCTAGATTTGTAACAGGCAATTACTGCTTTGAAACTGGGAGCATGACTGGAATACTTGGAAAATTAAAATGGGAGTCTCTCAAGAAAAGGAGAAAAGACAGTAGGCTAATCCTTTTATACAAAGGTCTAAAGGGTGCTGCCAGCATTCCAACAGATGACCTTGTTCCCCCAGCTAGACACTGTAGAAATCACCATTCGTTGGCGTTTCAGACCCTTAGCGCAAGAACTGACATTTATAAAGAGTCGTTCTTCCCCAGAACCATTAGAGATTGGAATGCCCTTCCCGATTCGATTATTTCGACAGCTGAAGTTGCTGATGATTGTGTAGCTAAATTTACCTCTTTGGTTAGAGCTAGGGACTAACTTCCCACATCACAGGTCCTGGTGTATGAATGTCATTTGACGTGTCACCAGTAACAATTCTGATTCTGATGTTTTCCGGAACTCCCAATACCCCATCAATCCCTTTACATACCAAAACAAACATAACCTCAATCAATATGGCTTGAAAAAAATAAGGGCGAAACGACCCACCTAATCAGGGCAAAACGACCCACAGGTGAAACAACCCAGGGCGAAACGACTCATGGGCGAAACGACTCACGGGCGAAACGACCCGAGACCTCGGCGAGTTGGGGAAGAGTTGCAGCTGGGGAAGAGTTGCAGAAAGCTGTGTATAGTTTGTTTGATAAATCTTGGCAAGAAGGCAAGTGTCCAAAGGAATGGAAAGTAGCATCAGTAAAGTTCTTGAAGAAAAGAGGAAAGACAGATTACCATCAGCCATCAGCATATAGGCCTATAAGTCTAACAAGTTGTCTGGGAAAGTGTATGGAAAAGATCATTGTAACACGTTTATATGGATATGTTGAGCATCACAATTTACTGGATATGGAACAAGAGGGGTTCAGGAGGTTTAGAGGGACATCACAAGCTTTGTTGCGAATCACTCAAGATATTGTGAATGACTTCAACAGAAAAGAAAGCACACTGGCAGTGATGGTGGACATGGAGAAGGCATATGATTCAGTATGGAGAGATGGACTGATGTATAAGTTAGATAAGAAAGGAATACAAGGCAGAATCTGGTTTTGGCTGAACAGTTTTTTGCAAGAGCGATCAGCTTCATGTACACTGAAAAATAAAAAAGGAGAATTATTTGCTAGTACAGTAGGCTTGCCACAGGGATCGGTATTATCACCCTTGTTGTTTAATATATTCATAGAGGATATATATGAATCTGTAAGAAGCAATAAGGTGAAATTCGCTGATGATGGTACATTATGGAAGTCTGGCACAGATGTTCCAAAACTGATTTCCGATGTCGAGGCAGATTTAGAAGAAATTAAACAATGGGTGAAAACATGGCGGATGAAACTTAACATACAAAAAACTGAATATTGTGTATTCTCCAAGGACCAGGGAATTCTAGACTTAAAAACAGATGTGAAGATGGGAAATACGGTTCTTAAAAGAACAAGACAACCTAGACTGTTGGGGGTGATTTTGGATGAAAGGTTAACATACCAAGAGCATGTGAAGACAGTAGAGAGGAAGGCCCAGAAAGTTCTGTCAACACTTAGAGTAATAGGAAGGACAGAAAAAATTACCCCAGCCAACATGGTGAGATTGTACAGAAGTGTAGTTATTCCTCAGTTGGAGTATGCTGCTCCAGTATGGCAGTCAGGAAAATGTGAAATTCTGGACAGAGTGCAACGGAAGGGCCTTGCTTTGTGTCTAGGAGTACCAGCCACAGCTAGTTTGGAAGC
Source organism: Lucinisca nassula (assembly GCA_963580285.1). Taxonomy (NCBI): domain Eukaryota; kingdom Metazoa; phylum Mollusca; class Bivalvia; order Lucinida; family Lucinidae; genus Lucinisca; species Lucinisca nassula. Next base: position 177,693,190 of record OY757011.1, read on the forward strand.
CTTAGAGGTGGAAGCCGGAGTGTTACCACTAGACCTCAGGAGAGAAGAATTGGCAGTCAGGGAGTTTGGGAAAATCTGTGCAAAGCAAGACACCCAACCAATAAAACAGGCACTTAAGGAATGGGAAGAGCTACAAGAAGACTCCTTCGAACGTTACATCTCACCATTTGGAAAGATGAAAATCCAGATGGCCGATATGAGTGCATATGCAAACATTTCATGCAACTGTATAGAGCCGGAACCAAATTTTGAAGATAGTCTTCAACCAACATTGAAACGACCAGAATACTGGAATAACCTTGGTTCTTCCAAGAACAGGACAAAAACACAAGAAGAAGGCAGTAGAAAACTTATAGAAGCAGAGATTGACAAAACTGAGGCTGGAACAGCTCTTATTTTCACAGATGGCTCGTGTAAGATGAACCCGGGACCATGCGGTGCAGGAGCCTGTGTCTTTTTACCTGGCCAAGATGAGTGGGTGGAATTAAAGAAACCGGTGTCCAGGTTAGCATCCATACTCCTTGGTGAATTGGTGGCAATATCCATTGCGTTGCAGTTTATTGGGGGTGAGATGGTACAGAAAAGGATTAAGGGGGTGAAGATTTTCTCAGACAGTCAGTCAGCTGTAGGACTTCTTACCCTGGGCTGGGTTCCATCCTCTTATCAGGGAACAGTGAACCAGGTGAAAAAGCAAATAGATGGCTTGAGAGAGAAAGGTGTAGGGACAGACATAGCATGGACACCGGGACATGCAGATATAGCTGGCAATGAAATAGCAGACAGACTTGCAAAGGAGGCAGCACAAGAGGCAGAAGACTTTGAGGAAGAAAACGACAGAGTGGTTACAATAACAGATATAAGGACAGCTGTAAAGGTTTCATGTAAGAAAAAGTGGCAAAGGCGATGGGACTTAACAAATTACGGAAGAACATTATACTCATTTAGGAAAGAAGTAGGATTAAAGACAAATAAACTGATGGTACAGAAATTCCCCAGAGTGATCTCAAAACTAAGAACTGGCTATTGCTTGAATGAATATTTAAATAAAATCGGGGTAGTGGACACACCTTTCTGCAGATGTGGACAAATTGAAACTTGTGAACACTATGTGCAAGACTGCCCAGACACAAGTGACTTAAGGGAAGAACTCCAGCTTAAAATGTTCCAACAAACTGGGTTAAATTTGTGGACGATTGAGCTATTCCTAGAAATGAAGAAGGAGGATGATCTCTACCAAGAGAGAATTGTCATTAATGACATTTTTGACGAATTTCTGGAGAGATCAGGTCGCCTAACTAAACAAACAACATAAACATTTTTTTTTTTTTTTTTTGCGCACCACCTATTACTTGCGAGCAGTTACTGTAGCGGAAATACTAAGAAGATAAATACCCGAGAGACATTGCGGCTTTTTGGCCTAGATTACAACGAGTTGTCTTGTTGGTGAATTGTCTTGTATTGAGTGTCCGTTTTAACTTTAAGTCATTTATTTATTTTTTTTCTTCCCAATTTGAGCAAAAATGACAACAGAAAACAAAAACAATCACTGAAGCAAGCAACGCATTTTTTTTCTGAGAATTTTTCAGGTTTGAAAATCACACTAATTTGGCAGGCTCAATCGAGCGGAGCGTTGCATAGCAAGGGCAAAGGGCCATAATTTAGCGCTTGCCTTATGCAACTCTGCCCTGGTGTATGAATATCATTTGACGTGTCACCTGTAACAATTTAAATTCTGATTCACAGCTAGTGGTGCACTGCCATCATGCGAGGTCGGGTATAAAAGCCAAGGCCGCGCCGGGCCGGGCCGAGCCGCCGAGCAAAAAATTGCCGATCCGAAGATTTTATTTTTCGGAATTCTAACCGAAGAAGAAATGTTAGTGGTAATGTTTAATACGATAATGTTAATTATATCAACTGTGATAGTCAGCATAGTTTTTGTTCTTTTTGGTGCCCTAATTTTTGTTTTATTGCAATTTTGCATTTTTTTAGGGGTATAAAAGCCAAGGCGGTTTTTATCGTACGTTTTGATCGAATTTGAATGATGTAGACGTGGATGTGTGAAAAAAGGTAGATGACAACCCCAAAAAAGTATTTTCTAAACCTTTAATTGTAATAATTCCAGTCAATTCCTTTTTGTATCTGTAATAACCGTATTTTTGGTGGTTTTATGTAGGCCACGTCGTAATGAGCCGCAATGGACGGCAATGTCAGATAAATGGTAAGGGCATTTAAATATACTATCTGAATGGTAGGAACTAAAGATAGAGCTTTATGAAACTCATCATATTTCTTAATCATGTTTTAGATATATTAATTATGTTTTGATACTTACCTATTGTATTATTATTGCTTATTAATATGCTTCAGTCAGACAGCTTACTGTGGATGTGTGATGGATGTAGAAATTAAAAATTAGAACGAGTTGTCCTGGTCCATTGTTTCCTTATAAATGAGTGTGCACATTCTTTCGCCAAAAATGGCAACTGCCCTTCTTGAATCAGTGGAAGGGAGTGAATGACTGAAGAAAATATTTCATGTTCAATCTCCACGAAAGAAGGCTGCCGACCTCAGCAGGTATCGAACCCGCGTCCTCCTGAACATCAGTTAGTAAAGAGCTCCTTCTGGCAGTAAACAGAACCCTGCAGGCACACAACGTTGAATCAACGTTGTTTCAACCTTGATTCAACGTGGAGTGCCTGCTGGGAACATTTTTTAAAAACTTTTTCTAAAAAAAAAGTTTGGTGGACAAGATTGTTTATTTCCCTTACAAAGTATCCCAGTGTCGTTTTAACGACGTCGAATCAACGTCGAAAAAACCTGAAGTCCTCGACCAATCATTGAAACAACGTCGCATATACAAACTTTATCCACTGGGATAACAGTCTGATGTCACTTAACAACATGGATCGTCATTCGAATCGGATCATTTCGGTCGTTGTGTGCCCTCCCTTTCGGTCCTTTTCGGTCGTTTCCTGTAATAAGGCAATTCTAAAAATAGAAACAAAAATAAAATAAGAAATTCGATCAATTAAGGTGATTCTGATGAGTATATTTGATTTTATCACGGACACATAATAAGTATAATCAAATTCAAATATCATAAGGCCAAAAAGAAGTAATTTAACCGATGAATTTGACAGAAATTTGGAATTGTCAATACTTTTTCACCGCCTTGGCTTTTATACCCCTGGATTTCGGAAAACAGTTATTAAAAGATAAATAAGCAATGTAGATAAGTGAAACTACTTGTATCTATCTATCTATCTATCTTCTTATACTGAGTCGGTCATATTGTACATAGGAGGTGATTGGGTGCGCATGCGCGCGAGTGCATTCTTCCTGTTTTCCGGGAAACAATTTTTGGATATTTTTGGAATTTAAGGAATACCCTGGATGAGTCCTTTAACTTTTTCTCCTTAACTTTGTTTAAATATTTAGTTACTTGTTTATTTTGCAGGTTTAGTTAGGTTTTTACGACTTTTCATATTTATCACATCCCGGATAATTTGGCTTGGTATTTTTTACTTTTGCACCGAAACAAAACTAGTTCCGGTTTCGCGGCGGATTGACATTAAGGTAAACAATTAAGTTTAAATGTGATTTTTGATGATATTGCCCAACGGAGGAGACTTTCCCAGACACCACTTTATATTTATTGCCCTTCAGTAACCAAAGAGTCACCAGAAAACCAACAATAATGAGCCATTTTGCATTTGACCTTCTTTTTGGAGTATGTTGCATGTTGCTGGCAACAAGACTTGCATCTCTTCTTAGTTGCAGTGGACAGGTCCTACAGGAAATCCCAGTTAACTTTTACCCAGTTTATGCGGACACACGTGGTACAACAGCAATCGACCGTAACTTTGCATTTCATTTGCCCCATGTTTGTACAATATCAATCCTAAAAAAATCTCTAAGAATGAAGGGGTTTCCTGGTTCAAATAAACTTTTCTACTTGTATATATTTACAGTTGTTATAGGTAATGCTTGGGATGTTGAATCAAATCCTGGTCCAGACTCCCGAAATGACAGTTCACACTTCCCTTGTGGACTCTGTCAAAAAAGTGTTGGTTGGGAAGACCGGGGAATTTGTTGCGACACCTGCAATGTCTGGTATCACATAGGATGTCAAGGCATGTCATCAACTATGTATAGTTTTTACAACAGATCATTGAATAAAAATGTTGCATGGGAGTGTTTGAAATGTGGAATGCCAAACTTTTCCACATCTCTGTTTGACACCTCATCTTCTATAGACACCTACAACCACTTTGAACCTTTATCTACCCTATCCGAGCCTGATAGTCCGATACCAGACAACATTGGCCCACCCACGGCAGCTTCATCGCCCATTGTGCAGCAGTCAAAAGAAGCTAAACGAAAGACCAAAAAGGCGGTCCTTAACCATCCCCTCAGAATATTGATCATGAATTGTCAGTCAATAAAGAATAAAAGGGCTGAACTTCATACAATTATCGACTCGGCGAAACCAGACATCATTTTGGGCAATGAGTCTTGGTTAACCCCAGAAATTAAAAACTCGGAAATTTTCCCTGAATCCTTTGAGGCCATCCGGAAAGACAGAGTTGGGGATGCACATGGAGGTGTCTTCGTGGCTTTCAAGCGAGACCTACTTTGTACAGAAACTCCGGAGTTGGACACCAACTGTGAACTAGTTTGGTGTAAATTGAACATCATTGGATGTAGGACTTTGTACCTTGGATCTTTTTATCGCCCACCAGATCAGATTGACCCAGAATATCTTGAGGCTTTTAATTCATCTTTGTCTAGGATAATGTCAAATGCAAATGCCCATATTTTGGTTGGCGGAGACTTTAATTGTGGTGACATTGAATGGTGCAGCATGCAGGTGCCCCATGGGGTGCCTAAAAGGCAGACACAGCAACAACTTTTGGATATAATAAAAGAACACTGCCTGGCCCAAGTTGTTAACATACCCACCCGGCAAGAAAAGACCCTTGATTTATTGTTTACAAATTCTCCATCCCCAGTAAGCCGAGTTAAGGGGATGCCCCCGATTGGCAAAGCTGATCATGACATAGTCCTTGTTGAGTATGACATAAAAGCTAAACGAATCAGACAAGTCCCGCGTAAAGTTTTTCTCTACAAACGTGCGGATATGGATGGTCTGCGAGACCATATGGCGCGATTTAAGGATTCGTTCCTTTCCTCTGACCTCTCACACATGTCAGTTAATGACCTGTGGGTCAGTTTTAAGTCCGAATTAACCACGGCAATGGAAAGGTTTATACCAACTAAAATGACCAAAACAAAATATAGGGCACCATGGATCGATAACACGATCAAGCATCTCATCAGAAGACGGAATAGAATGTATTTTCGTGCTCGCAAGTCTAGCAGCCCTGACGTTAAGAACCATTACAAACGGTTCAGAGCACATGTGCAAAAGGTTATAAGAGATGCATATTGGAAGCATGTTTCCAGCATCTTTACCTTTGAAGATGACAATATAGATCCCGATAGTCCCCAAAAGAATGGTAAAGTTAAAAAGTTTTGGTCATTCGTAAAGTCCCTGAAAAAGGATGCGTTTGGGATCACTTCGCTAAGGGAAAATGGAATTCTAAAAACAGATGCGCGCGATAAGGCTAATATTTGCAATAAACAGTTTCAATCAGCATTTACGCGTGAAACTGATGGTGAGCTACCATCTAAAGGTGCAAGTTCGTTCCCCTCTATGGGGGACATAACAGTTGACCCCAATGGAGTCGCTAAACTGTTAGGTAAGCTCAAGATACATAAGGCATCTGGGCCCGATGACCTGAATGCCAGGGTACTTAAGGAATGTAGTGCTGAAATATCTCCTGTGTTGGCCTTTATCTTCAATCAATCACTTGCCCAGGGCACTGTACCAGATGACTGGCGACAAGCAAATGTAACCCCGGTCTATAAAAAAGGGGAAAAATATGATGCAGCAAATTATAGACCAGTGTCGCTAACATGCATCTGTTGCAAAACCTTGGAGCATATATTAGTAAGCAACATCAACAAGCACTTAGCCTTTGAGAGCATTCTTGCTGACTGTCAACATGGTTTCCGGAGTCAAAGGTCTTGCGAAACGCAGCTTGTTCAATTTTACCATGACATTGTGAGCAATCTGGATGGGGCCATAAATCGTGGCCACAAACAGACTGACTTGATCATCATGGACTTTGCTAAGGCCTTTGACAAGGTACCTCACAGAAGGCTATTACATAAACTGGAGTACTATGGGATAAGAGGATCCACGCATAGGTGGATTAGCTCATGGCTCTCTGGGCGCTCACAACAAGTTGTACTTGATGGCCAAGCGTCTGATCCAGTCCCTGTTTTATCTGGAGTCCCCCAAGGTTCGGTCCTTGGACCGGTCCTTTTCTTGGTTTTCATTAATGATCTCCCCGACAATATCAGGTCATCGGTCCGTTTGTTTGCTGATGATTGTGTCCTGTATAGGAACATATATTCTCCTTCTGACTGTCTTATTTTACAAGATGACCTGGATCAACTTGCACAGTGGGAGGCCGATTGGCAAATGAAGTTCAATGTGGCCAAATGTCACTCAATGAGAGTGTCACGACACCCTCCGGACAAGCAAATTAAGTTTGACTATACTCTTCACCAGCAAGTTTTGGAGCATGTTCAATCCGCCAAATATCTTGGTATCACCATCACTGACGATCTTGATTGGGGTCAACATATCTCAGAGATTACATCTAAAGCAACTAGGACTTTGGGATTCCTTAGACGGAACTTGGCTTTTGCACCTAGGCAGACAAAGGATGTTGCATATAAAACATTGGTTCGCCCTCAACTCGAATATGCATCACCCATTTGGCACCCCTATGTTAAAACTCAGACTCAGCAGGTGGAGAAGGTGCAGAGGACAGCTGCTCGATGGACCTGTAGGCGATGGCGAAATAGAAGTAGCGTCGGTGACATGCTTAATGAGCTAGAGTGGCCGTCCCTGGAGGCCCGTCGTGAGCAGTCCTCTTTAACCTTCTTCTACAAGATACACTCTGATTCAGTGTCTATTGATAAAGATAGGTACTTGACCCCTGTAACACTGTCGACCCAAACAAGGGCATCAAAATTAAACGACTCACAATATCGTAGATACCAGTCCTATAGTGATGCCCTGAAGAACTCGTTTTTTCCTAGAACTATTCCCCAATGGAATAGTCTTCCCTCCTCTGCGGTGAATGCCAAGTCCGCAGAAGAGTTCAAAGCCCGCACAGTGTAAGATTGGGTCTCAGAGGTATGCGTTTTAGGATACCTCTGTTATGCAGATTGTAAATAGTTTTAAGGACGCATCCAGTGCCTCTCTTTTTTTTCTTTTTTTTTTTTCAGCTAAATTCTAAATTTAGCCACCCAATCAACTGAGGTAATGGCCAGATATGACCGACTCAGTATAAGAAGATAGATAGATAGATAGATATTTGGCCATTACCTCAGTTGGGTGCGTAGCTAAATTTAGAATTTAGCTGAAAAAAAAAAAAAAAAAAAAAAGAGAAGTTGTAGTTATAACATATCTAATTCATAATAATTTAATCCCACATTCACCAAAATATATATCTTACTTGTACCTAGAGACTAAAAATAAAATTTTCGGTAGGCTCGGCGGCTCGGCCCGGCCCGGCGCGGCCTTGGCTTTTATACCCGACCATCATGCGAACATTGTGTACACCCACAAATACATTCAGAATAGTTACTGGTGACACGTCAAATGACATTCATACACCACCATTAAGTTACACTGAAACGAAATACATAAAAAACACGGGAAATTACAGATAAAAGACAATGAAACATTCATTCATAAGTCAGGTTTCGGTCAGGTATTTAGCTTATGGCTTACATATTGTTTAAGTACGTCACGTGACGGAAACCTGTCCGTATGGGTAAAATCCCACCCAAAAGAGTATAGCTAAAAAGTGGTGCGTAAATTTACCGGAACGGACCTAATTACCGGAACGGACCCATTCCCCCCCCCCCCCCCCACCCTCCGCCATTTTATGCATTTTGATTATTACTTTTTATTTTCCACCTGCATATTGAATTGATCCTTAAATAAAATAAATACCATTTTGGAAAGTCCTTTGATTGCCTTGTGCAATATTATGAAACTGTTACATTGCAGTATGACCACAGTAATACAGAATTTCTTTAGATTATTTTAGACGAGATAAATCAAACTTATATCCTTGTAAACCCTACGTTTCTCTACGTAAAATATTGTTTTCCAGGATGTTCATTACATGCACTTGATAACGTGATTATTTTTGTTTATTTCTCCTGTTGGTACGTTTGTCTCCTTGTGGGACATACAATTCTTTTTTTCTCTGTTTCATTTCTCCTGTTGATCATAGATTGTGGGTACTCACTAGAACCTCATCATTTGGACTTTCCTAACGAGCAACCACAATCTATGTTAAAAGAAGAAATAAGAAACACATATCAAAATCACACCTAAAAACCCAATAGCCATGTTGCGGACTTTTTTTTCTTCTTTTCTTTTCCTTTTTTTCACTCCATTTCTTTTTTTCTTTCTTTTAATTGTTCTTTTAAGCTGACGTGCGTTATTTCGACCATTTACACCTCTTTTACACCCAATTAAAAGACCGACACATCGTTTTAACGATTCTGGGACAACTCGGCACATAGCAGACTCGGCACATAACAAACTCGGCACCAAGCAAAGTCGGCACATAACAAACTCGGCACGTAGCAAACTCGGCACATGACCAACTCGGCCTATACAAACGGCACATAATTAGCTGATTGAGCCAATTATCTATTGTTTACTTGGGTATGATAATTACCAAACACCAAACAAACAATCAAATTAAAGTTACATGTGAAAAAGGGACCAACTAAATAGGGTTATAAGACTTAACCCACAGCTCCCATCAGAGACACCAAAGGGAAAGAAAAACAAACATGAAACAACAGACCCTAATGGAAACATCAATAGCGGAAAGCCAAAAGGACAGTTACTTTCCCACACAATGGCAAATAGGCTATCCAAAATAAAATAATATAAGCGACACAAACATCCAAAGACAAACCATAAAAAAATTAAACCGCAACAGAAGAACCGCCTTGGAACGGTCGGGGGGGGGGGGCTTAAATCGATTTTACGTGGCCACAATCCTCGCCCTTACTTCCGTTGGGATTAAGACAAATTTGTTCAGTCCGCATGAAGGCCTTCCAACTCATCAGTGCAACATCTCCGTGAAAGTACACTTTCAGGTTTGTCAGATTATAAGCCTAATATACTTTTGATGACTTTGAACTGCGGAATATAAATCGACTGACGAATTATTTGGTTTCTGTTTATTTTTTTTTCTTTAATTCCTTTCTTGAGGTCATGAGATTAACAACTAGCCATTCGAAATATTATCAAACTCCAAGGGACTGTAAATTTTCGTTTGAAATAACAGTAGTTTGAGACACAAATGAAATCTAATGAACAGATAGAAAAAAATGAAACAAAAGTGGCCAAATAAGTTCTATAAAAGGGTTAGCCTTTTGGAAGCAAGGAATACACCACAGAACTGGAAAATATGAGGTGTACATGTTTTCTGGGCCAGACTAGCTAGTTTCGGCCAATTAGGCCTCATCAGTGACCCTCAAATATTTTCAAAATTCCACAATGGAATCAATGATCCCAAAGGACAAGCAAATATAAACTACACTATGATGTAGGACAGGGAGACTTTTTACGGCCGCCACACTTTCCCATGGTCACGGGTCGTTTCGCCCGTGAGTCGTTTCGCCAATGAGTCGTTTCGCCCGTGGGTCGATTCGCTCTGAGTCGTTTCGCCCTGGGTCGTTTCGCCCGCGGGTCGTTTCGCCCTGATTTGGTGGGTCGTTTCGCCCTGATTTTTTTAAGCCCTATGGATTGAGGTTAGATATGTTTTGGTATATAAAGGGTCTAACTGTTGGTTTTCTTTGCTCCAGCATTTCAGTGGTTTCTTGCTGTCGAGTCCTCACCGTTGTTTAATCTCTGTGGTTGTTTGATTATTTGTGTACACGGAGATGTTTCACTGATGAGTTAGGAAGCCTTCATGCGGACTGAACAAATTTTTTGTCTAAATCGCGACGGAAGTAAGGGCGAGGATTGTAGCCATGTAAAATCGTATTAAGCCCCTCCCAGTGAAATTCGTTTCCGCTGACCGTTCGAAAGGCGGTTCTTCCGTCGCGGTTTATTTTTGTTATGGGTTGTCTTTGGGTGTTTGTGTCGCTAATGTTATTTTATTTTGGATAGCCTATTGGCCATTTTGTGAGAAAGTAACTGTCCTTTTGGCTTTCCGCTGTTGGTGTTTCCATTAGGGTCTGTTGTTTCATGTTTGTGTGTCTTCCCCTTTGGTGTCTCTGATGGGAGCTGTGGGTTGATTGTATCGATTCCTGATCATTGCCTCCACTTCTATTTTGATGGGTGTATGGGCAGTCCTGGAAAATACTGTAATATCCTCGTTTGGTGCTATATTTGACCTTGATCTTCTTTTCATGGTTCACTGACTTTGAAAAATATTGCGTCAAACCTAATCAGAAGGGCATTCCGATCTCTAATGGTTCGGGGGAAGAACGTTTCTTTATAAATGTCAGTTCTTGCAGTAAGGGTCTGAAACGTCATTGAATGGTGCTTTCTACAGTGCCTAGCTGGGGGAACAAGGTCATCCATTGGAATGCTGGACCGTTATACCTTTGTATAAGAGTAGGAGTCTACTGTCTCTTCTCCTTTTCTTGAGAGACTCCCATCTTTATTTTCCTAGAATTCCAGTCATGCTCCCAGTTTCAAAGCAGTTACAGAATCAGAATTGTTCACTATACTATTTATGTTCATTTATCAATATTTACATTTCCAGTGTAAAGTAGAAGTAAATCAAAGATCAGGAATTGATACAATTAACTTACTCCACCCATAAAAGACACCAAAGGGAAAGAAATACAAACATTAAGCGACCAGACCATAATGGAAACCTAAACAAAGGAAGGCCATAAGGACAGTTACTTTCCCACAAAATGGCCATATGGCCATCCAAAACCAAAAGACACAAGTGATACACACAGTAAGTAACAAACAACAACATAAATAAATAAATCGCCACAGAAGAGCCGCCTTGGAACGGCCAGTGGAAGATTTCCACTGGGGGGCTTAAATCGATTTTACGTGGCCACAATCCTCGCCCTTACTTCCGTCGTGATTTAGACAAATAATTTGTTCAGTCCGCATGAAGGCCTCCTAACTCATTAGTGCAACATCTCCGTGAACACAAAAATCAAAGAACCACAGAGGTGAGACAACGGTGAGGACTCGACAGCAAGAAACCACTGAAATGCTGGAGCAAAAGAAAACCAACTGTTAGACTCCGATGAGCCCGACCAGAGACAGAGCATCAGGCACCAACCAACATTATCTCTCTAATTTTCAATAAGCCTTAACGTTGGAGCCGTCATAGAATTTGAGGCCTGACCCACCAGCGTGCAATTAAAGAGGGAAGCAAAGTTGCCAACCGTGATTGGGTTAACTACCATGCATGCAGTCTGCCGTATAATATCCATGTTGTACCCAATCTTTTTATATCGAAGAATGATTTTACGAAATTTGGTGCTGAAGTCATTGCGGTTATATATTTTTCTGAATTTACATACTAAGTCACCATAAAATTCGGGTTCCGATAGACCTTGTTGCAGAAGATATTTAAGTCCAATATTGAATTTTGAAATTAAATCAGAATGGCGTCTATAAAATTTTGAAAAGGCTTTGCGTAGTTTATGGTACCGATAACCCTGATTAAGGAGTTTAGCCGTTAATAATTTATTACGAGTGTTGAAGTCAGTTACATGACTACACACTCTAGCAAATCGAATTAATTGCGAAATATAAACGCCATAGGATGGCGCACGAGGAACATCACCATCCTAAAAAGGAAAATTTACAATCTCAAAATCAAAGTCATCGCGTTTATCATAAATTTTGCACGAAACAAATCCATCTACAATAGATAGATGTAAATCCAAAAACGGGCCTCGGTATCAGAAGAATTTGCTTTATTTAACTGAAGTTCTAGGGGGTAAATCTGACTGATCAAACCATCAAAATAGGTATTATCAATATTTAATAAATCATCTAATATCTAGAAGTAGAGCTAAAAGCTTCAATAATTTCAGATTGGTTATCAATGGAAAGCGACAAAATGAAGTCTCTTTCATAACAATACAAGAACATATCAGCCACAAGAGGTGCGCATTTAGTACCCATCGGAATACCCACAATTTGTCTAAATAACTTAGTACCGAATCTAATATAAATATTGTCAAGTAGAAAGGTGAGGGCATCACACACTTTCTGACATGACCAAAGTGTATAATTTTTATGCTCTTTAGGAGTGAAAAATGCATTTCTTACATTGCATGCAAGATAGAGAGAATCTTCTCCGTGAAAAGCCTTTTCAATTAAATCATTAAGCTTTTCTTTTGTAAGATTATGAGGAAGTGTAGTGTAAAGAGTGGAAAAATCGTAGGTAGACAGACTAGAAGCACGAAAATGTTTAGATTTCAATTTATTTAAAACCTCATTCGAATTTTTTATAGACCAAAACAGATTTCTTCCTGATCTTTCAAAGAGTTTATCACAATATTTAATTACATGCGTTTTAATAGCAGTAAGACAGGAAGTTAATAATTTAGAAAGTTCAGTGGTAATGCAAGAGCTAGAATTTGCAATAAACCGTGCTTTGTAAGGTTTTTTATGAAGTTTAGGTAACCAGTATAGCGTAGGAAGCTTGTCTTGGCCTTCGTCAACACACACAGCAAACTTGGTGGCTGAAAGACAAACATGTTTATCTACTATAGCTCTCTCTTCAGCTAAAGGCTGAAGTTCATAGGCCTTAGTACCACCAAGCTCCTGCTTAAGCGTGTTAACATAGTGGAGCCGTCACACAACGACGACGTTGTTAGCGGCCTTGTCTGCAGGGGCCAAAACAAACTTCTTATGAAATTCTTGAATACCTAGTTTAAGATGACGTAAAGACGTCTTGGGCTTAGGATGTAATAAGTTAGTATTTTGAGAATAGAAAGAAATGCGTTTATTCACTAGTTTTAAAATGCTAAGTTTCCATTATGGTCTGGTCGCTTAATGTTTGTATTTCTTTCCCTTTGGTGTCTTTTATGGGTGGAGTAAGTTAATTGTATCAATTCCTGATCTTTGTTTTACTTCTACTTAAGGGCTTTATGCTCAACATACTCTCGCTTACACCATCGATTACCGAATTCATTCAAGGAAGCAGCGATTTCATCTCTACATTTACTGAAATCAATTTTAGAAGGAAACCGATATTTCTGTCCTTTAGAAATTATATTCCTTATCCTAGAATCAGGAATAATTTTCAAATTGCCAGTAATTACATGACCAGCAGCAGGATAGCAATACTTTGAGTTTTTACAATCACATGAATCAGGAGTATTAGTATCAATATCAAGATCTGAAACAAGTTTATTGAAATTAAAAATGATAGATCTAACAGGTTTGTTATATTTATAGCAAATTATAGGTGTTTCAGTATTTTGAAAATAAGCAGGAATGGAAGAAAGCACCGATCTCTCACGGAAGATACTGGGCAAATCTATATAATCCATACCCTTATTAATGAAGGATATTTTGAAGAAATGGCTTTTATGATTAATTTCAGAATCAATGTAAGGACGGAGAGTATGCTGAGTATAGCCTCTAGTTAAGAGAGCCGCATCATATAACTGATGAGAACAATCGTAGAATTTATTCGCCTCGGTGTCCAGAAGACGTAAAACAGAAACGGGTAATGAACTTAAAAATGAAAGCATAGAGTGGCGTCCATGATTTAATAATATAATTGACAGTCACTTCAGTCTAGTATTGTTTCGTTTAAACGCACGTGATTTACGTTTAAAGTTACCATTTTTCCTGGTGCCGTGAGATCTAGTTCTGCGTTTTCGACATTCCAGGAGTGAGAAAATATCAAAGTCCGGCATTCTGGAAATATTACCCTCATGATAAATGTTGTCATTTAATCCCAGTGGAAAAGGGGTCTGTAAAAATTTAATCCATTTCAGTTCAGCTTCATGTCTTTTGATTATTTTGAATCTAGATGTAGAATTTGCATCGTAATAAAGTTTTTCCACTGGTTGTATAACAATGTTATTTACAGAATGACCTGTACGTCGAAAATGACGGTACAAGAAAGTGTCAGTTTTCTTAGGCTTACTCATTCTACGATAATGCTCGTTCAATCTAGTTTTAAGCATGCGGTTAGTTTGGCCGACGTACTGCATATTACAGTTTGCAGCACGTCAAGTAATTAGATAAATTAAATTTGTAGACTGTCATGTCAAATCAGACATGTTAACTACAGAGAAGCGTCTACCGTTTACAGATGAAGTAACGGTAGACGCAGTGCTTAAATGCGAACAACATCTGCACCTCTTGGCATTGCACTTAGAAATACTAGGATACATTCCACTTCTTTTCCACGGATTAGTATATTTTCGAAGGATGGGCGATTTGAGAGGAGATAGTCTTATACGAAGACTACTCCCAAAAACATTGGTATTGCCTGCTCCTTTGAGATTAACTGAAGTTACAGAAGACAAATTTAAGGGTCTAACCAATACCGAAGGCAACATAGTATTAAAGTTCTTAATAGAATGGGGAATCCGTACAGAAGAAGCAGAGTGTAACCTAAGGGGTGATATTGATATTTTAAATGTATTTGTAATACTCATTTTGGTTAATAAGGTTGTGATACCGTCAAAACTAAAGCGATGTTCATACCGGTTATTAAATAAATAAATAAAACAGCATATAAAATTACTGAAGAAGATTCCTTCGAATAGAAGGAAGGTACAACAAAAGCCCACAAAACATCCTAGTCTACTTAAAGTACCGGGATGTCAAACAAGCAGTTGTTATACAACGAGGAACGAACATCGGTTTAATAATGACCTTCAACAGGTATCTAAAGGATGTCAATTGATGGAACAGTGAAAAGCAATTGTATAAGCAATCCCTGAGGATTGGAAAAATAAAAGAAAAAATAAGAGCATTAATTAAAGTCTAATTCATATTTCCATGAACGCATCGAATCACATGATTTTCGGAAGGGCATTCCAATCTCTAATGGTTCGGGGGAAGAACGTTTCTTTATAAATGTCAGTTCTTGCAGTAAGGGTCTGAAACGTCATTGAATGGTGCTTTCTACAGTGCCTAGCTGGGGGAACAAGGTCATCCGTTGGAATGCTGGACCGTTAGAGCTTTGTATAAGAGTAGGAGTCTACTGTCTCTTCTCCTTTTCTTGAGAGACTCCCATCTTAATTTTCCTAGAATTCCAGTCATGCTCCCAGTTTCAAAGCAGTTACAGAATCAGAATTGTTCACTCTACTATTTATGTTCATTTATCAATATTTACATTTCCAGTGTAAAGTAGAAGTAAAACAAAGATCAGGAATTGATACAATTAACTTACTCCACCCATAAAAGACACCAAAGGGAAAGAAATAAAAACATTAAGCGACCAGACCATAATGGAAACCTAAACAAAGGAAGGCCATAAGGACAGTTACTTTCCCACAAAATGGCCATATGGCCATCCAAAACCAAAAGACACAAGTGATACACACAGTAAGTAACAAACAACAACATAAATAAATCGCCACAGAAGAGTCGCCTTGGAACGGTCAGTGGAAGATTTCCACTGGGGGGCTCAAATTGATTTCACGTGGCCACAATCCTCGCCCTTACTTCCGTCGCGATTTAGACAAATAATTTGTTCAGTCCGCATGAAGGCCTCCTAACTCATCAGTGCAACATCTCCGTGAACACAAAAATCAAAGAACCACAGAGGTGAGACAACGGTGAGGACTCGACAGCAAGAAACCACTGAAATGCTGGAGCAAAAGAAAACCAACAGTTAGACTCCGATGAGCCCGACCAGAGACAGAGCATCAGGCACCAACCAACATTATCTCTCTAATTTTCAATAAGCCTTTACGTTGGAGCCGTCATAGAATCTGAGGCCTGACCTACCGGCGTGCAATTAAAGAGGGAAGCAAAGTTGCCAACCGTGATTGGGTTAACTACCATGCATGCAGTCTGTCGTATAATATCCATGTTGTACCCAATCTTTTTATATCGAAGAATGATTTTACGAAATTTGGTGCTGAAGTCTTTGCGGTTATATATTTTTCTGAATTTATATACTAAGTCACCATAAAATTCGGGTTCCGATAGACCTTGTTGCAGAAGATATTTAAGTCCAATATTGAATTTTGAAATTAAATCAGAATGGCGTCTATAAAATTTTGAAAAGGCTTTGCGTAGTTTATGGTACCGATAACCCTGATAAAGGAGTTTAGCCGTTAATAATTTATTAGGAGTGTTGAAGTCAGTTACATGACTACACACTCTAGCAAATCGAATTAATTGCGAAATATAAACGCCATAGGATGGCGCACGAGGAACATCACCATCCAAATAAGGAAATTTAACAATCTCAAAATCAAAGTCATCGCGTTTATCATAAATTTTGCACGAAACAAATCCATCTACAATAGATAGATGTAAATCCAAAAACGGGGCCTCTGTATCAGAAGAATTTGCTTTATTTAACTGAAGTTCTAGGGGGTAAATCTGACTGATCAAACCATCAAAATAGGTATTATCAATATTTAATAAATCATCTAAATATCTAGAAGTAGAGCTAAAAGCTTCAATAATTTCAGATTGGTTATCAATGGAAAGCGACAAAATGAAGTCTCTTTCATAACAATACAAGAACAGATCAGCCACAAGAGGTGCGCAATTAGTACCCATCGGAATACCCACAATTTGTCTAAATAACTTAGTACCGAATCTAATATAAATATTGTTAAGTAGAAAGGTGAGGGCATCACACGCTTTCTGACATGACCAAAGTGTATAATTCTTATGCTCTTTAGAAGTGAAAAATGCATTTCTGACATTACATGCAAGATAGAGAGAATCTTCTCTGTGAAAAGCCCATTCGATTAAATCATTAAGCTTTTCTTTTATAAGATTATGAGGAAGTGTAGTGTAAAGAGTGGAAAAATCGTAGGTAGACAGACTAGAAGCACGAAAATGTCCAGATTTCAATTTATTTAAAACCTCATTCGAATTTTTTATAGACCAAAACAGATTTCTTCCTGATCTTTCAAAGACTTTATCACAATATTTAATTACATGCGTTTTAATAGCCTAATATAGTAATTTAATAAAGTCTAATTCATATTTCCATGAACGCATCGAATCACATGATTTTCGGTGACGTCAAGTGACGTCATTCTAAAGCATGGTTCATTATTTTGTATACATGTATATATCTGTTTGCCTCATCGCTTTGTCTTTTGTTGAGTATGTGAAAGGACATTTGTAGTCTCTTTCCTTGTATATAAGTATTACATGGAATTGATCTGGAATGTCTGTGGGGCCAGGCACCTTCCTATCATGTGTTTGTTATTCTCAGCCAGGTGATATTTATATTATTTTATTTCTCTCTCTTTTTTTTACTTCTTCATCTTCTTTCCTAAATCGTCAATAATTACTAAAATTTGCCTCCTGTATATCAAAAATTCATGGAAGATGGAAAGCAAACTCTATGACTATTGCCCTTATGATTTTTTAGAATTTGGCTGAGTTCAATACTTGTACATGCTGGGAAGATTGTTGATCCTTTTGGTCATTTTGTATCATCACTCCATGTAGTATTGTCTTTGACTCTTTTTTTTCATATTTTCCCAAAGTATTTGGACACCTTAGCTCCTTACCATAATTGTTCCAAAACTTGAACAAGTATGGTTTACTACCTAACGTGGTGCCTGTGGGTGGCTAGACGACTGGCGAACAGTGTAGACCCTGAAGAGATGCCGAACTCTTTGGCATCTTGTCTGGGTTTGCACTGTTTGCTCTCGCCTGTGTGTCTGGGTGCTTGAAGTAAATATGGAACTTTGTTCGTTGTAAAATTTGTAAATAATTTGAGGGCCGCAAGGGAGATTAGTTATTGTTCTAATTGTGTTACCCTCTTGAAATAAAGACTTTATTATTATTATTATTATTATTATTATCTACGGGCGTTGGTGACGTCAACGCTATTCCGCTCTTTGTAGACAAACAACGTTGCCCTATAAGCATTTTTTCGCCCAGTGATGAGAGGCAAATAATGTAAATATAAAAAATAAACTTATTTTTTCTGCTTTTCATGAAAGTATGAACGGCAACGGATCGCTAGCAAAGTTTACATGTTACTTTGCACGCGACCCACTGCGTTCATACTTCCATGAACAGCAGAAAAATAAATTTCATTTCTTAAAGTACTGTAAGAGATTCATTAATGATACTTGGTACAAAGTAGAAGTAAAACAAGGATCAGGAATCGATACAATTAACTTACTCCACCCATCAAAGACACCAAAGGGAAAGAAACACAAACATGAAACTTGCATCTTTGGATGGCAGATAATTCAAGCATCCATATTTGACATTGACCAACTTTTCACAGTTCACTGACTTTGTAAAATATTGCGTCAAAACCTAGCGACCATCCTACCATTCAAGTTAATTTCTCAAGAACTATAAGAGCTTTGTTAATGAACTTTGTAACAAGCTTGCATCTAGTGATGGCAATTATAATGCAATTATCCTATTTGACATTGATATAATGGGACTTATGGCTGTGAAAATTACTGTGTATATGTAAAAATGTGATATTTTTCTCATTTCTTATTGGCTATGTTTTAGAAACTGAAATAAGAAAAATAAAGTGTATGTGAGGACCCACTAATTGCTGTATAAAGTGGGGTTTAGGGGTGTGGGTTCTTCATTACATAGACTTGAGAGCTCGGTGCTTTCTTCCATTCCTGCTTATTTTCAAAATACTGAAACACCTATAGTTTATTATAAATATAATAAACCTGTTAGATCTATCATTTTTAATTTCAATAAACTTGATCTTGATATTGATACTAATACTCCTGATTCACGTGATTGTAAAAACTCAGTATATTGCTATCCTGCTGCTGGTCATGTAATTACTGGCAATTTGAAAATTATTCCTGATCCTAGGATAAGGAATATAATTTCTAAAGGACCGAAATATCGGTTTCCTTCTAAAATTGATTTCAGTAAATGTAGAGATGAAATCGCTGCTGCCTTGAATGAATTCGGTAATCGATGGTGTAAGCGAGAGTATGTTGAGCATAAAGCCCCTAAGGACTGGAAACTTAGCATTTTAAAACTAGTGAATAAACGCATTTCTTTCTATTCTCAAAATACTAACTTATTACCTCCTAAGCCTAAGACGTCTTTACGTCATCTTAAACTAGGTATTCAAGAATTTCATAAGAAGTTTGTTTTGGCCCCTGCAGACAAGGCCGCTAACACCGTCGTCGTTGTGTGACGGCTCCACTATGTTAACACGCTTAAGCAGGAGTTTGGCGGTACTAAGGCCTATGAACTTCAGCCTTTAGCTGAAGAGAGAGCTATAGTTGATGAACATATTTGTCATACAGCCACCAAGTTTGCGGTGTGTGTTACCGAAGGCCTAGACAAGCTTCCTACAATATACTGGTTTCCAAAAATTCATAAAAGACCTTACAAAGCACGGTTCATTGCAAATTCTAGCTCTTGCACTACCACTGAGCTTTCTAAATTATTAAGTTCCTGTCTTACTGCTATTAAAACGCATGTGATTAAATATTGTGATAAAGTCTTTGAAAGATCAGGAAGAAATCTGTTTTGGTCTATAAAAAATTCGAATGAGGTTTTAAATAAATTGAAATCCAGACGTTTTCGTGCTTCAAAGTAGAAGTAAAACAAAGATCAGGAATTGATACAATTAACTTACTCCACCCATAAAAGACACCAAAGGGAAAGAAATACAAACATTAAGCGACCAGACCATAATGGAAACCCAAACAAAGGAAGGCCATAAGGACAGTCACTTTCCCACAAAATGGCTCTATGGCCATCCAAAACCAAAAGACACAAGTGATACACACAGTAAGTAACAAACAACAACATAAATAAATCGCCACAGAAGAGCCGCCTTGGAACGGTCAGTGGAAGATTTCCACTGGGGGGCTTAAATCGATTTTACGTGGCCACAATCCTCGCCCTTACTTCCGTCGCGATTTAGACAAATAATTTGTTCAGTCCGCATGAAGGCCTCAAGTCTGTCTACTTACGATTTTTCCACTCTTTACACTACACTTCCTCATAATCTTATAAAAGAAAAGCTTAATGATTTAATTGAATGGGCTTTTCACAGAGCAGTTTCTTTCTATCTTGCATGTAATGTCAGAAATGCATTTTTTACTTCTAAAGAGCATAAGAATTATACACTTTGGTCATGTCAGAAAGTGTGTGATGCCCTTACCTTTCTACTTGACAATATTTATATTAGATTCGGTACTAACTTATTTAGACAAATTGTGGGCATTCCGATGGGTACGAATTGCGTACCTCTTGTGGCTGATCTGTCCTTGTATTGTTATGAAAGAGACTTCATGTTGTCGCTTTCCATTGATAACCAATCTGAAATTATTGAAGCTTTTAGCTCCAGTTCTAGATATTTAGATGATTTAATAAATATTGATAATACCTATTTCGATGGTTTGTCCATTTAGATTTAACGCCCCCCCCCCCCCAGAGCTTCAGTTAAATAAAGCAAATTCTTCTGATACAGAGGCCCCGTTTTTGGATTTACATCTATCTATTGTAGATGGGTTTGTTTCGTGCAAAATGTATGATAAACGCGATGACTTCGATTTTGAGATTGTAAATTTTCCTTTTTTGGATGGTGATTTTCCTCGTGCGCTGTCCTATGGCGTTTATATTTCGCAATTAATTCGATTTGCGAGAGTGTGTAGTCATGTAACTGACTTCAACACTCGTAATAAATTATTATTAACGGCTTAACTTCTTAATCAGGGTTATCGGTACCATAAACTACGCAAAGCCTTTTCAAAATTTTATAGACGCCATTCTGATTTAATTTCAAAATTCAACGTTGGACTTAAATCTCTTCTGCAACAAGGTCTATCGGAACCCGAATTTTATGGTGACTTAGTATATAAATTCAGAAAAATATATAACCGCAATGACTTCAGCACCCAATTTCGTAAAATCATTCTTCGATATAAAAAGATTGGATACAACATGGATCGAGAGGTACCGGGTTCGAATCCCACGAGCGGCAAGTGTTGTTTCCTTGAGCAAGAAACTTTATCCACATTGCTTAGTACTGGTTCTACCCAGGAAAAGAGGGCCACATGGAAGATTAGTACTAGTTTACTAAATGTGTTACCCTCTATAAATAAGGTCGATTATTATTATTATTATTTTATACGACAGACTGCATGCATGTTAGTTAACCCAATCACGGTTGGCAACTTTGCTTCCCTCTTTAACTGCACGCTGGTGGTTCAGGCCTCAGATTCTATGACGGTTCCAAACGTAAAGGCTTATTAGAGAGATGTAATTCAAGGTAATGTTGGTTGGTGCCTGATGCTCTGTCTCTGGTCGGGCCCATCGGAGTCTAATTGTTGGTTTTCTTTTGCTCCAGCATTTCAGTCGTTTCTTGCTGTCGAGTCCTCACCGTTGTCTCACCTCTGTGGTTCTTTGATTATTTGTGTTCACGGAGATGTTGCACTGATGAGTTAGCAGGCCTTCATGCGGACTAAACAAATTATTTGTCTAAATCGTGACGGAAGTAAGGGCGAGGATTGTGCCCACGTAAAATCGTTTTAAGCCCCCCAGTGGAAATCTTTCCAGTGACCGTTCCAAGGCGGTTCTTCTGTGGTGGTTTATTTATGTCGTTGTTTGTTACTTACTGTGTGTATCACTTGTGTCTTTTTAGTTTGGATGGCCATATGGCCATTTTGTTGGAAAGTAATTGTCCTTATGGCCTTCCTTTGTTTCGGTTTCCATAATGGTCTGGTCGCTTCATGTTTGTGTTTCTTTCCCTTTGGTGTCTTTGATGGGTGGAGTAAGTTAATTGTATCGATTCCTGATATTTGTTTTACTTCTACTTTGCTAACATCGATTTTCCGCAAAAAAAAAAAATCATTTTATTTTCTGATAAACATATTCTGGTATTTTTGCACAACTCAGACATTACGTAAAAGAGTCTTTGACAATCAGACATGAGCCTCGTCACGAGAAACAATAATCACTATCATTTTGTAGGAAAGTATCTGAGTAACTGTCCTTTTGGCTTTCCGCTTGAGATGTCGTTTCATCTCAATGTCGGGTAAAAAAAACCCCGCAAAACTGGAATCAACGTCTGCAAAATGACCTATACAGTGTTGACTCGGACATGAAACCTCAATCAATCATTCATTCATTAATTCGCTTATCCATCTCGATATATTCAACCGTCTGTTTGTCCGTCCGTCCGTCCGTACATCTACCAACGCACAACTCCATTCACTTATTCATTCGTTTATTCATTCAACCGTCTGTCCGTTTACCCATCCACTCCGTTTGTCACTCCCTTAAAATATAAATGCGGCGAAACGATCCATGGGCGAAACGACTCACGGGCGAAACGACTCATCCGATAAGGGCGAAACGACCCACCCCTGAAACCAGGGCGAAACGACTCAGGGCGAAACGACCCGGATTCTTTTCCAGACACCAGCTGCAGTGACGTTAAATATGTTCTACAAAAGGGTAAGCCTTTTGGAAGCAAGGAATACACCACAGAACTGGAAAATATGAAGTGTACATGTTTTCTGGGCCAGACAAGCTAGTTTTGGCCAGTTAGGCCTCATCAGTAACCCTCAAATATTTTCAAAATTCCACAATGTTATCAATGATCCCAAAGGACAAGAAAATATAAACTACACTGTGAT
This sequence comes from Lucinisca nassula, assembly GCA_963580285.1. Taxonomy (NCBI): domain Eukaryota; kingdom Metazoa; phylum Mollusca; class Bivalvia; order Lucinida; family Lucinidae; genus Lucinisca; species Lucinisca nassula. The sequence continues at coordinate 177,716,113 of OY757011.1, forward strand.
GTAGGGCAGGGAGACTTTTTACGGCCGCCACACTTTTCCAGACACCAGCTGCAAAGTCTAGTTTCATTAAGCAGTAGTTTGAGACATCAGTGTTTGATATAACGATGGCTCAAAATAGCACAGAACATCAAGTTAACATATCCATGAAATGAATAACCCCCAAGCCCCACTTATCTAGAGAAAACTGGGGTCTACGGGGGTATTCATTATTTTCCTTACTTTTGCTCAAAAACATAGATTGTGGGTGCTCGTTAGAACCGCCTCACTGGGGCGGTTCTGACGAGCACCCACAACCTGTGTTTGCAATATAAATAAGAAAAATATCCTAGATTTTCATCAGAAAATTCACCACTTTGGAGATATGAAAGAATACACTATGTCACACGGATGTGTTATCGTAATGATATTCGTAAATTGGTGAGTGTGTGTGTTTGAGTTTTTTAACCCACCATCAGCAAAGGTCATACAGAGACGGGACTTCGGTTTAAAGACTCATCTAAATGCACGGAGAAGCCCGGGATCGAACCCACGACCCCTGGTTTATGAGGCAAGTAGCATAACCACTACACCACGGAGGCCTTTATTTTGTTTTGGATAGCCAATTGGCCATTTTGTGGGAAAGTAACTGTCCTTTTGACTTTCCGCTTTTGCCGTTTCCATTAGGGTCTAGTTGTTTCATGTTTGTGCTTCTTTCCCTTTGGTGTCCGAATGGTAGAGCTAGGGACTAACTTCCCATATCACAGGTCCTGGTGTATGAATGTCATTTGACGTGTCACCAGTGACAATTCTGATAATTGTATCGATTCCTGATCATTGCTTTCACTTCTATTCTAAGTAAATCGGTTAGATATTTATATACAAAGGTACGCGCCTATGTCCGATATGTCTGTATGCATTAGAGTGTCATACTATCCGATTCAAGAAATAACTATTTGGATGAATATCAGTAATGTTTTTCAACTTATATCTGCTTCAAACACCACTAGGGAAAATGATTGTGGTGACCTGACACCCTGGGTAAGATTATTGTGAACTGACCCATATTCCGCATTTGACAAATTTATTTGTGAAAAAGGGCATGCTCAATGTGATAGAAGATGAAAATAGTGTGTATTTTGTATAAATGTCCTAAAAATTTGGTGGAAACCGGGGTGAAATTGGTCCGTTCCGGTACGTTCCGGTAGTTAGGTCCGTTACGGAAAATTTACGCACCCGCGAAACGATAGGTTACGGCTTTTACCTATTGAGTTTGCCTTCATAGCAACAATAACATCCGGTTGTTTAATTATGGCGAAACTTCGCTGTTTTTAGTGCTACAACCTAGTGCAGGTGTTTTCCTTACATTTAGAGTCGTATACATGCAAACTGAGCAGGTTGACAAGCCCGACTATTATATTTCGAAATAATGCTGAAATGAGAAACAGTAACAACGCAGACCGAATGAAATAACTGAATGTTACCCTTTGACTTCTGAGGATGTCTCGTGCAGCTGTATCAAAATCTAGGGCAGATAAAGGACCAAAGTTGCCAGCATCTCAGACTCCGGTGGTATCACATGAAATTGTGCCTGGAAAATTTAATGATCATGATTGGTAAGTCCTTTCTTGACTTTACCCTGGAGCGTGGTGAGTGTTTGAGTTTTATGTCTCACAAACAGCTAAGGTGATAGCACAGTGGTAGAGTGTCCGCTTCGGGATCAGGAGGTCCATGGTTTAATCCCTGGCCACGCCATATCAATGGCGTAAAAATGGTACTAGGAACACCCTTGGCTGATGCTCGCATTATCAGGGGTAGTCCTAAGAAGGTAATTTAGGTAAATGAATGCAGGTCATTATTTGTTAACTGTTAATGGATACACCAGCCTTGATAGCTCAGTGGTAGAGCATCCGCTTCGGGAATTGGCGGTCGCGGGTTGGATCCCCGGCCGCGCCATACCAAAGGCGTGAAAAATGGTACTAGGCAGAGCTCTCGGAAACACAGGATTCGTTGTTGTTGTTGTTGTATATCTATAAGGCATTTTTTCGCTGCCTATAAACTCATGGTACTTAAGTAAGTCACTTGTGCATTTCCCTATGTGAAAAACACATGATGCTCATAATACAATGACCTTCAAAATCTTTTAGTGCTCCTGATGTATTCCATCAGTGCATCTGTCAGTTCCTTCCTTCCTTGCTTACTAATGTCTTCAATCATGCCTGTCAACACTTTCAAGTTAATGTCTGTTACCAATTTCACCTCCTCCCTGGCCAGAATCTCTTCTACATTATACTCTAAAGTATCCCTTTCTGATTTAAATCTCTGACAGTGAAAAAGAAAATGATCCACATTCTCTTTCATGTTGCATGTCTCGCACAAACTTGACTGATCTTTGTTAATTTTTGCCTGGTGATCATTTAAGATTGAATGTCCACACAGCACCTGATTTACTGCAGAGAAAGTCCTTCTGTCCCTATCTCCATGACAGATCCTTTTTCCCACTTCCCCAATTATATCCTGCAATACATTCACTTTGTCTGAGCACTTGTACCTTCTTTCCCATTTTTCCCTTCCCTGTGATTTACACTCCCGTACGGCTTCTTTCTTGTCCAGGGTCGGTTTTACCTCATTATTTTTAATCATCTCTGATGCTGCCGCCTTTGCTTGTTGATCTGCCAACTCATTCCCCTCAATATCTTTGTGTCCGGGCACCCAATGAACTTTGACAATATTCTCCCTACACCTTACCTTTGCTAAACTCTCCTTGATGCTGAGAACTGTTTCAATCTTGTTAGTTGGCATTTCAGTACTGAAAGCAGTCTTAATAGCTGGTTGACAATCGGTCAGAATATGAACTACTCTGCCTTTGAAGTCTAGATCAGCCAAGAATTCTAGCCCGATCTGTATACCTACCAATTCTCCAGTATAATTGTTACCTATAGGAGAAACTCCCTTGTTCATCAAAACTGGTGTGCTGGAGTAACCCTCAAGGTAGACCACAGCACCAGCTCCATTACAAACGGTTCAGAGCACATGTGCAAAAGGTTATAAGAGATGCATATTGGAAGCATGTTTCCAGCATCTTTACCTTTGAAGATGACAATATAGATCCCGATAGTCCCCAAAAGAATGGTAAAGTTAAAAAGTTTTGGTCATTCGTAAAGTCCCTGAAAAAGGATGCGTTTGGGATCACTTCGCTAAGGGAAAATGGAATTCTAAAAACAGATGCGCGCAATAAGGCTAATATTTGCAATAAACAGTTTCAATCAGCATTTACGCGTGAAACTGATGGTGAGCTACCATCTAAAGGTGCAAGTTCGTTCCCCTCTATGGGGGACATAACAGTTGACCCCAATGGGGTCGCTAAACTGTTAGGTAAGCTCAAGATACATAAGGCATCTGGGCCCGATGACCTGAATGCCAGGGTACTTAAGGAATGTAGTGCTGAAATATCTCCTGTGTTGGCCTTTATCTTCAATCAATCACTTGCCCAGGGCACTGTACCAGATGACTGGCGACAAGCAAATGTAACCCCGGTCTATAAAAAGGGGGAAAAATATGATGCAGCAAATTATAGACCAGTGTCGCTAACATGCATCTGTTGCAAAACCTTGGAGCATATATTAGTAAGCAACATCAACAAGCACTTAGCCTTTGAGAGCATTCTTGCTGACTGTCAACATGGTTTCCGGAGTCAAAGGTCTTGCGAAACGCAGCTTGTTCAATTTTACCATGACATTGTGAGCAATCTGGATGGGGCCATAAATCGTGGCCACAAACAGACTGACTTGATCATCATGGACTTTGCTAAGGCCTTTGACAAGGTACCTCACAGAAGGCTATTACATAAACTGGAGTACTATGGGATAAGAGGATCCTCGCATAGGTGGATTAGCTCATGGCTCTCTGGGCGCTCACAACAAGTTGTACTTGATGGCCAAGCGTCTGATCCAGTCCCTGTTTTATCTGGAGTCCCCCAAGGTTCGGTCCTTGGACCGGTCCTTTTCTTGGTTTTCATTAATGATCTCCCCGACAATATCAGGTCATCGGTCCGTTTGTTTGCTGATGATTGTGTCCTGTATAGGAACATATATTCTCCTTCTGACTGTCTTATTTTACAAGATGACCTGGATCAACTTGCACAGTGGGAGGCCGATTGGCAAATGAAGTTCAATGTGGCCAAATGTCACTCAATGAGAGTGTCACGACACCCTCCGGACAAGCAAATTAAGTTTGACTATACTCTTCACCAGCAAGTTTTGGAGCATGTTCAATCCGCCAAATATCTTGGTATCACCATCACTGACGATCTTGATTGGGGTCAACATATTTCAGAGATTACATCTAAAGCAACTAGGACTTTGGGATTCCTTAGACGGAACTTGGCTTTTGCACCTAGGCAGACAAAGGATGTTGCATATAAAACATTGGTTCGCCCTCAACTCGAATATGCATCACCCATTTGGCACCCCTATGTTAAAACTCAGACTCAGCAGGTGGAGAAGGTGCAGAGGACAGCTGCTCGATGGACCTGCAGGCGATGGCGAAATAGAAGTAGCGTCGGTGACATGCTTAATGAGCTAGAGTGGCCGTCCCTGGAGGCCCGTCGTGAGCAGTCCTCTTTAACCTTCTTCTACAAGATACACTCTGATTCAGTGTCTATTGATAAAGATAGGTACTTGACCCCTGTAACACTGTCGACCCAAACAAGGGCATCAAAATTAAACGACTCACAATATCGTAGATACCAGTCCTATAGTGATGCCCTGAAGAACTCGTTTTTTCCTAGAACTATTCCCCAATGGAATAGTCTTCCCTCCTCTGCGGTGAATGCCAAGTCCGCAGAAGAGTTCAAGCCCGCACAGTGTAAGATTGGGTCTCAGAGGTATGCGTTTTAGGATACCTCTGTTATGCAGATTGTAAATAGTTTTAAGGACGCATCCAGTGCCTCTCTTTTTTTTTTTTTTCAGCTAAATTCTAAATTTAGCCACCCAATCAACTGAGGTAATGGCCAGATATGACCGACTCAGTATAAGAAGATAGATAGATAGACAGTCGGACCTGGATTACCTAATGCTGATCCATCTGTGAACATTAATACATCGTTTTTATCACAATTGCTAAGAAGCTCTAATATATTTTCTTTCTGTTCTTCCTTGGAGAATGTGAATTCTTCCTTGTGTACACTTCCTGTCTCTTTGATGAGCCCCATCAATTCCTTGGTATATCTGAATTCCTTCTCAATGTTCTCAAACTCTAACATTCCCTTCAATTCCCTAAACCTAGACATCAATAAATGAAAAATAGTAGCTCTTCTACCCACAGTTTTATCCCCCTCTATCCATTCATCAAACTCTTCCCTGAGAGGATCATCTTCATACTTGGCACTGATTCTGATGACTTCTTGTGCTTGTCTTATCTTCAGCTGTAGGTCTATATGCATGGTGTTTGTCAAGACTTCCAAAGCTTCTGTGCTGGTACTGTTCAAACAACCTGATGCCTTTAGCATCGCTGATTCTGCGTATTTTACGCCAAATTTTTGCCGTTGTAAAATTCACTATCACCGATTCTTATGTAAGCATGCTTTTATTGCGATACGCGTCCAAAATAACAGAAGCGGTAAAATCAGAAGCTAATTTAGGCCGCTTACGCAATACCAATAAAAGATCAAATGCGGCGCCGCTTTTTGTGTTGAAAGCACACATGCCACATATTGACTGGTATTCATATTGACAGGTATTTTTGCAAGTGGTCGGTTTGCGGCACGTGTTAAAAATGATTGTACCTCTTTGATCTCGCCGTGCTAATACCTGTGTTATTACGGATTACAATTAATTAGTTTACTGATTGATGTGAGCATGAACCATCAACGGATTAACATTAGTCGGTAAAATATCACATTTAGTTAAACCAGGGTTACGGCGAAGTCGATATAATTGACGAATTACCAATGTCATGTATTTTCGCGACTACATGATCATACTTTTTATCGCTTGGTCAAAGAGTTTTTCGATGTTTACTGGTGACATAAATGTCTGTAATTCTTCAAAATGCAATCTTTTTAACAATTACAGGAAGTCAGACTTAGTTAGGATGCTTCCCCTACGTATTTGTTCACAAAATTATGAGCTAGCTAGTGTCACGTACATGTACCAGAGGTGTAAAATTATCCTCGAACTCACTCATCCTTATCATCTAAACTTTTCATTTAGATGCTAAAAATGAAGAAAAAGTAAGGTCAGCTTTGAAAACCTCACTCGCCCTGCCTTAAAACTTACTCGCAAATGCGAGCAGGCGAGTGGAATTTCACACCCCTGTGTACGTCCGAATTGGAAAGCACAAACATGGCTGTATAGAATGCTTCTTTTCTGATCTGGGTTTACATTATATCTGTTGTTGTCCTAACACAACATGATTTTTATGATGTGGCAATATTTATGGGTAGAAGTGTGAGAATAAATCAGAGAAACTGCATGTTTTTTTTGTGGGGGGGGGGGGGGGGGGGGGGAGAGTGGGCTTTACTTGGGGTATACATTATTTTCCTAATATTTCTACAAAACATCAGATTGTGGCTGCTTCTTAGACACATCAGTGAAATCGTTGGATGTGTAGCCTGATAAAGTGATAATAAGAAATTATTGTCTATGTTCTATGCGCAATCAAGATCAGAGATCAGAACTCAACTTTTTATGTGGGAATCCAACTTTTTACCTGTGAATCCAACTTTTTACAAGGAAGGATTCCTGGAATCCTGTTTTCAAAATCCTAGTGAGAGCTCTGTAGGAGCTCCCTTGGCTGACGCTCGCATTATCAAGGGTAGTCCTAGGAAGATAAATGAAGGCAGGTAAGTATTTGTTAAAGGATACTTTGTTTGTCGCAATAAAAGCTCTACAGAGCTTATGTTATTTGTTTCTAATATGCGGCGTTAAATAAAGCTTCTTTATCTTTTATACTTAACAAATATTTACGCTTTTATTGCAACAAACAAACTGTTAATGGACAATTTGTCGCAATAAAAGCTCAAAAGAGATACAGATACAAAGAGAGATACAAATTTTATTTAAAGTTTGAAGGTTTCAACAAATGTAACATTAGCTATGTATAGCTATTTACCGACTAAAGAGCTTATGTTTTTCTTTCTTTCTACTTATACTGCAATCGGTCACATCTGACCTTTACTCGCAGGTGTACATTGCATACTCACCAGGTTTGCAGGATGAAAGCGTACACAGTAATCATGTAATTACGGTAGGGGTCTTTAACCTTTCTTTTCTTTCTTCCATTGTTTCTTATCCTCATAAGAGGACTACAGAACCTGCACAGGGCATGACTCTCCTTGGACAGGGGGCCTCCAGTTAACGTCCCGATATGAAGGACAGTGCACTTTATGACAATCCTCCCTGCAAATGATGCCAATGGAGTGTGTTCGGACACCGAAATTTTATCGCCGCTGCCGGGGATCGAGCCCGGGACCTCTAGCATCAGAGGCAAGTGCACTTACCACTGAGCTGTCACGCTCCACTACTTACTTGTTTCTAGCAGGGTTTTAGATAATGCTGCGTACCGCATAAATTATGAGAATATTTGGGAGGATACTCCTTTTTTTCAAATCTGCTGCGTACCAGGTACGAAAAACAAATAAACATTACCCATTTAATATTTTTTGAGAGCGTATTTTGTGTTTTCTGCCCGTTGTTTACAAAGTCAAAGACAACGGTAGAGGATATCCGAATGGATTGAGTACCGGCTTTTGTTTCAGTCAATGATTAAACCGCACTAAATATTATAGCGTATGCCGATCGGTAAACGGCGGAAATCTTGTTCTTGTTGCTGCGACTCCGGAAAACGGTGTACACCACCTCGATTACAATCGTTCAAACCGTTCTAATCCAAAAGTAGCGTGAATATTGACAAAACATCAGACGAGGACGACCTCCAAAAACAGCCTACAACAGGGTTCGCACTAGCGGTCGCCAAAGTCGCCAAATGCGAAAAGAAAATAAATCTGGCGCAAATCTGTGTCATTTGGCGAAAACTAGTGGCGAAAAAAAAAATAAAAAAAAAGAAAGTCCCATCCCGGTTATTGCCGACTTAAGCCGTTTACTGACATGTGTATTTCACACCTTTTCTCCCATTCACTCGACAATTAACACCTTCGACTATTGATCGGATTAGCAAACTTGGAGGTTGTTTTATTATCGACACGCGCCAACAATTTAGCTCCGCCTCCTTATTATAAAAAAAGGTGCGGCTAGGTCGAATATCAACCAGTGGGTGAAGAATATCATTTCTTGCACACCAGACAAGCAAATCCGTGATTTTACCCTGGGATAGAAATTTATGTTCTGACCCTGTTGTTCCGACCCTAAATCGAATACAATCGCGTGTTTGATATATGCACTGGTTGAATACGACCTCATATGCACCGTAGTTAAGGTTGACGTCATGCACGTTACGTGACGTCACTAAACATTCCTTTAGTGTCATCACAATATGGCGGACGTCGGTAACCGAAGTAACTGCAGCATTACAATCCGAGCTAAGAAATGGAAGGTATGCAAGAAAAAGAATCCAATATGGGTGTGAGGAGTGGATAGAAAAATCCATCCCTCGGGATCACTGTCCGGCATCACTCGGCAAGCCTCGTGATGCCGGACAGTGACCCTTGGGACGGATTTTTCAATCCACCCCTCACGCCCATATAAGATTCTTATATTCTGTTCCGCATGACGTAATTGAATTCCCGGTGTTAAATCTAGTCACCCGATTGACTTTCCAGCGGTCAAGCTTGGGCAGGTGTCCTTAATTGGTTAAGTTGTTTTTATATTCCTGCATTATATAAAATTTGGGCTTGAATATTCAGAAATATGAGCGAGCTAATTCAGAATATAAAACTAAATGTTGTCCTTTTCTTTCTATCTATCTATTGTTGTTGCGATCGGTCATTCCTTATTTTGTTTGTTTAAAAATGTTGTGAGAAAAATTAGTTTGGTAGCCTTTTTTCTATACCATTCCATCTCTAAGTTTACTTTTTTGCGATAAAAACTTAATTGTTTTATGAAATCCCAAATGTCTGAAAGGGATTTATCAAATGGCTAATTGAACACGCTCTTTATGCCTGTTTAGGTTGTTTCCCTTTGAATATAATGTGATCATGTGATCAACCAAAATGGCAGCCTCCATGACATAACAACGCTTATTTGTTGGAGCAAAAACAAAAGCATTTAAGCAAGGTTTTGCTGCATTTTAGGGAGAGAATGTAATGCCGCTGGAAGTCGGAAAACTCAAGCTATCTAAATGATTTGGTCTATGGATTTTGCTAAGCTATCTGTCGGCAAGACAGCATAGATGACTGGTTTGAAGTGTGACCGTGTTGGTTTGATTGAAAAACCTGGGGTCTTTAGGCGCATTTACTCTTGGATAATGGACCATTACACACATCCATAAAGGCCACAAAACGACAGGCTTAACCCTTTAAGCGCCAAGGAAAATTGTAGAGCAGATGACAATCTTTTTTATCCATGTTCAGCATTTTGCGAAGAAGTTTCTACAACTGGCTCAGGTTTTAAGATTTTGGCACAAAAAAAAATAGATTGGCGAAAGTAATGGCGAAAGAAAAAAAAATCCTAGCGCGAACCCTGTACAAAAAGGGCTGAAAATAATTCAGAGACAATCCTTAAGTTCTTTTCAGATGGTCTGCCGCACTTGTTGTGAAAAAGGTCCTGACAGATTTTTGACCCAGTAAGTGATTCTGATTGTAACATTGCCTGTAAGGAAACACAATGGGTCCCACGATCGAAGGGTGATAGAAAATAAATATCCATGGACAATAATATTGTCAATATGTGATGAAATTGAGAATATGGTTTGAGTTAGTACGTAGACATTACTTGTGAAAGATTATACTTGTGAGCTATCTCGGCCAGTAGAAGGCTTTGAAATGAAATGAAATGAACGATCAGTCAGATTTGACCATTGCTCGCAGGTGTACATATCATTACATACACACTAGGTTTGCAGGATGAAAGCCTACACAGTAATCATGTTATTATGGTAGGGGTCTTTAACTGCACAGGGCATGACTCTCCCTGCTCAGGGGGCCTCTAGTTAACATTCTGATCCGAAGGATGGTGCTCTTTATGACATTCATCCCTGCAAATGATGCCAATGGAGCGTGTTCGGACACTAAAATTTTATCGCCGGTGCCGGGGATCGAACCCGGGACCTCTAGCATCAGAGGCAAGTGCACAACAGAGGTGCACATGGGCATGCATACATAGCTCTATACATACATTAAAATGACCCAGGATCTGATGGTAGGCATAGTGCTTACATGATTACTGTGTATGCTTTCGTGGAAACTTGGAGTGAATTTAATGCACACCTGTGAGTAATGGTCAAATTATGAGACCAATCACATTGTAAGTATATGTTCCCTTGAGGCCTGTCGTGAGCGGTCCTCTTTAACCTTCTTCTATAAGATACACTCTGGTATAGTGTCTCTGGATAAATAATGATAATAATCGACCTTATTTAAAGAGGGTAACACATTTAGTACTGGTACTAATCTTCCATGTGGCCCTCTTTTCCTGGGTTGGAACCAGTACTAAGCAATGTGGATAAAGTTTCTTGCTCAAGGAAACAAGACAAGTCCTTGTTTACTTATCTTTCAATAAATGGAAAATAGTTGCTCTTCTACCAACAGTAATTATCCCCTTCTATCCATGAATCGAATTCTTTCCTGAGTGGATCATCTGCATATTTTTGGCACTTACTCTGATGACTTCCTGTGCTTGTCTAATCTTAAGCTGAAGCTCTATACTCTATTCACCTTATTTGCATTATCTGCTGGTTCCTAGTCTGAAGGTAATCAGTTTTGGAAAAACAGGTAACCAGACCCCCCTGACCTTTCAAGGTCAGGGGGGTCTGGTTACCTGTTTTTCCAATATTGACAATGTGCAAGCTGGGAGCCAGCAAATAATGCAAATACATGTATGGTGAATAGGCATGGTGTTTGCATAGTCAGTACTTCCAAGGCTTCTGTGCTGGTACTGTACAAGCAGCCTGATGCCTTTAGCATTGCTGACCTCTGAATCTTTCCAGATTCTTTACTGCTTTCTGCAGCATTCTACTGATGCTGCTGTTCCATATTCCATTACTGGTAGAACCAAGGATTTATGGAGTCTGATATACACTGTCTGGCTGCATCCTCTCTGTCCTTGAACAAAATTGTCCATCTATCTATCTTCTTATAATATACTGAGTCACATTTGGTCATTACCTCAGTCTTAAAGTATAAAAGCCATAAAATCTTCAGATTCACTCTGGTATCTTATTGAGTTCCAGTATGGTCTTTATATTATACTATTTGCTTGCAGGTATTTTGATCATCTGCACTATCTTCTGCAACTTCAGTGGAGGAAAAGGGTACTCCATTTTGTGTATATTTAATAGTCTGAGGGATTTGTGGAGGTTTCATGACTTGCATGTTCGTGACCTATACATTTTGACTTCCTTGCAGGTTCACTACCCAACAGTTTTACTACCTGGAATGTTTGCTAGCTAATAAGAAACAAAGATGAAAACAGTATTTTATGCCCTCGCATCGAATGATGCCGGGGGCATATAGTTTTTTGTGCATCCGTGGAATGTGCATTCAATTATGCTGTCTGATGACATCTGTTGTTGCAGCATAATTTTTTGGGGTGAGGTTGGCCCCTGGGCAGGGGCATCTGCATCCTGTTGACACATTTCTAGTTGTTAGATTTAATTGTGCTTAATTATGTAATCTACAACACAGTTTATCACAAAGGTGCTCTGCTACTGTTTTTGAAAATAAAAACTGCAGTAAAAATCCAAAAAATGTGGATACCTTAAGGACTTGCTGTAATTCTCCTAAAATTTTAACAAATTTGTTTCATGATCCAGCAAGAAGTCCACACGATGCAGACAGAAATGGCAAACAGTGCAGACCCTGATCAGACTTCAGGAGCAGTCTGATCAGGGTCTGCACTGTTTGCTCAGGCCTATTTGTCCCAATACTTAGTATCATATTGCTAAAAATAATTTTGTACATAATTGTCTTAAAAAGAGCAGGCATCACTCAATTAAAACTGCCAAAATGTGTAGTAGATGTAGGTTTTTAAAATGGCTGTAAAACTCCTTTTTTATTTATACTATACTCTAAATGGGATTGCAGGAGTTCAATCCTAAAATACTGCTTCCTAAAATAGAAGCTAATTATACAAACAAATTGTGTGCTTCCATTATGAGTGGCAAACTGTGAGACCCTGATGAGACGCCAGTGGGGCATCTCATCTGGGATACACTGATTGCTCAGGCCGTCTGTCCGAATACATGCAATAAAGTACACCATTATGGTAAGAGTCCTGCTCAGACAGCAATCTGAAGACCAAATCTTCAGTAATTACTGATCAATTATCGATCTCAATGGCAGGACTGCTTTGTAATCAATTTTGTATTCAGCTGTTATTAGCAGACATGTATTGGGCAGGCTCAGCTGAGCCTTTTCTGGTAGCACATGGCCACATGCAGTAAGTGCCCGTTTCTCATGGGCTGACTCAACTGTTTTAGGAATTTGATGTTAGACCATGATGGTTCGGAGGAGTTTATTGAAGATATAGTTGATGATCTGATTGGTGTGTCTCTTGACAAGTGTTTCCAGCTCTACCTTGAGAGACAACTCTTACCATTCACAGTCACGCAGGCTAAAGATTACATACTGAGCATTGTTGAGGTAAGTTAAGTGAAATTCCGCTATTAAGACCACCTAAAATTAAGACTAATTCTGCTTTAAAAGGCTTATTAAGAAGGGTGCGGTTACTAGGTCTTCATGTTTTCTGTACACAATGTCCTCTGGTCGGGGACCACCTTTGGAACTGTTCAAAAGTGGTCTTTAAGACCACTTTTGAACAGTCCCAAAGGTGGTCTTAATAAAGGAATGTTACTGTATATAGCTTCAGATGATGAGGAGTACTGTAAAAATGCTAAAATTTCAGACACCTTGAGGCGTCAGTTGCTGTAATTCTCTTAAAATGTTAACAAATTCGTTTCATGATCAAGCAAGGAGTCCAAAAGGTGTAGATGGAATGGCAGACAGTGTAGACCCTGATCAGACTGCTCCTGAAGGAGCAGTCTGATCTTGGTCTGCACTGTTTGCTTAGGCCTATCTGTCCTAATACTTAGAATCATTATGGTAATGAAGATAATTTTATTTCCCCATAAAACATAAGGTGTGTTGTGGGCGCTTGTTAGAATCACCTCAAGGAGGTGATACAACATACGTTTCTATCAAAAAATAATGGCAATCCTTATTGATCTCAGCCAGAGCTGTTGGCAAGTATTCACCTGCCACTTGTAAACACAGCACCTTTAAGGCCTGGGAGTACCAGGGACACGGCATTGCTCTCAGTAGAGCCTGTAGGAAATGGGCTACTGTTAGAACACACTATTGCTGGAACAAGCTAGTGAGTACGTCACTACAAATGATCTGCAGCATCTCTAACTTGAAGGGTTGAGAAATAATAACTATCATGTGAAAATCAACAGTGATCAGACTTCTGTTCCCAGCAGTAGGAGGCTGTCACTCATCCATTAGTAAATAACATTATGGAAACACCTCCGTGTAAAAGTTATATTCCTAAAGTTTGCCTTTAGAAACATAAAATGAAATGCATGGCAATTTATATTATAAGAATCTTATATGGCTGTGAGGGGTGGATGGAAAACTCCACCCCGAAGGTCACTGTGATGCCTGACAGTGATCCCGAGGGATGGGTGTTTCTATCCACCCCTCACACCCATATAAGATTCTTTTTCTTGCATACCTTCCATTTCTTAGCGTGGATTTTTAATGCTGCACTCACTTCGGTTACCGACATCTGTCATATTTGGATGACACTACATGAATGTTTAGTGACGTCATGTAACATACTGTGAAGTTGACCTTAACGACGGCCCATATGAGGTCATATTCAACCAGTGCATTTATCAAAATTGCGAGAATATTCAATTTTGGGTAAGAACACCAGGGTTAGAACAATTTTTATCCCAAGCTAAAACTATGGATTTCCTTATCTGGTGTGCAAGAAATGTATATCTATATACATTAGTTTGTTTGTTTGATTTGAGGTTTAACGTCCCCATCAACACTGTAAAGGTCATTTTGGAGACGTTGCTTCCAATTTTGTGGGATTTTCACCTGACATTTAGATGAAATGACATCCCAATGAAACCAAATATATCTATATTTGTGCATGTATTTGACCAGTCAGGGAAAAGGAGACACTGGAGAAAGAGGGGACTAAAATAAAATGAGGCTTAATAGCCTACAGAAATTAATGCAATAATTTCTAAATCAATCTTGACATACATGCATTAGAGAGCTACTTTGAAATACTTGGATCAGACTGCACATCATGTACACTCTCTCCTTAAGTGTCACAGCTCTGCCAGGCCAAATGGTGCATTCGTATTATAAGCTGACTATATGGACTAGAAGATTTGGGTTCAGTCCTTTCCAGGTCCTTCTACATTCTTTCTTAGAGTTTGATCATGAAGTATTTTTTATTGATCATTCACTCTGAGCCTTGCCTGATTTAAGAAGGGAACTGTTGAAAAAGTGTCAGCGACTGTCAAAAGAATGGGCACTGTACTGGTTAAAAACTTAGAAGGACAAGCCACAGCCCAGGAAATGTGTGATAAGGTCATAGCCAAGAAGTTTGGAATTGTTAATGAACAAAAACTTTGGGAGTAATGACCCTTTCCAGTGTCTGTAAAATGGTTTTTAGCTTGTAATTCCTTTATTATATTTGAGGTGTGGATTTCACATATTGATAAAATTATGGTTAGATATGAAATTTTAAGGTGGCTTTCTTTACTTTGGACCCACTTCAGTTTTGTTTATGACAAGTGCTATAACAAATTCTAGTTCATATGACAATGTACAGAAGAAAACAACTAATATTCAGAAAGTGCCATGTCTGCTGGTCCTGGTTAGCATTTGAAGATGCCAAGAAAACCTGCACTTGAAAATGTTGTCTGTTTATGTAGTCTGCTGCAGAATCTTGCAAACCTTTTGAAATAGTTTGAATGCAGGTAAACAGTGTTGGTCCTGATCAGACTGTAGTCAGATTTTAGTCCTCACTGTTTGCAAAAATGGTTTTAACCTTTACCACACTCAAGGCTAATTCTGCAGACGACACATTGTTGACATTTTTCTAATTTTTCCCAGAAAACGGGACTGGACATGTTATGCAATTTGTCTCCATAAGAGACAATTTGCATGAAATGTCAAATCCAGTTATCCCGGAAAAGGAAGAAAAAAATTCAAAATGTCATCTGCTGAAAAAGAATAATAATCAGCATGCAGAGCATTAAATTAACTAGCAGACAACAAAGCAGAGAACAATTGTGGGCTGGCCTAGGTAGCTCAGTCAGATGCACGTCTGACTGGTGATCAGGAGGATGCGGGTTCGATACATGCCGGGGTCGGCAACATTCTTTCATGGAGATTGATCATGAAATCTTTTCTACGGTCATTCTCTCCCTTCCGCTGATTCAAGAAGGGCAGTTGTCAGTTTCTGGCGATAAAATGTGCACTGTACTGGTTAACCGCTTACGCATAAGCCTGCCCTGGAAAAGTATGGATAGGTAAACTGACCAGCTCAAAAATGACCTAAAATAGTGTTGACTGGGCCATTAAACTCAAATACAAACAAACAAAAGAGAACAGTTGTTATGATTGAAGTCTTCAAAGTAAAATGGAGAATCTGGTCTTTTCAGTGGCAGTTCCTAGCTAGAGACGAAGGAGAAGCCAATCCAGAGTCAGACCCTGGCTGGATACAGGACGAAGGTAAGCCTGTAATAAAGCTTATAACCTTTAACTCTTGTCCCGCTGAATAATTAATTTAGCCACACCCATTTCTGACTTTAAACCAATCAGATTACTTGATGCAAATTATTGCAACCATTTCACAATCTGAATGACAAACAATGTAGATCCTGATCAGATGGCTTCTTCAGAAGCCATCTGATCTGGATCTGCATTGTTTGAAAGATAAGACATATCTGGGCTCAGCAGGACAAGGGTTAAGATGCCATGAAAAACTGCATCTGAAAATTTCGCCTGTTCATGTCTGCTGCATCTTCTTGAAAACTTTGCATATAGGCAAACAGTATGGACCCTGATCAGACTGCTCCAAGCAGTTTAATCCTGGTCAATACCGTTTGCAAAAATGACCTTCAAAGTTTCCCGCAGACACCAAACTAGCAGACAACAATTGTTGTGATTAGCATCTTATGGGTTAAGGGCATTTTAACACTTGACGCACCAATGAATGTTCAACAATAAATAAGGCTTGATATTTTATCAGACGATTCACATTTAATATCAAACCTAAGTTTTTCTGAAAAAAAAAAATGTTTTGAAAATGCTGTTTGCTGGTCGTGATAAGTGCTTTAAGTGTTAAACAGTTGCTATAGTTACTGTTTGATTATTTAAATAAGATGATAAAGTGATAAAACATGAGCTGTACACATGAAACCCTGATTTCAGGATCCTTAACTAGTGAATATATGAATGGAAACTAACGGACCTCTTAATCATTAGGCCTCTCACCGCTGTGGTTCGAGCCTGGCTCAGGTCACATGTTAGACGCCAAGTTCTGCAACAGAAGGTCAGGTGTTTTTTCTCCGGGTACTCCGGTTTTTGCCCACCTCTGATTAACGATCGGCTCGATATGAGTGAAATAATCTTGAAAGGGCGGTAAAACTAAAACAAAACAAAAAAATGAATGGAAACTAGGCATTCTTTGATTCGTGTTCTTTAACCCATTTTGTACCGGAAACCCTGAAACGGGTAGTTGGAAAACAGTGCAGACCCAGATCAGACGTTGCAGAATGTGGCGTCTGATCAGGGCCTATACTGTTTGCAAAATTGTTATTCAATTTCCAAATAGTTTTTGAAGAAATGACAACCTGACACCCCTAAATTTTGAAATGGACTCCAGGTGTATATAATGAGGAAGATTCCATTTGGTACAAAAGGGGTTAAATGAGTGTGTAGAGCTGTGCATAGATAAGTACTTCAAGGTCTCCTTTGCTAAAATGGCCTGTGTGATAAGTACCTTTGTTAAGTTTGTTATACCACAAAGAAAATACTAGGTTTTTGATTGGACAGTGCAAGGGCAGTTAGTTGCCATATACTCTGTGAGCAAATAAAAAGAAAAGAAATATTACCCTTTTGCACTCACCTCGCCGGATTGTGATGTCTGCCATTTTGGATTTGCTGCATAGTTCATGAGAATAAAAGAAACTCAAACCCATCTCATTCGGGAAGCCACCCCCCCCCCCCCCCCCCCCCATTTAACATGATTGGTCAGACCGCATACTTGTGACTGGTCAGATGTTGTATATATACAAACTTGCAAACAGTGCAGGCTAAGATCAGGACCTTCAATGTTTGCAGAAAAATCATCCAGTTTATAAATAAATTTATATAAACAACTCAACAACTCAATCTGACACCCCTAAACCTACTACATTACAACCTCTTCACAACACTCTTGTGATAAAAGCAGAAAACATGTTAAACAATAGATAGCCCTGTAATATCCAGACAAAAATTATATAGAATGTAGAAAAATGGCCATTTGTGGTCCTTTTTATCCCCCGACCGAATAGGTTCGGGGGATATAGCGATCAGCCTGGCGTCCGTCCGTCTGTCTGTCCGTCCGTCCGTCCGTCCGTAGACGCAACCTTGTGATGGCCATAACTCCTATACCCTTTGAGATTCATTGATGGTTCTTGGCACAATTGTTCACAAGGCCGAGACGGCGTGTCATGCGCAAGAACCAGAACTCTGGATGCCATACTTTTTTAGTTATCTCCCCTTTTAATAAAATAGAATGACTACTTTGTGATGGCCATAACTCCAATACCCTTTGAGATATATTGATGGTACCTGGCACAGTTGTTCACAAGGCTGAGACGGCGTGTCATGCACAAGAACCACAACTCTGGTTGCCACGGTTTTGGAGTTATCTCCCCTTCCAATAAAATAGAGTGACAACCTTGTGATGGCCATAACTCCTATACCCTTTGAGATTCATTGATGGTTCTTGGCACAATTGTTCACAAGGCTGAGAAGGCGTGTCATGCGCAAGAACCAGAACTCTGGATGCCATACTTTTTTAGTTATCTCCCCTTTTAATAAAATAGAATGACTACTTTGTGATGGCCATAACTCCAATACCCTTTGAGATATATTGATGGTACCTGGCACAGTTGTTCACAAGGCTGAGACGGCGTGTCATGCACAAGAACCACAACTCTGGTTGCCATGGTTTTGGAGTTATCTCCCCTTCCAATAAAATAGAGTGACAACCTTGTGATGGCCATAATTCCAATACCCTTTAAGATATATTGATGATACCTATCACAGTTGTTCACAAGGCCGAGACAGTGTGTCATGCACAAGAACCACAACTCTGCGTGCCGTGTTTTTTAGTTATCTCCCCTTCCAGTAATATAGAATCACTACCTTGTGATGGCCACATCTCCAACACTCTTTGAGATATATTGATGATACTTGGTACAGTTGTACATGAGGTTAAGCAGGTGTGCCACGTGCAAGAACCACAACTCTGGGTGCCCTGGTTTTTTAATTATCTCCCCTGACGATATAACCTTGTGATGGCCATAACTCAAATACCCTTTGAGATATATTGATGGTACTTGGCACAATTGTATACAACGTTGAGATGGCGCTTCATGCCTAAGAACCACAACTCTGGGTGCTATGATATTTGAGTTATCTCCCCTTCCAATATAACAGTATGACAACCTTGTGACCACTGTACCTCCAATACCCTTTGAGACATATTGGTGGTACTTGATGCAGATGAACATGAGGTTAAGCAGGTGTGTCATTCTCAAGAATTACAACTCTAGGTGCTCTGGTTTTTTAAGTTATCTCCCCTGGCAATATAACCTTGTGATGGCCATAACTCCAACTCCCTTTGAGATATATTGAAGGAACTTAGCACAATTGTATACAAGGTACAGAAGGGATGTCATGTGCAAGAACCACAACTGTTGTTGCTGTGGTATTTGAGTTATCTACCCTTCCAATATAACAGTATGACCAGCTTGTGATCACTATATCTCCAATACCTTTTGAGACATATTGATGGTACTTTGTGCAGAATTACATGAGCTTAAGCAGGCATGTCATGCGCAAGAACCACATTTCTGAGTGCCCTGGTTTTTTAGTTATCTCCCCTGACAGTATAATCTTGCGATGGCCATAACTGCAATACTTTTGTGATATGTGGTTAAATTCTGGTGCACTTTCTATTGGTGAACAATCTTCTGAAGGCCATATTGGCTTTTGGTCGGGGGATTTGCCATCTCTTCCGATGGCTATTTTTTTCTGTACAGTTTATACAGGTTTGGGATTCATCTTTAAAACATAACTCTTGTTATAATGAACAGTATTATAAAGATGATTAGGTGTAGATGCCAATCAGTATAAAATAGATTAGAGACGGCTTTAGCACACATTACATTGTGTCCTTATTAAAAGAGTTCAACATTTTGATACTCTTGTTATCTGGTAAAACATTTTCCTTTCAGAGCCTGATCCTGCTGAGACAGACTGCTGGGCCCAAGGGTCTGTCCCCAGGATGTACCTCCCATCTCCAGAGCCAGTGATTGAGGAGGAGCCAGAAGTACAGGAAGAGGTTGTAGAAGAAGAACAGCAAGTTCAGGAAACGTAAGATTGTACATGATTGGTCAGAATTCCTTGTTAGCTGTCAGTAAGATTATATGCCACAACCAATGCTTTACATTACGATAACACACCCATGTTACAAAGTACATTTTTCACATCTCAAAAATGGCTACTTTTCTGATGAAAATCTGTCATATTTTTGTGATTTTTACTTCAAACATAGGTTGTGGGTGCTCGTTAGAACTGCCTCATTGAGGCGGTTCTAACGAGTATCCACAACCTATGTCTTGGAGCAAAAATAAGAAAAATAATGTATACCCCTGTAAACCCCAGTTTTCTCTGTATAAATGGGGTTTAGGGGGGTATTCATTTCATGGACTTGTTCACATGATGACGTGTTATGTAGATATTATATAGGTTCAGACATTTTGGTTTAAACATATTTATTATAGAAGTAATATCATTGCAAAATGAGACAGAAACAGCTGAAATGTATTTTTGTTTGATTTGAGGTTTAACGTTGCTTTGCCTGGGCAGTCTTAGATCCTCTAGGCGGTTAACCAGTACTTGTGTGCGGTTGGACTAGCTCTGCGTGGAAGCATCATGCAGCCCATCTATTTCTTCAAGCCTCGATGGGCGGGGCTGTATATATAATGTATGGCAACTTACAAGTAAGTATAGGCCCCCGCCCATTGGGGCCTGAAGAAATAGATGGGCTGCACGATGCTTCCACACAGAGCTGAAACGGACTGCACAAAAATACTGGTAAAACGGTTAGAGGTTCTGAGCCTGCCCAGGAAAAGTGGTGCAAGTCGGACTGTTCATGCTTATAAACCCTACTGGTTTCATTGGGCAACAGGGCTTGAGATGTCATGTCATCTCAGTGTCGAGTAAAAGTTCCATAAAATTGGAAGCAACATCTCCAAAATGACCTATAAAGTGTTGATGGGGACATTAAACCTTCAATCAAACAAACAAACAAAACAAGTGAAATACATAGAGACAGGAAAGTTAACATTTTGAATTTGGATGGAACATTTTTGGGATGCATCTTTCACCCTTAAGGCACTGAAGGTTCTAGTGTAGACAACAATCTTTATTTTTTTTAATCGAAAATATAGACTGACGTAATGTCAAGCATATTTTCGGTAATGGCAAAAGCTCTTAGACTAGTTGTGATCAACTTTGTTATCTGCTGTGTCTTCTTGCAAACTTCAAAAAAATATTTTTGCATACATGCAATAATAATAATAATAAAGTCTTTATTTCAAGAGGGTAACACAATTAGAATAATCTCCCTTGCGGCCCTCAAATTATTTACAAATTTTACAACGTAAAAAGTTCCATACTTACTGCAAGCACTCAGACACACTAGCGAGAGCAAACAGTGCAAACCCAGACAAGATGCCAAAGAGTTCAGCATCTCTTCAGGGTCTACACTGTTCGCCAGTAGTCTAACCACCCACAGGCACAATGTCAGGTATTAAACCATACATGTTCAAGTTTTGGAACAATTATGGTAAGGAGGTAAGGTGTCCAGATACTTTGGGCAAATATGAAAAAAAAATCAAAGCCAATACTACATGGATTGATGATACAAAATGACCAAAAGGATCAACAATCTTCCCAGCATGTACAAGTATTGAACTCAGCCAAATTCTAAAAAATCATAAAGGCAACAATCATAGAGTTTGCTTTCCATCTTTCACCAATTTTTGATGTACAGGAGGCAAATTTTAGTAATTATTGACAATTTAGGAAAGGGGATGAAGAAGGAAAAAAAAAAAGAGAGAGAAATAAAAAGAATAATATAAATATCACCTGGCTGAGAATAACAAACACATGATAGGAAGGTGCCTGACCCCACAGACATTCTAGATCAATTCCATGTAATACTTATATCCAAGGAAAGAGACTGCAAATGTCCTTTCACATACTCAACAAAAGACAAAGAGATGAGGCAAAAAGATGTATACATGTATACAAAATAATGACTTGCACACACAAACACACATACAAATATGCACACATGCAGAAAAAAAACTAAAAATGTTAAAACTTAGCTTTTCATCCATTTTAAACACCTATTGTGGAAAGATTCCACAGAGGGTGCACTCTTTACACTATATGGAAAATAGTTCCATATAATTGGGCCTGAAAATGCCAAGCTCCCTTTATAGAATTCTTTGTGTGGCTTGGGCAGCATAAAGTTCTGTGCTGCCATAGAGCGCAGCATCAGGGACTCGCCACCTCCATCAGTAGTATGCTGTCTTCTAGAAAACATTTCATATATGTACTCAGGAGTTAATTCATTTGAAATTTTAAACATGAATTTAGCTTTTCTAAAAAATACCCTATCTGATATTGTCATTATCTTCAAATTATTCAAAGACTGGTGTACATCATTAGGGCCCCGCACTGAAAGTGTGGGTGTCCTATAGTAATCACTCTGTCTGTCTGTCCGTCTGTCCGTCCACAAATTTTTTTATCCTCCATAACTTTCTTATTCCTGGATGGATTTAAATATTACTTGGCAAAAATGTTAACCATAATGTGATGGAGTGTTGCGCGCAAGACTCAGGTCCGTACCTCAAAGGTCAAGGTCATACTTAGAGGTTAAAGGTCAAAAAAGGGTCTTTCCTGTGTCCAATTAATAACTTTGTTATTTTTCCTGGATGGATTTAAATATTACTTGGCAGAAATGTTGATGGATTTAAATATTACTTGGCAGAAATGTTAACCATAATGTGATGGAGTGTTGCGCGCAAGACTCAGGTCCGTACCTCAAAGGTCAAGGTCATACTTAGAGGTTAAAGGTCAAAAAAGGGTCTTTCCTGTGTCCAATTAATAACTTTGTTATTATTCCTGGATGGATTTAAATATTACTTGGCAGAAATGTTAACCATAATGTGACGAAGTGTCACACGCAAGACCCACAGCGGTACCTCAAAGGTCAAGGTCATACTTAGAGATAAAAGGTCAAAAAAGCGTCTTTTTTATTGTGTCCAATCTATAGCTTTCTTATACCTGGATGGATTTAAATATTACTTAGCAGAAATATTAACCATAATGTGACAGTGTGCCATATAGTAATGCCCTGTCTGTCCGTCCGTCTGTCCGTCCATTCGTCTGTCCATCTGCCCGTCTATCCATCAACATTTTTCATGTTTACAAACTGAAGCTGAAGTTATTGACAGTTGCCATATAGTAATACCCTTTTGTTTTTAATTCATAACTTACAAACAGTCAAATGCATCAACTTCAAACTTAAGATATATGGTCACAATATCATTACACAATTACATGGCAACCGACGTAACTCTAGCTACAATACTCTAAGAGTAATAGGCCTTTGAAAAAAAATCCAACTCCTCTGATGGCACTGCCGGGGCCCTAGTCAGTTTCACTGACAGCTCTAGTTGACATTAAAATCAAGAATTACCCTGCAAGCTCTTTTTTTGCAGCTTTTCAATCTTCATCAGATTGTTTTTAGTTGTGTTTCCCCACACGATATTTGCATAGTCGAGCAAACAGTGTTGGACCTGATCAGACTGCACCTACAGGAGCATCAGTCTGCTTCTATAGGAGCAGTCTGATCTGGATCCCCACTGTTTGCAAAAATGGTCTTTTATGTAACCAGCATATGACAAAGCAGACCCTTATCCCAATGTATACAAGAACCGCTGTCTTGGCAAACAGTGTAGATCCAGCTCAGATGGCTTGCGAAAAAGCCATCTGGTCAGGATCTACACTGTTTGTCATGCAGTTTGTGAATTGAACGAATACATCATAATATCAAGTAATTTGATTTGCTGATAGCCAGAAATGGGTGTGGCTAAGCTAATTTATTCAGCAGGATAAGGGTTAAGATGAACCACGAAAGACAGCATGAAAAACAACATTCCAAGAATTATCCTAATGGTTTTATGCTACATACCGTAATTATACTTATCTCTTAACCCATTCAGTACCAGAAACCCCTAAAGGGGTACCTTGGCAAACAGAGCAGGCGCAGATCAGACGTCGCAGAACGCGGCGTCTGATCAGGGGCTACATTGTTTGTGCAAAAGTTCAGTCATTTTTCAAATGAATTTTTATGAAAACACAACCTGATAATGAAGTCCTGCTATTCATAAGGAGGAAGATTCCATTTTGTACAAAAAGTGTTAATGACATCATGGTGACAAGACTTTCAAACTAATGCTCACCTCATTGTTTATATACTTAGCCAAGAAGAAGTGCAGCAAGAAGAAGAAGAAGAATTAGAAGACAAGATCTCTGAGGATGAAGATGAGACTGAGACAGAAGCCGAGAGATTAGCCAGGGAAGAAAGAGAGAAATTAGAACAAGAACAGGTAGGCTCAGACAATGATTATGGAGTGCAGAATTAATATATAAAGTTCCAGTCACAACTGAAGCAGACATGATTATCAAGTATTGTTTTCTTATTTTTCAGAGAAAATCAGTCTGAATCATCCGCTTGGCTTGCCGACGGTGATCCACATAAAATATGAAGCATGATTATGTCTGGAAAATACAAAAAATGAAATAAAATTTCATCAAATGTGCTTTTATGGGAATAGATGCACCTTTAGGCCAGCCTTGGTAGCTCAGTCAGATGCTTGTCTGACTGGTGACCAGGAGGACGCCGGTTCGATACCTGCTGGGGTTGCCAACATTCTTTCGTGGAGATTGATCATGAAATCTTTTCTACGGTCATTCTCTCCCTTCCGCTGATTCAAGAAGGGCAGTCGTCAGTTTTTGGCGACAGAATGTGCACTGTATTGTGAATAGGTAAACTGATGGGCTAAAAAATGACCTAAATTGTGTTGACTGGGCTGTTAAACTCCAATACATCTTTAGGGAAGGCAATTCCAACAAAAGAATTTTTGTTGTTTCCCATATTATCAGGAATTAAGGGTCCTGAGGAGCAAATTCTTTGCTTTAAGACTAGAGCCGTTTTTCAGTGGAGTTGAACTTAAACAAAAGCAAACAGGAAGCCCAGAAAGTTGACACCGTTTGAAAAATGATGGTAAAATCTGCCACGTGTGTCATTTCCCTTAAGGGTTATTAATAGTTTTATGAAAGTAACCTGCTAGGGCATCAACCTGTGTATTGAGGTTCATGTGCTGACTGTTTTCTAATTCTCACGATACTCTGTAGTCAGTGAAACCAGGTCATTTAGGGGAGTATACTTTTGTAAAATATTGTGATTTTTCATGGATTCAGATTTAAGGGGAATGGGAACATCTGGCAGATTTTTCTGCCATTTTTCTAAGGGAGACAACATTTGGGTCTTCCTGTTCGCTTTTCTATAAGCCCTGTCCCACTGAAAAAGGAGTCTGCTCAAAAGGGCAATTTCCTTCTTTCCTCTAAGAGTTGACCCCTATTGACATGGGAGACAAAAATACTTTTGCAGGGGTTGCCTCCCCTGAAGGTGTATCCATTCCCCTTAATATAAGTAATTTCTTTTTTTAATAAATAGCTAACAGAACTGATTCGAAACAGCTGCAAAGACAGCAGGCCTTGCCCAACTGCAAGCAAATATCAGTGCCAGTGGTGTAAGATGCATGGCACTTTCACCTCACCCAACTACCACATATGCCAACTACTTCATTGACCAATAACACCTTCTACAGGGTTTTTAGAGTGCTTCAGTAAAATACTGAACAATTTGTTAGTACAGTAAAATTACTATAATAAGACCACCTTTGGGACTGTTCAAAAGTGGTCTTTAAGACCACTTTTGAAGAGTTCCAAAGGTGGTCTTTTTCTAGATGACACTGAGTGCAGAAAACACACAGGGAGCTTTCAAATATGCTGTCTAAAGGAGAATTAGTCATAATTTTAGGTGGTCTTAGTAGCGGAATTTCACTGTACATGTATTTGCTAGTAGCTAGCAATGTTGATTGCGTTAAAAGTGTACCATACTCAAAATTTTAAAATTGTAATCAATGTTTTGTATTCACAATGTATGTATCCCGTTATAAGCAAAAATGTTATATACATGGTATAAATGTCTTGAGAAGGTAATAAGGGAATAATGTCAGAAAGTAATAAGGGAATAAATATATTTTACAGGGAAGGCAAATTTTAAAAAATGATTCTACTTCTACACGAAAAAGGTGACAACTTGAAGTGCTCCTTGGGAGCTATTTCTATTGTTCCCTTTGTGAAAAGGGATCAATAGAAATTGCGTGATAGCTCAGTGGTAAGTGCACTTGCCTCTGATGCTAGAGGTCCTGGGTTTGATCCCCGGCAGTGGTGATCAAATTTCGGTGTCCGG
This sequence comes from Lucinisca nassula, assembly GCA_963580285.1. Taxonomy (NCBI): domain Eukaryota; kingdom Metazoa; phylum Mollusca; class Bivalvia; order Lucinida; family Lucinidae; genus Lucinisca; species Lucinisca nassula. The sequence continues at coordinate 177,742,128 of OY757011.1, forward strand.
ACACGCTCCACTGGCATCATTTGCAGGGATATTATTTTTCCTTCCATCCCAAATAATGTACATTTAGAACATTATATTACTCTTACTCAGGAAGAAGAAAGAAAGAAAAAGAAGAGGTTCAAACCTTACACAGGTCGCCTGCGATCCCCAGGGTTGAAAATAACAGAGTCTTTAGAACAGACTGAGATGTCACTGTTAACTCAAGAAATTGTAGCCAGTTTACCCCCACCAGAGGAGAAACATACTGCCCTTATTACAATGCCTGCCTCATGTCATTCTATACTAAAGGTTTGTTATTATTTCACATTATGGTGCCTTTACCTCCATTGATTGATACACCACAACCTCTATATAACACTATTCATTACGATAACACGTCCGTGATATAGTGCTTTTTTCAAACCTCAAAAAAGGTAATTATTCTTATGAAAATTTGTGATATTTTTCTTATTTATACTCCAAACATAGGTTTTGGGTGCTCGTTAGAACTGCCTCAATGAGGCGGCTCTAATGAGTACCCACAACCTATGTCTTGGAGCAGAAATAAAGAAAATGTTTACCTCCATAAACCCCAGTTTTCTCTATATAAAATATAAAGTGGGGTTTGGGGGGGGTCTTTATTTCACGGACTTGTTCCTTGATGTTTGGGGTCAAGAACAGAAACTGATTGTTAAACAACTGTGTTATAGGAAGACAAAAATGTACATATTAAATAGATAAATGATCATATATGGTCATTTACCTTTAAAAAAAATGCCAATCACAACAATCACATCATAATTATGCAAATTATGTTTGAAAAAAATGCAAGAAGATGCAGCATATGACATATACATACACTATTTTTAGATTCAGTTTTTCTTAGCATTTTAAGGGTTAAACCATTTTGAATCCAAAATCCTGTTATTATGTTCATTGTTTTATCATACAAAATTTCTGGAAAAAGCCTTTGTTAGTGTCCATTCCTCTTAAAGGGATACACTTTTAGCCCATTTAGTCTCCGAAATCGCATCACGAATACACCCCTATACAAATACATTGTAAACGTTATCGCCAAAGAAACGGAAATTTTAAGATGAAAGATTGTGATATCTTTCTTATTTCTGCTCAAAATATAGATTGTGGGTACTCGTTAGAACCGCCTCATTGAGGCGGTTCTAACGAGTACCCACAATCTATGTTTCAGAGCAGAAATGAAAAATAAGGTTTACCCCTGTAAACCCCAGTTCCCAGTTTCACTATATAAAAGTAAGGTCCAAGGTGGTCAAAATTATATAGGCGTCTTGTTGTGATGGAATCTTCCACCTTACATGTTGCAGGAATCAATTTGGAAATTTAGGGGTGTCAGGTTGAGTTATTTTTATAAACTATTTAGAGAATGGTTCAACTTCTTGCAAACAGTTGAAGTCCTGTTCAGAATCTGCAAAACACGACATCTGACCTGGGAGTCTAATCCTTACCTGTTTGCCAATGTCCCATTATGAGGTTTCATGTATAAAATGGGATAAATGAAGCTGTTCGTTTTTAACCCTTAAGACGCCAAGAAAAACTGCATCTGAAAATGTTGTCTGCTGATTTTTTTTGCAAATGTTTTAAAAATATTTTTTGCATACAGGCAAGCAGTGTGGGCCCAGATCAAACTGCTCCTACAGGAGCGGTCTGATCAGGGTCCACACTGTTTACAACAAAAAATTACTTATAAGGTAACTGGCAGACGACAAAGCAAACGACAATTGTCGTGATTGGCATTTTATGGGTTAAAAATGATCTTGCTCTTGACAATATGGGTTACTGTAAAGAGAAAATTACAACTCTTTTTCAAATGGCACTGGTCTATTCAGGGAAGCAAATTAGAAATTAGAAAGATGTCTCGCTTGTAAAATTAACAGAAAAAAGTCCCATATGTATTCATACACATGATTTACCTAGTTTGCAAATGCTCAAAACTAATGAAATCATGTATTGTTGAAATGTTGATCTTTTAACCCTCACCATGCTGAATATTTCAATGTACTACTACACTCTTCCCTGATTTTATTGTATAATTTCATTTTTTCATGGATTTAGGAGCACCTGATCTGTATTGTTACCGTTTCAACAAAGGATGTATTGAGGCTCAGAATGGTGAGCGTTAAAATGGCAAATTCACTGTTATATTTGCTGAAAAAAGGTAAAGGCTATAAAGCAGAAAATACTCTAATAGCACTGTATGATATTTGTACTTGCTAGAACATATTGACATGGGAGACAAAAATACTTTTGGAGGAGTTACCTCCCCCTGAAGGGGTTCCCCTTAAGTTTTGACCACTACTAATGTGACTTTAAACAACTTGGCCCTAGCCTGTTACCCAGTTTTTAAATGCCTGGCTGATTTTTATTTCAGGTTCAAGCTGGCCGGCCCCCTGGTAATAAAGACGTTGAGTATGATGATTATGGCAATGTGGTTGCTGTCATTAAACTGAACCCAGACAGACTACCATCACACAGGTAAAACAAGGGGTTTAGTTCTGTAAGAGCAGTGGGTTGTGCTGGGTAATTGTGTATGACGTCTACATCTGCAATTATGTGGAGTCCATAATTGACAGGACCATCATAATTCTGCAGAAAACTACCCAGTGGAAAGTCAGATTATTCCTAAATTTGTAATGTTTTGCTCTTTCCATGAATTCTTGGTGCTGAATTTCAGTACAGACTTTGAAGTGACATGCCTTTAAATTGTATTCAGTACTGTGAATAATAATAATAATTTCAACACCATTCACAATGATTGTCATCTGTTTTGTTGTCTGCTGGATACTTTTAAAAGTCATTGATGTAAACAGTGTGGACCCAGATCAGACTGCTACACTAGGAGCAATCTGATCAGGTTCCACACCATGTTCCTGTATGCAAAAATATTTTTGAAAGCTTTACAAGATTATGCGGCAGATTACATAAAACGGATGACAATTTGATCTGAGCCCCCACCCCACACACACTGTGCCTTTATTTGCTCTAAATAAATATTTATGGTGTCCCTTAGACTATATATTGCATGTAATAATACCTTTATGTGATCTGCAGATATATACATGTATTTTGAATAAATCCAGCCATCTACTATAAGTTGTCCTAAGTCAGACCCAAAAGTCAATATGGATCTTGCTTGGATGAAGATTGTAATACATTTAGTGTGATTACTGAAGCTTGAAAAATAATCGACTTGTTAGTCCAGAACTTATTTTCAAAGAAGTATAATTTCAATAGAGATCTTTTTGGGGGTCATGGTTATTATGTTTGAATTATCTTGACCCTAATTTAAAGAAGAAATAATTTTCAAAAAAGTCCCATAGTGACCTATCCCTGACTAGGGATCTTCCCTGGATCAATAATGTTGCCAAATTGTAATTACAGCTTCAATGTCCCATAGGACCAATTTTCCAGAAAAGCCTAATTGTAAATTTGCTTTATCAATAAAAAAAACTGTTCATATATTAATTTGAAAAATACTTTTCTCAGAGCCATCAAAAGTAGCATTAATTTTCTTATGTTGCCATAACCCATTTTGTCCTGAATAGAATTAAGAGCCTTATAGCAGAGTCCATTTCAAAATATTGGGGTGCTTTTCAGGTATTTATTTGGAAAATGGCTGGAATATTTGCAAACAGTGAAGTTTCTTACAGACTGCAATTGATCTGGGCTTGCACTGTTTGTCACTGTCCCATTTTGGGTTTTCCCCGCATGAAATGGGTCAATGTTTTTTTACCTTCAACTGTTTTTTACAGAATCAAAGTGAACTACCAAGTGGTTGATCCTGCAGTTGAGGCTGCTCAGGCAAGACTTGATGCAATGAGAACAGGCAGATATATAGCACCAAAACCCAAACAGAAAACACAGAAGAAGAAAGAAAAAGAAGAACAAGTGACAGGTAAGATTGTAGTAGTAGACAGGTGTGGTTCGGACAGCATAGATAAACCCTTTTTAATGGGGATTGGATACATCTGGCAAATTTTTGTTTTCTGCAATTTTTCAAACGGAGACAGCTTTCGGGTCTTCCTGTTTTCGTTTCTATAAACTTGGTCCTGCAGGAAAAGGGGTCTACTCTTAAAGGAAAGAATTTGCTCCTCAGGAGCAAATTCTTTCCTATAAGAGTTGACCCATTTTGAAGGGGTCTACTCTTAAAGGAAAGAATTTTCTCCTCAGGAGCAAATTCTTTCCTATAAGAGTTGACCCCTTTTGTCATGAGAGATAAAAATACTTTTGCAGGAGTTGCCTCCCCTTAAGGTGTATCCATTCTCCTTAAGAAGGAAATTCCAAATGAGTCACTGGCAAACAGGACAGGCCCAGATCAGATGCAGCAGAGTGCAGCTTCTGATCAGGGCCTTAACTGTTTGCAAGAAGTCCAGCCAATTTTAAATCAATTTCAAAAATTAACTCAACCTGGTACCCCTATGTTAATAATGGACTCCTGCTTTATATAAGGTGGAAGAATCTACCATACTTGGTACATAAAGGGTTACGGATTTACAGTATAGCTGCTGAAGCAGGCCATTTTCGCAACAGACTGTAAATGTGATGTATTTCTTGTAAGGAAAGCATGGCAGAGTGCACAAAGACATAATTTACACAGTGGAAAATCTGGTTGAAGAAATGACAGACAAGTAATAATAATAATAATCAACCTTATTTATAGCGGGTAACACATTTAGTACTAATCTTCCATGTGGCCCGCTTCATCCTGGGTAGAAACCAGTACTAAGCAATGTGAATAAAGTCTCTTGCTCAAGGAAACAAACACTTGGCCCTTGCAGGGATCGAACTGCCTACCTCTGGATCTCAAATCTGATGCTTTACCACTACACCACAGCATACACACTAGGTTTAGAAAAATTCATTTATTAACATTTCATTATAAGATCCTTCTAAATCTTTCTAAAGAAGGGTGAATGTTAAGATAATTGAGAGAATAAGATAAGAGAGTGCCAGTCTGAATGAGTGTGTCTACCTTCATCTACATTGGTACATCAAGCATACCTTATAGGTTTACAACCAGTCTCTGACAACTGCATGAGGAAATAGACTGTGGTTCTGTGGTTACAGCATGGGACTTTCATCTAAGCAGCCCTGACTCAAATACCAGTGCAGGCAGCTTTTTTCAGCTCTGCTTCATTCAAAGCCCCAAATTCTCGTCTTATGTTAGTCTCATGTATCTTACAAGCTAGCTTAAAATAAAGGTCATAGATTCCATCTCTATTACTTTTATTACTTAAATTACTTTGCCATTTATTGTTAAGGTATTTCATGTATACTCATTAGAATAGAGGCGATCCTAATGAGTACACACAACAGACATTTGATCTTAATAAGAAAGTTATCCGAAAATTGTTAATATTTGCAGCTATGGAAAAATTATTCCTAGGGGCTCAAGAACAAGTTCATAAGAGCTGTGGTAAATGAGCCATTGGTGTTTGAATCATCAGAGTTAAACTGTATCTACTTATCCAAACATATATGTTTAGTCTGTACAGCAAATTGCAAAGCATCAGATAAGCTTGGCATTTTGTGATAATTGAAGGATAGTTTTCCTTATTTCTCCATATAAACCTATATTGTGGGTATTCATTAGATCTGCCTCATTCGAGGTGGTTTTAATGAATAATCACAACATAGGTTTTTATGGAGAATTGACAAAATCTGTCCTTCAATTATCACAGAATACAAACCTTATCTGTTGCTGTGAAATCGACTATAAATGATCGTTTAACTAATCTCCAATTTTGTTTTATAATGCTTATTTATCTGTATGAATGTTTTGTTGGGAAACATTATCAACGTTTTGTTGGCAAACATAATATTATGTATGACTAGCAAAATAGTTGATAAAAGAGTTCCTACAGGCTGCTTAAATACAAGGCATATCAGTCTTTCAGGTGAATAGCATACTGGTCAATCTGCACAAGTGTTCAAGCTGAGTGACTGAGCTGTATTTGGGGGCAGCACCAGTTAAAAGGGGGTCATCAAAAATGCACACCTAGTGAAGACTCAGATCAGCCTGTGCATTTGTGCAGTCTGACCAGTCATTGTTGTGTATTGTATTGATGCCTGTTTACCCACACTTCCCTCTGCAGACAGGAAAGTCTGTACTCTGATTGAGTGGGTAAGTACCTTAAAATTTGCTGTAATGCTCCTAAAATTTTAACAAATGTATTTCATGATCCAGCAAGGAGTCAGAATGGCAAACAGTGTAGACCCTGATCAGACTGCTCCTTCTGGGTCTGCACTGTTTGCTTAGGCCTGTCTGTCCCAATACTTAGGATCATTATGGTAGGCCGATTTTTGTCTTCACTGAGGAGGCTTGTTTGGTTCTTAGAAGCCTCCGTGGTGCAGTGGTTACGCTACTCGCCTTGTAAACCAGGGATCACAGGATCGATCCTGGGCTTCTCCAGACTTTTGAATGAGTCTTTAAACCGAGGTCCTGTCTCCGTATGACCTTAACTGTTGATTAGACGTAAAACTCAAACATTTACTCACTGGTTTAGTTCTTACTTGGGTCGAAAACCCAGACACATTTTCTCATGACTGGATTCATATTAACCCTTAAGGCTCTGCATCTGCGTATTTTTTTTTCAGCAGATATTTTGAAATATTTTTTTCCAGAAAACAAGATTTGACATTTCATGCGTGCATGATATGTCAAGTCCTGTTTTCAGAGAAAAAAATAAGAAAAATGTCAATTTATCGTCTGCTGAATTAGCCAAGTGAGTGTTAAAGGTTAAGGTTTCAAGAAAAACTACAGTTGAAAATGCCATCTGTTTATATATGTAGTCTGTGGCATCATCTAGCAAACTTTTCAAATATTTTTGTTTACAGGCAAACTGTGTGGACCCTGATCAGATTGCTCCCAAGAGGATGGATCTGGGTCCATTCTGTTTGCAATATAATGACTTTCAAAGAAACAACAGACAACAAGGCAGATGGTAATTGTTGTTATTGATATCTTTAGGGTTAGAACTTCTGACTTGTTACTTTTAATATCGTCATAATTATTCATGCCGTTTAACCATTAACCGACTGACGCTTATGACCCACCAAGAGGGTTGACGCGTCGTTAAACACGAAATCATCATCATCATTAGGGTTAGAACTTTTCTTTCAGATGGTTCTATCAGTAAGTCATCAGTGAAGGCACCTCTTCCACCACCACTGGTAAGTGCTTAGTTGCTTCATTTTACACCCCCACCCCACCCACCTGTGGCTCTGTTGGATGCACACTTAACTGCAAGGTTATAAGCAGTGGGAAAAGGGCTGGATAAATCTTTGGACCAGTATCTATCTATTTACACACACCCCACCCACCTGTGGCTCTGTTGGATGCACACTTATCTGCAAGGTTATAAGCAGTGGGAAAAGGGCTGGATAAATCTTTGGACCAGTATCTATCATCATGCCAGACTTAAGTGCTGTGACTATGGCACAGCTAAAATGTATCATTGTTCGGCCATTACATTTGCAATTCCTCTGAAAGTCACTTACGGTTAGCTATTACATACATTCTATATTTTCTATGTGCTTAAAGGCTGGGTGGTTTTTCTATTGGCACTCCAGTTTTCACCTGCCTCTGATTAGAGATTGGCTCACTCTTAAAAGGGCTGTAAAACCCCTCAAAAACAATGTGTTAAATATTTTCACTCTGTATAAACAGTACTTACTATGCCATCACGAAAACACGCCTATATTATTTCGACCCCCTTAAACCCCTCCTTTTTATAGTAAAAACTGGGGTTTACAGAGGTATACATTATTTTTCTTATTTCTGCTCAATGAGGCAGTTCTAACGTGTACCCACAATCTATATTTTGAGCAGAAATTAGAAAAATTTCTGGATAAACTTTATTTCTCCATCAGACCAGGAGCCAGTTGTTCAAAGCATCATTAGCTTAATGAGCCTGTTAGTGGTAAAATTGTTAACTGTTCTAGCTAGTGCAATGTCTAAAATTTTGTTATTTTTGCTGAAAAAATGTCAGCAGCTTTAGCATTTGCAAAAGCTGCTCACATTTTTTCAGCAAAAATATTAGCATATTTGCCATATTAAATTATCAAAGTTTTAACGATATGTTAACTAACAACATTGTTAGTTTTGTACAGCTGGCCCCATATGTTGTGGGTAGTTCTTTGAATCACCTCAATGAGATAATTCTAACAAGTACAAGTGATTCTAACAGGTACCCACAACATGTTTCTAACAAGAAATATAGAAAATTATCCTTTGATTATCATTATAACTTATCTAGAGTTATGATTCATGAATGTCTGGCAGCCAAGACTGAATGAGTTGTCTATGAAGGATGTACTTTGGTTTTATGGCCCTTTCAAGATTATTCCACTCATATCAAGCAGATCGTTAATCATAGGTGGGCAAGAACCTGAGTACCCAAAGAAAAACCACCTGACCTTCTGTTACAGAAGTTGGTATCTCACATGTGATCCAAGCCAGGTTCGAACCACAGCAGTGAGAGACCTAATGATTAAGAGTCCCACTCTTATCGTTAGGCCTCAGAGGCCTGTTGGATGTTTTCTATATAAAGCCTACTAGCCAAAACACTACTCTGAATGTATGAACTGTTAAAAAAACTTTCTTGTAAAACATTAAAAGAGAGTGCAACACTGACACAAATTCTGATAGAGGTGGCAACAAAAGCTCTTCTGTATTTTCATACAGCCCAGCTAAAATGGAAGATTTGAATCAACACAAAATTATAGCCTTAGATTGTACTAATTTTGTTAATACTGTTATTGGTGGTTATAGTTTATTGCTATTTCTTTTGTAATCTAGATTGAAACAATGGAGGTAGCTCCAGGAGTGATTGTAAAAGAAGGTGGGAGAGTGAAACAAGGACAAGCTAGGGTAAGCACTTACATAAGCTATCTACAGGATTTCGCATACAGCCATTTTTCACATAATGTCATTATTCATTTTAACCCTTCTCTTGCTGAATATTCAGATTAGCCACACCCCTTTCTGACTTTGAACCAATCAGATTACTTGATGTAATTTATTCCTACAAATTCATAAACTGAATGTCAAACAGTGTAGATTCTGATCAGATGCCTTCTTCAGAAGCCATCTGATCTGGATCTACACTGTTTCCAAAGATAGGGGTTGTCGTGAACAGCATGATAAGAGTTAAATGCCTATACTTCAGGATCATGTGTGTGTGAAGTGTGAATTCGGGTTTAACGTCGCTTTCAACAATTTTTCAGTCATATCACGACGGTGTCTGGTTGCGACAGGGAGCTCAATGCTCACTTTTATAGTGCTACCTCACTGAAGTATCATGTCCCAGACACATTACATGATACCACACCCAGTCACATTATCCTGACACTGGGTCGACCAGTCCTAGCTCTACCCCGTAAATCTGAGTGCCAAGCGAGGAGCAGCTAGTACCATTTTTAACGACTTTGGGGTATGTCGCGGCCCGGGATCGAACCTGTGACTTCCCGTTCCCTGGAGCGGACACTCTACCAACTGAGCTATCGGGGCCGGTACTTCAGGATCAAGTAGCCTTAATGTTATTACACTTGTATTGCTTATTAACTGTCACGGTTTGAATAGAAGCCTACTTGAAGTATTGGTTAAGCTATTCATCTCATAAACCTGGTATTGTGGGTCGATTCCTGGCTTCTCCAGACTTTCGGACGAGTCTTCAAAATGAGGTCCTGTCTTCACATGATCTCAGTTGTTTTTAATGGGAAGTAAAACTGAAACACGCACATTTTGAGGGCCCACATCCATTGGGGCTTGGAGAAATAGATTGGGTTGCATGGGCTGAAACTGACCGCATATGAGTACTAGTAAACCGCTAGAAGGTCTAAGCCTGTCTAGGCGAAGGTGAATCCATGCATATAAACCCTATTGGTTTCATTGGGTAGCAGTGCTTGAGATGTCATTTCATCTCAATGTCGGGTAAAAGTCCCACAAAATTGGAAGCAATGTCTCCAAACTGACCTAAATAGTGTTGACAGGGACATTAAACCTCAATTCAAACAAACACACACACATTTTAAACGAGTAAAGCCTATTCTGAAATGCTTCTCATTTGGCTCCCAATTTTTGGGAGGGATAAGTTTACTCCCCCCCAGATATCATAAAAGTGACAGGTGAATATGTCTTTTGGACCAATCTAAAGCTTTGTGTCAGTAGCTTTCCATAACAAAGTGCCTAATGAAGACTTAGGCTGTACAGCTGCCAAAGTTATGAAACCTTTTTGATGCTCAACTCAATTGAGCATGAAATTTCTAATGCAAATAATTATTAACTTGCCAACATTAGAGGATTTGTATACATCTATATCCAAAGAGGATGGTATTTGGCATTTTAACCATTTTTGTACCAAATGGATTCTTCCTCCTTATATCTAAGCAGGAGTCCACTTCAAAATTTTTGGGTGTCAGGTTGTGTTTTCTTCAAAATTTATTTGGAAAATGGCTGAACTTTTAGCAAACAGTGTAGGCCCTGATCAGACGCCCCGTTCTGCAGCGTCTGATCTGGGCCTGCACTGTTTGCCAGGGTACCCATTTTGGGGTTTCTGGTTCTAAATGGGTTAAGCTATTTGCCTCATAAATCAGGCATTGTGGGCTTTGATTCAGGGATTCTCGAGACTTTTGGATGAGTCTTTAAACCAAGATCCTGTCTCCATATGACTGTAGCTGTTGTTTGCTGTACAAACATGATATGAAGACGCCATTTCACTTGAAGCGGGCTAAATGTTAATTCAAATTGGTTTGTATTTATTCATGTCCAAGGGGGTGTCAAGATTTTTATTGTAATTTATAAGAAATTAATCTACATAACTGAGTGCACACCAAGGCTGACAGAATATTAAATAAATGTTACTTATATTCTAGTACATAAGACGGGTTGATATGCTGAGTCAGACACAGACAGGCCTTCGACCAATCGCCACACAGATGTCAACACCACGATTGGATGTCACAGATATTCTAGACAGACACACTCCCATTCTTAGACCTATGCATGACAATGCTCCATTGCCCCCAATCATTCCCCACCCACCTGAGAAGCCAAAAGTGTTGACATGATTGAATTGTGCTATTTTTCATATTTTGAACTTTGCTGCAATAGATCCTACAAAATGGTATGTGCAGTCAGTAATGCTTCCTTTTAGCAAACAAAATTTGTGGATTACACATATCATTATATAAGTGTTATTGCAGCAGAGCCTTGCAAGGATGCAGACAAGCTGAAATATAAATAAGTATTTTAATATATTAACTCTTCAATCACTGCAGAAAATTATACAGCATTTTTTTTGTTATTATTTTTTTGACATGTCATGTGAATTGTGTGTCCAACAGACAATTCACAAGTAATGTCGGGCCTTATTTTACTGGAAAAAAAACAACAACAACAAAATAACTTACTTTGAAAATGCTGTTTGCAGAACATGCTTAGGGCTTGAAGAGTTAAGGGGTCTATTGAGAACTTTCTCACCAGGTTCCAGTTGTTCAAAGCATTTTTAGCTTAACGAGCTTGTTAGTGGGTAAAATGTTAACTGTCCTAGTAAGTTAAATATGCAGTAGTGGTATTTTTGCTAAAAAATGTGAGCAGCTTTTGCATTTGCAAAAGCTGCTCACATGTTTTCAGCAAAATATTGGTAAATGATCAAAGTTTTAACAAATAGTTAACTAACGATGTTAGTTTTGAACAACTGGCCCCGTATGTTCTCTTAACATTTTTGTAAGTAGACTGAGACAAGACATTGTTTTTCTGAGGAGCATCTCCATTTTACCCTGTGTGAGAGAAAAAATGCAAGCAAGCATGTGACTAATTAAAATTCAGATCAGCCTGTGTACATGTGCAGTATGATCAGTGTTTGTAGGTCTGAAGGTTGAGTCATGATTGGATCCTTTCTTATCAATGCTGGTATAGCTGTTTGGAGGGGCAGGTCAATTTCTTCAAGCACTAAGCATGTTTTAAAGTACTTTTTTTATTTTTCAGTGAAATTAAGTCTTGATGTTACATGTGAATTGGCTGCGAAGCCTTATTTTTTGCAGAAAAAAAAAAATGAAAAAAAAAACACAACAACAACAGAACTTAAAAAATGCCATCTACTCTAGAATTTTCTGTAGTGCTTGAAGGATTAACCTGTCACATACCTTCTGATGATTGTGACGCCAAGGTGGTCTTTTGTTTAGGTGTTTTCTGCTTACTTGGGGATATGTCAGAAGACAACCTTGGAAAATTGTCTTTGCTTATTGAGAACTGTATTCGGATGACTGTGATATTTTGTTATTGGGCAGTTATTTGTTTGTTTCATTTGAGGTTTAACGTCCCAGTCAACACACCATAGGTCATTTTGAAGATGTTGCTTCCAATTTTGTGGGACTTTTACCCGATATCGAGATGAAATGACATCTCAAGCCCTCCCTGAATGAAACCAAAAGGGTTTATAAACATGGACGGTCCGACTCACATTACTTTGCCTGCGCAGGCTTAGATCCTGTAAGTAATTTTCCAGCACTCGTGTGCGTTCCATTGGACAGTAAAGAAGCTGAGAAAGTTGTTGTCTGCATTTATGTTATTTTTATTGTGGTCCTGAGATATGGAATGAAAATAGCCAGTAACAGTTGAAGAAGCCCATAAAGGGAAATAAATGCACTTTCACAGAAGGGAAGTGTTTCAAAAAGCTTGTCTTTCTTATCAGCATTATGATAACACACCCGTGCATTTTCACATCTCCAAAATGGCTACTTTTCTGATGAAAATCCGTGATATTTTTCTTATTTGTATGGCAACATAGGTCGTGGGTGCTCACAACCCACGTCTTAGAGCAGAAATAAGAAAAATAATGGATACCCCCATAAACCCCAGTTTTCCCTATATAAAGTGGGGTGTAAGGGGTGTTTATTTCACGGACTTGTAATAGTGATGGTAGGTTTGTATTCTTATCCCTTGTCCTGCTGAACCAGGATATGCTCTACTTTTGCAAACAATGAAAATATAGATCAGGTGGATTTTGGAGAAGCCATCTGATCAGAATCTTCAGTGTTTGTCATTCATTTCTTGAATTTATAGGAATAAATTTCATCAGAAAATTTGATTGGTTGATATGCTAAAATGGATATGGTAAATTTATTTATTCAGCAGAACAAGGGTTGATTAATTTCAGTCTAGAGGAAAGCAAACAGGAATTAACCCTTATCGTGGTGTTCACGACAACCCCTATCTTTGCAAACAGTGTAGATCCAGATCAGATGGCTTCTGAAGAAGCCATCTGATCAGGATCTTCACTGTTTGGCATTCAGTTTAGGAATTTGTAGCAATAAATTACATCAAGTAATTTGATTGGTTGATAGACAGAAATGGGTGTGGCTTAAATGAATATTCAGCAAGATAAGGGTTAATTATTATCTCCCCTGTGAAATGTTCAGAATCAGAATCAGAATTGTTACTGGTGACACGTCAAATGACATTCATACCCCAGGACCTGTGATGTGGGAAGTTAGTCCCTAGCTCTAACCAAAGAGGTAAATTTAGCTACACAATCATCAGTTAAAAACTTATGAAGTGTATCCTTTCCCCTTCAAGACTGATTTAAAGGTTCTTCTCATTTTCAGTATTTTTTTTATCAGGTTTTACTAGATATGAACAGCCTATTGATGAATAAATATTTTACCTTGTAACAAAGCCTTTTGTGTCATTACAATAACACATCCGTGCGACATAGTGCATTTTTTCTCATCTCCAAAATGGCTACTTTTCTGATGAAAATCTGTGGTATTTTTCTTATTATACCCCCCCCCCCCCCCCCCAACAAGCGAAGTCCATCCGACTGTCCGTAACACTTTGGTTTTCCCTGCATATCTTGCTTAATAGTTTACAGAATCTTATCATTTTTAGCTTGGCTGTTTCGAAGAAAACGACGAGGTATTGTCATAGCTCTGTCGTCTGTGTCGTCGTCGTGCCAAAACTTGGACATTTTGTAATATCTCTGTCATTACTGAACATATTAACTTGAAACTCGGAATAGTTGTTCATTATGAAAAGGGGAACTCATACCAATAGGTGAGGTAACGCTTAAAATATTTTTGGCACAGTTATGCCCCTTTTTCGACTTAGAATTTTTGTTTTACTAAAAGAAACTGCAGCCGAGCGTTGGCACCCGCATGCGGTGCTCTTGTTTGCATAAATATTGATATTGATGAGATGCTGCTGCTACATGAAAATAAAGGTCCTGCAATCAATACTGTTAAAGTTATTCCCCTTTGTAATTCTTGAAAACTTGTCCGTGACACTTTTGATTTTCTTGTATATCTTGCTTAATAATTTTAATAACTTTTGTATTTAGTGCTATACATTAATGAAACTTATATCACACTTGGTGCCTGAGGTAAGGAATCTGTTGTAGTAAAATATTTATCAAGGGCCCATACTCTTGGAGGTATGTCCCTAGATAGGTTTTCATTTAACATAGCCATTTTTTCAGGTCTAATAATGTTAAAGTGTATAGGGACAGTTTTAGGGTGATCGTTTCGAAACTTTGCAGGTGTTTTCATATAGGTCTGAAGATGTGCATGTGGTTTATCCTTACTCCTAAAATTATTTCTTCCACTTTTTTCGTCTTTTTTAACTTAGCCATTTTATTAGGTCTAACTAGAGAAAGTGACCAGTGGGTCACGTATACCCCTGGCCAGCGTCACCCTCTGATATATCTTTCGAGCTTGTATGTAATATGAATGAAGTCAAGAAGCTATAAGAATCTATAAATGTGCTTGTAAAAGCTAAACCAAACATAAAATTTCTAAATGGACCAAGGGAGTGAGGGCATCAAATAGAACATACAGGCATCTATAAACTTTGACATAAAACTTTAACCAAATGTAAAATTTCTAAGTCCGTGACCTTGAGGTCAAGGTCACCGTGGGTGGGGGAAGCGACATGCATCATGAAATCATTTATCAAACATGAAGAGAATCTAACATGTGGATACAGAGATATCAGCCATGAAAAAGGTTTAACACAAAACTTTGACGTACAAGTAGATGAATGGACAGACAGACAGACAGCCGCCCAGGGGCTTGACCCAGAGGCTTAGATATTCCATATGAAAGGTAATGCTATAGAGATATCCTTTACCAAACATGAAGAGAATGTAACATGTGGATGCAGAGATATCAGCAATGAAAAAGGTTTAACACAAAGCTTTGACGTAAAATTAGATGAACAGACAGACAGACACCCACCAAGGGGCTTGACCCAGGGGCTTAGATATTCCATATGAAAGGTAATGCTATAGAGATATCCTTTACTAAACATGAAGAGAATCTAACATGTGGTTACAGAGATACACATGTATCAGCAATGAAAAAGGTTTAACACAAAACTTTGAAGTAAAATTAGATGAACAGACAGACAGACAGCCCACCCAGGGGCTTGACCCAGGGACTTAGATATTCCATATGAAAGGTAATGCTATAGAGATATCCAGTACCAAACATGAAGAGAATCTAACATGTGGTTACAGAGATATCAGCAATGAAAAAGGTTTAACACAAAACTATGACGTAAAAGTAGATGAACAGACAGACGGACAGACAGACAACCCACCCAGGGGCTTAGATATTCCATATGAAAGGTAATGCTATAGAGATATCCTGTACCAAATATGAAGAGAATCCAACCTGTGTTTACAGAGATATGAGCAATCAAAAAGGTTTAACGCAAAACTTTGACGTAAAGGTTGACGAACGACCGAACGAACGTACGAACGAATGAACATACGAACGAACCAACGAACGGACGGAAAGACGAAAACTATATACCCCCTGACATACTTCGTATGCCGGGGGTATAATAATGTTAATAGAGGATCTTACACCAGTGTTCATGTATTATTGATTTTATTATACCCCCGACATACGAAGTATGTCAGGGGGTATATAGTTTTCGTCTTTCCGTCCGTTCGTTAGTTCGTTCGTTCGTTCGTTAGTTCGTTCGTTCGTTCGTACTTCCGTCCGTCCCGCGGGAGCCGGACAAAACGTCCCATGGACAAAACGTCCCATGCCATTTTTGACCAGGTGGACAAAACGTCCCACATCATTTTGTCAGGGTGGACAAAACGTCCCACATCATATTTGAAGGGTGGACATAACGTCCCACATGATTTTGACAGGGTGGACAAAACGTCCCACACGGTTTTGACAGGGTGGACAAAATGTCCCATGCTATTTCGACAGGGTGGACAAAACGTCCCATATTCAATTCAAAGGGAACCATTATACCTAATCTAATCTATCTAATAAATAACTAATTGTTGTTTGTTGAAATGATGTAATTGCCCTCTAGTGTCATGCATTACGCCCCACCATGGGACGCCCAAAACATAATCCCCCCACCCCCGGACAAAATCCCCTGTTTTTGTAAAGGCTGACAATATCCCCCCCCCCCCCCCCCCCCCACACACACACACCTCCACATGCACAATTACTGATTTTGGAAAATCAGTATGTATATACATGTGTTGAAAACTGTAGATGTCAATACTGTCAAAGCTATTTTGCTGCTCATGGAGAAATTATTGCAACAGGCAGGTAGTACTGCACATGTACAAAAGGTGAAAACATGTATAACAGTGAAATCATCAATGCAAAAATTCTAACAATGAATAAGAAAATTACAACCTTAGATTAAATTCATTGAACTGACTTAATAATGATTGTTCAATTATGATCAATTTGATCATCACCATTAATTTTCATCATACAGATTATAAAGACCCTTCACAAATATCAATCAGAATTTTCAAAAGTTATACATTTTCCTATCAACAAATTAATTCTGCAATTAGCAGCTAATCAAAGAAAAAACATTTGTTAGATTAAAATGAAAAGGGCATAATTACTTGTTATAACTTTTTATAATTACACATGTGTGCTTAGGGGTTTTACTGACCTCTCAACCCATTAGGATTATATTTGGCATGATCAGTAGTTCCAGTAGTTCCAGGCATACTTGTAAAGTGGGTTTTAATGGGGTCAAAATTATAACGGTATGTTTTTCATGATGTTTTCAGTATTTTATAAAAGATACCTTTTAGTATTTTTATACAAGATATATCTAGTAATGAAATAATAGGTGAAAACTGTGTTTCAGATAGGGATATCAGATCGGTATCCGACAAAACATAGAAAGACAAAAGGGAGAACCGACATAAGATAGACGCGCCATAAGGCAGAAGCGACCATTAATAGAAAGACAATTAATAGAACGACAAAAGAAAGAAAGGTATCTACCTTTTGTCGCACCGCAAACAATCATTTACCAGCCAGTCAGTGATTAGTTATTTTATATCCGCTTACCGTATCTCGCTTCAGTAAACTTACAGTTATCATGACTATTAAAGTATCTGTATTTTTTTATTATTATTATTGAAGAGTCCCTGTACTATGTGCTCACTTTTTCATTCTTTCCTTCTTTTCAAATGAGCTATGTTTTTTTTTTTTTTTGAAAACCGTTATTTACTGGTCATTTAGTTTTGAATAGTTGGTCGAAATAGTCGGCAATGGAACTTTTACAAACGCAAAAAGGAAAGTCTCAAAGGAAAGCCTCAAATTGGCTATGAAGGCTTTTTGTACAAAATATTGCGGACCACGAATCAATGAATATGCTATAATATTAGCGTGTCAATAAAATTTTCTTTGTTTTTGATTTTTGTTTCTACGTTTTTTTTTTCTACGTTTTTTCTATGTTTTTTCTGTGTTTTTTCTATCTTATTTTTCTATGTTGTGTCGTTCTGTCTTTGTCGCGTCTATGTTATGTCCGGTCTGTGTTTTGTCTTTCTATGTTTTGTCATGAACCCTATCAGATTGTGCTTTGTTTAAAATTAATTTGGAAAGTGGCTTATAGTTTTGCAAACAGTGTAGGCCCTGATAAGACCTCGTGTTCTGATGCATCTGATCTTGGCCTGCACTGTTTGCCAATTACCCACTGATACTATTATTTTTTTTTCAAGAGTAAGATAAGTTGTACACAAATTCTTTTTTGTAAAAAATGTGCTCTTAACCATGTGCTCTTTAATGATTGCGTTTGCATATTCATGTTTTGTAAATAAAAGCATCTAACTATATTTCCACATTCTTTTTTGTAGTGTTCATGTTAGTACAGTAAAATTCATATATTAAGACCACCCTTGGGACTGTTCAAAAGAGGTCTTTTAGGCCTTTTAGGGTGGGCTCCAACTAGAGCAGACTGGACGCTGCAAACACAAAGAAAATGTACCTAAAACCTTCTAAATATACTTTTAAAAGCATAATTTGTCTTAATTTAAGGTGGTCTCAATAGTGAATTTTTACTCTGTATTGTCACATACCCTTCCAAATCCCTTCCGTCTCCCTTACACCACCTCAAGAATATGGGACGTTTTGTCCACCCTGTCAAAATAGCATGGGACGTTTTGTCCACCCTGTCAAAACTGTGTGGGACGTTTTGTCCACCCTGAAAAAAATGATGTGGGACGTTTTGTCCACCCTGACAAAATGATGTGGGACGTTTTGTCCACCCTGAAAAAATGATGTGGGACGTTTTGTCCACTTGGTCAAAAATGGCATGGGACGTTTTGTCCATGGGACGTTTTGTCCTACATTCCCGTCCCGCCGTTCGTCAACCTTTACATCAAAGTTTTGCGTTAAACCTTTTTGATAGCTCATATCTCTGTAACCACATGTTAAATTCTCTTCATATTTGGTAAAGGATATCTCTATAGCATTACCTTTCATATGGAATAACTAAGCCCCTGGGTCAAGCCCCTGTGTGGGCTGTCTGTCTGTCCGTCTGTCTGTTCATCTACTTTTACGTCAAAGTTTTGTGTTAAACCTTTTTGATTGCTCATATCTCTGTAACCCCATGTTAGATTCTCTTCATATTTGGTAAAGGATATCTCTATAGCATTTCCTTTCATATGGAATATCCAAGCCCCTGGGTCAAGCCCCCGGGTGGGCTGTCTGTCCGTTTGTCAACTTTTACGTCAAAGTTTTGTGTTTAACCTTTTTGATTGCTCATATCTCTGTCACCACATGTTTGATTCTCTTCATATTTGGTACAGGATATCTCTATAGCATTACCTTTCATTTGGAATATCTTAGCTCGCGGGTCAAGCCCCTGGGTGGGCTGTCCACCCGTCAGTCCGTTCATCAATATTTACGTCAATGTTTTGTGTTAAACCTTTTTGATTGCTCATATCTCTGTAACTACATGTTAGATTCTTTTCACATTTGGTAAAGGATATCTCTATAGCATATCTAAGCCCCTGGGTCAAGCCCCTGGGTGGGCTGTCTGTCAGTTTGTCAACTTTTAAGTCGAAGTTTTGTGTTAAACCTTTTTGATTGCTTATATCTCTGTAACCTCATGTTAGATTCTCTTCATATTTGGTACAGAATATAGCTATAGTATTAACTTTCATATGGAATATCTACTTAGCTCCTGTGTCAAGTCCCCGGGTGGGGCTATGGGTCAATAATAAGGACTTACACATTTTGATCACGTCCAAGTTTTGTGTTAACTGTTTTGGTTTAAACAATATTTATTAGAATAAATTCACATATATACATCGCATAATAGTATATGGTACAGGATTTGATAACTGTTTTCATTATACTCCTTGCATACAAAGTATATCAAAGGTTATAGTTTTTGTCTTTCCATCTGTTCATTATTAGTTAGTTTGTTGTTTCTTTATGCTGTGACCCTTGTCAGATTTGTCAGTTTATACATGTATATTGGTCCTTGTGATCTTAGAAACAACAGCGACTAGAACTGTTAAATTTTGCATAATATTTTCTCTTGAAATGCAGACAATAATAAATGCAAGTAATAATAAAAAATGCATTGCTTTATTATGTCATTATACAGCTACTTTAATTCAGCAAATGTTCTATGACAGCCTATTCTATGTTTGTTGTTTCCAGTTGAAATTGTTCCAAATTGCAACAAACTTTGAATTTTTATTATTCAGCAAAGACAAGCAGTCTCATCTTTGGATATGATAAATTATTCTATATTTGTTGAAATGCAATAGTTATTCTCAGTGGACTAAATGGAAAGTTTATATGGAAAGGTTCAATGCTACAAACAAATTTTCATTTCCACTAAAAGGGGATGGCACTGGTCGGGGGTATACGTGCCCCACTGGGCACTTTCTCTAGTTAAACGAGTTGAGGTAAAGGGGTAAAATGCAAGGCTTTGCTGAGCATTTTATCCCTTTTCCTCAACGAGTTTAATAAATTCAATAATACATGAGCACGAATGCAAGATTCTATTTATCATATGACATTTAAAACGCATTTTATTCACGATTGTTTATAAAAATGTTAATTTTCCGCTGTTATTAAACGTGACGTTGTTATGGACGTCGTATGTTACGTTACGGGACGTATCTAGCTAATTTGCATATTTAATCCACTAGTGGATCATCGAACATATTACATGACGTTATTACACTCAGACGCTACGTCATATGATAAAAGTGTATAGGGAATGGGTATCTTGTTAGCGCAACTCCTCTCACAGTTTTAGGGTGATCCTTTTGAAACTTTGCAGGTGTTTTCATATAGGTCTGAAGATGTGCATGTGGTTTTTTCATACTCCTAAGATTATTTCTTTTTGGACGGGTTTTTAAAAAATATCCGTCCTTTAAAATAGCGATGTCCGGGCGGGCGGGCGTCCTGCGGGCGGGCGGGCGTCGTCCCAGGTTTACCTTTTGGTTAACCTTGGACGGGTTTTTAAAAAAAATCCGTCCTTTAAAATAGCGATGTCCGGGCGGGTGGGCGGGCGTCCTGCGGGCGGGGGGGGCATCGTCCCAGGTTTACCTTTTGGTTAACCTTTTTTTCAAAGTGATATTTTTCATCTATTCTGTAGCAGATTGTTAAAAAAAAACGTCCTTTAAAATAGCGATGTCCGGGCGGGCGGGCGTCGTCCCAGGTTTACCTTTTGGTTAACCTTTTTTTCAAAGTGATATTTTTCATCTATTCTGTAGCAGATTGTTTTAATATCAGGACTGATGCATAAGTAGAGGTACCCCTTTCATGTATTATCCATAAATTGCGCGAAAGACTAAAATTTTGGCGGAAATTGTCATTTTTCAAACTTGTGTTTTTCAGGTTTACCTTTTGGTTAACCTTTTTTCAAATGCCAGTGTAGTGGATAGAGTGCTGGACTACGAATCCTATTGTTGACTATGAATCTGAGGGGCGTGAGTTCAAACCCCGGTGGAGACATTTTTTTTTTTTTTGTTCTTTTTTTTTTCTTTCTTTTTTCATTCTTTTTTTCTTTATTTTTCTTTTCTTCTCCATAAACACATATGAACAATTATTATCTTCCTCCCCTGATAGTTGCTAGTAATAATACATAAATGAATGCACAGGCATGGAATTTTCTTTTTTTTTTTTCGTTCTTTTTTTTCGTTCTTTTTTTAGCTCACCTGAGCACGAAGTGCTCAAGGTGAGTTGATGTCCGTCGTCCGTCAACAATTTCTTTAAACGACATCTCCTCCTGGGATAATGGCCCGATTTCAAAATTATTTTACAGAAATGTTCATTAGGTGACCCTTTTTCAAAATTGCTAAAATCAGTGGCCACTAGAGCTAAAAATAGAAAAAAACTTTATTTTGAAATGTTCATCAGGTGACCCTTTTTCAAAATTGCTATAATCAGTGGCCACTAGAGCTAAAAATAGAGCTAAAAATAGAAAAAAACTTTTTTTTTTCTTCGTAAAACACATAAACAAATCAACCCCCCCCCCTCCCCCCCTCCACGAAAAGTTGTTACTGTGTTAGGATATTGCATTTGTTCTGTACATACATGCATACATAGTTTTACATACATACAGAAATGTTCATCAGCTGACCCTTTTTCAAAATCGCTAAAATCAGTGTCCACCAGAGTTAAAATAGAAAAAAAAACTTTTTTTTTTTCTTCTTAAAACATAAACAAATCATACCCCCACCCCTCCACAAAAAGTTGTTACTGGGTTAGGATATTGCATTTGTTCTGTACATACATGCATACTTAGTTTTACATAAATACCCTACCCACCCCACCCTAACCTAGCATACCCTACCCCACCCCCATCCCAAACAACCCCAATCCACCCCCAACCCCACCCCATCCCACCACTCCCCACCTTACCCGACCTCACCCCATCCCACCCACCCAAGCCCACCCCACCCCACAACCCCACCACACCCCATCCCATCCCACCCCACACCCCACCCCACCACAAATTCCACTATATATATTTCTGTCCCTGCTGACATCAGTGGGACACATGTTACTACTACTATATATATTTCTGTCCCTGCTGACATCATCTGGACACATATTACTACTACTATATATACTACTACTACTAAATATATTTCTGTCCCTGCTGACATCAGTGGGACACATATTACTACTACTATATATATTTCTGTCCCTGCTGACATCAGTGGGAGACATATTACCACTACTATATATATTTCTGTCCCTGCTGACATCAGTGGTACACACATTACTACTACTATATATATTTCTGTCCCTGCTGACATCAGTGGGAGACATATTACCACTACTATATATATTTCTGTCCCTGCTGACATCAGTGGGACACATACTACAACCATAAACAATCTGTCCCTGCTGACATCAGTGGGACACATATTACTACTACTATATATATTTCTGTCCCTGCTGACATCAGTGGGACACATATTACTACTAACAAACAGTAGACATTCCATACATACTTCAAGCACCAACTATAAATACTGACAGGTTAGATGCAGATATGAATTCATCCTTACATCAGCTGAGCAACAACAAGTTCATCATGACTCAAGAAGACATTATTTCGGTCACTATCAGCTCACCAGATCCAAGTCCATCGAAAAAGGTAATATCATAACATTTGGATAAACAAAATGCAAAAACTGTACTGAAAAAAAAAAACCCGTCCATAATGCCATTAGGCATTTTTCTTGTTTCATCTTTTTTAACTTAGCCATTTTTTGAGGTCAAATAATGTTAAAGTGTATATGGAGTGGGTACCTTGTTAGCGCAACTCCTCTCACAGTTTTAGAGTGGTCGTTTTGAAACTTTGCAGGTGTTTTTATATATGTCTTAAGATGTGCATGTGGTTTTTTTCATACTCCTAAAATTATTTCTTTCACTTTTTTTGTCTTTTTTAACTTAGCCATTTTTTGAGGTCTAATAATAATAAAGTGTATAGGGAGTGGGTATCTTGTTAGCGCAATTCCTCTCACAGTTTTAGGTTGATCCTGTTGAAACTTTGCAGGTGTTTTCATATAGGTCTGAAGATATGCGTATGTTTTTTTCATACTCCTAAAACTATTTCTTTCACTTTTTTCGTCTTTTTTAACTTAGCCATTTTTTGAGGTCTAATAATGTTAAAGTGTATAGGAAGTGGGTACCTTGTTAGCGCAAAGTTGAACCGATGCTTAAAACTCATCAAATAGATTTTGTGTTTCAATAATTTTGGGCCAAGTTGCCGGCTATAAGTTCAACTTCTTTTTTACATGGCTGCTTTTTTTAATTATTGACCATTGTCATGCACGGTGTATCTAGCAGTGCTTACGAGGACTGTTCAAATATGTATGCAACTAAGCACATAAAAATGATTCCGTGATAGATTTCGATGAAAAATATATTTTGTCCCCTTAAAGTATTCCCCTTTAACAGATATACAAACTTTCAGTCTTCTGATCCAATCATTGAATGCATTCTGGTAGTCTTTTCGAGGTATACTATGAAGGCACTGGAATATTGCAGAACCGAGGTGTTTGCGCTGTACAAATTTTCGACCAGAAAGGTATTTTTTCAGCCGCTGGAACAAAAAAAAAGTCACACGGGGCAAAGTCAGGGGAATACGGGGGGTGAGGGAGTTCAACAACTTTTTCCTGCTTCAGATAGTCTTGCACAGTGAACGCCTTGTGCGATGACACATTGTCATGTAGCAATCTGACATTTTCCAAACCAGTTGCGGGTCTTCGTTCTTTGAAATATTTCTTCAATTTTCGAAAAACTTTATTCTTGTAAAACTTCGCATTTACAGATTTGCCTTTAGGCACAGCAACCTGAATAGCAGGGCCCTGATTTGAAAAGAATATGGCATACATTACCTTCTTGGTAACAGGACACTTCGGCCCCAGAACCACCTCGGCCCCTAGACACTTCGGCCCCTAGACACCTCGGCCCCAAAACCACCTCGGCCCCACATAAAATTGAAACCCTAGACGGGTCGGCCCCTGGACACCTCGGCCCCTAGACACGTCGGCCCCATATACCTAGACACTTCGGCCCCAATTTGCTTCTCACGGAGCTTCCACTGAAATAGGAGATCGGGTTGGATGCCCGATGAGGTTTTTGTTTTATTTTAGTGCTGAATTGATTATTTTGATAGGGAACCAAGAATATTTGAACCTATATTATATATATTTAGTATATATTATAACGTTACAAAATAGAAAATCTATTAGTTTGAAAATCCCCCTCTTTTATTTCAATATATAATTCTAATTGCATCGCGGCATCCTTTAAAGATTAATATAATGACAGGCTCTTTTTTTTACTTTTCTGCTCTTTTGATAATATTTCACACCTCTAAAATACTTTTTAAATAAATTTCAATAAGAATATGAAACCTAATTATCCTTATTAATTGGATGGAAATCTGGATGGATCGGTGGATGTATGTATTGATGGATAGACGTACGGACGTATTTTCGGACATGGCTCGTGTCACATGTGAGACGCCAAGTTCTTCAACGGTAGGTCAGGTGTATTTTTTTTTTCGGGTACTCCGGTTTTCACCCACCTCTGCCTCTGATTAATGATCGGCTCGATATGAGTGAAATAATTTTGATAGGGGCGTAAAACCAAAAAAAAATAAAATAAAATAAAAAAAAATTCATTTACTCGGTTTCGTCAATCATGGTGATGATGGGGGATAATCTTAATTTTGTTAACATATTTATTTATTTATTAAATTATTCATCTATTAATCCGGCCTCGATAGATAAGTCGGATGCGCGCCTGACTGGTGATCAGGAGCACACGGGTTCGATACCTACCGGGGTCGACAACATTCTTTCGTGGAGACTGATTATGAAATATTTTCTACGGTCATTCTCTCCCTTCCGCTGATTCAAGAAGGGCAGTTGTCACTTTCTGACACAATGTACACTGTACTGGTTAACCGCTTACGTATACGCCTGCCCAGGAAAAGTGTGGATAGGTAAACTGACCGGCTCAAAAATTACCTACAATAGTGTTGACTGGGCCGTTAAACTCCAATACAAACAAATACTTTATTTATCTATTAGGTAATTATAAGTGTTCAGGTTCACTTAACTAGAACTATCCTCGTAACTAAACTAATTAATATAATGTATGCATGCAATTCAAACTCTGCATGAAAAACGGTGCGGATCTGGTTCAGAGGGCAGAAGCAATCTGATCAGGACCTACACTGTTTACAAAGATAAGGATTATCGTGTTCAGCGCGATAAGGGTTAATGAATTTCAGGTTAGTACACTATTTAGCTGGCATGAACAAACAAAAAGTTTTACAAGAACAATTATTGACTTAGATTAGTAAAGTGTGAAGCTCAATAAATAACCAGGCGTTACTAATCCCTTTTCCCCCAATAAACAGATCATTGTTATCAATTTTCACACATTTGATAGTCATTTTAGCTCATATTTAAAGACGGACAGTAACGAGTATATTGTATACTTTATTTATTTATCTATTTATTTATTTATTAGTCACATTTCTGCCACTCAAATTACTTGATACATGTATACTATATGTTTATATTAGTGGCAAACAGTGTAGATCTGGATGTGCACTGTGTACAAAGTCTTCACTGCTCGTATTTTTGTAGGAATTGCTCAGTATATTTCCATTGTTATCAATTTTCACACATTTGGAAATTCCTATTTGATTGTCATTTCAGCTCATATTTAAAGACGGACAGTAACAAGTATACTGTATACTTTATTTATTTATTTATTAGTCACATTTCTGACTATCAGCCCCTCAAATTACTTGATACATTTATAATGTGTTCATTTAAAATTCGCAAACTGAGTGACAGTGTAGATCCAGATCAGCTGTATCTTGATGTACACTGAGTGCAAAGTCTTCATGGCCCTATATATTTTTGTAGAAAATGCTCATTGACTATCAGTATCAAATATTCACAATTAGAACAACCCGCCAAACCCCACTTTTAATGATGCTCACTCAAGCTCAACCTCACGGTTGAATGGGGATTAGCTGTCCTTCAGAGTGTCTTCTTGTTGTAATAGTTTTAGTTAACCTGAAACTGTCGTGTATGCGTTGTTATATTTATTATAAACGCCCCATTGGTTTTTTTTTGTATATGAAATAAAGATAGCAATAAAATAATTTGATTTTATTTCCGAACAACTTAATAGAAAATTCTGTGAAAGCAAAATTATGTAACGAAAAGTTGATAAAAATTATATTTCTTACTTCTGCTCGAAAACATAGATCTTTGATACTGGTTCAATCCCTCTCAAGCAGATGGTTTATCGCATAGACCTGTTAACTTATATGAAAGGGATCTAAGAAATGACTAGTTTGCATAAACATAGATTAATATTAAACTAATTGTGATTAAAGGTTGTCACAGACGCATTCTGATAAGTCCTGCTCATTGAGACGGTTCTAAGCAGTACGCATAACCTGTATCTTGGAGCAGAAATAAGAATTACGAAAACACGTTTATATAAATGCATTGCAAACTTTACCGCAGAAAAAACAAGACCTGTCGCCGGACAGGATAGCTCACCGGAAGTCGCGCTTAGACTAGTCGTGCAAAGTCAAATTTTCAGACTCATAATAGAAACAAAGTCACTAGGAAAGAAACCAGTGCTATATCAATATTTGGGGCTCACGTATGATTCAAGTTTGACTCATTATTATCACTTTTAATTCCATTTAACCCTTAGACATGAATCAACGAATCAAAACTTGCCAAATATAAAGGCTCTATTTCAAATGGTCAAGAAGTTATCAAAAAAGAAGATCACAGGACCAGGATCAAGGTTACAGGTCAAAATTTTATAAAAGAATGGGAAGGCAATGTGACATGGAACCTACATATCAAGTAAGAAAGCTAGTGTTAAGGCAAAGTCACAAGGAACCTACATGGCAAATATGAAGGCTCTACCTCAAAAGATTAGAAAATAATGATAAGTAGGTCAAAAGGTCAAAGGTCAAGGTCACAGGTAAAAACAATTTGTATAAGTGGTAAGGCAATGACACTAGGAACATTCATGCTCTGGAGCGATAACAAAGTTTTTCTAAAAATAGCCACAGTGACCTTGACCTTGAGGCCATGACCTGCTCGAGATATTATCATGAGCAACATTTGTGTGAAGTTCTATTAAAATCTGTTGAAAATATAGGAATTTATATACCAAGTATGAAGGTACTACCTCAAATGGTTACGAAGTTATGATAAAGTAGGTCAAAGATAAAAAAAATTGTATGAGTGGAAAGGTGATATCACAAGGAACTTATAAGCCAAATATGAAGGCTCTATCTCAAATGGTTATGAAGTTATGACAAAGTAGGTCAAAGGTCAAGGTCACAGATATTTTTTTTGTATGAGTGCTAAGGCAATGTCACAAGGAACCTACATGCCAAATATGAAGTCTCTATCTCAAATAGTTAAAAAATTATGACAAAGTAGGTCAAAGGTCCAGGGTCAAGGTCACGAGTTATAATAAAGTAGGTCACAGGTATTTTTTTTGCATGAGCGGTAAGGCAATGTCACAAGGAACCTACATGCCAAATATGAAGTAGGTCAAAAGTCTATGGTCAAGGTCACAGGTCAAATTTTTTTGTATGAGTGAAAAGTGAATGTCACAAGGAACCTACATGCCAAATATGAAGGCTCTATCTCAAACCGTAAGAAATTTATAATAAAGAAGGTCAAAGGTCACAGGTCAAGGTCACAGGTCAAAATTTTTTGTATGAGTGTTAAGGCAATGTCACAAGGAACCTACATGCCAAATATGAAGGCTCTATCTCAAATGGTTACAAAGTTATGATCAAGTAGGTCAAAGGTCAAGGTCATCGGTATTTTTTTTTGTATGAGTGCTAAGGCAATGTCACAAGTACCTACATGCCAAATATGAAGTCTCTATCTCAAATAGTTAAAAAATTATGACAAAGTAGGTCAAAGGTCCAGTGTCAAGGTCACAGGTCAAAATTTTTTGTATGAGTGGAAAGGGAATGCCTAAAGGAACATACATGCCAAATATGAAGGCTCTATCTCAAATGGTTAAAAAGTTATGATAAGTAGGTCAAATGGTCAAGGGTCAAGGTGACAGGTCAATTTTTTTTGTGCGAGTGGGAAGACAATGTGACAAGGAACATACATGCCAAATATAAAGGCTATATCTCTAACGGTTCTAAAGTTATGATAAAACAAAAAAAATACCATAATTACCATAATAATTCAAAGTATGTGGCCTTGAACCCATGGTTACGGTCAAGGTTACAGGTCAAAATTGTTTGTATGTGTGGGAAGGCAATGTCACAAGGAACCCACATGCCAAATATGAAGGCTCTATCTCAAACGGCTCCATAGTTATGTTAAAACAAAGAAATTACCATAATTACCATAAAATTCAAAGTATGTGACCTTGACCCAAGGTTACGGTCATGAAAGCTGATGCTGCTGCTTAATAATTGAGATTAAGTATAAACTAAATCCATCAGAAGGTAAAGTAGTAATGAACTCCTAAAACCTTTAACACAAAAACTTGAAAATTAGAATTCTAAGTCTGTGACCTTGACCCAAGGTCACGGATATGGCTACTGATATTGCAAATAAAAACTATACACCAGTATCTATCATGATACCAAATATAAACTCAATCCATGTAGGCATAAAAAAGAAATGAGCTTCTAAAAAACTTTAACACAAAACTTTAACATTTGTGGACGCCGACGCCGACGCCGACACCGACGCCGACGCCGACGCCGACGCCGGGGGTAGTAGAATAGCTTACCTGACCTATCGGTCCGGTGAGCTAAAAACGAACATTACAAGAGAAAAACATGTGATATTTTGTATTATTTCTGCTCAAAATATAGATTGGGGGTACTCGTTAGAACCGCCTTATTGAGGCGTTTCTAACGAGTACCCATAATTCATATTTTAGAGTAGAAATAAGAAAAAACAAGGTTTACCCCTGTAAACCCCAGTTTAACTATATAAAAGTGTGGTTAAAGGGGGTCAAAATTATATGCCCCTATGAGCCCCAGTTTTCCCCATATAAACTGGAGTTTAGAGGGGTGTTCATTACACGGGCTCGTTAACATGATGTTTTGTGTGTTAGATGATTTGATGTTTAACGCCCCTATCAACACTGTCTCGGTCATTTTGGATGCGTTGCTTCCAATTTTGTGGGGATTTTACCCGACATTGAGATGAAATGACTTCTCAAGCCCTGCAGCCCAATGAAACCAATATGGTTTATAGGTATGAAAGATCCGACTCCCACCACATTACAACCTCTAAGCGATTTACCAGTACTCATGCCACAGACTGTCGGTTTCTTGAAGTCCCGATGGGCGGGGTCGATTTTAACATGATATAAATGCCCTTACCCTAACAGATTTCAAAAGTGGGGCCGAGGTGTCTTTGGGGCCGAGATGTCTAGGGGCCGAGGTGACAGTGGGGCCGAGGTGTCTAGGGCCGAGGTGTCTAGGGCCGAGGTGTCTAGGGCCGACTTGGTTTTGGGCCGACCTGTCTAGGGGCCGAGGTGGTAGTGGGGCCGAAGTGTCTGGAAATCACCTTCTTGACCCTCATGGTCCGCTTTGCAATGCATGGTCTTTTGCAATACTATGTTGCCCATATTTTGTTCTGAATCTTTCGTTTTGGCTAAAAAAAGTGAACCCATGTCTCGTCACCTGTGACGACATTAGCGAAAGACCGTGCATTGTAATTTGGAAACTTTTTAAGCAACTTCTTGGCGCACTGAAAGCGTGTCTTTTTCTGCTCATCTGTCAACAGATGGGGAATCCATCTAGCACAGATCTTTCTCATTTTCAAATCCCATTTCAGAATTGTATGAGCTGCTCCTAATGAGATGCCAACCATACTAGCTATTTGCCTAGTGGTGTATCGTGCATCGGTAGCAACTATTTCTTTCACTCTAGCAACCATCTTGGCAGATGTTGCTCTTTTCGGCTGACGATCATGTGGTGCATCTTCTGTTGAGCCTAGCCCACAGCTGAATTTCTTACACCAACGAAAAACTGTCGGAAAAGACATTTCATTATGCCCATAAACCGAACATATTTCATCAAAAATGTCTTTGCACCGTATACCAAGAATACAATGATTCTTAATATAGGACCGTACGATTTGGCCAGCGGACGATTTGGCCCGGACGATTTGGCCTAGGACAATTCGGCCTAGGACAATTTGGCCAGCCAAAAATACCGGGTAGGACAATTTGGCCAAATTGATTTCTCCTAGCAGTTTTACACATCATTACATATTTTCTGCTCATTTATTGAATCTGAGCCAAGTCAACACTATTTAGGCCATATTAGTAGTAGTGATCTCCATTGTTAAACATGCATGGAATAATTGAAATCTAACTTCTTGAAATCAGGATACATGTACTTTATATTGTAATTTGTTCATGACGCAAGAAACAAACAAAACCTTTTTGATTTTCTATTGCAATTATGTCACCAAATATTTTAATATGTTAA
Source organism: Lucinisca nassula (assembly GCA_963580285.1). Lineage (NCBI taxonomy): Eukaryota > Metazoa > Mollusca > Bivalvia > Lucinida > Lucinidae > Lucinisca > Lucinisca nassula. Next base: position 177,772,951 of record OY757011.1, read on the forward strand.
CAAAGTAATTAATGCAAATGTGATGATACACTATGATTTTTTTTTAATTTTAATAGCAATTAAAAGTTGTCATTATACATACAAACAAAACCAACAATTAAAGTTTGAGAAAGGTAATTACAAAAAGGTAATTAAAGAAACTAAGACCAGTAAACAAATCAATCAACCAATGAACCAGCCTTTTTAAACAAAACCATTAAATTTATTTATTATATTATTTTTATTTTTATTTTATTTTTTGTGTTTGGAGGGATTATAGTTAACCATTTTTATTAATTTGCTCATAAAGAATATCTCAAGCCAAAAGTTATAGTTTAAAAACAACAAAAAAAATCTTAATAGTTTAAAATCTTCTTTAAAATGTTCCTTCCACATATTCAAACATTATTGTATATTAAAAACAAACCTAAAACATTTAATTTTCAGTTTAAACTAGTCATTATATTAATCTGGCCAAATTGTCCTACCCAATATTTTTGGCTGGCCAAATCGTCCTAGGCCGAATTGTCCTAGGCCAAATCGTCCGGGCCAAATCGTCCGCTGGCCAAATCGTACTCTAACCTTCTTCCAACCATGTTTTGTATTAGTATACAAGAGTAGACAGTGTTTATCGAATGATATACATGGCTAAAGTGGACGGATTTTAACAGGTTTGGTATCAATGTATAGGTAAAATGTTTTTCTATGCTGTGATATTTATTTCCAGGTGATTTTCGCATTAGTGCATGAGAAAACGTTCTACTTGCATTCATATTTGAACAGTCCTCGTATTCTTTTTTTTCATTTATACTGCAAATATAGGTTGTGTGTGCTCGTTGGAACAGAACTAAGAAAAATAATGTATACCCCCATACAACCTGGTTTTCTCTTCATAAAATGGGGTTTAGAGGGGTGTTCATTTCATGGACTTGTTAACATGATGTAAAGTTCCAGTAAAATATTCTCCATAACAAAAATAAATAAAGGAGATTCCACTTTCAGTTTTAAGTTAAAAATACAGGAAATATCTTCTGAATAACTTGCATCCAATACACAAACAAGTGTGAAGTACAAGTTTATAAGATTCACAAGTCTTGAGGGAGTGAGTGTTTGAGTTTTACGTCCCACCAACAGCTAAGGTCATACAGAGATGGGACCTCGGTTTAAAGACTTGTCCGAATGTCTGGAGAAGCCCGGGATAATTACAGAGACCCCTGGTTTATAAGGCGAGTAGCGTAACCACTACACCAAAGGGCTTCTACAAGAATATTTCCTGTACTTCAAACTGTAAAACAAATTAACTTCTGTAACACACTCCCATTTTTGGACGGGTTTTTAAAAAAAAAAATCCGTCCTTTAAAATAGCGATGTCCGGGCGGGCGGGTGGGCGGGCGGGCGTCCTGCGGGCGGGCGTGCGTCGTCCCAGGTTTACCTTTTGGTTAACCTTTTTTCAAAGTGATATTTTTCATCTATTCTGTAGCAGATTGTTTTAATATCAGGACTGATGCATAAGTGGAGGTACCGCTTTCATGTATTATCCATAAACGGCGCAAAAGACTAAAATTTTGGCGGAAATTGTCATTTTTCAAACTTGTGTTTTTCAGGTTTACCTTTTGGTTAACCTTTTTTCAAATGCCAGTGTAGTGGATAGAGTGCTGGACTACGAATCCTATTGTTGAGTATGAATCTGAGGGGCGTGAGTTCAAACCCCCGTGGAGACTTTTTTTTTTTTCGTTCTTTTTTTTTCTTTCTTTTTTCATTCTTTTTTTTTCTTTATTTTTCTTTTCTTCTCCATAAACACATATGAACAATTATTATCTTCCTCCCCTGATAGTTGCTAGTAATAATACATACATGCATGCACAGGCATGGAATTTTCTTTTTTTTTTTTTTTTTTTTTCGTTCTTTTTTTAGCTCACCTGAGCAGTGCTCAAGGTGAGTTGATGTCCGTCGTCGGTCAACAATTTCTTTAAACGACATCTCCGCCTGGGATAATGGCCCTATTTCAAAATTATTTTACAGAAATGTTCATTAGGTGACCCTTTTTCAAAATTGCTAAAATCAGTGGCCACTAGAGCTAAAAATAGAGCTAAAAATAGAAAAAAAAACTTTTTTTTTTCTTCGTAAAACACATAACCCCCCCCCCCATCCCACCCGACTCCTAACCCATCCCACCCCACCCCACCCTACCCCACACCAGCACACCCCACCCTACCCCACCCATGCCACCACCATCCTAACCGTACTGAAAAAAAAACCTGTCCATAATGCCATTAGGCATTTTTCTTGTTATTTATTTCATTTTAAATGTCTATGTCTCCTCAAGTCCGACGCAGCACAGCTTTTGAATGGAAGAAATCACTCACCTGGATGAGGCTGATCATGATATATTACATTGTGCCTTGGTGGCCATCTTGTCTAACAGATCACATTGCCTTTAGGAATTGAATCTGCATGTTGCCCTGATGTTTCTGAACAGCTCAATCTGATTTAGAATTCAGGAAGAGATGCTGTTGTACAGAGCTGGGTGTGTATTTTTTGGCAGGGCAGAGTTGTCGTTTGCACCTGCCTTTGGAATAAGATCATCCAAGTCACCCGATTATGTGAATTCAACAGTGACACAACAAAGCTATGGTATACATGGCGCTTGTAAAAAGCATGCAAACGACACTCTACAGAACCTTCTTGTGGACTTAGCGAATTTGACATATATTGACACCTGAGTTGCCCCTCCCTGCAAATCTTATCTGCAATAATTATAATTTATGTGCTTTGAAGAATTTCAAGATGACCGCTATCTTGGATAATATTGGACTGCAACAATTTTAGCAATTCTGAACCACCATGTCACCCAAATGCCTCCCACCAAATTTCAACTTAGTGTGACTGACCATTTGGGAGCATATGTGGTTTGAAGATTTTCAAGAGGGCCACCATGGCAGCCATCTAGGATGCACAACAGAAAGGTTCTAACAAGTCTGAACCTCCCTGTCCCCCAAATGCCTCTAATCAAGTTACGGCTCAATTCCACTTGATATGGTTTGAAGATACCATGGCAGCCATCTTGGATAAAGGAACAGAATAATTTTAGCAATTCTGAATCTCCATGTCACCCCGACTCCTCCGATCAAGTTTCAGCTCAATCCTTGGGTTCAGGAGGAGGTCATTTAGATGGACACCATGGTGGCCATCTTGGATATCGGAACAGAACAATTTTAGTAAATCTGAATCTCCATGTCACCCAAATGCCTGCCATCAAGTTTCAGCTCAATCTGACCTTTGGTTTGAGAGATGTTGTTTGAAGAATTTCAAGATGGCCACCATGGCAGCCATCTTGGATATCGGAACTGAAAGATTTTAGCATATCAGAATCTCCATGTCATCAGGATGGATCCCTCAAAGTATCAGCTTGATCCCACCTTTGGTTCGGAAGGAGATGTTGTTTGAAAGCCACCTTGGATATCGGAATGAAATGATTTTAACAGATCTGAACCTCCATGTCGCCTTGATGCCTCCCATCATGTTTCAGCTCGATCCGGCATTTGATTCGGGAGATGTTTAAAGAATTTCAAGATGGCCACTATGGAGGCCATCTTGGATGGCTATCATGAGGAACGATTTTAGCAAATCTGGATTTCCATGTCACCTCCATAAAATGGTTTTAACAGATCTGAACCTCCTGTCGCCTCGATGCCCCCCATCAAGTTTCAGCTCAATCCTACCTTTGGTTCGGGGGATGACGTTTGAAGAATTTCAAGATGGCTGCAAGCCACGGTGGCCATCTTGGATATTCCGATCAGAGCCATTTTAGCAAATCTGAATCTCCATGTTGCCCCGATGCCTCCCAGCAAGTTTCATCTCAATCCAACCTTTGGTTCAGATGTCGTTTGAAGAATTTCAAGATGGCGGCCATCATGGATATAAATGATCTGAATCTCTATGTCACCCCAATGTCTACCATCAAGTCTCAGCTCAATCAGATCGGGAGATGTCGATTAAAGAATTTCAGGATGGCCGCCATCTTGGATATCCAAACAGAACCATTTTAGCAAATCTGAATCTCCATGTCACCCTGATGCCTGTCAGCAAGTTTCAGCTCAATTGGACCTTTGGTTCGGAAGATATTGTTTGAAGAATTTTAAGATGGCCACCATGGCAGCCATATTTGAATATATAAGAACAGAACCACTTCAGCAAATATGACTCTCAATGTCACCCCGATACCCCCACCATTATCTTAACCTGACTTCCAGTTCTGGGTCCAGTTGTTCAAAGCATTGTTAGTTTAATGTTAGTGGTCAGCTTTAGCAAGTACAATATCAAATATAGTGTGATTTTTGCTGAAAAAATGAGAGCAGCTTTTGCATCTGCAAAAGCTGCTCCAATGTTTTCAGCAAAAATATAAATATATTTGCCATATTTAATGATCAAAGTTTTAATGATTCGTTAACTAACAACCTTGTTTGTTTTGAACAAATGGCCCCAGGAGGTTATGTCTAAAATGTGAAATGTTTATAACAAATTTATGATGGATGAGCCTCTATGGGATGAGGCAATGAAAAGTTATTTGTGGGATTGGATGGAAGTAAGGGGCAAGGATTGTGGCTGCGTATAATCCATTTAAGCCCCCCAGTGGAATTAGTTAAGGCTGTTCTTCCGTCGCGTTTTATTTTTGTTATGGTTTGTCTTTGAGCGTGTGTATCGCTTGTATTTGTTTCTTTTGGACAGCAAACTGGCCATTTTGTGGAAAAGTAACTGTCCTACTGATGTTTTCATTAGGATCTAGTTGTCTCATGTTTGTGTTTCTTTCCCTTTGGTGTCTCTCATGGGAGCTGTGGGTTAATAGTATCATTCACTTCTATTTTGTAGTCGCATGACCAATGTGGGCACCATTCCTGTATGTGGTATAAACCACATGACCTTTGGTGAGCGTAGTGGCCCATGGGCCTCTTGTTTAAAGGCATCAATTTCCTGGAGTACAGCAGAGGCACAGAACCCTATGTAGTATAAGAACCGTAGTCACTTTTTAACACCCTTAGTCATCTTTAAGATTATCTGCAGCTGCAACAGTTTCAACATTTTATTTAACACTTGGTTGACTTCTGGTCAAGGAAAGCCCTGGTAATCAGGTAAAAAAAGAAATAATAATTGTATTTAATAGGGAATTAAATGGAATCAACATATTCAGACCAAACAAAATCAACCTTCATAATAGACAGTTTATTAAAATACATGTGAGCCCCATCACTTGAGAACTTGCCTTAGGGGTTTGTGACCAGGTTAGACATAAACCAGGTACCCCCGCACATCGGGGCCTGGAGAAATAGAATGGGCTGTAGGGTGCTTCCGCGCAGAGCTGAAACCAACTGAACTTGAGTGTTGGTAAACAGCTTAGGTCTAAGCCTGCCCAGGAAAAGTGATGTGAGTCTGACCGCTCTTTAAACCCTAGCAGTTTCTATGGGTGGTAGAGCTTGAGATGTCATTTCATCTCAATGTCAGGTAAAAGTCACACAAAATCGGAAGCAACGTCTCCAAAATGACCTTAATAGTGTTGATGGGGACGTAAAACCTCAACTCAAACAAAAGACATAAACCAGCCTACTCAGATAGTCTAGCAAGAGAAAATTTAGATGTATAAACTAGAGGTATTGTACTATCCAAGCAGCAAACGCAATGGTACGGATCAGACTGCACAAGCAAAGGCTGATCTACATCATTGTTGTTTTCAAATGAGCCTGCGCATGACAAAACCTACAATTAGACCGGTGCCACCAGCAGAGACACATATCAACCTGTGTGACCATCCAAAATGACCTTTACAGTGTTGACGGTGATGTTAAATCTCAAATCAAACAAAAAAAAAACTCTTTGCATAGCCATTAGCCTATAGTCAGTACATGCTATCAGTGAAGACTCTGATCAGACTGCACAAATGTGCAGGCTGGTCTGAGCCTTTGCTGGTCGCTCAAGACTTCTTGTAGATTTTGTCATGCTATGGATCCTAGCCTTTGCTGGTCGCTCAAGACTTCTTGTAGATTTTGTCATGCTATGGCTCAAATGGTTAACACAGGTTTTCTCATGATGTGGCTCATGCAATTATGACACAAAAATGACTAGCATAAATATGTTTGTATTTGGTCCTCTTTACCATAATTCACAACCCATGTTACTGTATCACAATACTCTTAACATCAACAGGACATTTTTTAGCTATTCGGGTCTAGTTTTGCCCCATCTAACATGCTGTGGGTACTTGTAGATTAGACTCATCTAGAGAATTCTATAAAATGCCCACAACCTGTTTTTACAGCAGACAAAGCTGTGCAAGATTGATCACCAAACATCTAACGTCAGTACAGCAGGAAAAATGAAGAAAATTTGCCATAAATTTCCCACAGATTTTAAAGAAACACGCATATGTTGTAGGTAATTGTTGTTCGAATGTCCTCTGTGAGGTAATTCCAACAAGTACCCACATTATGCTTCAATAACAGGCCTCATATTGACCAAGCTTTTCCATGCCTGAAAGGTCCGATTTGCAGCCTTAACCCTTATCATGCTGAACACGACAACCATTACCTTTGCAAACAGTGTAGATCCAGATCAGATGGCTTCTGAAGAAGCCATCTGATCAGGATCTACACTGTTTGTATTGCAGTTTGTGAACTGAACAGATTAATACATTATACCAAGTAATTTGATTGGTGAATAGTCAGAAATGGGTGTGGCTAAATATTTGTTTTTCAGCAGGATAAGGGTAAAATATTTTTAAACAGAAATATAGGAAGAAAAATCAAAATCTAAAAGTCCCAAATCAGGAATAAAAATCAAGCTCTAAAAGCCTGAAATCCTGCTAATGCCTGAAAAATATGAGGACTGCAATAAACAGGATGGCCAAAAATGAATTAGTCCTTGATAGCTCACCTCAGTGACTTGTAGCCACTAGAGTGCACACATAGATTTAAATAAATATGAAGTACTGTCCTACGAGACCAACTCAATAAGTAACCAGTCTATCCCATTTCCAATTGACCGAGACAACCAAGAGTTTCAGGTATTGTTTCAATACATGTTTTAGGTATGAGGGCTAAATTGCAACCCTATCGTGTCATTCACTCATAAGATATTGAATGTCAAACATGGCTAGTGATGTAAAAGCAAGCTTTTCGTCAAAAGTTGAGTACCCATGCGGTAATTTGGTACTTGAACTTGAAAGGGAAAACAGGTCAGGAAATACATTGAGTTGACCAATGTTTATGGGTCTTCTGCACCATCGTATGCACAAGTTAAATTCTGGGTTGGGGAATTCAAACGTCTTTAGAAGACAAAACCAGGTCTGGACGCCCATCAGATGCAACAGATGAAGATATGTTTAACAAAGTACGGGTCTGATGTACTCTGATAGTCAAATTAAGGTGGAAGAAAAAGCGAATGTATTACACATTTCACATGGTAGTGTTTCAACAATTTTACATGATCTCTTGGGTATGCACAAGTTAACAGCCGGTTGGATCCTCAAATCCCTTAACGACAAGCAAATGGCAACCACAGCAATAGTATGCAGCGCATTGTTGAAGAGGTTCGGTCAAAGGAAGATGATTTACTTTCAAGTCTGGTGACTTTAGATGAACCTGGGTCCATTATTTATTTAATTATGAGCCAGAGAATTAAAAAAGTCGCCAGTGGGTAGGGCCAGGGTCTCCGAGGCCAAAGAAGTTCAAAATGCAACCCTCTGCTCGCAAGGTGATAGCAACTGTATTTTGGGACGCACAAGGTGTTATTATGTTGGGACTTTCTAGTAAAGAAAAGTACAATAGCAGGTGCGTATTACGTAAATTTGCTCGACCAACTGAGAACTGCTATCCGTTGGTAAACTCTCCAAAGGGATTCTGCTCCAACAGGACAATGCAAGAGTCCACACTTGCAAATTTGCAGCGGATGCTGTTGATTTTGTTTGTTTGTTTGATCTGAGGTTTAATGTTCCCCGTCAACACTGTAAAGGTCATTTTGGAGATGTTCCTTCCAATTTTGTGGGACTTTTACCTGACATTGAGATGAAATGACATCTCAAGCCCTGTCGCCCAATGAAACCAGCATGGACAGTCCGACTTGCACCCCTTTGCCTGGGCAGGTTAGATCCTCTAAGCGATTTACCAGTACTCGTGTGCCGGCAGTTTCAGCTCTGCGTGGAAGCATCATGCAGCCCATCTATTTCTTCAAGCCCCGATGTGTAGGGGTAGTGGATGCTGTTGAGTGGAATGGGTACGAGCTAATACCGCACCCCGCCTATTCTCCGGACTTATGAGGTGAGTTCAATAAGTTCGTTGAATTTAGTATTTTTCTATACAATTCAAGTTTTCTTTTTTTCATTTTTGTGCAGTGTAAACCTTTTTCAGTTGAATGATAACAGCCATTCAGTAACATTTATATTTTTATGCTCTTACTTTTTGTTTGAAAACCTTTTCCCATAGACAAAAATGGAAAGTCAGAATATTGAGTTCAGGGCAGTCATAAAGTTCCTCACTAAGGAGGATGAAAAGGCCAAAGAAATCCATCGGCGCATGGATGATTTTTGTTTGTTTGATTTGACGTCATCAAGAAAAATATTCTAATGAAGTTTCATGAAGACTGACGCAAAATTGTGGCCTTCAGACTCTAGACAATCACTAAAGGTGATGAATGCCCCAGCCATATGCCTCACTAGATGAGTAATTTGTTTGACATATGCACACATTTTAACTAAACTAGAAACTGCAACATACTCCAAGAAACATATGGCCAAAATATTTAAGCCATTCAGGGGGACATAATTCTACAAGAAGAGCACCACAAGCGGCGCCATGCTTGTCTGTTTTTCCATGTCACATAGACAAATCAGTGAAATTGCATCATAATTGGAAAAGGGGAGATAATGCAGCCAAAATCAATAATATATTTATGACCCTTATGGGTGAGTGTGAGTATGAAGTTTCATGAAGGCAGGCCAAATACTTCTGGAAATATGGTCAAGGTTAAGTTTTTTTGGTTAATTTTTCGAAAAATAGGTCAAAGGTCAAGGTCACAGGTCAAAAAGCGTGGTATGACTGAAAAGGTCTTGTCCCAAGGAACATTCATGTGAAGTTGGAAGGCTCTGTTGTGAATAGTATTGAAATAAGAGACAAAAACAATAAAAAAAAAACGGAGAGAAAAGGGTAGATAATTCAATCAAATTGCAAGATGGAGTTATAAAACTTGTAGGGAATGTAGCTCTTGTGATGGTGAGTATGTGTATGAAGTTTCCTGAAGGTAGGCCAAATACTTTTGGAAATATGGTCAAGGTTAAGGTTTTCGGTTAAATTTTCGAAAAATAGGTCAAAGTTCAAAGGTCAAGGTCACAGATCAAAAAGTGTGGTATCACTGAAAAGGTCTTGTCCCAAGGAACATTCATGTGAAGTTTGAAGGCTCTGTGGTGAATAGTATTAAAACAAGAATTCCGTCGAAGGCTATGTCGCGCCTGTGGGGGCGCAAAGTCACTCAACCATGATATGTAGGTCAAGGTCAAACATAGACCCTTGCACAAAAGTTCTATTCCTAAATGCAAGCTTGTACTAAGTATCATTAAGCTCTAATAATTCTTGAGAAATGAACATAACCATTAGGGTGAACACTAGGGTGGTGGCAATATTTTACAATGTCGGTGAACCATGAAATGTAGGTCAAGGTCAAATATGGATGCTTGCATTTAAGTTACCATACCCAGATACAAATTTGTACCAAGTATCATTAATAAAGCTCTTATAGTTCTTGAGAAATAAACTTGACCATTAGGGTGAATGCTAGGGTGGTCGCAATATTTTACAAAGTCAGTGAACCATGAAATAAAGGTCAAGGTCAAATATGGATGCTTGCATTTAAGTTACCATACCCAGATACAAATTTGTACCAAGTATCATTAATGAAGCTCTTATAGTTCTTGAGATATAAACTTGAACCTCAGGGTGAACGCTAGGGTGGTCGCAATATTGTACAAAGTCAGTGAACCATGAAATGTAGGTCAAGATCAAATATGGATGCTTGCATGTAAGTTGTCATCCCCAGATACAAGTTTGTACCAACTATCATTAATGAAGCTCTTATAGTTCTTGAGAAATAAACTTGAACCTCAGGGTGAACGCCAGGGTGGTCGCAGTATTTTACAAAGTCAGTGAACCATGAAATGTAGGTCAAGGTCAAATATGGATGCTTGCATGTAAGTTGTCATCCCCAGATACAAGTGTGTACCAACTATCATTAATGAAGCTCTTATAGTTCTTGAGAAATGAACTTGAACCTCAGGGTGAACGCTAGGGTGGTCGCAAATGTTGACGCCTTGACAAACGGACGAACGAACGGACAAACGGACGGAAAACCGGGCGCCTATATCGAGCCATGCTAATAGCAGGCGCGACAATGAGAGCAAAAAATGTGTTTCAGAAAAAAATTGGAAAAGGGGAGATAATTCAGCCAAAATCAACAATGTTGTTATGGTCCTTGGTCAAAATGTAGCTCTTGTGATGATTAGTGTGTGTATGAAGTTTCATGAGGCTAGGTCTAATACTTTTTAAGTTATAGCCAAGGTTAAGTTTTTTTGGAACGACGACGCCAGACGACGACAACGACAACGCAGACGCCGGAGTGATGACAATAGCTCGAAAGTTTTTTTTCAAAAAACAGACAAGCTAATAAAGGGCTGAGTCAGAATCCGTTTTTCTTTATGCACATGTTCAATGCATGTCTGAACTGTGTTGCAAGCTTCAATGTCCTGCATCAAATACTGTAGTACGAGTTGCAGAGACATGAACAGTACTATTCAACCTTCTATGCCATACATTCGGCCAAAATGTTTAAGTGGCTCAAAAGAACATAACTCTGCAATAGGGGGCTGGATCAGAATCCTGTTTCCTTTATGAGTATGTTCAATGCATGTCTGAACTGTGTTGCAGGTTTCAATGCCCTGCGTGAAATGCTGTTAGAGGAGTTGTGGAGACAAGTATAGTACTACAGAGTGTGACTTACAGACAGACAGATGTACATACAGACCGGGGAAAAAACTATACACCCCTTCCCCACTTTGTGATGGGGGCATAAAAATTTGACTCATTAACCTAGTTTTAAAGCTGCCATGACTCATATTTTTATGTAACTGAGACATCATCAAGACAAATTTATGTGAATACCTAAGCAAAATTGTGGCCTCTTGAGTGTGCACAAGAGATTTCAACTAAATCTGAGCTTCTGATCCCACATAACCCATACTGGAATTTGACCAAGACATCATCAAGACAAACATTCTGATGAGGTTTCATTAAGACAGAAGCAAATATGTGGTCTCTATTGGGCACACACAAGGGTTTAAAGAAAGGAGCAGTCCCTATAAGGCCTATTTTATGGCCCCTTTTGATTTTCTTTAGACTTTGCAGACTCAACAGAGGATGTATTTGCTTTAATGTGGTGAAATTTCAGATCCGCAGATGTAATGGTATTGGCTCTATGAGCAACCAAAGTGGGTGGGGTAATTCTACCCCATTGAGGGACCTGTGGTTCTTACGCTATTATCTCTAGCACAAAGCATCCTGGCAAGTGGGTCTTTTAGTATTGTTTAGACCTTTATAGATGTTAAACATAATGTATATGTTTTGTGGAAAAAATCTTCACTTTACCATTATACTCACTTATAAGTCGTACCTAAATTTCAGCTAAATTTACTGACGGTCTTTACGCAAAACCACAACGTAAGTTTATTTCCAAAGCTATTGCAAAGGTACTTGACAGGGATAATTGAGATATAATAGGCATTGCCAAATTATGAGCATTTCTTTCTTGTATAATTACATATAGAGTTATCTGCCCCTGAATCCATTTTTGTCATATTTTCTGTCATATTTAAAATCTATAAATATATGCAAAAAGGAGTCTTCAAAACCAGTCAAAAAATCAGCAAACAATGGTTTTCTGTCGATCTAATGAAACTTTTAGGTGATTTATACATATCTTCTTTGATAATCACTTAAAACAATATGGGTGGGTCAAATACACCCCTTTGCTATTTCTACTGTAAAATGTCCTTGGCTTTATGTCAATTCATCTTCACAAATCATATTTGTGAACAGTAAGAACTAGCGCATACTATAATTGATGGTAGAAACAATAACTGTTCACATTCGTTACAACAGAAATGTCTAGAAATAAAGAAATTGATCTTTTATTGGATGACAACACTTATTATGCCCCCGGAATCGAGATTCGGGGTGGCAAATAGTTTTTGATCTGTCTGTCTGCCTACAAAACCATTAACATTGGACATAACTATTGAATGGTAATAGATAGAGCTTTCATATTTCACATATGTATACCTTATAACAAGACCTTTCCAGTGGAACCATAATTTTGACCTGGTAACCTTGACCTTGACCTTTGACCTACTTTTTCCACAATTTTTAAAAACTTTGACATTGGCCATAACTTTCGATAGGTAAGTGATAGGGCTTTCATATTTCACAAGTGCAGTCCTTGTCGCAAGACCTTTCTAGTGGTAGCATAATTTTTGACCTTGTGACCTTGACATTCGACCTACTTTTTAAAAACTTTAACATTGGCCATAACTTTGGATTGGTAAGTGGTAGGGCTTTCATATTTCAAATATGCATTCCTTGTCACAAGGCCTTTCTAGTGGTACGATAGCTTTTGACCTCGTGATCTTAACCTTGACATTTGACCTACTTTTAAAAAACTTTAACATAGTTCATAACTTTTGATTGGTAAGTGATAGGGCTTTCATATTTCACATGTGCATTCTATGTCACAAGACATTTCCAATGATCTCATAATTTTTACCTTGTGACCTTGACCTACTTTTTTAAGACTTGGAACATTGGCCATTTCTTTCGATTGCTTAGTGGTACTGCTTTCATATTTAGCATGCGCTGTCCAGGGGCATCAGTGTTTCACAAACACATCTTGTTTTTACATGAATTTTTATATTTGTTCTTTTGCTCTACATCACATTCTGTTAAAAGTAAATAGCCTTGATTGCTCAGTGGCTAGTGCTTTAGACTTACAATCGAAAGGTGCTTGGTTCAAATCAGGCCACCAAAAGAATGATGGCATTGGGGAAAAGTCCTAACAAGCTGCAGGGAAAAGTACTAAAATGTGATTGGGGGGGGGGGGGGGGGGGGGCGTGTTAAATGGGAAAAAGGTGCAGGATGAAGGTTTAGAAATTTCCTCAACTAGCTGAAAATGAGCTTAGGGATTTGAGCATGGGCATATATCAGCTAAAACAAGCTCAGTGTTACTCAGATGAGCATTTCAATGAGAATGGGCAGTATGAAATCTTGATGCCTAAAAAGGAGGAAAGTATATTTAAAGCCCAGATTCTCTCCAGGCATACTTCCAGCAAAACATTTTGTTTGTTTGATATGAAGTTTAACGTCCCAGTCAACACTGTAAAGGTCATTTTGGAGACGGTGCTTCCAATTTTGTGGGACTTTTTCCCGACATTGTGGTGAAATGACATCTCAAGCCCTGTCGCCCAATGAAACCAATAGGGTTTATTAGCACGGACAGCAGTTCCTGGACAGCCTCGCACCGCGGTTCCTGGACAGGCTTAGATCCTGTAAGCGGTTTACCAGTACTAGTGTGCGGGCCGGATTCAGCTCTGCGTGGAAGCATCATGCAGCCCATATATTTCTTCAAGCCCCTATGGGCGGGGGCTGACCAGCAAAACGTAATAGTTTATGGATCGAGTGCAGTCAGGGACTAAATCCATTAGTGGGTGGTACTGTTGGTGCCGAAGTGGGGCACGCACAGTTGGTTGCTGTGCACATATAGCATATGTACTCAGGTACTTAAGTTTCTTTAGATACAATACAGAAATTAATGACGCTAAACTTAACAGAGCTCACATAGACCACGTCGTAGATGCAGCCATTGACACTTGGAGTGCATCAAGTGTGTCTGATGAAGATGAATAGAAAGGATAGATGGTTACCGGGTATATACATAGCACTAAATTCATTTGTAACAGTAACATCCTTCTCGGTCTGACAGAGAACAGGATAGAAGACAAACACACCAAAGTCAAACATCAGACTTGTGAACCCATGAACAAAAGTAAAAAGGAAAGGTTCAAGGAAAGCCACAATCACAAGATGTGGCCAAATCAAGGACAGACAAAACACATGTGCAAAAATCAACAATTTCTTCCTCACAAGGGGTGATAAAAATGTTAAACAAAAGACACACATCAAATGTAACACACAAAGGGGACACCAACAAGCCAAAGTATTACATGAACCACATCAGAACCACTGCCTTAGAATGGTCAGTAGCACAGACTACCAGTGGGATGAAGGACCCTATATGTCCAGCGAACCATCACTATGGGTTCAGGTGTAAAATATTGAATGCTTGTTTCGTTTACTGGATTTCTACCATAACTGTCGGTGTCTAAATCAGGATCTGCTTCCTGTCAAATTCCTAAGCAATTGTTGGTCAGCCAAAGCTGAAAATTCATAAAAAAAAAACAACACCTACCAGTTGGTCGACCATGTATATTGTGTCAAGAGTTAAATGAAAGGCTCAAAGAGTACCAGAATCAAAGGCCAGAGACTATTGAAGGCTCCAAAATGATATACAAGTGAAGGGACTGGGTAAGCCAGTGCTTGAAGGGCTCTGCAAGCATCATTTCTTGGTTTACCTGAAAGCATATATGGAATCTGGACAAGATGAACCACTGTTTTCTACTAGCCATTTGGCTGCAGTTCCAAATACATGTAAAATCAACAGAAAAGCTTCAAAATAAATGTTTTGATGTAATGCAAGATTTATTAAGTTCAGTAATATTTCAATGTTATTGGTAAGTATGACCTAAAAGCAGACTTATTCTAAAGATTATGAGAAAGTTCTGTTTTTTCTAACTTCATCTTAATTGTCAGTAAGATAGATTTATGAAGATGAGTTGACATAAAGCCAAGGAAGTTTTGCAGTAGAAATAGCAAAGGGGTGTATTTAACCCAACCATATTGTTTAAGTCATTATCAAAGAAGATATTTACAAATCACATAATAGCTTCATAAGATCGACAGAAAATCATTGTGTGCTGAATTTTTGACTGTTTTGAAGAATCCTTTTGCCATATATCAATAGATTTTAAATATGACAGAAAATATGTCAAAAAATGGATTCAGGGGCAGATAACTCTATAAGTAATTACATAAGAAAGAAATGCTCATAATTTGGCAATGCCCATTATATCTTAATTATCCCTGCCAAGTACTTTTGCAGTAGCTTTGGAAATAAACTTATGTTGTGGTTTTGCGTAAAGACGGTCAGTAAATTTAGCTGAATTTAGGTACGACTTATAAGTGAGTATAGTGGTAAAACGAAGAATTTTTCCACAAAAACATATACATTATGTTTAACATCTATAAAGGTCTAAACAATACTATAAAGACCCACTTGCCAGGATGCTTTGTGCTAGAGATAATAGCGTAAGAACCACGGGTCTCTCAATGGGGTAGAATTACCCCACCCACTTTGGTTGCTCATAGAGCCAATACCATTACATCTGCGGATCTGAAATTTCACCACATTACAGCAAACAAATCTTATGTTGAGTCTGCATGTAAAGAAAATCAAAAGGGGCCATAAAATGGGCCTTATAGGGACTGCTCCTTTGTCCAAGTGACCTAGTTTTTGAACTGACAGGGCCCATTTCGAATGTGATTGATTATTGAAGCAATATCACATTCTGGTAAAGTTTCATAAAGATGGATTAAAACTGTGGCCCTTATAGTGTGTACAAGGTAAATGTGGATGACGGATGATGAACACAGGGTGAACACAATAGCTCACCTTAAGCACACTAGGCTCAGGCAAGCTACAAGGATGACATACACCCACCTCTTTATAACACTAATGTTATGGTCCAATAACTGTGTTGTAATGAAATATGTTGCATGGAGGTTTAGGTGTATTCCTTAATTTCCCTCTTCACTCCCCCTTAGCTGCTACTATGAAATATTCCTCTTAACCCTCATCCTGCTGAAAAAGTTAATTAGCCACACCCATTGTTGACTATCAACCAAAGTACTTGATACATGTATAATGTATTCATTCAATTCACAAACTACATGACAACAGTGTAGATCCTGATCAGACTGCTTCCTCAGAAGCCATCCAATCTTGATCTACACTGTTTGCAAAGGTTGGGGTTGTCGTGAACAGCAGTATAAGTGTTAAGTTTGGGGTTTGGGTATTTAAATCTGTGCCAAGTTTTTCCAAACTTGATAACTTGAAGAACTTGTGAGTGGCCCAAGTGTTAAATGGTCCAGCAAGTAACTATCAGATTCACAGATATTTAGCTGAAAATTGATAGTTGCTGTTGCATATGATATATTTTCTGCAACAAGTATTTGCATATTGCCATATTAAAATATCCAGGTTTATTACTACTGATGACTGTTAGTTTTGACTCTGTCTGGGCCCAGTTGTTCAAAACTAACAATGCCATTAGTTAACAATTATTTTCAAGACTTTGATCATTTAAAATGGCAAATATACAGTGGTGTTTGATTTGAGGTTTAACATCCCCATCAACACTATTTAGGTCCTTTTGGAGACGTAGCTTCCAATTTTGTGGGACTTTTACCCAACATCAAGATGAAATGACATCTCAATCCCTGTCGCCCAATGAAACCAATAGGGTTTACATGCATGGACAGTATGACTCATGCCAATCTAAGCAGTTCCAGTACTCATGTGCAGTTGGTTTCAGCTCTGCGTGGAAGCATCATGCAGCTCAATCTATTTCTCAAAACCTACGGTGGTGTTTTTGCTGAAAAAAAAAATGCAAAAGCTACTCACATTTTATCAGCAAAAAAAACACTGTAATACATGTACTAACTGGAACAGTTAAAATTTAGATCACTAACAAACTCATTAAGCTAACAATGTTCTTAACAACTGAGCCCTGGTAAATAAATCTAGCTGTACAGTTTAATATAGGATTTGCTCTGTTTTATAGCCTTCTGAGAAATCTCCATGTCCACGCATTGAAGCATTTCCAGCTTTATTAGTCAATACAACCTCTAGTTCCTGAAAGTCCTGCAGTCTTTTCACATCTTTGTCCTTCCGCAATAGTGTATTGGGCAATTTTCTTATTTTATATATGGATTTCCGATCTATGCCAAGTTCTCTTGTGAGTAATGACACAAGGGCTGAGAAAGTCAAATTATTCTTGTCCAGTTCAACTTCAATGAAGTCTCTCTCATCAGAATAAGCTACTCGTGCCTTCAGTACCACCTCTGGAACAGAAATACAGAAATCCTTCAAGGAGGATGGATACACCTTTCTGGAAAACGTTATTTTGAAAATACAGTGGAATTCCGCTATTAAGACCACCTAAAATTAGGACTAATTTGCTATAAAAAGTTTATTTTGAAGGTAATACACTTAATTTTTCTTTGTGTTTTCTGCCTTCAGTGTCCTCTGGTCAGGGACCACCTTTGGGATTGTTCAAAAGACCACTTTTGGAGAGTCCCAAAGGTGGTCTTAATATAGGAATTTTACTGTATTCTAATTAGGATCTGCTGCTTTGGAAAATACTGCTTCATGTATGTATGACATTGTGCCTCTGGTAGAACAACTATAGTCAAAGTGTTAGAACACTTTTACAACCAACATTGAACACTTAAATCCTTACTTCAAGAGACGAAACATAACGAATGTGTGGTCGCAAAAACATATGACATTGCTGACTCACGGTAAATACTTACTTGCAGACTTGCAGTCTGGCTTAAAGCAATAAAATAGCTGTTCCTTAATACATTCTCATTATTAAATCAGCAAAAAAATGGAAATTAAAAAAAAAAAAAGAATGAAGGAAATTAGCCTGTATGTTTTACTTTCATTTTTTAATGCAAACACTTTAAGATACAACTGTTTTCATTGGTTAATGGCCATCTGCAGGTGTGTTCAAAATAACCAAATGGATGGTTTGTCTCTTAATCCCTGATAATGATGGAGAGTGCATTAATTAATTATTATCAGTTAACCATTTTTACTCACAGATTAACTGAATTTTTCACTGGGTTTTATGAAAATACAAGTCCAACTTTTCAAAATTTGACCCAAGCCGTATTTTCATTTTTCTGTGAGTTTTTTCCTTAATTTTGTGAGGCATGAGAAAAGCTATTTTTTTCGGGAGTTTCCCGCGATTTTCAGGAGACATAACATATCTGCATTAAATGCATGAATTAATTAAAGCACTTTACACTTTCCCAGTATTTCTGTAACCCAATAACATATCTGATGTCAGGGCTTGAAGAAATAGATAGGCTGCATGATGCTTCCACGCAGAGCTGAAACCGACCACATACGAGTACTGGTAAACCGCTTAGATCTAAGCCTGCTCAGGCTAAGCGGTGCGAGTCAGACCGTCCATATTTATAAACCCTATTGGTTTCATTGGACGGTAGGGCTCGAGATGTCATTTCATCTCAATGTTGGATAAAAGACCCACAAAATTGGGACCAACGTCTCCAAAATGACCTATACAGTGATGACGGGGGACGTTAAACCTCAAACCAAGCAAACAAACATAACATCTCTGAGGATATTGCTTAGAAGTTGAAGTTATATGAAGAATCAAACTTGCTTGACTTTCACATAGGTAGCCCTCATGATCAATTGTAGGCCCTGTGTGTCAATTGTAGCTTACTTCAATATACCACTTGTAAAACTATCTGTAAAACTGTGTTTATTGCTTTAAAGGGAATGTGAACACTTTCAGGGGAGGCAACTCCTGCAAAAGTATTTTTGTTTACCATGTCAATAGGGGTCAACTCTTTAAGGAAAGAATTTGCTCCTGAGGTGGAAATTCTTTCCTTTAAGAGAAAACCCCCTTTTCAATTGGACAGGGCTTACAGGAAAGTGAACAGGAAGTCCCAAAGTTGTCTCCCTTTGAAAAATGGTGGAAAAATCTGCCAGGTGTTCCCATTCCCCTTAAATAATAGATAATGTCATCACATCGATTTTTTTTAGTAAATTCAATTTCCTTTATTTGTCACTTTCCATTTTGCCTTGGTTCCATGAGAAAGCCTGATGGCATGAGAAAATTCTGCCTATGTACATATCAGACAGGTTTGTAAATACAAACTGAAGTATTGTGATTACTACGGTATTCCTCCTCAGTTGTAAGAAGAGACCCAGTAGAAATTTAATATAAAACTAGAGCCAGTGTTTATGAAACACAATGCCCCCAACTGCTTGACCCTAACACTGCTTGTCCCTAACAGTAATTGAGATATCTTTTTTTAATTTGGATGCAATGCATCTACTCATCACCCCAAACCAGTGTGTAAAGTTTCAGCGCAAAAGCTCAAACAGTTTTTGAGATATCTTGCTTACAAGATTTCAAAGTATTTTTTTGCAAAGGGGCATAACTCAAGAAAGGGGCATAATCCTGACGAGAAAAAAAAATGGATTTTTGTCAAAAGTTAATCAGTTCATCTTCTCATCATCCCCAACTATTCTGTAAAGTTTCAGGGCAATAGCTCAAACAGTTTTTTAGTTATCTTGCTTACAAGCTTAACACAAAAAAAATTTCAAAGGGCCATAACTCAAGAAAAAATTTCGGATTTTTTTTTCAAAAGTTAATCAGTTCATCTACTCATCATCCCAAACCAGTCTGTAAAGTTTCAGGGCAAAAGCTCAAACATTTCTGAGATATCTTGCATACAAGATTTTAAAGTATTTTTTGCAAAGGGGCATTACTCAAGAAAGGGGCATAATCCTGACGAGAAGAAAAATACGGGTCAATTATTTATTCATAAGGAATCCATATATGAAATTTCAAAAACCTAGCACCCATGGTTCTTAATTTATGCTATGCAGTAAATAAAAGCACGCTAACACTGCATGATACCCCACCACTGCAAGATAATATGGTTATAGCCTTGCCCATAATAGTGGTACTTTTAAGTGTTTTTTTTTTTTTGGGGGGTTTGGGTTTTACGGCCCTTTCAAGATTATTTCACTCATATCGAGCCGATCGTTAATCAGAGGTGGGCGAAAACCGGAGTACCCGGAGAAAAACCACCTGACCTTCCGTTTCAGAACTTGGCGTCTCACACGTGGCCCAAGCGAGGCTCGAACCTACGGCGGTGAGAGACCTAATGACTAAGAGTCAGCGCTCTTATCCACTAGGCCACGGAGGCCCGTACTTTTAAGTGTTATAGTTATCTGTAAAACTTCACTAAGGCATTCAATATAGTAAAGGAACTACATACATGTATATCAAAAGGGCAGATAATACAATAACCAGAAAAGCAGAGTGACTGTCCTTGGCAATAATATGTGTCCTTTAGTGTTTTAAAATTTGAAGAAAATCCATGAAAAGATTCTTAAGTTATTGATCGCAAACTCCAAAAAAAAATTGTGAGAAAGTTATCGGTCGGAAATGGTGTGGATGGACGGACGAACGGACAGACACCGGAGGGTATATTATAATACCCCAGCACTATCGTGTGATGGGGTATAACAAAAAGAAGAAAAGAAAAAAAAGTCATTCCCGATATAAACATGTAGGCACAATTTGAAAAAAAAAAATGTGAAAAATTAATCAAGTTATCGGTCGGAAATGGTGGGGATGGAAGGACAGACAGACAAACTGACAGACGGACAGACACCGGAGGGTATATTATAATATCCCAGCACTATCGTGTAATGGGGTATAACAAAAAGAAGAAAAGGAAAAAAAAAAAAGGTAAAAAAAGGAATGAAAAACAAAAAATGAGAAAAAAAAAAAACGAAAAAAAAAAAAAAAAATTCATTGCAAAAAGAAAGAAAAGAAAAATAAACGGAAAAAAAAGAAAAGAAAAAACGAGAAAAAAAGGAAAAAAAAAAGAAAATTCCATTCCTCCACGGGGGTTTGAATTCACGCCCCTCAGATTCATAGCACAAATTAATCCAGTTATTGGTCGGAAATGGTGGGGACGGACGGACAGACACCGGAGGGTATATTGTAATATCCCAGCACTATCGTGTGATGGGGTATAACAAAAAGAAGAAAAGGGTGAAAAAAAAAAAAGGGAAAAAAAAGATATGAAAAACCAAAAATGAGGAAAATTAAAAAAAATAAAAAAAAATAAATAAATTCATTGCCAAAATGAAAAAGAAAGAAAAAGAAAAAAGAACACACACAAAAAAAAAAAAAGAAAACAAAAAAAAAAAAAAATTTCCATTCCTCGACGAAGACTTGAACTCACGCCCCTCAGATTCATAGTCAACAATAGGATTTGTAGTCCAGCACTCTAACCACTACACTGGCAGTGATAATCAATATTTTTCATAAATTAAAGGAATAAATGGGCAGAAACTATTTAATGGGAATTGTTAACTACCAATTTTTCGTTAAATGTTAACGCATTTTGTGTATTCACAACACAAAACCTGCTTATTATGGTCGTTTATACATCAGTGCAGTTTCATCCAAATACATATAGTAAAGGAATAAGTCCCCAAAAAACATTTAATCGGAATTTTTAACGACCATAATTCCGTTAAATGTTAATGTATTTTGCCCATTTACAATCCCAAACCACTCATACCCAATGCCAATGTGTATACAAAATTTGAAGAAAATCCGTGAAAAAATATTCGAGTTATTGATCGGAAACGCCCCAAAACCCCTTATTTTGAACTAAAAAGGGCCATAACTCTGTCAAATGTTAACAGATTTTGCCCATTAACAATCCCATACCACTCATTCCCGATATATACATGTATGCAAAATTTGAAAAAAATTCGTTAAAAATTACTCAAGTTATCGATCGGAAATGGTGCGGACGGACGGACGGACGGACATACGGACGGACGGACGGACGCCGGAGGGTATATCATAATAGCCCGCCACTATCGTGTGGTGGGGTATAAAAAGCAGAACGGACGGAAGGACTGCCGGACGAACAGGGCAAAACCAATATGCCCCCATAACTACTTCAGAGTTGGGAGCATAATGAGTGTTGAATAGCTCTAATTTTGAAATATCTATTCTGTAACATTAACTTCCTTGGAACCATGGGAAACCTGGCTACAAGGCTATGCATTATTTCCTTTATTCTTCCTCAAAAACATAGAATATGGGTTCTAATGAGCATCCACAATTTATGTATGCAGCAAAAATAAGAAAAAAATCCACAAAATTCCATCAGGAAAATGTCCCAACCCGCCCCTTAGAATATATAAAAGAATACTCTTTACTGCACAGGTATTCTATTGTTGTTCTCAATGACTTGCCTTTAGCTTTCCTGTGTCTACAGTGGGTGATTGTAGATCAAAGACCTTGACATCTCTGGCAAGTGATTCTTCCTCACAGATTGTGGGTACTCATTAGAACCACCTAAATGAGGCAGTTCTAACAAGCACTCACAATGGCTGTTAGCAGCAGAGGTAAGAAAAATAGACCACAGCCTCATTATAACACTGCCATTGTTCGTTATAACACAGTTTCAGATATAGCACAGTTTCAACATGGATCCCAAAAATGTATAGATTACATAGAACTAGAAATGTGTCAATACAACACAAATGCCCCCGCCCAGGGCCCCCCCCCCCCACCCATCACCTTAAGGTCATGTGACAGGGGCGGGGTTATGGCTGAATGAAACTTTTGACATGTATCTATCATCATTCCAAATATGTAGCAAATCCATCACATGGTTCAAGAAATATGAGCTCTCAAAAAATATAATATAAACAATACATTGCATGCGATACAAATCCCCTCGCACAAGACAACTTCATATGTGGAAAACACTGAAATGGCAAAAGTCCAACTTACTTGAGATATTATCATATGCAACATTTGTGTAAAGTTTGTGTAAAAATCAATCAATAAATGTAGGTTCTAGAGTGATGACAATGTTTCTCTAAAAACAGCCATAGTGACCTTGACTTGAGGCCAGGCCGCGAAAGTAGATCTTGCTCAAGATATTATCATAAGCATCTTTGGTGTGAAGTTATATTAAAATCTGTTAATAAATGTAGGCGGTAGAGCGATGACAAAGTTTTTCTAAAAATAGCCACAGTGACCTTGACCTTGAGGTCATGACCTTGAAAGTCAAAGCAACTCGAGATATTATCGTAATTAACATTTGTGTGAAGTTCTATTAAAATCTATCAATAAATGTAGGCACTAGAGCGATGACAAAGTTTTTCTAAAAATAGCCACAGTGACCTTGACCTTGAAAGTCGAAATAGCTCGGGATATTGTCATAAGGAACATTTGTGTTAAGTTATATTGAATTTGGTGAAAAAATGTAAGCGCAAGAGCAATGACAAAGTTTTTCTAAAAATAGCCACAGTGACCTTGACCTTGAAAGTCAAACTCGCTCGAGGTATTGTCATAAGGAACATTTGTGTGAAGTTATATTGAAATCAGTGAAAAATGTAGTCCTCAGAGCGATGACAAAGTTTTTCTAAAAATAGCCACAGTGACCTTGACCTTGAAAGTCGAAATGGTTCGAGATATTGTCAAAAGGAACATTTGTGGGAAGTTATATTGAAATCAGTGAAGAAATATAAGCGCTAGAGCCATGACAAAGTTTTTCTAAAAACAGCCACAGTGACCTTGACCTTGAAAGTGGAACTCGCTAGAGATATTGTCATAAGGAACATTTGTTTGAAGTAATATTGAAATTGGTGAACAAATGTAAGCGCTAGAGCAATGACAAAGTTTTTCTAAAAATAGCCACAATGACCTTGACCTTGAAAGTCGAAATGGCTCGAGACAAGGAACATTTGTGTGAAGTTATATTGAAATCGGTGAAGAAATGTAAGCGCTAGAGCGATGACAAAGTTTTTCTAAAAATAGCCACAGTGACCTTGACCTTGAGGCCATGACCTTGAAAGTCGAACTTGCTCGAGATATTTTTATAAGGGGCATTTGTGTGAAGTTATATTGAATTTGGTGAAAAAATGTAGGCGCTAGAGCGATGACGTTTTTTAAAAATAGCCACAGTGACCTTGACCTTGAGGTCATGACCTTGAAAGTCGAACTCCTCGAGATATTGTCATATGGAACATTTGTGTGAAGTTATATTGAAATCAGTGAAGAAATATAGGTGCTAGAGCGATGACAAAGTTTTTCTAAAAATAGCCACAGTGACCTTGATCTTGAGGCCATGACCTTGAAAGTCGAACTCGCTCGAGATATTTTTATAAGGAACATTTGTGTGAAGTTATATTAAAATCAGTCAAGAAATGTAGGCAATTGATCGATGACAAAAGTACGTATGTACGTACGTACGGGACAAATGCTATATCCCCCCTCACACCTATGTTGTGCGAGGGGATAAAAATTTCTATGTCTGTGACCTCGACCTTCAGTTAAGGGGTTGGGGGTATGGCTCAATGAAACTTTGGACCTGCAACTATTGTCATACTAAATATGAAGAAAATCCATTATAGAGTTTGGAAAATATAAGCTATTAACATACTTACTTTTGAAAATTTCTATGTCTGCGACCTTGCCCTTGAAGTCATAGGCATGGGTGGGGGTATTACTGAATAAATCTTTGGACCTGCATCTATCATTAAACCAAATGAATCATAAAAGTTAAAAGTTCAACGTGGTACAAATATCTTAACCTGAGTGTTAAACATTAAAAATTTCTAAGTCCGTGACCTTGACCTTGAGACCATGGGTAGGTGTGGGGGTATTGCTGGATAAAACTTTGGACCCATATCTATCATCATACTAAATATAAACCACATCCATTCCATGGTTTGAAAAATATGAGCTCAAGTTCTACCCTGACCGAAAACCTTAACCCGAGTCTAACAGGATTACGTATTTACGTACACACTTTCGTACATTCGGATGCACGTACGCACGTATGGAAAACCGAAAAACTATATGCCCCCGGCATCATATGATGCATGGGCATCAAAATGACCATAAATGGTCATTTTTCTATATAATCTATACATTTTGTTTGGATATAGCACGGTTGTTTAATTTACACGGTTTCTGCTTTGGACACCATTAATAGTGTTATAAGGAGGTTGTGGTGCATCCCTGAATCAGAAAAATGTCAGCTTAAACTACCGGTAATGCTTTTTTATTGCACAGGTATGTGGTTCTAATGAGATCAGTTTAATCAACTCACCATGACTATCCTGCATCTGTGGTCTCTGATTGTAGATCATAGACCTTGATGTCTCTGGCAGGTGATTCTTGGTTCCTTCATTGCTGTAGGGAAACACTGGATTGCTTATGTAGTTTGGGGTTATGGCTAGTGGTGCCTGATTTACAGATGGTCCATTGTCTGCAATATACAATTGCAAGCCAGCATAAAACAAAAATAAAACGGATGAGCAGTCAGTATAAATACCGATTTGCTGTTAGAAATGCATATACCGTAATGATCCTAACTATTGGGACAGACAGGTCTAAGCAAACAGTGCAGACCCAGATCAGACTGCTCCTGAAGGAGCAGTCTGATCAAGGTCTACACTGCTTGCCATTCCATCTGCACTTTTTGGACACTTGCTGTTTATTAAAATTTTAGGAGAATTACAGCAAGTCTTCAAGGTGTCCAAATATTTAGGATTTTTACTGTAAGAGATTTTGTCTAGAAAAAGGAAAGAGAAACATCTGTGCTATTTAGTACCAAACTTCTGCCTTAGATTAACCCTTATCTTGCTGAATATTCAGTTTAGCCACACCCATTTCTGACTTTGAACCAATCACATTACTTCATGTAATTTATTCATACAAATCCATAAACTTCATGTCAAACAGTGTAGATCCTGATCAGATGGCTTCTTCTGGATCTACACTGTTTCCAAAGATAGGGGTTGTCGTGAACAGCATGATAAGAGTTAATCATATTTACTGTATGTATTTGGACAGACAAGCCAGAGGAAACAATGTAGAACAAAATGAGATGCCACAGGATGTGGCATATCATCAGGGTCTACTCTGCCATTCATCCAGCTATGCTTAGATTCAACACAAGGTAGAAAATTGTACTTGTTCAAATTTTAGAACAAGCATGGTAAGGAGTAGAGGTGTCTTAATAATTAGTGTAAATACAGCAGATGGAGTCCATTCTAGAATTTAGAAGTGTCAGGTAAATATTTCATTTAGGATATCGCAAAATGTTTTACAAACAGTGATGGTTCTGATCAGATGCCACGTTCTTCAGTGTATTATCTGGGCCTGCACATTTTGCAAGTGTCCCATTTCGGAGGTGTCCTGTTTAAAATAGACTGGGTGTCCCATTTAAAATTGGTAAAGTTACTAGTAAAACAGGGGCAATTGTTCACAACTATGTAATGATGTCTTGTTTGTTCTAATCAGGGTCCACACTGTTTGCATGTATGAAAAATATGTTTGAAAAGGTTGTTATGAACCCTTGTATACTAGTAGACTCTAAATTGCTATATGTTGGACAAACCCATTTGTCATATAAGGGGTGCCAGGCCTATTTTTTCAATTTTATTCTATTTTTGATTGAAAATTCTGTTAGTAAATAGTGCAAGCCCTGATCAGAAGCTGCGACTGATCTGGCCTGCACAGTTTGCCAAGGTACCCCTTTACTTTAGGGGTTTCCCACATGCACTGGGCTAAGTCATATTGATATACTGTAAAAATCCTGAATATTCGGTTGCCTTTAGACCTGAAACTGAACACATTTGTTTCACTATCCAGCAAGGAATCCAAAAGATGCAGACAGAATGGTAAACAGTGTGGACCCTGATCAGAGAACAGTCTGATCTGGGTCTGCACAGTTTGCTCAAGCATGTGTTCAAATACTTAGGAACATTACCGTAGTAATTTCAGGTTGATTGACAAACAAATGACCCCAAAATAGCCAAAAAAGTATCAAAATTACATATTTTCATTCCATTTTAAAGCTGTTACTGTGCAGTGACACCAACAATATCAAAATGTTTCTTAAATTACACTACATCCAAAATATGATACATAGAGGAGAGCTCAAATAGTTAATACATTGTACATGTAGAATAGGGTAATCAGCCTCATGCAACAAGACATTACTCCATAAAAATAAAAATATAAAGGCTGGAATACCTTTAGAACCACAAAAATTTCTTAGAGACAGGGGTACATGTACCATAATGATCCTAAGTATTGGGCCAAACAGTGTAGACCTAGATCAGACTGCTCTAAAAGCAGCAGTCTGAGCAGGGACTATACTGTTTGCCATTCTATCTCTCTGCTGGATTTTGAAGCAAACTTGTTCAAATTTTAGGAGAGTCCTCAAAGTATTTCAAACTTTATATGATTTTTAGTTTGAATCATATACAGGAAGCCAGGAGGAATATTAACCCATAAAATGCCAATCACGACAATTGTTGTCTGCTTTGACATCTTCTGGTTAGAAGTCATTTTTGCAAACAGTGTGGACCCAAATCAGACTGCTCCTCTAGGAACAGTCTGATTTGGGTCCACCTTGTTTGCCTATAAACAAAAATATTTTTAAAATGTTGGCAAAAAATTAAGCAGACGACATAAGCAGACGACCTATTCAGATGTAGTTTTTCTCGGCATCTTAAGGTGTTAAGGGATTGTTTAATTTGACCCAATAAGAGCAAATGTAGCACTAAGCCAGGAGGCATATTTTTACAAGAGGGTCATGATGGCGCTGGATCGCTCACCTGATCCATAAAGTAACAAGTGGGCCCTGGGGAGGGCCATTATTGACCCCAGGGTTATTATGTACATAACGTTGAGGGAGGTCTGAAAAGGTGAAGCTTCATACCAAATATCAACAAAGGCTATAATTTGAACAATCTTGGCAGTGGTCCACTTGATGAAGCTACACACCAAATATCAAAGACCTGGGCCTTGCGGTTTCAGAGAAGAAATTTTTTTTAAAGATATTACCTACTTAAGAGCCCCCGCCCATAGGGGCTTGAAGAAATATATGGGCTGCATGATGCTTCCACGCAGAGCTGAATCCGGCCCGCACACTAGTACTGGTAAACCGCTTAGAGGATCTAAGCCTGGCCAGGAATTGCGGTGCGAGGCGGATCGTCCAGGCTAATAAACCCTATTGGTTTCATTGGGCGACAGGGCTTGAGATGTCATTTCATCTCAATGTCGGGTAAAAGTCAAACAAAATTGGAAGCAACGTCTCCAAAATGACTTTTACAGTGTTGACGGGGACGTTAAACCTCAAATCAAACAAACAAACAAATTCCCTACTTAAGCCTTTTTTAAAACCAAATGGCCCCAGGGCGGGGGCATTTTTGGCCTCAGGGCTATTGTTTAAACAATCTTGATAGAGGTCCACTAGATGAAGCTTCACACCAAATATCAAACACCTGGGCCTTGCAGTGTCAGAGAAGATATTCAAAGATTATCTCTATGTAAGTCTATGTAAAACCAAAGGGCCCCGGGGCGGGGACATTTTTGGCACCAGCACTATAATTTGAACAATCTTGGTAGAGGTCCACAAGATGAAGCTTCATACCAAATATCAAAGACGTAGGCCTTGTGGTTTCAGAGAAGAAGATTTTTCTATATAGGTCTATGTCAAACCAAAGGGCCCAGGGGCTGGCACATTTTTGGCCCCAGCACTATAATTTGAACAATCTTGGTAGGGGTCCACTAAATGAAGCGTCATACTAAATATCAAAGACCTGGGCCTTGCGGTTGCAGAGAAGAAGATTTTTAAAGATTTACCCTATATAAGCCCATGTAAAACCAAAGGGCCCCGGGGCGGGGGCATTTTTGGCCCCAGCACCATAATTTGAACAATCTTGGTTGGGGTCCACTAGATGAAGCTTCATACCAAATATCAAAGACCTGGGTCTTGCAGTTTCAGAGAAGAAGATTTTTAAAGATTTTCTCTATATCAGCACATGTAAAACCAAAGGGCCCCAGGGCAGGGACATTTTTGGCCCTAGCACTATAATTTGAACAATCTTGGTAGGGGTCCACTAGATGAAGCTTCAAACCAAATATCAAAGACCTGGGCCTTGCGGTTTCAGAGAAGAAGATTTTTAAAGATTTTCCCTATATAAGCACATGTAAAACCAAAGGGCCCCGGAGTGGGGTCATTTTTGGCCCCAGCACTATAATTTGAACAATCTTGGTAGGGGTCGACTAGATGAAGCTTAATACCAAATATCAAAGACCGGTTTCAGAGGAGAAGATTTTTAAAGATTTTCCCTATATAATCCTATGCAAAACCAAAGGGACTCGGGGCAGGGGCATTTTTGGCCCTAGCACTGTAATTTGAACAATCTTGGTAGGGGTCCACTAAATGGAGCGTCATACTAAATATCAAAGACCTGGGCCTTGCGGTTGCAGAGAAGAAGGTTCTTAAAGATTTACCCTATATAAGCCCATGTAAAACCAAAGGGCCCCTGGGCGGGGGCATTTTTGGCCCCAGCACTATAATTTGAACAATCTTGGTAGGGGTCCACTAGATGAAGCTTCATACCAAATATCAAAGACCTGGGTCTTGCAGTTTCAGAGAAGAAGATTTTTTAAGATTTTCTCTATATAAGCACATGTAAAACCAAAGGGCCCCAGGGCAGGGGCATTTTTGGCCCTAGCACTATAATTTGAACAATCTTGGTAGGGGTCCACTAGATGAAGCTTCATACCAAATATCAAAGACCTGGGCCGTGCGGTTTCAGAGAAGATTTTTAAAGATTTTCCCTATATAAGCACATGTAAAACCAAAGGGCCCCAGAGCGGGGTCATTTTTGGCCTCAGCACTATAATTTGAACAATCTTGGTAGGGGTCGACTAGATGAAGCTTCATACCAAATATCAAAGACCGGTTTCAGAGGAGAAGATTTTTAAAGATTTTCCCTATATAATCCTATGCAAAACAAAAGGGACTCGGGGCGGGGGCATTTTTGGCTCCAGCACTGTAATTTGAACAATCTTGGTAGGGGTCCAATAGATGAAGCTTCATACCAAATATCAAAGACCTGGGCCTTGTGGTTTCAGAGAAGAAGATTTTTTTTTAAGTTTTCGGTGAAAAAAAATTATTTTTGGCTCCTGTGACCTAGATGTGCAACGGACCGGAACCATTTGAACAACTTTGAAAGGGGACCACCTAAGGATCATTCCTGTGAGGTTTGGTCAAAATCCGATCAGTGGTTTAGGAGATGTCGTTTGAAGAAATTGTTTACGGACGGACGGACGCACGACGGACGAAAAGTGATCCCAAAAGCTCCCCTCGTCATTACATGACAGGTGAGCTAAAAATAGGGCTATCTTTTTTTTTCTTTTTAAATAAAAGTATATATATATATGTCTTGTGTATTCCTTAAAATCCCTGTATTATTTTCAAAAAGCAATTAAAAGAAAAACAAGAGGCCCATGGGCCACAATGCTCACCAGAACTCAGGCGGACCCTGCCCACTGGCAGCCATGTATGGTTTCAGGTTTTAATTTATTGATTATAAAGTCTCCAAAACAAACCCCCATTTCAAAATGAGCACCCATGTGGACTCTGTATCTGAAATATTAGGCCTTTTATGAGGAGGAAGGATGAGACATGGACCCAACAGAGCCCTGAATGGTATCACTGAATCCATCTTATCATAAGGCACATGAATATATATGGTTTAGGGGTTGGGATGTGTACTGTTCCTGAGATATAAGGCCTTTTAAGCTGCGAAGAGGTTAGAGCATAGCCCTGGCAGACCCCAGGAAAGCCAAGATTGTTGTCGCTGAATGTGTCTTATAATAAGGACCAAGAAAATATATTGTTTAGGGGTGGGGATATGAACAGTTTCCAAGATATGAGGCCCTCTTATGAAATGATGAGGAGTGGAATGGCCCCTGTGGACCACCAAGTTTGTGTGACTGAATGTGTCTAATCATAAGAAACAAGTATATATATGATTATGAGGTGGGGATCTTAATTGTGTCTGAGATATGTGGCCTTTTATGAAGTAGAGGCGTGGGCCATGGCATCAGCATGTTGCCCTAGCACATAGAGACCCTGCATTGATGTGAGTGAATGAGTCTTATTATAGGGAACACAAATATACATATTTTAGGGGTGGGGATCTGAACAGTTTCTGAGATATATGGCTTTTTATGAAGTGGAAGGGTGGGGCGTAAGTAGTATAGGGTTTGGGCGTGTCTAGACCACACCCTCTAAAAAAAATTTTTTTGCTTCTTCAGACCACCCCTTAAAAATTTTTTTAGCTTCTCCAGACCACCCCCTAAAAAAAAATTTTTAGCTTCTTCAGACCACCCCTAAAAATTTTTTTTAGCTTCTCCAGATCACCCCTAAAAAAATTTTTAGCTTCTCCAGACCACCCCCCAAAAAAATTAGCTTCTCCAGACCTCTTCACTGTTTATAGCAACCAAATCCTCCATCGTGCTGTTCATTAAAATGTCGTCATATAATTCCAAATTGCGATATAAAGAAAGAAGTTTGGCATTTTCAAATTCTATGTTTTTCATTTTTTCTATTTTCAATTTTTCATATGGTTTCCATTTCAGTTTCTTGTCCATAAATAATATTATATCATCTTTTTCTTCTAAACCCTCATAATATCTTGATACTAACCAATGTTTATGAGAAAAATCTTTTTCTCCTAGAATAGCATAACTATTGTCTTCTTTAGTGTTCTTTTTACAAATATTACATTTTTTATTGATTAGATAAAGTATTTCTGTGAACCAATTTCGTTTTTTTTCTCCGCTAAATTTACACCAATAACGTTCACATTCATTGTTTCTACGACCAGCAATATATTCTGTATATTCTGGTATATCAATAGTAAAATCCACTACGTGTGTAGAAAAATCCACACGATTTATTTTTAGTATTTTTACAACAGAATCTTCTGGGAATTTTTCAAAATCCAATTGGAATTCATATTTGTGCCAAATTACACAATTTGCTCGATTAATAATATTCAGTCCATTTTTTTCTAAAAATTCTTCCATTCTTTTTATGTTTTGTATTATTTCCTACTTAGGTATTTTATTTTCCCCCATTTTTTCCAATATATTTTTTCATCATCATCCATTTTTTATAGTTTTAAATTTAATTTTTTTTTATTTTTAAATTTAAAACTATAAAAAATGGATGATGATGAAAAAATATATTTGAAACATAAAGGAAGAGTAGAATACCAAAATAGAAGATTAAGACAAAAATTAAATAAACTGAAAGTATTTTTAGAAAAAAGTGGAATGACTTTTATTGAACATCGCGGTAGCGGTGTTTGTTGGTTCACCTGGGACCAATATGATTTATGATCCTTTGTTTAGGTTTCCATTATGGTCTGGTCGCTTAATGTTTGTATTTCTTTCCCTTTGGTGTCTTTTATGGGTGGAGTAAGTTAATTGTATCAATTCCTGATCTTTGTTTTACTTCTACTTTACAAGTAGATTTTGAAAAATTTCCCGAAGATTCTTTTGTAAAAATATTAAAAATAAATTGTGTGGAATATCATATCTTCCCAGGAGGAGAAGATGTATTATTTGTTAGTAGTGAATTTAAAAACTTTAGATTTCATTGGTGTAGTTTTGGCAACAAAAAAATTGAAACTATTTTTATAAAACAAAAAATGCGCTCAAAGAAATACTTTATTTAATTAATAAAAAATGTTATATTTGCGAAAAGAATACTACAGAAGACAATAGTGATATTATTCTAGGAGAAAAAGATTTTTTCCATAAACACTTTAATATCAAAAGAAGAAAAAGTTGATAAATTGTTATGTATTGAAAAGAATATCTGAAATATCGAAAATCGAAAAATCAAAAAATTGTAAAAATGTAAAAAAGTGAAAATGTGTGAGAGAGATACGGGCGGGTCTAACACATGGTGAAAATAAAAAAAAACAGTCGGAGTTGCCCAACTCCGGGATGGAGGTTGTTGGGGTAGTGTAAAATAGAAAAAAAAAAAATCCACTATAGGGGACCCCTCGAAAAATACTTAAAACTCAGTAATCTGCAATTCTTGTTCGTAGAAACTACCTTTGATTTCTTCGCCTTTTAAATCATTTATTTTATAAGTAACAGGATCTGTATTTAAAACTTCTTCAATTACAAATATTTCTCTAGTCCAACGAGTAGTATAACCCTTTTCAAACTTACCTTTCTTTTTTGCTATTCTTACTCTATCCCCAACTTTGAATTTAGGTTTTTCAGTTTTCTTTTCTTTTTCTGGATATAAAGTTTTATACACAGTTAATTCATTTTCTACTTTACTTGCTTCAACAGGTGTCATTTTAATAGAAGAATGTACTGTATTATTATAATTTTCAACTAATTTATCTAATATATCATAATATTTAGTAGTTTCATTTGCAGTAAAATATTTATACATATGTTGTTTCATTGTTCCTATCCATCATTCTACTACACTAGATTTTTCTTCATTTTCAGTTGAGTACAATTCTATTTCATTTGTTTTTAACAATTCTTTTACTTGACGATTATAAAATTCAGAACCTTTATCCGACCAAATATACATCGGTTTCCTTTCTTTAAATAATGTTTTAAATGCTTCACTTACTGTTACTCCTGTTTTATTTTTCAATGGAATTAACCAACCATATTTACTAAAAACATCGATAACTGCTAATAAATATTTATAGTGTTTATTTTGTTTTGAATATTGTTGCATATCTATCAAATCAACAGCCCATGTTTGATCTATTGAATGAACATAAACATGTATTTTAGTAAAAGATCTTATAACTCTATGATGTAATTCATCTGCTAATTTATTTGTTATTTTTTCTCTATCGGATATAAACTGAATCATTTTCAGTATGCTATTTACAACGTAAACAATAAATTTTTGGATGCTCCATTTTTTAATATAATTAAAATTATTTTCAAATAAAATGAGTGAAGGAAAAGTTTGTAGTTATTGTTCAACATTTAAACCGTTTAATTAATTTGCAAAAGAGAAAACGTGTCCAGATGGACATAGAGGAAAATGTAAAGATTGTGACAGAGAACGAAAACAATTACATTATCAAAATAATAAAGAAAAATATAAAATAGCATATCAAGATTTTATTTCTCGCAATCCTGATTATTTTAAATATTACGTTAGAACATAATTAAATTTGTATTCTAATAAAATGGCAAGAAATAAATCCAAAGTATTTAAAAATGTTATTAATGAAACCATTATTGATGACATAGACGAAGATGATATAACGGCTTATATTAATAAATTAAAAGATAAAATTATAATACAATCATATCCCATTAAAGTGAAGATAATAATTACTTCTGAATTTAATAAACCATTATCATTTGATATAATAAAAAGTCATTACTCTCATCCTGTTCAAGTTATTCAATCAAATAATAATGTAGATGAATTTTATAATAAACTAAAAGATAAATTTGAAGCATGGCTTGATAAGTATCAAGAAAGAGGTTCTGGTTTTGTTTTTAGAAATATTAAAAGTGTAGAAGTAAAAACATATAAATATAATTATCAAAGAGCTTCATCTTATATACCTTTAAAGTTTAAATCAAGTAATATTATCAATGTTAAAAACACAAAAGATAACAAATGTTTTTTGTGGTCAATATTATCTAAATTATATCCTGCAGATAATCATAAAGAGAGAGTAACAAAATATGAACCTTATGAGAATGAAATTAATATGACCAATATTGAATATCCTGTTTTAATAAAAGATATCCCAAAAGTAGAAAAACAAAATAATTTAACTATAAATGTTTTTGCATTAGAAAATTCAACAAATAAACAATCTTTATACCCAGTTTATATTTCAAATATGAAAAGTGAAAATATAATTGATCTTTTATATATAGAAGAAAATGAAAACACACACTATTGTTTAATCAAAGATCTAGATAGTTTTCTATACGATAAAAATAAACATAAACAACACACATGTAGAAACTGTTTACAAGGTTTTCGAAGACTAGAAACATTAGAAAAACATAAAGAGATATGTCTAGATCATGACTATTGTAAAGTTAATATGCCAAAGAAAGATAATATTCTTAAATTTAAAAACTATCATTTCAAAAATAGACTACCTTTTGTTATCTATTCAGATTTTGAATCAAATAATATCCCTTTATCTACTTCCCAACCTGACCCAAATAAATCATATGTTAATCCAATTAGAAAACAAACAGTTAATAGTTATGGTATCTATGTTCAGTCTGACTATCCAGAAATTTATAAACCACAATACTTTTCTTATGTTGGTGATGATGCAGCAAAGAAATATGTAGAAAAAAATAATAAAATTTTTCAAGGATATCACTTATAAGATTTACCTAAATGAAAAGAAACAACCAATTTTAAGTAAACAACAAGAAAAAGAATTTCAAGAGTCAACAGAATGTTATATATGTGGAAAGGAATTTGAAGAGGAAAACAAAGTAAGAGAACATAATCATCTTTCTGGTAATAATAGAGGAGCAGCTTGTCAATCATGTAATACAAAAGAAGGTAAAACAACAAAGCTAATACCTGTTTTCTTTCATAATGGTTCAAACTATGATTTCCACTTTTTAATAGAGGAGCTAATGAAATATGAAGATGATTATAACAAAGTAAAACTTCTATCCAAAAATTCAGAAAATTATATTTCTATAGATTACGGTTCAAATTATAAAAAACTAAGATTTCTAGATTCATACAGGTTTATGTTAAAAAGTTTATCAGATATTGGAAAATCAACAGATGACTTTCCTATTTTAAAACAAGAATTTAATGATAATATTTCATTGTTAAAACAAAAAGGATATTATCCATATGAATATATAGATTCAATAGAAAGATTAAAAGAAAAACAATTACCACCTATGGATAAATTTTATTCTACTCTAACACAAAAAACAATTACGAGTGAAGAATATGCTCATGCACAAAAAGTATAGAAAGTTTACGAGTGTGAATCGTTTTTAGATTATCACAATCTTTATTTAAAAACAGATGTTTTAATTTTAGCAGATGTCTTTGAGACGTATAGAAACTTTTTCTTAAAGC
Source organism: Lucinisca nassula (assembly GCA_963580285.1). Taxonomy (NCBI): domain Eukaryota; kingdom Metazoa; phylum Mollusca; class Bivalvia; order Lucinida; family Lucinidae; genus Lucinisca; species Lucinisca nassula. The sequence continues at coordinate 177,808,965 of OY757011.1, forward strand.
ATCATGAAATAGATCCATGTTATTGTTACTCTGCACCAGGATTAACTTGGCAATGTGGATTAAAATGTACAGGAGTGGAATTAGAATTATTAACAGACTATGAAATGTTATTAATGGTAGAAAACGGAATTAGAGGAGGGTTTTCTGGCGTTCTTGGACCTAGACATGTAAAAGCATCCAATAAATATACACCTAATTATTATGGTGATGGTAATAGGATATTAGATGAAAATGAAATGAAAGAATGTTTAGAAGCATTAAAAAATGGTAAAAATTTAAATGATTATCCTACAGAAAAATATTTATTATATCTAGATGCAAATAATTTATATGGTTGGGAATGTCACAGAAATTACCAACTAGTGATTTCAAATGGGAAAATGATCTAGGCTATTATTTACATATTCCAGAAGGAAGGGGTTGTATAATAGAATGTGATTTAGAATATCCCAATCATTGCACGTTTAAAACAACGAAATATCCATTAGCTCCTGAGAAAATGAAAATAAATGAAGAAGATTTATCAGATTATCAAATAAACTTATTAGGAGATAAACCATTAGGTAAAGAAGAAAAATTATTATTTACACTTTATGATAAAAAGAAATATGTTATTCATTATAGTATTCTAAAAGAATATATTAAACTTGGAATGAAAGTAAAAAAAGTTTACAGAACTATATCATTTGAAGAAAGTGATTGGTTAAAGAAGTATATTAAGTTTAATTCTAAACAAAGAACAAAATCTAAATCTAATTTTGAAAAAGACCTCTGGAAATTAATGAATAACAGTTTCTATGGAAAAACATTAGAAAACATAAGAGGAAGAAGCGAAATTAAATTAACAACGATTAAAGAAGAAGCAAAGAAATACATAAACAAACCTAATTTTAAAGATTCAATAATTTTTAATAAAAACTTTGTTGCAATTGTAAATAATGTTACTTCTGTTAAATTTAATAAACCTATTTATTTAGGACAAGTTGTATTAGATTATAGCAAGTTATTAATGTATCAATTTTATTATAATATAGTTCTTAAAGACTTCTTAAAATTAGAACCGTCAACTTTAGAAGAAAAAAGAGTGTTTATTGAAGGTTTCTTTTTAGCTGATGGAAGTAGCGGAATTTATGGAGTACAATTTTCTTGGAATTTAAATAACCAAGATTTAAATCTTTTAAATAAATGTTTAGAATACTGTAAGGAATTATATCCAACTTATTTTAAAATAATAGATTGTATGAATTCATCTTAAGTATATAGAATTGTTCCAAAAGGAAGTCATAAGTTAATGGCAATCAAATTTGAAAAATTTTATACTGCTAAAAAAGAGAAATACATCCCTTATAAAATTCTTAATAATGATTACAATTATAAACTATTCTTTTTCAGAGGATCTTATCAAGGAGATGGTTATAAAAAAGGAAAAAATTGTGCATTCTCTTTTTCACAAAAATCTAAAATTACATTCTCATGTTTACATTATCTTATAACTTCTCTAGGATATAATAGTAATATCAATACGAGAGAAGATAAACCAAATGTGTTTCAGTTAAATATAACATAAAAAATGAACTAGATACATCAGACTATCCAGAAAATCATAATCTTTATTCAGAAGAAAATAAAAAGAAAATAGGGAAGTTTAAAGATGAATTACAAGGTAAAATTATGAATGAAATAGTTTTTCTGAGGAGTAAAGCATATTCTTTTACATTAACTGATCTTAGTGAAGAAAAAAAAATAAAAGGCATTAGCAAAACAACAATTAATAAAGATATAAATTTTAATAATTATAAAAATTATTTAATAATGAAATAAAAATGAATAAGATGTACACTTTAAATTCTGACAAACATAATAAACAAAGCTTCTTTATCTCCTTTTGATGATAAAAAATATATATGCGAAAATGGAATTGATACACAACCTTATGGAATTGATTCATTATATTTTATTTAATTTCCATGCAACAAATCCAGTTAATACCATAGCACCAACAACAAATGCAATCTCTCTATTTTTCTGATCTCCTGATGGAGTATAAAAATCACTCAACTTTGGTTCATGTGTAACATAATAATATTCTTTTCCTGCTTGGTCTACTTCTTCAAAGGTTTTTTCTGCAGGACGTTCTTTTTGTTTTTTATTCATTAAGAAAATCCAATTTTTGTGTTCTTTCATTATTCCATTTTACTTGTGCTGCTTCTAATTGTTCCAATGCCTTATCATGTCTTTCTCTCTCTTTTTCTGCGTCTCTGCCAATATGTGAAAACAAATAATTACTACCTGAAAAAGCAAAGGCGTTCGCTACTGCTCCACCAAGCATCATCACCACTGCACTCGCCATTTTATAAAATAATTATTTCACAATATTTTCTGGAATAATTCCTTGCTTAACTAACATATCTCTCGTCGCCATTGCGAGTAATATATCAATAGATAACATACCAATATCAACCATATTAAAATCTACTTTAGGTGGTGGTCTTTTCAATAGTTTTCTTCCTAATTCTGCATATCCAACCGTTAATACAGTCTCTACTCCTGCGTGATATAACATGTTTGCAATTTGTTTTCCATCAATTTGTGTTGCCATTTTTTATAATAATTTTTTGATTAATTAAACTCAAATGGATCGATTTCTTTTTGTTGTTTGGGCTGCGCAGGTGTAACTGGTTTCTTATTATAAATATATAAACCCAATCCAACAATCACACCTACTACACATAGAGGTATATAATTTTTGTATTGAACTTTTTGAACATCATCCCTAACTTCATCATCATCTTTTGTTATAGATTTTAATTGTATGTTTTCTTTTTTCATTGCTTCCATGTCTTTTCTTTTTAATTCAGCTTTTAATCGTTTTGCTTCTGCACCTTTTTTACCTGCAGATACTCTTTTTGTGTTTTTCTTTTTTGTGACCTCATCATCAAGGCATATTTTGTGACTTCGTCATCATGGGAAGCTTTTATTTCACTCGTCATTTTTTATGTCTTTTTTACAAGTCTGGAAATCAATATGTCTCGCTGTTGTTAACATTGCAGTAATAGGAGCAAGATACATTCCATATCTATAATATAATTCACAGCATGTGCTAGTCATAGCGTGATTGATAAAAGGGTCTTCCTCTAAGTCTTGTATTAATTTAGGTGGATTAACAACATTTAAATACTTTGTCACACCCATAACATATAAGTTAATAAAAGAATTACCCAATGTCTTCGTCATACTTGCCACTAGTCTTGCTTCATATCTACAATACAGTTTGTTTATTTGTTCTGGTGTCATTGTATCAATGTCTGACAATTGAACATCTCTACCTAAATATTGCTTACTACCACCTGCAGCAACAATGGCTGATAGTCTTTCACGTTCTGTTTCATTGTGCTCATTATTTTGATCACATGTATTGTTTTCATTAAGTAGTTTTTCAGCATCCATTTTATATAGTTTATTTTTTACTTTATATAATTTATTTTTTATTTTCAAATAATTATATACCACATATCCAACTACCAATAAGACTGCAGTGTTTGTTATAATTGTTAGTGTTTCAAGAAGCATTGCTTTTTATTATAGCTTATTTTTGTTATATTACTTTAAAGTTTAGCATTACTTATTTTTGCTATATTACTTAAGCATTACTTAAGCATTACTAAAGCATTACTTAAGCATTACTAAAGCATTACTTAATCAACCACCCAATAATCAGTAGGTTGGTCGGTTTTCAAAATTAATTTACGATGTTTCTTTTTCTTTAATTCTTCCTTTATTCTTTGACGTTCTTCTAATGTGGGAATAACATCATTCTCTCTCAAACAATTTTCAAAACTATCTCTATCTTTTGTGTAGAACATACATAACCACTTTGTTTGTTCGCTCAAATCTTTCAAAACTGAATTGTATCTTTGCGATATAACCCATACCGTTTGTTTTGCGTGTCTGCCTGAAAAAGCGAGTTCAGACAACATGTCTTTTTTCTTTGTTAGTTCTTTTGTTGTGCTACAATCATCAATGATGTATAATGTAGGGGAATTGACATATTTTTTAAAAAAAAAAAACGTAATAGTTCTTGAAGCTTTTCTGTTCCATCTGACGTTATAGGATTTACGATTATAATATTTTTTATTTTTGGATTTTTAACATCACCAATCCAACTTCTGTTTTTATATGCCTTGTTCCATTGAATGGTCGGGCAAAGTATAACAATATGACTAAATACACCGGCATACTCTGATTCTAATAAATCTAGCATAAACTCTGTTTTTCCACAGCCAGTTTGACCACAAATAATTGCACAGTTTGGATCTTTAGGTAGTTCCATTTCTATTGTTTAATAATGAGCTTCTTTGAATCTACCTTCTTCAAAATTAATTTGAGCATCTTGTATTACAAACAGATAAACATTTATTGGTTCATTTCCTCCTGCTTCTTTTGTAATTTGTATTGTGATGGCTTCTGAAGCATTTTCTATTCTTCTCCCCGAACCATGAAGTGTATTATCATCAGTTGAACGTAAATCCAACCATAAATCATAATTAGTCGTTAGATATTTTTCTATTGTTGTATCAGTAAAATATAAATCTTTAATGACCATACTTGTTTCTTTGTTTCTTTTTGAATTTAGGGCAAAGAATTTATTTATTTCGTCCCACTGTTGGTACGATTTCATTCCTTGACTGTACAGCCGATTCGGAATCCCTTCTATAGTCATTTCCACTTTTGTAATTTCTGGATTATAATATTCTTCTGTGCTGGTCCTTTCAGGATCTTCGAATAGCATAAGAATACCTTTCATACTTCTTGCCGGGACATTTAAATTAATATTCCAAAGAGTATCAGATTTATTCTTCGTTATTTTTCTATGCCTAAGTATTCTATCGTATAAAATAACCATTTTGTCACTGACTTGCTGACTTATTTCTCTTGATAAATAAGGATCAGAAACAATATCGAATTCTAAACAAATATTTTTGATTGTATAAGTTGAAGTTGCATAAGCTGAATTAATAACTTTCATGTAATCGTTAAATGTAAGTTCATATTCTAATCTATCCCGAGCCCTGCTTGATAAAAAGGCATATGGGTTTCAAATAATTCAAAATCAAGTGGGATGCAAAACCTGTTTGCATATGCTTTTGCGATGGCTTGATCTTCTTTATCTGCTGTTGCATTTTTTGCCCCCCACTCTAAGTTTCAACATGTTTGCTTTGCCAACGCCTTGGTATGCCATATTTATTTGTTCTGTAGGAGTCTTCCATAAATCAATATAACAATGATAGATGTCACTATCATCAATGGACATAACTTCATTTCCACTTATCCTAATTGTTGTTTTCTTAATTATTGCTCTTCCAATATTTTGATAAATAGTTGCATTTGCATCTTTAGAGATAAGTTCAATTTCAAATGCTAATCTGACCGTTCCGGGAACAATAACATCATTACTACTTAGATTAGGAAATCTCACTAATAATTGTTGATTTTGGTCAATAGTTGATGGATTATTGGTTATCACTACACTTTGACGGATTCCTCTCACACCGCGTGGTTCTCTTATTTTTCTGTAAGGGTTTAATTTATTTCCATAGGTCGACAATTTTTTAAGGAAAAATTTAATAATTAAAAATGGCTGAAGCATTTGATCCTGAGAATCCTACATTTGACATAGATGATGATGATCAGGAGGATATAGAATCCAAATTACCTATGATCCCTGATGATCTTGATCAGAGTATTATTCTAAATCAGGGTAATGCGATTGATGACTTAAGAGCACTTGTAAAGACGTTTTATGATGAAATAAGCAAGCGCTATCAAATTACGCCAGACAAAGTAGATTATGATCAGTTTAGATTATCCGATGATATAACTTTGTATTGGGTTGTCGGCGACAAAGAAATCAGAATTACTGCAAAGCAAGGCCAAGCAGAATTTCTTTCTTTGGGTACTTTAGCAAAAGAATACAACCGTGTAGTAGGTAGTGGCGGAACACGGGCAATCAGACAATATTTAAATTTATCACGTTATCAAAGCAAAACAAAGATATCTCAACAGGCAAGGAGGGCTCTGGGAAGTACGCGAAATGAGTTGCTAAATGCTGAAGATCAAATACCACTAAAAGATTTGTCTTCAACCAAAGATGTGCAAAATGTAGTAGACACAGCAAATAAGGCTGAGACCACTGTTACATCTCTTTTTGATAATTTAGAGTTGCCAGAAGTAAAAAATGCACGCACACAAACAGAAGGTCTAACATTAAGAGAACTGCAAGGTCTAGATAAGACACTACAATCTATTCGCGGTGAACTTACAAATAACTTGGCACAGCTGACAGACATTGATAAAGATATAGCAAAGGAAAGAAGAAAACTACAAGAATCTGAAGATGAAATCAGCAAAAACGATATAACTGCACGTTTAAAAAATTTAGATGATGAAAAAGCTACAAGACTTGAAGCTGCTAGTACAAATAGGGAAGCATTACGTACCCAGGTAAACAGAATAAAAGAAACTATAAATAAAGTTTTGAAAGAAGATACTACTCTTGGTGAGAGACTTAAAACATTATTTAGAGAACAAGGAATAACTATAGTTAGTGTTTTAACTGCTTTTGGGATGATTATTGGTGTTATTGTTGAGGCTGTTATTCCTACTACTGGTGGCGGCTCTATAACCCCTAAACCACCGTCAAAAGATGGTATAGAAAATTGGATAAAAAAAAACAATTAAGTAATCTTGGTAAACTATTGGCCAATCTTGCAGGAAAGGCGGCAGCAGCGCTACCGGGTATTATTGGTTCCATTGTGTCTTGGTTGTTGTCTACTACTGGAAAAGTGATTAATTGGTTTGGCGAACATCTCTGGGCGTTGGTTGTCCTTGTTGTAGGGTTACTGTATGCAGCTGCAAGAGAGTATATTAGTAAATCCCATAGATAGTTAGTGCAACAATACCTATTACTATACTTCCTACTATTAATGCTGTTTTGTTGTCTTCGTGTTGTGTTGATTCTTTCTTTTCAACGGGTTCTGGTAGAGATTTCTTTGTTTTTGTTTCCTGATGTTTTGGTTCTGGCAGAGATTTCTTTGTTGGTGTGCCTTGTATAGTTGCAGGTTGTGTAGTAGGTGCAACAGGTTTAACATTTACATCATTATTGAAACCAAGTGTTTGATTTTCTGTTGTAATTACAATTTTATTATTATATCCAGCGATATGGCCAATTTGTAATATCATATCACTGGGAGACATATAGAGACCAAGTCCATATGTGTAATCAACTTTGCTTCTTGCATATTTCAATACATTTTGATATTTTGATATTTGAGTAGGCAAATCGATTGGACTGTTAATTGCATCCGCAACATTTGCTAAAATTGTTTTTGAGCATCAAATCATGTGCCTATTTTTAGTATTTCTACCCGTGTTTGAGATTGTGCTCCTAATAGAGCCCATACGAACATCCTAATACTTTCGTTAATTCGCTCAATACCTGTTTTTGAGAAGCCTTCTGATTTGTCTAATATAAACATTGTCCAGGCGTCACGTATATCCTTTGTATATGCTATTTTATCAATTGGATTAAAGAATGGACCATCACTTATATGGTCTTGTCTGTATTTTCCACTTGGTTTAAAATATTCTGTGTATTCTCCCAGACCACTACATTTAGAACTACTTTCTAGTTTTGCCTCCAATCAGTATTAGGCAAACCATCGAATTCATTGCATTACTTTTGGTAGGTTGCTCTGTCGTATGGGTTTTTGTAATAACAAAATGATGCATCTGCCGGTAAAGGTGTTTTAAGTTCTTTCAAAATACGATAAATACAATATTAAACATGAAATGTATATACTGTTTTAGTTAACCCTTTGTTTTGCAAATGGTCTTGATAACTTACACCACATCCTGTAGTTGCGCACCAGACAGCAAAATTCAATTGGCACTGCCACCAGTCAAATGATGAATGAAGCCATGTATTCCACGGTTCATTGGTGTGTAATGTTGGATTTTGATAGTTTTGAAATAAGTCGGGAAACGTTACTGGAAAATGGTCATTTTTGTTAACATAAATTGTTTGTTTTACAAGTTCAATATTCTTTTTAGAATATTTAGTATGAGGGTTATATGATGCATTGGGATTGTACTTGAATTTTTTAGGTATCATTTTTTATTAATTAAAAATGTATCATAATATTTCTGATATTAATAAGACAATACACTTGCAACAATATATAGATAACAAATGTGGTATTAAGAGAATTGGGTTGAAGAGTTTTACTTATACTATAGGTTGGCATAATTTGATTGATGAATCTATCCAAAAAGGAACAGATAGACCAATACGTTTAGCTTCAGGATTTTACAGTTTCCAACAAATAGCAGATATATTTCAAAGTAATAATATTGTATCATCTGTAAATGAAACAAATGGCATAGTGTTTTTGACATCGACCGTTGATTTAAAAATAAGCAAAGGATTAAAAGAGATGTTAGGCCTCGGAAATAGACGATTAAACGCAAATCAAACGTATGAGGGAGAAATAGCATTAAATTATGCACCTTATAAACAACTTTATATTCATCTTGAGCAGATAAACAGTGCTTGCAATTTCTTTGATGGTGCTCCTAGTAATATCCTTGGTGTTGTTTCTGTTGAAAATAAATCGTTTGGTGATATTGTTCATACACGTTTTAGTAATCCGGAATATAAACAATTAACACATGGTGATATATCAGAATTAAGTATAAGCGTTTGTGATGAGAATGGTCAGAAAATAAACAACAATGGTTTACCAATTTGTTGTGTGTTAGAAATTTTATGATTAAAAATGAGTATATTTGGTGTTAATAATAATAATATTTTAGATTGTTATTTACGTGTTGATAGCAGAATATCAAATTTAGATAATATATTACAAAACGTTCATACAAATGAATACATTACAATATATGCTGAATCAAAAGGCTCTTTATCTAGAGATAAGATGTTTTCATTTGGAAATGGAGGTAGAGAGCGAACGGCCGGTTATGTTATGATGAAAGATGGTTATATTATAAGTATGGGTCTGTCGTGTGAAAAGTCAAAAGATGAAGTGCGGGTTACTGTGATGGTGGATGGGGAAGTTTTGAGTGGGTGTATAGTTTATTTGGAAGGCACACAAAGTGTACATCGCGATTTTGATAAACCATTTTTAGTTAAGGCAGGAAGTGTTATTAATTTTTTGAGTGTACTGAATAATTATACTGCGGTTAATACTGTTGCCTCATTATTAATTGAATTTAAAAATTATATATAAAAAATGAGTATATTTGGTGTAAAAACAGATAAGAATAATTTGACTTTGCGTATTGATGAATTACATACAAAATTAGGAAATTTAAATAATAGATTACAAAACGTTTATGCAAATTAATTCATTACAATAACCGCCGAATCAAATGGCCCACTAACTAGTGGTAAAATATTTTCATTTGGAAATGGGGGTAGAGAGGGAGCGGTTGGTTATGTTATGATGAAGGATGGTTATATTAAAAGTATTAGCCTGTCGAGTGTATCGTCGCTTGGTAAGGTGAAAGTTGGCGTGTTGGTGAATGGGGAACGTTTGGAAGGGTGCCGCGGCCTCGCTTTAGATAGTGAAACGACAAGTACACATTTTAATTTTGTCACCCCTTGTTTAGTTAAAGCTGGAAGTATTATTAATTTTATTAGTCTAGAGACTAATAAAACTGCGGTAAATACTGTTGTCTCGTTATTAATTGAATTCAAAAAATAAATATAAAAATGAAGCAACCTACGGCGCCGAATTTATATCCAGATTTGCCTAATGAAGACGGACAAAATTATAGATTACAGAAGATATCAGAGATAGAAAAACAATTAATGAAAGAGAGGGATGTAAGAAAGGCATTATATAAAAAGTATAAATGGGGGATTAACATTACTGATAGTGTTGATACTGCGTTAATTTCTTCAAGTGTTATTATGGCTGGTGTTGGTTTAACTGTTCCGATTATGTTACCATTGGAAATTGCTGCTGTTGTGTGCGGGGGTTTAGGGGTTTGTGTTAAACTTGTTAGACGTAGATTACATGCAAAAACAAAAAAACATTATGAGATTAAAACATTTGCTGATAGTAAGTTGAATAGTATAAAAGACTTGATTTCTAAGGCTTTGACAGATGGGCAGATATCTGAAAATGAATTTAAATTGATTTTAGATGAATTAGATAAATATAATAAACTGAAAGATTGCATACATTCAAAACAAACAGGATTAAGTGAAACGGAAAGAAAAAAACTTATTGAGGAAGGCAAGGCCCAGGCTTTAGCCGAGGTAAAAAAAAAAAAAGGAAATGCTTGATTTTATTTAATAAAGTTATAATAATTAATGAGCCGCCTCCTGGTTATAAGAAATGAACTTTCTCTCACATTTTCGCGCCTAAACTTATGCAGATTTTATTTCCATTCTAATTCTTATGTCAAATTATTTGTAAGTCCACTCGAAGTTGTGTTTACAATATGATAGTATTACAGCGTAATAGTACTGTGGAGCATAATAGTATTACAGCGTAATAGTGTTACAGCGTAATAGTATTACAGCGTAATAGTACTATGGTAATAGGAAGGCAGCATAATAGTATTACAACGTAATAGTGTTACAACGTAATAATATTACAGAGTAATAGTACTATGGTAAACCCTTAAAAGAAAGGCAATATAAAAGTATTACAGCGTAATAGTGTTACAGCGTAATAGTGTTACAGCGTAATAGTATTACAGCATAATAGTACTATGGTAAACCCTTAATAGAAAGGAAGCATAATAGTATTACAGCGAAATAGTAACACAATGTAATTGTATTACAGCGTAATAGTACTATGGTAAACCCTTAATAGAAAGGCAGTATAAAAGTATTACAGCGTAATAGTGTTACAACGTAATAGTATTACAGCGTAATAGTAACACAATGTAATTGTATTACAGCGTAATAGTGTTACAACGTAATAGTATTACAGCGTAATAGTACTATGGTAAACCCTTAATAGAAAGGAAGCATAATAGTATTACAGCATAATAGCGTTACAGTGTATGTGGGTACTCATTAGAAGCGGCGAGGTAAATGTCAGTAAAAAGGTGACATTGAACAAGCCTGCTATGAATATCAATTCAAATGCAACTAGCAAAAATCCACTATTTCCCCTCTTTAACGTCTTCTCACCACTGTTAACTTGCACCTATTGTCGCAAATATGCAAGGTAAAGAAAACAGCAAAATGACTCTTGCTTTTAAAACCACAAGGACAAACAATAACTATAATATCGGGTTTCGTAACTTATCAGATCAAGACACGGTAAAATTTACAAAATGGGTTGTGAGAGAAGCGTATTTTTTTTTCTCTCATTCCCTTACCCCAAATTGTTTCCTGTCGGATTTTTATTTTTGGGGGGAGGAGGTAAAAAAAATTTTTTTTCAAAGGGGGTGGTCTGAAGAAGCTAAAATTTTTTTTTAGGGGTGGTCTGGAGAAGCTAAAAAAAATTTTTAGGGGTGGTCTGAAGAAGCTAAAATTTTTTTTAAGGTGGTGGTCTGAAGAAGCTAAAAATTTTTTTTAGGGGGTGGTCTGGAGAAGCTAAAAAAATTTTTTAGGGGTGGTCTGAAGAAGCAAAAAAAAATTTTTAGAGGGGGTGGTCTAGACACGCCCAAACCCTATACTACTGGCATAGCCCCAGCACATCCCAGAGGACCCCCAGGTTGGTTTCAATGAATGCGTCTTATCATAAGAAACAAGAATATATATGGTTTTGGAATGGGGATCTGAATGGTTTCCGAGACATATCACCTTTTATGAAGTGGAGTTGTGGGGCACAGCCCCCGTGCGGCCCGGGAGACCCTTAGATTGGTATCACTGAATGCATCTTATCATAAGGAACAAGAATTTATATGCTTTAGGGGTGGGGATCTGAATGGTTTCTGAGATATTGGGCTTTTACTAAGTGCAGGGGGTGGGGCATAGCCCTGGCACATCCTAGGGGACCCCTAGATTGGTGTCACTGAATGCGTCTATTCATAAGACACAAGAATATACATGGTTTTGGGGTGGGGATCTGAAGGGTTTCCGAGATATATCACCTTTTATGAATTGGAAGGTTGGGGCATAGCCCTGGTGCGGCCTGGGAGATCCTTAGGTTGATATCACTGAATGCATCTTAACATAAGGAACAAGAATTTATATGGTTTAGGGGTGGGGATCTGAACGGTTTCTGAGATATTGGGCCTTTTATGAAGTGGAGGGGCCATGCGACCAGGGAGACCCTAAGGTTGGTATCACTGAATGCGTCTTATCATAAGGAACAAGAATTTAAATGGTTTAGGGGTGGGGATCTGAACGGTTTCTGAGATATTCAGCCTTTTACGAAGTGGAGGGGGTGTGGCATAAGCCCCGCCACATCCTAGAGGACCCTCAGATTGGTGTCACTGAATGCGTCTTATCATAAGAAACAAGAATATATATAGTTTAGGGGTGGGGATCTGAATGGTTTCTGAGATATACATGTATGGCATTTATGAAGTGGAAGGGTGGGGCATGGCCCCAGCACACCCCAGAGAGACCCCAATGTTGGTATCACTGAATATGTCTTATCATAAGGAACAAGAATATATATGGTTTAGGGGTGGGGATCTCAATGGTTTCTGAGAATGGCATTTTATGAAGTGGAGGGGGTGGGGCATGTCCCCGGCACATCCCGGGGGGACCCCAAGGTTGGTGTCACTAAATGCATCTTAGCATAAGGAACAAGAATATATATAGTTTAGGGGTGGGGAACTGAATGGTTTCTGAGATAAATGGCATTTTATGAAATAGAGAGGGCAGGGCATGTCCCCGGCAAATCCCGGGGGACCCCCCGGTTGGTGTCACTTAATGCATCTTATCATAAGGAACAAGAATATATATGATTTAGGGGTTGGGATCTGTAAGGTTTCTGAGATATAAGGCATTTTATGAAGTGGAGGGGGTGGGGCATGGCCCCGGCACAACCTAGGGGACCCCCAGGTTGACATAAAAGCATATAGCTGAGAGAAGTTTACTCAAGGAACATGTTTATGTAAGTTTTGTCAAAATATCTGCAATGACTTGGCAGTAAATGGAATTTTTCAGTTTTCCCCATTATAAGTCAGTGGAAACTCTAAGTTGCCATAGCAACAAAACTAAAAGGCCAAATTTCATAAAAAACACAAAACCTGTAAAGGCAAATATGGTGAATATTTTCATAAAGTCTCAGCCTCCTAGAGCACATGGTTTCTGAGGAGATGATTTTTTAAGTAGTTTTTTGTCTATTTTTTGCATTTTGGTTTCCATGGCAACCAATAAAAATGAGCAGAAGGCTTAAAATCATACAGCAGATAGTAGATTGCCTATGGAACATTTCTATGAAAGTTTTGTCAAAATATCTGCAGAGGCTTGGCAGTAAACACCATTTTTCAATTTTCCCCATTATAAGTCTATGGAAACTACAAGTTGCCATAGCAACCAAACTAATGAGCCGATTTTGATAAAAAACACAAACTTTCAATCCCCCAGCCCAAAGATGCTACAGATAAAATTTGGGCCCAATAGGCCCAGTGGCTTCAGAGATGTCGTTTGAAAGTGTTGACGCCAGATGACGACGACGGACAACTGCCTATCCTATAAGCTCCCCCGGAGCCTTCGGCTCTGGTGAGCTAAAAATCCCTAGATTACCCAATTATCTGCAGTCATGGGATTAATTTGCCCTAGGGCCTGAAGAGTGAGTTTAAAACAGCCATAGTAAATATACATGTAAATGAGGCATCAGTGTTGGAGCCAACCAGTAGGGTTTATATGCATCTGGCGGTCAGACTCGCACCACTTTGCCTGTGCAGGCTTAGCCGCTTAGACCCGAGCGGTTTACCAGTACTTCTGTGGCCGGTTTCAGCTCTATGGGGAAACATCATGCAGCCCAATCTATTTCTCCAAACCCCGATGGACGGGAGCCACCAAATACACACTGTATAGTATAACATGGTAGCAGTGTTCAGACAGTAAACCAGGAAGGTAAAATTATGACCATATCTTGAGTTACTACTAATCAATTAATCCTTATCTTGCTGTTCACGACAACCCCTATCTTTGCAAACAGTGTAGATCCAGATCAGATGGCTTCTGAAGAAGCCATCTGATCAGGATCTTCACTGTTTGGCATTCAATTTATGAATTTGTAGCAATAAATTACATCAAGTAATTTGATTGGATGATAGACAGAAATGGGTTTGGCTTAAATGAATATTCAGCAAGAGAAGGGTTAATGATCCTGATAGCAGGACTGATAATCAAATATCTACTCTGCTCTGATTAGCCTGCAATTACAACCAGCAACTGGTGTATGAATGTCTTTTGCTGTATCATCAGTAACAATTCTGATTCTGATGAGCAACTTCTACTCCAATTATCTAATTGGAAGTTTATGCATAGCTTTATACATGTAGATGTAGGTTTATAAACAATCTCTGACATCAACTCAATGGCTCAGCAGCCAGGGTTCCAATTCCACTGTAGCCAGTAATTATTTCAGCTACATACAACTACACCAAATATAAGATGAGGCTCATCCAGACAACTGGACTTCACTTTGTTGGCAATGGCTTCGTGTCATCGATCATAAATGATGACTGGACTTTTATGGCCAGCAAATCTTACCCTCAACTGTCTACCTTTGTAGATTATGCTTACATGTAGCTTTATAGCCAAACTCTGACAACTGCCCCAGAGAGTCAACTCTTTGGCTTAGTGGACAGTGGTATATTATGCAGGTATAAGGTGTCTGAATATTTAGGGTAAATACTGCAACAATGTTGTAATACATAGTATCTGACATATTGCCACATACATCCGAGAATATTTCTAATCTCCTCCATGCTAGCTAACTGTGCTGGGATTTCACCATTGTTGTTTCTGATGTCCTTGTCTGCTCCACGTTCTAAGAGAAATCTCACAACAGCCACATGGTTTCGTTTTGCTGCCCAGTGTAAAGCCGTCCTGTAATAAGAACAAGAGGACTATGATGGCCCTGGATTTCTCAGACCAAAGGTGATTCATACTATATAGAAAAGAGTCGCTGCTTTAAGAGATGTACATCATAGATGTTTTTTCTACTTTTAGCTTTAACCCCTTTTGTACCAAATGAAACCTTCCTCCTTATATATAGCCAGAGTCCATTTCAAAATTTAGGGGTGTCAGGTTGTGTTTTCTTCAAAATCTATTTGGCAAATAGCTTAACTTTTTGCAAATAGTGTAGGGGCTGATCAGACGCCGCGTTCTGCGGCATCTGTTCTGGGCCTGCACTGTTTGTCAATTATCCCTTTTGGGGTTTCCAGTATAAAATGGGTTAAAGCCATGTTTTCATTTTTAATAGTTGAACTATTTTAACAATTCTGGGGACTTAGCATGGGACGAACATTTCTTTGAAATTATTTTAAAACTAGAGCAGCAGTCAATGGTATACCATTGCAAATACCCTCTTTTCCTATTAACAAGCCTTTTCTTAGAAATTTGACCTTTGACCTCACCCCATGACCCCAGGGGGTCAGATGAAAATTTCGACACCTTCATGCACATCTGCAGTCCCCAAGCAATGTATGTACCAAGTTTGGTCACTGTAGGTAAAGAAATAAAAAAGTAGTTGCATTCACAAGAAACGTGACAGACGGAAGGACGGACACCCGTGACGAAAACAAAATACCCGTTTTTTTTTCTTCAAAAAACGGGTATAATTAGGGTATTGGCCAAGGAGCAGTGGTACCAATGAGGGACATTTCTTTTCATTGGAGTGGAACTATTTTAACAATTTTGGTGAAGATGCATAAGAGGAACATTGCTGTAAAATTATTTTAAAATTGGACCATTGGCCTATGAGGACAGGTTGTTTAAAACAAGAGGGCCCTTAGTTGCTCACTTGAGCATTACTGTCTCTAGTTTATTTTAAAAGTCTGATTTCTCTTCACAAGACTGTTTATGTTTTAATAACAGTTTATTTTGTTTGATTTGAGGTTTATCATCCCCGTCAACACTGTAAAGGTCATTTTGGAGATGTTGCTTCCAATTTTGTGGGACTTTTACCCAACATTGAGGTGAATTGACATCTCAATCTCTGCTGCCCAATGAAACCAATAGGCATAAACTTTTTAATAAGTGGACAAGGTGGAACTGTACTCTTGGGATACAGAGGAAGTCCAAATGGACCTGACAAGCTGGAGGTTGTAGCTTCCTTTTGCTACCTAGGTGATATGCTCTCAGCAGCGGGTGGTTGTGACCTTTCAACCACATCACGTGTGAAAACAGCCTGGAAGAAATTCAAGGAGTTGTTACCAGTTCTCTCTTCCTGCCACCTCTCGTTCAAGACACGTGGCCATGAATACAGCTCTTCTGTGCGGAGAGCAATGCTCCATGCCAGTGAGACATGGCCAAACCTCCAACGTCTTCAGCAGAATGACAGGGCAATGATCAGACATATCTGCAATGTCAAGCCACAGGACATGGTCACCATCAGGTCCAATGAGCTACTTAAGTGTCTTGGCATTGAGGACCTGGACCTCATCCTGAAAGACAGAAGGCTCCGCTGGTATGGACATGTGGAACGATCCAACGTTGCAATCAAGACGGGTACGTACAAACACTGGATCGTACCCAATTACCGGATTGGACCCGGTTTTCGGTGCTGAGGTCACTTTCTTTTTTTTTCCTCCTATTACTGCTACTCGCTCACATCTGAGCATTACGAGCAGGATTTCCTGGGTGGTAACCAGTACTTCTTTTTTATTATTTTATTTTTTAAGCAATTGTGGATGAAGTACCTTGCTCAAGGACACAACACTTCGGTCAGCATGAGGCTCTAACCCGCAACCTCTTGATCACAAATCCGATGCGCTACCACTGCACCAAAGCGCTCCGCTCTTCGATATTTTATTCTTTATACACAGTTGAGAGACATTTTCAGCATGCAAAAGGATGTTTACCTCATATTTTTATTCCTGTACCGAAAAAGATGGCAAATACCCACCTTTCCTAAATTTGACCTTTGGTCTCACCCCATGACCCCATGGGGTCAGATCAAAACTTGGATACCTTCATGCATATCTAATATGTGTACCAAGTTTGGTCATCATAGACCAAGAAATAAAAACGGTAGTTGCATTCACAAGCATTTTCTTGAAAATTTGACATTTGTCCTCACCCCATGATCCCAGCTGGGACAGATCAAAATTTGAACACCTTCATATGCATTTGCAGCCCCTAAGCAAAACATGTACCAAGTTTGTTCACCATTGGCCAAGAAATAACTGGAGGCCCCCTGTGCAGGAAGAGTCATCTCCTGTGCAGGTTAAAGACTCCTACCGTAATTACATGATTACTGTGTAGGCTTTCAACCCTGTAACCTGCAGTGTATGTAATGTACACCTGCGAGTAATGGTCAAATGTGACCGATCGCAGTATAAGTAGAAAGAAATAAACAAGAGGGCCCAATGGCCCTATATCGCTCACCTGTGTACCAGAAAATCATTAGTGTAGGAGACCACTTGACATTGCTATATACATACTAAATATCTAAGCCCAGGCAAAGCGGTGTCCATGCTTATAAACCCTACTGGTTTCATTGGGCGACAGGGCTTGAGATGTAATTTCATTTCAATGTCGGGTAAAAGTCCCACAAAATTGGAAGAGACATCTCCAAAACGATCTATACAGTGTTGACGGGGATGTAAAACCTCAAATCAAACAAAATCTGTGCCTTATGGTTTTGGAGAAGAAGATTTTTTGAAGTTTTTTCCAGTATAAGTCTATAGGAGCTAATGAGCCCTGGGGCTTGGCCAATTTTGACCCAAAGGGCATGGTTGGCAGGATTTATGTAGGCGACCATTTTGTGTTGCTATATACTAAATATCTAAGGTCTGTACTTCATGGTTTCAAAGAAGATGTTTGAAGCTTTTTTCCATTATAAGTTTGTTGGAGTTAAGGGGCCACAGGATTTGGCCAATTTGGACCCCAGGGGCGTGATTGGCAGGATTCATGTAGGTGACCACTCAACATTGTTACATGCTAAATACCTAAGCTCTGGGACTTATGGTTTCAGAGAAGAAGATTTTTGAAGATTTTTTTTCCCCATTTTAAGTTTGTTTTTTTGTGTGTGTGTGTGTGTGTGTGTTTGTTTTTTTCATTATAAGGGCCCTGTGGTTTCAGAGAAGAAGATTTTTGAAGTTTCTCCAATTGTAAGTCTATGGAAGCTATAGAGCCCTGGGGTGTGGCCAATTTGGATCCCAGGGGCATAACTGGCAGGATTTATGTAGGTGGCCACTTGACATTGCTACATACTAAAAATCTAAGCTCTGGGCCTTATGGTTTCATAGAAGAAGATTTTTTAAGTTTTTCTCCATTATAAGTCTATTGGTGGTAATGAGCTTGGGCGTGGCCAACTTTGACCCCAGGGGCAGGGATAGCAGGATTTATGTAGCCGGCTATTTTATGTTGCTAGATACTAAATATCTAAGTTCTGTGCTTCACAGTTTCTGAAAAGAAGATTTTTGAAGCTTTTTTCCATTATGAGTCTATGGGAACTAAGGGGCCCCGGGGCGTGGCCAATTGGGACCCCAGGGGCATGATTAGCAGGAAATATGTAGGTGACCACTTGCCTTTGCTACATGCTAAATACCTAAGCTCTGGGCCCTGTGGTTTCAGAGAAGAAGATTTTTGAAGTTTTTTTTCCATATGTGTCTATGGAGCTAAGGGGGTCCCAGGGTGTGGCCCATTTGGACCCCAGGGGCATGATTGGCAGGATTTATGTAGGTGACCACTTGTCATTACTTCATGCTAAATATCTAAGCTCTGGTCCCTGTGGTTTCAGAGAAGAAAATTTTTGAAGCTTTTTTCCATTATGAGTCTATGGGAGCTAAGGGGGTCCCAGGGTGTGGCCCATTTGGACCCCACGGGCATGATTGGCAGGATTTATGTAGGTGACCACTTGCCATTGCTACATGCTAAATATCTAAGCTCTGGGCCCTGTGGTTTCAGAGAAGAAGAATTTTGAAGCTTTTTTTTTCCATTATGAGTCTATAGGAGCTAAGGGGCCCTGGGACATGGCCCGTTTGGACCCCAGGGTCATGACTGGCAGGAATAACGTAGGTGACCACTTGCCTTTGCTACATGCTAAATATCTAAGCTCTGCGGGCTGTGGTTTCAGAGAAGAAGATTTTTGAAGCTTTTTTCCATTATGAGTCTATGGGAGCAAAGGGGCCCCAGCGCGTGGCCCATTTGGAACCCAGGGGCATGATTGGCAGGAATTATGTAGGTGACCAATTGCTGTTGCTACATGCTAAATATCTAAACTCTGGGCCCTGTGGTTTCAGAGAAGAAGATTTCTTAATCTTTTTTTCCATTATGAGTCTATGGAAGCTAAGGGGCCCCAGGGCGTGGCCCATTTGGACCCTAGGGGCATGATTGGCAGGATTTATGTAGGTGACCACTTGCCGTTGCTACATGCCAAATATCTCAGCTCTGGGCCCTGTGGTTTCAGAGAAGAAGATTTTTGAAGCTTTTTTCCATTATGAGTCTATAGGAGCTAAAGGGCCCCAGGGCGTGACCCATTTGTACCCCAGGGGCAGGAATTATGTAGGTGACCACTTGCCGTTGCTACATGCTAAATATCTAAGCTCTGGGCCCTGTGGTTTCAGAGGAGAAGATTTTTGAAGCTTTTTTTTCCATTATGAGTCTATGGGAGCGAAGGGGCCCCCGGGCATCGCCCATTTGGAACCCAGGGGCATGATTGGCAGGAATTATGTAGGTGACCACTGGCCATTGCTACATGCTAAATATCTAAGCTCTGGGCCCTATGGTTTCAGAGAAGAAGATTTTTGAACCTTTTTTTTCCATTATGATTCTATGGGAGCTAAGGGGCCCCGGGGTGTGGCCAATTTGGACCCCAGGGGCATGATTGGCAGGAATTATGTAGGTGACCACTTGCCGTTGCTACATGCTAAATACCTAAGCTCTGGGCCCTGTGGTTTCAGAGAAAAAGATTTTTGAAGCTTTTTCCATTATGACTCTATGGGAGCTAAGGGGCCCAGGGGTGTGGCCAATTTGGACCCCAGGGGCATGATTGGCAGGAATTATGTAGTTGACCAATTGCCGTTGCTACATGCTAAAAACCTAAGCTCTGGGCCCTGTGCTTTCAGAGTAGAAGATTTTTTATTCTTTTTTTCCATTATGAGTCTATGGAAGCTAAGGGGCCCCGGGGCGTGGCCCATTTGGACCCTAGGGGCATGATTGGCAGGATTTATGTAGGTGACCACTTGCCGGTGCTACATGCCAAATATCTCAGCTCTGGGCCCTGTGGTTTCAGAGAAGAAGATTTTTGAAGCTTTTTTCCATTATGAGTCTATAGGAGCTAAAGGGCCCCAGGGCGTGACCCATTTGTACCCCAGGGGCATGATTGGCACGAATTATGTAGGTGACCACTTGCCGTTGCTACATGCTAAATATCTAAGCTCTGGGCCCTGTGGTTTCAGAGGAGAAGATTTTTGAAGCTTTTTTTTCCATTATGAGTCTATGGGAGCGAAGGGGCCCCCGGGCATCGCCCATTTGGAACCCAGGGGCATGATTGGCAGGAATTATGTAGGTGACCACTGGCCATTGCTACATGCCAAATATCTAAGCTCTGGGCCCTATGGTTTCAGAGAAGAAGATTTTTGAACCTTTTTTTTCCATTATGATTCTATGGGAGCTAAGGGGCCCCGGGGTGTGGCCAATTTGGACCCCAGGGGCATGATTGGCAGGAATTATGTAGGTGACCACTTGCCGTTGCTACATGCTAAATACCTAAGCTCTGGGCCCTGTGGTTTCAGAGAAAAAGATTTTTGAAGCTTTTTCCATTATGACTCTATGGGAGCTAAGGGGCCCAGGGGTGTGGCCAATTTGGACCCCAGGGGCATGATTGGCAGGAATTATGTAGTTGACCAATTGCCGTTGCTACATGCTAAATATCCAAGCTCTGGGCCCAGTGGTTTCAGAGAAGAAGATATTTTAATTTTTTCCTATTGTAAGTCTATGGGAACTATATGTTGCCATGGCAACCAGAATTCCAATCTGATCAGCCCGAAAACCTCATGCAGCCTTTCCCCCTACCTGATGGTGCTTCTCATGAAATTTGATCAAGATTGACCATGGGGTATTAGAGATATACTTATTTGAAATTGTTTACGGACGGACGCACTGACGCACGGATGCACGGACGGATGCACGCACGACGGACGACTGACAAAAAGTGATCACAAAAGCTCACCTTGTCACTACGTGACAGGTGAGCTAAAAACAAGAGGCCCATAGGCCACTATGCTCACCAGAGTTCAGGCGGGCACTGCCCACTGGCAGCCATGTATGGTTTCAATTTATCGATTAAAAAGTCTCCCAAACGAACCCCCATTCCATGTGGACTCTGTATCTGAAATATTAGGCCTTTTATGAAGTGGAGGGGTGGGACATGGATCCAAGAGAGCCCAGGTTGGTATCACTGAATGCGTCTTATCATAAAGAACAAGAATATATATGGTTTAGGGTGGGGATGTGTACAGTTCCAGAGATATAAGGCCTTTTAAGCTGTGGAGGGGCTGGAGCATGACCCTGGCAGGCACCAGGAAATCCAAGATTGTTGTCCCTGAATGTGTCTTATCATTAGTACCAATAAAATATATTGCTTAGGAATGGGGATCTGAACTGTTTCTGAGATATGAGGCCTTCTTATGAAGTGAAGAGGAGTGGAATGGTCCCTGTGGACCTCCAAGTTGGTTTGACTGAATGTGTCTTATCACAAGGAACAAGAATATATTTGACTTTGAGGTGTGGATCTTAATGGTGTCTGAGATATATGGCCTTTTATGAAGTGGAGGGGTGGGCCATGGCATCGACACATTGCCCTTGCACAAATACACCCAAGGTTGATGTGACTGAACGAGTCTCATCAAAAGGACAACAAATATACATGCCTTAGGGGTGGGGATCTGAACAGTTTCTGATTTGTTTGTTTTGTTTGATTTGAGGTCTAACGTCCCCGTCAACACTGTAAAGGTCATTTTGAAGATGTTGCTTCCAATTTTGTGGGACTTTTACCCGACATTGAGATGAATTGACATCTCAAGCCCTGTAGCCCAATGAAACCAATAGGGTTTATTAGCATGGACGGTCCACCTCGCACCACGGTTCCTGGACAGGCTTAGATCCTCTAAGCTGTTTACCAGTACTAGTGTGCAGGCCAGATTCAGCTCTGCGTGGAAGCATCATGCAGCCCATATATTTCTTCAAGCCCCTATTGGCGGGGGGGGGGGGGGGGGGGGGGGGGGGGGGCAGAACAGTTTCTGAGATATATGGCATTTTATGAAGTGGAGGTTTGGGCATGGCCCCAGCACACCCTGGGAGACCCCTAGGTTGGTATCACTAAATGTGTCTTATCAAAAGTAACAAGAGTATATATGGTTTAGGGATGGGGATCTAAATGGTTTCTGAGATATTGGGCCTTTTACAAAGTGAAGGGGGTGGGGCATGGCCCGGGTGCATCCCAGGGGACACCCCAGTTGGTGTCACTGAATGTGTCTTATCGTAAGGAACAAGAATATATATGGTTTTAGGGTGGGGATCTGAATGGTTTCTGACATATATCACCTTTTATGAAGTGGAGGGGTGGGGCATGGCCCCAGCGAACCCTGGGAGACCCTTAGGTTTGGTATCACTGAATCACTGAATGCCTCTTATCATAAGGAACAAGAATATATAAGGTTTAGGGGAGGGATCTCAACAGTTTCTGAGATATTGGGTCTTTTACAAAGTGGAGGGGGTGGGGGCATGGCCCTGGCACATCTCAGGGGACCCCCAGGTTGGTGTCACTGAATGCGTCTTATCATAAGGAACAAGAATATATATGGTTTTAGGGTGGGGATCTGAATGGTTTCTGACATATATCGCCTTTTATGAAGTGGAGGGGTGGGGCATGGCCCCGGCGGACCCTGGGAGACCCTTAGGTTTGGTATCACTGAATGCCTCTTATCATAAGGAACAAGAATATATAAGGTTTAGGGGAGGGATCTCAACAGTTTCTGAGATATTGGGTCTTTTACAAAGTGGAGGGGGTGGGGGCATGGCCCTGGCACATCTCAGGGGACCCCCAGGTTGGTGTCACTGAATGCGTCTTATCATAAGAAACAAGAATATATATATGGTTTTGGAGTGGGGATCTAAATGGTTTCTGAGATATATCGCCTTTTATGAAGTGGAGGGGTGGGGCATGGCCCCGGCATACCCCAGGTGACCCCTAGGTTGAAATCACTGAATGTGTCTTATCATAAGGTACAAGAATATATGGTTTAGGGGTGGGGATCTGAACTGTTTCTGAGATTTTGGGCCTTTTATGGAGTGGAGGGGGTGGGTGGGGCAAGGCCCAGGCATATCCCAGGTGACCCCCCGGTTTGTGTCACTGTATGCCTCTTATCATAAGAAACAAGAATATATATGGTTTTGGGGTGGGGATCTGAATGGTTTCTGACATATATCTCCTTTTATGAAATGGAGGGGTGGGGCTTGGCTTCGGCGCACCCTGGGAGACCCCTTGGTTGGTGTCACTGAATGTGTATTATCATAAGGATTGAGAATATATATGGTTAAGGGGTGGGGATCTCAACGGTTCCTGAGATACTGAGTCTTTAACAAAGTAAAGGGGGTGGGGGCAAGTCCCAGGTACATCTCAGGGGACCCCCAGGTTGGTGTCACTGAATGCGTCTTATCATAAGAATCAAGAATATATATGGTTTTGGGGTGGGGATCTGTAAGGTTTCTGAGATATTGGGCCTTTTATGAAGTGGAGGGGGTGGGGCATGGGCCCGGCACATCTCAGGGGACCTCCGGTTGGTGTCACTGAATGTGTCTTATCATAAGAAAAAAGAATATATATGGTTTAGGAGAAACCGTTGGGCCGATTGAAGTCAAATTTCATATGGAGCCTCTATGGAATGGGGGAAACCAAAATTTGCTCATGGGGTCCAGGTCACATGACCAAAATGGCCACCAAGCCATATATGGTCTGTCTGTCTGTCCGCCGTAACCCATTTGTGAAAATTGGTGATAGTGACTTAACCGCTTGGAATATTTAAACAGTTTTTGGCATACTGAAAAATATCAATGAGATCTAACCAATGAACTTGCGAAATAATCAAATATTACATTCCATTTAGTATAGCCTCGCCGAGGCGAATAATGTTAAAAAAATTTCGAACTGCTTCTCCTCGGAAACCTTTCGGCCGATTGAAGTCAAATTTCATATGGAGCCTCTATGGGATAGGGGAAACCAAAATTTGCTCATTGGGTCCAGGTCACAAGACCAAAATGGCCGCCAAGCCATATATGGTAAAAACCCTTCAAAAATAGTCTTCTCCAGAACCACTGGGCAGATTTCATGAAACTTGATAAATAGCATCTGGGACGTAGGCCCATCATAGATTGCTTAAATGGTGACCCTGGGTTGACCTTGACCTTCTTTGTGCCTAGGTCAAACTTTGACACATATGCTTTTGTTGGAATATTTAAACAATTTTGGCATACTGATAGATATCAATGAGATCTAACCAATGAACTTGCGAAATATTACATTCCATTTAGTATAGCCTCGCCGAGGCGAAAAAATGTTAAAAATTTTCGAACTGCTTATCCTCGGAAACTGTTGGGCCGATTGAAGTCAAATTTCATATGGAGCCTCTATGGGATAGGGGAAACCAAAAATTGCTCATGGGTCCAGGTCACATGACCAAAATGGCCGCCAAGCCATATATGGTAAAAACCCTTCAAAAATAGTCTTCCCCAGAACCACTGGGCAGATTTCCACGAAACTTGATAAATAGCATCTGGGACGTAGGTCCATCATAGATTGCTAAAATGGTGACCCTGGGTTGACCTTGACCTTCTTTGTGCCTAGGTCAAACTTTGACACATATGCTTTTGTTGGAATACTAAAACAATTTTGGCATACTGATAGATATCAATGAGATCTAACCAATGAACTTGCGAAATATTACATTCCGTTTAGTATAGCCTCGCCGAGGCGAAAACATGTGAAAATTTTCGAACTGCTTCTCCTTGGAAACTGTTGGGCCGATTGAAGTAAAATTTCATATGGAGCCTCTATGGGATGGGGGAAACCAAAATTTGCTCATGGGGTCCAGGTCACATGACCAAAATGGCTGCCAAGCCATGTATGGTAAAAACCCTTCAAAAATAGTCTTCTCCAGAACCACTTGGCAGTTTTCCACGAAACTTGATAAATAGCATCTGGGACGTAGGTCCATCATAAATTGCTTAAATGGTGACCCTGGGTTGACCTTGACCTTCTTTGTGTCTAGGTCAAACTTTGACACATATGCTTTTGTATTGGAAAAGTGAGAATGCATTTTATCCTGCAAACGATTCAGAATACAGTACTAAAGTATAAGATATATTTTTGCTCCTTACGATAAGGCGCATTTATTGGGGGAACCGTTTTAGGTCCAGGTCACATGACCAAAATGGCCGCCATACCCATATATGGTAACACTCATAAAGCTAAAAGCATCCGGCGGGTCGTGCACTTCAGCTGAAGCACTGGTTAGCAACTAGAATCGCGCAGTCGATGGTGCACCATCGCAAATACCCGCTTTTTCGATGGACAACACACTTAGAAATTTATGCATGTGTACACTGAATAAGACAATTGAGAAGTTACATTCACAAGCCTTTTCTGAGAAATTTGACCTTTGACCTCACCCCATGACCCCAGGGGGTCAGATGAAAATTTCGACACCTTCATGCACATCTGCAGTCCCTAAGCAATGTATGTACCAAGTTTGGTCACTGTAGGTAAAGAAATAAAAAAGTAGTTAAATTCACAAGCCTTTTCTTAGAAATTTGACCTTTGACCTCACCCCATGACCCCAGGGGGGTCAGATGAAAATTTCGACACCTTAATGCACATCTGCAGTCCCAAGCAATGTATGTACCAAGTTTGGTCACTGTAGGTAAAGAAATAAAAAAGGAGTTGCATTCACAAGCCTTTTCTTAGAAATTTGACCTTTGACCTCACCCCATGACCCCAGGGGATCAGATGAAAATTTCGACACCTTCATGCACATCTGCAGTCCCCAAGCAATGTATGTACCAAGTTTGGTCACTGTAGGTAAAGAAATAAAAAAGTAGTTGCATTCACAAGCCTTTTCTTAGAAATTTGACCTTTCACCTCACCCCTTGACCCCAGGGGGTCAGATGAAATTTTCGACACATTCATGCACATCTGCAGTCCCCAAGTAATGTATGTACCAAGTTTGGTCACTGTTGGTAAAGAAATAAAAAAGTAGTTGCATTCACAAGAAACGTGACAGACGAAAGGATGCACAGACGGACGGACACCTATGATGAAAATAATATACCCGTTTTGTTTTTTTTCAAAAAAGCGGGTATAATTAAAGACTTTGACAGGCATGATAAACATGAGCTTGCAAAGCTCAAAAGTGTCAGTTTATTATGCGGTTTACCACTAGGCCAGTTTGTGATGGATTTTTTTTTTCATTCATACGGAGATTTTTTTTTGACATCATTGGCAGACTTGGTGCTGAGAATCTAATTTCTTTTCTTTCTTTTTTTGCCTTTCTTAATCATGAAAAGGCTGCCCATGTCTGCAGCCTGATCAGTGTCTTCGCTCTCCTTAGTATGAATTCTTGTGAACAGAAAACACTCTGACCAGACTCTGCATCCACTGCATTACTAGGCAGGTATTTTTTAATGACAGACATTGACATAGACTTGCCCAAGTCCCTACATTTACATTTTTTATTTTTAAATGAAAGCCCCTTTAAACAAAAAATATGTGAAAGTCTCTTTAGTCTTCATCTGTGAATGTAGGGACTTGTATACTCTGCAAAAGTTCCGACCAGCACAAAGCTGGCATGAAACACTATCTCCCACTTGTTGATAAGAGCATTAGCCTCTGCAGTTAATGTTTACTTAATAAATAACACCCACCTGCATCTGTCAGTGAAAGAGAGGAAAATTCTAGTATTTTGGAGATTTTTGTTTTGTTTTGTTTGATTTGAGGTTTAATGCCCCTGTCAACACTGTATAGGTCATTTTGGGGATGTTGCGAGTTCGAAAACAGTCATAGAAAACGAGCTATTGGTGTTCGAGCCATTGAGGTATCATTATACAGTCAAACCGGTCATAGTGGCCACCTTTATTAAGCAAGCAAACTGTCTTAAGCAAGCAATCATTCAAATCCCGAAAAAGGCGAATGCATTAATATCCACCTGTATTAAGCAAGCACCTGTCTTAAGTAAGCACATTTTGATCATTCCTGAGGTGCTTGTTTAACACAGGTTGGACTGTATTGTTTTTGCACTGGTTTTTATAGAAAAACAAGAGGGCCATGATGGACCTGGATCGCTCACCTGATCCATAGGGTATCAAGTGGGCCCCTGGGAGAGCCATTATTAGCCCCGGGCTATAATATGATTAATCTTGGTAGTGGACTAAAAGGTGAAGCTTCAAACCAAATATCAAAGAATGGAGACTTCTGGTTTCAGACAATATTTTTAAACGTTTTCCTTATATAAGTCTATATAAACCTTTGGGTCCCCGGTGCGGGCCATTTTTGCCCCCAGGGCTATAATTTGAACCATCTTGGTAGAAATCCACAAGACAAAGCTTCATACCAAATATCAAAGACCTTGGCCTTCTGCTTTCAGACAAGAAGATTTTCAAAGGTTTTCATTGCCTTGACTCCTATTTCCTAGGGCTATAATTTGTACAATTTAGATGAAGCTTCAGACCAAATATCAAAGACCTGGGCCTTGCAGTTTCAGAGTAGAAGATTTTTTTTATTTCCCTATATAAGTCAATGTAAAAACGAAGGGCCCCGGGGCGGGGGCATTTTTGACCCAAGGGCTATAATTTGCACAATCTTGATAGAGGTCCACTAGATGAAGCTTCACACCAAATATCAAAGAACTGGGCCTTGCGGTTTCAGAGAAGAAGATTTTTAAAGATTTTCTGTATATAAGCCAATATAAAACCAAAGGCCCCCGGGGCGGGGGCATTTTTGGCCCGAGGGTTATAATTTGAACAATCTTGGTAGAGGTCCACTAGATGAAGCTTCATAGCAAATATCAAAGACCTGGGCCTTGTGGTTTCAGAGAAGAAGATTTTTAAAGATTTTCCCTATATAAGCCTATGTAAAACCAAAGGCCCCCCGGGGCGGGGGCATTTTTGGCAGTGTTGTGCCTAGGCTCGATTGCTTGGGGGACACCAATGGCCCTTATGACATTTTCCAAAGGGTCATTTTATATTTTAAAGGGGCTTCAGTAAATAAAATATAAGCAACGTTGTTGATTTCTGAGGGTCATCCGGGCCCCATTGTTAATGTTGAAAGGGCCATCAATGACTTTAGGTGGGCAAATGGCCCCATGGCCCCCTCTCGGCGCAACACTGTTTTGGCCCCAGGGCTATAATTTGAACCATCTTGGTAGAGGTCCACTAGATGAAGCTTCATACCAAATATTAAAGACCTGGGCTTTGTGGTTTCAGAGAAGAAGATTTTTAAATATTTTCCCTATATATTAAAGCATATGTAAAACCAAAGGGCCCCGGGGCGGGGGCATTTTTGGCCCTAGGGCTATAATGTGAACAATCTTGATAGAGGTCCACAAGATGAAGCTTCACAGCAAATATCAAAGACTTGGGCCTTGGGGTAAAAGAGAAGAATATTTTTAAAGATTTTCCCTATATAAGCCTATGTAAAACCAAAGGCCCCCGGGGTGGGGGCATTTTTGGCTCCAGGTCTATAATTTGAACAATCTTGGTAGAGGTCCACTAGATGAAGCTTCATACCAAATATCAAAGACCTGGGCCTTACGGTTTCAGAGAAGATTTTTAAAGGTTTTCCCTATATAAGCCTATGTAAAACCAAAGGCCCCCGGGGTGGGGACATTTTTGGCCCCAGGGCTATAATTTGAACAAACTTGGTAGAGGTCCACTAGATGAAGCTTCATACCAAATATCAAAGACCTGGGCCTTGCGGTTTCAGAGAAGAAGATGTTTAAAGATTTTCAGTAAAAAAATCTATTTTTAGCTCCTGTGACCTAGATGTGCAACAGACCGGAACCATTTGAACAACTTTAAAAGGGGACCACCTAAGGATCATTCCTGTGAAGTTTGGTCAAAATCCGATCAGTGGTTTAGGAGAAAAGTCGTTTGAAGAAAAAGTTTACGGACGGACGGATGCACGACAGACAAAAAGTGATCCCAAAAGCTCACCTCGTCACTACGTGACAGGTGAGCTAAAAAGGCAAGCAGGCAGCACAATATCATTATCCTGGCATAATTACTTAGTTAATAAGATGTGTAATTGCAGAATCTTTTCAACATTGTCTTAACAGGAGAAACCATTGAGAAAAGAGGCGTTTACAAGGGGTTACATAATGTTCTTATTTCTGCTCAGTAGTATAGATTGTGGGTACTCTTTAGAACCACCTCTAACAAGCAACCACAATCTATGTTTGAAGCAGAAATAAAGAAAAACGGTACAAGGGCTACCCAAAATCTATGTTTTAGAGCAGAAATTACAAAATGACTAGCCTGGTAATTTGGTAAACCCTGCTTTACTCTATATAAAGTTGGGTTAACAAGGGTTTTCATTGTATGGACATGTTTAGGGGATGTTCATGGTAATTGTGAATACTAGTGTCGTATGTCCATTAGAATCGCCTCATTGAGGCGGTTACACATAGATTGTGGGTACTTATTAGAACTGCCTCATTGAATCGGTTGTAACGAGTTCCCACAATCTATGTTTTGAGCAGAAATAAGAAACATTCTGATTAACGTCATTGTTGGAGCCTTCTTATATAGCATAGGCATGTTATCGTAATGGTTTAAGAATAAAAGATTAAAATTGAAACTTCTTTTTTTTAAAACCCTTTGCCTTCATGTGGTTTTCCCCCTACTAAATGTAAATAAATCATGATAACAAGCTCTGGAGCCTGTCAGTGAAAAGTTATCTAAATAAACTTCTCACCCATATCTGACAATCATCTACAGGAAAGGTGAATGAGTTCTTTCAATATTTACAAGTCTGTTAATTTCACAATTTTCATAAAAGACTGTATTGCTATTTCATTTACAATGTATTTATTTTTATTTTTGTAAACAATTATTTTTACAATGGACACCTAATTAACAGACTTGGGCAAGTCTAACATTGACAGTCTGACCCAAGCACTTGTCGGCTTACAGGGTATTGCAAACACTAATGTCGGACGCAGAAATGGCTGCATATACAAGAAGTTTTAACATTCTTATACATTTTCTTTCTTTCTACTGATACTGCGTCAGTCACATTTGACCATTACCTCAGGTGTACATTACATACACTCCAGGTTTTGCAGGACGGTAGGGTTCTTTAACCAGCACAGGGGATGGTTCTCCCTGCACAGGGGGCCTCCAGTTAACGTCCCGATCCGAAGTACGGTGCACTTTATGACATTCACATGCATACGAGCCGGCGCGCAGCAAGAAAAAAAAACTTTAAAAACGTTTTCTTCCAAGGAAGGATCAGAGCAGCCTGTGAATCTAGCCACGTGGCAAAATGCTTCGCTTGTTAGTCTTTTTAAATGCTGGATGCCATATAAGGTGTATATAAAGAGTGAAGGCTGATCAGACTGTGCAGGCTGTTATGCATAAGAATTTATTTTTCTGATTCCCACTTTCACCCCACTGTGACCTAATAGTGCTATAAATATCTTGTTAATATTTTTATAGAAGATTCTAGAAAACTGAGTCACAGATTAATTTCTTTTTTGTAAACAACATGTTTACAAGGAAAAGTACTTCAGAACCTTCCAGAAAGTTCAGGTTTGCATTATTTTTAGAAGATTACCTCATCTTATTCCACAACCCTGTGGAACATTCTAGAGAAATCTTAGGGTCTATAAAAGAGCATGATTTTTCTCATTGAGTCAGACTTTGGAGTTTGATGTTTGGGCTTATAAGGAAAGTTATTTCTAAATTCTGTGTTGGATTGTTAAAGGATATTACTTTTCAATTTGGACTGTGAATTCTGTGGGATCAAGGAAAATAGATTCATTCAGGATATTTCATAACAGAGCTAAGTACATTTAATTTTCTTACTTCTACAGGTTAAAGTTAACTTGTAAATAAATTTTGTTAAATTTTTCCAAAAGGCTTGTTTGCTTTTTCTTTCTGCTACGCCTGGCTCGTAACAGAAATTGGGGGCTCGTCCGGGATTAAAACATCTTGCGCATTTTAGGACTGACATTTCATTTGTAGGCAAGTAATTGTCATTTCTTATCAAATATAGACTTGGCAATTGCTTCAACAAATTAGCTTTTCCCCATAGGCATAAAAGGGGATTGTCATTTCATGTGAACTGACATTTCAGGTGAAATAGTACTTGTCATTTCATGTGAAATTCTCGTTGGGCTTGTCATTTAAAAAAAAAAATAAATAAACTTTATCAAATTAACCTCAATCTGTATTTCCATAAATACTTTATAAAACAAACAAAAAGCAAACATGTCGTTTGATTTGAGAAGCTTTTTGGCTCAGCCTACTCAGGAGTTGTTTAATCTGGCCAAAAGGACAGATTTGCTAGAAATTGCTTCCCATTATGGGGTCACTGCTGTCAAAACAAGCATGAAGAAGCATGAAATTAAGAATATTTTGGTACAGTTTTTTGTTGATGAAGAACTTTTCGATCCATCTGCTTTGTCTCTCATTATGGTTTCACATACTGAATTACAAATGAGACAAATTGAAATAGGAAGGCAAATTGAATTAGAGAAGTTAAGGTTAGAAATGGAAGAAAGAGAGAAGGAAAAGCAAAGAGAAATGGAAGAAAGAGAGAAGGAAAAAGAAAGAGAAATGCAGAGACAAATGCAGATGGAAAGATTAGAAATGGAAGAACGAATTCGAAAAGAAAAATTAGAACAGGAAGAAAAACAAAGAGAAATGGAGGAACGGATTGAGTTAGAAAAGGAAAAAATGAGATATAGTATTGAAGAAAAAGAAAGGGAAAGGCAATTTCAATTAAGGCTGAAGGAAATGGAACTCCAGGGTCAAGATAGGGTGAAACCTACCCCTGTTTTTGACTCTGGTAGTTACTTTGATGCCACAAAGCACATCAGATTAGTTCCGCCATTTCAGGAAAAAGAGGTAGATAAGTATTTTTTGCATTTTGAAAAAGTTGCTGAAAATTTAAAATGGCCAAAAGAGCACTGGACCTTACTTTTGCAAAGCGTTGTTGTCGGAAAGGCTCGAGATATTTATACTCAGCTGACTGTCGAGCAAAGCTCAGACTATGATTTGGTTAAGGAGCTTATTCTTAAGGCATATGAGTTGGTCCCTGAGGCTTACAGGCAGAAATTTAGGAATTGTAAAAAAGAAATTTCCCAGACCCATGTAGAATTTGCTCGAACCAAAGAACAGCTATTTGATAGGTGGTGTTCTTCTAAAAAAGTAGGCTCTGATCATGACAAACTTAGACAGCTTGTCCTTGTTGAAGAGTTCAAACGGTGCATAAATTCAGACATTAAATCTTTTCTCGATGAGAGACAGGTTGAAACTTTGGAGGAAGCTTCTCGTTTGGCAGATGATTATGCTTTGACTCATAAAGTCTCATTTGTGAACAGGCCTTATCCTCGAAAACCTTATAATCCACAGACAGGTCCAAGATTCTATCCCAGTAATCCTTCTGGTAGTTATAGCCATACATCTGGTACTTTGCCCAAACTTTCTGGTGAAAATAAAAGCCAGAATCCTTCAAAACCTTCTGGTGAAAACAGAAGCCAGAATTTTTCCAAACCTTCTGGTGAAAACAAAGACCAGAATCCCTTATCTCAACCTCAAGTAGTTTGTTATTATTGTAAAAATACAGGTCATTTGATCTCTGAGTGTTTAAAATTAAAGAGAAGGAAAGAACGAGAAAGACAAGAGGAACTTAAGCCTACAGGCTTGACTTCTATAAGGCCAAAACCACAGTCTTGTGTAAGGGAGGAAACTCTTTCTGATATCAAATTATCTGAGACTGATTCAGTTATGGAGATATATGAACCATTCTTATCAGATGGTTTTGTGTCACTAAATGGTGACAGTTATGCCCATCCTACCCCTATTAAAATCTTACGAGATACTGGAGCTTCTCAATCTCTTATTCTAGCAGATACTCTGCCTTTTTCTGAGAAGACTTCTTTGGGCCAAAGTGTCCTTATTCAGGGTGTGGAATGTGGATTTGTTAATGTTCCGCTTCATAACGTTTATTTGTCATCAGACTTGGTATCCGGTTCAGTGGCTGTTGGTATTAGACCTTCTTTACCTTTTAAAGGTGTTCATTTGTTGCTAGGCAATGACTTAGCTGGAGATAAGGTTGTGGTAAACCCACTTTTGACTTCTAATCCTTGCACTGATCAACCACCTGATCCCATTGAGCAGGAAATCCCTGATCTTTATCCATCTTGTGCAGTCACAAGGGCGATGGCACGTAAGGCCAAGCAAACTGATGGGAAACAGGATTTTGATTTAACTGATACCTTTTTGGGTCAGTCTTTTAATGACGAGATAACAAGGTCTCTGTCTTCAAGCCTGCTTGATAAGCAGACAGATTTTCATGAGAATAAGTCATCTTTAGATCTAGGCCATGACAAAATGTCCGGGTCTCAACTAGCTATAGAACAGCACAAGGATCCTGAAATTTCGCCTTTGTTTGAAAGGGCTTTAGATGAGCAGGAAGTATCTCAGGGCCCAGTCTGTTATTATGTTAAAAATGACATTCTTATGAGAAAATGGCGTCCACCAGACGTCTCAGCAGAAGACGAGTGGACTGTCAACCACCAGATAGTGGTTCCACGGGTTTACCGTCACGAAATATTAAACTTGGCACATGAAACTCCCATGTCAGGACATTTAGGTGTCAATAAAACCTATCACAAGATTCTTAATCATTTTTACTGGCCTGGGTTAAAGTCAGATGTTTCTCAGCATTGTAGGTCCTGCCATACATGCCAAATGGTAGGAAAACCTAATCAGACTATACCTAAGGCTCATTTGCAGCCTATACCTGCTTTTGATGAACCTTTCAGTCGAATAATTATAGACTGTGTGGGTCCCTTGCCCAGAACAAAGTCTGGTTGTGAATATCTATTGACTATTATGTGTGCTTCCACACGTTTTCCTGAAGCCATTCCACTAAGAAATATCAAAACGAAGACAATCGTCAAGGCCTTAGTGAAGTTTTTCACATTTGTTGGGCTTCCTAAATCTATTCAGTCAGACCAAGGCTCAAATTTTATGTCTGGAATATTTCAACAAGTAATGCATGAACTTGGCATTGTACAGTATAAGTCATCAGCCTATCATCCTGAAAGTCAAGGCGCCCTTGAAAGATTCCATCAAACATTGAAAAACATGATAAGATCATATTGCTTTGACACAGAGAAGGATTGGGATGAAGGCATCCATCTGCTTTTATTTGCTGTTAGAGAATCTGTGCAAGAATCTCTTGGCTTCAGTCCATTTGAATTAGTATTTGGCCATACTGTTCGTGGTCCTTTGAAACTTCTCAAAGAGAAATTTCTCTCCAATGATGACACCTCCCTGAATTTACTTCAGTATGTGTCTGATTTCAAAACTAGACTTTCAAAAGCTTGTGAGGCTGCTCGGACCAATCTTCAGTCAGTCCAAAGGAAAATGAAACACCTATATGACATAGGGACAAAAGAAAGGAATTTTAAACCAGGTGATAAGGTACTAGCTC
The DNA here is from genome assembly GCA_963580285.1 of Lucinisca nassula. Lineage (NCBI taxonomy): Eukaryota > Metazoa > Mollusca > Bivalvia > Lucinida > Lucinidae > Lucinisca > Lucinisca nassula. Next base: position 177,843,857 of record OY757011.1, read on the forward strand.
TTTTGCCCATTCCAGGAAAATCGTTGCAGGCCAGGTATTATGGTCCATACACTGTAGACAAAAAGATCAGTGACGTAAATTACATAATAAACACTCCTGGGAGGCGCAAGCTAAAGCAGCTATGTCATATTAACATGCTTAAGGAATACATAGATAGGGACAATACATCTTTAAATTCAGTCAATCTAGTTAGCTCTGTTCCACTTAATTCATGTGACAATGACTGTGAGGATATTAATTCAGTGAAGTCGGATCCCACATCATCAAAACTTCAGAATTCTGACATTCTAAGGAATCTCGACCAGAAACTGTCACATCGAGAGCCAGATCAGCGGAATGAACTGAAACAGCTGATTTTTGAATATGAACACTTATTTCCTGATATTCCAACACGAACAGACAAAATATTTCACGGTGTGGACATTAATGATTCTAAGCCTGTAAAACAACACCTATACAGGATGAATCCTATAAAACAGAAAAATCTTAAAGAAGAAATTCAGTATTTGCTCGACAATGACTGGAATGGAGTTCTCCTAGTATTCTTATACCAGAACATGAAAGGACAAAAATGTTTATAGGCTCTTAGAAGGATTAATTCTCGAACATAGACAGATGCAGAGCAAGAATCAGTCTGCAACATTTCGAAGTTTATCTTACCCCTACTACTGCACCGATTGTTGTTTTCAGTGATCACAATCCACTGACTTTCATACACAAAATGAAAAACAAAAATCAGCGGTTGCTCAGGTGGAGTCTTATGCTACAAGAGTATAATTTAGACATAAGACATATCAGAGGGAGAGATAACATTATCCCTGATGCCCTTTCAAGAGCTTGAGCAGTGTCAGGAGTTGTGTTTTTCTTTCCTACTAAAGTGGATTGTAGATACATGTAATTTTATATGCTATGCTCAATATTTTATTATTCTTAAAGCAAAAGAAAGCTTTATTACATAAATCTTTCTTTTCCTCGAAGAGGGGGAGTGTTATGCATAAGAATTTATTTTTCTGATTCCCACTTTCACCCCACTGTGACCTAATAGTGCTATAAATATCTTGTTAATATTTTTATAGAAGATTCTAGAAAACTGAGTCACAGATTAATTTCTTTTTTGTAAACAACATGTTTACAAGGAAAAGTACTTCAGAACCTTCCAGAAAGTTCAGGTTTGCATTATTTTTAGAAGATTACCTCATCTTATTCCACAACCCTGTGGAACATTCTAGAGAAATCTTAGGGTCTATAAAAGAGCATGATTTTTCTCATTGAGTCAGACTTTGGAGTTTGATGTTTGGGCTTATAAGGAAAGTTATTTCTAAATTCTGTGTTGGATTGTTAAAGGATATTACTTTTCAATTTGGACTGTGAATTCTGTGGGATCAAGGAAAATAGATTCATTCAGGATATTTCATAACAGAGCTAAGTACATTTAATTTTCTTACTTCTACAGGTTAAAGTTAACTTGTAAATAAATTTTGTTAAATTTTTCCAAAAGGCTTGTTTGCTTTTTCTTTCTGCTACGCCTGGCTCGTAACAAGGCTGATCTGCGTCCTCATCCGACGCACAAGTAAGTTGCATGCTAAAACCGCTGGAAATTTTCCAGTGACTACAACTGACGCACATGCTAAAAATGATGTAGTGATAAAAGGCGGGAAATTCGGTGCACAGTAAAAACTCTGGAAAAATTGTGTGACCGGTAAAGACAAATCGGAGCGTGAAAGCTCAGTGTTAGTGCACTTGTGCCTCTGATGCTAATGTTCCAGATTCGATCTCCGGCAACCACGATAAAATTTCGGTGTCTGAACACGCTCCATTGGCATCATTTGCAGGGATGAATGTCATAAAGTGCACCGTCCTTCGGATCGGGAAGTTAACTGGAGGCCCCCTGTGCAGGTAGAACCATCCCCTGTGCAGGTTAAAGATCCCTACCGTAATCAGGTAATTACATGACTACTGTGTAGGCTTTCATCCTGCAAAACCTGGAGTGTATGTCATATACACCTGCGGTAACGGTCAAATGTGACCTACGCAGTATCAGAAGATAGATAGAATCAGCCTGTGCATCAGTCTGTCTTAGTCGCCTCCGTTATTTATGGTTGTTGAAGTGTGGACAAACAACAGCGTACATGTGCACATAACTAACAAGTGCAACAGGGTTGAAAACACGTTTCAGATAATTCTTGTTGTCACAATAGACTTCAAAGGAAAATAATTTGATCATAGAGTAGTCGTACAGTTTTAGCCGTTGGCAAGTCTGAGGGAAAATCTCAGCTGACAATTGTAGACTGACATTACGACCAGCCATGCTGCGACTGTATCCAAAACTGCCGAAATGAACTGGAAGTTCCGAAAATGATTCGGGCGGCCCGGAAACCCGAAAAAAAAAAAATAAGATGATCACGTGACCCCCCACCCCGAACTCAAAAACTCTCTAGGAAACGAGAGCGTGCTTTTGCGTGATTTAATAATGCAAATATTGTGAATATCGCGAAATCGCTCCAGAAAATGATCCCTGCAAACGCATGAGATTCTATATATTTTCCCAAATACAGTAGACTTTGAAAAAAAAAACAAAAAAAACAGAAAGTACTGGTTACCACCCAGGAAATCCTGCTCGTAATGCTCAGATGTGAGCGAGTAGCAGTAATAGGAGAAAAAAAAAAAAAAAAAAAAAAGAAAAAAAAAAAAAGAAAAAAAAAAAAAAATTGTTAGAACTGTTTCGATGAGACCCCTCAATCTATGTTTTGTGCAGACATAAGTAAAAAATTTACCCCAAATGTGACTGGCGCAGTATCAGTAGAAAGAAAGTCTGGGCCGAAACCCCTTGGGGCCGAATGCCCAGTCATGAAACGCTACGAAAATCTAACTGAAACATCAGTTTACCAGCCATTCATTTTGTTTTGCGAGTTGATATTGACATCCTCTATCGCAGAAATCTTTGACAGCTCGTCAAGGTCCCCAGTGCATGCTAATTCGCGTATTTTTTCTTCGACTTCCATTTTCTGAGACACGGAGTCATACAAACTACCGAAGAGTTGGGCTCCTGAGGGAAAGTATAAAATCCGGGAGTAACGGCCGAAAGCCGGGAGTAAAATCCGGTAGTAAAAGGACGGGTTACAGTTTAGCCATATTTGTGCCTACGATGGATCTGGATGAAACTTATATGCAATATAGCCCAACATATGCGCGTTCATATGGCAACAATATTTTATTAACCATGACATGTGCAGTCATGTGACTTCCGTTTTTCTACAAGTGGGGTAATTGTCAGTATTTGGTGATTTGCCAAAGTAATATGACATTTTTTAACAATTAACCGCATTAAAGCGTGTAAATTTACATTTCCATATCATAATCTATGTTTCTTGTATCCCGTGACACAATATTATGTACAGTATGTGCATAAGAAATTTATATTGTTTTGAAGTTATATGTATTTAGTATAATATGTTAGAATTGCTTAATAATACGGAATGTATTTTCGATTCTGAAATATATATTTAAAATGTTGGCAGAAAGAAAACAACAGTACAATATATCATTACAACATACAACAGATTTGATTGGATTTTGGTGACCTTGACCTCATTTTTCAAGGTCACAGCAACCCAAAAACAGTCATTTTTAGGTCAAAAATGGCTTGTCTGTACTCTATCTCAATAACGAATTAATCAATTTTAATAAAACTTGAAACAATATATCATTACAACATACCGGGAATTTGATAAGATTTTGGTGATCTTGACATTTTGTCAAGGTCACAGGCCCCCCAAAACAGTCAATTTTGGGCCAACAAAGGCTTGTCTGCACTCTATCTCATTAAAGAATGACCAATTTTCGTCAAACATGGTACAATATAACAATATAACATACCGCAGATCGGGTTAGATTTTGGTGACCTTGACCTTTTCAAGGTCACAGGCCCTCAAAGACAATTAATTTTGGGCCAAAAATGGCTTGTCTGCACTCTATCTCATTAATAAATCGCTTAATTTTAGTCAAACTTAGTACAATATAACATTACAACATGACGCAGATTTGATTATATTTTGTCGACCTTTTTTTCAAGGTCACGGGCTCCCAAAAACAGATGATTTGGGGACAAAAAAAAGGCTTGACTGCACAATTTCTCATAAACAAATTGTTTATTGCATTCAAACTTGGTATAATATACCATTACAACATACCTCAGATTTGATTAGGTTTTGGTGACCTTGAGTTTTTTTCAAGGTCACAGCCACCCCCCCCCCACCCCCCACCCCCCACCCCCCCCCCCCCCCAAAAAAAAAGACAGTCAATTTTGGGCAAAAAATGGCTAAGGATAACCCTTTCTACAACTTATTTAAGGTCACTGCAGCTGGTTTCTCGGAATGTGTGGCGGCCGTAAAAGTCTCCCTGCCCTACATCATAGTGTAGTTTACATTTTCTTGTCCTTTTGGGATCACTGATTCCATTGTTGAATTTTGAAAACATTTTAGGGTCACTGATGAAGCCCAATTGGCCAAAACTAGTTAGTGTGACCCAGAAAACATGTACACTCCGTATTTTCCAGTTCTGTTGTGTATTCCTTGCTTCCAAAGGATAACCCTGTCTGCAACTTATTGTCTGCACTCTAAGGCCAAGGTTTCCCGAAACCTGTTCTTTTAGGGCCAATAATGCTTATCTGTAACCTATATCATTTAAGAATTCATGAATGTTGGTCAAAATCGGTACAATATTTAATTGCAGTATACCAAATTTGTCTGGTGATCTGAGCTTTTTAATGACTGTTTGTTTTTTAAGGTCATAGGCTTCCACAAAAACTGTCAGCTTTTGACCAAAAGTGGCTGGTTTGCAGCTTACATTTTGTTGAAGTTAATCTAGTTATTAAAGTCAAATGCGTGTTTAAGATACATTTATGGTGAGGAGACATTGTTTTCCTCTGAAAACATTTTTATTTATACCAGCATTCAGGGTACGTCTGCAGAAAATATGAAATGTTACATACCCTGTAAAGAATATAAGACAAACACTGGTAATGGAAGGTAAACATGAATGTATGTCATACAAGTAACATGCGCAGCATGTGACAGCAGTTACATGATAGTCCTTTAATTCACCAATGAATAGCATTCCCGTTTGCCCAGCAAGGAAAGATGGTCGTGCTCATACAGATGGCCAGCCGCTGTCCTTCTGTATATGTAGACTATATTGACTTTTTCCTGTGCGAGTATGCACAGTACTTTGATTACATTGATTTTCTCACCTTATCTTATCGATAAAAGTTTATTTTTCAACATCCTCCACATCGTTAACCGCCAAAACATCAGCATTTTTGAAAGCATTATTGTTTCTGAAATAAAGTTGTGTGTAGTCATCTCTGGTTAACGATGTGGACGACCATGCAATTTTCCTTTGAACACCACAGGGGTCTTTACTTTTTCCATAGGCGCAATGTTACACATGACCAGTAGTGCATGTATTCAACCGGACTTTTTTTTAAGAAAACGCATGCGGATGAAAAAGTAAATATTTGTCCAACAAACCAGAGATATTTGGTCACCTTATGAGTGTATTTTGATCAGTTTTTGTTGACTTCGAGAATTAGCTCTTTCAGTAGGCACTTTGCAATAGAAAACTGTAACCCGTCCTTTGACAATCTAATAAAGGTACTAAACATTCACTTATCAGAATGAAATTTGAACCAAAAGTAGAATATAGACTTTTCTTTAAAATGCATATAAGTTTTAACATTATTATTAAGTACTTTTCAAGATATGAACCGAAATAAACGACCATGTCGCAAAATTTTCCCCCGGGAGTAAAATTTGACAATCTAATAAAGGTACTAAACATTCACTTATCAGGATGAAATTTGAACCAAAAGTAGAATATAGACTTTTCTTTAAAATGCATATAAGTTTTAACATTATTATTAAGTACTTTTCAAGATATGAACCGAAATAAACGACCATGTCGCAAAATTTTCCCCCGGGAGTAACTTTTGCGGTATTGGCGATGTCAAGCATTTTGCAAAATATGTTCAGTCTGGGGTTTCTATAAGAATTACTGTATGTATTATCAATTAAAAACATATCAGAGATGGGAAAAATGCAAAAATAAAGTTATTTCATCTCTCCGTCTAGTAAATAATCGACCCGGGAGTAATTTCTGGGTTGAAATCGGCGTTTATTTGCCTTATTCTCGGCCTTATTGCTTATATCACATACATTGTGTTTTTATTAAACGTTTGTCAGGAGAAAAGCTGAGATTCAACATGGAGTACAAGTATTTATTTACTTGTCATATCGGGGCTCGACGCACATCCACACCCCTCCCCCAACCCATCCCACGTCCTGCTCCCGCAGGTGTTTGATTATGTGACCCGGGAACATTTATATTTGGCGCTATTTGTTTTATGGCCATATAATGTAGAAAAGATGACACAAATTACCCCGCAGTCTGATCAGTGCGTTTGCTATTAGCTGTCAGGGTAGTACGACCACGTTTATTAAATCCAATGTATGTGACATAGGCAATAACGCAAATAAGCGCCGATTTCAATGCAGAAATTACTCCCGATTCAATTACTTACTTCACGGAGGGATGAATAACTTTATTTTTGTATTTTTCTAATCTTCGATATGTTTTTAATTGATAATACATAAACATATTCTTGTAGAAATACCAGACGGAACATATTTTGCAACATACTTGACATCGTCAATACGGCAAAAGCTACTCCCGGGCGAAAATTTTGCGACATGGTCATATATTTCGGTTCATATATTGAAAAGTACTCAATTATAAATGTAAAACTTATATGAATTTTAAAGAGGAGTCTATATTCTACTTTTGATCCCAATTTAATCCAGATATGTGAGTGTTTTATACCTTTATTCGATTGTCAAAATTTACTCCCGGATTTTACTCCCGGCTCCCGGCTGTTACTCCCGGGTTTTATACGTTCCCGGCTCCTGATAATCTACGGTATTTCGGTATCCATGCCATGGTACAGAACAAATGTTCTAGAGAGGGTTATCATTTTGGGGCTTATACTTCATACGCCGAGTCCTGAAATTCATCAAAAAGCGCTATCCATGCCTTCTGTGTCGTTTACTTACACAACTTATCCAATTTTCGTCCAGAAATGAGCGAAATAAGCAGTCATGCGGTATTTACTTATATACTTTACTTAGATTACTTATCAGTCATCATTGTCAGATAAGTAAAGTAAGCTGAGCTGAGGTTGACCTGGTGTCCTGGAGGGTAACAAGACGTTTCGCCCCCAAGACGTTTCCCCCCTGGTCGTTTCGCCTCTTTTTTGGACACTAGTCGTTTCGCCCCCTAACCCTAGTCGTTTCGCCCCCCAAACCCTAGTCGTTTCGCCCCACATGTTTTTTTTCCTATATTTTTATATATATAAAAGATTGATATATGAGACCGAGAGAATGAAAACGAGAGAGAGATAGAAGAACATGTTCTTTAAATGGGAATGATAATTAGGAATTATAATAATTATTACCTGTTTTGTTCACTGCCGTTAATCACATTGTTTATTTGGTTTGTCACATTAATCACGCAATTAATGCGACTAATGATGAGGTGTGAAAACACGCGCTCTGTGCAAAGTTAAACGTCTTTAATTATCGCTTAAGCACCTATACCAATATTGTTTTAAACTGGTCGGTTGGTTCATTAACAGAGTCTGCAAACAAAGATTAATGGTGAGTTGTTAAAAAATTAATTGTCTTTAATTATCTCATTTTTCAATTTAAATTGGTCGGCTGTTTCTTGAAGAGTGTCGGCAAGCAACAGTTGAAAAGGTAAAATTTTCATAATTGGTGCATCTTTTATTTAAAGAAAATCTTTCATACGCCGACAATAGGGATATGTAAGCTTCGCCAAAAGATCCCAGCATCATTCACCTTTGAATTCGTTACATACGTTTATCAAAGTCGTTTAAAGTGGAATAATGTCTGTTTTGTGCATTGCATGTGAGAAGGAAGTAGATGGTCGTCGCAATTCTATTTTTTGTGATGTGTGTGAGCAGTGGCAGCATCGCCTATGTGGGATACTAAAATTTTGAAGCAACAGGAACAGGCCTCAATAATTTTAGTGTAACAAGTCCTAGTCACACCTCCCCGAGTGGCCAATTTTAAGGCCCGGTGCTGGCCGGTAACTAAGGATAAGTTATCCTTAGGCTGACGTGACAGAGCGACGATACTACTTAAATATCTGCCTCTTAACAATGCTAATAAAAGTGAAAATTAGTCTATTACATTGAGAAGTGGGCGAAACGACTAGGGGGGGGGGGAATCGACTAGGGGGACGAAACAACTAGGTGGGCGAAACGACTAGGGGGGAAACGACCAGGGGGGAAACGTCTTGGGGACGAAACGAGTAGGGGAGGAAATGGTTTGGGGGCGAAACGTCACGGATTCTCCTGGAGACTCTGGTTTCGCTGTTAATTGAATTCTACTCATTTTACTTACGTTACTGATCTTCACATCAACACTATAAGTAAAATAAGCAAGTTTACAGTATTCTACTTAGGTTACTCAGTTTACTTACCTGGTACTACAGCAGTATAAGTAATCTAAGTAAACTAAGTAGATGTCAAAAAATCTATGCCCCTCGATCCAAAAAACATGCTACATAAAATTAAGTGCAATAAGCTAATTAATTGATATAAAAAGAACGATTTTACATAGTTTTAACATAAATAACTAAAATTTGCTGACCAGAACACTGAAGCATGATACTATAGTACGGAAATGAGCTAAGTAGAATGAGTAACATAAGTAGGCGTATAGCTAGCCAAGGATGGTACATGTATCAGCCTCATTCTTAAGATAAGCTAAGTAACGTAAGTAATGTAAGTTGACTAATCAAACCAACGAAAGTCAATCTTGATATAAAAGGATAAGTACAAGAATAAGCGTAAGTAACCTAAGTAACCTAAGTAAACTAAGTAACCTTGCATGTCTCTTATGACAAAGGCTACTACCATACCGACAATGCTAAGAGTAAGCTAAGTAAGATAAGTAACCTAAGTTGGGGTGATATATTTCATCCATGACTATGAGCAGTTAAGTAGGATAAATAAGTTAAGTAAGGTAAGCAACATAAGTATTGTAAGTAACTGATATACCAGTAACATCAGTGACACCAGAGTAAGTCAAGTAAGCTAAGTGAAGTAAGTAAGTAAGTATTGCGGTTTCGATCTCAGCGCATGAGTAAGCTGATAAGGGTAAGTAAACTAAGTAACCTGAGTAGAACTCTAAGTAACATAAGTAAATGTCCTACCAGCTACAACAGCCATACCAGAGTAAGTTAAGTAAGCTAAGTAAACTAAGTAGGCGTCCTCGTCACTTCGTAAAAGGATGCGCAGGGTAAGTAGGATAAGTAAAGTAAGTAACCTAAGTAGACTTATAAGTAACATAAGTAATGTAAGTAAGTTAAAGTAACCTCTCCACCAGCTACAGCAACCATACCAGAGTAAGTTAAGTAAGCTAAATAAACTAAGTAGGCATGATGGTCACTCCGAACTGGGTTGAGTAGGGTATGATGGTCACTCCGAACTGGGTTCAGTAGGGTAAGTAGGATAAGTAAACTAAGTAACCTAAGTTGAATTCTAAGCAACATAAGTAAGGTAAGTAACTACTCCACCAGCTACGCTACCCATATCAGAGTAAGTTAAGTAAGCTAAGTAAATTAAGTAATCGGCGAAGTCTGTCCCAACGAGGATGAGTAGGGTAAGTAGGATAAGTAAACTAAGTAACCTGAGTAGAATTCTAAGTATCATAAGTAAGGTAAGTTACTGCTCTACCAGCAAAGCTACCAATACCAAAGTAAGTTAAGTAAGCTAAGTAAACTACTGCTCGTAGTCATGGATGAAATATATAACCTCAACTTAGGTAACTTTTCTTACTTGGCTTACTCTTAGCATTGTTGGTATGGTAGTAGCTTTTGTCATAAGAGACATGCAAGGTTACTTAGTTTACTTAGGCTACTTAGGTTACTTATGCTTATGTACTTATCCTGTTATATCAAGATTGACTTTCGTTGGTTTGATTAGTCAACTTACATTACTTACGTTACTTAGCTTATCTGAGGAGTGAGGTTGATACATGTACCTTCCTTGGCTAGCTATTATCCTACTTATGTTACTCATCCTACTTAGCTCATTTCCGTATTATAGTATCATGCTTCTGTGTTCTGGTCAGCAAATTTTAGTTATTTCTCTTAAAACTATGTAAAATCGTTCTATTTTATTAATTAATTAGCTTATTGCACTTAATTTTATGTAGCATGTTTTTTTTTTGTTTTGGATCGAGGGGCATAGATTTTTGACATCTACTAAGTTTACTTAGTTTACTTATACTGCTGTAGTGCCAGGTAAGTAAACTGAGTAACCTAAGTAGAATACTGTAAACTTGCTTATTTTACTTATAGTGTTGATGTGAAGATCAGTAACGTAAGTAAAATGAGTAGAATTCAATTAACAGTGAAATCAGAGACTCCAGGACACCCCGGAATCTCTGTTGGTCTGAATTTCATTCTGTGTAACGTGTCCTGAATCTCATCCCTATTAGGGTGTTTATATGAAAGCCCTTGTACTATGTACTTCATACTCCGTGTCCTGAAATCTTTGACCTATAAATTTAGATAGAAACATTTGCAAGCATCAATTTTTAAAGCACTGATTTACATGCACCGTTGCCCAAGTGAGATGGTCCATCGGGCAGCCGTCCCCTGAACCTTCTCAACCTGTTGAATCAGAGTTTAAACATGGGAGTTTTAACCAAAGGTGATGCATACTCGAGTTGAGGTCGAACCAATATTTTGTATGCAACATCCTTTGTCTGCCTACGAGCAAAAGCCAAATTGCGCCTAAGAAATCCTAAGGTCCTAGCTGCCTTAGATGTAATTTTAGAAATACGTTGACTCCAATCCAGATTATCAGTGATGGTGATGCCAAGATATTTTGCGGATTGAACATGCTCCAATGTATGCTGATGTAGTGAGTAATCGAAATTGATTTGCTTGTCTGGAGGGTGTCATGACACCCTCATTGAATGACATTTGGCCACAATGAACTTCATTGTCAATCGGCCTCCCAACGAGCTAAGCTATCCAGGTCACCTTGTTAGATAAGGCAGTCAGAAGGAGTGTATATATCCCTATACATAACACGGGTTAGCGGAAACACGGCTATTTTTTAGGCCTTATCGTCAGGGAAAAGACGGACGAAATTAAACAGGGTGAAATACAATAAAAAAAATCAAATTAAAAAATAATAATAATACCGGTAGCCAAATATCAAAGCTGATCGGACACACAGCCAGTTTAAAGATTACGTTGTTCTGATCCTAATCAGACTGCACAGAACCGCAGGCCTATATTTTAGCCATTTCTAGGCACAAAAATGACTATGACCAGACTGCGCAGATACGCAAGCCGATCTTATTCATCTCTGAGCGCACAAGCGTTTTCGACTCAAGAAAAGAAAAGAATATGAAAAAGTTGACACCTAAACTGCAACCAACCAACTTTAATATTGCAGCTGAAGGTTAGATATATATTTTTGTAAGAAAAACAACACAATAGGGCAGTTTTGAAGCCTGCATGTATTGTTAAAACTGGATACATAAGGGAAATATTTGTCCGAGTTTGTCCGTGTATCGATTAAAACACAAATCACATCTACAGAAAAGTTGGTGGGATGCTTATAGATCCTTCTTAGATAATGACGTGAAAGGCTTGTAAAGAGTGGCTTGAAGGTGGGGCATTTGTCTTCAATGATTGCTCAATGCCTACTGCAACTGTTCTACATCCGCACCAAGGAACAAACGTCGCAATAGGAATGTGGCACACAAGCGTTTCAGTTATTTCATTATCTTACCTATTCTGATTACCTACAAGATCTCAAGAACCGCCTTGGAACGGACAGCAAAACGTTATTTACTGCGGGCTTAAATTTTCATTGGCCGTAACGGAACCTTGACAAACACTGATTTTGATCGGATCAGACTACCAGTTACGCCAGCAACAGACAGATGGGCCAAAGCGGATGCCAAGGTTAGTCTGCCATTTGCAGGAACTATGGCCTTTATAAATGCCATTCTGTCGAGCACTGGCTATGGAACACGATTTGCCGATCGGAATTGACCACGTCCCACGATTGATAGCCAACCGATCTTTTGTAGAGTCAATCGAACTTACTGTAGTTTACAAACCACTTTCGCTTTTATTGCACCGTGTCTGCGGCGAGACGGATGCATCGGCCCCGATGTATTCTTCCATATGATTTGTTTGTTTGATTTGAGGTTTAACGTCCCCGTCAAAACTGTAAAGGTCATCTTGGAGGCATCGCTTCCAGTTTTTGTGGGACTTTTACCCGACATTGAGATGAAATGACATTTCAAGCCCTGCCGCCCAATGAAACCAATAGGGTTTATAAAATCGCACCGCTGTGCCTGGGCAGGCTTAGATCCTCTAAGCGGTTTACCAGTACTCGTGTGCGGGTCGGTTTCAGCTCAACGTGGAAGCATCATGTAGCCCATCTATTTCTTCAAGCCCCGATGGGCGGGGGCCTATTCTTCTTCCATGTGAAAGCCTTTTAGAAAGAAGAAAAACTAATGCTGGACATGCTCTATGGGTAGCCCTTATATGCTTATAGCGCCCGGTTACCTTAAAAACATGTCACTGACCGACCCTGATAATCCTATATGACGTCTACCAGGGTATTCAGTTTTGGAATGTGTGAAACTTGTCAGCCTTAATTGATACCTTGAAAAAATTTCCGGATACCGGAACTTCCCGTTAAATAGAAGTGGAGGCAATGATCAGGAATCGATACAATTAACCGAGACACCAAAGGGAAAGAAACGCAAACATGAAACAACAGACCCTAATGGAAACATCAATAGCGGAAAGCCAAAAGGACAGCTACTTTCCCACAAAATGGCCAATAGGCTATCCAAAGTAAAATAATATAAGCGACACAAACACCCAAAGGAAAACCATAACAAAAATAAACCGTGACAGAAGAACCGCTTTGGAACGTTTAACGGAAACGAATTTCACTTGGGGGCTTAAATCGATTTTACGTGGCCACAATCCTCGCCCTTACTTCGGTCGCTATTAAGACACATAATTTGTTCAGTCCGCATGAAGGCTTCCTAACTCATCAGTGCAACATCTCCGTGAACACAAAAATCAAACAACCACAGAGATGAAACAACGGTGAGGACTCGACAGCAAGAAACCACTGAAATGCTGGAGCAAAAGAAAACCAACAGTTAGACTCCGATGGGCCCAACCAGAGACAAAGCATCAGGTACCAACCAACATAAGCCTTTACGCTGGAACGGCATTTTATCTGAGGCCTGACCCACCGGCGTGCAATTAAAGAGGGAAGCAAAGTTGTCAACCGTGACTGGGTTAACAACAATGCATGCAGTCGCAAACACTAGTTGTAAAGAATTACAAGTGGTCAATAAACATGTATTTTTGTATAGTTTGACGCCATTATTGTCCTGAAAATCTGAAACCGATTTGCAGATGTAGTTAAATGTGGTCAAATGCCATTCGATGAGGGTGTCACATCATCCTGACAATGAGATTATGTTTGATTATTCACTTCACCAGCAAACTTTGGAGTAGATCCAATCCGCCAGATATCTGGGTATCACCATCACTGACAATCATATAACCGGAGATAACATCAAAAGAAACTAGGACTTTTGGATTTCTAGGACGTAATTTGGCTGCTGCATCTAGGCAGATATAAAACATTGTTCGCCCTCAACTTGAATATGCATCACCCATTTGGCATCCCCAGGTTAAAACTCAGATTCAGCAGGTTGAGAAGGGTCAGAGGACAGCAATTCGATGAAATAAAAGTACCGTCGGTGACATGCTTAGCGAACTGGCGTGGCCGTCCCTTGAGGCACGTCGTGAACAGTCCTCTTTAACCTTCTTCTATAGGATACACTCTGGTATATTGTCTCTTGATAAAGCTAAATACTTGACAGTTTCAACTCAAACAAGAGCATCAAAAGTACCGTAGGTACCAGGCCTCTATAGCGGTGCCCTAAAGCATTTTTACCGGAACTATTCCTCAGTGGAATAGTATTCCCTCGTCTGCGGTAGATGCCAAGACCGCAGAGGAGTTCAAAGCCCGTACAGTATAGATTCGGACTCAAGTATACCTCTGCTAATCAGATTGTCAATAGTTTTAAGGACTCATCCAGCGACCCCCACCCCCACTTTATTTCTTTAAGCTAAATTATAAATAGTAACCCACCCAACTGAGGTAGTAGCCAAATATGACCGTATCAGTATTTGAAGAAAGAAAGAAAGAAAGAAAGATAGATAGATAGATAGATAGATAGATAGATAGATAGATAGATAGATAGATAGATAGATAGATAGATAGATAGATAGATAGATAGATAGATAGATATATCTAAGATCAATCGATCGATAGACAGATAGATCGATCGATCGATAGATAGATTGATAGATCGGGACCAAATATAACCTTGCCATAAAATTGGGCCAACTGGAGTTAGATCGATCGATAGATAGAAGATCGATCGATCGATAGATCGATAGATCGATCGATAGATCGATCGATATATCGATAGAAAGATAGATAGATAGATAGTGTGTGCGTGTGAGTGTGTGTGTGTGTGTGAATTCGGGTTTAACGTCGCTTTCAACAATTTTTCAGTCATATCACGACGGTGTCTGGTTGCGACAGGGAGCTCAATGCTCACTTTTATGGTGCTGCCTCACTGAAGTATCATGTCCCAGACACATTACATGATATCACACCCAGTCACATTATCCTGACACTGGGTCGACCAGTCCTAGCTCTACCCCGTAAATCTGAGTGCCAAGCGAGGAGCAACTAGTACCATTTTTAACGACTTTGGTATGTCGCGGCCCGGGATCGAACCCGTGACTCCCGTTCCCCGGAGCGGACACTCTACCAACTGAGCTATCGGGGCCGATAGATAGATAGATAGATAGATAGATAGATAGATAGATAGATAGATAGATAGATAGATAGATAGATAGATAGATAGATAGATAGATAGATAGATAGATAGATAGATAGATAGATAGATAGATAGATAGACAGAATAGATAGATGGTGTGTTATTATCTGTATGGAAGCAGCTGAAAATAAAGATAATATATGAGTTTAAATATTGGAATATTGCCTATCAACAGTTAAAAATATATTTTGGATACATTTTAGTGCTACACGTGTCTATCCCTGTGTTAACGGACACCTAACAAACAGAGAATATGTTATTTATTTTTTGATGAATCATCGAATTAACAAACAGAGAAAAATAAAAATCGTATTTTCACTGTTTAATAGTGACGATATCAATTTCGATTTCAGAGAAACCGGTCTTGATTGGAAAATATGTAAGAAAAGGGAAACTCTGACCACTAAAGCGTAAAGCCATGTGGCTTGCCCGTATCCTGCTGAATATATTAATTTAACCACACCCATTTCCGACTATCCAACAATAAATTAATTGATATAATTTATAGGTTCATTGCATAAGCTGTATGGCAGAGTAGATCCTGAGCCCATGTTTGCAAAGGCGGGACTGTCGTGTTCATCAGGATATATTGGTTAAGGGGATGGTTCGAATTTCTGTATAACCACCGCGTGAACAAGTCCGCGAAATGAACACCCCTCCCCCTAAACCCCACTTTATGTAGAGAAAACTGAGGTTTACGGGGGTATACATTATTTTTCTTATTTCTGCCCCAAGACATAGGTTGTGGGTGCTCGTTAGAACCGCCTCAAGAGGCGGTTCTAACGAGCACCCACAACCTTTATTTGCAGTGAAAATAAGAAAAATAATCACGGATTTTCATAAGAAAAGTAGCCATTTAAATGCAGCATGTCACTAGGGTCTGTTATCGTAATGATAGGAACACCGTGCGCACTCAGTACAGCATGGTCTCATTTAGGCGGTTCCATTCCATGTATTCTAACTCCAGTTGGCCCAATTTGTTCTTTAAGGGAAATCAGTCTTAGTGACATTGTGTCAGGGCCACTAAATGACATTGACCATTGATATTCATAGAGGTTCATATTAGACCTACGGATTCCTTTTTCCCCGTTCGAACACCCTTGGGACCAAATATCACATTGCCATAAAATAGGTCAAGACCAACTCAGGCCATCATTTATATAATTTTTGTAGAGCTCAAGTTCATTTTAGGGGTACGGGTAGCCCCTATGTGCTTTTAGCGCCCGCTTACCTTACAAAATCTATCAAGTCAAGTCCATTGTGCTGTTTGCTAAGTTTCAAAGTTGTAGGACTTACGGGTCTGGAGTAGAAGTGTTTAAAGGGTTTTTACCATATTTGGAAACGGCCTTGTGACCGGGACCACAGGCGTAAATGTTCCATAAATTCGCCCAGTGGATTCCGAGATCTTTGACAATGTGAACGGAGGACGACGGACAACGGACCAGCCCCAGTTGTGAGCCCGACCCCCGTCCACCGGAGCTTGAAGAAAGGGATAAGCTGCATGATGTTTCCACGCAGAGCTGAAACCGACCACACACGAGTACTGGAAAACCACTTAGAGGATAGAAGACTGCCAAGGCAAAGCGGTGCGAGTCGGACCGTCCGTGCTCATACAACCTATTGGTTTCATTCAACGACAGGGCTTGAGATGTCATTTCGCCTCAATGTCGGGTGAATGTCCCACAAAATTGAAAGCAACGTCTCCAAAATGACCTATACAGTGTTGACGGGGACTTTAAAGCTCAAATTAATCATTCTAACCATTTATGAGCCCTCGGCTCAGGTGAGCTATAGGCTAAAAACTAGAATATTTTATATTTAGGCCTAGGTTAAGAAAACCCATGAGTCACTGTCATCAGTTTTACATCTGCTTGAATATGACACCATATTATGCGATAAGCAAATGTATAAAATGGCGGAATAAATATTGAATTGAATATAGTCACTTGAATTGTAATCTATCACGTGACGAATAAGGTCAACGCCTCCGAAAAAAAAAACATGTTGGTGCTGATTTAGCACACCATGAGGTGCACATTGCGTAGAAATATTTGAAATTTTCTTTATCACTTTGCATCATCAGAAGCCTCCGTGGTGCAGTGGTTAAGCTACTCGCCTTGTAAACCAGGGATCGCAGGATCGATCCCGGGCTTATCCAGACTTTCGGATGGGTCTTTAAACCGATGTCCCGTCTCCGTAGCTGTTGGAGGAACGTAAAATTCAAACACTCACTCACTCACTCACTTTGCATCATCATCATTATCATCATAATCATCAAAAAAAAAAAAAACAAAAAAAAAACAAGAGCTTCGCAGGCGGTGCATTATACGCCCTTTTGGAAAAATTTTAATCAAAGGTGCATAAAGGGGGTCTTTCATCTGTGCCCATGCATGTTTTTTCTTTAAACTTTGTATATTAATAACTCAGCAGATACAACCTATAAAAATGTATTTAATAAATTATATAAATCAAAGTAGGACTCAGGACGCCACTCTAACTGACTCCCTCCATGAGCTGGTGTCTGTCTCTAAATTAGTGCGTCTTAAATCTTATGTTGTGTTAGTTTCAAGATCTGTGAACTGGATTGAATGCAGAACTACATAGGCATTCCTTTGATAATAAAATACCTTTTGAATTAATTAAAGTTTACATTTTCTGATAAAATACTTTCCAAAAATCTCATTTTTAATAAAATTTAAAAAAATTATCACAATTCAATCCCTAAGATAAATATGTTTTAGTCTTTGTCAAGATTTCATTTTGCCATGAAAACTTGCCATATGTATCTTCTTTAGCTATGCCAAATTTCATGAAAATCCGAAACCGGTAACACTGTAGTTTTACACTTTTAATGGATGTAAGTCGTTTCTGCAAAATTAACTATTTTATTGAAATCATCCAAGAACCTTACAAAAAGGCAATTCGTAACACTTACGTAATAAAAAATGAGATTATACAAATCAAAATTAATACATATTGAGCTGATCTAGCTTAGAAACTATTAAAATATCATGAATTTCTGATATTTTCCTTTCATTTATACACTATGATCTATCCAAAATAGTAGATAGTAAAAACACTAAATCAAAAGGTATTCTAATCAACAAATTAGGCTTAACAACATATATTGCTTTTTTATTAGCAGCAAAATTATTGTGAACATGTGCAACTTTATTTAATAACTTTGTATAAATCATGCTACTCAAATAGGTGTAAGGCAAGGAGGTCCATTATTTTCATTTCCATGCCAAGCTGGTTTGCAAGTACGCAATGGTCAGTGGTTTGTTGTTACTAGTAAAATTAGTTCTGTTGATAAATCCATGGCCAGATTAAGCCTTAGATATACTCTGTCTTTATGAACAAAAAAGTTACAGTAATGATTGGTTAGTATTTCCAAAAATCGAAATGTCACTGATATTGAGTTTCTGTTGCAAAAGATATCATTGATGGATGAGGCGCAGAATATTTTGTGTAAACAAAGCTTTTCCATGACCTAGAGAAATTTTGCTATTAGATAGGGAGAGAAACAGTTTCCTTCCTTATAATACACATACATAAATATGTCTCTTTTCTGCATTGGTATTGTAATTGTTTACGCTTCTTTAGTGCCTTATTTTTTCTATTTACTTTGTCAATATAGTGGTTAATTTATCGGAAGCGAGCTTTTAGTATTTTTTTTCTGCTTGTAAAACTTTCAACCACTTCTTGAATGTTTCTGCTGAATGCAAGTTCACTGTTTTTTTTAAGCACCGTTCTTGTTTGCTTTTTGTTCATTAATATTTACCAGTACATTTCTGTGCCATGTATCTCTCAGCTTAGAAAGAGCATTGCAGTGTTTGGACAGAAAAAGAATCACAATGTATTTACTGAAAATAATTTTAAATCCTATGAGTAATGCGATAACTACTCACAGATTGAATAATTATTATCAACAGTCTAAATGCTTCTTGATATCTTACATAATGTGCTTTGTAATTACTGCAACAACTGATGAGATAGGTAAATGAAGTGAAAGACCTATACAAATATATAGACAACACAATTATGATCACATAAGTTTTGGAACACTGACAAATGTACGACCATATGAATTCTAAAAGCAAATTCAAATGGCTTTGGAATACAGCTTCAGGAAGCCATTTGATTTCGTTCATATGGGCTATACAAAAAAGATAGATTGGCTAGTGCCTATGCAGATACAAATTCTGAAAACTTAATGTCTAGGAAAAGTAATCTCAAGTGTTATTGATTTTCCCTAGCGTAAACCTTTCTTTTTAAATGGACAGTTAGGGTTAAATAAACAAACAACAGTTTGACTTGAGAGTCATTTATCTCCAGGCGGATAACAAATCTCACAAAATCTGAAGCAACATCTAAAGTGACTGGTATGTTGTTGATTTGAATGTTAAATCTAAACATCACCTCAGCACCATTACCAAATTAGACAAGAAAGACAGAAAGAAAGCTGTGCACATGATGACATGGTAGCGTTTGATGACGTTTGTCATCAAAACCTTTGCAGTATAGTTCTGTAGACAAAATAGTTTGTTCCATAGGGGGCAAATTTACCGAAATGGATGTTTTGAAATAATACTTATAATTATGCTATGAACTACTTACACAAACCATACTATACTATAGCCAACCAAACTGAAAGCAATAGTAAAGTATTATTAAACAGCATGACCAAAACATGATAATCGTATAATTTAACATTTGGCTGAATCAGGACTATCAGTATTCAGTCTGTTAAAACACAATGTTACCGGTCCTCAATTTCTATCAAAATTCATCAACATGTTCCTAAGATATGTGGGTAGTTTTTATGCAAAAATGATGAATTGACAAAAATTGGAACATGGTAAAAATGCATATGAAATTTAAATGAATACAAAAATAGGAGCTGAAATATGGGGACACCATCAAAGAAAACTGAATGCCCAGCCACTATTACTAGATATATGAGGTCATTCATAGTATCAACTAGCTCACCAATTATGGGCTTAATTCATAAAACATAGCAGCATTAGATATATGAAATTCTGAATACTGTAGACAAGTATATATGAGTACTCTCTGTTGTGATAGAGACTTCATAAAATATGTAATAAATTTACTACGGAAATAAAATTTAAAAGTGAATGCATCGTAATTATAATGGTTATACCCAAGGCAATTATTGTGCATAATTTCATCAAAATCCAAGCGTGGGCAGAAACCAATGCAAATTTCCTATACCTTGAAAGACCCCCTTTGAAACTAAAGAAAGGGGAGAAAACAATCTTATGTGCAACACGTCGTCCTGACCTAATACAATTATTGCTAGAGTGTTTATTTTTACTTGATTAATCATTTTCTCCCAGAACCATCGTGCTACTATCGAATACTTCAAAATGACCGTTACAGTGTTGACCGGGACGTTAAACCTAAAATCAAATCGAGCGACAGTCGCACGACGACGCAAGGACATCGTCGACGGTCAATGTGTGAGAACTCGGGCCAACAATTCGTGCGATAATCGTACGACATTCGTGCGACTGTCGTGAATAAGTCGCAATGTCGCGTTTTCTGTCACAAAAATTTGTCTCAAAATAGTCGTCAGTTGTCGCATCCCAGTGAAATACTGGCTCAACGGTTACTGAGTTATGGAGCGAACAAAAACGGGCGAGCGGACGGACGGGTCGACGGACAGCGAAACGCCCTGATACGTCCGTTTTTTTTTGTTTTTTTTTTTTCAAACGGGCGTATAAAATTAAAGTGAAATCGCAGAGTTTAATTCTGATTCTAGAATTTTATTTTATTTTAGTGCGTAGACAGTTCATTGCTAAAGATGGTTATTATACATGTAGAAACGGCCTTACACCAAATTAAATATTTATCTTTTTTGGTTTTATCGCTCTTTCAAGATTATTTCACTTATTTAGAGCCGATCGTTAAGCAGATGTGGCGAAAAGCGGAATACCCGGAGAATCCGATGCAGAGCTTGGGGTCTCACATATCGCCCGAGCGAGGCGCGAACAGCAGCAGTGAGAGATCTAATGATGAGACAGCGCTCTTATTCATTAGGCCACGGACGCCCGTGTAGCCCGTACAGAAATCGGACCACGTTCACCTTGTCGTTTGTTTGTTTGTTTGATTTGCGGTTTGTTTGTTTGATTTGCGGTTAAACGTCCCCGTCAACACTGTAAAGGTCATTTTAGAGACGTTGCTTCCAATTTTGAGGGACTTTTACCCGACATTGAGATGGAATTACATCTCAAACCCTGTCGCCCAATGAAACCAATAGGATTTATAAACATAGACGGTCCGGCTCGTGCGCACCGCTTAACCTTGTCGTTGGTGCCCGGGCTCCACTGCATTGTGCAGACTAAGACACGTGGACGTGTGGCCATAATAAGGACCGTTTGATATTCTGACGGGCACTTGCTATGAAACAAGATTTGCAGGTCGGGACTGACCACGCCCATAGCCGCGATTTGCAGCCTACTACTTTTCGGACCGCCTAACTTATAGACCACTTTAGTTTTTATTGCCCCGCGCCTGAGGCGAGAGGCATGCATCAGCCCCGATGTATAACGCCATATGAAATCCTTTTAGAAAGTGAAGAAAAGAATAATCCTGGATATGTTCTAGGGTTACCTTGAAAATCTGTCAACCAACGAACGCGTTGGGAGGTTTGGTCGGTACGGACCCACGTTATAACGGGATTCGTTATAATGGCAAAACTCGTTATAACGACAATTTCAATGGAACGAATTCTTAGCTCAAGGTTTAGCATCGATTCCGAGCGGCTTGGGCTTTCCTTGGGTTGGAAATGCCCGAAAATCGAATCCTTAGTCATTAAAGAGTCTTATAATTTATTGTTTCTTCAAGTAATTATGTGGCAAAGGTCTTTTATAACCTATCATAACCCTAACTGGGATTCTTTATGACGGCAAATTCATTATAACGGCATAATAATAGGGAACACATACTGTCGTTGTAACGCGGGTCCTCTATAATACATTTTGTACCGGAAACCTACAAACGGGTAACTGGCAAACAGTGCATGCCCAGATCAGAATGTGGCGTCATGTAAGGGCCTACACTGTTTGCAAAAGATACTTTTTTTAAATAAATTTTGAATTAAACACAAACTTGACACTTCTAAATATTGAAATGGCTTGTGTTATATTTAATGTGGAATTTTCCATTTGGTACAGAAATGGGTTATAAACGACTCTTAATGGAAATGGGAACACATTCAGGGGCGGCAACTGCTACAAAAGTATTTTTGTCTCCCATGTCAATAGGGATCAACCCTTAAAGCAAAGAATTTGCTCCTTGGGAGCAAATTCTTTCTTTTAGATAAGATCCCTTTTTCAGTGGGGCAAGGCTTACAGGAAAGCAAACAGAAAGTCCCGAAAATTATCTCCCTTTAAAAAAATGGCGGAAAAAAAACCTGCCAGGTGTTCCCATTCCCCTTAAGTGATTAGTCTTTGTTGCAAAGTGGACCGGTTTGTGTGTTACCTAGTCGCCAAACCCGAACACACGTTTTCTTGTTTGCCTGAAGTAAATGAGCATTTAAGATTGCACTTTGAACATTTAAGATTTAAATGCACTGCATTTAAATTAATGGCCTATTTTCAGTTTCGTGATTGAAAACTCCAAATTGTGGCTTTCACGACAGCTATTCGAAGTGCAGGAACCCTTGAAAGTTTTGTGGTCGAGTTCAGTTATCTTGCTACGAAATAGTACATTTGGGTAGGCCTATGCCCAATAGGAGGCACCAATAAATTATTCGTTAGCAACTGCTGATGCTGGCCTCGGTAGCTCAGTCGGCTACGCGTTTGACTGGTGAACAGGAGGACGCGGGTTCCATACCTGCCGGGGTCGGCAACATTCTTTCGTGGAGATTGATCATGAAATCTTTTCTACGGTCATTCTCTCCCTTCCTCTGACTCAAGAAGGGCAGTTGTCAGTTTCTGGCCAGAGGATGTGCACTGTACTGGTTAACTACTTACATATAAGGAAATCTGTGGATAGGTAAACTGACCGGCTCAGAAATGCCACAAAATAGTGTTGACCGGGCCGTTAAACTCCAAAACAAACAAAGGCTGCGATTGGGTCGTCATGGACTGCGCATACGCGGCGATATGCCAAGGTCGATAATGAAATTTTAGACAAAGTACACAAAAGAAAAGCGGTTGAAATGTCAATACTTTTGTTAAAAAGTCAACATCATCTTGACTATTGTTAGATGAAATGAAAAAAAAAAAAATGAATAAAAGACTATATTCAAGAACTACAAAGGAGAACAACTCTGTAAATATTGACCAATGGCTCCTGATTTTTCCCTAGCAACAACAGCTTATCGATTATCAACATTTTTGCAATATATGACCAGTACTAAGCAATGTCTCTTGCTCAAGGAAACAATTGTTGGCGCTTGCGAGGATCGAACCAGCGACCTCACGATCTCAAATCCGATGCTTTACCGCTGCATCACAGCAATCCACATAAGCCTATGTCAAACAGGTGGACCCCTTGGCTAGGCCGTTAATCTATAATTTGAACAATCTTGGAAGAGGCCCCTAGATGAAGTTCATACCAAATATCAAAAATCTAAGCCTTTTGGTTTCAGACAAGAATATTTGTAAATGTATTCCCTATATCAGCCTATGCAAAACCCGGGGCAGCGCCATATTTTGCCCCAGGGCTATAAGTTCAAACAATCTTGGTAAAGTTCCACTAGATGAAACTTCATATCAATCATCAAAGACCTGGGCCTTCTGGTTTAAGACAAGAAAATTTTTAAAGGTTTTCCCTATATAAGCATATGTAAACCAGTGAGCCCGGAGCGGGGGCATTTTTGGCCCCAGGGCTATAATTTGAACAATCAGGGTAGAGGTCTACTAGTTGAAGCTTCATTCCAAATATCAAAGACCTGGGCCTTCTGGTTTCAGACAAGAAGATTTTTAAAGATTTTTCTCTCTATATATATAAGCCTATGTAAAACCGGTGGGCCCTGGGGCTTGGCCATTTTTGGCCCCTGTGCTATAATTTGAACAATCTTGGTAGAGGTCCAATGGATGAAACTTCATACTAAATATCAAAGACCTG
This sequence comes from Lucinisca nassula, assembly GCA_963580285.1. Lineage (NCBI taxonomy): Eukaryota > Metazoa > Mollusca > Bivalvia > Lucinida > Lucinidae > Lucinisca > Lucinisca nassula. The sequence continues at coordinate 177,868,015 of OY757011.1, forward strand.
GGACTTCTGGTTTCAGACAAGAAGATTTTTAAAGCTTTTTCCTTATATAAGCCTATGTAAAGCAAAAGGGCCCCGGCATAGGGGCATTTTTGACCCGAGGGCTATAATTTGAACAATCTTTGTAGAGGTCCACTAGATGAAACTTCATACTCAACGTCAAAGACCTGGGTCTTCTGGTTTCAGTCAAGAAGATTTTCCCTATACTAGAGCTGTCAGTGAAACTGACTAGGGCCCCGGCAGCGCTATCAGAAATTTGTGGACGGACAGACGGACGGACAGACAGACAGACAGAGTGATTACTATAGGGCACCCACACTTTCAGTGCGGGGCCCTAATAAGCCTATGTATAACTAGTGACCCCCGGCGCGAGGGGATTTTCGGCCCCAGGGCTCTATCTATCTATCTATCTATCTATCTATCTATCTATCTATCTATCTATCTATCTATCTATCTATCTATCTATCTATCTATCTTCTATCTATCTATCTATCTATCTATCTATCTATCTATCTATCTATCTATCTATCTATCTATCTATCTATCTATCTATCTATCTATCTATCTATCTATGACTCATCCAGGGCTTCTCCAGACTTTCGGATGAGTCCTTAAACCGAGGTTGCGTCTCCGTATGACCTTAGCTGTTGGTGGAACGTAAAACTCTAACACTCAGTCACTATCTATCCTGCCTACGCCCTCTCGAGCATTTTCGGCAGGTGTAGATAACATACACTCCAGATTTGCAATGATGAAAGCCTACTCAGTAACCATTTAATTACGGTAAGGATCGTTCACCTGCACATGGGATGAGTCTCCCCCTGCACAGTGTGTTTTTGTGTGTGTTGGGGGGGGGGGGGGGTCCAGTTAATGGCCCGATTCGAAGGACGGTGTACCCCTGTAAGTCAAACGTGTTCTGACACCGCAGTTTTCTAACACTGCTGAGAATCGAACCGGGGGCCTATAACACCATAGGCAAGTACACTAAACACTGAGCTACCACACTCCTTTTCTTTAGACCAAAGTCCATAGTTGTTCTAGAAAATTTAAATAAATAAACTGGTAAAAGTAATGATTCATGATTAATTTATCATGATGCCCTACCCTAAACAATAATACATGACCCAGACGCATCGAACCAAACCTCACGCTACCATAACTTACAAAATACCTTTTCACAATACCTATACAAATTGAAAAGTGAAACGATCCAGAGCCTTTTACTATCCTGATGTTTCAAATAGAAACAAATAGGGTTCGGGGTGGGGTCCACAGAGCGACTATCAGTCTGTAAAATCACCGGCTGTTCTGGAAATACAACAATCAGCCCGAAAGTCCGGAAAAATATTTGAAAGCCCATAACTTAAAAAAATGTGTTTTTCTACCTTCTAATGGCACTGTTGCGATTTTTCTATTGTAAATAATGTCAAAAAGAGCGAAAACTGGTTACATGTAGAGTAATATGAGTCATAAAATTGAATTTCCGGCAGTGTTTGGAGAACAGCCCGGAATTTTGTTTTCCAGAAAAGTGGTCACCATGGGAGGATTTTGTTTGTTTGATTTGAGGATTAACGTCACAGTCAACACTGTGTGTGTCATTTTGGAGACGTTGCTTCCATTTTTGTGGGATTTTACCCGACATTGAGATGAAATGACATCTGAAGCCCTGACACCCAAAGAAACCTAAAGACTTATATTCTTTGGAGAGTCTGACTCACACCACTTTGTCTGAGCAGGCTCAGTCCTCTAAGCGGTTTACCATTACTCATGTGCGGTCGGTTTCAGCTCTGCGTGGAAGCACCAATCTATTTCTCCGAACTCCCATGGGCGGGGACGAAAAATCAGTTTGTTGTAGATGAGATTTTTTCGTCTTTATCATTTAAGAAGTCATCCATTAATTTTATTTTGCTAAATTTAGCGAACCGCCTAACTAAGTGAATGACCAGATGTGACAGGCTCCGTATCTGATAGACTCTTGGGAACTAGAGCGTGTTTCAGGAGCTGTTGCGATTATGTGGGAGCTACTCCGTCTGAAATATGCGGCTTTATCCCTTCATTGTACATGGAGTGATCATTTGTTTTACACACAAATGATAAATTAGAGCTGACATACCCATAATTTGCAACAAAGGATTTCGTTCCAAGCGAAAATTTACAAAACTATTGCTTTCATACATTCGTGCTGACATAAAACCAAAGTCCGATTACCCTGTTTTCGATTTTGTTACGGTTGCCTACTTTCATCAATGATTTTTTTTTTTCAATATTTTTTTTTCGGTCTGCTTAGAAAGGTAAACCATTTTTACATGACTTAGCATCGCCGAAACTTTATATTATACTCCCATTCTTCTACAATAAATCAAAACACACAAGGGAACCCACCTTTGTTTACCATTTTCAGGTCCTAGGAACTATCGCGAGAGTTACCGGAAGTGTCATGGGAACAAAATTACGTTGACGCGATTTCGCGATAGCTCCCCTGATGTCTACCCGTGTAGATGAAGCTTCATGCCAAATATCAAAGACCTGGGCCTTCTGGTTTCAAACAAAAATATTTTTAAAGGTTTTCCCTATATAAGCCTATGTAAAACTGGTGGGCCCTGAGGCGGGACCATTTTTGGTCCGAGGGTTATAATTTGAACAATCTTGGTAGAGGTCCACTAGATGAAGATTCATACCAAATATCAAAGACCTGGGCCTTCTGGTTTCAGGCAAGAAAATTTTTAAAGTTTTTTTTTTTCATATTTTTCCCTTTTCGTTGCCATGGCAACCAGAGTTCTGCATGGAACAGAAATCTTTGAACAACTTTGAAAGAGGACAACCCAAAGATCATTTCTGCCAAGTTTGGTGGAATTCTGCTCAGTGGCTGAGGAGGGTTTTTTCGTTTCAAGAAATTGTGGACGGACAGGTGGACGTACGACGACGACGACGACGACGACGACGAAGGTGACCGATCACAATACAAGTGTTGCAGACAACAAATATATTTTTCAAGAATAAAAAAGCAGTACTGAGCCATTGATCAGCAGCAGCATCTCATGAATAGCAACATTTATGCAAAATATGATAATATTCCTAACACAATTTATCAAGTAATCCAAATACATGCAGGAAAAGATAACAACACAGTTTTCAAGAACTACAATCGGAAAATCTATGTAAAACAGAGGTGAAGGCAATGATCAGGAATCGATATAATATCCCACACCTCCCATCAGAGACACCAAAGAAAGAAAGACGAACATGATCTAGACCCTAATGAAAACATCACTAGTGGATTGATGTTTATCACGTCCCAGTTCAACACTACTCGTAGCTCAATTTGGAGACGTTGCTTCCAATTTTGTGGGACTTTTGCCGGACATTGAGATAAAAAGACATATCAAGGCATACCGCCCAATGAAACCAATAGATAATATGCACCACTTTGCCTGGGCAGAATAAGACATCTAAGCGGTTTATCAGTACTCATGTGCGGTCGTTTTGAGCCCTATGTGAAAGCACCATGCAGCCGCCCCGATGGGCGAGGACCGATCACTAGCGGAAAGCCAAAAGGACATACTTTCCCACAATGGTCAATTGGCTATCCTTACAAAAATATCTAAGCGATACACACATTCAGAGACGAACTAAAACAAAAATAAACCGCGATTTTGAACGGTCAGTGAAGCGGGGGCAGATAGAAGATTGCTTAAAGAATATTTCTATGAAAGTTTTGCCAAAATATCTGGGCAGTAAATGCAAATTTTGTATATGGCTTCTGAGATGATTTTTAAGTGTGTTTTTCTTTTCTGTTTTCTTTTTTGGCATTTTGGTTTCCATGGCAACCAGTAAATGTGAGCAGGTAGTCCAAAATCATATGGCAGATAGATGACAGCTTAAAAAATATTACTATGGAACTTTGTTAAAATATCAGGAAGTACCATTTTGCAATTTTCCCCCATTAGACCTCAATGGGAAACTGACCGGCTAAAAAATACCTAAAAGAGTTGACTGGGCCAGTAAACTCCAAAACAAACAATACTTCAACAGAAACTCTAAGTTGCGAAAGCAACCAAACTACAGAGCCAACTTTCAATAATAATAATAAAAAAACCTGTTGGTTTTGGGGTGGGGATCTGTAAGGTTTCTGAGATTGGGCCTTTTATGAAGTGGAGGGGTGGGGCATGGCCCAAGGCATCCCCATGTTGTTGTCACTGAATGTCCCTAATCATAAGAAGCATGAATATATATGGTTTATGGCTGGGACTCTGAGCCGTTTCTCAGATATATGGCCTTTTGTGAAGTGGAGCGGTGGGACATGGCCCTGTCACACCGCAGACCCCAAGATTGGTGTCACTGAATGTGTCTCATCATAAGGAACATGAGTATATAGCTATATATATAGGTTTAGGGGTGTGGATCTGTAAGGTTTCCAAGATATTGGGCCTTGTTATGAAGTGTAGAGGGTGGGGCAAGCCCGGCGCATCCTGGGAGCTCCCAGCTTGATGTCACTGAATGCGTCTTATCATAAGGAACAAGAAAATATTTGGTTTAGGGGTGGGGATCTGAATGGTTTATGAGATATATGACCTTTTATGAAGTGGCGGGGGTGGGGCAATGCCCCGGCGCATCCTGAGGACCCCCAGGTTGGTGTCACTGAATGCGTCTTATCATAAGGAACAAGAATATATGTGGTTTAGGGCTGAGGATCAAAATGGTTTCGGAGATATTGGGCCTTCTATGAAGTGGGTGGGGTGGGGCAATGCCCCGACGTTTCCTGGGGCCCAAAGTTTGGTGTCACTGAATGTGTCTTACCATAAAGAACAAGAATATATATAGTTAAGGAGTGAGGATCTCCATGGTTTCTGAGATATGTATGACCTTTTATGAAGTGGAGGGGGTGGGGTAAGGACCCGGGCGAACCGGGGGGGGGGGGGGGGGGCTAGTTGCTGTCACTGAATGCATCTTACCATAAGGAACAAGAATATATATGGTTTAGGGGTGGGGATCTTTAAGGTTTCCGAGATATTTGGCCTGTTATGAAGTGGAGGGTTGGGACTAGGCCCTGGCACAACCCAGGGGCCCCCAGGCTGGTGTAACTGAATGCGTCTTATCCTAAGGATCAAGAATATATATGGTTTAGGGGTGGGGATCTGAATGGTTTCTGATATATATGGCCTTTTATGGAGTGGAAGGGTTGGGGCAGGGCCCCAGCACAACACCGGGATCTTCAGGTTGGCACAAAAGCATATGGCTGAGAGAAGTTTACTCTAGAAACATTTCTAAAAAAGTTTTGTCAAAATATCTGCAATGACTTGGCAGTAAACGCCATTTTCCAATTTTCCCAATTATAAGGCTATGGAAACTCTTAAGTTGCCATAGCAACCACACTGATGAGCCGATTTTGATAAAAACAAACTTTCAATCCCCCAGCCCAAGGATGCTACAAATAAAATTTGGGCCCAATCTGCCCAGTGGCTTCAGAGGAGATATAGTTTGAAAGTGTTAACGACGCAGACGACGACGACGGACATTGTCCATCCTATAAGCTCCCCCGGAGCCTTTGGCTCTGGTGAGCTAAAAGCCTGGGCCTTGCAATTACAGACTTACAGACAAGGTATTTAAGGTTTTCCCTATGTAAGTCTGTGTAAAACGTGGGACCCGGGGCTGTGCTATACTACTCAAAGTTTGATAGTGATCACGTTTTTAATGCAAAATAATTTTTGGATGAATTAATCAGCTGAATCCAAATTTGATACATAATGATAGAAAACGTATCCTTCACAAAACCTAGTGATTAATTTTGTCAACTGGTACTGCATTCAAGCGTGACAACAGCAAACGTCTTGGCACCCCCAAAATTTGCCGTAACACGAAGGAATTTGGACAACTGATTTTTCACAAATTTCCAAATTTGTTTAGACAAACGTGCTCAATAACGTGTATGGCGTACAAGGGCATCAATTACAGTACGACATCGCTTGCGCATGCTCGTAATCCGAGTCTGTATCCGGTTTTGTGAAATCAGCTTTCATTCAGCAACCAATGCATCTTTGAGCTCCTGTAAAGTCCTCGGATGCACAGGTCGGACTGAAACAGCACTCTGTAGCATGTCCCGCGCATGCTCAATCGGATTTAAGTGCGGTGACCGAGCAGGCCAGTCCATACGAACGTTTGTCTCACGTTCCAGGTAGGAATCAGTGACGTTGGCAGGGTTGGGACGGGTATTATCATCCATCAGAATAAAGTCCGGGCAGATAGCATCTGCATATGGTCTCACAAACTCATCAAGAATCTCATTACAGTACCTCACTGCCATTAACGTTCCGTTTTCAACGACGTACAAGTCAGGTTTACCGTTCACGTTTATCCCAGCCCAAACCATGACTGACCCCTTTCCATAGCGATCATGCTCTGCCACATTCAAGTCATCGAATCGCTGTTTAGACATTCGCCACACTAATTGACGTTTATAAGTGAAGTCTAGACAGAATCTGGACCCCTCAGTAAACAGTACTGGCGTCAAGTCACGAACCGTCAACCTGACGTGAGTTCTGACAAAGTCTAACCGGTCTAGCACGTGCTGTCTCGTCAACGGGACACGTACAGCAGGCCTCATGGCATTAAGTCCGAACTCGTGGAGTCCGTTTCTGATAGTTTGTGTAGAAATTCGTTCTCCAGTTCCGTTCATAAGCTCGTTATGCAAACGCGTACCGTTCAGGAACCGTTGACGTCGAGACTGAATCAACAAGAAACGGCCCTGACGTTGAGTTGTAGCCCTTTCTCGACCCCGCCGCGGCTGTGTGAAGGATTTCCGTGGGTAAGATGCCGACTCCACATTCGTGAAACCACGCTCTGAGACACATTCAGAATCCCAGCAACACGACGTTGAGAGACGCAAGATTCCAACATTCCGACCCAACGATTCATTTCTTCGGGGCTCAGACGGTTTCTTAATTGTCCCCCTAGGCATTTTAGTGTTTCACAAATCAAATGAAGTCCTTTTTACGCTTGGTAAAGGAACACTGACAAGTTTGATTGGTCTGTTGGAAAGCAGTGCTACGCAAGATTTTGGGGGTGCATGAATTCATTTGCGAATTGTGAGAAGTGTACACTTTTATGAGTACTGAACTGCACACGAGTTTCTGCTTAAGATATTTATCAATATACCGAGTACAAATTCTGTCAAGAACTTATAAATTTTCTGTGCAAAATTTGGTACATAAAACGTGATCCCTATCAAACTTTGAGTAGTATATTTTGGGCCCCAATGCCATAATTTTGACAATCTTGGTAGAGGTCCGCTAGATGAAGCTTCAAACCAAATATCAAACATCCGGGCCTTCTAGTTTCAGACGAATATTTTTAAGGTTTTCCCTATGGAAGTCTATGTAAAAGATGTGGGCCCAGAGCGGAGACATTTTTGACTCCAATGCTATAATTTGAACAATCTTTGTAGAGGTCCATTAGATGAAGCTTAGTAGCAAATATCAAAGACCTTGGCCGTGCGGTTTCAGAGGAGACGATTTGTTTTTATGTTTTCAGTTTAAAAAGATCTATTTTGGCTAAATGTGCAACGGACCGAAACCATTTGAACAATTTTGAAAGGACTCCTGTGAAGTTTGGTCAAACCTAATCAGTGATTTAGGAGGAGACGTCGTTTGAAGAAATTGTTTACGGACGCACGGACGGACGGTGGCACGGTTGACGGACAAAATGTGATCACAAAAGCTCTCCTCGTCACTGCGTGACAGATGAGCTAAAAAGTCTTTACGTAGTTTATGACATCGATAACCCTGTTTAAGAAGTTTAGCAGTGGACAATTTATTACGAGTGTTGAAGTCAGTTACATGACCAGACACTCTCACAAATCGAATTAATTGCGAAGTATAAGCACCGTGTCATAGCGTGCCCCCCCCCCCCCCCCCCCCCCCCCCGAAGAATGGAATATTTTCAATCTCAATAAATATCGCGATTATCATAAATTTTGCAAGAAACATACCCCTCTATTATCGATTTTAAATTAAAACAAGAGGCCCATGGGCCACTATGCTCACCAGAGCTCAGGTGGGCACTGCCCAATAACAGCCATGTATTTTAACATGATATCATTTCAATCTACCAATTATAAAGTCTCCCAAATGAACCCCTATATCCAAATGAGCATCCATCTGGACTCAGTATCTAAAACATTAGGCCTTTTATTAAGTAGAGGGTGTAGGGCATGGACCCATTGGAGCCCTGGTTGGTATCACTAAATGCGTCTTATCATAAGGAATAAGAATATATATGGTGTAGAAGTGGAGATCTGTATACCGGAGTTATAAGGACTCGTAAGCCATGGAGGGGTTGGGGCATGTCCTGTTGATCCCAGGAACGCCCAAGTTTGTTGTCCCTATAAGGACCAAGAATATATATAAATGGTTTATGGGCGGGAATCTGAATGGTTTCTGATATATGGAGCACTTCTATGACGTGGAGAGGAGAGGAATGGCCCCTGTGACCCCCAAGTGGGTGTGCTATTGATAAGGAACAAGAACATATATGATTATGGGGTGGGGATTTGAATGGTTTCTGAAATATATGGCCCTTTAAAGTGGAGGGGTGGGGCACATTGCCCTAGCACAAAGTGACCCCCAGGTTGGCGTAACTGAATGAGTCTTATCATAAGGAACAAGAATATTATAGTTTATGGGTGGGGATCTGAATGATTTCTGAGATATATGGCTTTTAATGAAGTAAAGCAGTGGGGCATGACCCAGGCAGTCCAGATGACTCCCAAGCTAGTGTTATTTGATTGTGTCTTATCACAAAGAAGATAATTATATATGGTTAAGGGGTGGGGCTCTGAACAGTTTCTGAGATATATAGCCTTTTGTGAAGTGGTGGGGTGGGGCAAGACCCTGGCTTGACCCGGGAGACCTCCAGGTTGACGTCAATGAATGTGTCTTATCATAAGGAACAACAATATATATGGTTAGAGGTGGGGATCTGTAAAGTTTCCAAGATATTGGGTCTTTAATGAAATGAAGGGATGGGGAACTACTCTGGCACATCCTGGGGGACCCCCAGGTTAGTGTTTGGTTTGATTGATTTGCTGTTTAGCGTCCCCGTCAACACAGTATAGGTCATTTTGGAGACGTTGCTTCCAATTTTGTGGGACATTTACCCGACATTGAGATGAAATGACATCTCAAGCCCTGTCGCCCAATGAAACCAGTAGGGTTTATAAGCATGGACGGTCCGACTCACACCGCGGTTCCTGGACAGGCTTAGATCCTCTAAGCGGTTTACCAGTACTAGTGTGCGGACGGTTTCAGCTCTGCGTGGAAGCATCATGCAGCCCATCTATTTCTTCAAGTCCCGATGGGCGGGGGCGAAACCCAGGTTAGTGTCAATGAATGCATCATACCATAACAAACAAGAATATATATGGTTTTGGGGTGGGGATCTGAATGGTTTCTGAGATAGATGGCCTTTTGTGAAATGGAGGGGTGGGGCAAGACCCGACGCACCCAGGAAAACCCCCAAAATGGTGTCAATGAATGAGTCTCTTCATAAGGAACAATAATATATAGGGTCTAGGGGTGGGGATCTGTAAGGTTTCCAAGATATTGGGCCTTTTATGAAATGGAGGGGGTGGGGCACAACCTGGGGGACCCCCAGGTTGGTGTCATTGAATGCGTCTTATCATAAGGAACAAGAATATATATGGTTTTCGGGTGGGGATCTAAATGGCTTCCGAGATATATGGCCTTTTGTGAAGGAGATGGGGTGGGGAAAGGCCCAGGCACACCCCGGGAGACCCCCAAGTTGGTGTCAGTGAATGTATATTTTCATAAGGAACAAGAATATATAGGGTTTAGGGGTGTGGATTTGTAAGGTTTCCAAGATATTGGGCCTTTTATGGAATGGAGGGGGTGGGGCATGACCCCGGCACAACCCGGGGGACCCCCAGGTTGATGTCACTGAATGCATTTTATCATAAGGAACAAGAATATATACGGTTTTGGGGTGGGGATCTGGATGGTTTCTGAGTTATATGGCCTTTTCTGAAGTGGAGGGGGTGGGGCATGGCCCCGGCTTAACCTTGGGACCCCCATGTTGGCATTAAAGTATATGGCTGAGAGACAGTTACTCAAGGAACATTTCTATAAAAGTTTTGTCAAAATATCTGCAATAACTTGGCAGCAAATGCCATTTTTCAATTTTTCCCCATTATAAGTCTATGAAATTTGGGCTGAATCGGCCCAGTGGTTTCAGATGGATGTCGTTTGAAAGTGTTGATGCCAGAGGACGCAGACGACGACGGACAACTGCCTATAAGCACCCCGGAAGCCTTTGGCTCTGGTGAGCTAAAAACAAAACCTGTAAAGGCAAATATGGTGAATAGTTTCATAAAGTCTCAGCCTCCTAGAGCATATGCTTTCTGAGAAGATGAGTTTTTAAGTATTTCTTTTTTTTCATTTTGGTTTCCATGGCAACCACTGAGTCCATCTTATCATAAGGAACAAGAATATATAGGGTTTAGGGGTGGGGATCTCAATGGTTTCCGAGATAAATGGCATTTTATGAAGTGGAGGGGGTGGGGCATGTCCCCGGCACATCCCGGGGGACCCCCAGGTTGGTGTCACTTCATGCATCTTAGCATAAGGAACAAGAATATAATATAGTTAAGGGGTGGGGATCTGAATGGTTTCTGAGATAAATGGCATTTTATGAAATAGAGGGGGCAGGGCATGTCCCTGGCACATCCCGGGGGATCCCCAGGTTGGTGTCACTTAATGCATCTTATCATAAGGAACAAGAATATATATGGTTTAGGGGTTGGGATCTGTAAGGTTTCTGAGATATAAGGCATTTTATGAAGTGGAGGGACGGGGCATGGCCCCGGCACAACCTAGGGGACCCCCAGGTTGACATAAAAGCATATGGCTGAGAGAAGTTTACTCAAGGAACATGTTTATGTAAGTTTTGTCAAAATATCTGCAATATTTTCAGTTTTCCCCATTATAAGTCAATGGAAACTCTAAGTTGCCATAGCAACAAAACTAAAAGGCCAAATTTCATAAAAAAACACAAAACCTGTAAAGGCAAATATGGTGAATATTTTCATATAGTCTCAGCCTCCTAGAGCATATGGTTTCTGAGGAGATGATTTTTTAAGTATTTTTTGTCTATTTTTTTTATTTTGGTTTCCATGGCAACCAACAAAAATGAGCAGAAGGCCTAAAATCATACGGCAGATAGTAGATCGCCTATGGAACATTTCTTTGAAAGTTTTGTCAAAATATCTGCAGAGGCTTGGCAGTAAATGCCATTTTTCTATTTTCCCCATTATAAGTCTATGGGCACTCTAAGTTTCCATAGCACCCAAACTAATGAGCCGATTTTCATTAAAAACACAAACTTTCAATCCCCCTGCCTAAGGATGCTACAGATGAAATTTGGGCTGAATCGGCCCAGTGGCTTCAGAGGAGATGTCGTTTGAAAATGTTGACGAAGACGACGCAGACGCAGACACAGACGCAGACGACGACGACGGACAACTGCCTATCCTATAAGCTCCCCCGGAGTCTTCGGCTCTGGTGAGCTAAAAAGCGGGGCTACGGTACCGGAAAAAATGCTTAATTTAGCTGAAGTTCTGTAGGGTAAATTGGCCTTTTCAAATCATTGAAGTAGATATTATCAATATTTAATAAAACATCCGTCGAGCTTAAAGCTTCAATGATTTCAGATTGGTTTTCAACGGAAAGGGACATGAAGTCGCTTTCATAACAAAACAAGAACAAATCAACCACAAGGGGTGCGCAATTCGAATCCATCAGAATACCTAGTTTGCTTTGATTATATTGGAGTTTAACGGCCCGTTCAATACCTAGTTTATGTTTGTATTTGAGTTTAACAGTCCAGTCAACAATATTTAGGTCATTTTTGAGCCGGCTAGTTTACCTATCCACACTTTTCCTGGGCAGGCTTATACGTAAGGGGCTAAGTTTTCGATCCCGGCAGGCATGGAACCCAATTCCTCCTGAACACCAGTCAGACGCGCATTCGACTGAGTTACCGAGGCCGGCCTAACTACAGTTTGTCTAAATGGCTTAGTACCAAATCATATATAACTATTGATCCATGAATCTTGATTTTCCCTAGCAAGACCTTATCAACATCAATATCTATGCAAAGTAAAATATTCCTAATTTTAGTAACCAAGACATGCTAGAAAAACCCAAGTGTTACAGGCAAAGGCGTCACGGACAACTTTTAAAGATTTAAAAAATAATTAGAAATGGTGTTTGTAAAACACTATGCCCCCAACCCTATGTTTGTCCATAAATGCCCAAATTTTCAAAAGGCCATTATCGAAAAAAAATCAGATTATTTTTTTCAAATGTTAATCAGGTGATGTACTAGTCATGTCAAGTTTTTAGGCAACAATTTAAATATATATTTAAATATCTTGCAACGAGAAAGAAATACAATTAAATGACCTGAACATGCAAAGGGCAATCACTCCCAACAAAATTTCATTAAACTGGTTGAAAATTTAATCAGGTAATCTCCTCCTCAGCCCATATCGGTATACCAAATTTCAAGGCCCTAGCTCATATACTTTATGAGATATCTTGCTAACGAGATTTCTATGTTCTTTAATTAAAAAGGAAATAATCCGAAAAGGGGAGATAAGTCAGATAAGAAAAAATACGGGTCAACTATTTTTTGCATGAGGAAACCATAGTATGAAATTTCAATACATAGTTCTTAAGTAATACTATGCACAGGAAATCAAATCAATTAAATGGCCAGAAATTGTAAAGGGCCATAACTCTTAACAAAATTTCATTAAATTGGTTGAAAATTTAATCAGGTAATCTCCTTAGTCCCAATCAGTATACCAAATATCAAGGCTCTAGCGCAGACTTTCGGATGAGTCTTTAAACCGAGGTCCCGTCTCCGTATGACCTTAGCTGTTGGTGGGACGTAAAACTTAAACACTCACTCAAGGCTCTAGCTCAACTACTTTTTCAGATATCTTGCTAACGAGATTTCTATGTTATTTAATTAAAGGGGAAATAACTCAAAAAGGGGAGCTAATTCGGAAAAAATACGGGTCAACAATTTTATCATGAGAAATCCATATATGAAATTTCAAAACACTAGCATACATGGTTATAAAGTTATGTTATGCATCAGAAAGCAACACAATTAAATGGGCAGAAATTGCAAAGGGTCATAACTCTTAAAATTTCACGAAATTTGTTGAAAACTTAATCAAGTGATCTCCTCCCCAGTCCCAATCAGTACACCAAATATCAAGGCTCTAGCTCAAATACTTTAAGATATCTTGCTAACGAGATTTCTATGTTATTTAATTTAAAGGGAAATAACGTGAAAAAGGGGAGATAATTCGGATAAGAAAAACAATATGGTTCGACATTTTTTCATGAGGAATCCATATATGAAATTTCAAAACACTAGGATACATGGTTATACAAGAAAGCAACATAATTAAATGGCAAGAAATTTCAAAGGGCCATAACTCCATTAAAATTCCATCAAGTTGCTTGAAAATTTAATCAGGTAATCTTCTCCTAAGTCCCAACCAGTAACAAATATCAAGGCTCTGGCTCCAATACTTTTTCAGATATCTTGCTAACGAAATGTCTATGTTATTTAATTCAAAGGGAAATAACTCCAAAAGGGGAGATAACTAGGATAAGAAAAAAAAACTTACTGGTCACTTATTTTTTTCATGAGGAATCCATATATGAAATTTCGAAACCCTGGAATACATAGTTATAAAGTTATGTTTTGCACAAGAAAGTGATACGAACGTACGAACAAACGGACAAGCCAGAAGCAATATGCCCCAAAACTTTTTCAAAGTTGGGGCAAAATGAACAACTGTAAAGGCATTGATCCCCTAACCTTTATTTTTCTGTGTGCAAAATATAATAAGATTCCTAATTAATCAAATATAATAAATGTAGGTAAAAAAAAGTTTTCTTAAGACCTACGAAGGGGAATAACTATGTAAGTATTGATCCCTGGGCCCTGATTTTTTGCCTAGCAACAACAACTCATTATCATCAATATCTCTGCAAAATAATAAGATTCCTAAAATTTTTAAACGGTATAGACAGGAAAAAACAAGTGTTATCAAACATATCTTTTTTTATAAGAATAAAGTGTAAAATGTCCAACCGTTACTATATACAGAAAGTAAGCAAAACATTACGTCTGCCTTGTTTGGCGCCAAAGAGCTGCCTATACTTCTAATAGGCTTTATGATATGTGCACCAATTGAAAAGAAACGGAATTGATACAATCCTCTCCAAAATATCACTGAGGAAAGAAGTCGAAACATGGAGATTGGTTTTAAACGGAAAGGGACATCATGAAGGCGCTTTCATAACAAAACAAGAACTAAAAGGGAACAACATACCTAAGGGAGGAAAGAATCAGAATCATCAACATGACAAACATTAAACAAGGACAAACGTAATAATTGAGTATTTTGTTATGTTGGTGGGGAGAGAGCACCAAAACCACCAACATAAAATACTCAATTAGGTAAAGAATTAAAACCACCGACATAAAACAGGCCAGTGTAGCCATTCTCATGCTAATAGCGATGAATCTGCATATCCGAGAAGGGCAAAACAGCTTGATTTTCAGGAAAATGCATAATAACAACAAAATAATAAGTAGAAAATTACAAATTTAATATTTTTTTTATTATTTACAAATGCTGTTATAGACAGTATATAGAATGAATGAACACTAAAGTCAACAAGTCATATTATGAAAATTAGTATTTACAGGGCTGTACTTATCTTTAAATTTGTTTACCGAAAACAGTAGTCTGTCGGTACTCCATAGAACAGCCTCAGTGAGGCAGTTCTATATGTGCCCAACAGCTATGCTTTATGAAATGCAATTTTAGAGCCCAAAGAGACGACACAATCATCAAGAAAACACGCCTAGATAATTTAGACCCCCTCAAACCCCACTTTTATATAGCAAAACTGGGGTTTACAGATTTATACATTATCTTTCTTATGGGTACTCGTTAGAACCGCCTCATCAAGGCGGTCCTAACGAGTACCCATAAGTTATGGTTTTGAGCAGAAACAAGAAAAATATTTTTCATCTGCAAATCTCGTCTTTTTTTTGTGGTAAAGTTTCAACAAAATTTGAATATGCATGTTTTCGTAATGAGACGGCGCCGTTCAGACTGTGTATGCGCAAGATGATCTAGGCTGACCCGAGTCTTCGTTAGTTAGTTGCGCGCATCTGCTATGATACACAGTGCCCAGCAAATATTAATTCTGCAAATACTTGTAAACCATTCTGAACTGAAAATCCCCACAACTTGACACTGACAAACAATTGATCCTTCCAGGTTTGGAAAAACAGTAAAATTCCTATATTAAGACCACATTTGGGACTGTTCAAAAGTGGTCTTAAAGACCACTTTTGAACAGCCCCAAAGGTGGTCCTTGACCAGAAGACGCTGTGGGCAGAAAACACAAAGACAGATTTAGTGCACCCTTCATAAAGCTTTTTAAAGCAGAATTAGTCTTAATTTTAGGTGGTCTTAATAACGGAATTTTACTGTAGGTTATTATGGAATTAAAAATCCCAATCACTCACCTCATTTCAAAATGTCACATAGCTTCTGTAAGTCATGCCATTTTTTTCCATGAAGCCTACCTGTTTTACTTAGTTTGGTAGGCGGCCACCTGGGCAACATTCTTGTCAATGTTGACCAAAATCGGCTTAGGAGTTTATAAGTTGCCATTATTTTGCTGCTTCTTTTAAGACCGCAAGCCATTTTGTTCATTAGAGCAAAACCATTTGTAATATAGATCACCTAAGCAACAGTCATGCGCAGTTTGAATGAAGTTGGACCAAAGGTATATAGGAGGTGTTGTCATTTAAAATTTATGTTTTTAGGTCTGGCAGCGCAGCTTGTTCACTTGACCTGAATTTAACCGTTGTGGAAAGGTGGCACCTACGTAAAATTCCTGTTAAGTTTGAATGCAATTGGCCTTGATTAGGAGTTGGCATTTAAAGCAACTTGTTGATGGCGGATAACGCACGACGGACGACGTACGATGCACAGTAACCGATCATAATAGCTCACCATGAGCACTTCTTGCTCAGTTGAGCTAAAGCCTCAAACCTGCATCACCTTATTTCGAAATGGATTCCTCCGATACATACTGAAGAAAACTCTGTTTAAGTAAAGTTAAATGTTTAAAACTATATACATTTCAGTAGCAGGGCCTATGCTGTTAAAGTACATGATGAACACTTCTTCGCTTGTCTAAAATAGTTCAGTCGCCATTATATTCCCATTACTGTGAACATTTTTGTAAATGTAAGAATTCTCCAGTGCATTCTTACTAGAAGTTTAAGTCATTTAGGGGATAACTGTATGAAAGTTTTCATTTGGGGAGGTAAATCGGCGGTTTTACGATCGGAAATTTCGTTTTACGCCGACGCGTCAATGGAGCCGTAATACGGAATTTGCCACCGCAAAACCGATGATTAACCACTCAAAAATGACAAGTTTCAACTTAACTATCCCCATTCTAATGCACTTTTATTTTGTACAAAGCGGCAAGCGCTGTGAGCTGCGTAAAACCAAATGTCAGCCAATGAAAAGCGACGTTACGTGATGATGTCGGGTTTCAGACTGTATTTTGATTCTTGGCGGAGAACAGGGGATCACATTCCCCGCCTGCCGAGCCGTTAGGAGAGGGTTAATATCACATTCAGGCGGGGAGTGTGATCCAGTGTTCTCCGTCAAAAATCAAAGTAACGAATTTGCTATACTTTTTGTACATTGTTGCAATGTTTTCCAAAGGATTTATTTGTTGCTGACGTCGTCAGAAGTACATAATTAAATGTGACGTCATCAAACGCGCCTTTCTTCACGCACTACGTTAATCATGGTGCTCAGTGGGAAAACGTTTTCGTCATGTTAGAATGGAAAAAAATGAAGTACAGTACCGAATGTATGAAAAAACAAAAGTCTTTATTTATTCATTTACTGGCTGGAAATTGTCGTGCATGAAATTATTTTGCTTAGCCTATATTTCTTATGGAATGGAGTAAATCCAAGGTGGCGGGCATCGAAATTCAGCGAATGCAAGCGCGAGATGGTAGATTTAAGAAATGAAATTTATTTTTCTGCAGTTCATAGTGGGTGCGTGCAAAATAAATGAGCCCCGAAGGCGTTCATGCAAACTTTGCTAGCGACCCACTGTCGTTCATACTTTCATGAAAAGCAGAAAAATTAAGTTTATATTTTATATTTACATTATTTGCCCCTCATCACTGGGCGAAAAAAATGCGTGTAGGGCAAACTTTTAAAGCTGAAAAAACATTTACACGCTGTTTTTCTACAATGAGCGGAGCAGCGTTGACGTCATCAAGCCCGTAGAGAACAATGGTTTAGAATGACGGCACTTAACGTCGCTGAAAATCATGTGATTTGATGCTTTCATGGAAGTATGAACGCAATTGCTTTCAGACTTTCCACTGGGAATGTAAATATATATTTTTGCCCGCGGGGTATATGGAAAATAATTACCATTGCGCTGTCCAATCAAAAGCCTGGAGATTTCTATACAGTATAACAAAACCGGATATACTGTTGCAAATTTTTGACATTATCCAATCATTACGAAAACACGCCTATACAAATACATTCTAAATTTTACCACCGGAAAATGAAAATTTTCAGATGAAAAATTGTGATATTTTTCTTATTTCTTCTCAAAATATGGATTGTGGGTACTCGTTAGAACCGCCTCATCGACCACCTTGGATTTACTCCATTTGATAAGAAATATAGGCTAATCGAGGCGGTTCTAACGAGTACCCACAATCTATATTTTAGAGCAGAAATAAGAAAATAAGGTTTACCCCTGCAAACCCCAGTTTTACTATATAAAAGTGGGGTTCAAGGGGGATCGAAATTATAAAGGCGTGTTTTCGTGATGATACGTCACGTTACATACGCAAATGCATTCGAACAAGTAATATTTACAAAGTGCATTCAACAAGTAACTGTTCATCATTTATCTTTGGTCCACAATAGTTGCATTTGTTCATTTTGCGGCCTGCGTTTCAACCATCATCAGTTGAAAGGTTCTCCCCTCCTACACTTCGGCTTTGGGTGGCTGTTCTGCGTAAGGCGGTGGGGGCTGGTATTCAGCGGGACCAGGCATGGCTGAGGGCTGATAGCCTGCCTGGTCATAACCCTGATGTTCGGGTACAGGGGCGCCAGCTCGGGTTACAGCTGAAATGCAATAAGATATAAATAAGAACCACCGGTTTCTGCACAAAGATGTATAAGATCATACACCACGGATATATGAGTGGGCATCAATCCAGTAATATCCCTATTTTGAACAATCTTATTAGAGGTCCACATGATGAAGCTTCATACCAAATATCAAAGACCTGAGCCATCCTGTTTCAGGCAAGAAGATTTTTAAAAGTATTCCCTATATAAGTCTGGCCCCGCGCAGAGCCATTTTTTTGCCCCAGGGCTATAATTTTAACAATCTTGGTCGAGGTCCACCAGAAGAAGTTTCATACCAAATATCAATGAACAGAGCCTTATGGTTTCAGACAAGAAGATTTATAAATATTTCCCTTTATAAGTCTATGTAAAACCAGTGGGCCCCAGGAGAGGGCATTTTTGGCCCAAGGGCTATAATTTGAACAATTTTAACAGAGGTCCACTAGACGAAGCTTCATATCAAATATCAAAGACCTGAGCCTTCTGGTTTCAGAGGAAAAGATTTTTAAAGATTTCCCCCATATAGATCTATGTAAAACCAAAGGGCCCCGGGGCGGGGGGCGTATTTGACCCCAGGGCTATTATTTGAACAATCTTGATAGAGGTCCACTAGGGGAAGCTTCACACCAAATATCAAAGACCTGGGCCTGGCTGCTTTAGAGAAGAAGTTTTTAAAGATTTTCCCTATATAAGTCTATATAAAACCAGTGGGCCCCGGGGCGGGGGCATTTTTGGCCCCAGGGCTATAATTTGAACAATCTTGATAGAGGTGCACAACACAAAGCTTCATACCAAATATCAAAGACCTGAGCCTCCTGGTTCAGAGAAGAAGATTTTTTAAAGATTTTCCGAAAAGAAGTCTATGTCAAACCAAAGGGCACCGGAGCGGGGGACATTTTTGACCCCAGGGCTATAATTTGAACAATCTTGATACAGGTCCATTAGATGAAGGTTCACACCGAATATCAAAGACCCTGGCCTTGTGGTTTCAGATTTTTTAAAGATTTTCCTATAAAATCTATGTAAAACCAAATGACACCAGGGCGAGGGCATTTTTGGCCCTAGGGCTATAGTTAGAGGTCAACTAGATGGAGCATCAAAACAAATATCAATGACCTTGGCGAAGAAGATTTTAAAAGATTTTCCCTATATAAGTCTGTAAAACCAAAGGGCCCCGGGGCGGGGACATTTTGGCCCTAGGGCTATAATTTGAACAATCTTGGTAGGGGTCCACTAGATGAAGCATTATACCAAATATCAAAGACCTGGGCCATGCGGTTTCAGAGAAGAAGATATTTTAAAGATTTTCCCTATTTAAGTCTGTCTAAAACCAAAGGGGGCATTTTTGGCCCCGGGGCTATAATTTGAACAATCTTGGTAGGTCCACATACAAAATATCAAAGACCTGGGCCATGCGGTTTCAGAGAAAAAGATTTTTTAAGTTTTCAGTAAAAAAAACTATTTTTGGCTCCTGTGACCTAGATGTGCAACGGACCGGATCCATTTGAACAACTTTGAAAGGGGACCATTCCTGTGAAGTTTGGTCAAAATCTGATCAGTGGTTTAGAAGGAGATGTCTTTGTTTGTTTGATTTGAGGTTTAACGTCCCCGTCAACACTGTAAAGGTCATTTTGGAGACGCTGCTTCCAATTTTGTGGGACTTTTACCCGACAATGAGATGAAATGACATCTCAAGCCCTGTCCCCCCAGTGAAACCAATAGGGTTTGTTAGCATGGACGGTCCGCCTCGCACCGCGGTTCCTGTGCAGGCTTAGATCCTCTAAGCGGTTTACCAGTACTAGTGTGCGGGCCGGATTCAGCTCTGCGTGGAAGCATCATGCAGCCCATATATTTCTTCAAGCCCCTATGGGCGGGGGCCGGACACAGGGAAATAAGGGAGGTAATACAGAGGAAAATATTAACTTCTCAAAAAGTCCAATTTAAGCCAAAAAACCTGAAAAATGAAGTACAATCATAATGTTAAATATTTTTTTTACCAATTGTTCATTATATATTCAAAATAAACTTGTAAAGCATCACATATAATAGCTTGCAGGTAAACTTTAACCGAATGCGGACGCCGACGCTGACGACGGACGCCCGGGGGTATGGCAATAGCTCCCCCTTACTTTCGTTAGGCGAGCTAAAAAGCAAACAAGCGTTTTGGAAAAAAAAATAACAAAATTTATTTACAAAGTATCTTTAACCTGTAGAAGTTAGAAAATTTAATGTACTTAGCTTGTTTAGAAATATCCTTGAATGGATCTATTTTCCTTGATCCCACAGAATTCACAGTCCGAAATGAAATATAATATCCTTTAACAATCCAACACAGAATTTAGAAACAACTTGTCTTAAAAACCCAAATTTCCAACCCTAAAGTCTAAACCCAAGGGAAAAATCAAGCTCTTTTATAGACCCTAAGATTTCTGTACAACATTCAAGAGGGCTGTGGAATAAAATCAGGTAATTTTCTAAAAATAATGCCACCCCGAACTTTCTGGAAGATTCTAAAGTACTTTCGCTTGTAAACAAGTTGTTTACCAAATAAAATTTATCTGCGACTCATTTCTTTCCAGAAAGTTCTTTTAGAAGAATAAACATGGTGTTATTAGCTCACCAGTGGGGTGAAAGTGGGAATCAGAAAAATAAATTCTTATGCATAACACTCCCCCTCTTCGAGGAAAAGAAAGATTTATACAATAAGGCTTTCTTCTGCTTTAAGAATAATACAATATTGAACATAGCATATAAAATTACATGTATCTACAATCCACTTCAGTATGAAAGACAACCACATTCCCGACTCTGCTCAAGCTCTTGAAAGGGCATCAGGGATAATGTTATCCCTCCCTCTGATATGCCTTATGTCTAAATTATACTCTTGTAGCATAAGACTCCACCTGAGCAACCGCTGATTTTTGTTTTTCATTTTATGTATTAAAGTCAGTGGATTGTGATCACTGAAAACAACAATCGGTGCAGCAGTAGGAGTAAGATTAACTTCGAAATGTTGCACAGCAAGAATCAGAGACAAGCACCCTTTCTCTATGGTAGAGTAATATCTCTGATGCTTATTAGACTTTTTGGAAAAGTAGCAAACTGGATGATCCACACCATTTTCGTCTTCCTGCAACAAAACACTACCTGCAGCTACGTCACTAGCATCTACAGCTAGCTTAAACTCCTTTTCAAAGTTTGGTGCTAAGAGACCTGGTTCACTCCTGAGTATGGCTTTAAGCCTATCAAAAGCATTTTGGCATATGTCATTCCAATGGAATTTTGTTCTTTTGCTGAGCAAATTTGTCAAAGGCTCAGCAATGACAGAGAAATTATTACAGAACTTTCTGTAATAACTAGTCATACCAAGAAATCGAATCAGCTGTCTTTTGCACGCGGGTACGGGAAAACTTGAGATAGCCTCAACTTTAACATCAATGGGTTTCATATGACCTTGACCTACAACATGACCTAGAAATGTCAAACTTGCATGGCAGAATTCACTTTTAGCCAGATTGATTGTCAATTTGGCATTACTCAGTCTATCAAAGAATGCTCGAATAGTCCGAAGATGTTGATTCAACTGATTGTAAATGATAGCGTCATCAATATAAGCACTGCAGCCTTCCAGCCCTGCAATTACCATGTTTATTAAGCGCTGAAATGTTGCCGGAGAGTTTTTCGTTCCAAATGGCATGATTTTATAGTTAAACAAGGCAACGCAAGCGTAGCATCCCCTCGCAACTGCATACCATTCATTAACATGAAAATCCATTGTGACCTTGACCTTTGACCCCTGACCTTGAAATTCAATAGGGTTCATCCTCTGTACATGGTGAACATTTGTGGAAGGTTTGATGCTTCTACGATGAATACTGTAACTGCATACCATTCATTAACATGAAAATCCATTGTGACCTTGACCTTTGACCCCTGACCTTGAAATTCAATAGGGTTCATCCTCTGTACATGGTGAACATTTGTGGAAGGTTTGATGCTTCTACGATGAATACTGTGTCTTCTATCCTGCTTACAAGGTTTTCAAGGTCAAGTCCATTGTGACCTTGACCTTTGACCCCTGACCTTGAAATTCAATAGGGATCATCCTCTGTACTTGGTGAACATTTTTGGAAGGTTTGATGGTTCTACGATGAATACTGTGTCGTCTATCCTGCTCACAAGGTTTTCAAGGTCAAGTCCATTGTGACCTTGACCTTTGACCCCTGACCTTGAAATTCAATAGGGTTCATCCTCTGTACTTGGTGAACATTTGTGGAAGGTTTGATGCTTCTACGATGAATACTGTGTCGTCTATCCTGCTCACAAGGTTTTCAAGGTCAAGTCCATTGTGACCTTGACCTTTGACCCCTGACCTTGAAATTCAATAGGGTTCATCCTCTGTACATGGTGATCATTTGTGGAAGGTTTGATGCTTCTACGATAAATACTGTGTCTTCTATCCTGCTCACAAGGTTTTCAAGGTCAAGTCCATTGTGACCTTGACCTTTGACCTTGAAATTCAATAGGGTTCATCCTCTGTACATGTTGAACATTTGTGGAAGGTTTGATGCTTCTACGATGAATACTGTGTCGTCTATCCTGCTCACAAGGTTTTCAAGGTCAAGTCCATTGTGACCTTGACCTTTGACCCCTGACCTTGAAATTCAATAGGGTTTATCCTCTGTACATGGTGAACATTTGTGGAAGGTTTGATGCTTCTACGATGAATACTGTGTCTTCTATCCTGCTCACAAGGTTTTCAAGGTCAAGTCCATTGTGACCTTGACCTTTGACCCCTGACCTTGAAATTCAATAGGGTTCATCCTCTGTACATGGTGAACATTTGTGGAAGGTTTGATGCTTCTACGATGAATACTGTGTCTTCTATCCTGCTCACAAGGTTTTCAAGGTCAAGTCCATTGTGACCTTGACCTTTGACCCCTGACCTTGAAATTCAATAGGGTTTATCCTCTGTACATGGTGAACATTTGTGGAAGGTTTGATGCTTCTACGATGAATACTGTGTCTTCTATCCTGCTCACAAGGTTTTCAAGGTCAAGTCCATTGTGACCTTGACCTTTGACCCCTGACCTTGAAATTCAATAGGGTTCATCCTCTGTACATGGTGAACATTTGTGGAAGGTTTGATGCTTCTACGATGAATACTGTGTCTTCTATCCTGCTCACAAGGTTCCGGACAGACACACACACAGAAACACGGACACACAGACACACGGACACACGGACACACACACGGACGCACGGCACCGATGCTATATCCCCATTCGCAACTTTGTTGCGAGGGGATAATAATCCGTCTGGTGTAGTTAATGCCAACACCTCATTTGCTCTGGAATTTGCCAAATCCTCTCAGAAGGTCGAATTTAGTTATGTATTTGGCATTCCCGATGTTATCAATGCAGTCATCTATTCTTGTGATTGGAAAGCTATCTGTTTTACTTAAGGAATTAACTTTCCTAAAATCAGTGCACATACGATATGTCCCATCAGGTTTTGGTACAAGAATACAAGGAGAACTCCATTCACTTTGGCTTGGTTCAATAAAGTCATTGTCTAATGGATACTGAACTTCTTCTTTAAGATATTTTTGTTTCATGGGATTCATCCTGTATGGATGTTGCTTTACAGGTTTAGAACCATTTATGTCCACATCGTGAAATATTTTGTCTCTCCGTTTTGGAATGTCAGGAAATAAGTGTTCATATTAAAAGTCAGCTGTTTCAGTTCATTCCGCTGATTTGGCTCTAGATGTGACAGTTTCTGGTCGAGATTCCTCAGAATGTCAGAATTGTGAAGTTTTGATGATGTGGGATCAGATTTCACTGAATTAATATCTTCACAGTCATTGGCACATGAATTAAGTGGAACAGGGCTAACTAGATTGACTGATGTTAAAGATGCATTGTCCCTATTAATGTATTCCTTAAGTATGTTAATATGACACAGCTGCTTTAGCTTGTGCCTCCCAGGAGTGTTTATTATGTAGTTTACGTCACTGATCTTTTTGTCTACAGTGTATGGACCATAATACCTGGCTTGCAAAGATTTTCCAGGAATAGGCAAAATAGCTAGTACCTTATCACCTTGTTTAAAATTCCGTTCTTTTGTCCCTATGTCATACAGTTGTTTCATTTTTCTTTGGGCTGACTGAAGATTGTCCGAGCAGCCTCACAAGCTTTTGAAAGTCTAGTTTTGAAATCCGACACATACTGAAGTAAATTCAAGGAATTGTCCTTATTAGAGAGAAACGTCTCTTTCAGAAGTTTCAAAGAACCACGAATAGTATGGCCAAATACTAATTCAAATGGACTGAAGCCAAGAGATTCTTGCACGGATTCTCTAACAGCAAATAAAAGCAGATGGATGCTTTCATCCCAATCCTTCTCTGTGTCAAAGCAATATGATCTTATCATGTTTTTCAATGTTTGATGGAATCTTTCAAGGGCGCCTTGACTTTCAGGATGATAGGCCGATGACTTATACTGTACAATGCCTAGCCATGCATAACTTGTTGAAAAATTCCAGACATGAAATTTGAACCTTGGTCTGACGAATAGATTTGGGAAGACTAACAAACGTGAAAAACTTCAGTAAGGCCTTGACGATTGTTTTAGTTTCGATATTTCTTAGTGGAATGGCTTCAGGAAAACGTGTGAAAGCACACATAATAGTCAAAAGATATTCACAGCCTGACTTAGTTCTGGGCAAGGGACCCACACAGTCTATAATTATTCGACTGAAAGGTTCATCAAAAGCAGGTATAGGCTGCAAATGAGCCTTAAGTATAGTCTGATTGGGGTTTCCTACCATTTGGTATGTATGACAGGACCTACAATGCGGAGAAACATCTGATATTAACCCTGGCCAATAAAAATGATTAAGAATCTTGTGATAGGTTTTATTTACACCTAACTGTCCTGACATGGGAGTTTCATGTGCTAAGTTTAATATTTCGGGACGGTAAACTCGTGGAACCACTATCTGGTGGTTAACAGTCCACTCGTCTTCTGCTGAGACGTCTGGTGGACGCCATTTTCTCATAAGAATGTCATTTTTGAAATAATAACAGACTGGGACCCGAGATACTTCCTGCTCATCTAAAGCCCCTTTCAAACAAAGGCGAAATTTCAGATTCCGTGTGCTGTTCTATAGCTAGATAAGACCCGGACATTTTGTCATGGCCTAGATGCAAAGATGAGTTATTCTCATGAAAATCTGTCTGCTATCAGACAGGCTTGAAGACAGAGACCGTGTTATCTCGTCATTAAAAGATTGACCCAAAAAGGTATCAGTGAAATCAAAATCCTGTTTTCCATCAGTTTGTTTGGCCTTACGTGCCATAGCCCTTGTGACTGCACATGGCGGATAGAGATCAGGAATTCCCTGCTCAATGGGATCAGGCGGTTGGTCTATGCAAGGATTTGAAGTCAAAAGGGGGTTTACCACAACCTTATCTCCAGCTAAGTCATTGCCTAGCAATAAATGAACACCTTTAAAAGGTAAAGAAGGTCTAATGCCAACAGCCACTGAACCGGATACCAAGTCTGATGACAAATAAACGTTATGAAGCGGAACATTAACAAATCCACATTCCACACCGTGACTAAGGACACTTTGGCCCAAAGATGTCTTCTCAGAAAAAGGCATAGCATCTGCTACATTGTAGAATAAGAGATTGAGAAGCTCTAGTATCTCGTAAGATTTTAATAGGGATAGGATGGGCATAACTGTCACCATTTAGTGACACAAAACCATCTGATAATAATGGTTCATAAATCTCCGTAACTGAACCAGTCTCAGATAATTTGGTATCAGAAAGAGTTTCCTCCCGTACACAAGACTGTGGTTTTGGCCTTACAGAAGTCAAGCCTGTAGGCTAAAGTTCCTCCTGCTTTTTCTTTTCTTCGCTTTCATTTTAAACATTCATAGATCAAATGACCTGTAGTTTTGCAATAGTTACACAATACTTGAGATTGAGATAAGGTATTCTGGTCTTTGTTTTCACCAGAAGGTTTGGAAAAATTCAACCAGTCTCTCGTCGAGAAAAGACTTAATGTCTGAATTTATGCACCGTTTGAACTATTCAACAAGGACACGCTGTCTCAGTTTGTCATTGATCAGAGCCAACCTTTTTAGAAGAACACCATCTATCAAATAGCTGTTCTTTGGTTCGAGCAAATTCTACATGGGTATGGGAAATTTCTTTTTTACAATTCCAAAATTACTGCCTGTAAGCCTCTGGGACCAACTCATATGCCTGAAGAATAAGCTCCTTAACCAAATCATAGTCTGCCTTTCCGACAACAACGCTTTGCAAAAGTAAGGTCCAATGCTCTTTTTGGCCATTTTAAATTTCTGCAACTTTTTCAAAATGCAAAAAATACTTATCTACCTCTTTTTCCTGAAATAGAGGAACTCATATGATGTGCTTTGTGGCATCAAAGTAACTATCAGAGTCAAAAACAGGGGTAGGTTTCACCCTATCTTGACCCTGGAGTTCCTATTCCTTCAGCCTTAATTGAAATTGCCTTTCCCTTTCTTTTTCTTCAATACTTTATCTCATTTTTTCCTTTTCTTACATAATCCGTTCCTCCATTTCTCTTTGTTTTTCTCTCTTTCTTTCTTCCATTTCTCTGTTTTTCATCCTGTTCTGGTTTTTCTTTTCGAACACGTTCTTCCATTTCTGTTTTTCCCTCTCTGTTTCTTCCATTTCTAATCTTTCCATCTGCATTTGTCTCTGCATTTCTCTTTCTTTTTCTTTTTCTGGGTCTTCCATCTCTAATCTTAACTTTTCTAATTCAATTTGCCTTCCTATTTCAATTTGTCTCATTTGCAATT
This sequence comes from Lucinisca nassula, assembly GCA_963580285.1. Lineage (NCBI taxonomy): Eukaryota > Metazoa > Mollusca > Bivalvia > Lucinida > Lucinidae > Lucinisca > Lucinisca nassula. The sequence continues at coordinate 177,895,175 of OY757011.1, forward strand.
CAGTATGTGAGACCATAATGAGAGACAAAGCAGATGGATCAAAAAGTTCTTCATCAACCAAAAACTGTACCAAAATATTCTTAATTTCATTTTTTTTTTTCATACTTGTTTTGACAGCAGTGACCCCATAATGGGAAGCAATTTCTAGCAAATCTGTCCTTTTGGCCAGATTAAACAACTCCTGGGTAGGCTGAGCCAAAAAAGCTCCTAAAATCAAACGACATGTTTGCTTGCTTTTTGTTTGTTTTATAAAGTAATTATGATAATACAGATTGAGGTTAATTTGACAAAGTTTTTTTAAATGACAAGCCCAACTAGAAATTTCACATGAAACGACAAGTACTTTCTCACATGAAATGATAACAATCTTTTGAAGCAACTACCAAGTTTATATTTGATAAGAAATGACAATTACTTGCCTACAAATGAAATGTCAGTCCTAAAATGCTCAAGATGTTTTTATCCCGGACGAGCCCCCGATTTCTGTTACGAGCCAGTCGTAGCAGAAAGAAAAGGCAAACAAGCCTTTTGGAAAAAATTAGCAAAATTTATTTACAAAAGTATCTTTAACCCATAGAAGTAAGAAAATTAAATGGATTTTGGGTGCTCTTTTGGCCATCTCACAAAGGATGTGCTAACGAGTACCCATCACCCGTGTCTGGTGCAGGAATATAGGGAATACCGGAAATTTTGTATGAGGGGTTTTTCATTTTTTTTGGGACAAAACTTTCAAAATACTTGAATAGGCGTGTTTTCGTGATGTGTTTGGTAATGAATACTAACTCGTATGTTTTGTAGAATCTTACTGTAATTTGAATTGTTGTGTTATCTTGTAATATGATATTTCAGAAATAAAAGTTGAATAACAAAAAAAAAAAAAAAAAGAAAATTAAATGTACTTAGCTCTGTTTTGAAATATCCTTGAATGAATCTATTTTCCTTGATCCCACAGAATTCACAGTCCGAAATGAAATATAATATCATTTAACAATCCAACACAGAATTAAGAAACAACTTTTCTTAAAAACCCAAACTTCCAACTCCAAAGTAGAAGTAAAACAAAGATCATGAATCGATACAATTAACTTACTCCACCCACCAAAGACACCAAAGGGAAAGAAACACAAACATGAAGCGACAAGACCACAAAGGAAACCTAAACAAAGGATGGCCATAAGGACAGTTACTTTCCCACAAAATGGCCAAATGGCCATCCAAAATTAAAAGACACAAGTGATACACACAGTAAGTAGTAACAAACAACAACACAAACAAACCGTCACAGAAGAACCGCCCTGGAACGGTCAGCGGAAAGAACTCCACCGGGGGGGGGGGGGGGGGGGGGGGGGGGCTTAAATCGATTCTACGTGGCCACAATCCTCTCCCTTACCTCCGTCGCGATTTAGACAAATAACCTGTTCAGTCCGCATGAAGGCCTCCTAACTCATCAGTGCAACATCTCCGTGAACACAAATAATCAAAGAACCACAGAGGCGAGACAACGGTGAGGACTCCACAGCAAGAAACCACTGAAATGCTGAACCCAACGTCTGAACCCAAGAGAAGAATCAAGCTCTTTTATAGACCCTAACATTCCAGAGGGCTGTGGAATAAGATTAGGTAATTCTCTAAAAATAATGCCACCCCGAACTTTCTGGAAGATTCTTAAGTACTTTTCCTTGTAAACAAGTTGTTTACCAAATAAAATTACTCTTCGACTCATTTCTTTCCAGAAAGTCCTTTAAGAAGAATAAACATGATGTTATTAGGTCACCAGTGGGGTGAAAGTGGGAATCAGAAAACTAAATTCTTATTCATAACAATGATCCTGATTCGAATTGACCTAGACAATGTCAAGATGATCATTCTGAATAAGTGCGATTCTAAAATCGATTCTACGTGGCCACAATCCTCTCCCTTACCTCCATCGCGATTTAGACAAATAACCTGTTCAGTCCGCATGAAGGCCTCCTAACTCATCAGTGCAACATCTCCGTGAACACAAATAATCAAAGAACCACAGAGGCGAGACAACGGTGAGGACTCCACAGCAAGAAACCACTGAAATGCTGAACCCAACGTCTGAACCCAAGAGAAGAATCCAGCTCTTTTATAGACCCTAACATTCCAGAGGGCTGTGGAATAAGATTAGGTAATTCTCTAAAAATAATGCCACCCCGAACTTTCTGGAAGATTCTTAAGTACTTTTCCTTGTAAACAAGTTGTTTACCAAATAAAATTACTCTTCGACTTATTTCTTTCCAGAAAGTCCTTTAAGAAGAATAAACATGATGTTATTAGGTCACCAGTGGGGTGAAAGTGGGAATCAGAAAACTAAATTCTTATTCATAACAATGATCCTGATTCGAATTGACCTAGACAATGTCAAGATGATCATTCTGAATAAGTGCGATGATGATTGGAACAAAACTGTGGCCTCTAGAGCGTTAATAAGGTGTCCCTATGATTTTACCTACTGACCTACTTTTTGACCCCACATGCCCATATTCGAACTTGGCCTAAATATTGTCAAGATCATCATTCTTAGCAAGATTGATGATGATTGGATGCAAATGGTGGCCTCCAGAGTGTCCTAGATAATGTCATGATGATCATTCTGAGCAAGTTTAATGATGATTGAACCAAAACTGTGGCCTCTAGAGTGTTAACAAGAAAAGTTTACACACGACGGACGACGAACGACAACGCCGGACATCTCACGGTCACAAAAGCTCGCCATGACCTTCCGTGAGGTGAGCTAAAAATAGCAGACACTTTTATCTTTCTTTCTTTCTTCGTTGGTGTGGTTGGGTGAGGCAAAGGTGATGTGTATCTTGTGTCACTGGGGCGTCCAGCTGATATTGGCTTACTGTTGGGCAAGGCCTGCTGTCCCTGCAAATTCAGTTAACTAACCCCTAAAATACCAAGAAAAATTGCATATAGATATATTTTTGCTCCTTACGATAAGGTGCATTTATTGGGGGAACCGTTTTAGGTCCAGGTCATATGACCAAAATGGCCGCCATACCCATATATGGTAACACTCAAAGCTAAAAGCATCCGGCGGGTCGTGCACTTCAGCTGAAACACTGGTTACAATGGTATTTTGGGAGCCTTTCGGGTTTATTTTATCTAAACTGTTAATCAAACGTAGGCGAAATCCGAAGTACTTTGAGAACTTCTGTTCAGACATTTAGCGTCTCACATTTGATCCGTGCGAAGCTTGAACCCTCAGCAGTGATAAGACAATAGGCCCTTTACCACTAGCTCATAAAAGCCCATTAACCCGGGAGTGTTTAACTGCGCTAATTGCGTCTTTGCATGAACAAGGAGAGACTTACTAGTTCTTGTGACGATTATCCCCCGTGTCGGCACCGTGACGACCACATTTCTTGCCATAGCTCGACGTCTCATACATATACGGCAGCAAACCAGCAGCACGATGAGTAGTATGAAGAGTGGAATGGTTATGCCCACAACCACACCCGTAGAACCAGCGCTGTTGAAAGACAAGTGTATGAACAATCAAAGTACTAATGGGTCGGTTGTCTCTGAGTGTAGGTAGAAGCCTCCGTGGTGTAGTGGTTACGCTACTCGCCTTGTAAACCAGGGGTCGCAGGATCGATCCCGGGCTTCTCCAGACTTTCGGATGAGTCTTTAAATCGAGGTCCCGTCTCCGTATGACCTTAGCTGTTGGTGGGACGTAAAACTCAAAACAACTCACTCACTCTGAGTGTAGGCTGAGAAAAGGACCCTTTAATGTGACTTAGGCTGTTAACATTTACATTTATCCATCACGAAAACACGCCTATATAATTTTGACCCCCTTGAACTCCACTTTCATATAGTAAAACTGGGGTTTCCGGGGTATACCTTATTTTTCTTATTTCTGCTCTAAAATATAGATTGTGGGTACTCGTAAGAACCGCCTCGATGAGGCGTTTCTAACGAGTGCCCACAATCTATATTTTGAGAGGAAATAAGAAATATATCACAATATTTCATCATAAAAGTTTCATTTTTTCGGCGATAAAGGTGACAATGTGTTTGTATAAGCGTGTTTGCGTAATGCTTACTTTCCTGTTCTTTAAGCAAATTGTAGACCCTGATTCTGCGGCGTCTGATCTGGGTGTACACTGTTCGCAAAGCCCATTCCGTGATTCCAGTCCAGATTCCATAGAAGATCCTATTACAAAACACGCTGACCTCACAGCGCTAAAATTAATGCGGCTATTATCTATAAACAAACCGTTGCCTGGATTTCAAATCAATAATAGTCATGTGAACTTTAGCACTGGATAATTGCTGTGCTTAGTAACTTTGGATCGACTGCCAAAGAAAATATGTAAAATCTACACGGGTTCCTCGAAAATCAGCCCGTGTTGCTAACAATTTCTCTTGCTGAGAAGGCAGAGCGTTCTGACTGCTTTCATTTACTCTGACCACTGTACTTTTGGGTTGGTTAGGTCTTGCATGCTTTTTCTCGCAACGATATGGAAACATTTCAGTTTTGTTCAGAGTGCTATTGAATCGTGACAGAAATGATGCAGATACATGTTGAAATAAAAGCGCTGCAAGCACTGTATCATACCCGCCACTAGACTTACATCAGGCAAGAACCATAAAAATGTTCTATAAAAGGGTTATCCTTTGGAAGCAAGGAATACACCACAGAACTGAAATATATGAAGTGCGCATGTTTTTACATGTAAAACTGCCAAAAACGAATTCAAATGGAATTCCCTAAATAAACTTGACACGCATACATGACAATTGAAGTTTTTCACGCATACATGACAATTGAAGTTTTTCAAAGTTCAACGCATCATAGCTTCAAAAGAAAGTAAACCAGAATTACAGTTCTTATTTTCTACAGAACCCCTCATGTGTCGTGTGAAGTTTATTGAAAATATCTCAAAACAGTTCCCTGTTTACAGAGAAGATACAAAAATATCACAGAAAACATTTATTTCAATGTTCAAAGAGCCATAACTTAAACTTAGCTTAGCAAGACTTATGGTTCTGCTCCTCCTTCTTCTTCTTCTCCTTAACTTAGTGCCACAGTAAATAATTTTGACAACTTTGAAAGATAGTAAAAGGGAAGGAGAGGATAATATTGGCTGAGCCTACATGCAATCCTTTGACATTTGTAAGTATATTTGTTGTTTTTGTTTGATTTGACGTTTAACGTCCCCGTCAACACTGTAAAGGTCATTTTGGAGACGTTGCTTCCAATTTTGTGGGACTTTTACCCGACATTGAGATGAAATGACATCTCAAGCCCTGACGCTCAATGAAACCAATAGGGTTTATTAGCATGGACCGTCCGCGGTTCCTGTACAGGCTTAGATCCTCTTAAGCGGTTTACCAGTACTAGTGTGCGGGCCGGATTCAGCTCTGCGTGAAAGCATCATGCAGCCCCCCCCCCCCCCCCCCCCGATAAGGGCGGGGCGCTTTCTTGTTATGTACGTGCCATGCTTATGAGAAAAGTTTTGTTCTTCGAATGTCAACATATGGAATTATTATTGTTAGATTACATGATTGATTGTTTTGTGTTAACGACACGTCAACCCTTGTTGATCATTTTGTTTCACCCCCCAGAGAAAGGGAGAAAAGAGAAAGAAGATACAGCGGAGGAGATAAAAGTGAGGGACAGAGAACTAGAAAATGACTGGAAGTGAAGAAACAGTCAGACAGTTGCAATCTTTAGATATTGAAATGCTATTTTTCAGAACGTCATTGTTGTCATAGATCTCTACGAACTCTAGACTAATAAAGCGCGTCAATCTGCATCATTTTGTTGGTTTTTGTATTTGTAAAAAGTAAGAAACGCACGATTTATCTCAAGTTGAATTTGTTTTTCACGTCCCCGTCAACACACATTAGGTAATATTGGGGTCGTTGCTTCCAATTTTGTGGGATTTTCACTCGACATTGAGCTGAAATGACATCTCAATCTCTGCCGCAAGCCGACTCGCACCCCTTTGCCTGGGCAGGCTTAGAGCTTCTAGCCAGCAGGTTTACTAGTACTCGTGTGCCGTCGGTTTCAGCTCTGTGTGGATGCATCATGCAACCCAATCTATTTCTCCAAGCCCTGATGGGAGGGGGCCAGTCTAAAGTTGAATGTTAGCGAGGTTCAGCATTGTTGATTAACCCAATTTCGTACCAGAAACCCCAAACTGGTAATTGGCAAACAGTGAAGGCCAAGATCAGACGCCACAGCAGAATGCGGCGTCTGATCGGGGCCTACACTGTTTGCAAAAAGTTTAGCCATTATCCAAATAGTTTTTGAAGAAAACACGACCCGACACCCCTAAATTTTGGAATGGACTCTTGCTCTATATATAAGGAGGAAGATTCCATTTTGTAAAAACTGACATAGATTAGGATGTTGGGCCCGAAAATGGAGCATGGGATTTCAGCCACTTAAATGCAACATTATGCAAATAACTAGGAAAAGATCTAATAAAGTTGAGGCTTCTTACACCTCAGAGGGAACAGTCTTCGAGAATGTGGACCCCATTAAATACCTGGAGTGACAATCACACACAAATTGAGATGGAATACTCATCTGCTCATATTAGCAACATGTGAACAAAGGCAAATAGAACGCTTGGTTTCCTGAGGCGAAATCTTCGATGTAAAAGAGGCAGCATATAAATGTCTTGTTCGCCCAATCTTGAAATATGGTAGTTGTATCTGGGACCCCAGTGGAGTGGTCCTACACGAAGAAATTGAGAAAGTTCGGAATGGAGCTGCTAGATTTGTAACAGGCAATTACTGCTTTGAAACTGGAAGCATCAGAATCAGAAGGTGAAACATCAAATGACAGTCATACAGCAGGAAGCATGACTGGAATACATATAAAATGAGTCTCTCAAGAAAAGGAGAAAAGACAGTAGGCTCATACTTTTATATACAAAGGTCTAAAGGGCGCTGCCAGCATTCCAACAGATGACCTTGTTCCCCCAGCAAGACGCTGTAGAAATCAGCATTCGTTGGCGTTTCAGACCCTTACTGCAAGAACTACAATAAAAAGAGTCGTTCTTCCCCAGAAATATTAGAGTCCTCTCCGATTTGATTATTTGCTGAAGATTGTGTAGCTAAATTTACTCCACACAGGTCCTGGTGTATGAGTGTCATTTGACGTGTCACCAGTAACAATTCTGATTCTGAAGTATACGTTCAACGGAACTTCCGAAGCAACTTACATTTCATCCGCAGGACAACAATCATGTGGGCAACAACTGGTCCAGCAAGTCTTGGTCTCCTCCCCTAGTCCGTAGGGACCAGTGCTGTATGTACACTCCCAGTGAGACATTCTGCTAAACAAAACACGTGTACGTTAGCTTACAAATCAGAGACTGACAATGTCCACGAACATTATAAGAGCCGGGGCACAGTATTTCCTACAACTCACATGTGCGCCCACCGCAAGAATCAGATCAGCCTGCGCATCCATATAGTCTAACCAGAGACTTCTCTTGCTGCATGAAGAAGAATTGGGCCCTTAGCTATCCTTAGAGCGCACAAAGAAGCCTCTGATCCGCGCAGTCTGATCAGAGGCTTCGTTGAGCGCACATGTTTTATTGTAGGTTTTGTCGTGCTAGAAAAGTAATTTTAAAGGCGAGAAGTACACCTTTTCGATTCTCTGCATTTTTCAAGGGAGACAATTCTTTGGTTTCGTAATTGGTTTCTTATACTAAGCCTCTGTGAAGAAGGGGTCCTTTTCTGAAACGAAATGAATAGCTTTAGGGTCCTATTCATAAATGGAAGTACAGTAGAACTTCGATGGCTCGAACACCGATGGCTCGTTTACCATGGCTGAGTCGAACCCGTTCTTGAGCCCCGAGGGAATTTCTCTTCATAAGAAATGGTGCGAGATAATTTAGGAGATTTTCGTCTTTTATCTTGCAAATGTATGCTGTGTGTACTCATTAGAATCGCCTCGATGAGGCGATTCTAATGAGTACACACAGCATACATTTTCATTACAGAACACCGAAAATATGTCCAAAAGTATCTCGTTATGTCCCCTGGAAGTAATCTCAGTGGCTCGAACATCCCCTGTCTCGAACAAATTTTCATGGTCCCAAAGGGGTTCGAGCCATCGAAGTTCGACTGTATTTGCTAATCATGAGCAAATGTAAGAATCAGGCCTAACAAGATTACGCCACAAACTATTTTAAGTTATCTCTACTGTGTATCTATATCCCTTAAAATTAACCCCAAAGGCCATGCACGAGGAAGTTTTGTATCACACCACCACGTAACAGGTAAACCAAACGAAGCTTGAACAACGACTGAAGCAGAACTTTATCGCTGGGTATTTTTTTTTTTTTTTTAAATAAATGTCATTTTGAAATATTTTCTTATTTTTAATCCCCCGCCGCGAAGCTTCCTGGTGAAGGTGTCACCAGTAAACATTTCTGATATGCAATAAAATATTAAACTATTAAAGCGGAGCGGGGATTATAGGAATTGTCTTTGTCCGTCTGACTGTCTGTAGGTCCGACTGTCCATCCATTCGTCCGCCCGTCTGTCTGTTCTCACGGATGTATACTTATGTGGCTATTTTGGGCAGGACTGATACTTTTGTGGCTAATTTTGGCCACATAAAAGAATGTGTGTAACGGAATAAACCCCATTCAGTTACATTGATTCTATCCATTGTCATAGCCACCTAACTATCCATTTGTTAGTGCGTCCGTCTGTCCGTAACACTTTCTTGTCCGCCCCATATCTCCTAAGCCCTTTAAACTTTGCTCGGTGAGCTGATGTGCAGAGCCCATAAATAAACCATGCCGACTCAGGGTCAAGTTCACAGTTGAAGGTCACGTGTTTGAAACTTTGAACTTGTGTCCGTTCCATATCTCCTTTTCCCTTGGAAGGATTTTCATTAAACTTAGGTCAATTTTATTTTGTTTGTTTAATTTGAGGTTTAACGTCCCCGTCAACACTGTAAAGGTCTTTTTTGAGGCGTTGCTTCCAATTCTGTGGGACTCTAACCGACATAAACTTTGGCCAAATATTCTTTTCAGTGATGTGCAGAACCCATAAATGAACCATGCCAACTCAAGGAAAGAGTTTGAAACTTTGAATTTTGTATCAGTTCCATATCTTTTTTACCCCTGCAAGGATTCTCATTAAACTTTAATCAGTTATTCCCAATAAATGAATCATGCCGACACCTGGTCAAGGTCACAACATTGGAAGGTCTTGTGTTTGAAACTTTGAATTTTGTGTCCGTTCCATATCTACTTTACCCTTCAAAGGATTTTCATTAAATTTTGGTCAAGTATCCCCCTCAGTGAGCTGTTGTGCACAACCTATAAATGAACCATGCTGAGTCAATGTCAAAGTCGCATTTGAAGGTCACGAGTTAGATACTTTGAATTTTATGCCCGATCCATAACTCCTTTACCCCTGGAAGGATTTTCATTAAACTTTGGTCAAATGTCCCCCTCAGTGAGCTGATTTGCAGAACGCATAAATAAACCACACAGACTCAATGTCAAGGTTGAAGGTCACGAGTATGAAACTTTGTATTTTGTGTCCGTTCTATATCTCCTTTGCCCCTGGAAGGATTTTCATTAAACTGTCGTCAAATACCCCCCTCAGTGAGCTGATCTGCAGAGCCCATAAATAAACCATGCCGACTCAAGGTCAAGAGTTTGAAACTTTAAATTTTGTGTCTGTTCCATATCTCATTTACCACTGGAAAATAGAAGTGAAGTCAATGATCAGGAATCGGTACAATTAACCAAGAGCTCCCATCAGAGACACCAAAGGGAAAGAAAACCAAACATGAAACAACTAGAGCCTAATGGAAACATCACTAGCAGAAAGCCAAAAGGACAGATACTTTCACACAAAATAGCCAACTGGCTATCCAAAACAAAATATAATGAGCGATATACACACACACAAGGACAAGCCATAACAAAAATTAACCGCGACAGAAGAACCGCCTTGGAACGGTCAGTGAAACGAATTCCACCGTGGACACAAACCTCACCCTTACTTCAATCGCGATTAAGACAAATAATTTGTTCAGTCCGCATGAACTCCTAACTCATCAGTGCAACATCACCGTGAACACACAAATCAAACAACAACAGAGATGAAACAACGGTGAGGCCTCGACAGCAAGAAACCACTGAAACACTGGATTTTCATTTAAGTTTGGTGAAATATCCCCCCTCCGTGAGCTGATGTGCAGAACCCATAAATAAACCATGCCAAGTCAAGATCACGAGTTTGAAACTTGGAATTTTATGTCCGCTCCATACCCTCTTTACCCCTGGAAGGATTTTCATAAATATCCTCATCAGTGAGCTGATGTACAGAACCCATATATAAAGCATGCCAAGGTTGAGCCTTGATACAAAGTGCGGCGGCGGATTTGGCTGTCCCTCAGATTGCTTTCTTGTTCATAAGAAAAATATCAAAAATTTGTTGTCTGCTAAATTAGCTAAATTTACACGATTTTAATGTATTGGTATGGTGGTTGAATAGTAACTAAACTCAAAATCTGAATTACCCCACACAAATCCCCGTCTGTGTTCACTGAACCATGAAATGTAGCTCTGGTCAACCAGTTGAATGATACTGTTGTGAAGGAATCACCTCCAACATTACCAATGAACTTCAAATATTTATATTTAATGATTCAGGTTAAAAATAAGGAAAAGTCCCTTGGTGTTAGAAAAATGCATTTGATCGTCCTAAGTTGCAATTTTGTTTCGAAAAATGTTTACACACATCACTTCAGACATCCTTCGGTCTACCTAGGAACAAATTGCAGTGAAACGATAACCAAAGTTAACTTTCAAAATACACTACAGTGTCATGCTAAGCTACCCCATCCACTTTTAAAGGCCTGTAGCTCGAAAAAAAAAAAAAAAAAAAAAAAAAAACAACCTTGCGCGCGATCAGGGGTATGCCATAATAAACTTCACACGTTCGGCTGTTTATGCACCAGTCATTTGTAACCACTCCGCCCCCGCCCATAGGGGCTTGAAGAAATATATGGGCTGCATGATGCTTCCACGCAGAGCTGAATCCGGCCCGCACACTAGTACTGGTAAACCGTTTAGAGGATCTAAGCCTGTCCAGGAACCGGGGTGCGAGGCGGACCGTCCACGCTAATAAACCCTATTGGTTTCATTGGGCGACAGGGCTTGAGATGTCATTTCATCTCAATGTCGGATAAAAGTCCCACAAAATTGGAAGCAACGTCTCCAAAATGACCTTCACAGTGTTGACGGGGACGTTAAACCTCAAATCAAACAAACAAACATTTGTAACCACTGCCCCCCCCCCCCCCCCCCAACCTACGGGGATAGCGGGTACAATGACTTTTCACTTTTCACAGCCCTGCCAGAAGCCCTGCACTGCGGGGGACCTCCAGAAGGTCAAAGCCCCGCTGTTTATAATAGTTCATTCCACTGGGGGTATATTTGCCTAATATCAAAACCCCTGCATTAACCCGGCACTGCAGGGGAACACTGAGGGTAATTACCCCACCCCTATGCACAACATTTTGAAAAACACATACCTGCGTACCAGCACGTTTAACCCTTACCATGCTGTTCACGACAACCCATATCTTTGCAAACAGTGTAGATCTTGATCAGAGAAGCCATCTGATCTGGATCTACACTGTTTGGCATTTAGTTTATGAATTTGTAGCAATAAATTATATCAAGTGATCTGATTGGTTCAAAGTCAGAAATGGGTGCGGCTAAACTGAATATTCAGAAAGAGAAGGGTTAAAAGAGTTAATTCGTATCTACATCTTTATTGGGAAATATTTCAAATATATGCTTATGCTTGCATCATCCATCCTGTGCTGTTAGTTCACGCTTGCAAAAAGCAATTTCCAACTATTAAAGTTATTACACATTACAAAATCACGCCTATACTTATACATTGTAAACTTTACCTCTGGGAAAAAAATCGATTTTTTAGATAAAAAAAATTGTGATATTTTTCTTATTTCTGCACAGAATATAATTAGGGGTGCTCGTTAGGCGGTTCCAACGATCATCCACAATCTATATTTAAGAACAGAAATAAGAAAAATAAGGTTTACCCCTGTAAACCCCATGTTTAGTATATAAAAATGGGGTTCAAGTGGGGGGGGGGGGGGGGGGTCTAAATTATATAGGCATGTTTTCGTGATGTTTTCCACATTTTTGCAGACATCATGGAGAAAGTCAAAATAAAAGTGAGAAATGTAATACTTTTAACTGGCTTCTGATATACAAGTGAATTATATGTAAAGGACCGTACTAACAACCCAATTTCAGAAAATGTGTTCATCAAAAAGGTCAAATACGGTGCACAAATATATAGAGGATTTCACATAAGTTGTCGTGTATTATTGAATTTATTAAACGAGTAAAGGAAAATGCATAAACTACGAGGCTTTGTCGAGCCTTTTGAGGGATAAAATGCGAGGCTTTGTCCCTTTTCCTCGAGTTTAATAAATTCAATAATACATGAGCACAAATGCAATATTCTATTTATCATATGACATTTAAAACGCATTTTAATCACGGTAGTTTTTACCAAAATGTCAATATTCCGCCCTTAATAAACGCGACGTCGTTAAGGACGTCGCACATGTAACGTAACGGGGCGTATCTAACTAATTTGCATATTTTATCCACTAGCGGATTATCAAATTTATTACATGACGTTATTAAATTCTCGGGCGCGACGTCATATGATAAAATGTTATTACATTTCTCACCATAGTTTATTACATTTCTCGTCGCAGACATTGCGACAAGAAATGTAACAAAAGTGAGAAATGTAACATGTTATTACATTTCTCACTTTTATTGCATTTCTTGTCGAAACATATAACCATTCCAACAGAGTCGTGGGAGCAAATTGCACAGGACAGAGCAAAGTGGAGAGGTCGTGCCAGTGAATACGAGGCAAAAAGAATCAGTGAAGCTAAGCATGCAGAAACGTGCACAGCGTAAAGCAAGAGCTAAGGCATCACCAACAGAGCTGTCTTCCTCTAGCCTCTGTTGCTATACCTGCAGCTAGAATTGCTTAGAACACACAAACAGTAACATATCTCAAAGGTGATTAAGATTGGCCATTGTCAGTAATGGCAGACGACCTATTATTGTAGTACTGAGCCACCCAATGCTACATACAAAGTTTCAAGACAATTGACTCAGTGGTTCTGGTTTTTTTTTTTAATTTTTAACCATGTCTGCGTATGACGGCCATCTTGGTTATGTGATGTTCTCCCGCCCAGTGATTTCAGAAAAGACATTTGAAAAGGGATTGACAAACAGACGACGGAGGCCAACCAGCTGGAGCGTTTCGCTCGGGGGGTGGGGGGGGGTGGGGGGGGGGAAGGCTAAAATTATATATGATATTGTGTCATTTGTGTAAGTTGAAAATATCCCTTCAGGGAAGTCGAAACATGGAAACACTGCTAAAGTCTATCTTTTTTCTTATACGGAGTCGGTCACATTTGGCCATTACCTCATTCTTTACTGGGGATTACCACCATTCCATCGCCCCACGCCTATCGGGGCTTGAAGAAATAGATGGGCTGCATGATGCTTCGACACAGAGCTGAATCTGACTGCACACGAGTATTGGTAAACCGCTTAGAGGATCTAAGCCTGCCCAGGCAAAGCGGTACGAGTAGGACCGTCCATGCTTATAAACCCTATTGGTGACAGGGCTTGAGGTGTCATTTCATATCAGTGTCGGGTAAAAGTCCCATAGAAATTAAAAGCAACGTCTCAAAATGACTTATACAGTGTTGACGGGGACGTTAAACTAAACCTTAAATCAAACAAATAACCACCATTCCACGGTTATCTCATGTGTACCACATTTTACGGTTGATCAGAAAATGGCGAATGAATTGCATTTCTCTGTTCGCGCCTGGCTTGGGTCACATGTGAAACACCAAGTCCAGGTTGTTTTGTCCGGGTTATCCGGTCTTTCGCCAACCTCTGATTTACGACCGGCTCGAAATAAGTGAAATAATCTTGAAAGGGCCGTAAAACCAAAGCGTAAGGAAAGAAACTGTACTTTTTTCTTTCACTTTTGTAACATTTCTCGCCGCAGTGTCCACAACAAAGTGTGTAGAAGCCTCCGTGGTGTAGTGTTGATGCTACACGCCTTGTAAACCAGGAATCGTAGGATCGATCCCGCGCTTCTCCAGAATTCGGATGAGTCTTTAAACCGAGGTCCCGTCTCCGTATGACCTTAGCTATTAATGAGACGTAAAACTCAAACACACTTATTCACTCACAAAATGTGTAATGTAACAGCCCTTTCAAATAGAGATTAATCGTTTTAATAAGGTTTGGGAGAAATAGCTATGAATCTGGTGCCCGTCCCTCCGTCCGTCCGTCCATCCGTACTAGCGCCCGGACAGGCACTAACGTCCAGATACCGGCCCCGATAGCTCAGTTGGTAGAGTGTCCGCTCCGGGGAACGGGAGGTCATGGGTTCGATCCCGGGCCGCGACATACCAAAGTCGTTAAAAATGGAACTAGCTGCTCCTCGCTTGGCACTCAGATTTACGGGGTAGAGCTAGGACTGGTCGACCCAGTGTCAGGATAATGTGACTGGGTGTGGTATCAGGTAATGTGTCTGGGACATGATACTTCAGTGAGGCAGCACCATAAAAGTGAGCATTGAGCTCCCTGTCGCAACCAGACACCGTCGTGATATGACTGAAAAATTGTTGAAAGCGACGTTAAACCCGAATTCACATGCACACACACACACACTAACGTCCAGACATTCAGATGGCCAAAAATGTGGACAGTTTTTTCCCATAACCAGTCATTTCTGAGTACAAAGGTGATTTAATTCGAAAAATTGACATTTAAGTGGCAAACAATTGCTCAAAGGTGGCTTGCCGCGTAAGAGATTTTGCCACGCATTGCGAAAACACGCCTATACAAATACATTGTAAATTTCTCCGCCTAAAAATGACAATTTTCAGATGAAAAATGGTGATATTTTTTTCTTATTCCTGCTCAAAATATAAATTGTGGGTACTAGTTAGAACCGCCTGATCAAGGTGGTTCTAACGAGTACCACATTCTATATTTTAGAGCAGAAATAAGAAAAATAAGGTATACCCCTGTAGACCCCGGTTTTACTTTATAGTGGGGTTCAAGGGGTCAAAATTATATTGGCGTGTTTTCGTGATGGTGTGTAACTAGCCACATAAATGTCCATTCGTAAGAACGTCCGTCCGCCCGTCCGTATGTCCTTCTATCCATAAACAAGCCAGGGATGACAAAGACTCCCAACAGCCTTTATAAGAAAATATTACATTTTACACACTGTTGCTTTTCTCGTCGCAAATGCCTGAAACCAGAATTGTTATGAAATAAGGTAAGAAATTTAATTACATTTTTATTTGTTTACATCGCATTGGATTAGTATTTGGCTGTTTTGATGAATTCATATTACATGAAGACATTTTCTTAAATTGGGTTGTTCGTACGGTCGTGCACATCTTATTTCACGTATATGAGAAGCTAGTGAAACTGTTTACATTTCTCTCTTTTGTTTCGATTTTCGTCACTATATGTGCAAAAATGTGAGAAATGTAATAACTTTTTCAAATAGTTTTAAATCGCATTTGGCAAGCGTTTGGCCATTTTAATGAACTAAATAACTAAATACAGACAAACCTGTCTTAGTGGCCACCTCTATTAAGCAAGCAACCTGTCTTAAGCAAGCGGGCATTTAGTTCCCGAAAAAGGAAAATGCATTAAAATTCACCTGTATTCAGCAAGCACCTGTCTTAAGCAAGCACATTTTCATTATCCCTTAGGTGCTTGCTTAACACAGGTTGGACTGTATAGATTTAACTTCGACGAAGTTGATGTCGCACCTGCGCCCCCCCCCCCCCCACACACACACACACACCACCACCACCACCCCTCGGTGAAGTTGATGCCGCGCCTGTACCCCCCCCCCCCCCCCCCCGCAACATCCGCCATCACACCCAAGCCAAATGTACGTGTAGTCCTGAACTGAGACTTGATTGAGTCGTTTAGTATTCTAACCCATTGTATGCTAGTGGACTCTTCCATTGCTTTATGTTGGACAAATCCATTTGTCATATAAGGGAAGTCATGCCTGTTTGTTCGTTTTTATTCTATTTTTGATGGCAAATTCTGTTAGCAAATAGTGCAGCAAATAGTGCAGGCCCTAATCTGGACCTGCATTGTTTGCCAAGGAACCCCTATAGGGGTTTCCAGCATACAATGGGTAAAGGAAGCAGTAGACCAGATTAGACACTGTTATCCGGTACCTGGACTTCGTACATAGTGCACGAGCAACAGTCACGCAGTAAGCTTGTTTAGGTCGATTAATAAGGCAATTCCACATATCACTTTTACTTTTTACACAGCGCTCTGACATCACCACAGGGAGAAGACAGGCGCTGCCATAAATAATCGATACTTGGGTTTCGTATGGTCAGTGATAGTCACATGGAAAAGTAACCCTGGTCATAACATAGACTGAGGATAGTTATTAAACTATCTCAAAATAAGAAAAGTATTCAGTACAATTTTGTCTGAAAAAAAATGTTCTTGGTCTTGCACTGGTAGCATTTCCCGGTTTTTCAGATTATTTATTTATTTTCTGTGCTAGCCAACACTCTTTTCAGCTCCATCCAGGACCCTGAGCAAAAACAAGTAATTACATACTGCCTTCTTAGTCCTTACTGGGTACTGGCAACCAGTGGTGAAGGCTACGTCACTAATCAACAACGTCGAGTCGGTGAAACGTAAGCAGACGGAAACCAAACTATAAATTTCGTTTGCAATCGGTATAAAAAAAGCAAAAAAAAAAAAAAAAAACAAGAGGCCCATGGGCCACAATGCTCACCAGAGCTCAGGGGGCCACTGCCCACTGGCAGCAATGTATTTTAATTAACCATGGAAGCCCTGTGCCCTAAGATGCTACAGATAAAATTTGGACCCATAAAGCCTCGTGGCTTTAGATTCGATGTCGCTTGAATGTGTTGTTGCAGGACAACAGATGACAATTGACAATTTCCCATCTGTGGCAACAAATAGGCCAAAAAGAATATTATTAAAGGAACATTTCTATGGAAGTGTGACAAAATATCTTGAAAGGCATTAATGTCATTTTTCAATTTTCCCCATTATAGGACAATGGAAACTCATAACTTGGCATAGCAAACAAACCAAAGAGCCAAAGTTCATAAACCAGAGCTCAGGTGGACACTGCCCAATGGCAGCCATGTATTATAACATGATATGATTTTATTATACCAATTATAAAGTCTCCCAAACAAACCCCATTCCCAAATGAGCACCCATGTGGACTGTATCTGAAATATTAGGTGTTTTATAAAGTAGAGAGATCAGGGCATGGACCCAATGGAGCCCTGGTTGGTGTCACTAAATGCATCTTATCAAAAGGAACAAAGAAATATATGGTTTATCAATGGGAATATGTATGGTTCCTGAGATGTAAGGCCTTTTAAGCAATGGAGGGAATCGGGCATGGCAGATCCCAGAAAAGCCCAAGATTGTTGTCAATGAATAAGTCTTATCATAATGACCAAGAGTATATGCGGTTAAACGGTGGGGATCTGAATGGCTTCTGAGATATGAGGCACTTTTATGAAGTGGCAGGGAAAGAAATGGCCCCTGCGGACCCCCAAAGATGGGGGTAACTGAATGTGTCTAATAACAATGAACAAGAATATATGTGATTATAGGATGGGGATTTGAATGGTTTCTGAGATATATGGCCTATTATGAAGTTGAGTCTTATCATAAGGAACAAGAATAAATATGGTTAAGGGGTGGGGATCTGAACGGTTTCTGAGATATATGGATTTTAATGAAGTAAAGGGGTGGGGCATGGCCTGTGGCACCCCGGGAGGACCTGCATGCTGGTGTCACTGATTGCGTCTTATCATAAGGAACAAGAATATATATAGTTTAGGGGTGGGGATCTGAACGGTTTCTGTGATATATGGATTTTAATGAAGTAAAGGGGTGGGGCATGGCCTGTGGCACCCCGGGGGGACCTGCATGCTGGTGTCACTGATTGCGTGTTATCATAAGGAACAAGAATATATATGGCTTAGGGGTGGGGCTCTGAACAGTTTCTCAGATATATGGTCTTTTGTGAAGTCAAGGGGTGGAGCATGACCCGGGCACACACTGGGTGACCCCTAAGTTGGTGTCACTGAATGTGTCTTATCATAAAGAACAGGAATGTATATGGTTTAGGGGTGGGTATCTGTAAGGTTTCTGGGACATTTGGCCTTTTACGAAGAGGAGGGGGTTGGCACATCCTAGGGGACCCCAAATTTGGTGTCACTGAATGCAACTTATCGTAAGGAATGAGAATATATATGGTTTAGGGGTGGGGATCTCAATGGTTTCTGAGATAAATGGCATTTTATGAAGTGAAAGGGGTGGGGCTTGTCCCCGGCACATCCCGGGGGACCCACAGGTTGGTGTCACTTAATGTGTCTTATCATAAGAAACAAGTATATATATGGTTTAGGGGTGGGGATCTGAATGGTTTCTGAGATAAATGGCCTTTTATGAAGTGGAGGGGTCAGGGCATATCCCCGGCATATCCCGTGAGACCCCCAGGTTGGTGTCACTTAATGCATCTTATCATAAGGAAAAAAATATATATATTGTTTAGGGGTGGGGATCTGTATGGTTTCTGAGATATATGGATTTTAATGAAGTAAAGGGGTGGGGCATGGCCCATGGAACCATGGGTGGACCCGCATGCTGGTGTCACTGATTGCGTCTTATCATAAGGAACAAGAATATATATGGTTTAGGGGACGGGCTCTGAACAGTTTCTCAGATATATGGTCTTTTGTGAAGTCAAGGGGTGAAGCATGGCCCGGGAGCACCCTGGGTGACCCCTAGGTTGGTGTCACTGAATGTGTCTTATCATAAGGAACAAGAATATATATGGTTTAGGGCAGGGGATCTGTAAGGGTTCTGGAATATTTGGCCTTTTATGAAGTGGATGGGGTTGGGCATGGTCCCGGCACATCCCGGGGGACCCCCAGGTTGGTGTCACTTAATGCATCTTAGCATAAGGAACAAGAATATATATAGTTTAGGGGTAGGGGTAGGGATCTGTATGGTTTCTGAGATATATGGCATTTTATGAAGTGGAGGGGGTGGGGCATGTCCCCGGCACATCCGGGGGGACCCCCAGGTTGGTGTCACTGAATGCATCTTAGCATAAGGAACAAGAATATATATAGTTTAGGGGTAGGGGTAGGGATCTGTATGGTTTCTGAGATATATGGCATTTTATGAAGTGGAGGGGGTGGGGCATGTCCCCGGCACATCCCGGGGGACCCCCAGGTTGATGTCACTGAATGCATCTTAGCATAAGGAACAAGAATATATATAGTTTAGGGGTGGGGACCTGAATGGTTTCTGAGATAAATGCCATTTTATGAAATAGAGGGGGCAGGGCATGTCCCCGGCACATCCCGGGGGACCCCCAGGTTGGTGTCACTTAATAAATCTTATCATAAGGAACAAGAATATATATGGTTTAGGGGTTGGGATCTGTAAGGTTTCTGAGATATAAGGCATTTTATGAAGTGGAGGGGGCGGGGCATGGCCCCGGCACAACCTAGGGGGCCCCCAGGTTGACATAAAAGTATATGGCTGAGAGAAATTTACACAAGGAACATGTTAATGTAATTTTGTCAAAATATCTGCAATGACTTGGCAGTAAATGCCATTTTTCAGTTTTCCCCATTATAAGTCAATGAAAACTCTAAGTTGCCATAGCAACAAAACTAACGGGCCAAATTTCATAAAAAAAAAAAAAAAAAACACAAAACCTGTAAAGGCAAATATGGTGAATATTTTCATAAAGTCTCAGCCTCCTAGAGCATATGGTTTCTGAGGAGATGATTTTTAAGTACTTTTTTGGTCTATTTTTCGCATTTTGGTTTCCATGGTAACCAATAAAAATGAGCAGAAGGCCTAAAATCATACGGCAGATAGTAGATAACCTATGGAACATTTCTATGAAAGTTTTGTCAAAATATCTGCAGAGGCTTGGCAGTAAATGCCATTTTTCTATTTTCCCCATTATAAGTCTATGGAAACTCTAAGTTGCCATAGCAACCAAACTAATGAGCCGATTTTCATTAAAAACACAAACTTTCACCCCCCCCCCCCCCCCCTGCCCAAGGATGCTACAGATGAAATTTGGGCTGAATCGGCCCAGTGGCTTCAGAGGAGATGTCGTTTGAAAATGTTGACGGAGACGCAGACGCAGACGACGCAGATGACGACGGACAACTGCCTATCCTATAAGCTCCCCCGGAGCCTTCGGCTCTGGTGAGCTAAAAACATATAAGCCAGAACTCTATATCTCTAAATTTAAATTTAAAGCACTGATTGGTCAATAGTCTTGAACTGAGGCTTAAGGGTCTCTGCTGCTAGAGGCCCCCGGTTCGATCCCCAGAGCCGGCGATTATTTCGGTCTCCGAACACGCTTCATTGACATCATTTGCAGGGGTGAATGCCAAAAAAGTGCATCGTCCTTCGGATCGGGACGTTAACTGGAGCCCCCCTGTGCAGGAGGAGTATTCTCCTGTGAAGATTAAAGACCCCTGCCTTAATTACATAATCACTGTGTAGGCTTTCAGTCCTGCAACCTGGAGTGTATGTAATGTACACCTGCGAGTAATGGTCAAATGTGACCGATCGCAGTATAAGTAGAAAGAAAGAAAGAAAGCTAGGCCCCACCCCCACCCCTGGTCTCATGTCGTTAATAATAGAGCGGGTATTTTCTACAAATAACCGTTATATGGATTTCCCACAAATCAGTGACTGTCATGTGGACGTCATCACAAACAAATATATTGTCCTCAGTAACGTTGGCTCGATTGTTTTGTTTGTTTGAGTTGAGGTTTTACGTCCCCGTCAACACTATTATGGTCATTTTGGAGACGTTGCTTCCGATTTTGTGGGTTTTACCCGACATTGAGATGAAATGACATCTCAAGCCCTACCACCCATAAAAACCACTGGTGTTTAAGGAGGGATCCGACTTGCATACATAAGCTGTTTACCAGACCTTAAGTTCTGTCGGTTTCAGCTCTGCGCGGAAGCACCGTGCAGCCCAATCTATTTCTCCAGGCCCCGACGGGCGGGGGGGGGGGGGGGTAAACCATTCATCCCAAAATGAGCAGAAGACATCATATGGCAGAAAGAAGCTTGCCTAAGGTGTGTATTTTTTGTCAGAATATCTGCAATGGCTTGACAGTAAAGGCCATTTTTCAATTTTCCCCATTATAAGTCTATGGCAACTCTAAGTTGCCATAGCAACCAAACGAATGAGCCAATTTTCGCACGCACGCACGCACATACACACATTCAATCCTGCAGCCCAAGGATGCTACAGATGAAATTTTGGCTCAATCAGCCCAGTGGTTTCAGAGAACATGTTGCTTGAAAATGTTGAGGCCAGACAACATACAATACATGACGACAACAACTACCTATCCTTTAAGCTCCCCTTGAGCCTGTGGCTCTGGTGATTTTCAGCCCACCAGCCAAAGGAGGCTGTAGATTAAATATGAACTCATCTTGCTCAGTGGCTTCGGAGGAGACGTTGTTTGAAAGTGCCGATGGACGACGATGAAGATACACGATGATTGACTAAGCTCCCCAAGAGTCTTTGGCTGAGCTAATAAAATCAAACAAATACAGAGATAAAACCAGAATGAGAACTTGACAGTATGAAATAACTTAGATGTTGGATCGAAGAAAAACCAACAGTTGGACTGATGGGCCTACTAGGGTCTTAGTATCAGACCTAACCAACGTTACTTAAAAGTTTAAGTAGATTGGGCTGCACGGTGCTTCCGCGCAGAGCTGAAACCGACCGAACTTCATTACTGGTAAAAAGCTTAGGTCTAAAGCTACCAAGGAAAAATGAAGGGAGACGGGCGGTTCCTTAAACTCTAGTGGTCTCTATGGGCGGCAGTGCTTGAGATGTTATTTCATCTCAATGTCTGTTAAAAGTCCCACAAAACTCAAATTGGGTCGAAGCTGTGACCTCTAGAGTGTTAACAATGTTTTCAGGAGATTTGACCTGATGACCAGTTATTGACCCTAAGCTATACCCAGTATCAGACCTGACCTAGATTTCATAGAGGCAAACATTCTGAGCAAGTTTCATCAAAACAGGGTAAAAACTGTGACCTCTAGAGTGTTAACAAGGTTTTTCTTTGATCAGACCTAGTTTTTCACACTAATTAATCCAGTATCAAACTTGATTTAGATTTCTCTGAGCAAGTTTCATCAAAACTGGGTCAAGACTGTAACCTCAAGAGTGTTAAGAAGGTTTTCCTATGATTTGACCTCAAGAACTAGTTTTTGACCCCAAATCCCCAGTATCAATATTAACCTAGATTTCATATAGGCAAATATTCTGAGCAAGTTTCATTACAATTGGGTAAAAACTGTGACCTCTAGAGGGATAACAAAACTTTCCCTTGAATTGACCTGGTGACCAAGCTTTTGACCCCAAGTGACCCAGTATCAAACTATCAAACTTTACCTAGATTTTATAGAGGCAAGCATTCTGAGCATGTTCATTAAAATTGGGTAAAAACTGTGACCTCTAGAGTGTTAACAAGGTTTTCCTTTGATATGACCTAATTTTGGACGCCAAGTATCCTAGTGTCGACTTAGAAATCATAGAGGCAAACATCCTGTACAAATTTCATTATAATTAGGTAAAACCTGTGACATCTAGAGTCATAACAAGGTTTTCCTTTGATTTGACCTAGTTACCTAGTTTTTTACCCCGAGTGACCCAGTATTAAACCTGACTTAGAAATCATAGAGGCAAACATTCACAAATCATTTTGTATGAATAGGAAGCCCTTGTCACAAGGAAACAACATGCCAAATATTAAGGCCCCATCTCAAATGCTTCAAAATTATGACAAAGTAGTTTTTGACCCCGAGTGACCCAGTATTAAACCTGACTTAGAAATCATAGAGGCAAACATTCTGAGCAAGTTCCATTAAAATTGGGTCAAAACTGTGACCTCTAGAGTGTTAACAAGGTTTTCCTTTGGTTTGACCTAATTTTTGACGCCAAGTATCCTAGTATCAAACTTGACTTAGAAATCATAGAGGCAAACATCCTGTGCAAATTTCATTATAATTAGGTAAAAACTGTGACATCTAGAGTGATAACAAGGTTTTCCTTTGATATGACCTAGTTACCTAGTTTTTGACCCCGAGTGACCCAGTATTAAACCTGACTTAGAAATCATAGAGGCAACCATTCACAAATCATTTTGTATGAATAGGAAGCCCTTGTCACAAGGAAACTACATGCCAAATATTAAGGCCCCATCTCAAATGCTTCAAAATTATGACAAAGTAGGTCAAAGGTCAAGGTCATAAGACAAAATTTTTGTATGGGCGGGAATAAATTTTCACAAGGAACATACATGCAAAATATGAATGCACTATCTCAAATGGTTCAAAAGTTATAACAAAATAGGTCAAATGTCAAGGTAAAGGTCACAGACCATTTCATGTATGAATAGGAAGACCTTGTCACAAGGAACCTACATGCCAAATATGAAGGCTTTATCTCAAATGCTTCAAAAGTTATGACAAAGTAAGTCAAAGGTCAAGGTGATGGGTCAAAAGTTTTGAATGGTTGAGAAAACCTTGTCACAAGGAACATTGTTTTATTTGAGGTTTAACGTCCCCGTCAACACTGTAAAGGTCATTTTGGAGACGTTGCTTCCAATTTTGTGGCACTTTTACCCGAGATTGAGATGAAATGACATCTCAAGCCCTGTCGCCCAATGAAACCAATAGGGTTTATTAGCATGGACGGTCCGCCTCGCACCGCGGTTCCTGGACAGGCTTGAATCCTCTAAGCGGGAACATACATGCCAAATATTAAGACTCTATCCCATATGGTTCAAACGTTATGATAAAGTAGATCACAGGTCACGGTCACAAGTCAAATCTTTATATGAGTGGGAAGCCCTTGTCACAAGGAACCTACATGCCAAATATGAAGGCTCTATCTCACACGGTTCAAAAGTTATGACAAAATAACCTACTGATCTACTTTTTGATTAGACATAGCCCATATTCGAACTTAACTGATACTGTCCAGATGATCATTCTGAGCAAGCTTTATGATGATGTGACTAAAACTGTCGCCTCTGAGAGTGTTCAAAACGTTTTTTCTATGATTTGACCTGCTGACCTACTTTTTGATCCGACATGACCCATATTCACACTTGACCCAGATATTGTCAAGATGATAATTCTCTGAGCAAATTTGATGATGATCGGACCAAAACTAAAGCCTCTAGTGTGTTCTGCGGGTTTTTCTATAATTTGACATACTGACCTACTTTTGACCCTATATGACCCATATTCCAAATTAACCGAGATATTGTCAAATGATCATTTTGAGCAAGCTTGATGATGATCGGACCAAAGCTGTAGCCTCTAGTATGTTCAGAGGGTTTTTCTATAATTTGACCTACTGACCTACTTTTGACCCGACATGACCCATATTCGAACTTGACTGAGATACTGCCAAGATGATCATTTTGGGCAAGTTTGATGATGATCGGACGAAATCTGTGGCCTCTAGTGTGTTCACAAGGTTTTTCTATGACTTGACCTACTGGCCTACTTTTTAATTTTGACCCGACATGACCCGTATTCAAACTTGACCGAGATGTTGTCAAGATGATCATTCTAGGCAAGTTTGATGATGATCAAACCTAAACTGTGGCCTCTAGTATGTTCAGAATGTTTATCTATGATCTGACCTACTGATCTACTTTTTGACCCGACATTACCCATATTCCAACTTAACCGAGATATTGTCAAGACTATCATTCTGAGCAAATTTGATGACGATCGGGCTAAAACTGTGGCCTCTAGTGTGTTCAGAGTTTGTTTTCTTATTTGACCTACTGACCTACGTTTTGACCCAACATGACCCATATTCAAACGTGATCGAGACATTGTCAAGGTGATCATTCTGGGCAAGTTTGATGATGATTGGACCAAAACTGTGGCCTCTAGTGTATTCACAAGGTTTTTCTATGATTTGATCTACTGGCCTACTTTGTGATCCGACATGACCCATATTCGAACGTGACAAAGATATTTTCAAGATGATCATTCTGAGCAAGTTTGATGATGATTGGACCAAAACTGTGGCCCCTAGTGGGTTCAGAAGGTTTTTTCTATGATTTGACCTACTGGCCTACTTTTGACCCGACAACACCCATATTCTAACTTGACTGAGATATTGTCAACATGATCATTCTGGACAAGTTTGATGATTATCGGACTAAAACGGTGGCCTCTAGTGTATTCACAAGGTTTTTCTATGATTTGACCTACTGGCCTTATTTGTGACCCGACATTACCCATATTCGAACTTGACTCAGATATTGTCAATGTCAAGACGATCATTCTGAGGAAGTTTGATGACGATCGGACCAAAACTGTGACCTCTAGAGTGTTCACAAGGTTTTTCTATGATTAGACCTACTGACCTACTTTTTGACCCGATGTGACCCATATTCTAAACTGACCGAGATATTGTCAAGATGATCATTCTGAGCAAATTTGATGACGATCGGACAAAATTTTGGCCTCTAGGGTGTTATAGGGTTTTTCTTTGCTTTGACCTACTGACCTATTTTTTGATCTGCCAAGACCCATATTCGAACTTGAACGAGATATTGTCATGATGATCATTCTGACCAAGTTTGATGATGATTGGCCCAAAACTGTGACCTCAAGTGTGTTCACAAGAAAAGTTTACGGACGCACGCACGCACAAACGCACGACGGACAAAAAGTGACCCCAAAAGCTCACCTATGACAAGTGAGCTAAAAAAGGGCTCAGATAAAAAAGTCGAAAAAAAAAGTGACAAACATTAAATTGACGATCATGCCAAAATCACACGCACATCTACAGACCATAATAAAAATAGGCTGCAAAGTTTCAAATTGATTGGTATAAAATTGTATGAGGAGTTGCGTGCACAAACCCAACAGGCACATAGCGTAATTGTGACGTCCTATCAACGTCGGTACGTCATGACGTTTATGCGATGTCTCCACGACAATGCAACGTCATGAAGTTGCACCGACGTTTATTGGACCTTGCCCTGGCGACGCGTGCCTGCTCGGAAGTACCTTCCGGCTGTTGTCAAATTCCTAAGCCGAAAAAAAAGAGAAAAAAGGGGAATAACTCAGCAAGGTGAGCACCGACGGAAAAAAACACGAACAAGAGGGCCATGATGGCCCTGGATCGCTCACCTGATCCATATTGTACAAATGTGATTGAAGATAATATATGGTAGAGTACAGGGTTTGAGCAATTTTGGTTGACACAAGGAGGTTTTTATAATTTTAGCCATCTTGTTCATCCAAGCACAACGGGTTGAGCAATTTTGAAAGCTTTTTTCCATTATGAGTCTATGGGAGCGAAGGGGCCCAGGGGCGTGGCCCATTGAGAACCCAGGGGCATGATTGGCAGGAATTATGTAGATGACCACTTGCCGTTACTGCATGCTAAATATTGGTAGAGTGTCCGCTCCGGGGAACGGGAGGTCACGGGTTCGATCCCGGGCCGCGACATACCAAAGTCGTTAAAAATGGTACTAGCTGCTCCTCGCCTGGCACTCAGATTTACTGGGTAGAGCTAGGACTGGTCGACCCAGTGTCAGGATAATGTGACTGGGTGTTGTATCATGTAATTTGTCTGGGACATGATACTTCAGTGAGGCAGCACTTTAAAAGTGAGAATTGAGCTCCCTGTCGCGACCTGACAACGTCGTGATATGACTGAAAAATTGTTGAAAGCGACGTTAAACCCGAATTCACACACACACACACACACACACACACACACACACACACACACACACACACACACACACACACACACACACACACACACACACACACACACACACACACACACACACACACACACACACACACACACACACACACACACACACACACACACACACACACACTAAATATATAAGCTCTGGGCCCTGTGGTTTCAGAGAAGAAGATTTTTGAAACTTTTTCCATTATGAGTCTATGGGAGCGAAGGGGCCCCGGGGCGTGGCCCATTTGGAACACAGGGGCATGATTGGCAGGAATTATGTAGGTAACCACTTGCCGTTTCTACATGCTAAATATCTATGCTCTGGGTCCTGTGGTTTCAGAGAAGAAGATTGTTGAACTTTTTTTCCATTATGAGTTTATAGGAGCTAAGGGGTCCTGGGGTGTGGCCAATTAAGATCCAAGGGGCATGATTGGCAGGAATTATGTAGGTCACGACTTGCCGTTGCTACATGCTAAATATCTCAGTTCTGGGCCCTTTGGTTTCAGAGAAGAAGATTTTTGAAGCTTTTTTTTCCATTATGAGTCTATAGGAGCTAAGGGGCTCCGGGGCGTGGCCCGTTTGGACCCCGGGGGCATGATTGGCAGGAATTATGTTGGTGACCACTTGCCGTTGCTACATGCTAAATATCTAAGCCCTGGGCCCTGTGGTTTCAGAGAAGAAGATTTTTGAAGCTTTTTTCCATTATGAGTCTATGGGAGCTGATGGGCCCCGGGGCGTGGCCCATTTGGACCCCAGGGGCATGATTGGCAGGATTTATGTAGGTGACCACTTGCCATTGCAATATACTAAATATCTAAGCTCTGGGCCCTGTGGTTTCAGAGTAGAAGATTTTTGAAGCTTTTTTCCATTAGGAGTCTATAGGAGTTAAGGGGCCCCGGGGTGTGGCCCTTTGGACCCCAGGGGCATGATTGGCAGGAATTATGTAGGTGAAAACTGGCCGTTGCTACATGCTAAATATCTAAGCTCTGGGCCCTGTGGTTTCAGAGAAGAAGATTTTTGAAGTTTTCTTCAATTATGAGTCTATGGGAGCAAAGGGGCCCCGGGGCGTGGCCCATTTGGAACCCAGGGGCATGATTGGCAGGAATTATGTAGGTAACCACTTGCCGTTTCTACATGCTAAATATCTATGTTCTGGGCCCTGTGGTTTCAGAGAAGAAGATTGTTGAACTTTTTTTCCATTATGAGTTTATAGGAGCTAAGGGGTCCTGGGGTGTGGCCAATTAAGATCCAAGGGGCATGAATGGCAGGAATTATGTAGGTCACGACTTGCCATTGCTACATGCTAAATATCTCAGTTCTGGGCCCTTTGGTTTCAGAGAAGAAGATTTTTGAAGCTTTTTTTCCATTATGAGTCTATAGGAGCTAAGGGGCCCCGGGGCGTGGCCCGTTTGGACCCCGGGGGCATGATTGGCAGGAATTATGTCGGTGACCACTTGCCGTTGCTACATGCTAAATACCTACGCTCTGGGCCCTGTGGTTTCAGAGAAGAAGATTTTTGAAGCTTTTTTCCATTATGAGTCTATAGGAGCTGATGGGCCCCGGGGCGTGGCCCATTTGGACCCCAGGGGCATGATTGGCAGGATTTATGTAGGTGACCACTTGCCATTGCAATATACTAAATATCTAAGCTCTGGGCCCTGTGGTTTCAGAGTAGAAGATTTTTGAAGCTTTTTTCCATTAGGAGTCTATAGGAGTTAAGGGGCCCCGGGGTGTGGCCCTTTGGACCCCAGGGGCATGATTGGCAGGAATTATGTAGGTGACAACTGGCCGTTGCTACATGCTAAATATCTAAGCTCTGGGCCCTGTGGTTTCAGAGAAGAAGATTTTTGAAGTTTTCTTCAATTATGAGTCTATGGGAGCAAAGGGGCCCCGGGGCGTGGCCCATTTGGAACCCAGGGGAATGATTGGCAGGATTTATGTAGGTTACCACTTTCCGTTGCTACATGCCAAATACCTCAGCTCTGGGCCCTGTGGTTTCAGAGAAGAAGATTTTTGAACCTTAATTTTCCATTATGAGTCTATAGGAGCTAAGGGGCCCCGGGGCGCGGCCCATTTGGAACCCAGGGGCATGATTGGCAGGAATTATGTAGGTGACCACTTGCCCTTGCTACATGCTAAATATCTAAGCTCTTGGCCCTGTTTTTTCAGAGAAGAAGATTTTTTAACCCTCATTTTCCAATATGAGTCTATAGGAGCTAAGCGGTCCCGGGGTGTGGCCAATTAGGACCAAAGGGGCATGATTGGCAGGAATTATGTAGGTGACCACTTGCCGTTGCTACATGCTTAATATCTAAGCTCTGAGCCCTGTGTTTTCAGAGAAGAAGATTTTTGAAGCTTTTTTCCATTATGAGTCTATGGGAGCAAAGGGGCCCCGGGACGTGACCCCTTTGGATCCCAGGGGCATGATTGGCAGGATTTATGTAGGTGACCACTTGCAATTGCTACATGCTAAATATCTCAGTTCTGGGCCCTTTGTTTCAGAGAAGAAGATTTTTGAAGCTTTTTTTCCAATATGAGTCTATAGTATTTAAGGGGCACCGGGGCGTGGCCCGTTTGCACCCCCAGGGGCATGATTGGCAGGAATTATGTAGGTGACCACTTGCCGTTGCTACATGCTAAATATCTAAGCTCTGGGCCCTGTGGTTTCAGAGAAAAAGATTTTTGAAGCTTTTTTTCCATTATGAGTCTATGGGAGCGAAGGGGGTCGGGGCATGGCCCATTTGGAACCCAGGGGCATGATTGGCAGGAATTATGTAGGTGACTTCTTGCCCTTGCTACATGCTAAATATCTAAGCTCTGGGCCCTGTGGCTTCAGAGCAGAAGATTTGTGAAGCTTTTTTCCATTATGAGTCCATGGGAGCGAAGGGGCCCAGGGGCGTGGCCCATTTCGAACCCAGGGGCATGATTGGCAGGAATTATGTAGATGACCACTTGCCCTTGCTACATGCTAAATATCTAAGCTCTGGGCCCTGTGGTTTCAGAGCAGAAGATTTTTTAAGCTTTTTTCCATTATGAGTCTATAGGAGCTAAGGGGCCCTAGGGCGTGGTCAGTTTGGACCCCAAGGGCATGATTGGCAGGAGTTATGTAAGTGACCACTTGCCCTTGCTACATGCTTAATATCTAAGCTCTGGGCTCTTTGGTTTCAGAGAAGAAGGTTTTTGAAGCTTTTTTCCATTATGAGTCTATGGGAGCGAAGGGGCCCAGGGGCGTGGCCCATTTGGAACCCAGGGGCATGATTGGCAGGAATTATGTAGGTGACCATTTGCCGTTTCTACATACTAAATATCTATGCTCAGGGCCCTGTGGTTTCAGAGCAGAAGATTTTTGAAGCTTTTTATGCCCCCGCCTATTCGAAGAATAGCAGAAGGGCATTAAGTTTTACCCCTGTCCGTCCGTTCGTTCGTCCCTCCCGACATCTTGTCCGGGCCATAACTCCTAAACCGTATGGAATATATTCATGAAACTTCACAGGTGCATTCATCACACTTAGAGGATGTGTCATGAACAAGGAAGATAACTCTTGCATTTTCGGTTTTTGAATTATCTGCCCTTGACTTAGTACCATATAGTAAACCGTGTCCGGGCCATAACTCCTAAACCGTACGGAATATATTCATGAAACTTCACAGGTGCATTCATCACACTGAGACGATGTGTCATGAACAAGGAAGACAACTCTTGCATTTTTGGTTTTTGAATTATCTGCCCTTGACTTAGTTCCATATAGTAAACCGTGTCCGGGCCATAACTCCTAAACCGTATGGAATATAATCATGAAACTTCACAGGTGCATCCATCATACTTGGACGATGTGTCATGAACAAGGAAGACAACTCCTGCTTGTTTAGTTTTTGAATTATCTACCCTTGACTTACATCCATATATAGTCAAATGGTATGTCGTGTCCGAGCCATAACTCCTAAACCGTATGGAATATATTCATGAAACTTCACAGGTGCATTCATCACTCTTAGACGATGTGTCATGAACAAGGAAGACACTCTTGCCTTTTTGGTTTTTGAATTATCTGCTCTTGACTTTGTACCATATAGTAAACCGTGGCCGGGCCATAACTCCCAAACCGTATGGAATATATTCATGAAACTTCACAGGTGCATTCATCACACTGAGACGATGTGTCATGAACAAGGAAGACAACTCTTGCATTTTTGGTTTTTGGATTATCTGCCCTTGATGCATATATTTTATGATTGATTTGAAGTATATTTGTAATATTTCTAATGAATGGCATTTGGCAGGGGCATCCGTGTCCTATGGACACTTTTTCTAGTTTCCATTATGAGTCTATAGGAGCTAAGGGGCCCCAGGGCGTGGTCAGTTTGGACCCCAGGGGCATGGTTGGCAGGAATTATGTAGGTGACCACTTGCCGTTGCTACATGCTAAATATCTAAGCTCTGGGCTCTGTGGTTTCAGAGAAGAAGATTTTTGAAGCTTTTTTCCATTATGAGTCTATGGGAGCTAAGGGGCCCCGGGGCGTGGCCCATTTGGAACCCAGGGGCATGATTGGCAGGAATTATATAAGTGACCACTTGCCGTTACTACATGCTAAATATATAAGCTCTGGGCCCTGTGGTTTCAGAGAAGAAGATTTTTGAAGCTTTTTTTCCATTATGAGTCTATGGGAGCGAAGGGGGCCCGGGGCGTGGCCCATTTGGAACCCAGGGGCATGATTGGCAGGAATTATGTAGGTGACGTCTTGCCGTTGCTACATGCTAAACTAAGCTCTGGGCCTTGTGGTTTCAGAGAAGAAGATTTTTGAAGCTTTTTTCCATTGTGAGTCTATAGGAGCTAAGGGGCCCCGGGGCGTGGCCAATTTGGACCCCAGGGGCATGGTTGGCAGGAATTATGTAGGTGACCACTTGCCGTTGCTACATGCTAAATATCTAAGCTCTGGGCTCTGTGGTTTCAGAGAAGAAGATTTTTGAAGCTTTTTTCCATTATGAGTCTATGGGAGCGAAGGGGCCCCGGGGCGTGGCCCATTTGGAACCCAGTGGCATGATTGGCAGGAATTATGTAGGTGACCACTTGCCGTTGCTACATGCTAAATATCTAAGCTCTGGGCCCTGTGGTTTCAGAGAAGAAGATTTTTGAAGCTTCTTTACCATTATGAGTCTATAGGAGCTAAGGGGCCCCGGGGTCTGGCCAATTTGGACCCCAGGGGCATGTTCGCGGTATTTATGTAGGTGACCATTTAACATTGTTACAAGCTAAATATCTAAGCTCTGGGCCCTGTGGTTTCAGAGAAGATGATTTTTAAAAAAATTCCCATTATAAGTCTATTGGAGCTATGTGTTGCCATGGCAACCAGAATTCCAATCTGATCAGCCCAAAAACCTTATGCAGCCTTTCCCCCTACCTAATGATGCTTCACATGAAATTTGATCAAGATTGGCCATGTGTATTAGAGATATACTTATTTGAAATTGTTTACGGACGCACGGACGGACGCACGCACGACGGATCCCAAAAGCTCACCTCGTCACTACGTGACAGGTGAGCTAAAAAAATGTGTCCGCTTATTTTTCATGCTAATGCTAAGTTTAAAAGTTCAGGTTTCTACCTCTAAACATTCTTGACCATAGACGGACAGGCTAAAACCGGTATGCCCCCTCAACTTCGAAGTTCCCCCCCCCCTCTACTTCTTCGAAGTTGGTTTGACCTTGACCTATTTATTAGCACCACAGATCTTAGACACTCGGATGAGGGAAAATGGACCAAATAATACCCAGGGCTCAGTTGAAAGGATCAGGACCTCATTGTCCCAATTAGTTTCGCGGTCCCACCCATCGGAAGATTAGGCTGCATGGTGATTCCACGCAAAGCTGAAACCGACCGAATTTGAGTGTGGGTAACCACTTAAACGCCTAAGACAGACACGGAAAAGTGGTGTGAGTCGGACCGCTCCTTTCACCACAGCAATTTCTTTAGGCGGTAGGGTTTCAGATGCCATTTCATCTAAATGTCGCCATGTTTTTATCAGCAAAAAAAAAAAAAAAAAAAAAAGGCCTAGGAGTGTTCATTACACGGACTTGTCTGGTCGCGCCCATCGGAGTCTAACTGTTAGTCTTCTTTTGCTCCAGCATTTTAGTGGTTTCTTGCTGTCGAGTCCTCACCGTTGTTTCATCTCTGTGGTTGTTTGATTCTTGTGCACTGATGAGTTATGAGGCCTTGTCTTCATGGGGACTGAACAAATTATTTGTCTAAATCGCGACAGAAATAAGGGCGAGGAGTGTGGCCACGTAAAATCGATATAAACCCTCCAGTGGAATTCGTTTCACTGACCGTTCCAAGACGGTTCTTCTGTCGCGGTATATTTTTTGCTATGGTTTGTCTTTGAGTGTGTGTATCGCTTAGATTATTTTGTTTTGCATAGCCAGGGAAAGTAACTGTCTTTTTGGCGTTCCGCTATTGATGTTTCCATTAGGGTCTGGTTGTTTCATGTTTGTGCTTCTTTCCCTTTGGTGTCTCTGACGGGAGCTGTGGATTAATTGAATCGATTCCTGATCATTGCCTTCACTTCTATTTTGTTAACGTGATGAATGTTAGAGTACTTAGGAAAATAGTCCTTGACTGAGATTCAAACTTTCATACAATACACTCAAGGTTTGCAGAATGACATCCTGAGTTAAACCGGCCCCGATAGCTGAGTGGTAGAGCGTCCGCTTCGGAAATGGGAGGCCGCGTGTTCAATCCTCGGCCGCGCCATACCATAGGCATGAAAAATGGTACTAGGCGCTCCCTTGACTGACGCTCGCATTATCAGGGGTAGTCCTAGGAAGATATTATGAAGACAGGTATTTGTTAAGGATACGTCGCAATAAAAGCATGTCACGTTATTCTTACGGTAGGGATATTTTGCCTGCACAGGGGATCTCCCTGAACAT
This sequence comes from Lucinisca nassula, assembly GCA_963580285.1. Classification (NCBI taxonomy): domain Eukaryota; kingdom Metazoa; phylum Mollusca; class Bivalvia; order Lucinida; family Lucinidae; genus Lucinisca; species Lucinisca nassula. The sequence continues at coordinate 177,929,088 of OY757011.1, forward strand.
GGGGCCTCCAGTTTATGTCCCGATCCGAAGAACGGTGCAGTTTTGTGACATTCATTGACACGGACATCGCAATTTCATTACCGCGAATTAGGGACCGGCACTGAGCTACCACGCTCCACTGTTTTGTTTAACACCATTTTTTTTTTAAACAGAATAGGTCCTGATCAGACGCCGCATTCTGGGTAGACACTGTTTGTCAAGTCCATCCAATGATTCCAGTCCAGATTCTTTAGATAACATGGCCCCCGCCCATCGGGGCTTGAAGAAATAGATGGGCTGCATGATGCTTCCACGCAGAGCTGAAACCGACCCGCACACGAGTACTGGTAAACCGCTTAGAGGATCTAAGCCTGCCGCGAGTCGGCCCGTCCATGCTTATAAACCCTAGCTATTGGTTTCATTGGGCGGCAGGTCTTGATGCGTCATTTCATCTCAATGTCGGGTAAATGTCCCACAAAATTGGAAGCAGTGTCTCAAAAATGACCTTTACAGTGTTGACTGGGACGTTAAACCTCAAATCAACCAACCAACCAACCATCTTTAGATAACCCCTGAACTGATATTCGGACAACGTGGATTTCAGCACTGAAGACGCAACTTTGGGTCGATAGACAATCTACCCAAAAATTAGGTGTTGTCAAATCCACTTCCGACAGGAGAAAATAAAAATGAAAAATTTCAAATTTATAGCTAATAAACTCCTTTGCGCTGCGGGGTTAGAAAAGATCGTGAAATACTTACATTATTTTACTCCTCGTGTGAAAATTTGGTTGGTAGTCCAACACGTCGTTTAGTTTTACAGTCTATAACCCGGATATGCAATAATGAAACCGCTCATGAAAAAGAGGGTTTTCAGGTTCGGTCGAGTCGGTGCATAGACATAATACGATAAAAAAAAACTGGAAAGAACCCTGGCACATGCGCAGGTGACGTCACTGTGCCAGGGTTCTTTGAAATTATGTCTATGCACCGACTTGACAATTGGAAATGCTGCGATAAGTATTTTTTTTCTTTTCCCTGGGCCGGCTAAAACTTCACGTCACAGTTCAGTGTGTATGGTGTAAACACATGAAAATAACCCTCTAAAATAGATATTACCTCAAGTTATGTCAAATGTTGTCGGAATGACATCTCAAGCGAAATGGTTGATGGAACGGTCCAACAAGCGCCGACTAAGACCTTCAAAGCGGTTTAACAACTTAGGTCAGTCGCAGAATCAGCTCTGCGTAGAAGCACGACGCAGCCCAATCTTTTTCTCAAAGCCCCGATGGGCGGGGGCATGACCTTACCCAGAAGGGAAGGGATATGCCATATGTTTTTGTTCCGCCCTTCAAAGAAATTACGTATTATCCCTGTCCGTCCATCCGCATCAGAAGTGTGATGCGAGTAGGCCTACAACCGTTCCTTAAACCTAGGCTAGCGGCGTCTTTGGGTGGTAGGGTTTGATGTAATTTTCTTCTCAACGTCGGGCTAAAGTCGAACAAAACAGGAAGTTGACACGGGGACGTCAACATATAAACAAAATCTTCCGCATTCGAGAAGGCGTTATCATTTTTTTCGTCCGAGTTCGAAATGCCGTTAGCGGGTCTCCCTATTAGGTGACAAGAAGTGACATGAGCTATTTTATGATGACAAGAAACTTTCTAACACAAAATTAAACTATATTATTGCTTAAAATGATAAATTTAATGTTATTCTTGAGTTAGAAATTAATTTTGGCCAAATTTAAAGACGTTTTGAGGAAAAAGCAACATGATTTATTCAGACGTTTATCCGCATTTACCGACAAGAAAGTTCTCTTTATATACAAAGTCACTTCATTTTATAAGCAAAAAAAAGTGAATTTTAAGTGGGTATCTGCGACTTTCCTTCATGATTTTTTTTTCTCTGCTCATAAACATAGACTGTGGGTACTCGTTATAACCGAAGAAGGGGGTTAACCGCATTTACCGACAAGAGATTTCTCAAATAAACTCAGGCCCCAAAACAATGTCGTCTCATTTTATAAATATAAAAGCGGGTTTTACCAGGATTCATGTGATTTTCCGACACGTGAAAGCCCATTTTATATAGAGAAAACTGGGCTTACCCATTATGATTTTTGTCACTTTGGTGTTAAACGTCCCCGTCAACATTATTAAAGTCATTTTGGAGACGTTGCTTTCAATTTTGTGGGACTTTTACCCGACATTGAGATGAAATGACATCTCAAGCCCTGTCGCCCAATGAAACCAGAAGGCTTATATGCATCGGACGATCTGACTCTCACCGCTTTGCCTGGGCAGGCTTAGTCCTTCTAAGCGTTTTACCAGCACTCGTGTGTGGTCAGATTCAGCTCTGAGTGGAAGCATCATGCAGCCCAATCTATTTCTCTAAGCCCCAGATGGGCGGGGACGAACCCATTATGATAAGTCACCCGTGCATTCAAGAAGGGCAGTTGTCAGTTTCTGGCGAAAGAATTGCACTGTACTGGTTAACCGCTTACGTATAAGCCTGCCCAGGAAAAGAGTGGATAAATGAATTGACCGGCTCAAAAATGACCTAAATAGTGTTGACTGGGCCGTTAAACCGCAATACAAACAAACAAGAAGTTGAGATAGAAGTCTTCCTTCCTTCCTTGATCGTGCGTGCGCCACTCATTAAGATAATTGCTGTCACTCAGTATTGAGCTATCTCGGTTGATTAATCACAAGCTTGTGTTATTAGCATTTGCTCGACATATTATTTTGAATCATAAATTCATAGCTTTGCAAGAGCATAAATAAATAAATAAAATAGTATTTTTTTTAAAGTTAAATCTTATTCTCATAAATAAATAAATAAAACAGTAATTTTTAATTTGTTTCAAATTAAATCTTTTTCTAATTATTATATTCTGTCTATTTAAAACGCGCTCTCTCTCTCTCTCTCTCTGCATGTGTTCCCAGAGAAGACTCAGATCAGCCTGCGCAGTCTGCTATATCCGAATCGCTGATCTCCGCTGTGTGTGTGTGCGGGGGGGGGGGGGGCTTTAAGAAAGTGTGCCTAGAAAAGACTTTGACCAGCCTGCACATATGCGCAGCCTTCGTGGTATGTTTTCTCCACTGAGGGTATAATTTTATGTGACGGAGAAATATAATTGATCGTTTCATACATGCAAAATTTTCTTGTCACCAATCTAACTTGTCTTTATTTAAGCCCCCGCCCATAGGGGCTTGAAGAAATATATCGGCTGCATGATGCTTCCACGCAGAGCTGAATCCGGCCCGCACACTAGTACTGGTAAACCGCTTAGAGGATCTAAGCTTGTCCAGGAACCGCGGTGCGAGGCGGACCGTACATGCTAATAAACCCTATTGGTTTCATTGGGCGACAGGGCTTGAGATGTCATTTCATCTCAATGTCGGGTAAAAGTCCCATAAAATTGGAAGCAACGTCTCCAAAATGACCTATACAGTGTTGACGGGGACGTTAAACCTCAAATCAAACAAACAAACAAAACTTGTCTTTATTAACTCAAGCGGCACTGATGCGTCATCGGGCATGTGTGCCTAGAAAAGACTTGGATCAGCCTGCGGTATGATTTCTCTGCTGAGGGTATAATTTTATATGACGGAGAAATATAGTAGATCATCTCATACATGTAAAATTTTCTTGTCATCAAATTAACTTGACTTTATTCCCGACCAGAAAAACCTGAAGAGGCACTGAAGCGTCATCGAGCACGTGTGCTTAGAAAGGATCAGCCTCAGCATATGCGCAGTCTGGTATGTTTTCTCTGTTCAGGGAATAATTTTATGTGACGGAGAAATATAGTATAGCATCTAATACCTGTAAAATTTTCTTGTCACCAAATTAACTTGAATTTATTCCCAACCAAAAATAATCTGAAGAGGCACTGAAGCGTCGACGAGCAAGTGTGCCTAGAAAAAACTTGGATCAGCCTGTGCATATGCGCAGTCTGTTTTTTTTTTCTGCTGATGGTATAATTTTATGTGAAATATAGTAGACCATTTCATACATGTAAAATTTTCTTGTCACCAGCTTCAGATTTTCTTGTCCAGACAAGAAAATCTGAAGAACACTGAAGCGTCATCGAGCATGTGTGCCTAGAAAGACTTAGATCAGCCTGCGAATATGCACAGCCTGATATATGAATCTCTGCTAAGGTCTATACACATTTTATTGGAATTTTGTGTGACAGTGAGATACATCGTATACATTCTCTTAACACCAGCTTGAATTTATTCCCAGCAAGAAAATCTGAAGACGGCCCAGATATGATTCTAGTGGGTCAATTGGGGTTCTAGTGTCTTATATTGTATGAAATTCATTTTCAGGCATGAACAAATCATTTGCTTATTCATGTTACAATAAATAATTTGGTTTATGATAGGGATGACGTCATTTACAGGCTTTAATACGCATGCGAGCGTTTGCGTTTCTCTGGCTCTATTCCTTAGCTGCAGCGCACCATAGGAGTCTTAAAAGGAATTCAAACGCTTGCAAAAATGTTTAATATATCATATTTTACTTTTAAAAAGGGTCGCAAATGCGTTTTAACATAAAAATACACACCATAAAATAGCTCTTGTCACTTCTTGTCACCTCTTGTCACTTCTTGTCACCAAATAGGGAGACCGCTGAATAAAGCATGTTGCTTTTTCCTCAAAACGTCTTTAAATTTGGCCAAAATTAATTTCTAACTCAAGAATAACATTAAATTTATCATTTTAAGCAAAAATATAGTTTAATTTTGTGTTAGAAAGTTTCTTGTTACCATAAAATAGCTAATGTCACTTCTTGTCACCTCTTGTCACTTCTTGTCACGTCTTGTCACTTCTTGTCACCAAATAGGGAGACCGCTGAATAAAGCATGTTGCTTTTTCCTCAAAACGTCTTTAAATTTGGCCAAAATTAATTTCTAACTCAAGAATAACATTAAATTTATCATTTTAAGCAATAATATAGTTTAATTTTGTGTAAGAAAGTTTCTTGTTACCATAAAATAGCTCATGTCACTTCTTGTCACCTCTTGTCACTTCTTTTCACGTCTTGTCACTTCTTGTCACCAAATAGGGAGACCGCTGAATAAAGCATGTTGCTTTTTCCTCCAAACGTCTTTAAATTTGGCCAAAATTAATTTCTAACTCAAGAATAACATTAAATTTATCATTTTAAGCAATAATATAGTTTAATTTTGTGTTAGAAAGTTTCTTGTCACCATAAAATAGCTCGTGTCACTTCTTGTCACCTCTTGTCACTTCTTGTCACCAAATAGAAAGACCGCCGTTAGCAATTTGCATAAAAGATTTTCATCAGTGCTACAACTAGAGCTGGGGTAGCCCCTATGTGCTTTTAGCGCCCGGTTACCTTACAAAATCTATCAAGTCAAGTACAACTAGAGCTACCAGGCGGGGACATCCGTGTCTGGTTTTCTTTCGTCTTACGGCCCTTTCCTTGAGAAAGGCCCATTAAGAAAACACGCCTATACAAATGCATTGTAAACTTTACCGCCGAAAAAACGAACATTTTAAGATGAAAATCGTGATATTTTTCTTTTATTTTAGAGTAGAAATAAGAAAACTTGAATAAGATTAACATCATAGTGCAGTTTATATTTTCTTGTCCTTTTGGATCATTGATTCCATTGTGGAATTTTGAAACTATTTGAGGGTCACTGATGAGGCCTAATTGGTCGAAACTAGCTAGTCTGGATCAGAAAACATGTACACTCCATATTTTCCAGTTCTGTGGTGTATTGCTTGCTTCCAAAGGATAACCCTTTTATAGAACATATTACCCCTGTTAACCCCAGTTTTACTGTCTAAAAGTGGGGTTTAATGGGGTCAAAATTATACAGGCATGTTTTCGTGATGAGAAACTGTGTTCACAGTGAATGCTTTATCTTTACTAACCCAGACAAAGCTCATGCTCCGAAATTATTGATTTTGTTATTGTTGTTGCAAACACAGACTGTGAGCGCTCTTATTTGGTTTTGATTTAAAACGGCCTTTCAAACTTATTTCACTTATATCGAGCTGATTGCTACTCATTATCCATGGTTAGACTGGTCAGGCATCACAAAAACTCGCCTTAATTTTGACCCTATTAAACCCCACTTTTATAAAGTAAAAATGGGGTTTATAGGGGTATACATTTTTTTTTCTAATTTCTGCTCAAAAACATAAGTTTAGGGTACTCGTTATAACCACCTCAATTCACCAATACATCTGAATTGGCATGTTTTCGCAGTGGTTATAAACTGTATATACATAATTTATTCTGCCCTAAAATTATATGGCAATGTTTAAGGAATACTTCAATAAAAGGATGACAAAATATCTTGTAAGACGTAAATGTCTTTTTTCCATTTTTCAACATTATATGTCTATGGAAACACTTAACTTGCCATAGTAACCAAAACTAAAGAGCCTTTCATTAAAAACCGAAACTGCAAAGGAACATATGGTGAACATTTGCATAAATTCTTAGCCTCATAGAGCATATGGTTTATGATGAGATGATGTTTTAAGTATATTTTTAATTTATATTTGGAAATGTATAAAAATGAGCAGTGGGCCATAAATCATAACGCAGATAGAAGATGGCTTAAAGAATATTTCTATGAAAGTTTTGCCAAGATATCTTGGCAGTAAATGCAAATTTTCAATTTACCCCATTATAAGTCTATGAAAATTCTAAGTTGCCATAGCAACCTAACTAAAGAACAGAATTTCATAAAGAAACAAGAGGCCCATGGGCCACTACGCTCACCAGAGGTCATGTGGTTTATACTCTATACAGGCATTGTGCCCATCTTGGTCATGTGACAACAAAATGCCACCATGCAATCAGTAAAATCCGCTGTCTTGCCTTTTTTCCATACAATTGTCTATGTGACCAAATTTGCCCATGACATAAAAACAGGTCAAGGTCAACCAAAGGTCATTATTTGAACAAAATTGGTAGGGTCCGAGCCCCAGATGCTGCATACCAACTTTGAAGGTCATCGGCCATTTGGTGCCTGAGGAGAGACTTTTTAAGGTTTTTAACATATATGGGCATGGCAGCCATATTGGTAATGTGACCCAGTCCTTACGAACAAACTTTCCTTTCCCCTTCCCGTAGAAGCTCCACATGTGATTTGGTTTCAATCAACCTAGCAGTTTGAGTAGAGAAGAGGATTAAAATACTGAATCTGAACCATCCAGAACAAAGGTCAGCAAATGACCTTGACCTTTGGAGTTGAGAAACTTCCATTCAGCTGATTTGATGCCACAGGTTACCATGCAATCAAAAAAATCCACTGTTTTGTCCTTTTTTCCATACATATGTCTAAGTGACCATATTTGACCTTGACATAAAATAGGTCAAGGTCAATTAAAGGTCATCATTTGAACAAACCTGGTAGGGCCCTAGTCATTGATGCTGCATACCAAGTTTCAAGGTCATCGGCCTTTTGGTTCCTGAGAAAAACATTTTAAAGGGTTTTTTACCATATATGGACATGGCGGCCATAATGGTCATGTGACTCAGTCCTTAAAAACAACCTTTCGTTCCCCCTTCCCATAGAGGCTCCAAATGTAATTTGGTTTGAATCGACCCAGCAGTTTAAGTTGAGAAGAAGATAAAAATACTGAATCTGAGCCTTCCCGGACAAAAGTCAGTAAATGACCTTGACCTTGGGAACTGACAAAATTCGATTCAGCTGAGTGCAAATATCATTTCTGATGCCACTAGGTACCATGCAATCAGAAAAAATCCACTGTTTTGCCTTTTTCCCATGCAAATGTCTAAGTGACCATATTTGACCTTAATGTAAAATAGGTCAAGGTCAACCATAGGTCATCATTTGAACAAACTTGGTAGGGCCCGAGTCCCCGATGCTGCATACCAAGTTTCAAGAACAATGGCCATTGGGTTCTTGAGAAGAAGATTTTTAAAGGTTTTTACCGTTTATATGGGCATGGCAGCCATATTCGTCATGTGACCCAGTCTTCATGAACAAACTTTTGTTCCCCCTTCCCACAGAGTCTCCATGTGTAATTTGGTTTGAATCGACCCAGCAGTTTAAGTTGAAAAGAAGATAAAAATACTGAATCTGAATGGTGGCCATATTAGTCATGTGACCCAATCCTCACAAACAAACTTTCGTTCCCCCTTCCCACAGAGGCTCCAAATGTAATTTGGTTTCAATTGACCAAGTAGTTTCAGAGGAGATGTTGTTTGAAAATGTTGAAGACGACGACGGACCAATACCTAACTATAAGCTTCCCCGGAGCTGGTGAGCTAAAAACACAATACCTGTTCAGGCAAATATGGTGAATATTTTAATATAGTCTAAGCCTCATAGGGTATATGGTCTCTGAGGAGATGATTTTTTAGTGTTTTTTTTTTCTTCTTTTTTTTTGGGGGGGGGGGGATTTTGGTTTCCGGTGCATCCCCGGGGCCCCCAGGTTGGTGTCACTGAATGTGTCTTATCTTAAGGAACAAGAATTTATGTAGTTTAGGGGTGGGGATCTGTAAGGTTTCTGAGATATTTGGCCTTTTATGGAGAAGAGGGGTGGGGCAAGGCCCCAGCCCATTCCGGTGGCACCCAGGTTGGTGTCACTGAATGCATCTTATCATAAGGAACAAGAATATATATGGTTCAGGGGTGGGGACCTAAATGGTTTCTGAGATATATGGCCTTTAATAAGTGGAGGGAGTGGGGCCGGGCCCCAGCACAACCCCGAGACCCTCAAGTTGGCATAAAAGCATACAGCTGAGAGAAGTTTACTCAAGAATAATTTCTATAAAAGTTTTGTCAAAATATCTGTAAAGGCTTGGCAGTAAATGCCATTTTCAAGTTTTCCCCATTATAAGTCTATGGAAACTCTAAGTTGCCATAGCAACCAAACTAATGAGCCGAATTTCATAAAAAACATAAACTTTCAATCCCTCAACCCAAGGATTCTACAGATAAAATTTGGGCCCAATCGGTCCAGTGCTTCAGAGGAGATGTCGTTTGAAAATGTTGACGATGAGGCAGACGACAAAGGACAATGTCTATCGTATAAGCTCCCCCAGAGCCTTTGGCTCTGGTGAGCTAAAAAGTTATTGACCGAACACGAAAAAAATACCCTTTTTTACCTTTGACCTCTAAGTTAAACCTTTGACCTTGGAGGTATTGACCCAGGTCTTACAGGCAATAAATCGTCACTTAATTGTTAACAATTCTGCCAAGTAATTTCAAAATCCATTCAGGAATAAGAAAGTTATTGACCAAACATGAAAAAAGACCCCTTTTTTTTGACCTTTGACCTATGAATATGACCTTGACCTTGGAGAAACGGACCTGGATCTTGCACACAACACATTGTCTCAGGATGGTTAACATTTTTTTTGCCAAGTAATTCAACAATCCATCCAGGAATAAGAAAGTCAATGACCGAACACAAAAAAAGACCTTTTTTGACCTTTGACCTCTACATATGACCTTGACCTTTGAGGTACCTGGGTCATAAGCCCAACACATCATCTCACAGTAGTTAAAATTTCTGCCAAGTAATTCCAAAATCCATAAAAAAGGTTATTGACCGGACACATTTTGCCCGTACATACACAAGATTTTTTGACAGACAAACATCCAAGCAAAATAACTCAAAACGTATAAATGCAAAAGTTATAGTTCTTATGCTCTGCATGTCGTCTAATGTTGAGTAATATTTATATGAAGTTTCATGAAGATAGCTTGAACGGTTTTCAAGTTATAGAGTGGACACGATTTTGTGACAGACGGACTGACAGATGGACAGACAGATGCCCTAGGGAAAAAACAATATGTCTCTCTGAAAAGGGGGAAAATATACATTCTTAACAGATGTGAAAGTCAGAAATGTTGTTGGTTATTCAATGACCATCTCGGTATGTCAATATATGCTGATAAAAAATTAATGCAGTGAACCTGGTCATAGTAGCCACCTGCATCAACTGAAGAACCTGTTTCAAGCAAGCAACCATTCAATTCCTGAAAATGCCAAATGTATTAAGGAAGCATATTTCAATTATCCCCCAGGCGCTTGCCTCATTCAGTTGGACTGTGAACTGTTTCTGATCACATCAATAACAAGAATTCCCCCGAAGGCTATGTAGGTCAAGGTCAAACATAGATGCTTGCATAAAAGTTTCCATTCTTCAATGCAAGCTTGTACTAAGTATCATTAATGAAGCTCTTATAATTATTGAGAAATGAACTTAACCATTAGGGTGAATGCTAGGGTGGTCGCAATATTTTACGAAGTCAGTGAACCATGAGATGTAGGTCAAGGTCAAATATGGATGCTTGCATTTAAGTTGCCATCCCCAGATTCAAGTTTGTACCAAATATCATTAATGAAGCACTTATAATTATTGAGAAATGAACTTAACCATTAGGGTGAATGCTAGGGTGGTCGCAATATTTTACGAAGTCAGTGAACCATGAAATATAGGTCAAGGACAAATATGGATGCTTGGGTTTAAGTTATCATCCCCAGATACAAAGTTGTACCAAGTATCATTAATGAAGCTCGTATAATTATTGAGAAATGAACTTAACCATTAGGGTGAATGCTAGGGTGGTCACAATATTTTACAAAGTCAGTGAACCATGAGATGTAGGTCAAGGTCAAATATGGATGCTTGCATTTAAGTTGCCATCCCCAGATTCAAGTTTGTACCAAATATCATTAATGAAGCTCTTATAGTTCTTGAGAAATAAACTTGACCATTAGGGTGAACACTAGGGTGGTCGCAATATTTTACAAAGTCAGTGAACCATGAAATATAAGTCAAGGTCAAATATGAATGCTTGTCTTTAAGTTATCATCCCCAGATACAAGTTTGTACCAAGTATCATTAATGAAGCTCTTATAGTTCTTGAGAAATAAACTTGACCATTAGGGTGAATGCTAGGGTGGTCGCAATATTTTACAAAGTCAGTGAACCATGAAATGTAGGTCAAAGTCAAATATGGATGCTTCCATTTAAGTTGCCATCCACAGATACAAGTTTGTATCAAATATTAATGAAGCTCTTATAGTTCTTGAGAAATAAACTTGACATTAGGGTGAACGCTAGGGTGATCGCAATATTTTACAAAGTCAGTGACCCATAACAAGTAGGTAAAGGTCAAATATGGATGCTTGCATTTAAGTTGCCACCCCCAGATAAAAGTTTGTGCCAAGTGTCATTAATGAATCTCTTAAAGTTATTGAGAAATAAACTTGAACCTTTGGGTGAACGCTGGGGTGGTCGCAAATGTTGACGCCTTGACAAACGAACGAACGGACGGCAAACCAGATGCCTATATCGCACCATGCTAATAGCAGGCGCGACAAAAATCCGTCACTTTGGCAACCTTTGTCATGTTGAACTAGAACATGCACTACCTTAAGCAAACAGTGTAGATTATCATGTGAACAAGTCTATGAAATTAACACCCCCTACACCCAACTTTATATAGAGAAAACTGGGGTTTAAGGGGGTATAAATTATTTTTCTTATTTCTGCTCCAAAACATATATGTAGGTTGTGGGTACTCACACCCCTAACCTATGTTTGCAGTATTTATATGAAAAATATCACAGATTTTCATCAGAAAAGTAGCCATTTTGGAGATGTGAAAAAATGCACTCACATGGGTGTGTTATCATACTGTACAGATCAGGCTGACTTCTATTTCTCAGTTAATACACTGTTTGTCATTTGGTTTGTCCATTTATAGGAACAAATACATCAAGTTCTCTTAATCTGGTTGGCTGATGTAGCTATATTAATATTTTTCAACAGGACAAAAGGTATGAGTCCTTCTGCAGCAACAGATTCATGGGAGATTGGAAATCAAAGAATCTGAGCCAGAAATATGTGTATTTGTGCATTTATTAATAAACATTCCATATACTAGCAATAAAGTACATGTATCATAATTTTAAAATAACAAAGTAGACTAACAACAAGAGCTGTCACATGACAGCATAGCTCGCCTGTTTTGTGCCTTCAAGATATAAGGTAAAATTACAGTGACCTAGATATATTTCTATGTCAATCATCTGGTCACATTGAATTGATTATCCAGATTTGAAGTTTCTCCATCAAATAGTATTAAGTCACTGAACCATGAAAAATAGGTCACACTGACCTACATGTATTTTGAGGTCAATCATCTGGTTGCATTGAAGTAATATCTCAGGTATATCATTTCATAATCAAAATAGTAATCAAGATAATAGGCAAACTCAATGAACCATGAAATATAGGTCACACTGACCTAGATATACTTTGAGGTAAACCATCAGGTCACATGGAACTAATAATCCAGGTTAGACATTTCTCCATTAAATAGTATTCAATATAATAGGCAAAATCATTGAACCATGAAAAATAGATCACAATGACCTAGATATATTTTGAGGTCAATCATGGGGTCACATGGAACTAATAATCAAGGTATGACATTTCTCCATCAAATAGTATTCAAGATAATAGGCAAAATCACTGAACCATGATATATATGTCACACTGACCTAGATATATTTGATGGTCAATTATCGGGCCACATGGAACTAATAATCCAGGTATGACATTTCTCCTTCAAATAGTTTTCAAGTTAATAGGCAAATCACTGAACCATGAAATATAGGTCACAGTGACCTAGATATATTTTTAGGACAATCATGGAGTCACATGGAAGTAATAATCAAGGTTTGACATTACTCCATCAAATAGTATTCAAGGTAATAGGCAAAATCACTGAACCATGAAATAGAGGTCACACTGACCTAGATATATTTGGTGATCAATTATCGGGTCACATGGCACTAATATCCCAGGTATGACATTTCTCCAACAAATAGTGTTCAAGATATGACAAAATCACTGGACTGTCAAATGTAGGTCACCATGACCATTCACCCTTTTACACTTGAACCAATGTCACATGGTTGGCTGATATATAACAAGTTGTGTCTATAACTTGTTAGTATAATGAAAATGTATATAACAAATTAAAAAGGTGTCCTAAATTTTGACCCCTAGCCCCACCCCAACCCCCTCCCAGGCATGAACCCAGGGGTGTGTTGTCTTGGAATCTCAGGAGACACTCCAAGGTATCCAAGTTGTAAAATATGAATGCTTTGTGATGAGTGTCTGTTGAGAAATAAGCATTTCAAAAACTTTAACACAGTTTTACAGAGTTGTTCTAGATTTTGACCCCTAGCCCCACCCCTGGGCATGAACCCAGGGGTCTGTTGTCTTAGAATGTCAGAAGACCCTCCCAGGTACTTAAGTTCCAAATATGAGTGCTCTGTGATATAAATGACTGTTGAGATATAAGCATTTGAAAAACTTGAACGCAGTGTGACGGGAACGCACACGCAAACGCAAACATGCACAAATGAGGTGACAACAATAGCTCTCCATATACTTCGTACAGGCAAGCTAATAAAAAATAAATGTAACAAGACTGATAAATGTTTGCAAAATCACAGATGCCAATTAACAATCAGATAACAATGACAGATCCTCGATTCCCACCACCTTCCAAACAGGAAGGAAATTGCAACCGGCTATTTGTTGCAGAGATACAGTTGAAAGTGTCGTTTCTGAATACAACATGGACTTTATTCCATATACAGTAGAACTTCGATGGCTCGAACACCGATGGCTCGTTTACCATGGCTGAGTCGAACCCTTTTTTGAGTCCCTAGAGAATGCCTCTACATACAAAGTAGTGTGAGATGATTAAGGAGATTTTCTACTTTTATCTTGCAGATGTATGCTGTGTGTACTCATTAGAATCGCCTCATCGAGGCGATTCTAATGAGTACACACAGCATACATTTTTTATAGAATACCGAAAAGATGTCCAAAAATTAGCCCCGTTATGCCTTCTGGCATTAACCCTCAGTGGCTCGAACTACCTCTGTCTCAAACAGATGTTCATGGTCCCAAAGGTGTTCGAGCCATTGAGGTTCGACTGTAGTATCAGCATACTTAAAAAGGTATTGGAGTTATGGTGGCTGTAAATAAAGAGGCTTTTAACTCTTACCTGTGCATATTTGGCAACAACAAAACAGTAATTTATCAAGTGCATAATAAACTTTTCATAAGTAGGTGATTTATTTCCATACAAGTTTTGCAAAGAGGCATTGTCTTTTTTTTTCTTTCAGCTTTCATTTAATCCTTGTCCTGCTGAATACAATAATCCATAAATTTGTTTGATTTTAGGTTTAATATCCCTATCAACACTATTTCGGTCATTTTGGAGACGCTGCTTCCAATTTTCGTGAGAGTTTTACCTGACACTGAGATGAAATGACTTCTCAAGTCCTGCCACCCAATGAAACCAATAGGGTTTATATGCATGGACAGTCCGATTTGCACCACTTTGCATGCGCAGGCATAGAACCCTTTAAGTGGTTTACCAGTGCTCATGTGCCGTCAGTTTCAGCTCTGGGCGGAAGCATTGTGCATCCCATTCTATTTCTTTAGGCCCCGATTGATGGGGGCAAACAATACATTTGCAAACAGTCATTTAGTTTATGACTGGGAATGAATGCATTTTTATCAAGTAATTTGATTGGCTGATAGTCAGAAATGTGTATGACTAAATAAATTTATTCAACAGGACTAGGGTTAAGAGCAGTTTTTATATAGAGGATTCAGACAACCAGAACATAGTTTTTGTAACTGTCTCAGTTTCAAAACTGGAGCTCACAAGTACATTTGTATATTCACTTGAACTTGAAGTCCAAACAACAGCAGTATTTTTCATTATTAAAATAACAATGTCAGACATGGTTTAAGGCATTTTCTACTTTCCTCTCAGTCAACAACATTGAAATTTATGTTTCCATTTATACGAGAAATGGATTCACATTACGAAAACACACCTATTAAAGAGTACCCATAATTTATATATACACCTATACAAATACTTTGTAAATTTTACTGCCAAAAAAAAAAACCGAAAATTTTCAGATGAAAACTTGTGATATTTTTCTTATTTCTGCTAAAAATATAGATTATGGGTACTCTTTGAATTGCCTCAACTATATTAAAGAGAGGTTCAAGATGGTCAAAATTATATAGGTGTGTTTTCGTAATGCCTTGCATATTTTCTATGTTTATGCTGTTTTCTTCCTGATTCGTGCCCCTTAGATGTTTAGCATACGAGCTGCACACTGTAAACAAACTGTCATTATTTCACAAATAATCAGAATTTACTTCAAATTATTAATTTTAATTAGAAAATCAAAAAGACAACAAAGCATGACAGTTTCTACCAATAACATGCCTGAAATGACGTCACTATATCGATCATGATCATCCAGAAACTTTCTCCTCAAATTCGTGCCCTTTTGAAAAGCTTGTTTGGATTATTTCCCTTTGACTTTAGTAGCTGTATTACACTTTGCCATGAAAGGAATAACTCTCTCCCATCTGAACAAAAGTTTTCTGATGTCTGTATAAAAATGGTAGAGCCAATTTACTGCTGTAAGTTACTAAGGCTTACATTTATTAAAAATGGTCAGAACTTAGGATGAAAAATCTTAGTGGGTGCAGACAGCAAGATAAACAACCACAACAACAACATCATATCCAAGCGCCTGACTGACACAGAGGACGTCCTTGACCTCTGATGTTGTTGAAATGAATCTGGACAAGTGACGCAGATGCGCACATGTACTTTTTACGCACTCTTCAAAGGCACGAATTCAACAAGAAAGCACGAATCAAGAAGAAAGAGGCATACAAGGGAGACAACTTTCTTCATTCTTTTTGTTTTACCAGAAAAAGGTGGTCTTCTCCAAAGTGCAAGAA
The DNA here is from genome assembly GCA_963580285.1 of Lucinisca nassula. NCBI lineage: Eukaryota > Metazoa > Mollusca > Bivalvia > Lucinida > Lucinidae > Lucinisca > Lucinisca nassula. The sequence goes on from OY757011.1 coordinate 177,944,913, forward strand.
TTTGCTCTTCACCAGCACCAAGTAATTTCAGCAAAGGGTAGACCCCCCAGTAGGCCACTGATTTGTTTAGTTGGAAAGGATTGCTTTCTCCATAATTGTATACATTCCCCATATACCTAGTCTGAACAATCAGAAATTTCATTTTCCAGAACAAACATAAGGCTAATTATGTTTTGGACAGGTGAGATCATTTAATTAAAACATCATCTTGAGATCAGGGGCCAGTTGTTCAAAACTAATGACATCGTCAGCTAACATATTGTTAAAACTGTGATCATTCAATACAGTGAAAATACTAATATTTTTGCTGAAAAAAACATGAGCAGGTTTTGCATGCTCACATTTTTTTCAGCAAAAATATAAAAATTTTAAGTATTAAACTTGCTAGAACAGTTAACAATATGGCCACTAATGAGCTTGTTAAGCTAACGATGCTTTGAACAACTGGGCCCAGTAGTTTCTGAACACAAGCTAGTGGAAGCTAGTTTCTCCCACTCTTTAGCATCAGCAATACCAAGGGAGATCATCTAATTAAAACATCATCTTGAGATCAATAGTTTCTGAACACAACGGTGGAAGCCAGTTTCTCTTACTCTCACTCTTTAGCGTCAGCAATACCAAGGGAGATCATTTAATTAAAACATCATCTTGAGATCAATAGTTTCTGAACACAACGGTGGAAGCCAGTTTCTCTCACTCTTTAGCGTCAGCAATACCAAGGGAGATCATTTAATTAAAACATCATCTTGAGATCAATAGTTTCTGAACACAACGGTGGAAGCCAGTTTCTCTCACTCTTTAGCATCAGCAATACCAAGGGAGATCATTTAATTTAAACATCATCTTGAGATCAATAGTTTCTGAACACAACGGTGGAAGCCAGTTTCTCTCTCTCTCACTCTTTAGCGTCAGCAATACCACCAGGGGTAATAGCAAATGTTGCCTCTGATTCTGGTCTGTCGGGGCTGTAAACAAGATGAAATGAACTAGTGAACAACAAGATCTACAAGGTGGCATGAGTAACAAGCAAAGATACAGAAAAACCTGCAGATGCCTGCAACTTAACCTGTCTTCATTCACTTCACAGATATTTAGTAGTGGCATGAATCAGAAAATGCCCAGCCTTATCAGAGTCCTCCCTGGCCACACAGGCCAATTTGTATCTTTTTCCTGTACATAAGCTCAAATACTGGATGTACTATTGTAGCCAACATACAGGTGACTTTCATTTTTACAATGTCTAATTCTGTTACTATTGCTCAAGTCCAAAAACAAGAGGCCCATGGTCCATTATGCTCACCAGAGCTCAGGGGGCACTGCCCACTAGCAGCTATGTATTTTATTAAACCATCCAAGCCCTGTGCTCAAGGACACTAGTGGCTTCAGATGAATGTGTTATAATTGCAAGACAACAGATGACAATTGACAAGCCGTCTGCCGTTGCAATACAGCAGACAACAATTGACAATTCGGCTCTGATGAGCTAAAAAACACAAAACCTCTAAAGGCAAATATGATATTTCCATAAACTCTCTGCCTCTAAGAGAATATTGTTTTTGATGAGATGATTTTTTAAGTTTTTTTTCTACTTTTGTTCATTTTGGTTTCCATGGCAACCAGTAATAAAAGCACCGCAGACACTGCATAATACCTGCCACTGCTAAGCAATGTAACTTATTTGAAAATATATCAAGGCTAAATAACTAGAAAGGGGATAGCAGAGATATGATCCGCAAGTGTAATGTCTTAATGTGAGTGGATGAAGTTGTTAGAAGATGTAGGAAGCATATGTAAAAATCCATTTTTCAGACATGAAATTTTAGCAAGATATTGCAAATAATAAAGGAACTAGAGTCTAAAAACGATATTTTATACATCAAGGGCAAATAACTAAAGAACTGGAACAGCCAAAGAAGTGGTCCTTGGCCACAATATGTACCCTTTACTCCTCTATATGGTCCTTGGTCACAATATGTACCCTTTAGTCCTCTATATATCTGTAAAGTTTAATCCAAATATTTCATATAGTAAGGGAACTAGAGGCCAAAAACTATTTTTCAGATACTGAAAAGGGACAGACAGACAGATGGACAGACATACAAATGGATGGACAGACAGACAGCAGAGGGTGTAGAAGTTTTATCCATATATTTCAAATAATAAATGAACTATAGGCCAAAATCCCTTTTTTTTATATATATTTCAAGGGCAGATAACTCAATTGCTGGGAAAGCCAGAGTCATGTTCCTTTGCCACAGTATGTAACATTTAATCTACTACATATCTATGAAGTTTCAGCAAGATATTGTAAATAATAAAGGAACTAGAGTATAAAATGCATTTAAAATACTTCAAGGGCAGATAACTCAAGAACTGGTATAGCCAGAGTAGCGGTCCTTGGCCACGATATGAACCATTAAGTCCTCTATATATCTGTGAAGTTTCATCGGGATATTCCATATAGTAAGGGAACTAGAGGCCAAAAACCATTTTTCAGATATTTCAAAGGCAGATAACTCAATCGCTGGGAAAGCCAGAGTCATGTTCCTTTGCCACAGTATATAACAATACATCTACTACATATCTATGAAGTTCCAGCAAGATATTGTAAATGATAAAAGAACTACAGTCTAAAATGCATTTTTTAAATACGTCAAGGGCAGATAACTCAAGAACTGGAACAGCCAGAGTAGCAGTCCTTGGCCACAATATGAACCGTTTAGTCCTCTATATATCTGTGAAGTTTCATCAAGATATTCCATATAGTAAGGGAATTAGAGGCCAAAAACCATTTTTCAGATACTGAAAAGGGCAATAACTCTGCTAAAAATTAACTGATTTTGCCCATTAACAATCCCAAACCACTCATCCCTGATACCAATATGTATGCAAAATTTGAACAAAATCCGTGAAAAAATACTCAAGTTATCGATCGGAAACAAAGTGCCGACGGACGGACGGACAGACATACGGACGGACGGACAGACACCGGAGGGTATAACATAATACCCCGCCACTATCGTGTGGCGGGGTATAATAATGAGGAAAAGGCCTAAAATCATATGGCAGATGGTAGATTGCCTTGGAACATTTCTATAAAAATTGTGATAAAAAATCTGCAAAGGTTTGGCAGTTAATGCCAGTTTTCAAGATTTCCATTATATGTCTATCGAAAATCTAAGTTGCCATAGCAACCAAACTAAAGAGCGGAATTTCATAAAAAACAAAACATGTAAAGGCAAATATGGTATATATTTCCATAAACTCTCAGACTCACAGAGCATACTGTAAGTAAGTAAGTAATTATTTATTATAGTGACATACGCTATCATATCATAGCAAGGTATGTTTATAAACAGTAATAAGCGCCTGACTCAATAGGCCTACAGGTCACTAGCAAATACAAAGAGCCAATATAGATCCGAAAACTACAACCTATATACATACATGTATATATTTATCTATATATAAATAGTGTTTCATTCATATAGATGTGCAATGTGCTATTGAAATCAAATATTTATCGTCTGTAGAATATGTCTTTTTAAATAAGCCCTTAAAAATATTTTGCTGTTTTCCGTATATGCATGTTTATTAGGTAGCTTAATTTGTAATCATCGAACATCTGGGTGAAGTTATCACTTAGAACAATGTTACTGTATTCTTGTTCTATACAACAAGCATAAAATGGACAGAAGAGTAAGAAATGCTTTTCAGCCTCTACTGTTTCTGAGATGATTTTTTAAGTATTTTTTTTTCCTTTTGGTTTCCATGGCAACCAGTAAAAATGAGCAATAGGCCTAAAACCATATGGCAGATGTGAGATTGCTTAAGGACCATTTCTATGAAATTGTGTCAAAATATCTGCAAATGTTTGGCAGATATGCCATTTTTCAATTTTCCCCATTATAAAAAACAGAAGAGAAGACAATGATCAAGAATCCATACAATTATCCCACAGCTCCCATCAGAGACACCAGGAAAGAAGCACAAACATGAAACAAATAGACCCTAATGGAAACATTAATAGCAGAAAGCCAAAAGGACAGTAACTTTCCCACAAGATGGCCAATTGGAAAAAGTAAGTCTATGGAAAATCTAAGTTGCCATAGCAACCAAACTAAAGAGCCAAATTTCATAAAAAACATAAAAAATGTAAAGGCAAATATGGTGAATATTTTCATAGAGTCAGTCTATGCCTCCTAGAGCATATGGTTTCTGAGGAGATGATTTTTTAAGTAATTTTTTTTTTCTATTTTTTTTTTTCATTTTGGTTTCCATGGCAACCAATAAAAATAAGCAGTAGGCCTAAAATCGTATGGCAGATAGTAGATTGCCTAAGGAACATTTCTATGAAAGTTTTGTCAAAATATCTGCAGAGGCTTGGCAGTAAATGCCATTTTTTTTTAATTTTCCTCATTATGGAAACTCAAAGTTGCCATAGCAACCAAACTAGTCAGTCGATTTTCATAAACAACATAAACTTTAAATCCCCCAGCTCAAGGATGCTTCAGATAAAATTTCGGCCCAATCGGCCCAGTGGCTTCAGAGAAGATGTCGTTTGAAAGTTTTGACAACGGACATACTATGCAGACGACAACGGCCACAGACAAATGCCTATTCTACAAGCTCCCCGGCAGCCGAAAGCCTTCAGCTCTGGTGAGCTAATAATTTGACCATTGATGCTTTAGATTGTAATATGTTTATCACATTATATACTTTCCTATTTTCTGAAACTATTGTTAGCCAAAAGATTTTTTTCTGATCCCTTTAACATGAACACAAGCTAAGCAATTTTTCTGAGATTATGTTTACTGCCTCGCTGACACTTAATCATCAGGCCTCTCATTGCTCTGGTTCCAGTCTGGCTTGGGTCACATTTGAGAAACAAAGTTCTGCAACGGAAGGCCAGGTGTTTTTTCTCCAGGTTATCCAGTTTTCGCCTACCTTTGATTAACAAACGGCTCAATATAAGTGAAATAATCTTGAAAGGGACATAAAACCAAAACCAACAAAGGAAAACAATAAATCTTACCGCAGCCAGTGTCAACTCCTAATATTAATATAGACAGAGCTGTATTGAAGGATTAATTGTGATTTTGAACCACACAATATCAGCCCTGCATCACGACTCAAGAATTAAATTCAATATTTCTGGGAAATATACCAAACAAACTTCAAAAAGGAGTAATGAAGGGAAGAATAATAACAAGAGGGCCGGGGCCATGATGGCCCTGGTTCGCTCACCTGATCAAAAGTGTTCTTGAGACCATCTTGTTCAGTGGAGTGGAACAATTTGAACAATATTGACAGGCCACCTAAACAAGATGTAGTTGTGTAACATGGATATGTCCCCTGGCCAAGGTCAATTTTTTCTTTAAAGTGGGAAACAGATCAAGTTCAAGGTCACAAGTCAAAAATTTGTATGAGTGTGAAGCGCTTGTCACAAGAAATCTACATGCCAAATATGAAGGCTCTTTCTCAAATGGTTCATAAGTAATGATAAAGTAGGTCACCTGTTACAGTTACAGATAAAAATTTTGTATAAGTGGGAAGCCCTTGTCACAAGAAACCTACATGCCAAATATGAAGGCCTATCTCAAACATTTCAAAAGTGATGATAAAGTAGGTCACCGGTCGAAGCTACAGGTAAAAATTTTGTACTAGTGGGAAGCCCATGTCACAAGAAACCTACATGCCAAATATGAAGGCTCTATCTCAAATGGTTAAAAAATTATGGCAGAGTAGGTCAAAGGTCAAGGTCAATGTCACATGTCAAACTTTTAGAATGAGTGTGAAGCCCTTGTCATTGGGAATGTACATGCCAAATATGAAGGCTCTATCTCAAATGGCTCAAAATTTATGGCAAAGTAAGTCAAAGGTTAAGGTCAAACTTTTAGAATGGGTGAGAAGCCCTTGTCAAAGGGAACATACATGCCAAATATTAAGGCTATATTTAAAATGGTTCAAAATTTATGGAAAAGTAGGCCAAAGGTCAAGGTAAATGTCACAGGTCAAACTTTTAGATTGGGTGAGAAGCCCTTGTCACAGGGAACATACATGCCAAATATCAAGGCTCTATCTCAAATGGTTCAAAAGTTTTGATAAAGTAGGTCACAGTTCATTGTCAAGGTAAATGTCACAGGTCAAAATTTTTGTATAGGTAGGAAGCCCTTGTCATAAGGAACATACATGCAAAATATGAAGGCTCTATCTCAAATGGTTCAAATGTTATGATAAAGTAGGTCACAGGTCAAGGTCAGAAGTCAAAATATTTTTGAATGAGTTGGAAACCCTTGTCACAAGGAACCTACATGCTAAATTTGAAGGTTCTATCTCAAATGGTTCAAAAGTTATGACAGGGTAGGTAAAAGGTCAAGGTCACAGGTCAAATAATATGTATGGGTGGGAAGCCCTTGTGGGAACGTCCATGCCAAATATGAAGGCTCTTTGTCAAATAGTTCAAAGGTTATGATAAAGTAGGTCACAGGTCAAGGTCAGAAGTCAAAATATTTTTGAATGAGTTGGAAACCCTTGTCACAAGGAACCTACATGCTAAATTTGAAGGTTCTATCTCAAATGGTTCAAAAGTTATGACAAGGTAGGTAAAAGGTCAAGGTCGCAGGTCAAATAATATGTATGGGTGGGAAGCCCTTATGGGAACGTCCATGCCAAATATGAAGGCTCTTTGTCAAATAGTTCAAAGGTTATGATAAACAAGCTCAAAGGTCAAGTCACAGGCCAATTTTTATATGAGTGGGAAGATCTAGTCACAACGAACCCACATGCCAAATCTGAAGGCTCTATCTCAAATGGTTTAACGTTATGACAAAGTATGAAGGCTCTATCTCAAATGGTTCGCAAGGTACGAAAAAGTAGGTCACAGGTAAAGGTGAAAGCCAAAATCTTTTTGTATGAGTGGGAAACCCTTGTCACAGCAAACCTACATGCCAAATATGAAGGCGTGTGTGTGTGTGGATTCGGGTTTAACGTCCCTTTCAACAATTTTGCAGTCATATCGCGACGGTGTCTGGTTGCGACAGGGAGCTCAATGCTCACTTTAATACTGCTGCCTCACTGAAGTATCATGTCCTAGACACATTACATGATACCACACCAAGTCACTTTATCCTGACACTGGGTCCACCAGTCCTAGCTCTACCCCGTAAATCTGAGTGCCAAGGGAGGAGCAGCTAGTACCATTTTTAACGACTTTGGTATGTCACGGCTTTGGATCCAACCTGTGACCTCCCGTTCCCCGGAGCGGACACTCTACCAACTGAGCTATCGAGGCCAGTCCAAATATGAAGGCTGCGTCTCAAATTGTTCAAGAGCTATGACTAAGTATGTCAAAAGTCAAGGCCACAGGTCAATTTTTTGTATGAGTTGGAAGCCCTTGTCAGAAGAAACCTACAGGCCACATAAGAAGGCTCTATCTTAAATGGTTATGACAAAGTAGGTCAAGGTCACAGGTCAAAATTTTTTGTATGGGTGGTAAGCCCTTGTCACAAGGAGCACACATGCCAAATATGAAGGCTCTTTCTCAAACGGTTCATTTGTTTCTTTGATTTGAGGTTAACATCCCCGTCAACAGTGTATAGGTCATTTTGGAGATGTGGCTTCCACTTTTGTGGGACTTTTACCAGACGTTGGGCTGAAAAGACAGCTCAAGCCCTGTCGCCCAATGAAAACAATAGGGTTTATAATAAGCATGGACGGTCCGACTCGCAACGCTTTGCCGATCCTCTAAGTGGTTTACAAGTACTCCTATGCGGTCAGTTTCAGCTTATGCAGCCCAGCTATTTCTTCAAGCCCCGATGGGTGGGGGCCATTCAAATGGTTCAAAAGTCATGATATCTAGAGTAGGTCACAGGCCAAGGTCACAGATTAAATTTTTTGTATGAGTGGGAAGCCCTTATCACAAGCAACCTATATGCCAGATATGAAGGCACTATCTGAATTGGTTCAAAATTTATGACAAAGTAGGTCAAAGGTCAAGGTCACAGGTCAAAATTTTTGTATGGGTGGGAAGCCCTTGTCACAAGAAATATACATGCCAAATATGAAGGCTGTATCTCAAATGGTTCAAAAGTTATGACAAACTAAGTCAAATGTCAATGTCAAGGTCACAGGTCAATCTATTTCTGTATGGGTGGGAAGCCCTTGTGACAAGGAACATACATGCCAAATATGGGGGCTCTATCTTAAATGGTTCAAAAGTTATGATAAAGTAGATCACCTGTCAAGGTCTCAGGGTCATTTTTTTTGTATGAGTGGGAAGCCCTCGTCACAAGGAACCTACATGCCAAATGTTAAGGCTCTATCTTAAACGGTTAAAAAGTTATGACAAAATGACCAATTGACCTACTTTCTGATCCGACATAACCCATATTCGAACTTGACCCAGACAGATATTGTCAAAATATTCATTCTTAGCAAGTTTGATAATAGTTCGACCAAAACTGTGGCCTCTAGAGTTTTCACAATGTTTTTCTATGATATGACCTACTGACTTACTTTTTGACCTGACATGACCCATAATCAAACTTGACCCAGATATTGTCAAGAAGATAAATCTGAGCAAGTTGATGATTGGACCAAAACTGTAGCCTCTAGAGTCATAGTTTAAATATGATTATTCTGAGCAATATTGATGATGACTGGACCATAACTGTGGCCATAGAGTGCTCACAAGGTTTTTTTTTTCTTGATTTGACTAACTAACCTACTTTTTGACCCGACATGATCCATATTCGAACTTTGCCCAGACATTGTAAAGATGATCATTTTGAGCAAGTAAGATGATGAGTGGACCAAAATTGTGGCCTCTAGAGTGCTCTCAAGGTTTTTCTATGATTTGACGAACTGACCTACTTTTTGATGTGACATGACCCATTCGAACTTGACCCACATATTGTCAAGATGATCATTCTGACCAAGTTTGATGATTAAGGGACTGAAATTATGACCTCTAGATTCCTTAAACCAATGTTCCATGTGGTTGCAATTACGACATCATGTTGTCTTTAAGCTGAGGATGCAACATTTTTCCAAGAAGGGATTGCAAAGATAGAACATTGATGAGCTAAATTGATTGAAGTTCATGGAGACTAGAGGTTGAACAAGAAAAATGCCTGACGGAATTATGGACAGGTTTTTCAGTACAGTTTTGACGTCAGCAAAGCTGCAACCTGCATATGTAGTAAGAGTTGGCAAAAGGCAACATAGCTCGCCTACAGGAGCCTAACCAAATAAAATTTCAATTATGCAGTTTTTTTTTTTCTCCAAAAAATGACATTTTGTTTTGTAAAACAGTTCAACAGACTGCAGCAATTCATACACAACATTTATATGAAGCTCTACAGCTCTGACAAGGGTTTTCTAAAAATAGACTGTGACCTTGACCTTGAGCTCAGGACCCTTAAAGCAGATATTGCTTGAAATAACAAGTTGTTATACCCAACGTTTAAGTGAGTGTATGCGTGCATGCATGCATACCTGAGTACATGCATGCATGTTTGTATGAATGCAAGGGCCCATGTATGCATGCGTGTTTGACATGCGCATGCATGTGTGACATGCATACATGCATATGTGTGTGTGAAAGAATGCATGCATGTGTGAGTGCATGCATGTGTGAGTGCATGTATGGGTGTGCATGTGCATGCATGCATGTGTGAGTGCATGCATGCATGTATGGGTGTGCATGTGCATGCATGCATGTGTGAGTGCATGCATACATGTGTGTGTGTGTGCATGCGTGCCTGCATGACTCTGTGTGTGCATGTATACATGCATACATGTATGCATGAGTGCATACCATCCAAAAACCCGTACAAATGCCATTTTCTTATGTAAAAGAGTTAAACAGACAGCAGCAATTGAAAGAATACCAAAGAGTACTCCTAAGAATAAATGAACAAGAAATTTTCCAAGCCTTGCATTCTACAAAACAAAATTTATATATTTGACAAAATGAAGAAAATTTTTAAAAACTTGCAACTAATAATAACCTTTATGTGTTTTTATGAATGAAAAAGAAAAAAAAAGAACACTCCTCCACCTGGAATTGAACCCAGGACCCTCTGGTTCAGAGTCTAGCACTCTATCAACTATACTATCAAGCTTGCAAGGGAAGTAAGGGAGGTAATTTATAGAGTAAAACTTTAGCTTATGAAGTAAGGGAGGTAATACAGAGTAGGTAATACAGAGTAAAACTTCTATAAACTTAAGTTTGAAAAATGGTAATTTTCAACAAAACTTTGGTCCTTGGTGCCATTTATCGATTGTATACGAAAGAGACACTATAAATGAAGCAACAGTCCTAATATGAAAGCAATCTATTACAGAATGAAGGTAATATATTACTTTGAAAAAAGGTTAACCAAAAGGTAAACCTCGGCAGACGCCAGCCCGCCCACCCGCCCGGACATCGCTATTCTAGAGGACAGATTTTTTTTAAAAACCCGTCCAAAAATTATGCATGAATGACAGCCATTACGAAAATACGCCTATACAAATACATTATCAATTTTACCGCCAAAGAAACGAAAATTTTAAGATGAAAAACTGTGAGAAATAAGAAAAATAAAGTATATCCCTGTAAACCCCAGTTTACTATATAAAAGTGTGGTTCAAGCGGTCAAAATTATACAGGCGTATTTTCGTGATGCTCTGCTTGCTGCTGTCCTAGGGAGGCCAAGAACTATTTGCAGTGCCCTTTTGCAATGTATATGTTACCTATCATAAATTTTACATATTCTTGTTTCTCCTCTTCCCTTTCTCAGACTGAGTCTAGTTGTGGAAGCATGTGCCAGTATATTTCCTCCAATAGGTTTCTTTGGGTCAACTGTGAAACTGAAAACATGAATTGTTCCATATAAAGCAACTGCACTGCAGGTTCAAAGACACTCCTAATATCGTTTCATTGTGTTTTAAACAGACTTTTTTCATACAGAAAATGTTTCCTTTTTAGCTGGTCTGTTTTTTGAAAAAAAAACTTTCGAGCTATTGTCATCACTCCGGCGTCTGCGTTGTCGTCTGGCGTCGTTCCAAAAAAACTTAACCTTGGCTATAACTTAAAAAGTATTAGACCTAGCCTCATGAAACTTCATACACACACTCATCATCACAAGAGCTACATTTTGACCAAGGACCACAACAACATTGTTGATTTTGGCTGAATTATCTCCCCTTTTCCAAATTTTTTTCTGAAACACATTTTTTGCTGTCATTTTAATACTATTCACAACAGAGCCTTCAAACTTCACATGAATGTTCCTTGGGACAAGACCTTTTCAGTGATACCACACTTTTTGATCTTTGACCTTGACCTTTGAACTTTGACCTATTTTTCGAAAATTTAACCGAAAACCTTAACCTTGACCATATTTCCAAAAGTATTTGGCCTACCTTCATGAAACTTCATACACATACTCACCATCACAAGAGCTACATTCCCTACAAGTTTTATAACTCCATCTTGCAATTTGATTGCTCTTGTTTGACTTAGAACTTTGGTTTTCTAAAAGAAACTGCAGACGAGCATTGGCACCCGCATGCGGTGCTCTTGTTATATATAGGCCTGTTCTTGAGGGCTAGTGCAATAGCTCTTAATGGCATCTGTCCTCTACCCTCCCCACAACTTATCACTCTCCCATGAGAAGCGAAATTATTTCATGCATCAGTGATCATTCTAGGATATTCTATTTCTTCACCTAGTAAGATGTGGTGGTACACCAATGAAACCTAAAGCTTACCCATTGTCTTAAAAATCAAATATAGAAAATTATTCGAAGACTTTCAGGAAATACTCCTGGGGCTAAAAGGATATATTTTCAGGAGAAGCAACCATTCAAAATTATATTTTTGTAAAATAGAAGTAGAGGCAATGATCAGGAATCGATACAATTAACCCACAGCTCCCATCAGAGACATCAAAGGGAAACCTTTTTTCCGAAGGTTGGAACCACTCTAAAGAGAAGAATTTGCTCCTGCCCGAATAGCAACTTCTTTCATTGAAGAACATAACTCTTTACAGAATATGTTCAACAGAACGGTAATCCTTTGGAAACACGGACTACAAGATATTTCTGGGCCAGACAAGCTAGTTTCGGCCAACTAGACCTCATGAGTGACCCTCAAACGTTTTCAATATTCTGCAATGGAATCAACGATTATAACCCATACTATGATGAAGGGCAAGTTGACCTTTTATGGCTGCCACACATTTCCATAACAACAGCTGTGGTGACGTTGAATATGTAAATTATAAATACAGAATTAGTCTTTATTTTCGGCTGAGTTACAGCAGTAACTAGCCTGACTATGAATGCTATTAGACCTTGAGCCCTAGTAAAAAATAACAGACAATCAATGCAAACAAATCAAAATTGCTGGTTCTAGTGTTCTGCTGTCCTTCAGGAAAAACTGGTTATCTGTCAACCTTAGCCTGACCTACCTGCCAGACTTGTTAGCCTATTCAGCAGAACACTGGAACCAGTAATTTTGCTATGTTGGCATTGATTGGTTCTCTCTTTTAAAAGGGAATAAGGACTAATAAAAGTAAAAGCAAGTATAGTCAGCCTAGTCAATGCTCGAACTCAGCCTCATTCTGGTAAGGGATGTATCGATAGTCAGAAAATGACTATTGCGATAGTATTGACATTGCAGGAAGAACCACTGCGATACTGTTACTATTGCTGACTACTATTGCAATACTATTGCGATACAGTTACCTGAAACATATTTTCCTGTTTTAGAAGGAAATGAAAATTATTCAAAACTTTAAACTGTGTTTCTGTGTGTATTATTTGCATAAAAGGATTTAAACAAGAGAATATCTGTTGTACAACTGTTGTGTTGTAAACTCATGTTTGCTTTTCTTCCTGCCCCTTTAATGTCTGCAAGATTATATTCCTTGGAAACACATTTTAATAGATGTTGCCAAGTACATTTATCAATTCACAGTGAGAATTAAACATGTTTCTTAATCAAAATAAAGTTCCTCTTCATGAAAACGCATCATAAAGGCAATGAAACCAAACGGTTAAACTTGAAACTTTACACATATCTCCATATCATAGTCTTGATATCTAGGAGTTATCCGGAAATGAAAATGTATACCCGAATTTTTCAAGGGGCATAACTCTATAAATACATGTATTTGGTGTATGATTAACCTTGAAACATTACGCACATCTCCACCTTTTAGTCTTACTATTTACAAAGTTTCAGGCTAATTGGATGAAAACTGTTGGAGTTGTACACAAATTTTCAAAGGAGCATAAGTCTATAAATATTTGGTGTACGGTTAACCTTAAAACTTTACGCATATCTCCACATCATAGTCTTGCTATCAACAAAGTTTCAGGTTGGTCAGATAACAAGAGGGCCATGATGGCCCTGGATCGCTCACCTGATCCATAGAGTAACAAGTGGGCCCCGTGGAGGGCCTTTATTGACCCCAGGGTTATAATGTGCATAATGTTGAGGGAGGTCTAAAAAGGCCAAGCTTCATACCAAATATCAACAAAGGCTATAATTTGAACAATCTTAGCAAAGTCTACTAGATGAAGCTACACACCAAATATCAAAGACCTGGACCTTGCGGTTTCAGAGAAGAATATTTTTTTTTAAAGATATTCCCTACATAAGCCTATGTAAAGCCAAATGGCCCCGGGGCGGGGGCATTTTTGGCCTCAGGGCTATAATTTAAACAATCTTGATAGAGGTCCACTAGATGAAGCTTCACACCAAAAATCAAAGACCTGGGCCTTGCTGTTTCGGAGAAGAAGATTTTCAATGATTATCTCTATATAAGTCTAGGTAAAACAAAAGGGCCCTGGGGCGGGGGCTTTTGTGGCCCCAGGGCTATAATTTGAACAATCTTGGTAGAGGTCCACTAGATGAAGCTCCATACCAAATATCAAAGACCATGGCCTTGCAGTTTCAGAGAAGAAGATTTTTAAGTCTATGTAGAACCAAAGGGTCTTGGGCGGGGGCATTTTTGGCCCAAGCACTGTAATTTAAACAATCTTGATGGAGGTCCACTAGATGAAATTTCACACCAAATATCAAAGACCTAGGCCTTGTGGTTTCAAAGAAGATTTTAAAGATTTTCCCTATATAAGCCCATTTAAAACCAAAGGGCCCTGGTGCGGGGACATTTTTGGCCCCAGTACTATAATTTGAACAATCTTGGTAGGGGTCCACTAGATGAAGCTTCATACCAAATATCAAAGTCCTGGGCCTTGCGGTTTCAGAGAAGATTTTTTAAGTTTTCGGTGAAAAAAAATCTATTTTTGGCTCCAGTGACCTATATGTGCAACGGACCGGAAGCATTTGAACAACTTTGAAAGGGGACCACCTAAGGATCATTCCTGTGAAGTTTGGTCAAAATCCGATCAGTGGTTTAGGACGAGATGTCGTTTAAAGAAATTGCTTACGCACGCATGCACGGATGCACGCATGCACGCACGACGGACGAAAAGTGATCCAAAAAGCTCACCTCGTCACTATGTGACAGGTGAGCTAAAAACTGTAGGAGTTATCCGGAAATGAAAATGTTTACCGCAACTTTCAAAGGGGCATAACTCTATTAATATTTGGTGTATGGTTAACCTTGAAACTTTACGCACATGTCCACCTCATAGTCTTACTATCTACAAGGTTTCAGGTTAATCGGGTGGAAACTGTAGGAGGAGTTATGAGGAAACGAAAACGTTTACTGCAATTTTCAAAGGGGCATAACTCTATTAATATATAGTGTATGGTTAACCTTGAAACTTTAGGCACATGTCCACTTCATAGTTTTACTTTCTACAAAGTTTCAGGTTAATTTGATAAAAACTTTAGGAGGAGCTATCAGGAAACGAAAAAGTTTATGGACGGATGTCCGTCTTAGTAGAGGTACCTTGTGGGGTTACTTATGTAAAGTCTATGGAGACTTTAATCCCATAACGTACCACTGTACAGAGTTTTAACCCCACATACAAAATTTTTAACCGTACTAACTGAAAAGTTACTGTGCCTTATGGAATAAACCTCATTAAGTTGAATTGGGCAAAATCCTAACCCCACTAGGTACCTCTAGTCTGCCCGGGCGGACGGACGGATGCCGACCCCACAACATAATATGAATGTTTTTTTCGAAACGGCAAATTTTTAATTTTTATTTTGGTTTTAGGGCCTTTTCAAGATTATTTCACTCATATCGAGCCAATCGTTAATCAGAGGTGGGCGAAAACCTGAGTACCCGGAGAAAAACCACCTGACTTTCCGTTGCAGAACTTGGCATCTCACATGTGACCTGAGCGAGGCTCGAACCACAGCGGTGAGAGACCTAATGATCAAGAGTAAGCGCTCTTAGCCACTAGGCCACGGAGGCCCGTTTAAAACGTCTTATAAAACTCATCTGGTTATGATTAATTTGGGAGGTTCATCCAATATCATTTCGAATCTGGATGTCAGCTGGTGGCCCCCTGTGCAGTGAGTCATCCCATGTGCAGGTTAAAGACCACTACCGTACTGTGTAGGCTTCAATCCTGCAAACCTGGTGTGTACGTAATGTACACCTAAGAGTTATGGTCAAATGTGATCAATGGCAGGATAGCTAGCTAGGTAGGTAGGTAGGTAGGGTAGGTTAGGTAGGGTCGGTTAGGTAGGTAGGTAGGTAGGTAGATAGATAGATAGATAGATAGATAGATAGATAGATAGATAGATAGATAGATAGATAGATAGATAGATAGATAGATAGATAGATAGATAGATAGATAGATAGATAGATAGATAGATAGATAGATAGATATTTCACTGGACGACAGTATTTGTCACAGTCATTTAATTGCATTCATAGTTTACCTTGTGTCATTTCATGCTTAATTGTTGCATTCTTTCAGTTGTATGTTTCTTTTGTTGTTTAAAACTATAAAATAAACATTACAAATAAACAGAAAATCGTACCACGTTTGTTTTAGTTCCTTTGATTCTTGTTTTAGTGCTGTATCTCCCTGTGCATATTTTGAATACTCAATGTCCAAGATTTAACAATTAATACCCGGCTGCATAAACTGTGTCTGTATGCATAAAATGCCTTAATCAGTTCCGCCATATATAAACTTTTGTTTTGGCAAGATGACACCTCATTTCTTTCCTTTAATGTCTGCTATTGACAAAATAACAATCTCTAAAATGAAGACCCCTCCAAACCCCAAATTATACAGAGAAAAGTGGGGTTTACAGGCGTATACATTATCAGTCTCTATTTTTGCTCAAAAACATAGACCTCTTAAACATCAACCAGAACATTTATTTTGCACCTTTTGAAGCAGAAGTGACAAATACTGACTTCCAATGCTTCACATGCTAGTGTCAGCAGCTTGCCCTTTGAAAATAAATACTGATGTGTAAATAGGCATTAATTATTGCTTATCTGCTTGTGGATAAGTGCAATCAAAATAAATTTGGTTGTCCATGTCAGTTATTTCAAAATAAATTAACTTCAAAATGTTAAGTGCTTCAGAAAGTTGTACGAGGGTAGGCTGTAAAGTTCTTAGCCTGACCAAGAAGCAGGCATCGAACAGCCATGAAATTTTGTATTCATTGAATCCAAACCTTTATTACTTGATTTGACTCAAATGAGTTCAAGTTTACCTGCAATAACGTAGAAATTCTAGACTTTGAAAATTGATACTAGTACGTTTTTGAGAAAATGGACAAAATCTGGCATGGTGGTGTCATCAAGTACCGCCATAAAAAGGGGTAAGCTCTTAAGGACATTCATGCCGATATGGTTGCTACATTAGGGGATGATGCTCCTTCGTATGTAACCGTGAAAAGGTGGGCAGCAAATTTTAAGATGGGCAAGGACAGCCTTGAAGATGATACCGGTATGGACGACCCACAACGGCAACAACTGCGGAAACCATCAGCCAAGTGCACAGGGCCGTGATGGATGACAGGCGTTTAACTGTGAATCAGTTAGCTAACACTGTTGGCATCTCCCGTGAACGAGAAGAGAACATTCTACACAGTGAATTAGGAATGTCGAAGGTTTCAGCCAGATGGGTGCCACGGCTTTTGAAGTCTGACCAAAAGTTGACTTGACTGAACCTGTCACAAGCCAACTTGGCTATTTTTGAAGCAGACCAAAATGGTTTTCTTGACCGTTTTGTCACTCAGGATGAGTGTTGGGTTCATCACTTTGAGCCAGAGACCAAAAGACAATCTTTGCAATGGAAGCACCCTGGCTCACCCCCTCCAAAGAAGGCAAAGGTCGTCTCCTCTGCAGGGAAGGTGATGGCATCAGGGTTCTGGGATGCCAAGGGTATAATATTCATAGATTACCTTCAAAAGGGCAGAACAATTAATGGGGAGTATTATGCAGATCTGCTAAAACAATTGCGAAAAGCAATTAAGCTACACAACCAAAATTGACAAAAGGGGTCTTGTTCCATCAGGACAAAAAGCGCCTGCTCATAAATCGGTTGTCGCAATGGCTGCTGTGCATGACTGTGGCTTCACACTTGTCGATCACCCTCCGTATTCACCTGATCTAGCTCAATCAGATTATTTCCTGTTTCCAAACATGAAAAAGCACTTCGCTGGGCAGCATTATCGGTCAGACGAGGAGGTGATAGCTGCTGTGGAGGAGTTTTTCAGGAACCAAGATGAGACCTTCTATACCACTGGGATCCAAGGACTCCAGCATCGCTGGAGGAAGTGTGTGGACAGGAAGGGAGACTATGTTGAAAAATAAGGCACTTTCAGCATGGACAAACCATTGAATCTTGGTCAGGCTCATAACTTTTCGGCCTTCCCTCGTAAAATTACCAGTTCAATGAAGAAGTTTTCAGCGTACTCTATACTGATATTGTGTGTCAAGCGGATAATGCATAACCAAACAAGAGGCCCATGGGCCACAATGCTCACCAGAGCTCAGGCTGCACTGCCCGATGGCAGCCATGTATTTTAACATGATATCATTTTAATCTACCAATTACAAAGTCTCCCAAATGAACCCCCATATCCAAATAAGCACCCATGTGGACTCAGTATCTATAACATTAGGCCTTTTATGAAGTAGAGGGGGTGGGGCATGGACCCAATTGAGCCCTGGTTGGTATCACTAAATGTGTCTTATCATAAGAAACAAGAATATATATGGTTTAGCAGTGGGGATCTGTATGCCTAAAATATAAGGCCTCTTAAGCGCTGGAGGGGTTGGGGCATGCCCTATTGATCCCAGGAAAGCCCAAGATTGTTGTCCCTAGATGTGCCTTATCATAAGGACCACAAATATATATGGTTTATTGGTGGGAATCTGAATAGCTTCTGATAAATGAGGCCCTTCTATGAAGTGGAGAGGATAGGAATAGCCCCTGCAGACTCCCAAGTTGGTGTGCCATTATTAAGAAACAAGTACATATATGATTATGGGGTAGGGATTTGAATGGTTTCTGAAATATATTGCCTTTTATGAAATGGAGGGGCAGGGCACATTGCCTCAGCACAGAGACCCTCAGACTGGTGTGATTGAATGAATCTTATGATAGGGAACAAGAATATAGATTAGGGGTGTGGATCTGAATGATTTCTGAGAAATATTGCTTTTAGTAAAATAAAGCAGTGGTGCATGGCCCGGGTACCCCAGAGGACTCCTAAGCTGGTGTCATTTGAATGTGTCTTATCATAAGAAAGATGAATATATATGGTTTAGGGGTGGGGCTCTGAACGATTTCTGAGATATATGGCCTTTTGTGATATGGAGGGTTGAGGGGGGCCCTGGCTTGACCCTGGAGACCCCCAGGTTGGTGTCAATCAATGAGTCTTATCATAAGGAACAACAATATGTATGCTTTAGGGTGGGGATCTGTAAGGTTTCCGAGATATTGGGCTTTTTATGAAATGAAGGGGTGGGTCACGGCACCCGGACATCTCAGGGGTCCCCCAGGTTGATGTCAGTGAATGCGTCTTATCATAAGGAACAAGAATATATATGGTTTAGGGGTAGGGATCTGAATGGTTTCTGAGATATATGGCCTTTTGTGAAGTGGAGAGGTGGGGCAAGGCCGCAGGGCACCCAGGGAGACCCCCAAGTTGGTGTCAATGAATGCGTCTCTTCATGAGGAACAAGAATATATATGTTAAAGGGGTGGGGATCTGTAAGGTTTCCAAGTTATTGGGCCTTTTATGAAATGAAGGGGGTGGGGCATGACCAGGGCGCATCCCAGGGGACCCCCAGGTTGGGGTCACTGAATGTGTCTTATCAAAAGGAACAAGTATATGGTTTAGGGGTGGGGATATAAATTATGGTGAAGTGGAGGGGTTGGGCAAGGCCCCGGCTCACCTCGAGAGACCCCCAAGTTGGTGTCAATGAATGCATCTCTTCATAAGGAACAAGAATATATATGGTTTAGGGGTGGGGATCTGTAAGGTTTCTAAGATTTTGGGCCTTTTATGAAATGGAGGGGGTGGAGCATGACCCCGGTGCATCCCGGGAGATCCCCAGGTTGGTGTTACTGAATGCATCTTATCATAAGGAACAAGAATATATACGGTTCAGGGATGGGGATCTGACTGGTTTCTGAGTTATATAGCCTTTTATGAAGTGGAGGGGGTGGGGCATGGCCCCAGCACAACCTCAACACCCCATGTTGGCATAAAAGCATATGGATGAGAGAAGTTTACTCAAGGAACATTTCTATAAAAGTTTTGTCAAAATATCTAAAGGGACTTGGCAGTAAATGCCATTTTTCAATTTTCCCCATTATAAGTTTATGGAAACTCTAAGTTGCCATAGCAACCAAACTAAAGAAACGATTTTCATAAAAAAAAAGAACTTTCAATCCCCCAGCCCAAGGATACTACAGATGAAATTTGGGCACAATAGGCCAAGTGGTTTCAGAGCAGATGTCGTTTGAAATTGTTGACACAGACATACGAGCTCCTCCAACCCCCAATCTGTTGCAATTTGTCAGCATAGTAGAGAAAACAGAACCTGTACCTTTAAAATCATTTTAAAAGTAAAAACTCTGAATAGATGAAATATTTCTGAAGTATTAAAACCTTTTTTTAACCAGTGGACTAGAGGACTGACACTTAATACTTAGGTCCCTCACTGCTGTGGATCAAGCCAGGCTCAGGTCACATGTGAGACGCTAAGTTCTGCAACGGAAAGTCAGATGGCTTTTCTCTTGGTTCTCCATTTTTTTGCCCACTTCTGATTAACAATGGGGTTGATATACTTGAAATGATCTTGAAAAGGTAGTAAAACCAAAACCAAACATCACGAAAACACACCTTTATCATTTTGGTCGCACTGAACCCCACTTTTATATAGAAAAACTGGGGTTTACAGGGGTAAACCTTATTTTTCTTATAGATTAAGGGGACTTGTTAGAACTGGCTCGCCAAGGTGATTCTAAAAATCTATGTTTTGAAGAGGAATAAAAAAAAAAATATCAGAATTTTTCGTCTGAAAATTTGCATTTTTGGGTGGAAAAAATTTTCATTATATTTGAATACGCGTGTTTTCGTATTTTTGTGCTGATATACCACTTGGTTATAATTGTGAATGTAGACAATGTAACTTAATTTACCTGAAAAACAATTTAATTCAGAAGACAAGACAGTCCTTTTCTGAACCACCTGCATTTCCACAGAGTCCAGAGTATATATATATATATATATAAGCATTGTTAAACTGTATGCCATTCTGAAGGACAAATTGGACGCCACCTTAAATATTAAAAAAATCTCAGTAGTGACAATTTCTAAACTTCAAGAAAGAAAAAAAAACTTAGAACCATAAATCCAGGTACATCGAGAAATGGTCCACATTCTAAAGAGCAAAGTTAGAGAATCACAAAGTGAAAAGCAGAGCAGTTGTTTCTTTGTATCCATTCGGTGAAAGCTTTCCATTTAACCAATTTATAGAGAAACCTCCAAACTGGGACACTGTCAAATAGTGCAGGCCCAGATCAGACACTGTAGAACACAGCATCTGATCTTGGTCATCACTATTTGCACAAAGTTCAGCAATTTTCTGCATAAATTTCCAAAGCATAACCTGACACCCAAAATATTGAAATAGACACCTGTTTCACATAAGGTGAAAGGTTCCATTCAGTAAAAATGGATTTAAGAAATATACTAAGAGAGAACTTACGTCATTGCTGCTCCAGGGTCAGCTGTCATCTGGTTAGTTATAAAAACTGCAACATTATATTCTGAAACAGATAAGCCATGTCACACTTTAACCCACTGTATGCTAGTGGACTCTTCCACTGCTATATGTTGGACAGGTTCATTTGTCATATAAGGGGTGGCAGGCCTATTTTTTCATTTTTAATCAATTTTTGACAAAAAATTCTGTTAGCAAATAGTACAGGCCCTGATCAGACTCTGCATTCTGCAGCGTCTGATCTGGGCCTGCACTGTTTGCCAAGGTACCCCTTTAGGGGTTTCCTCGCATGCAATGGGTTAATGTCATAATTATTTGCCCATTGTCTGCATACACAATCAAATGTGCTAAATCATCAAACAAAAGTTATATTTTTGTCTGCAGGCAAGTGCTCTGAAAAAATTCACACATTATGACAGTGTAACTCAAGTTGTATACAGTTCAAACTTGCACTCAAGTCTTGTCAGGATTTGAATATTGTTGGATGAAAATCTATCAAATGAGTCGAGATACTTAATGAGGACTCAAAGCCTATCCAAAACATCAAAAGGAAAGCCTGACAAATGCATTTAATAATGGTTCTGCTGGATGTACATCTGAATGGTGATTAGAAAATCATATGTTTAATTTCCCTAGTGGTCCAGCAGCATTCTTTCATCATAGTATAGATCGTAAAGGATTTTAAGACACTTTCTCCCTTCCATTAAATTAAGAAAAGCATGTGACAGTTGTGTACTGTAGTTGTTAACTACTTGGAAGGACTAAGCCTGTCCCGGAAACATATGGCTAGGTAAATCACCAGCTTGAACAGACCTTAATACTGTTAAGTGGACCATTAAACTAAAAAAATAAAATAAACCATCATAATATGAAACCCAAAATTTCAGAATTTTCTTTAGTTATCAATTCAAAAGCACGATCAGAGCAGATGGACATCAAACAGTATAACACGATACCAAATCAACTTGTGTAGCATAAAAAGCAAACAGCAAATCTTCATCAGAAGAGAGATGGCAAATCTCCTGACCAAAAGCCAATATGGCCTTCAGAAAATAGTTGACAAATACAAAATGCATAAGAACTAAAACTAGTAAACTCCTAGTTATGCAATGTCTGAAAGATGTTTATTAGGACTTTCTTCACCTTATGATACTTAGGACTGCTTCTCAATATGATGAAGACCCAAGATTTTCAATAATTACTGGCAAACCGAGGTGTGGTTCTTGCGCATTTCAACCTGGTGTACAATTGTGCCGAGTACATGTACCATCAATATATCTCAATGGGCACAGGAATTAAGATTTGCCATAGACTAACTAATAGATGGATGGATTGGTGCCAGTCTGATCACAATATCTCCCAAACCTAATCATCCGGGGGGCCGTACCAAGTACCATCAATATACCTCAAACATGGCAATCACATGGATATATTGTCAGGGAGTTAACTAAAACCATGGCACTTAGAGTTGTTGTTCTTGGGCAGGTCATGACTGCTCAACCTCATGTACAATTGTAGTGAGTACTATCAATATATCTCAAAAGGTATTGGCCACATGGCCATCACAAGCTGGTAAAACAGATACTTTGGCAGTGGAGACAACTCAAATACCATAGCACCCAGAGATGTGGTTCTTGCACATGACACTTTCTCAATGATTGTAGCAAGTGCAATCAAGATGTACCTCAAAGTGTATTGAAGATATAGCGATCAGACGGTAATGTTCTCAGGTGAGAGAACTGAAAAACCAGGACACCCAGAGTTGTGGTCCTTCAGCATGATCTGCCTGCTTAAAGTTATGTAAAATTGTACTGAGTACCATCAATATGCCTCAAATAGTATTTGTAGATATGGGGATCAGAAGGTGGACATACTGTTATATTGGAAGGGAGATAACTCAACTATCATAGCACCCAGAGTTGTGGTTCTTGCACATGGCATACTGTATCGACCTGGTGTAGAATTGTGCCATGTACCATCAATATATTTCATAGGGTATATAACCATCACAAGGTTATTTTGTCAGGGGGGGGGTAGGTACCTTAAACAAGAGGACCAAGCTAGCTTGGTCCTGTATCGCTCACCTGAGCTAACAGATTCAAAGTTTAAGGAAGTGCCAACCTTTACTGAAGGCTTTATAGGAGGACATGGTGATGACAGGGTAAGCATTTTCTGAAAATCAAGTAGAATGTAACTCTATGATAAACAGGCTGACCTCACAGGTTTTCAAACTCATTCAAGCTTTTATTCCTGACTTGCTAAGAAGATCCGATCTAAACTGAAGTGGGTATGGTGATGACAAGTTCAAAAAAAGTTTTCAAACTCCTCCAAGCTTTCTGCCTGACTTCCTTGTTTGTAAGTTTCATCAAGATCCGTTCAAAACTAAAGGGGCAGCAGTGATGACAATGTCGAAAATAGGCATTTTCAGCAATTAAAGGCACGTCACTCTATGATAAATGTGCCGACTTGGCCGGTATTCGAACCCACCTGAGGTTTTATTCCCAGCCACCTTACATGTAAGTTTCAGAAACATCCGATCAGACTTGGCCAGTATTCAAACTCATCCAAGATTTTATTCCCAGCCACATATAAGTTTCAGAAAATTCCGATCAAAACTGAAGGGGCTACGGTGATGACAAGGTCAAAATTTGGCATTTTTAGCAATCAAAGGGATGTTACTCTAAAATAAATGAGCCGACCTGGCCAGTTTTCGAACTCATCCGAGGTTTCATCCCCAGCCACCTTACATATAAGTTTCAGAAAAATCTGATCAAAACTGAAGGGGCTACGGTAATGACAAGGTCAAAAATCAACATTTTCAGCCATCAAAGGGACATAA
Source organism: Lucinisca nassula (assembly GCA_963580285.1). Classification (NCBI taxonomy): domain Eukaryota; kingdom Metazoa; phylum Mollusca; class Bivalvia; order Lucinida; family Lucinidae; genus Lucinisca; species Lucinisca nassula. Next base: position 177,968,936 of record OY757011.1, read on the forward strand.
CTCTACGATAAATGGGCTGACTTGGCCTGTTTTCGAACTCATCCAAGATTTTATCACCAGCCACCTTACATATAAGTTTCAGAAAGATCCGATCAAAACTGAAGGGGCTACCGTGATGACAAGGTCAAAAATCGGCATTTTCAGCAATCAAAGGGATGTAACTCAATGATAAATGGGCCAACTTGGCCGGTATTCCAACTCATCCTAGGTTTTATCTCCATTCACCTTACATATAGGTTTCAGAAAGATTAGATCAAAACTGCAGGGGCTACGGTGATGACAAGGTAAAAAATCTACATTTTCAGCCATCAAAGGGACATAACTATATAGTAAATGGGGCAACTTGGCCGGTTTTCAAACTCATCCGAGGTTTTATCCCCAGCCACCTTACATATAAGTTTCAGAAAGATCCGATCAAAACTGAAGGGGCTACAGTGATGACAAGGTCAAAAATCAACATTTTCAGCAATCTGTCACCAGTCAAAATTTTAGGACATTTACATTTCAGAAATATTAATGAATAAATAAGTGTGATTGGGATTTCGATGTGGGATGAAAGTTGAAAGAAAGGTTTTATTTTTTTAGGTCATAGTAAGAGAGAATGGGTGAATGAGAAAAACAGAATTTCAGAAAAAAAAGTTAATTTCATTTTAGTTTAAACTTCATAAATTTCATATTTTCCCAGGCTTTTGTTCATCAATGTTAATTTTTTTGTAAAATGGGTCTAGAGGCATTGTTTTGACAAACAAACAAGTTAAGCACCATGGCTTGAGAAGTGTTTTAGCACCTATGAGCCAACAAAGCTAGTTTGAAATGCTTGAGCTGGGAAATCATCAAGCAAAACAATAAGATTAATCAACTAAGGTAACACAAGTCACTCTTTGGGTTTCAAACTGGAACTTGGTAGACAACTTAATTGAAAAGTGATCAAATTGTTGAAACAGTTGTCACTCTGAGATAGGTAACTTTTATTGTTCACAGGAAATTGCAATCTTTAAATAATTGTTTTGTTTTCCCAGGTGAAATTGTCTATAATCTTCAGAAAAAACTTTTAACACCCCTTTTGGGTCTGACTTTTGATTGGTCAAACTGATACTTCTAAAATATGAAACTATTGGTTGGATAATAGAAGCCTGTTCATTGGCTAATTTGAGATGGGGCTGATAAGCCCACACAAGCAGTTATAAGAGACAAGTTTTGGAAACTGAGACAGAGATACAATACACAGGGGAGCCGGACAAAACGTCCCATGGACAAAACGTCCCATGCCATTTTTGACCAGGTGGACAAAACGTCCCACATCATTTTGTCAGGGTGGACAAAACGTCCCACATCATTTTTGCAGGGTGGACAAACTGGAACTTTCAATACACAGATACAATACAGAGAATACATAGTGAACGAAATTGAACTGTTAACTTGGTTTTGCATCGTAGACCCTGCACAGACTGTTTGACTCAAAGTTCTGTGTAGAGACTTACAAATCTTTGTTAAAACTTAGTAATGGACTTGTGTAAGAAGTGATTTGCAATATAAGGAAAATAGGAAAATTAAATAGCTAAGTAAGGGAGATAACTTTAGGAAATTTGCAAGACATTTGATTTAAGTGAATTGATGAACATTAAATTTTGGGAAAATTATATGCTGGTCGACATTACAACTGTGACAAATTGTGTTAGGAACTTGACATTTCAGGACTCGTTTAGGACTTGACATTTCATGTGAATTCTAAGGAAAATTGTGGTAAATTGAATAAAGACATTTAGGACATTCTAGTGAAAAATAGGACATTGAAATAAAGGAAAGTCGGCATCAATCGCGTTTAGTAAGTTTTGGAACTTTTAACTAAATTTTGATAGAAAAATATTTAAATATACAAATTTGGGAAAAGTGAACTGTGTTGTGTTGACTCTAACCTACATCACATCAGACTTTGTGTCTGGTGTGATCATATGTCACCCAGGGTATTTGGGCTCGGAAACCCCTGGTCTTGTATGCTACCGTCTTGAGCTTAATTCCCCACTTTGCCAAGCGAGTGCGCACATACAAGGCCTGGGGCTAAAGAGAGGCAGGGACCGCAATTGTCACCCTGTCCATCTAGAACCAACCAACACCAAAACCCTTGTTTGTGACAGTGTGGTGTGAGAATATAAGTGGTACGACGACCTGACGTCCTCTCAACGCTTCAAGACAACAACCAGCCAACAACTAGATCTTTAGATGTTAACCAGCCAGTGCAACTGATGACCAGCTAACAGAACAGCTGCAACAGACACAGCTAAGTAAAACTGTCAGTATTTTCCTTGTTGTTTTATTACTTTGTTTGTCTTGTTTTAGGCTTAATTAGGATAAAAAAAAATGGCTCTATACAAAAATAAGCTAAACTGGAGATGTTCAAAGAAATCGTGTAGTGTAAGTTCTGTAGGAATTGACAGAAGTACATGCAGTGTAGCATTGTCAGCTCCTTTAGAGGGAAATTTTGTGCAAATTAATATAGGAATGCAAACGAGCAAAGCACTGATAGACACTGGAGCTCAAATTTCTTGTATTAGTGAGCATATTTACAGGCGCTCATTCAAAAATGTTGAAATTGTACCGAGCTCATTAGCTCATGTTGTGGGCGTATGTGGCGAGGTCCACCGAGTTTTAGGCCAGGTTACTTTACCATTTAGGCTTGATGGGATTGTTTTAGAACATTTCACTTGTTTGAAAAAATGCACCAGCCCATCATTCTGGGTATGGACTTTTTGAAGCAGCATAAGGCTAAAATTGACCTTGAACAAGGTACAGTAAGTTTCAAAAGTAGCTCTAGCTCAGATAATAGAGCATATAAAAATGAAGAACCATCTGTTTGTAATATTTCTTTGGGTCAGGAAGTGAAAACTTGTGTAGGGCTTGTGCGTACAGTTTCTTCTGTTGTGGTTGAACCACAGGCTGAATGCACTTTGCCAGTCAGGATTTCATTTTCTTCAAATTCTTCAACTTTAATTGATAGTGCAGTTCTTTTGGAACCTTCTGGTGGTCTTAACCAATCAGGCTTAGTGGGTGGAAAGTGTTTAACTAGTGCTGATAGCAATTCTTGTGCATACAGGGTGCTAAATCCATCAAATTATCCCGTCTTTTTGAAAGAAAATTTTGTTATTGCTACATCTCATTTGGTTGATGAGCAAAGTATTACACAGGTCACGGATCATGATGACCTTCCTTCTGTAAATGTGCTGAATATGACTGATGAAAATGAGTCTGAAACTCACTACCAAAACATTGCTAAAGATTTAGGCTTAAATTTAGATGATACTGACTTGTCCAGTGAACAAAAACAAAAACTTTATGCATTTTTAGGCCGAAACAGGGATATTTTTGCGAAGGACATGTCTGAATTAGGAAAAACAAATTTGCATAGTCATGTCATTCATACAGGCAATGTCCGTCCGGTTAGTAAACCCCCTTATAGGCAAACCCCGAAAATGCGTGCTGAAACTGAACGTTTGACCAATGAAATGCTAAGAAATGGCTTGATTGAAGAATCAGATAGCCCATGGCATTCCCCTGTAGTGCTTGTTAGGAAACCAAATGGCGAATATAGATTTGCCATTGATTATAGGGAGCTAAATAAGGTAACAGAACCTATATCATTCCCTATCCCAAATATAAATGACGTTTTTGACACCCTGGCAGATGCTCAAGCAGAAATATTTAGTGTTTGCGACCTTCGGTCTGGGTTCAATCAAGTGCCACTCTGCCCCTCAACCGCAGAGAAGGCAAGCTTCATTACCCATCAAGGCATATTTACCCCAAATCGCCTCAGTTTTGGAATAATGAACGGGCCTGCATGCTTTCAAAATCTCATGTCTAAGGTCCTTAAGGGCCTAAATTGGAAGATTGCTCTAGTGTATATTGATGACATTTTGATTTTCAGCAAAAACTTTGATCAGCACTTGCACCATTTAGATCAGGTCTTTCAAAATTTAAGAGCTGCCAATCTAACAATGCATCCTGGAAAATGTAAATTTGCAGTAAAAGAAATAAAATATTTAGGCCATATTATAAGTAAAGAAGGCATAAAGGTAGACCCTGGAAAGTTTAGTGCTATAGACACTTATCCAGTTCCTAAAACTGTCAAAAATGTAAGAGCTTTTGTCGGCATGGCACAATATTACAGAAGATACATTAAGGGATTTGCCACAATAGCTTTGCCACTCAATAAATTGTTAAGGAAAGATGTAAAATTTCAGTGGACACAAGAATGTCAAGAAGCTTTTGATACATTGAAAAGGGCATTAATAACCGCCCCAGTGCTGGCTTTCGCTCAGTTTGATAAGCCATTCATTTTAGCAGTAGATGCTTCTGATGAATCTATTGGTTACGTTTTAAGTCAGTTAGACTCAAATGATAGGGAACATCCTATTGCCTATGGAGGTAGAGCATTACGCAATGAAGAGTTAAGGTGGCATATAACAGATAAAGAGGGACTTGCTTTAGTAGAGGCTGTAAGGCAGTTTAGGCCTTATCTTGCTAATATGCCATTCACTGTATATACTGATAATGTTTCTGTAAAGTTCCTACAGCAGATCAAAGATTGTCAAGGTAGGCTAGGTAGATGGTCACTTTTATTGCAAGGGTATAACTTTAAGATCATTCTTAAGTCAAGCAGAAACAATTCCAATGCGGACGGTGTCTCTAGGAGGAGTTATCCTCCCATGGATGAAACAGAGACACCTGAACCAGAGGTAAGGGATTTTGGTTGTGCAGTGACCTTTTGTTATCCAAATGACCCGAGCGATATAAAAGTGCAATCTGTAAATGCTGAGCCACAAAATACAAGCACCAACAGGGAGAAGCAGTTTCCCAATCTGCAACGTCTGCAGCAGAGTTGTCCAGACTTTAAGGCCATTTATAGGTATAAGACCACAGGTGAGGTGCCTGATGATGAAAAGCAAGCAAAAACTTTGGTCGCAGAGGCCTCACAGTTTGAAACAGAGGATGGTCTTTTATACCACTTTTATACTCCAAGGACACGGGGTATTCCAAGGGAGGAAAGGCTTGTAAAACAGCTAGCTATTCCAAAGATCATGCGTAATGATGTTCTGAAGTCATACCATGATTCTTTAGCTGGTGGCGGGCACCAGGGTCATGAAAGGACCTTTGCTGCAATAAGACTCAAATACTATTGGCCGAAGATGTATGATGAAATACGGCAATACATAAGGTCATGTGAGCCTTGTCAGCAGGTCAAAAGACCAGTGCATGCTAAACCACCACCATTACAACCACTCCCAGTGGCAGACTTATTTGGCCGATGGCACATTGATATACTCAGTGGCTTACCCACAACCAAGGATAAGTTTAAGCACATACTTGTAGTAGTAGATTCTTACTCCAAATGGATGGAAGCACACCCACTTAGGACCCAGGAGGCAACAGAAGTTGCAGCAGTTCTGTATAAAGAGGTAATTACTCGGTACGGAGCACCCAGGACATTGGTATCTGATAGGGGCCAAACTTTTATGTCCAATCTAACAAAAGCTTTATGTGAACTGTTTCAAATTACAAGGCATTACACTTCCTTCTATCACGCTCAAACGAATAGCTGTGTCGAAAGAGCAAATTCTGTAATATTACAAGGTTTTAGGCTTTATTGTAAAGGTAAACAAGATGATTGGCCAGAAATTCTGCCGTCCGTAATGATGGCTTACAGGATGACACCTTCAACTCAGTCGACTCAAGTGTCACCCTTCTTCCTACTGTTTGGCAGGGAAATGCATGTCCCAATCGATACAGCCCTCCTTCCTAAAGACAACCTCGCCCAGGATCATAAGATCCACCTTGCCAACATTCTAAAACAGCTTGAAGTGACCCGTAAAATTGCTACTGAAAACATTAAGGCAGCCCAAGCAAAATATAGGCATCAGTATGATAAAAGGTCCCAGGAGCCAAAATTTCAGCCAGCTGAGCGTGTGTGGCTCTATTGCACTAAGGTAGCCCCAGGTAAAGCTCCTAAGCTCCATAGAAAATGGACGGGTCCATACTACATTACACAGTCAGGCCCAAACTTTACATATAAGATAAGGAACTGTGCAACAAACAAGGAGGTAAAGTCAATGATAAATGCAGTAAGGCTCAAGCCATACTTTGACCCTACTGATAGGCCCACAAACCCTCCAGCAGGTCTTGAAAATAGTGAGGATGAGTTAGATGCAGATGAAATAGGTGATGATAATGGTAATGTAGACAGAAATACAGGTACTGAGCAGTTAGTGCAAAATCAAGCCCATGTAGAGGCAAACAGAGATAGAAATAGTGTACAAAATCAAAGGCAGTCAAATGATGTTAGAGGTAGTACAAATAGAACACAGCAGAATACAAAAGCAGTAGAGAAAAATAGAAATGTTACAAAGAAACAGACAGAGTTAGTGCAAAATAAGTCAAATACAGTGCAGAATAGTACAAATAAACAAAGTAAGCAGCAATCAAATGTAGATATTGAGAAAAATAGTAGTCAGACTCAGAAGAAGTCAAATGTTAGAAATAATAATAGTAGACAGACTCAGGAGAAGTCAGAAACAACAGAACCTACAAAGGGTAAGAAAATACATGGTAAGAAAACACTGAATGAAAAGCAGTCAGTTCAGCCTGAAATTACACCTAAGGAGCTCAGACAGTCTGACTCACAGCCTGCAGGAAAGCCTGTACCTCTTCCTGGTACATCTCAAGAACCAGATGAGTCTGTGTCGAGACGTGAAAGAATGGAAGGTCAGGAAAGACAGGAGCCAGTCAATGGAAGGAAATTATTTCCTGTGGAAGATATTGACAAGCTCCTTTCCTCCAGGCGAAGCAATGGAACTCTGTACTACAGGGTAAAATGGAAGCAGCCAGGTTCAGGATCCACCTGGGAGTTTGCTTCTACCATTCCCGAAGTACTAATAAGAGAATTCCATGCTTCTAGGACAATGTCTGGTAAGAAAAGAAGGCGTCCCTTGAAGGGTAAACATAAGTTCTTTGAAAAGACTGAAAGTCAGCATGAACCCTCGGGTAAAGAGGCAGAAAACAAAGATGGTAAGTTGGATGATAATCCACAGGATGCTGAGAAACAGCAAAACAATGAGAACAAGGTAAACAGTGTATCGTCTGCATCAGCATGCAATGAAAGAGAAGAAAATCAGGAACAAAATGTAGATAATACTGGAAAACTAGTCGGGGTTAAACTTCTAAGTGGCAGATCATACTACATGATACAATTTGGCAATCAGGAACCCCAATATCAGCCTGTCAACATGGCTCATATGCATGCACGAGATTTTATTAGTAGCCTGATTGAAATGAGTAGAAAAGCCGATATTGAGCATAAGATCCAGTGTCTTAAAGAGAAAAATCAACAACGTCCCTTTGACCCACTCAAATCCCTTTTGTGTGGCAATATACATGAAATAAGAGCAGCCCAAGATGGAGCATGGCAATTTCTTTTCACATACGAAAGTCTTGATTTGGCACCAGAGTGGTCTCCCTTTAAATATATACCCCCTGGAACTATGAATCGGTTAATAGGTTTTCTTAAGGAAGATTATTACAGAGCACTTGGAAAAAGAGTAAGGTACTAAGGTTATACAATGGCGCAAACTGAAATTCCAAAACTTAAAGGTCTCAGTATATACAGAATTAAAATTTCAATGCAGTTGCCATCTTTCAGTAAATTTCAGTCTCAAATCATGTTAAGGCACAAAATTTTGTCTTTATACATTAACAGGCATGTTAATGTGTAAAGATGTTTATAGTGCTAGAGCATAATGTGAGACGTCGCATTATGTCATCCCTGCCTTAACATTATTTGACATAATGCAGGTTAAAATGATCATAATACTAATCTTGTTGTTCAAGTTGCAGACCTGATGATTCAATGGAGTGGAGCCATAGACCAGTTCAGCCCTGCAAATGTATGTGTCTACCCACTACCCACAGTCCACCACCAAGGACCAGTTAGGAGGACCACTGGACAATTCCATATTCATATTGATGTTAAAGGGACACTATTTCGTGATGTGCCAATTAAGAACTGTTATAATCATAAGGAAATCATAAGAAAAACAAAGAACTATGATGCAGACAACACATTTAATTTTTTTTTCAATAAGCTCGAGCTTGTAAATAGTATTTTGCATGGTAAAAGGTGTTTTGTAAATAATCTGGTATTGTAAATAATGTGAAAGTGAAAAATGAAAAAAAAAAAAGAAAAAAATGAAGAAGAAGAAAGAAGAAGAGAAGAAGAAGAAAATATAAAAGTTATAGAGTAATATGCACATTAGTTTGGGGACAAACTAAATGGACCGTGGGGGAAAATGTCACCAGTCAAAATTTTAGGACATTTACATTTCAGAAATATTAATGAATAAATAAGTGTGATTGGGGTTTCGATGTGGGATGAAAGTTGAAAGAAAGGTTTTATTTTTTTAGGTCATAGTGAGAGAGAATGGGTGAATGAGAAAAACAGAATTTCAGAAAAAAAAGTTAATTTCATTTTAGTTTAAACTTCATAAATTTCATATTTTCCCAGGCTTTTGTTCATCAATGTTAATTTTTTTGTAAAATGGGTCTAGAGGCATTGTTTTGACAAACAAACAAGTTAAGCACCATGGCTTGAGAAGTGTTTTAGCACCTATGAGCCAACAAAGCTAGTTTGAAATGCTTGAGCTGGGAAATCATCAAGCAAAACAATAAGATTAATCAACTAAGGTAACACAAGTCACTCTTTGGGTTTCAAACTGGAACTTGGTAGACAACTTAATTGAAAAGTGATCAAATTGTTGAAACAGTTGTCACTCTGAGATAGGTAACTTTTATTGTTCACAGGAAATTGCAATCTTTAAATAATTGTTTTGTTTTCCCAGGTGAAATTGCCTATAATCTTCAGAAAAAACTTTTAACACCCCTTTTGGGTCTGACTTTTGATTGGTCAAACTGATACTTCTAAAATATGAAACTATTGGTTGGATAATAGAAGCCTGTTCATTGGCTAATTTGAGATGGGGCTGATAAGCCCACACAAGCAGTTATAAGAGACAAGTTTTGGAAACTGAGACAGAGATACAATACACAGATACAATACAGAGAATACATAGTGAACGAAATTGAACTGTTAACTTGGTTTTGCATCGTAGACCCTGCACAGACTGTTTGACTCAAAGTTCTGTGTAGAGACTTACAAATCTTTGTTAAAACTTAGTAACGGACTTGTGTAAGAAGTGATTTGCAATATAAGGAAAATAGGAAAATTAAATAGCTAAGTAAGGGAGATAACTTTAGGAAATTTGCAAGACATTTGATTTAAGTGAATTGATGAACATTAAATTTTGGGAAAATTATATGCTGGTCGACATTACAACTGTGACAAATTGTGTTAGGAACTTGACATTTCAGGACTCGTTTAGGACTTGACATTTCATGTGAATTCTAAGGAAAATTGTGGTAAATTGAATAAAGACATTTAGGACATTCTAGTGAAAAATAGGACATTGAAATAAAGGAAAGTCGGCATCAATCGCGTTTAGTAAGTTTTGGAACTTTTAACTAAATTTTGATAGAAAAATATTTAAATATACAAATTTGGGAAAAGTGAACTGTGTTGTGTTGACTCTAACCTACATCACATCAGACTTTGTGTCTGGTGTGATCATATGTCACCCAGGGTATTTGGGCTCGGAAACCCCTGGTCTTGTATGCTACCGTCTTGAGCTTAATTCCCCACTTTGCCAAGCGAGTGCGCACATACAAGGCCTGGGGCTAAAGAGAGGCAGGGACCGCAATTGTCACCCTGTCCATCTAGAACCAACCAACACCAAAACCCTTGTTTGTGACAAATCAAAGGGACCTTACTCTATGATAAATAGGCCACATTTGCTGGTATGCGAACTCATCCGAGGTTTTATACCCAGCCACCTTGCATATAAGTTTCAGGAAGTTTCGATCAAAACTGAAAGGGCTACAGTGATGACAAGGTCAAAAATCGGCATTTTCAGCAATCAAAGGGACGTTACTCTGTGATAAATGGACAAACTTTGCTGGTTTTCGAACTCATCCGAGATTTTATCCTCAGCCACTTTACATATAAGCTTCAGAAAGATTCAATCAAAACTGAAAGGGCTACAGTGATGACAAGGTCAAAAATCAGCATTTTCAGCAATCAAAGGGACGTTACTCTACGATAAATGGGCCGACTTGGTCAGTATTGAACTCTTCCGAGATTTTATCCCCAGCCACCTTACATATAAGTTTCAGAAAGATCCGATCAAAACTGAAGGGGCTACGGTGATGACAAGGTCGAAAATCGGCATTTTCAGCAATCAAAGGGACGTAACTCTATGATAAATCGGCGGCCTTGGCCGGTTTTCGAACTCAACCGAGGTTTTATCCCCAGCCAAATTACATATAAGTTTCAAAAAGATCCGATCAAAACTGAAGGGGCTACGGTGATGACAAGGTCGAAAATTGGTATTTTCAGCAATCAAAGGGACGTCACTCTATGATAATTGGGCCGACTTAGCCGGTTTTCGAACTCATCCGAGTTTTTATCCCCAGTCACCTTACATATAAGTTTCAGAAAGATCCGATCAAAACTGAAGGCGCTACGGTGATGACAAGGTCAAAAATCGGCGTTTTCAGCAATCAAAGGGACGTTACTCTGTGATAAATGGACCAACTTTGCTGGTTTTCAAACTCATCCGAGATTTTATCCTCAGCCACTTTACATATAAGTTTCAGAAAGATTCGATCAAAACTGAAAGGGCTACAGTGATGACAAGGTCAAAAATCAGCATTTTCAGCAATCAAAGAAACGTTACTCTACGATAAATGGGCCGACTTGGTCAGTTTTCGAACTCATCCGAGATTTGATCCACAGCCACCTTACATATAAGTTTCAGAAAGATCCGATCAAAACTGAAGGGGCTACAGTGATGACAAGGTCGAAAATTGGTATTTTCAGCAATCAAAGGGACGTAACTCTATGATAATTGGGCCGACTTGGCCGGTTTTCGAACTCATCTGAGTTTTTATCCCCAGTAACCTTACATATAAGTTTCAGAAAGATCTGATCAAAACTGAAGGCGCTACGGTGATGACAAGCATTTTCCCATAGTAAGTCTATGGGACCTTGTGGTTACCATAGGAACCAAAGTTTTAGAGCGATTTCGAAAAAAAGTTTATGTCATCAATGCCCCACCAGAGGCATGCTACAGATGAGAAATGATTGAGATCAGCCTGCAGGATACAGAGATATAGCTGCTCAAAAGTGTGGACGGACGACGGACGGACGACGGAGGACCCACTCTACTATAAGCTCCCCTGGAGCCTTCGGCCCAGGTGAGCTAAAAAACGGGGCATCAAGAGACCCGCTTAATCTCATGTACAATTGTAGCACCATCAATGTCTCAAAGGGTATTAGAGATATGGCAATCACAAGGTAGTCATACTATTATATTGGTAGGGGAGATATCTCTTGTGCATGACACACCTTCTCAATTCTGTGTACAATTGTGCCAAGTACCATCAATATATCTTGAAGGGTATTATAGATATGTCCATCACAAGGTTATATTGTCAGACAACTAAAATCCAACAGTTGTGGTTCTTGGGCATAACACGCCTGCTTAACCTCATGTACATTATACTGAGTACCATCAATATGCCTCAAAGGTTATTGGAGATAAGGCGATCACAAGGTAGGCATACATTTATACTGACGGCCCCCGTCCATTTGGGCTTGAAGAAATAGATGGGCTGCATTATGCTTCCAGACAGAGCTGAAACTGGCCAGCACACGAGTACTGGTAAACTGCTTAGAGGATCTAAGCCTGCCAAGGCAAAGCCATGCGAGTCTGCCCATCCATGCTTATAAACCCTGTTATTTCATTGGGTGGAGGGATTGTGATGTCATTTCATCTCAATGTCGGGTAAAAGTCCCACAAAATTGGAAGCAACATCTCCAAAATGACCTTTACAGTGTTGACGCGGATGTTAAACCTGACATCAAACAAAACATTTATACTGGAAGGGGAGATAACTCAAACACTATGACACCCAGAGTTGTGGTTCATTCATATGACTTGCCTTCTCCACCTTGTCTGCAATGGTACCAAGTATCATTGATATATCTTTGAGGATACTGGAGTTATGGCCATCACAAGGTTTTGTCTAGGTAAGGACGGACCCATATGCCAGGCTGATAGCTATATCCCCCGAACCTATTCAGTTGGGGGTTAAAAAGTGGAGTAACACTTGTGTATGGGTAGACATTTATAACTTTTTCAAACAACATATCAGATTTCCATGGTATAGTAATATTTATAAAGCTACAGAAGTCTACTTTAATATTTAAGACATTAATTAGTATATTACATGGAGAATAGGTACACAATATGTCTTTGACAAGGAAATGTTGGAGACATATCCAAATCCATTAAGAAAATCCCATATAAAATAATACTATTTTTCATGACAGCATGTTTTTCTTTTTCCAAACATTTGTGATTTTTTCTTAAGTGTGGTACTTTTGCTGCATACATATATTTTGGGTATCCATAAACTGTCTTGTGAACAGAAATAAGAAATCTAGGTTTTACCCTTGGAAACTACAATTGTCTCTTAGTAACAATTTTACAACTTCAGAAAGTTCATAATAGGTTCATATAAACGAGATGCAATTTATATTTTCTTCTTTACCCCTTTGGTAACTTGTATACATTCTTAAACTGACATCCTACCTTCTGCTATTTTCTGAAGTCTTGACAACATCTGAGCTAATTTTTGCTGTCTATCAGCAAGTTCCCCTCTGCCACTATAATCTACTCGGAATAAAGCCATGATGGAATCAACAATCTGGAACCGAAGATATGAAATAAGCTATCAAAGAGACAGCAAGGGGAATTTATTGTACATTCAACTTGCAAAAGTGTTAAACTTTTGTTTGCTTTCCATAATTCTTTCAGAAAAAGGGATATACTCTAAAGGGCAGAAATTGTTCCTAGAACTTTTCCATTACATCACAAGAACAAGCCTATATAATTTTGACCCCCTTAAACCCCAATTTATATAGTAAAACTCGGGTTTGCAGGGGTATACATTATTATTTTGAGCAGAAATAAGAAAAATATCATGAGGCTGAGGTGGTTCTAACAAGTATCCATAATCTATATTTCCAGCAGAAATAAGAAAAAAATCACAATTTTTCATCTCAAAATTATCGTTTTTTCAGCTGTAAAGTTTACAATACATTTGTATTGGCATGTTTTCGAAATGAAATGTAACCCTTTTATAGAACATATTCTACTGATAAGGATGACATAACCAATTTTGTGAGAGCTGCCTCTCTTCTGAAAGTGGATCTTAAACTGCCCAGTCAACACAGAAAATCAGACATCAAAGTATGGGTTATATATTCTGGTCCGTCAGCCTCTGTAGCTCAGTTGGATGCACGTTTGACTGGTGATCAGGAGGACGCAGGTTTGATACCTGCTGGGGTCGGCAACATTCTTTTGTGGAGATTGATTACAAAATCTTTTCTATGGTAATTCTCTACAGCTGATACAAGAAGAGCAGTTGTCAGTTTCTGGAGAAAGAATGTGCACTGTACTGGTTAACTGCTACTTATAAGTCTGCCCAGGAAAAGAGTGGATAGGTAAACTAACCGGCTCAAAAATGACCTGAATAGTGTTGAATGGGCTGTTGAACTCCAATACAAACAAACAAACAATTTTCTGGTCCTTTGGGATCAACGATTCCACTGCAGAAATTTCGGAACTATTTTAGGGTCACTGATTAGGCCTAAATGGTCAAAACTAGCTAGTCTGGCCCAGAAACAACTATAAATTCAGAAAAATATATAACCCCAATGACTTCAGCACCCAATTTCGTAAAATCATTCTTCGATATAAAAAGATTGGGTACAACATGGATGTTATACGACAGACTACATGCATGGTAGTTAACCCAATCACGGATGGCAACTTTGCTTCCCTCTTTAATTGCACGCCGGTGGGTCAGGCCTCAGATTCTATGACGGTTCCAACGTAAAGGCTTATTGAGAATTAAAGAGATGTAATTCATAGTAATGTTGGTTGGTGCCTGATGCTCTGTCTGGTCGGGCCCATCGGAGTCTAACTGTTGTTTTTTTTTTTTTTTTTGCTCCAGCATTTCAGTGGTTTCTTGCTGTCGAGTCCTCACCGTTGTCTCACCTCTATGGTTCTTTGATTATTTGTGTTCACGGAGATGTTGCACTGATGAGTTAGAAGGCCTTCATGCGGACTGAACAAATTATTTGTCTAAATCTCGACGGAAGTATGGGCGAGGATTGTGGCCACGTAAAATCGATTTAAGCCCCCCAGTGGAAATCTTCCACTGACCGTTCCAAGGCGGCTCTTCTGTGGCGATTTATTTATGTTGTTGTTTGTTACCTACTGTGTGTATCGCTTGTGTCTTTTAATTTTGGATGGCCATATGGCCATTTTGTGGGAAAGTAACTGTCCATATGGCCTTCCTTTGTTTAGGTTTCCATTATGGTCTGGTCGCTTAATGTTTGTATTTCTTTCCCTTTGGTGTCTTTTATGGATGGAGTAAGTTAATTGTATCAATTCCTGATCTTTGCTTTACTTCTACTTTGTTAACTATACAATTTTCAGCTCTGTTCTGTAGTCCTTGCTTCTAAAGGACTGTCCTTTAATAGAACATTTCTAAGCTGCGCCATGCTAAAAGCAGGTGCAATAAGAGCAGCAGCAATTCTATGGGATTGTATCATTATTATAATCTAAATTTAGCAGGAATGTGTAAAAGTTGTGTTGGTAGCATTAAGAAACTAGAGCCAGTGTTTATGAAACACAATGCCCCCAACTGCTTGACCCTAACACTGCTTGTCCCTAACAGAAATTGAGATATCTTGTTTTTATGTGGCTGTAATGCTGAAATTACACAAGAAAAGCTGTAGTTAATCAGGTCGTTTATTTATCACCCCCTACTAGTTTTTTAAGTTACAGGATAATAGCTCATACAGTTTTAGAGATACAGTCAAACTTGTCTTAGTGGCCACCTTTATTAAGCGAGCAACCTGTCTTAAGCAAGCATTTCGGATTTTTTTCAAAAGTTAATCAGTTCATCTACTCATCATCCCCAACCAGCCTGTAAAGTTTCAGGGCAATAGCTCAAACAATTTTTGAGATATCTTGCTTACAAGCTGAAAACACGAAAAAAATCAAAGGGCCATAACTCAAGAAAAAAAAATTGGATTTTTTTCAAAAGTTAATCAGTTCATCTACTCATCATACCCAACCAGTCTGTGAAGTTTTGGGGAAAAACCCATATAGTTTTTGAGATATCTTGCTTACAAACTTAAAACGCGAAAAATTTCAAAGGGCCATAACTCAAGAAAAAAATATAGGATTTTTTTTCAACAGTTAATCAGTTCATCTACACATCATCCCAAACCAGCTTGTAAAGTTGCAGGGCAATCGCTCAAACAATTATTGAGATATCTTGCTTACAAGCTGAAAACACGAAAAAAATCTAAGGGCCATAACTCAAGAAAAAAAAATCGGATTTTTTTCAAAAGTTGATCAGTTCATCTACTCATCATCCCCGACAAGTCTGTGAAGTTTCGGGGAAAAACCTCAAATAGTTTTTTTAGATATCTTGCTTACAAACTTAAAACGCGAAAAATTTCAAAGGGCCATAACTCAAGAAAAAAACTAGAATTTGTTTTTCTACAAAAACACAGATGTCTCCCCCGTTTTTGACTGCTAAGTATAACCTTGACATTGGAGGTATTGAGCTGGGTCTTGTGTGCAACACATCATCTAATGAAGATGAACATTTCTGCATAGTAACTTTAAAAATGTTCATAGAAAAATAAAAAAGTTATTGGCCGTAAACAAAAAAAGCACTTTTTTACCTTTGACCTCTAAGTATGGCCTTGACCTTTGCGGTACAACACATCGTCTCATGATGGTTAACATTTCTGCCAAGTAATTTCATAATCCATCAAAGAATAAGGAAGTTATTGACTGTCCTTTTTTTTACCTTTGACCTCTAGGTATGACCTTGACATTGGAGGTATGGACCTTGGTCTTGCACATGACTCATGGTCCAACTTTCAAGCCTCTAGCTCCAACAGTTTTTGAGATATCTTGCTGACAAGATTTTATTAAAAAAAATTCAAAGGGCAATAACTCTTGAAAGGGGCATAATCCGGATGAGAAAAAAATACGTGTCAGCTTATTTTCCATTAGGAATGCATATATGAAATTTCAAAACCATAGCATACACAGTTCTAAAGTTATGCTATGCATCACTTTTAGGATTCATTACAATGGGCACAAATTACCAAAATGACAAAGGGCCATAACTCGCAAAGTATTTTTCGGAATTTTGTCAAAAGTTAATCAGTTCATATACTCATCACCACCAATATACTCAACAACTTTCAAGGCTCTAGCTCCAATAGTGTTTGAGATATTTTGCTGACAAGATTTTATTAAAAAAATTTCAAATGGGAAATAACTCTTGAAAGGGGCATAATCCGGACGAGAAAAAAAATACGCGTCAGCTAATTTTTCATGAGGAACCCATGTATGAAATTTCAAAACCCTAGCATACACGGTTCTAAAGTTATGCTATGCATCACTTTTAGCATACATTACAATGGGCACAAATTACCAAAATGACAAAGGGCCATAACTCACAAAGTATTTTTTGGAATTTTGTCAAAAGTTAAACAGTTCATCTACTTATCACCACCAATATATTCACCAACTTTCAAGCCTCTAGCTCCAATAGTTTTTGAGATATCTTGCTGACAAGATTTTATTAAAAAAAATTCAAAGGGCAATAACTCTTGAAAGGGGCATAATCCTGACGAGAAAAAAAATACGCGTCAGCTAATTTTTCATGAGGAACCCATGTATGAAATTTCAAAACCCTAGCATACACGGTTCTAAAGTTATGCTATGCATCACTTTTAGCATACATTACAATGGGCACAAATTACCAAAATGACAAAGGGCCATAACTCACAAAGTATTTTTTGGAATTTTGTCAAAAGTTAAACAGTTCATCTACTTATCACCACCAATATATTCACCAACTTTCAAGCCTCTAGCTCCAATAGTTTTTGAGATATCTTGCTGACAAGATTTTATTAAAAAAAATTCAAAGGGCAATAACTCTTGAAAGGGGCATAATCCGGATGAGAAAAAAATACGTGTCAGCTTATTTTCCATTAGGAATGCATATATGAAATTTCAAAACCATAGCATACACAGTTCTAAAGTTATGCTATGCATCACTTTTAGGATTCATTACAATGGGCACAAATTACCAAAATGACAAAGGGCCATAACTCGCAAAGTATTTTTCGGAATTTTGTCAAAAGTTAATCAGTTCATATACTCATCACCACCAATATACTCAACAACTTTCAAGGCTCTAGCTCCAATAGTGTTTGAGATATTTTGCTGACAAGATTTTATTAAAAAAATTTCAAATGGGAAATAACTCTTGAAAGGGGCATAATCCGGACGAGAAAAAAAATACGCGTCAGCTAATTTTTCATGAGGAACCCATGTATGAAATTTCAAAACCCTAGCATACACGGTTCTAAAGTTATGCTATGCATCACTTTTAGCATACATTACAATGGGCACAAATTACCAAAATGACAAAGGGCCATAACTCACAAAGTATTTTTTGGAATTTTGTCAAAAGTTAAACAGTTCATCTACTTATCACCACCAATATATTCACCAACTTTCAAGCCTCTAGCTCCAATAGTTTTTGAGATATCTTGCTGACAAGATTTTATTAAAAAAAATTCAAAGGGCAATAACTCTTGAAAGGGGCATAATCCTGACGAGAAAAAAAATACACGTCAGCTTATTTTCCATCAGAAATGCATATATGAAATTTCAAAATTATAGCATACACCGTTCTAAAGTTATGCTATGCATCACTTTTAGCATACATTACAATGGGCACAAATTACCAAAATGACAAAGGGCCATAACTCACAAAGTATTTTTCGGAATTTTGTCATAAGTTAATCAGTTCATCTACTCATCACCAGCAATCTATTCACCAACTTCCAAGGCTCTAGCTCCAATAGTTATTGAGATATCTTGCTGACAAGATTTTATTAAAAAAATTTCAAAGGGCAAATACTCTTGAAAGGGGCATATTCCGGACAAGAAAAAAAATACGCGTCAGCTAATTTTCCATGAGGAATCCATATATGAAATTTCAAAACCCTAGCATACATGGTTCTAAAGTTATGCTATGCATCACTTTTAGCATACATTACAATGGGCACAAATTACCAAAATGACAAAGGGCCATAACTCACAAAGTATTTTTCGGAATTTTGTCAAAAGTTAATCAGTTCATCTACTCATCACCATCAATATAATCACCAACTTTCAAGGCTCTAGCTCCTATAGTTTTTGAGATATCTTGCTGACAAGATTTTATTAAAAAAAAAAAATTCAAAGGGCAATAACTCTCGAAGGGGGCATAATCCGGACGAGAAAAAAAATACGCGTCAGCTAATTTTCCATGAGGAATCCATATATGAAATTTCAAAACCCTAGCATACACGGTTCTTTAGTTATTCTATGCATCAAAAGCGTAATGGACGGACGAACGGGCGAACGAACCAGAACCAATATGCCCCTCAAACTTTTTCAAAGTTGGGGGCATAATAAGAAAGTTATTGACAGAACACAAAAAAGGCCCTTTTTTACCTTTAACCTCTATGTATGACCTTGACCTTTCAGGTATTAAACTGGGTCATGCGTGCAACACATCATCTCATGGTGGTTAACATTTCTGCCTAGCATTTTCAAAATCCATCTAAAAATAAGAAAGTTATTGACCAAACACGAAAAAAGGCCCCTTTTTTACCTTTGACCTCTATGTATGACCTTGACATTTTAGGTACCAAACTGATTCATGCATGCAACACATCGTCCCATGATAGTTAACATGTTTGCCAAGTAACTTCAAATTCTATTTAAAAATAGGCAAGTTATTGACAAAACCCAAAAAAAGGCCCCTTTTTTTACCTTTGACCTCTAAGTATGACCTTGACCTTTGAGGTACCAACCTGGGTCATGCGCGCAACACATCGCCTTATACTGGTTCACATTTCTGCCATGTGATTTCAAAATCCATCTCAAAATAAGAAAGTTATTGACCAAATACGAAAAAAAGGCCCACTTTTTGACCTTTGACCTCTAAGTATGACCTTGACCTTTGAGGTACCGACATGCCTCATGTGCACCACACATCGTCTCATGAATGTTAATAATTATGCCAAGTAATTTTACAATCCATCTCAAAATTAGAAAGTTATTGACCAAATACGAAAAAAGGCCCCTTTTTTTACCTTTGACCTCTAAGTATGACCTTGACCTTTGAGGAACCGACCTGCCTCATACGCACCACACATCGTCTTATGGTTGTCAATGATTATGCCAAGTAATTTTAAAATCCATCTCAAAATAAGAAAGTTATTGACCAAATACGAAAAAAGGCCCCTTTTTTGACCTTTGACCTCTAAGTATGACCTTGACCTTTGAGGTACCGATCTGCCCCATGCGCACCACACATCGTCTTATGGTTGTTAATAATTATGCCAAGTAATTTTAAAATCCATCTCAAAATAAGAAAGTTATTGACCAAATACGAAAAAAAGGCCCCTTTTTTGACCTTTGACCTCTAAGTATGACCTTGACCTTTGAGGTACCGACCTGCCTCATGCGCACCACACATTGTCTTATGGTTGTTAATATTTCTGCCGAGTAATTTTAAAATCCATCAAAAAATAAGAAAGTTATTGACCGGACACGATTTGCCCATACATATATACATACCAACAAACTTCCAAGGGAAATAATTCAAAAAGTATAAATGCGAGAGTTATGGTTCTTGCGCACTGCACGTCGTCTAATGCTGATTAATATTTATACGAAGTTTCGTGACGATAGCTCTAACGGTTTTCAAGTTACAGAGCGGACACGAAAGTGTGACAGACGGACAGACGGACAGACAGACAGACGGACACACAGACAGACAGACGCCCGGGGGAAAAACAATATGTCTCTCCGAAAAAATTTTTTTCGGGGGAGACATAATTTCGGATTTTTTTCAAAAGTTAATCAGTTCATCTACTCATCATCCCCAACCAGCATGTAAAGTTTCAGGGCAATAGCTCAAACAGTTTTTGAGATATCTTGCTTACAAGATTTCATAGTATTTTTTGCAAAGGGGCATAACTCAAAAAAGGGGCATAATCCTGACGAGAAAAAAAACACTGGTCAATTATTTTTTCATGAGGAATCCATATATGAAATTTCAAAAACCTAGCACCCATGGTTCTAAAGTTATGCTATGCAGTAAAAAGTGGGACGGACGTAAGGACGGAAGGACGGAAGGACGCCAAATGCGAAAAATTTCAAAGGGCCATAACTCAAGAAAAAAATTTCGGATTTTTTTCAAAAGTTAATCAGTTCATCTACTCATCATCCCCAACCAGCCTGTAAAGTTTCAGGGCAATAGCTCAAACAATTTTTGAGATATCTTGCTTACAAGCTGAAAACACGAAAAAAATCAAAGGGCCATAACTCAAGAAAAAAAAATTGGATTTTTTTCAAAAGTTAATCAGTTCATCTACTCATCATACCCAACCAGTCTGTGAAGTTTTGGGGAAAAACCTCATATAGTTTTTGAGATATCTTGCTTACAAACTTAAAACGCGAAAAATTTCAAAGGGCCATAACTCAAGAAAAAAATATAGGATTTTTTTTCAACAGTTCATCAGTTCATCTACACATCATCCCAAACCAGCTTGTAAAGTTGCAGGGCAATCGCTCAAACAATTATTGAGATATCTTGCTTACAAGCTGAAAACACGAAAAAAATCTAAGGGCCATAACTCAAGAAAAAAAATCGGATTTTTTTCAAAAGTTGATCAGTTCATCTACTCATCATCCCCGACAAGTCTGTGAAGTTTCGGGGAAAAACCTCAAATAGTTTTTTTAGATATCTTGCTTACAAACTTAAAACGCGAAAAATTTCAAAGGGCCATAACTCAAGAAAAAAATTTCGGATTTTTTTCAAAAGTTAATCAGTTCATCTACTCATCATCCCCAACCAGCATGTAAAGTTTCAGGGCAATAGCTCAAACAGTTTTTGAGATATCTTGCTTACAAGATTTCATAGTATTTTTTGCAAAGGGGCATAACTCAAAAAAGGGGCATAATCCTGACGAGAAAAAAAACACGGGTCAATTATTTTTTCATGAGGAATCCATATATGAAATTTCAAAAACCTAGCACCCATGGTTCTAAAGTTATGCTATGCAGTAAAAAGTGGGACGGACGTAAGGACGGAAGGACGGAAGGACGGACGGACGAACAGGGCAAAACCAATATGCCCCCACAACTTCTTCGAAGTTGGGGGCATAAACACACCTATACAAATACATTGTATATTTCACCGTGTAAAAACAATAATTTAAGATGAAAAAATATGATATTTTTCTTATTTCTGCTCAAAATATAGATTGTGGATACAGGTTAGAACCGCCTCATTGAGGTGGTTCTAAAGAGTACCCACAATCTATATTTTAGAGCAGAAATAAGAACAAGAGGGCCATGATGGCCCTGGATCGCTCACCTGATCCTATTGCACAAACGGAATTGTGGGTAATATATGGTGGAGTGGAGGGTTTGAGCAATTTTGGTTTGACCCAAAGACCATTTCTGTGAAATTAATTCAAAATCAGTCTGCCTGTTTAGGAGTAGAAGTCATTTTGAGAAGTAGAAGTCATTTTTGATGAAATGACATCTCAAGCCCTGCCGCCCAATGAAACCAATGGGGTTTAAATGCATTGATGGTTCCACTTGCACCACTTTGCCTAGACAGGCTAAAACCTTCAAAGTGGTTTACCAATACTCCTGTAGAAGCACCTTGCAGCCAAGGTGGGTGGGGGCCAAAACTTTCAAAAGACATCTGTCTCTAAAAGGAAGCAATTTTATAGGAATGTTCCATGAGTGACCCTCTAACAAAATTGCTAAAAATATTTTGCTTAACTGAGCATGATGGCCACCACAGCTTAAAACCTCAAACCCCATTCCTGTCAAATAATTTCATAATCAATCCACTGGTTAAGGAGAAGAAGTTGTTTAAAGGTTTTGTTCACCAGAGCGGCATAGTTTGAGCAATTTTGGTGGAGGGTCACCCAACGAACATTCCTGTCAAGTAATTTCAAAATCCATCCACTGGTTATGGAGAAGAAGTCGTTTAAAGGTTTTTCTATTTTTAGCTCTGGTGGCCATTTTGTTCACCCGAGGGGAACAGTATGAGCAATTTTGGTAGAGGGTCACCAAACAAACATTCCTGTGAAATAATTTCAAAATCCGTCCACTGGTTATGGAGAAGAAGTCGTTTAAAGGTTTTTCTATTTTTAGCTCTGGTGGCCATTTTGTTCACCTGAGGGGAACAGTATGAGCAATTTTTGTAGAGGTTTACCAAAGGAACATTCCTGTGAAATAATTTCAAAATCCATCCACTGTTTAAGGAGTAGAAGGTGTTTAAAGGTTTTTCTATTTTTAGCTCTGGTGGCCATTTTGTTCACCCGACATGAAATTGTTTGAGTAATTTTGGTAGAGGATCCCCCAAGGAACCTTCCAGTGAAATAATTTTAAAATCCATCCACTGGTTAAGGAGAAAAAGTCGTTTAAAGCTTTTTCTATTTTTAGCTCTGGTGGCCATTTTGTTCACCCGAGTGGAACAGTTTGGGCAATTTTGGTAGAGGGTCACCTAAGGAACATTCCTGTGAAGTAATTTCAAAATCCATCCATTAGTTAAGGAGAAAAAGTCGTTTAAAGCTTTTTCTATTTTTAGCTCTGGCGGCCATTTTGTTCACCTGAGCGGAACGGTTTGAGCAATTTTGGTAGAAGGTCACCCAGGGAACCTTCCAGTGAAATAATTTTAAAATCCATCCACTGGTTAAGGAGAAAAAGTCGTTTAAAGCTTTTTCTATTTTTAGCTCTGGTGGCCATTTTGTTCACCCGAGTGGAATGGTTTGGGCAATTTTGGTAGAGGGTCACCTAAGGAACATTCCTGTGAAGTAATTTCAAAATCCATCCACTTGTTAAGGAGAAAAAGTCGTTTAAAGCTTTTTCTATTTTTAGCTCTGGCGGCCATTTTGTTCACCCGAGCGAAACGGTTTGAGCAATTTTGGTAGAGGGTCACCCAAGGAACCTTCCAGTGAAATAATTTTAAAATCCATCCACTGGTTAAGGAGAAAAAGTCGTTTAAAGCTTTTTCTATTTTTAGTTCTGGTGGCCATTTTGTTCTCCCGAGTGGAACGGTTTGGGCAATTTTGGTAGAGGGTCACCTAAGGAACATTCCTGTGAAGTAATTTCAAAATCCATCCACTAGTTAAGGAGAAAAAGTCGTTTAAAGCTTTTTCTATTTTTAGCTCTGGCGGCCATTTTGTTCACCCGAGCAGAACGGTTTGAGCAATTTTGGTAGAGGGTCACCCAAGGAACATTCCTGTCAAGTAATTTCGAAATCCATCCACTGGTTAAGGAGAAGAAGTCCTTTAAAGGTTTTTCTATTTTTAACTCTGGCGGCCATTTTGTTCACCAGAGCTGAACGGTTTGAGCAATTTTGGTAGAGGGTCATCCAAGGAACATTCCTGTGAAACAATTTCAAAATCCATCCACTTGTTAAGCAGGAGAAGTTGTTTAAAGAATTTTCTATTTTTAGCTCTGGCAGCCATCTTGTTCACCCGAGCGGAACAGTTTGAGCAATTTTGGTAGAGGATCACCCAAGGAGCATTCCTGTGAAATTAGATCAAAATCTGTCCAGCAGTTTTGGAGGAGAAGTTGTTTAAAGCAAAAGTTGACGACGGACGGACGCACGCACGCACGCACGGACGACGGACGACGGACAAAGACTGATCCCAAAAGCTCACCTTGAGCACTTCGTGCTCAGGTGAGCTAAAAATAAGGTTTACCCCTGTGAACCCCAGTTATTAAAGTTGGGTTCTAGGGGTTCAGAATTATCTAGGTGTATTTTCGTGATGGAATAGCTCCCAATAGATCAGCTGTTTCTTTATTGTTTCCTCATGGTAAAAAACCCATGCTATGAACACCTTGCTAAACCATTTGTTACACAGAAAAATATTTCTGCACAAATCCATATAATGAACATTTCACTAAACCACTAGTTACAGAGTAAATGTATGGTTTGCAAAACCTACACACTGTTTTCATTTATTTGTGAATGAATCCTGGCTAAACCACTAGTTACCAAGAAAAAACAAGAGGCCAGTTACTGGCCCTGTTGTGCTCATCTGTGGACCAGAAAATTATTAGTGATGTTTAGAATGCCCATCAGAACTTGAAGAAATAGATTGGGCTACATGGGACTTCCACGCAGAGCTGGAACCGAATGCACTTGAGTACTGGTAAACAGCATAGAGGTTCTAAGCCTACCCAGGAAAAGTGGTACCAGTTGAACCGTCTATGCATTTAAACCCTAGTGGTTTCATTGGGCGGCAGAGCTTTAGATGTCATTTTATCTCAATGTAGGGTAAAAGTCCCACAAATCTGGAAGCAACAGTTCCAAAATGACCTACACAGTGTTGACCGGGCTGTTAAACCTCAAATCAATCAAAAATCGGGGCCCTGTGGTTTCAGAGAAGAATATTTTTGAAGTTAACCCATTATAAGTCTATTGGAGTTAAGGAGCCCTGGGGCATGGCCAATTCTGACTCCAGGGGCTTGGTTGGCAGGATCTATGTAGGAGACCACTTGACATTGCTACATACTAAATATCTAAGCTGGGCCTCTTGGTTTCGGAGAAGAAAATTTTTCAAGTTTTTTCCAGTATAAGTCTATAGGAGCTAGTGAGTCCTGGGGCGTGGTAAATTTTGACCCGAAGGGCATGGTTGGCATGATTTATGTAGGTGACCATTTTATGTTGCTATATAGGAAATATCTAAGGTCTGTACTTCATGGTTTCAGAAAAGAAGATTTTCAAAGCTTATTTTCCATTATTCCATTATAAGTTTATTGGAGTTAACTGGAATGTTGAAAAAAAACTTAATTTTGCTCTAAAATGCATTAATTATGTATAAAATATCATATTTTACAATCATATGATGAAAACTTGTTATTTTGATCGGTTTTGATCTTTTTCATTACCCATTACCACTTGGGGACTTTGTGAATTTTGCTTATTTCTGCAGTGTTGCCTAGGACACCAACTTCATATAACCATTATTTCATAATGAATGGTCTGTTTTACATCAAACTCGGCTGGAATGTTCACTGGGCAATTATAGTCTTTCAAATGGAACTTTTTTAGGCTTAATCAATGTTGCCATGGTAATGAGGGGGCATCTCAAAGTTGTCAAAAAGTATGATTTCACATGTGTTTTTGACCCAATCTTAATCTTCAGGTTGCTGCCTAGGCAACAATTAATGGGTTTGGCACTGGCCATTTTCACTGTCTGCGGCATGTTTTTGCAGCGTAAATTTTGAGGCATTTTTGACCCCAGACACCCTCAGATTTCAAAGTTTCAAAGTTTATTAAGAAAGCAGGAAAGCCCTGAGGGACATACAAGGGTAGGCTGAAAAGTTCTGAGCCTGACCAAGATTCAATGGTTTGTACATGCTGAAAGTGCCTTATTTTTCAATATAGTCTCCCTTCCTGTCCAGACACTTCCTCCAGCGATGCTGGAGTCCTTGGATCCCAGTGGTATAGAAGGTCTCATCTTGGTCCCTGAAAAACTCCTCAACAGCAGCTATTACCTCCTCGTCTGACCAATAATGCTGCCCAGCCAAGTGCTTTTTCATGTTTGGAAACAGGAAATAATTTGATGGAGCTCGATCAGGTAAATACCGAGGGTGATTGACAAGTGTGAAGCCACAGTCATGCACAGCAGCCATTGCGACAACCGATTTATGAGCAGGCACATTGTCCTCATGAAATAAGACCCCTTTTGTCAATTTTCCTGGTCGTTTAGCCTTAATTGTTTTAGTAGATCTGCATAATACTCCCCATTATTTGTTCTGCACTTTTGAAGGTAATCTATGAATACTATACCCTTGGCATCCCAGAACACTGATGCCATCACCTTCCCTGCAGAGGAGACGACCTTTGCCTTCTTTGGAGGGGGTGAGCCAGGGTGCTTCCATTGCATGGATTGTCTTTTGGTCTCTGGCTCAAAGTGATGAACCCAACACTCATCCTGAGTGACAAAACAGTCAAGAAAACCATCTTGGTCTGCTTCAAAAATAGCCAAGTTGGCTTGTGACAGGTTCAGTCTGGTCAACTTTTGGTCAGGCATCAAAAGCCGTGGCACCCATCTGGCAGAAACCTTCGACATTCCTAATTCACTGAGTAGAATGTTCTCTACTTGTTCACGGGAGATGCCAACAGTGTTAGCTAACTGATTCACAGCTAAACCCCTGTCATCCATCACGGCCCAGTGCACTTGGCTGATGGTTTCCTCAGTTGTTGCCGTTGTGGGTCGTCCACACCCGTCATCATCTTCAAGGCTGTCCTTGCCCATCTTAAAATTTGCTGCCCACCTTTTCACGGTTGCATACGAAGGAGCATCATCCCCTAATGTAGCAACCATATCGGCATGAATGTCCTTAGGAGCTAACCCCTTTTTATTGATGTACTTTATGACACCACGATGCCAGATATTGTCTATTTTCTCAAAAATGTGCTAGTATCAATTTTCAAAGTCTAGAATTTCGACGTTATTGCAAGTAAACTTGAACTCATTTGAGTCAAATCAAGTAATAAAGGTTTGGATTTAATGAATACAAAATTTCATGGCTGTTAGATGTCTGCTTCTTGGTCAGGCTCAGAATTTTTCAGCCTACCCTCGTACTAACGTGAAAGAATGAAACTAGGTTAATGCAAAGAACAATGAAACAAGGAAAAAGATACAATAACATGTATCACAACCTCCCCATAACACAGCTCATTAAAGATCTCAATAACCATGCTATAAAGTGGCAGTGGGACATGTATACAGTTAATATCAGTTTATCACCACAAAAAAAAAAAAAAGTCTGGACGTACATTTACATATACTGCAATCAGAGTCTTAGTTTAAACAAGAGGGCCCAATGGCCCTATATCGCTCACCTGTGTACCAGAAAATTATTAGTATAGGAGACCACTTGACATTGTTACACTAAATATCTAAGCTCTGGGCCTTATGGCTTCAGAGAAGAAGTTTTTGAAGCTTTTTTCCATTATAAGTCTAAAGGAGTTAAGGGGCCCCGGGGTGTGGCCCATTTGGATCCCAGGGGCAGGGTTAGCAGGATTTATGTAGGTGACTATTTTATGTTGCTAGATACTAAATATCTAAGCTCTGTGCTTCACAGTTTCAGAGAAGAAGATTTTGAAGCTTTTCTCCATTATGAATCTATGGTTGCTAAAGGGGTCCCAGGGCGTGACCCATTTGGACCCCAGGGGCATGATTGGCAGGATTTATGTAGGTGACCGCTTGCCATTGCTACATGCTAAATATCTAAGTTCTGGGCTCTGTGGTTTCTGAAGAAGATTTTTGAAGCTTTTTTCCATAATGAGTCTATGGGAGATAAGGGGCCCCGGGGCATGGCCCATTTGGACCCCAGGGACATGATTGGCAGGATTTATGTAGGTGACCACTTGCCATTGCTTCATGTTAAATATCTAAGCTCTGGGCCCTGTGGTTTCAGAGAAGAAAATTTTTGAAGCTTTTTTCCATTATGAGTCTATGGGAGCTAAGGGGCCCCAGGACATGGCCCATTTGGACCCCAGGGGCATGATTGGCAGGATTTATGTAGGTGACCACTTGCCATTGCTACATGCTAAATATCTAAGCTCTGGGCCCTGTGGTTTCAGAGAAGAAAATTTTTGAAGCTTTTTTCCATTATGAGTCTTTGAGAGCTAAGGGGCCCCGGGGCATGGCCCATTTGGAGCCCAGGGGCATGATTGGCAGGAATAATGTAGGTGACCACTTGCCGTTGCTACATGTTAAATATCTAAGCTCAGGGCCCTGTGGTTTCAGAAAAGAAGATTTTTTAAGCTTTTTTTTCCATTATGAGTTTATGGGAGCTAAGGGGCCCTGGGGCGCGGCCAGTTTGGACCCCAGGGGCATGATTGGCAGGAATTATGTAGGTGACCACTTGCCACTGCTACATGCTAAATATCTAAGCTCTGGGCCCTATGGTTTCAGAGAAGAAGATTTTTGAAGCTTTTTTTTCCATTATGAATCTATGGGAGCTAAGGGGCCCCGGGGTGTTGCCAATTTGGACACCAGGGGCATGATTGGCAGGATTTATGTAGGTGACCACTTGACATTGTAACAAGCTAATTATCTAAGCTCTGGGCCCTGTGGTTTCAGAGAAGAAGATTTTTAAAATTGTTCCCATTATAAGTCTATGGGAGCTATATGTTGCCATGGCAACCAGAATTCCAATCTGATCAGCCCAAAAACCTTATGCAGCCTTTCCCCCTTCCTGATGATGCTTCACATGAAATCTGATCCACATTGGCCATGGGGTATTAGAGATATACCTATTTGAAATTGTTTACAGATGCACACACGCATACACGCACGACGGACAAATTGTTATCACAAAAGCTCACCTTGTCACTACGTGACAGGTGAGCTAAAAATATGGACATGTTTAAACTAGTTAGAACAGCAAAAAGTGAAGACCCTTCATTTCAGCGACCAGCTGGACCATACCCCCAATTTTTTTCGGCGGTTGGGGGGGGGGGGGGGGGGTGGGGGCTGCTGCCGCCTTCCTTCCAACCACTCAAAGGTATATTTTAGAGGGGGGCCGGGCGAAAAAAAAGGCCAGTTTTAAGGACAACTAATCCTAATGCAAACATAGCTGTACAGGGGTGGGGAATTCAGATTTAATGTGGTTCTGGGGCTCAAAAGGTGGGGGTGGGGGGGTTCAGACACGTAAAAAATCGTATCTGAGTGGGAAAGGGTTAACTGGAATCTTGAGAAAAAATCTTTGCTCAAAAATTTATTAGTTACATATAAAATATCATATTTTACAATCAAATGATGAAAAATTGTTATTTTGATCCATTTTGATCTTTTTCATTAACCCTTTACCACTTGGGGACTTTGTGAATTTTGCGGATTTTTGCAGTGTTGCCAAGAACACCAACTTCATATAACCATTTTTTCATAATGAATGGTCTGTTTTACATCAAACTCGGTTGGAATGTTCACTGGGCAGTAGTCTTTCAAATGGAAACTTTTTAGGCTTAATCACTGTTGCCATGGTAATGAGGGGGCATCTCAAAGTTGTCAAAAGTGTGATTTCACATGTATTTTTGACCCAATCTTAAACTTCACGTTGCTGTCAAGGCAACAATTAATGGGTTTGGCACTGGCCATTTTCACTGTCTGCAGCATGTTTTGCCAGCGTCAATTTTGAGGCATTTTTGACCCCAAGAAACCCTCAGATTTCATTTCAGCAGCCGGCTGGGCCATACCCCCAATTTTTTTCGGCAGGGGCTGTCGCCACCACTTCAAACCCCTCAAAGGAATATCTTTAGTGGAGAGCCACGTGAAAAAAACAGGCCAGTTTTTAGGACAACTAATTCTTATGCAAACACAGCTGTCCAGGGGTGGGGAATGCAGATTTAATGTGGCTCTGGGGCTCAAAGGGGCGGGGGGGGGGGGGGGGTGGTTTCAGTTACGTTAAAAGACGTATCTGAGTGTGAAAGGGTTAAGGGGCCACAGAAATTGGCCTATTTGGACCCTAAGGGCATGATTGGCATGATTCATGTAGACGACCACTCGACGTTGCTACATGCTAAATACCAAAGCTCTTGGCCTTATGGCTTCAGAGAAGAAGATTTTTGAAGTTTTTTTTTTTTTTTCATTTTAAGTTGTACATTTCAAGTCTATGGTAGGTAATGGGCCCATGGGCCTGGCCAATTTTGACCCAAGGGGCATAGTTGGCAGGATTTATTAAGGTGACCATTTCTTGTCGCGACATACTAAATATCTAACCTCTGGGACTTATGGTTTCAGAGGAAAAGATTTTTGAAGTTGTTTTTTTTCCATGGGCTCATTAGCTGCCATAGACTTATAATAGGAGCTAATGGGCCCATGTGAGTGGCCAATTTTGACCCCAGGAGCATTGTTGGCAGGATTTATGTAGGTGATGACTTGACATTGCTATATGCTGTATATTTAAGCTCTGGGCCCTGTGCTTTCAGAGAAGATTTTTTATGTTTTTCTAATTGTAAGTCTATGGGAGCTAAAGAGCCCTGGGGTGTGGCCAATTTGGATCCCAGGGGCATAATTGGCAGGATTTATGTTGGTGACCACTTGACATTGCTACATACAAATATCTAAGCTCTTGGCCTTATGGTTTCAGAGAAGAAGATTTTTTATTATTTTTTTTTACAATATAAGTCTATAGGAGCTGATGAGCTAGGGCGTGGCCAATTTTGACCCCAGGGGCATGGTTAGCAGGATTTATGTAGGTGACTATTTTATTTTGCTAGATACTAAATATCTTAGTTCTGTGCTTCACAGTTTCAGAGAAGATGTTTGAAGCTTTTTTCCAATATGTGTCTATGGGAGCTAAGTGGCCCCGGGGCATGGCCCATTTGGTCCCCAGGGCCATGATTGGCAGGATTTATGTAGGTGACTACCATTGCTACATGCTAAATATCTAAGCTCTGGACCCTGTGGTTCCAGAAAAGAAGCTTTTTTTCTAGTATGAGTCTATGGGAGCTAAGGGGCCCCGGGGTGTGGCCCATTTGGACCCAAGGTGCATGATTGGCAGGATTTATGAAGGTGACCACTTGCCGTTGCTACATGCTAAATATCTAAGCTCTGGGCCGTGTGGTTTCTGAGAAGAGGAATTTTGAAACTTTTTTACATTATGAGTCTATGGGAGCTAAGGGGCCCTGGCGTGTGGCCCATTTGGACTCCAGGGGCATGAATGGCAGGATTTATGAAGGTGACCACTTGCTGTTACTACGTGCCAAATATCTAAGCTCTGGGCCCTGTGGTTTCAGAGAAGATTTGTTTGATTTGTAGTTTAACATCCCCGTCAACACTGTAAAGGTCATTTTGGAGACGTAGCACCCGATTTTGTGGGACTGTTACTCGACATTGTGATGAAATGACATCTCAAGCCCTGTCGCCCAATGACACCAATAGGGTTTATTAGCATGGACGGTCCACCTCGCACCGTGGTTCCTGGACAGGCTTAGATCCTCTAAGCGGTTTACAAGTACTAGTGTGCTGGCCGGAATGAGCTCTGTGTGGAAGTATCATGCAGCCCATATAATTCTACAAGCCCCTTAGGGTGGGGGTGGATTTCAGAGAAGAAGATTTTTGAAGCTTTCAGAGAAGAAGATTTTTGAAGCTTTTTTTTCCATTGTAACTCCATGGGAGCTAAGGGGTCCAAGGGTGTGGCCAATTTGGACCCCAGGGGCATGATTGGCAGGATTTATGTAGGTGACCGCTTGACATTGTTACAAGCTAAATATCTAAGCTCTGGGCCCTGTGGTTTCACAGAAGAAGATTTTTTAAATTTTTCCCATTGCAAGTCTATGGGAGCTATATATTGCCATGGCAACCAGAATTCCAATCAGATCAGCCCAAAAACTGTATGCAGCCTTTCCCCCTACCTGATGATGTTTCTGATGAAATTTGATCAAGATTGGCCATGGTGTATTAGAGATATACTTATTTGAAATTGTTTACGCACGCATGGATGCACACATGCACGCCCGGGGGACAAAATGTGATCATAAAAGCTCACCTTGTCACTATGTGAGCTAATAAAAAAGAGAAAACAAGAGGGCCCAATGGCCCTATATCGCTCACCTGTGTACCAGAAAATCATAAGTGTAGGAGACCACTTGACATTGCTACATACTAAATATCTGAGCTCTGGGCCTTATGGCTTTGGAGAAAAGATTTTTTTTCCAGTATAAGTCCATAGGTCAATTTTGACCCAAAGGGCATGGTTGGCAGGATTTATGTAGGCGACCATTTTATGTTGCTATATACTAAATATCTAAGGTCCGTACTTCATGGTTTCAGAGAAGAAGATTTTTAAAGCTTTTATTTTTCCATTATAAGTTTATTGGAGTTAACAAGCCACAGGATTTGGCCAATTTGAACCCCAGGGGCCAGACTCAGGCAGAATTCATGTAGGCAACAACTCCATGTTGCTACATGCTAAATACCCAAGCTCTGGGCCTTATGGTTTCACAGAAGAATATTTTTTAAGTTTTTTTTTGTTTCCATTTTAAGTTTTTTTCCATTTTAAGTCCATCCATGGTAGCTAATGGGCCATGGGTGTGGCCAATTTTGGCCCAAGGGGCATGTCTGGCAGGATTCATGTAGGTGACCTGGGCCCTGTGGTTTCAGAGAAGATTTTTGAAGCTTTTTTCCATTAGGGGTCTATGGGAGCTAAGGGGCCCCAGGTCATGGCCCATTTGGACCCCAGGGGCATGATTGGCAGGATTTATGAAGGTGACCATTTGCCATAGCTGCATGCTAAATATCTAAGCTCTGGGCCCTGTGGTTTCAGAGAAGAAGATTTTTGAAGCTTTTTTCAATTATGAGTCTATGGGAGCGAAGGGGCCCCGGGGGTGGCCCATTTGGAACCCAGGGGCATGATTGGCAGGAATTATGTAGATGACCACTTGCCCTTGCTACATGCTAAATATCTAAGCTCTGGGCCCTGTGGTTTCAGAGAAGAAGATTTTTGAAGCTTTTTTTCCATTATGAGTCTATGGGAGTGAAGGGGCCCCGGGGCGTGGCCCATTTGGAACCCAGGGGCATGATTGGCAGGAATTATGTAGGTGACCACTTGCCCTTGCTACATGCTAAATATCTAAGCTCTGGGCCCTGTGGTTTCAGAGAAGAAGATTTTTGAAGCTTTTTTCCATTATGAGTCTATAGGAGCTAAGGGGCCCCGGGGCGTGGTCCGTTTGGACCCCAGGGGCATGATTGGCAGGAATTATGTAGGTGTCCACTTGCCGTTACTACATGCTAAATATATAAGCTCTGGGCCCTGTGGTTTCAGAGAAGAAGATTTTTGAAGCTTTTTTCCATTATGAGTCTATGGGAGCAAAGGGGCCCCGGGGCGTGGCCCATTTTGAACCCAGGGGCATGATTGGCAGGAATTATGTAGATGACCACTTGCCATTGCTACATGCTAAATATCTAAGCTCTGGGCCCTGTGGTTTCAGTGAAGAAGATTTTTGAAGCTTTTTTCCATTATGAGTCTATGGGAGCTAAGGGGCCCCGGGGCATGGTCCGTTTGGACCCCAGGGGCATGATTGGCTGGAATTATGTAGGTGTCCACTTGCCCTTACTACATGCTAAATATCTAAGCTCTGGGCCCTGTGGTTTCAGAGAAGAAGATTTTTGAAGCTTTTTCCCATTATGAGTCTATAGGAGCAAAGGGGCCCCGGGGCGTGGTCTGTTTTGACCCAAGGGGCATGATTGGCAGGAATTATGTAGGTGACCACTTGCCATTACTACGTGCTAAATATATAAGCTCTGGGCCCTGTGGTTTCAGAGAAGAAGATTTTTGAAGCTTTTTTCCATTATGAGTCTATAGGAGCTAAGGGGCCCCGGGGCGTGGTCCGTTTGGACCCCAGGGGCATGATTGGCAGGAATTATGTAGGTGTCCACTTGCCGTTACTACATGCTAAATATATAAGCTCTAGGCCCTGTGGTTTCAGAGAAGAAGATTTTTGAAGTTTTTTTCCATTATGAGTCTATGGGAGCAAAGGGGCCCCGGGGCGTGGCCCATTTTGAACCCGCGGGCATGATTGGCAGGAATTATGTAGATGACCACTTGCCATTGCTACATGCTAAATATCTAAGCTCTGGGCCCTGTGGTTTCAGAGAAGAAGATTTTTGAAGCTTTTTTTCCATTATGAGTCTAT
The DNA here is from genome assembly GCA_963580285.1 of Lucinisca nassula. Lineage (NCBI taxonomy): Eukaryota > Metazoa > Mollusca > Bivalvia > Lucinida > Lucinidae > Lucinisca > Lucinisca nassula. The sequence continues at coordinate 178,002,947 of OY757011.1, forward strand.
GGGAGCTAGGGGGCCCCGGGGCGTGGTCCGTTTGGACCCCAGGGGCATGATTGGCAGGAATTATGTAGGTGACCACTTGCCCTTGCTACATGCTAAATATCTAAGCTCTGGGCCCTGTGGTTTCAGAGAAGAAGATTTTTGAAGCTTTTTCCCATTATGAGTCTATAGGAGCTAAGGGACCCCGGGGTGTGGTCTGTTTTGACCCCAGGGGCATGATTGGCAGGAATTATGTAGGTGACCACTTGCCATTACTATGTGCTAAATATATAAGCTCTGGGCCCTGTGGTTTCAGAGAAGAAGATTTTTGAAGCTTTTTTCCATTATGAGTCTATGGGAGCTAAGGGGCCCCGGGGTGTGGCCCATTTGGAACCCAGGGGCATGATTGGCAGGAATTATGTAGCTGACCACTTGCCATTGCTACATGCTAAATATCTAAGCTCTGGGCTCTGTGGTTTCAGAGAAGAAGATTTTTGAAGCTTTTTTCCATTATGAGTCTATGGGAGCGAAGGGGCCCCGGGGCTAAGCCCATTTGGAACCCAGGGGCATGATTGGCAGGAATTATGTAGTTGACCACATGCCCTTGCTACATGCTAAATATCTAAGCTCTGGGCCCTGTGGTTTCAGAGAAGAAGATTTTTAAAAATGTTCCCTTTATAAGTCAATGGGAACTATATGTTGCCATGGCAACCAGAATTCCAATCTGATCAGCCCCAAAACCTTATTCAGCCTTTCCCCCTACCTGAAGATGCTTCACATGAAATTTGATCAATATTGGCCATGAGGCATTAGAGATATACTTATTTGAAATTGTTTACGGACGAACGCACGACGGACGACGGACAAAAAGTGATCCCAAAAGCTCACCTTGTCACTACGTGACAGGTGAGCTAAAAATACAGTCTGCAAACTTTGACACTGTTTACATTTACTTCTGCTCAAAACAAAGGTGGTGAATTATATGATACTGGTTTGCATGAGACTCCTCAATGCTCAAAATATAGACTGTACTTATTAAGACACCAGAATGATTAGGTGGTAACGAATTGCTGAAATTGTATGAGGAAGGACTGGAGTTTACAAATGTGTCTCCTCCCTAGCAATGTGAGCCAAACATTTGACAATATGATCAATGACATCACATTTTCTCATCAAAACACCACTGTTCTTGATATTGTACTTGCTAGAACAGTAAACATTTTGACATATACCAGAATAGGGCTATGAACAACTGGCCCCATCCCTTATAGAAAACAGCACATTCCTTATGAGACCCTACAATCGCGTATGATTTACTGTCAATGACAATTTTATTGGGCTTTACAAATGGGTTTCTTCAGGCAGGGACAGCTACTTAACCCATTGTATGTTAGTGGACTCTTCAATTGCTATATGTTGGACAAGACCATTTTTTCATTTTATTTTCTAATGCAAATTCGGTCAGCAAATAGTGCAGGCCCTAATCAGACGCTGCAGAATGTTTGCCAAGGTACCCCTTTAGGGGCTTCCCTGCATGCAATGGGTTAAACTAGCCTCAATAGTGCAGTGGTTAGCGCGTTCCACTTATGATCGAGAGGTTGTGCGTTCGAATCCGGCCACCGGTATCGAGGTGTGTCCTTGGGCAAGACACGTAATGACACTGCCCCACTCCACCTAGGTGTAAATGGGTAGCAGTGGTTTAAAAGCCTATGCCTCTCTCATGCGCATGAAAACATCCGGAATGAGTGTTCGAGAGCGATTCAATAAGCTTGAAGCTTTCATCGCAATCAAAATAAAATAAATTAGTATAAACTAAACTAAACTAGCTTCGGCTTACCAGCAATTTGAAAACTCCAGTTTCTTCATAAAACTTTGCAGCAACATAATCCATTAGTTCATACTGATGCTCACCTAGATAGAAATAAAAACACTGATGACACTGCATGATATGCAACCTACTGCAAGTCAATAAAATGGATGGAGAATATTATTTCTAGAGCAGAAAATCTTAGCAAAGCACAGCCTGCCCATGGAGGCCTGGAGAAATTAATAGACTGGGATGAATGGTGCTTCCAAGCAGAGCTGAAACCAACTGTACACAAGTACTAGCAAAGTGTTGCAAACAAGTAAGAAAAGGTCACTCAGGAAAGGCCACAATCAAAGAATGCAACCATCTCAAGTCACGTAAGGGAAGTAAGATGAAACATGAACCAATTGCACAAAGCCAAATAACAAATAAGACCCTGAAAAAAGAACGACCACCTTGGGATGGTCAATAGTAAAATACTGGGGGCTCAGAGTTTCAGTGCAGTAACAAACATAATTACAATAACAAATTGATCCGCATGGAGGCTTTCTAGCTCAACAGTGAGTCATAATAAAATACATAGTAAAATGGTCATGAAAAGATAAATACTAGCATCAATCAGGGTTGAGCACTCAACAACAATCCAATGTCAGAGCAGAAGAAACTACCAGTTAGATCACGGAGGGTCAAGCCTAGGAAATATCAGGCTCCACCCCTCTTGAATTCAAAGGATTTAGGATGGGACAGTCATAGAATCCAAATTCAGGGCTCCGCCGTGCACTCAAAGAGTGAAACAAAGTAGTTCACTGAAAAAGGGTTGACAACCAAACATGCGGTCTGATGCATAACAGCCATGCTATAACCAATTGTTTTGGTATTTCACAATAATTTTCCTGAACTGACCAGAAAAATTATCACTACCTTCTGAATCTTGTGAACTAAATCTCCATAAAATTCAGGGAAGTGAGACAGTCCCTTCATATCAACTGCATTGGTTTGTTTTTGGCAGAAGGGCTTGAGATGTCATTTTATCTTAATGACAGGTTAAAGACCCACAAGATTCGAAGGGACTTAAAAAGTGTTGACACGGATAAAAACCTTAAAACAAACAAAACAAACAATTTTGTGGTATTCAAACTAGATTATTCCAACCCATAGAGAAACTACAGACAAATTTCATATTTAAAATACATTAACCCATTTTGTACTGGAAACCCCAAAACGGGTATCCTGGCAAACAGTGCAGGCCGTCTGATCAGGGCCTACACCATTTGCAAAAAGTTCAGCTACTTTCCAAATTAATTTTAAAGATAACACAACCTGTCACCCCTAAATTTCGAAATGGACTCCTATTTTATAGAAAGAGGAAGAGTCCATTTAGTAATAGGGTTAATACATGTAAGTGTGCCGGCCTTGGTAGCTTAGTCGGATGTGTGTCTGTTTTGTGATCAGGAGGAAGCGGGTTCGATACCTGCCGTGGTCGGCAACATTCTCCAATACAAACAAACAAACAAACATGGAAGTGTAGGAAACGAAATGGTGAAAATAGGTCCTTTGTTACATACACATTTTGTAAAGTTTCATCAAGCTGTTCAATATAATATAGATCTTAAGAAAAAACAATTTTTAGACACAACAAGGGCACATAACTCCAGTGTGGAATCAAGACGGAACAGTTGTGAGTTACTGGTGAAATAATGTACACTGTATTGTTTAACCGCTTGCTGCTAAGGCTGCCTAGTTAAATTGTGTTAAGATAAACTGGTGGGCTTGATATAACATGAATAGTGTTGACTGGGCTGTTATACTCCAAACAAACAAATAAATAAACTCCTATGTGGAACTGCTAGAGTACCAGTTCTGAGCTACATGCTGCCTACAGTGCCCAATATATCTGAAAGTTTATCCAGCTATTCGAAACAAAAAACATATTTCACTTACATGTATATTAAGGGCTCAAGAAGAAGAATGGTACAAGGGCAAGTCAATAACAAGAGGGCCATGATGACCTTGATCGCTCACCTGATCCATATTGTACAAATGGAATTGAAGATAATACATGTATATGGTAGAGTAGAGGGTTTGAGCAATTTTGGTTGACACAAGGAGGTTTTTATAATTTTAGCCATCTTGTTCATCCAAGCACAACGGGTTGAGCAATTTTGAAAGATTTTTTCCATTATGAGTCTATGGGAGCGAAGGGGCCCAGGGGCGTGGCCCATTGAGAACCCAGGGGCATGATTGGCAGGAATTATGTAGATGACCACTTGCCGTTACTACATGCTAAATATAAAAGCTCTGGGCCCTGTGGTTTCAGAGAAGAAGATTTTTGAAGCTTTTTCCATTATGAGTCTACGGGAGCGAAGGGGCCCCGGGGCATGGCCCATTTGGAACCCAGGGGCATGATTGGCAGGAATTATGTAGGTAACCACTTGCCGTTGCTACATGCTAAATATCTAAGCTCTGGGCCCTGTGTTTCAGAGAAGAAGATTTTTGAACTTTTTTTTACATTATGAGTTTATAGGAGCTAAGAGGTCCTGGGGTGTGGCCAATTTGGACCCAAGGGGCATGATTGGCAGGAATTATGTAGGTCACGACTTGCCGTTGCTACATGCTAAATATCTAAGCTCTTGGCCCTGTGGTTTCATAGAAGAAGATTTTTGAAGCTTTTTTTCCATTATGAGTCTATGGGAGCGAAGGGGCCCCGGGGCGTGGCCCATTTGGATCCCAGGGGCATGATTGGCAGGATTTATGTAGGTGACCACTTGCCCTTGCTACATGCTAAATATCTAAGCTCTGGGCCATGTGGTTTCAGAGAAGAAGATTTTTGAAGCTTTCTTTTCCATTATGAGTCTATAGGAGCGAAGGGGCCCCGGGGCGTGGCCCGTTTGGACCTCGGGGGCATGATTGGCAGGAATTTTGTAGGTGACCACTTGCCGTTGCTACATGCTAAATATCTAAGCTTTGGGCCCTGTGGTTTCAGAGAAGAAGATTTTGAAGCTTTTTCCCATTATGAGTCTATGGGAGAACCCAGGGGCATGATTGGCAGGAATTATGTAGGTGACCACTTGCCATTGCTACATGCTAAATATCTAAGCTCTGGGCCCTGTGGTTTCAGAGAAGAAGATTTTTAAAGCTTTTTTCCATTATGAGTCTATGGGAGCAAAGGGGGCCGGGGCATGGCCCATTTGGAACCCAGGGGCATGATTGGCAGGAATAATGTAGGTGACCACTTGCCCTTGCTACATGCTAAATATCTAAGCTCTGGGCCCTGTGGTTTCAGAGAAGAAGATTTTTGAAGCTTTTTTCCATTATGAGTCTATAGGAGCTAAGGGGCCCCAGGGCGTGGTCAGTTTGGACCCCAGGGGCATGATTGGCAGGAATTATGTAAGTGACCACTTGCTGTTACTACATGCTAAATATATACCGTAAAAATTCGGCTATAAGACGAGGATTTTTCCCTCCAAAATGAGCCAAAAAAAATGGCCCGTCTTATAGCCGAGGTCATGGACTGCAGGCTTTTTTCCGGCAATGTCCGGCCAAGACCAGACATACGGAAAAAGCCGATCGGTGGTTTTTGAATTGATATAAATGGCCGCCCACAAACCACCGCTACGATTTTTCTGCAAGCGATTGGTAAATGACGTAATCCGACGCCATTACCCCCACACGTGTTTAATGTCATTGCATGTATCTCTTTCATAAAAAAAAATGTTTGGAACCGGTAAAAAATATTTTTCCCATAGCTAAGCGGTGGTGAATAGAGGTGGATAGAAAATCAGTGCTTTGAACAGCTCACGAATTATCCCCAGAAGCTCCGTGTCAATAACCAACAACAGCCTTCGACTTTTCCCGCCAACGTCTGCTATTTGGCGCCAAAACATAACCATTCATGAGATCCTAGAATAGTCAGATTTTATAATGCAAACATTTACCGTTAGATGTAGCTAATAGTCTGAGGAGCAATTAAATCATTTTTCACACTGATTGTGGATTAAATTTTATGACTGGAGGATAAACGCAAATTAGAGACATAACTTGACCATATTTTCACACCTTATCGACACGCACCGCAGGGTGGCAATTATACGAAAGGGATTAACAATAGTGTCATATTTGAACCGTAATAAATACACAGATGGTTTGTCTCTGAATTGACAGCGATTTACTTACTGGTCTAGTTTTACCGTATTTAAGGACTCAAAAAGACTGGCAGTTGTAGACGATTTTTTTTTTTTTTTGCACTTGTCCCGACCGAGCATCATAAGGTCAAAGTGCACCTGCCCAGCGGGATTTCTGTCTTGTCCCGGACGGCCGGGAAATGGATTTGTCAGCCCATATCGTCTATTAAATAGGAGTCTGTGTAGCCTAAGCCAGCAAAGCATGTACCGGGCCGACGCCGATACGACGTATCGGCCCGACGTTTGCCGCTATTTTGTGCTAGCTCTGGCGTTGATTCTTAAACTGAATAGCTAGGTGTTGTGTTCCCCGATAAAAAAAACGATTTTTCACATCTAAATGGCATCTGGCAGTAGCAGATAGGTCCCGACAGATATGGCAAAAATTTGACCCGTCTTATAAAATAGTATAAGCAAAATCCCACCTTAGAAAAGCTGAAAAGGGGGTCCCATCTTATAGCCAAATCGCCTTATAGCCGAATTTTTACGGTAAGCTCTGGGCCCTGTGGTTTCAGAGAAGAAGATTTTTGAAGCTTTTTTCCAATATGAGTCTATGGGAGCGAAGGGGGCCAGGGGCATGGCCCATTTGGAACCCAGGGGCATGATTGGCAGGAATTATGTAGGTGACCACTTGCCGTTGCTACATTCTAAATATCTAAGCCCTGGGCCCTGTGGTTTCAGAGAAGAAGATTTTTGAAGCTTTTTTCCATTATGAGTCTATAGGAGCTGAGGGGCCCAGGGGCGTGGCCAATTTGGATCCCAGGGGCATGATTGACAGGAATTATGTAGGTGACCACTTGCCGTTGCTACATGCTAACCGTTATGAGTCTATGGGGCCGAAGGGGCCCCCGGGCGTGGCCCATTTGGAACCCAGGGGCATGATTGGCAGGAATTATGTAGGTGACCACTTGATGTGCTACATGCTAAATATCTAAATTCTTGGCCCTTTGGTTTCAGAGAAGAAGATTTTTGAAGCTAAGGGGCCCCCGGGTCTGGCCAATTTGGACCCCAGGGGCATGATTGGTAGGATTTATGTAGGTGACCACTTAACATTGTTACAAGCTAAATATCTAAGCTCTGGGCCCTGTGGTTTCAGAGAAGAAGATTTTTAAAAATGTTCCCATTATAAGTCTATGGGAGCTATATGTTGCCATGGCAACCAAAATTCCAATCTGATCAGCCAAAAACCTTATGCAGCCTTTCCCCCTACCTAATGATGCTTCACATTAAATTTGATCAAGGTTGCCATGTGGTATTAGAGATGTACTTATTTTAAATTGTTTACGGACGCACGCACGACAGACAAAAAGTGATCCCAAAAGCTGACAGGTGAGCTAAAAATAAAATAACAGCCTAATTTATTTCTTTGGTGAGATTGATCTCTTCTTTTTCGATGTAACTGCCCTCTAGACTGATACATTTGACTAGAATGATACACTTTGACCAATGCTGTTCCAGCGCCATCAGCACAGAACTGAAGAATCCTTCTCTCTCTGACCCACTCCTCAACTGCCGCACCGACTTCTTTGTTGGACCGGAAATGACGTCTATGGATATACTTTTTCAATCTTGGGACTAGGAAATAGTAACTAGGAACTAGGTCCAGAGAATAGAATAGAGGGGTGGGGGGGGGGTGCAATATTAGCTTATTAGCTCCTACCATTCCACTCAACAGCATCCATTGCAATTTTGCAAGTGTGGACTCTTGCATTGTCCTGTTGGAGCAGAATCCCTTTGGAGAGTTTACCTCAGTGTTTTACACGGATGGCAGTTCTCAGTTGGTTGAGTAAATTTGTGTAATACCCACCTGTTATTGTACTCTTCTTTCCTAGAAAGTCCAACATAACAAGGCTTTGTACCTCCCAATCACCTTGTCAGCAGAGGGTTGCGTTTTGAACTTCTTTGGCCTCAAAGAGCCCTGCCCTACCCACTGGCGACTTTGACGTTTGTTCTCTGGCTCATAATAATGGACCAAGGTCTTATTTACGGTCACCAGACGTGAAAGTTCACCAGACGTGAAAGTAAATCATCTTCCTTTGACCTACACCGCTACAACAATGCACTGCATACTGATGCTCTGGTTGCCATTTGCTTGTCGCTAAGGGTCTTTGGCATCTAACGGGCTGTTAGCTTGCGCATACCCAGGCAATCATGCAAAACTGTTGAAACACTACCCTGTGAAATGTGTAATGCATTCGCTATTTCTTCCACCTTATTTCGCCTGTCAGAGTACACCAGAACTTATACTTTGTCACACATTTCTTCATTGGTTGAATTTGACGGGCGTCCAGACCTAGTTTTTCTCATCTAAAGATGTTCTAAGGTGTTTGAATTCCCCAACCCAGAATTTAACTCGTGTATACAATGGTGCAGAAGACCCATAAACATTGGTCAACTCGCAATGTATTTCCTGAGGTTTTTCCTTTCAAATACAAGACATATGGAATTACAGCACAGTACTCAAATTTTGACGAAAAGCTTGCTTTTGAATCGCTAGCCATGTTTAATATTCAATATCTTATGAGAGAATTACATGATAAGGGCGCAATTTTGCCCTCATGCTTAAAACATGTATTGAAAAAAGGCATGTTGTCTCCATCAATTGGAAATGGGATAGGCTGGTTACTTATTGACTTGCCCTTGCAGTGTATCTTGGTCACAATCTGCTTTCTTTAACCGATTCAGTACCGGAAACCCCAAAACCAGTAGTTGGCAAACAGTGCAGGCCCAGATCAGATGCCGCAGAATGCGGCATCTGGTCAGGGCCTCCACTGCTTGCTAAAAGTTTGGTCATTTTCCAAATGGATTTTGAAGAAAACACAACCTGACACCCCTTAATTTTGAAATGGACATGTGCTATATATAAGGTGGAAGATTCCATTTGGTACAAAAAGGGTTAATGGTCTATATAAAAGTGAAACTGAAGTTTCATCCACCTATTCTAAATATTAAAGGAGCTGAATGCCAGAAAGTATTTTTAACTCAAGAACTACTGCGCTTTGCCTACAATTTGCTACAATGTCTATTTAAAATATGTTTAAACACACACCCAACCCTACACAGTGCAGACTGAAACTGATAAGTTTCATGACCACAATTCACAGCCAACCACTGTCTGGAATGCCTATCCTACATTAATTGTTACTTACAAACAAGTTCATCTTTACTGCACTGGCTCAAGGCCCCTGCCCATCGGGGCTTGAAGAAATAGATGGACTGCATGATGCTTCCACGCTGAGCTGAAACCACCTGGTAAACGGCTTAGAGGATCTAAGCCTGCCCAGGCAAAGCGGTGCGTGTCAGACCGTCCAAGCTTATAAACCCTATTGGTTTCATTGGGCGACAGGGCTTGAGATGTCATTTCATCTCAAAGTCGAGTAACAGTCCCACAAAATTGGAAGCAGCGTCTCCAAAATGACGTATACTGTGTTGACGGGGACGTTAAACCTCAAATCAAACAAATAAACAAACATCCCGACATATCAGAATAAGTGTATTCCTTCAGTTGAAATATTATAATAAAGTGGGGCAACTAATCCTAGGTTGGTTTAGGGATGGCCCTGTGTGCTATGAGCATCAGGACATTAAAACAGTGCTGTATCTTTAAAATAAAGTCATAAAATCTAAAAGTAATGCTGCAACAATGCATTTCTACATCTTTGCAAGCCCAGCAAAATAGCCTACAGTATAGCTCCAATATATCGTGTTCCGATATTTTGCGATGTCCAATCTATTGCGGTTGCGCCGTGGATCCCGTTTTTTTTTTTCCTGATAAAATTCATAAGTAAAAAAAAAAAAGAGTTTAAAGTTGTTAAAATTTATTTAAAATCAGGTTAAATCAGGCGCCAATTGTCAGTTCACACATTATAACCAAATAATCCAATTAGCGTCAGTTAGAACAGGTATTGGCGAACAATTAATCTTAATCCCCAAACCTGTCATAAATGAGTAATTCACTCAATGCTCAATCAGACAACAATGTCTGTGCGCCCTTATACAGAGCATCCTACCGCAAAAATTCGGCTATAAGACGAGGATTTTTCCCTCCAAAATGAGCCCCAAAAATGACCCCGTCTTATAGCCGAGGTCATGGACTGCATGTTTTTTTCCGGCAATGTCTGGCGAAGACCAGACATACGGAAACAGCCGATCGGCGATTTTTGAATTGATATAAATCGCCGCCCACAGCACCCCAACACATGTTCAAAGTCATTGTGTGTATCTATTTCATAAACAAGAGGGCCATGATGGCCCTGGATAGCTCACATGATCCATAGAGTAACAAGTGGGCCCCGAGGAGGGCCATTATTGACCCCAGGGTTATAATGTGCATAATGTTGAGGGAGGCCAAAAAAGGTGAAGCTTCATACCAAATATCAACAAAGGCTATAATTTGAACAATCTTGGCAAAGGTCTACTAGATGAAGCTACACACCAAATATCAAAAACCTGGGCCTTGCTGTTTCAGAGAAGAAGGTTTTTTTTTTTTAATATATTCCCTACATAAGCCTATGTAAAACCAAATGGCCCGGGGGTGGGGGCATTTTTGGCCTCAGGGCTATAATTTAAACAATCTTGATAGAGGTCCACTAGATGAAGCTTCACACCAAATATCAAAGGCCTGGGCCTTGCTGTTTCAGAGAAGAAGATTTTCAAAGATTATCTCTATATAAGGCTATGTAAAACCAAAGGGCCCCGGGGCGGGGGCATTTGTGGCTCGAGGGCTATAATTTGAATAATCTTGGTGGAGGTCCACTAGATGAAGCTCCATACCAAATATCAAAGACATGGGCCTTGCAGTTTCAGATAAGATGATTTTTAAAGATTTCCCAATATAAGTCTATGTAAAACCAAACGGTCTCGGGGCGGGGGCATTTTTGGCCCCAGGGCTATAATTTGAACAATCTTGATAGAGGTCCACAAGATGAAATTTCTAATCAAATATCAAAGACCGAGACCTTGTGGTTTCACAGAAGAAGATTTTTAAAGATTTTCTCTATATACTTCTATGTAAAACCAAAGGGCTCCGAGGCGGGGGCATTTCTGGTCTCAGGGCTAAAATTTGATCTTGGTAGAGGTCCACTAGATGAAGCTTCATACCAAATATCAAAGACCTAGGCCTTGTGGTTTCAGAGAAGAAGATTTTTCAACCAAAGGACCCTGGTGCGGGGGGGGGGGGGGGGGGGGGGGGGAGGTCCACTAGATGAAGCTTCACACCAAATATCAAAGACCTGGGCCTTGCTGTTTCAGAGAAGAAGATTTTCAAAGATTATCTCTATATAAGTCTATGTAAAACCAAAGGGACCCGGGGCGGGAGCATTTTTGGCCCCAGCACTATAATTTGAACAATCTTGGTAGGGGTCCACTAGATAAAGCTTCATACCAAATATCAAAGACATGGCCTTGGGGTTTCAGATGAGAAGATTTTTAAAGATTTTTCCCTATATAAACCTATGTAAAACCAAAGGGCCCTGGGGCGGGGGCATTTTTGGCCCCAGCACAATAATTTGAACAATCTTGGTAGGGGTCCAATAGATGAAGCTTCATACCAAATAGCAAAGACCTGGGCCTTGGAGTTTCAGAGAAGAAGATTTTTAAAGATTTTCCCTGTATAAGCCCATGTAAAACCAAAGGGCCCCAGGGCGGGGGCATTTTTGGCCCCAGCACTATAATTTGAACAATTTTGGTAGGGGTCCACTAGATGAAGCTTCATACCAAATAACAAAACATGGGCCTTGTGGTTTCAGAGAAGAAGATTTTTAAAGATTTCCCCTATATAAGCCCATGTAAAACCAAAGGGCCCTGGAGCAGGAGCATTTTTGACCCCAGCACTAAAATTTGAACAACCTTGGTAGGGGTCCACCAGATGAAGCTTCATACCAAATATCAAAGACCTGGGCCTTGGGGTTTCAGAGAAGAAGATTTTTAAAGATTTCCCCAATATAATCCTTTGTAAAACCAAAGGGCCCCGGGGCGGGGGCATTTTTGGCCCCAGCACTTTTATTTGAACAACCTTGGTAGGGGTCCACTAGATGAAGCTTCATACCAAATAGCAAAGACCTGGGCCTTGTGGTTTCAGAGAAGAAGATTTTTAAAGGATTTCCCTATATAAGCCCATATATAACCAAAGGGCCCCGGGGCGGGGACATTTTTGGCCCCAGCACTATAATTTGAACAATCTTGGTAGGGGTCCACTAGATGAAGCTTCATACCAAATATCAAAGACCTGGGCCTTGTGGTTTCAGAGATTTTTGATTTTTGTTTGATTTGAGGTTTAACGTCCCCGTCAACACAGTATAGGTCATTTTGGAGACGTTGCTTCCAATTTTGTGGGACTTTTACCCAACGATGAGATGAAATGACATCTCAAGCCCTGTCGCCCAATGAAACCAATAGGGCTTATAAGCATGGACGGTCCACCTCGCACCGCGGTTCCTGGACAGGCTTAGATCCTCTAAACGGTTTACCAGTACTACTGTGCGGACGGTTTCAGCTCTGCGTGGAAGCATCATGCAGCCCATCTATTTCTTAAGCCCCGATGGGCTCTGTGGTTTCAGAGAAGAAGATTTTTTAAGTTTTCAGTGAAAAAAAAGGTATTTTGGGCTCCTGTGACCTAGATGTGCAACGGCCCGGAACCATTTGAACAACTTTGAAAGGGGACCACCTAAGGATCCTTCCTGTGAAGTTTGGTCAAAATCAGATCAGTGGTTTAGGAAGAGATGTCGTTTGAAGAAATTGTTTACGCACGCATGGACGGACGGACGCACGGACGCACGACGGACAGAAAGTGATCCCAAAAGCTCACCTGGTCACTACATGACGGTGAGCTAAAAAAAACGTTAGGGACCGGTAAAAAATATTTTCTCGATAGCTAAACGGTTGTGAATAGAGGTGGATAGAAAACCAGTGCTTTGCACAGCATCCGAATTATCCCCAGAAGCTCCATGTCAGTAACCAACAACAGCGTTCGACTTTTCCTGCCCAGCGTCTGCTATTTGGCGCCAAAACATAACCATACATGAGATCGTAGAAAAGTCCATTTTTATTATGCAAACATCTACCGTTAGATGTAGCTAATTGTCTGAGGAGCGATTAAATCATTTGATTGTGGATTAAATTTTATGATTGACATAATTTCACACCTTATCGACACGCACCGCAGGGTGGCAATTATATGACAGGGATTAACAATAGTGTCATACTTGAACCGTAATAAATACACAAATGGTTTGTCATAGAATTGACAAAGGTCAAAGTGCACTTGCCCGATCTTGTTCCGGGCAGCCGGGAAATGGATTTGTCAGTCCTGTCGTCTATTAAATAGAAACCTGTGTCGCTGTCTAGCCTTAGCAAGCCAAGGGAAACAATGCGAATTGCTTTAGCATTTAGCGCTTATGGTAGTTGTGACCCTTGGCCATCACCGTTACAGACAACCAGGGGAACCCGCACATCCAAAATGGCGTCCTGTTTTGACATTTTAGCAATCACGTTTTCAGATGTAGATTTTCAGCTGTTCTCGAATGTAAGTATATTGGTACACATAGTCCCCTTTGTTTGTTCTGTCATTGAGTAATTCTGAACCTACTTTAATGGTGAAATACGGCTGATAGCATTACTGACAGCCATTAGTGTGGATTGATAAACAGTATATCACCAAACAATCCCAGCGACTAGTATTGGCATCTTTGCAAACTACCGCGAATTATATCGTGCTCTGACCACATCGTGGTTTTCGGGCTATGGACCCCGACTACTGCGATATATTGGAGCTAAACTGTATAAGTGCAAGACATTTTGTAGTAACAAGATACGGTCATATTTATGCAAATGAACTGTCCCTCCAATGTCATCTGCAAGGTTTTTTTGTTGCAGTTTCTAACATTGAACACTGGGACAAGGTAAGAAGTTATTGTTCATATTATCTTTTCCACAATAATATGGTAATAAGTAGGCTCAAAAGTTAAAGTGTTGTTGTTTAGACAGGATATTAATTCTAAAGCCAACAGGAATGTTGATTAATACACAGTCTAGTCACTGATATGACACATATATAGTCATTTTATTGGAATATACTATCCAGAGGTGATATGTATAAGTGATAACATCAAATGAAACAATCTCGAGGTGTTTGAGAGACTGAAAACAGTCAAGGCAGATCACACTCTTTTTTGTGAATATTCTGACAGTGGTTTTCATATCAAATTTTTATATATAGGTTTAGCTTTGTGGCTTTTTGCTGCATTCCTGCCTTTTGACTTTTTGTAATTTGTTTTGTTAAGCTCTGTTGACACTGTCACAGCCATCTCTTGGTAAGATGTAAGTAAGATGTTAGTGATCTGCTTTTTATCATGAGAACAAGCCTATATAATTCTGCCCCCTCAAACCCCTCTTTTATATAGTAAAACTGGGGGTACAGGGGTCAACTTTTTTTCTGCTCTAAAATATAGAATGTGGGTACTCGTTAGAGCTGCTTGAATGAGGCAGCTCTAACGTGTACCCACAATCTATATTTTGAGCAGAAATAAAAAAAATATTACAATTTTTTCTCTCAAAATTTTCGTTTTTACGGCGATAAAATTTACAGTGTATTTGTATAGGTGTGTTCTCGTGATGTCGAGATTTCTGTCACTGTCAGGAGGGATATTTGTATGACTTCTTCCTCCTGTTGTCATTGGTGGACTTGGCATTTGATTTTTAGGTATTTTTATCTTTTTAATTCAAACTAGGGCACTTTCATTATAAATTAGAAAAAAGAGTCTCACACTGTACTTGAAAAAAGTACCCTCCCAGAGGGGTTTCCCTTATTCTATTCAACTGTACATACCTTGAATTGTATAGAAAAATATCAAAACTTGTTTTCATTAGGCTTATTGAAAAAAATTCATGGTTTAAAGTCAAAAGTATCTTTTTTTAAAAAAATGCAATGTTTCATTTTTCAGGCTGCCAAAAAGGATGTGATGATATGTTGCTTAAAAAACTGTTTCATATTGGTGGAATGGAGTGGTATAAGTGACTTGAAGTACCCAAAACCTTGCATTCAAAAAGATTTTGGTTACCTTACAAATGTCCTTTTGGGACGTGTCTTAAACATTTGATTTACCCTTCTTTCATTTATTGTATTTTCAATCATGTGCACAGCAGATCTGCTGTGTTTAGTAAACATGCAAGTTATGTTGGTTTAAACATGCTCACAAAGTTTTATTTAGATATCTACCGTGATTTTGATGCTGGAAGATGTCCCAAATATATGTCCTCTACAGAACAGTGTTCTGGAGAGGACATTAGAAAAGGGACAGTATATAATACAGGAAACACACAGGATTTTGGGTCAAAACAGAAGTTTATCCTCAAATCTGAATCTAAACAGTAAAAACAAACTATTAAAACTAGTATATGTATCAAAGCAGCTTATTTTCCAGCTAAAACCAGTTACTGGTAAATACTCTAAAAACTGCTGAAACAGAATATATCTTCCTACATAAGCTTTCAGTTACAAGCAAAACTTGTGGACCTGTGCAAGCTAAGGTGGCACTTTTGTGGCCACATAGGTGAAAAACTAAAGTATGACAGCCAAATAGAATTCATAGTTATTTCAAAACAATAATATCTTAGGATTAATTTTCTGTCAATAAGAGGATAACTTTATTGGAGAAAATCATGAAAATTTGTTCAAGCAATATTTAGGTGGAAAAATCTTATGTATGGGACAGTGTGATTATAAGCAAACTAATTGTTTTGAAAGTTACCACTAGAAACCAATGAAATGTTGTAATTTATGTGAAATTAGCTGACATAATAGATTCCGGTAAAAAAATGATGTTTGGACACACCATTTAGAAAAAAAATATGCTTAAAGCTTATAAGGGGTAAAAATTTACACAAAAATTGTCATTTATTACTGTTTACTCTGAGAAAAGTAGATTCAGAATGACCAGAACACCATATTTCAAGACTTAATTTTGAACCTCGTGTTCATAAATCTTGCTACTGGTAGAACTACTTGAGTAATGATAATAATAATGACCGGCAAAAATGACCTCAAACAGAAGCAAAATTGTCCCATACGTAAGATTTTACAAGGGCTTTAATTCTGCTGCTTTTACCTGAACTGGATTCTTATATGCTGTTTTAAACATAATGAAGTGTTAGACCAATAGGAAAATGTATGAAAATATTCTTTTTGCCAAAGTTTATTAATGTGTTTACATACATTAAATGTGTGGCGAAAGGGAGCTTTCCCCTGAAAAAAAAAAAAAAAAAAAACGAACAAAAAATTTTGGTATCAGTGTAATTATTTCAAAGTTTAATGAGCCTGAATTGTATCATATAGTAAAACAGAACAGGTATATGAAACTGTGAAAAATTAACACAATATGAAAAGCCAAAATTTATGGAACAATAAGATTAATTAAATCTTACGTATGGGACGAAATGATAAAAAGTTAATGTTCAAAACAATTTTCAAGTCTTTAATATATATGGGAGTCACTTTCATCACCAAATATGCTTTTTTGATGTTGTCACCAGAAAAGCTTAAAACAAATTGCAAAAGACTAGAAAATAAAATGTTACAACCTGTTTCTAACTACAGTTATCAGATTAAGACTTGCATGGGTCACAACTTAAGAGACACTGCAGATCTGAAGATGCATTCACAGGGACTGAAACTGCATCGGTTTTATCATAATGTACACCATTAATTTATTCTACTTTTGATATCCAGAAATCCAAATATTGGAATATAACCCGACAGTAGTTTAGAAGCAAAAAAAAAAAAAAAAAAAAAAAAAAACACACACACACACACACACAAAAAAAAACACACGAAAAATTGTTCCATACATAAGATTTCAACTGCTGTATCTCCCTGTCCCCTACCCCACCCTCCTTAAAGGAAAAGGTTCCTGGTTTTTGATGCATTTACTACCACTGCTGAATTCTTCCCCCTGCCTACTTCTGACCCCTTCCCACCATTCCAAAAATAAAATTCCCTTGGAGTTGGATTCTTTGTCAAAATTACCCCACTGTATTGTCTTTATCCATTTTAAATTCACCTGAGCACGGCGTGCTTATGGTGAGCCATTGTGATCAGTCAATGTATGTCCTCCATCATGTGTCGTCTGACATACACAATTGGCTTTAAAAGACTTCTCTTTAGCCCTTTGGCCAATTTCATTTAAACTTTACAGGAAATGTTGCCTAGGTGGTTCTCTACCTAAATAGCTAAATCGTTTTGCTTGGATGCAGAAAATGGCTAACAAGCTAAAAAGGGAAAAACCTTTTAATGATTACTCCTCCTATACCCCTGAGCCAATTCCATTCAACGTTTATAGACATCTTGCTTAGGTGACCCTTCACCAAAAAAGCTAAGACAGTTCTGCTCCGAGGAACAAGGTGGCCACCAGAGTTAAAAATAGAAAACATCTTTAAATGACTACTCTTCCCATACCCAAAGGCGAATGAATGATTGAATGCCATTAGAAGACGTATCACCAGTAACAATTCAGATGCAGCCGGCCAAGTTCATTCGAACTCCATACTAGGAATGTTGCTCTGGTGGCTCTCTTCCTAAATAGCGAAAATGGTTTTTGTTTCATGAACAAGATGGCCCAAATAGCTAAAAATAGAAAACATCAACAATGTCCTCTAAATGCTAACTCCTAAATTGTTGGACAAATTCCAATTAAACTTCAGAAGAATGTTGCCCAGATGGCTCTCTACCAAATAGACAAAATCATTCTGCATGGGTGAGCAAGATGGCCACCAGAGCTTAACATAGAATAATCTTTAAACGACTACTCCTCTCATACATCTGGGTCAGTTTGATTCAAACTTCATGGGATGGGAATTTAGGTGACCCTCTACCAAAGCAGCTAAAAGTGTTACGCTCTGATGAACATGATGGCCACCATAGCTAAAACTAGAAAAATATTTAAGTGACTACTGCTACATCCCTAAATCCCAGGGCCAACTTCATTTAAACTTCATAGGAATGTTTCATAGGTGATTGTCTTATAGACCAGCTGACCAGCTAAAACTGTTTAACCCTAGGGCAGTCAGATCTTGCTTTTCTTTTGCAACTTTCACAAGACTCATGTTTTTATATGGTTAATATTTTGTTGGATAATGATATTGTTTGTTGTCAAAATGTTTTTTTTTTTATTTTTTGTGGTTGGGATGCGGGTGTGTACTTTAAGGCGCTTTCACAGTTAACCCAAAATAGAATATTATGGTATTCCATTGTAATAAACAGTTCGAATAAATTCCATAATGACGGTATACCAAATGCTTAAAGCCAGTCTACCAGTGATAACAGCTGTAATTGACCTTTAAGTTGTCTTCAAGTTCTATCTAAAATTGATTAAGACATGATTATAGGTCAGGAAAACCAACCTCATGTTACTGGAACGCATTGCCAAAAATTTTACGTTTGGGACAAAGTACTGTATTTTTGCAAAATATATTTTTGGTGTAATATACTAACAAGAGAGATATGGTAAAACTGGTAGCCATGTTTTAAGTTACATGTATTATGATGCTTGCAAATAAATAAAATTGCTTTGATTACAAATCCTCTTGATTTCTCAAATATTTTTAGCAGAACTCCAACTTTGGTTAACTTCTGTCCTCAGCTGCATATCTGCACAAAATCACGGTAGAACCAAACTCAAGTAAAGCATAGAAGCCTTAGAAGGTTATGAGTACTGAATTTGAATACAATAAAGTGCATACGTAAGCAAAGACAACTTATTTTGACTCGTATTATCGCAGGTATACAAAGCCAAAAATCTTACGTATGGGACATTAGCACAATTTCATGACTATAAGTATAGTTTTGAGAAAAAATAACAGCAAGATGCTTTTATATGTCTTGTGTAACCTTTTTGAATAGACACAAGGTAAAAAATCACTACTATTTATGTTTCTGGTGACAAAAACATACCAAATTCGATTTTAGGATGGATTTAACCCCTAACAGCATCTAGACTTCGAAACACTTCATTCTCAGTTTCTCAGACAAAAAGTGACTAAGGAGTATGAGCGGCATTAATTTAATTGCTCAAATCAGCTCTAAACATCTATCAGCTCTTAATGCTAAAAATATGGCATGCTAGTGAAATTTCTTACGTATGGGACAAAAATTGTCTTATGTATGGGACGTTTCATTCTTATTTGCTGTTTTACATCTCGGCAAGATCATGAAGTTCAGGTACACTTTGTATATATGGGTTATGTGACTGTAAAGCTCTATAACTTAAGACTATTCAAATACTTGTAGATGCCTGGATTAAAAAGTATGCCCATCTTACGTATGGGGCAGTCTCGTTTCGGAAAGTTTGGTACATAGAGGTAAAACGAAACTGTGTGAATATTTTCACTGGTATCCAGATTTTACTACGGTAAATTGAAAGAAGGCAAACCAGTATGCAATTAAGAAATATATACCTTGTGCAAACCCTTGTATTTATATTGTTTCAGGCCGTGTCATTAAGGGACAATATATTTAGTGGGAAAAAGTTATATACACATGTCCGATTTTGTTCAAACTACAGGCTAGACAAGGATATGCATTTTACGTTTATGAACTATGCATCACCTTGACAGTCAGTCATTGCTGTATCAAATATACATCTGTAAAGTGAATGTATTGTTAACCAGAGAGTTTAATATTAATTTAAAAAACAATGAAAATACTGTTGGCCACTGGTTACAGTACTTTTTGGCCATTTTTGGGACATTTGCATACACATAAAATTGTATTGCAACATCCCAGAAGTCTAAATGTTATCTATGCATTGACACCCATCAAGTAGTTGACAAAAACGTAAATAAAAACATTCTTTAATCACCATGCTGAAATTGTCAGCCAGTTACATGCCAAATGCCACCTTAGCTTGCACAGGTCCTTGTGTATTTTAATGTCTGTGTATCAATCTATCAAAATGGCTTGGCTCTTTTCTTTGCAGTAGTGTCAATTATCCTAAATAATAAGTTCTGTAGGGGACATATTTTTGGGACATCATAGTTAAACTCTGAGAATTCAATAGCATAATTGCAAATTGCCATATTCTTTCAGTTTATATCTATAAGAAAAACTTAACATGGAAATCTTATAAAACCGAAACAAGTATTCTTCCCAGCAAAGAGTTACAATGAGATGAAAAATGAATAGGTTCATGTAAATTTCTGAGCACAACTAACAAAGTAAAAATAAAAGTAAGGTTATAAAGTGAATTGTTATTAGTTAGAACACTAGTAGTATACATGTGATTGTGAAAAACAGACTTAAAGTATGAAAGTTTAACGCGGACATACCTATTTACTGAAATAACATGTCCCAAAAATGTGTCCCCTACAGAACAAATTTTTGAGCCACATCAATGTAAAAAAAAAAAAAAAATTGCAACAAAGCAGTGTCAGAAATATTAGAGGTTAGTTAGCCCAGCGTTCATAATTATAATAAAATTGTGGGCAGTTTCCTTCTATATTACAGAAACGAAAGACGAGTATACAGGTCTAAAATTTTATATTTTTGGTTGCAGTATGTTTTAAATAAAATATTTGGTTGTTAATTGTGCCACTGGCTACCCTTTTACAACTGCTTGTATAAGTTTGTGGTGAATATGCCCATTGGTTCTGTCAGTATTTTGGGATAAAAAGGCAGTCTCTGAATAGAATATCATTATCTAATGTTAAGCATGTTGCCACTCTATATCTGTGATGAATTTTTTTAATGAGTTTGTGGTTCTTGCTAAACTTATTGCAAAACAAAGACTTGACCTCATTTTCAATGCCACATATTTAATTGGCCCATATGCTTTTTATGCTGGTGGGATGAAAACCTTTTTTAATTTCTTTAATGTGTTAAAAATATGGATTATTGGTCTGTGTTATAACTGTGTCAATGAGGCAGTTTTTCAGCAGAAGTTGTTATAATAAAATATCCTGGTAATTTACCTGTTAATCCCTCTTTCCCTTACATAAAATGTGATATATGCCTAAAAAGCTGGTATCAAGAGAACTGCTGGTAGTTACAGTAGTTACTGACCTTTTCCACATAGCTCACAAGCATTCTTGATGGACAAGTTAACTGGCCTGTGTCAGATTCCTTACTATACTAAAGAGGGCATATTTTACTGCAGATCTCAAACAATTATTGAAAATTAATATGATCACTTTAATTTTTAGGTATGTCAGTCAACAAACTGACAAAAGTACAGGTATAAATAATTTATGTATTTCCTAATTTTACTGTACAGATGAATCTGTTGAAAGACCAATCTCTGAAAGGAGAGACAATTTACTGACTGGTTAGATCGATCCTCAGATCTGTTTAAAATATATACAGCTTGAGCATCCTTCCTTGTCATCTATCCGAAGATAGAAGTTGTCTTGTCTGCCTACGAAATCTTACATAGCAAAAGACAATATCTTTCAGCTTATTGAACCTACTATAGGACAGTTTAATCATCTCCAGATAATAATTAATCTGAAACTTGCATACATATATGACCTACCCAAAGGAACTGCAGTGGATAAACCAACCAAACTGCAGTGGGATGGCAATATTTTATGGTTGAGTGATTTTGCTTCATACAGTTTGTATCTCCGTCTGATACTGGGAAAGTTGAGTGAAGCAAAGGTGGTCTTTTTCAGCTCTGCGTTGAAGCATCATGCAGCCCATCTATTTCTTAAAACCCCGATGGGGGCACCTGATTGGTTGTACACCTGACAAATGATCATCAGTGTTCTTACAAATGGTCAAGTTTCACTGCTGATGAGGAATGGATAGCATACAAGGATTAGGGCTTAGGGTTCAATGTACAGGTTTTACATAGCTAGGCATACTGGCAGGGTATAGTTTATCTCTAAATAGCTGTAAGCCTGAATTTGCAGTTATGTCACACCCAAACAAAACTCAAGGTTGGCTAAGAAGACAACAGGTACATGTATCTCATCTTCCCAACTCTTACTACACAATCCCAATATCTGATAAAATACTCTGTATCTCATTTGTCCAAAAATAAATCATTTCTTACCACACAGCCCAATTTGAAAATATGACAGCTCCCCAGAGGAGAATTTGAGATATTTAAACTTTCTAGAAAAAATCACAAAATAAATAGTGTTTTTATGAAGTGTAGAAAGAAGGGAACAATGTGACGGAAGAATTTGTGCAGACAGACATAAGTAGAAGAAATTAGGCAGAAGCTGGTAACATGGGGACTTAGGGTCTCTTGGCCTTTGATTTTACACGAGTACAGGTACGTTGCTTAGAGGATCTCAGCCTGCCCAGACAGAGTGGTGCGAGTCCTACCATCCATTCTTATAAACCCTATTGGTTTCATTTGGCTACAGGGCTTGAGATGTCATTTTATCTCATTGTCGGGTAAAAGTCCTACAAAATTGGAAGCAATGTCTCCAAAATGACCTACGCATTGTTGACCTCAAATCAAACAAACAAACAGCGTATCAGCAACATTTCAATGTTAACTTGAAGGGACTGTTTAATTTATTAATGTAAGCAATTGTAATCTTCTGTTGAACAATCATGACAAAGGTTTTATAATGTGCTGAACGAAGAAACTATTTATGACGGAATAGAAAAATTAGCATAGACAGAAATAGAGGAAACAGGACAGAAAAATTAGCATACATGCAGATATTCAAAAGTAGAAGGAACAGGAAGGGAGATAAGATACCGTTCCATGTATGATTATGATGAAATAATTCCGAAAATGCTCTATTTGGGACTTCTGAAAGTTGTCCCAAAAATATGTCTTCTACAGACCAATATGTACTTGTCTTCATAGGTGGAATATTTTGGAATCCATGCCATACCAGGTAGCTTAAGAAGAACCAAATTTGGAAAATATGGCCAGGAGAGTATTATTAGGGAAAAATATTCAACACTTTGTGGATAATTCTACCTTCTGTTTTGATTCCCCAACTAAACTGTACATATGCCAAGCATCAAATCTGTAAATTCACTTAAATGAGAAAGTCCTAAGCATGATGCAATGAGATATTTAGGGACGAAAATCATTCTGGATGGAACACCTGATAAAATAAGGGTGTGTGAAAGAGCAATGCTAGAGTATAGTGAAGATTTCAAAATCAATAATAAACATTCTGTAGAGGACATTTGCTATTTTCTTGTATTTCGTTTTATTTCCACTGAAATGTCAGTTTTTATTTTTCTAAAATCCTCTATAGGTATAGATAATCTACTAATGTATGCTCTAAAACAACCCTTTTCCATCATAGAAAGTACAGAACAGAAAAAAAGCAATTCTGTAGAGGACATTTTTTGGGGACATATGAATGTGGACCACTTTGGATTGACACAATACATTAGATATGATATTTACCTGAAAGGAAGGTGTTTCATTTTCTTATTTAGATTTTGAAGTTGTTTTTTAAATCAAAATCCTGTTCTAATAACATACACAAGTTGATTTGTTTATGGCTATGTTCTGTAGGGGACATTTTTGGGGACAAATTCAAGGTTATCATCTTTTGATGATTTTTTTCTGAATTATAGAAAGGATGACTATAAATTTTTACACACTATAATTTTGGCATATGAGCATTTACAACAACACAAATACTATTGAAAAATCACCACAGATTTAGAGTAGCAGAGTGCTTAACATTGAAAATTCCATATTGAGACTGCCTTTTTGTCCCAAAATATTGACATATTTATGTATTGTAAATGAACCAGTGGGCATATTCACCTCAAATTTTCACAGAAAATAGTTGGCAGCCAGTGACAAATTTTAGAACCAAATATATTGATTAAAACATAACAGCTACCAAAATATTTATACCTGTATGCTCATATTTTGTTTTTCTAATTTATAATGAAAGTGCCCACTAGTCCTTATAAAGCAGCAATACAGTATTGTGGCCACATAAGCACACACCCCCATCCCCATTCCCCAGTAAAAAATACTTAAAACTTTTTACTGACTGTTCCCAGGTTTTTTTCTTTTATTCTTATGGTTCATTGTTGTTATAATTCGTCTTTGCATCTATTTATTGCTAATATCTCTTTATTTTTGATAGATGTTTGACCATTTTGTAGGAAAGTAATACCGCTTGTGGCATGGTGAAGTTATATTATGTTTGTTTTTCTTTCCCTTTGATGTCTTGCCTGGGAAGTGTGAGATAATTGTATCGCTTCCTGATCATTGCCTATACTTCTGTTTTGGGTTTGGGATAAAGCATTAAAGCTAATTTGGCCTACCCTGTACCATTTTCATCATAAGACAGGAGTTAAATTCAAATACATACTTGTATATGCTCTTGCATACAGGACATTGTCAAGTACTGCATTCTGATCCAAATTGAATCTGTCTGCTATGTCCCTCAGTCTGTCTGGTCGACTGGAGAAAGATAAGGAAAAAACCACTATCCATCTTCCATTTCACCTTAACCTAAGAGGGGACACAGTGTACACAATATACACATCGGTCTGCAGGATAGAAGCCTACACAATATACACTCCGGCCTGCAGGATAAAAACAGTCACAATATACACTCTGACATGCAGGATGAAAGCCTACACAGCAATCATGTTATTATGTCAGGGGTCTTTAATGTGCACAGGGGATGATTCTCCATGCAAAGGGGGCCTACAGTTATGGATGTTGCACTTTATGACATTCATCCCAGTAAATGATACCAATGGAGCCTGTTCAGAAATTGAAATTTTATCATTGCTGCCAAGGATGGAATCCAGAGCCTCCAGTAATTACCACTGAGCTATCACACTCCGTTTGATGCGGGATGCTTAATAGCTTTACATCAAGCAAACATACCTTATAATGAACATGAGCCTTGTAAACTCCATTTAATATAACAGCATACATTATCATTCTTATCTGTGCTCCAAAATGTAGCTTTTGGCTATTTGTGAGAACTGCATTGCTGAGATGGTTCTAATGTTCCACAATCAATGACTGGACAAGAGGGCCATGATGGTCCTATATCACTCACCTGGTTTCAGACAAGAACATTTTAAAATTTCTTTTCAATGACCAGTCCAATACGGTTCTTCTGTTGTGGTTCATTTTTGTTATAGTTCATCTTTGAATATGTGTATTGTTTGTATCTTTTTGTTTTGGATAGCCAGTTGGCCATTTTGTAGGAAGTGTTTTGGGTTTCTTTCCCTTTGGAGTCTCTGATGAGAGGTGTGGGTTAGTTGTATTGATTCCTGATCATTGCCTATTTTCCCTGTAAGTGTCTATGTAAAACATGTGAACCCTTGGGTGGTGTTATTTTTTACCCAAGAGCTACAAGTGGAACAACTTTGGTAGAGGTCCATTAGGTGAAGCTAAATACCAAATATCAAAGACTTGGGCCTTCTGGTTTCAGACAAGAAGACTTTTAAAGGTTTTTTTTCTTATTTCCCCTATTTGTTGCCAAGACAACCAGAGTTTTAAATGGAATGGAATTCTTTAAACAAATTTTTGAGTGGACCACCCAAAGATCATTTCTGACAATTTTGGCCAGACTCTATTCAGTGGTTTAGGAAACAAGAGGCCCATGGGCCACTATGCTCACCAGAGCACAGGGAGCACTGCCCACTGGCAGCCATGTATTTTAATTAACCATGAAATCCCTGCACCCAATAACCACAGATAAAATTTGGACCCGTTCAGCCTAGTGGCTTCAGAGGTCTAAGGTCTCTTGAACGTGTTGTTGCAAGACAAGAGACGACAACTGACAACCATCTATGGCAACCAATTAGACTGAAAATCATATAGCAGATAGAACATTTGTCCAAGAACATTTCTATGAAAGTTTTTTATCATATCTTGAAAGGTGTTAAAGTAGAAGTAAAACAAAGATTAGGAATCAATACAATTAACTTACTCCACCCATCAAAGACACCAAAGGGAAAGAAACACAAACATTAAGCGACCAGACCATAATGGAAACCTAAACAAAGGAAGGCCATAAGGACAGTTACTTTCCCACAAAATGGCCATATGGCCATCCAAAATAAAAAGACACAAGTGATACACACAGTAAGTAACAAACAACAACATAAATAAACCGCCACAGAAGAACCGCCTTGGAACGGTCAGTGGAAAGATTTCCACTGGGGGGCTTAAATCGATTTTACGTGGCCACAATCCTTGCCCTTACTTCCGTCGCGATTTAGACAAATAATTTTAAAGTCATTTTTCACTTTTCCCCATTATAAGTCCATGGACTCTCTTAACTGCCCATGGAAACAAAACTAAAGAGCCAAATTTCATAAACAAGAGGGCCATGATGGCCCTGGATCGCTCACCTGATCCATAGGGTAACAAGTGGGCCCTGAGGAGAGTCATTATTAGTCTCAGGGCTATAATTTGAATAATATTGGTAGTGGTCTAAAAGGTGAAGCTTCATACCAAATATCAAAGACAGGAGCCGTCTGGTTTCAGACAAGAAGATTTTTAAAAGAATTCCTTATATAAGTCTATATAAAACCTGCAGGCCCCCAGGCCCATTTTTGGTCTCAGGGCTATAATTTGAACAATTTTGGTAGAGGTCCACTACATGAAGCTTCATACCAAATATCAGAGACCTTGGCCTTCTGGTTTCAGACAAGAACATTTTCAACAGTTTTCCCTATTATGTTAAAACAGAGGGCACCAGGGTCAGCCCATTTTTGGACCCACGGCTCTAATTTGAACAATCTTAGCAGAAAGCCACAAGGCAAAGTTTCATACCAATATCAAAGACCTGAGCCTTCTGGTTTCAAACAAGATAAGATTTTCCCTATATAAGTCTATGAAAAACCAAAGGGCCCCATGGCGGGGGCATTTTTGACCCTATGGCTATAATTTGAACAATCTTGTTTGAGGTGCATTAGATGAAGCTTCACACCCAGTATCAAAGACCTGGCCCTTGCAGTTTCAGAGAAGATTTATAAAGATTTTCCCTATATTAGTCTATGTAAAACCAAAGGACCCCAGGGTAGGGGCATTTTGGTCCAAGGGCTATGATTGGAACAATCTTGATAGAGGTCCACTAGATGAAGCTTCACACCAAATATCATTCAAAGACATAGGCCTTGCAGTTTCAGAGAAGAAGATTTTATATAAATTTTTCCTATATAAGCCAATGGTAAACCAAACACTCCTTGAGCTGGGGCATATTTGGCCAGAGGGCTATAATTTGAACATTCTTGGTAGAGGTTCACTAGAAGAAGCTTCATACCACATATCAAAGAACTGGGCCGTGCTGTTTCAGAGAAGAAAAGATTAAAAGGTTTTCCCTACATAAGCCTATGTAAAACCAAAGGGCTCCGGGGCGGGGCATTTTTAGCCCTAGGGCTATAATTTGAGAAATCTTGATAGAGGTCGACTAGATGAAGCTTCACACCAAATATCAAAGACCTGTCCTTGAGGTTTCAGGGAAGAAATATTTTCAAAGATTTTCCCTGTATAAGTCTATGTAAAAGCAAAGGGCCCTGGGGCAGGGGAATTTTTGGCCCTAGGGCTATAATTTGAAAATCTTGATAGAGTTCCACTAGATGAAGCTTCACACCAAATATCAAAGACTTGGGCCTAGCAGTTTTAGAGAGGAAGATTTTTAATGATTTTCCCTATTTAAGTCTATGTAAACCCATAGGGCCCCGGGGCTATAATTTGAACAATCTTGGTAAAGGTCCACTAGATGAAGCTTCATACCAAATATCAAAGACCTGGGCCTTGGGGTTTCAAGAAGAAGATTTTTTTAAGAGTGTCCCTATGTAAGCCTATGTAAAACCAAAGGGCTCCGGGGTGGGGGCATTTTTAACCCAAGGGCTATAATTTGAACAATCTTGATAAAGGTCCACTAAATGAAGCTTCACACCAAATATCAAAGACCTGGGCCTTGTGTTTACGGATAGACACACGCACAGACTGATGACAGACAAAAAGTGATCACAAAAGCTCACCTTGTTACTATGTGGAAGGTGAACTAATAAAAAATACAAGTTCATTATTTCTTGGGGAATAGCAGATGATCCTAAAATCTGGTATAACAAGCAAATTCCAAAGAGAATTTATGTCCCCTGCCTTATTTTCATTTGTGAGGTTAAAAAATAAGTACGTTAACCAGGCAACCATTGGTATCACATAATGCGGAAAGTGAAAAACAATAATTAAAGGATTCTGTAAAGGGAACATGCACATTTTCAGTTCATATCAAAACACCTGTAAAGATTCTGAAGAATCAGTTTTAAACTGTAGGAGGAGTTGCACTCACAATGTAACTACTAAACATCCAGTTTCATATTATAGATGGGCAAAAAAAACTATAAGTTAAAAATGTGAAAAAAGTGAAAATAGTTATTTTAAGATTCTGTAAAAAGCAAATGCATATCTTCAGACCATAATTCAACCAACTTTAAGTTTTGGAAGGATTGGCATTAAACTGTAGGAGTTGCGCTCACAAGGTACCTACTACATTATACTCTTTCATAGAATTGATGCATGAAAAAAGTCTAAGTTAAAAATGTGGAAAAAGTGAGAAAAAAATTAATTAAAGAATTCTGAAAAAAGCATATGCACAACTTCAAACCATGATAAAGACACCTGTAAAATTTCAGAAGGATCCGTATAAAACTGTAGGAGAAGTTGCGCTCACAAAGTACCTACTACATTATACTCTTTCATAGAATTGATGCATGAAAAAAGTCTAAGTTAAAAATGTGAAAAAAAGTGTAAAAAATTATTTAAAGAATTCTGAAAAAAGCATATGCACAACTTCAAACCATGATAAAGACACCTGAAAAATTTCAGAAGGATCGGTATAAAACTGTAGGAGAAGTTGCGCTCACAAGGTACCTACTACATTATACTCTTTCATAGAATTGCTGCATGAAAAAAGTCTAAGTTAAAAATGAGAAAAAAAGTGAAAAAAATTTATTAAAGAATTCTGAAACAAGAGGGCTATGATGGCCCTGGATCGCTCACCTGATCCTATTGCACAAACGGAATTGTGGGTAATATATGGTGGAGTGGAGGGTTTGAGCAATTTTGGTTTGACCCAAAGACCATTTCTGTGAAATTAATTCAAAATCAGTCTGCCTGTTTAGGAGTAGAAGTCATTTTGAGAAGTAGAAGTCATTTTTGATGAAATGACATCTCAAGCCCTGCCGCCCAATGAAACCAATGGGGTTTAAATGCATTGATGGTTCCACTTGCACCACTTTGCCTAGACAGGCTAAAACCTTCAAAGTGGTTTACCAATACTCCTGTAGAAGCACCTTGCAGCCAAGGTGGGTGGGGGCCAAAACTTTCAAAAGACATCTGTCTCTAAAAGGAAGCAATTTTATAGGAATGTTCCATGAGTGACCCTCTAACAAAATTGCTAAAAATATTTTGCTTAACTGAGCATGATGGCCACCACAGCTTAAAACCTCAAACCCCATTCCTGTCAAATAATTTCATAATCAATCCACTGGTTAAGGAGAAGAAGTTGTTTAAAGGTTTTGTTCACCAGAGCGGCATAGTTTGAGCAATTTTGGTGGAGGGTCACCCAACGAACATTCCTGTCAAGTAATTTCAAAATCCATCCACTGGTTATGGAGAAGAAGTCGTTTAAAGGTTTTTCTATTTTTAGCTCTGGTGGCCATTTTGTTCACCCGAGGGGAACAGTATGAGCAATTTTGGTAGAGGGTCACCAAACAAACATTCCTGTGAAATAATTTCAAAATCCGTCCACTGGTTATGGAGAAGAAGTCGTTTAAAGGTTTTTCTATTTTTAGCTCTGGTGGCCATTTTGTTCACCTGAGGGGAACAGTATGAGCAATTTTTGTAGAGGTTTACCAAAGGAACATTCCTGTGAAATAATTTCAAAATCCATCCACTGTTTAAGGAGTAGAAGGTGTTTAAAGGTTTTTCTATTTTTAGCTCTGGTGGCCATTTTGTTCACCCGACATGAAATTGTTTGAGTAATTTTGGTAGAGGATCCCCCAAGGAGCCTTCCAGTGAAATAATTTTAAAATCCATCCACTGGTTAAGGAGAAAAAGTCGTTTAAAGCTTTTTCTATTTTTAGCTCTGGTGGCCATTTTGTTCACCCGAGTGGAACAGTTTGGGCAATTTTGGTAGAGGGTCACCTAAGGAACATTCCTGTGAAGTAATTTCAAAATCCATCCATTAGTTAAGGAGAAAAAGTCGTTTAAAGCTTTTTCTATTTTTAGCTCTGGCGGCCATTTTGTTCACCTGAGCGGAACGGTTTGAGCAATTTTGGTAGAAGGTCACCCAGGGAACCTTCCAGTGAAATAATTTTAAAATCCATCCACTGGTTAAGGAGAAAAAGTCGTTTAAAGCTTTTTCTATTTTTAGCTCTGGTGGCCATTTTGTTCACCCGAGTGGAATGGTTTGGGCAATTTTGGTAGAGGGTCACCTAAGGAACATTCCTGTGAAGTAATTTCAAAATCCATCCACTTGTTAAGGAGAAAAAGTCGTTTAAAGCTTTTTCTATTTTTAGCTCTGGCGGCCATTTTGTTCACCCGAGCGGAACGGTTTGAGCAATTTTGGTAGAGGGTCACCCAAGGAACCTTCCAGTGAAATAATTTTAAAATCCATCCACTGGTTAAGGAGAAAAAGTCGTTTAAAGCTTTTTCTATTTTTAGTTCTGGTGGCCATTTTGTTCACCCGAGTGGAACGGTTTGGGCAATTTTGGTAGAGGGTCACCTAAGGAACATTCCTGTGAAGTAATTTCAAAATCCATCCACTAGTTAAGGAGAAAAAGTCGTTTAAAGCTTTTTCTATTTTTAGCTCTGGCGGCCATTTTGTTCACCCGAGCAGAACGGTTTGAGCAATTTTGGTAGAGGGTCACCCAAGGAACATTCCTGTCAAGTAATTTCGAAATCCATCCACTGGTTAAGGAGAAGAAGTCCTTTAAAGGTTTTTCTATTTTTAACTCTGGCGGCCATTTTGTTCACCAGAGCTGAACGGTTTGAGCAATTTTGGTAGAGGGTCATCCAAGGAACATTCCTGTGAAACAATTTCAAAATCCATCCACTTGTTAAGCAGGAGAAGTTGTTTAAAGAATTTTCTATTTTTAGCTCTGGCAGCCATCTTGTTCACCCGAGCGGAACAGTTTGAGCAATTTTGGTAGAGGATCACCCAAGGAGCATTCCTGTGAAATTAGATCAAAATCTGTCCAGCAGTTTTGGAGGAGAAGTTGTTTAAAGCAAAAGTTGACGACGGACGCACGCACGCACGCACGCACGCACGCACGGACGACGGACAAAGACTGATCCCAAAAGCTCACCTTGAGCACTTCGTGCTCAGGTGAGCTAAAAAAAACATATGCACAACTTCAAACCATGATAAAGACACCTGTAAAAATTTCAGAAGGATCAGTATAAAACTGTAGGAGGAGTTGCGCTCACAAGGTACCTACTTTGAATTCGGAACCATGCAAAAAAGTCTAAGTTAAAAATGTGAAAAAAGTGAAAAAAAAAAAAAAAATTAAAGAATTCTGAAAAAAGCATATTCACAACTTCAAACCATGATAAAGACCCCTGTAAAGTTTCAGAACAATCGGTATAAAACTGTAGGAGGAGTTGCACTCACAAGGTACCTACTATGAATTGGGAACCATGCAAAAATAGTCTAAGTTAAAAATGTGAAAAAAGTGAAAAAAATTAATTCAAGAATTCTGAAAAAAGCACATGCACAACTTCAAACCATGATAAAGACACCTGTAAAATTTCAGAACGATTGGTTTAAAACTGTAGGAGGAGTTGCGCTCACAAGGTACCTACTACATTATACTCTTTCATAGAATTGATGCATGAAAAAAGTCTAAGTTAAAAATGTGAAAAAAAAGTGTAAAAAATTATTTAAAGAATTCTGAAAAAGCATATGCACAACTTCAAACCATGATAAAGACACCTGAAAAATTTCAGAAGGATCGGTATAAAACTGTAGGAGAAGTTGCGCTCACAAGGTACCTACTACATTATACTCTTTCACAGAATTGCTGCATGAAAAAAGTCTAAGTTAAAAATGAGAAAAAAAAGTGAAAAAAATTTATTAAAGAATTCTGAAAAAAAACATATGCACAACTTCAAACCATGATAAAGACACCTGTAAAAATTTCAGAAGGATCAGTATAAAACTGTAGGAGGAGTTGCGCTCACAAGGTACCTACTTTGAATTCGGAACCATGCAAAAAAGTCTAAGTTAAAAATGTGAAAAAAGTGAAAAAAAAATAAAAAACTTAAAGAATTCTGAAAAAAGCATATGCACAACTTCAAACCATGATACAGACACCTGTAAAGTTTCAGAACAATCGGTATAAAACTGTAGGAGGAGTTGCACTCACAAGGTACCTACTATGAATTGGGAACCATGCAAAAATAGTTAAAAATGTGAAAAAAGTGAAAAAAATTAATTCAAGAATTCTGAAAAAAGCACATGCACAACTTCAAACCATGATAAAGACACCTGTAAAATTTCAGAACGATTGGTTTAAAACTGTAGGAGGAGTTGCGCTCACAAGGTATTTACTACAAGCTCGGAACCACGCACCACGCATCACGCACCACGAACCACGGAAAGCCGAATACTATGTCCCCTCGCTTTTCTTCGAAAAGGCGGGGGACAACAATAAAGGATACAATGTATTCTCTGTATCAAGGAATACTACTTTTCCTCCTGTATATCCATTGGCTCCAGGAAGCTGAGCTGTAACTGAAAACAAGAGACAAGAGCATGTCTATTACAATATAACAACATACTGATACACATCATTTCATACCTTCTATTATCGTAAAGTTATTTTTAATTTTTATTATTCAAAATTCTTTTAAAACTTGTGAAAGTAGAAGGACAATCTCTATTGACACATGTTATTTTGATAAATTAGCACAGTCTATATCAAAGATGTCAATCTTTGCACCTATGAAACCTTCAAAATTAAGTCAAGCCAGCAATAAGACAAAATAAGATGTGTTTGTGAAACAATGATGCCCCGGACAGCGCATGTTAAATATGCAGTAGTATCACTAAGCAATTGAAAGTTATGGCCAATGTTCAAGTCTTAAAAAAGTAGGTCAATGTCACAAGGTAAAAAATTATTGGATTGTTGAAAAAGTCTTGTGACATTGTATGCACATGTGAAATATGAAAGCCCTATCACTTACCAATTGAAAGGTAAGGCCAATGTTAAAGTTTTTGAAAAGTAGGTCAAACGTCCAGGTCACGAGGTCAAAAAATATGGTACCACTGGAAAGGTCTTGTGAAAAAGAATGCACAAGTGGAATATGAAAGCTCAATTACTTACCAATCAAAAGTTATGGACTATGTTAAAGTTTTTTTTAAAAAGTAGGTCAAACATCAAGGTCAAGAGGTCAAAAATTATGGTACCACTACAAAGGTCTTGTGACCAGGGCTCTAGAAGTCCGATTTTTCACCGGTCCAGACTGTTTTTTGAAAATGAAAACCGATTTTGCTGAAAAATTTTGCTGAAAAATCGGTCCGAAAAAAAAAACCCAATAAGCTAAAATCGAAGTGAAAAAACAGAGAAATTATACCTGGTTAGGTGTCAAACTGTTTATTGTGCCAGTAATATAATCCAATTATCTCTCTCGGGGATGAATTTGAGTTTGACAGTAAACACGCTTTCGAGATCTCGCCAGGTATCGCAGACTCTCGCGGGATTAAGGCTAATGACAGTCAGTCAGCCAAAACGTGATTAAGCGGTGCGTGATTGTGATATCAAAGAAGCCTTGATCGTGTTTGATCTAATGGCAATCAAACATAATTTGTTTGTTTGTTTTCGTAAACTGTTATACTAAACTATCCTTGTAAGAATTAAAAGTGTGTAAATTATATCGGCACTTTAAATGGCTTGATTGATCAATAGCACTGGAGCAGTTAAAAAACATTATTATGTTTGGAAGTAATTAAAGAATTTGGGGTATATAAGTTGCAGATTTTCATTTGGTTTTCGCTGTTCAATTTTATTGCAATGGCTCAACGTAGCATCTTATCGATGTTCAAAAAGTCAAACGACCGGATTGGCAACCCGGTTCAAGACCCGGCTTGGGGAACCGGATAAGGGCATAAACTGTCGGCCTGGCAAACCGACTGAAAAACAATCAGAATGTCGGATTGGCAACCCGACACTGATACATGAACAGGAACAAAACCGGCATGGGGAACCGGATCCTGAAATGAACTGTCAGCCTGGCAAACTGACAGAAATACTATCAGAAAGTCAGACTGGCAACCCGACACTGATAGATGATCAGGAACTGATCGAATCAGAAAGTCGGGGCGTGGACCCGGCACTGGATAATAATTCAGTATTGGCATATTTACCGCCGAAAATAGGTCAGAGTGGGGAATGACACCAAAGGCCGTTTCCGCAGCAAAAATGAGGAAAAGGAAACGGAGCTGGGAAAGTTCCTCTGAGCGGAAAAACAAAACGGCTAAGATTGATGTCAGTAGTTCCACTAAACTGTGGCAAGAACGGTGGCTGGAAGACTTTAAATGGTTGAAATATGAGAATGGAGCGATGTTCTGCTCGCTATGCATCATGCATAAAAATAAATGCAAGTTTTCTGAAAATGGCTCGGCCAATTTCCGCATGTCAAACTTGAAAGAGCATGAATCCAGCGCAGGGCATCTTCAAGCATTAAAACTGGGCTCAGACATAAAGGCAAAGCGAATGCCTTCCTTATCAGCATGCATTTCCAAGGAGTCTGATAAGATTGAGGCAGCCGTGTGTATACTCATCAGGACTGCTTATACCGTCGCAAAGACTCATCTGCCTCTAACAAAGTATGCAAACCTGTGTACCTTACAAGTGTGTAATGACACAAAATTGACGACCAGCATGTACCAAGCTCCAAATGCTTGTGCAGAGTTTATAAACCTTATTTCTATCAATTTGGATGACCGTCTGTTAGAGAAAATCAGAGAAAGCCCCGCTTTTGGGATCATGATTGATGAGAGAACTGATCTTAGTATGGAGAAACATTTAATAGTGTACATAAAATATACGGTAAATGGGATACTGTGCACTAGTTTCTTGACACTTATCAAATTGACAGCGGCCGATTCTAATGTCTTCTACAATGCACTTGTAAGTTACCTCCGGGTATGCAATATTGATGTGTCTAAGATATTTGGATTCAGCCCAGACGGTGCAGCAGTAATGACTGGAAAACAGAATGGGGTAGCCAGTTGACTAAAGTCCGAGAACCCATATATGCTAGCAATGCACTGCGTTGCACATAAACTTGCTCTTTCATGTCTTGATGGAAGCAGGCAAGTCAAAGAAGTAAAATATTATGAAGGAATGCTTCATGCAATACATTCCTTCTTTAGTAGATCTAGCAAGAGGCTAGAGCATCTGCGGGTATGGCAAGAAAATTTAGATGACCCGAAAGTCAAGCCTTTAGCAGTTCACCAGATTAGGTGGCTTAACTTTGCAAACTGCGTAACAAATGTTCGCAGAACTTTGCCATCCTTGCTAAAATCTCTGCAAAGTGACAGTGAAGATGATCCCATGGCAGAATCTCTTTTCTATGCGATGTCTACCTACAAATTTCTGTATCTGACTCATTTCTTTAGCGACATTATGTCAGATATTGCAATGGTGTCCCGCAAATTTCAAGAACGGGACCTTAACTATTCAGACTTAAAAATGACTCTAGACGCAACATGAAATTCTATAGAGCAGCAGTATCTAGTTGTTTGTTTGTTTGTTTGTTTGATTTGAGGTTTAGCGTCCCCGTCAACACTGTAAAGGTCATTTTGGAGACGTTGCTTCCAATTTTGTGGGACTTTTACCCGACAATGAGATGAAATGACATCTCAAGCCCTGTCACCCAATGAAACCAATAGTGTTTATTAGCATGGGTGGTCCGCCCCGCACTGCGGTTCCTGGACAGGCTTAGATCCTCTAAGCGGTTTACCAGTACTAGTGTGTGGGCCGGATTCAGCTCTGCGTGGAAGCATCATGCAGCCCATATATTTCTTCAAGCCCCTATGGGCGGGGGCCTAGCAGTATCTAGTTGACGATCCTAGTCTTGGGCAGAATTTACGTGAGTTTGTGGATTCGTACTCATCAGCAGAACAATTTCATGATTTTGACATCAGGCGCTCACATAGAGACACTAGGTTGCCTGAAGTCGTGTCTGAATTTGCATCGTTTCTGTTAGAAAGCATGCGCAACAGATTCCCAAAGCTTGAATTTTGGGACGCTTTGTCAATTTTTCACCCAGATACTTTCCCCAATACTGTGACGGCGAAAGCTAAGTTTGGTACACAGAAATTGGCTACTCTGCTAGATCACTTCGGTGACAAACGGGGAAGTGACTCACCCCCGATTAATTCTGATGATACAAAGAAAGAGTGGTCCATGTTTAAGAACCACAT
The DNA here is from genome assembly GCA_963580285.1 of Lucinisca nassula. Lineage (NCBI taxonomy): Eukaryota > Metazoa > Mollusca > Bivalvia > Lucinida > Lucinidae > Lucinisca > Lucinisca nassula. The sequence continues at coordinate 178,039,307 of OY757011.1, forward strand.
GTTTGCATTAGCAGTGGAGCCATCAATTGAGGGCGAAGAAATGACTGTGTCTTCATTAGCAAGCAACATGCTTTCGTCGCAACAGATGTTGCGGGACTATCCTAACATGACAAAGCTTTTGGCAATCAGCAGGGTTTTGCCTGTCAGCTCTGTTGAATGCGAAAGGGGATTCTCGAAACAAAATCTAATAAAGACACGACTCAGATGCAGTCTCACAATTGAAAACCTTGAGCACCTGATGCGCATATCAATCAATGGCCCAAAGCTAGAGGAGTTCGATCCTCTGCCTATATTTCGCATGTGGCGTTCTAGAGGTGGCGGTTCAGGGCGCCATGTCTTTAAAAACACCACGAAGCAGGGCAAGCTTGTTGAATAGACAAAAAGATGTGATAGCCGCCACATCTACCATGCAAAAGACGATTTATAGGTGGTGGTTCAGGGCACCACTTCTTTAAAAGAAAAGCAGAACAAGCTATTTGAACATATATAAAAGATATGTTGGCCGTCGCCTACATCTTCACATTGAGGCTACAAAAAAGCTTTTACTCTTCTATCTTTTATAATTGATGCTTTTGATTGTATCATACATGCAACACGTTGGGAATCATAAATAAAAAAAAAAAAAAAAAAAAAAAAACCTGTCGAAGACGGATGTGCTGGGCCTTGACGTGGCACAGGGGCGAACATTACTCCATTTTAGAAAGGCAATACTTGTTGTAATGGCTAACAGCAGCACAACGCATTATGAAGCTGGGTACCAACGATAATTTACTGCATTCAGTAATTCTAAAAATACACCTGGGGAATTTCCAAAATATAATACAGGTACTGGTTCAGGAATAACATGGACAATAGAAAGCAAAATGTGGTACGACTTTCTCTTTATTTCAACTATTTATTTACATAATGAACAACAGATAAATATACACCAAATGATCAAAACATGCCTAAACGAAACATGCACAAACAGTCAAACAAAAAACATGCAAAACGAAAAACGAAGCATGCAGCAAAAAACTTGCAAAAAATAAGTCAGTGATGACGTCATCGGTCACCTTCTGGACCGATTGGGATTTCAAAATTTCTAGAGCCCTGCTTGTGACTGTGAAATATGAAAGCCCTACCATTTACCAATCAAAAGATATGGCCAAGGTTTAAGTTTTTAAAAAGTAGGTCAAACGTCAAGGTCACGAGGTTAAAAAATTATGGCACCACTAGAAAGGTCTTGTGACAAGGAGTACACATGTGAATTATGAAAGCCCTACCACTTACCAATCGAAAGTTATGGCCAATGTTACAGTTTTCAAAATGTAGGTTAAATGTCAAGGTCAAGTTACAAGGTCATAAATTATGGTAACACTAGAAAGGTTCTATCTATTAGCATTCAAAAGTTATGCCCAATGTTAAGGTTTTTGTAGACAGACAAATGGACAAACAAACAAAAGACAGACAGACCAAAAACTGTTTACACCTGATACCATTTTTACAAGTAACCAAAGCTATATAGCTGGGCAAAGGCATAAAATATTTGGACTTTTATGAATGTATGCTCATTATGTTGCCCAATGGTAGCCAGGACTAAATGGGTCTCTGGTCGGGCTCATCGGAGTCTAACTGTTGGTTTTCTTTTGCTCCAGCATTTCAGTGGTTTCTTGCTGTCGAGTCCTCACCGTTGTCTCACCTCTGTGGTTCTTTGATTTTTGTGTTCACGGAGATGTTGCACTGATGAGTTAGGAGGCCTTCATGCGGACTGAACAAATTATTTGTCTAAATCGCGACGGAAATAAGGGCGAGGATTGTGGCCACGTAAAATTGATTTAAGCCCCCCAGTGGAAATCTTCCACTGACCGTTCCAAGGCGGCGCTTCTGTGGCGATTTATTTATGTTGTTGTTTGTTACTTACTGTGTGTATCACTTGTGTCTTTTGGTTTTGGATGGCCATATGGCCATTTTGTGGGAAAGTAACTGTCCTTATGGCCTTCCTTTGTTTAGGTTTCCATTATGGTCTGGTCGCTTAATGTTTGTATTTCTTTCCCTTTGGTGTCTTTTATGGGTGGAGTGAGTTAATTGTATCAATTCCTGATCTTTGTTTTACTTCTACTTTGTTTGTATGATTTGAGGTTTAATGTCCCAGTCAACACTTTGCTTCTAATTTTGTGGGACTTTTACCCGACATTGAGATGAAATGACATCTCAAACCCGGTTGCCCAATGAAACCAATAGGGTTTATTAGCATGGACTGTCCGCCTGGCACCCCGGTTCCTGGACAGGCTTAGATCCTCTAAGCGGTTTACCAGTACTAGTGTGCGGGCCTGATTCAGCTCTGCGTTGAAGCATCATGCAGCCCATATATTTTTTCAAGCCCCTATGGGCGGGGGGCTTGGACTAAATGGGTATCAAGTAAATTTGTTCACAGTGGGTATCAAGTAAATTTGTTCACAGTGTAACTGATTGATGGACAACAGGACAATATGACGATGCTAAACCTATATCCCTTTGACTTTGACGCATGCAAGGATAGTCCAAAAAGTTAATCCATTTCTGCTTGTTACTGGCTGCCTTGACCTCATACACATTGCTTAGCAGCTTCATCCAGAGAGCCCCTGCCAAAATTGGGGCTTGGATAAACATTTAGTTTCCATATCAGAGAGGCACTGAGCCAAAGACAATGAGTATATTGACCTCTGACACTTATGCAGCTTTATTAACTCTTTTAGCTGATTGCATATACCATTTAACCCTTTTTGTACCAAATGGAATCTTCCTCCTTATATATAGTTGGAGTCCATTTAGGGGTGTCAGGTTGTGTTTTCTTCAAAATCTATTTGGAAAAGGGCTTAACTTTTTGCAAATAGTGTCCTCATCATCTGATCTGGGCCTGCACTGTTTGCCAGGGTACCCATTTTGGGATTTCTGGTATTAAATGCGTTAATATCACAGACAATAATAGTTCTTCAAAAATTATTGTTAATTTCCATGTTTTTTTTCATACAAAAGCACAAATGACCATTTGACCTTGGTGTAAAATGGGTCATGGTGAAACCAGATTTGAATAACTTACAATTATATTGGCATGACAGCCATCTTAGTCATGTGACTTGGACCCTGTGAAAGAACTTTTGTTCTCAATCCAATGGATGTTCCACAAAATTTGACTTCAATAGGCCCAGTGGCTGTTTGAGAATGTTGATAAACCACAGATGTTGACAGACAACAAACAACAGATGACAAACAGAAAATGACAAACAGAGACTTACCATACTATAAGCTCACCTATGAGCCCTTCAACTGGTGAACTTAAAACAAGAGGGCCAAGATGGCCCTGTATGGCTCACCTGTGTACAAGAAATTCATTTACTATGTTTCGGAAAAAAGAAACTGTGAAGAAAGGCAAGACATGTATGTTTACCTGATCGATATTAATATCTTCATAGATCCAGGGTTGTCAATAGGTTGTACATAAGTTGAACCTTGGGGTGGGGCCATTTTTGGCCCCAAGGCTACAATTTGAAAATCTTGGTAGAAACCCAGTAGATGAAGCTTCATTCCACATATAAAAGACCTGGGCCCTCTGGTTTCAGACAAGACTTTTTAAGGTTTTCCCTATATGAGTCTATTTAAAATATGTGGGACCCTGGGCAGAGCCTTTTTGGCCGAAAGGCTATAATTTGAACACTCTTGGTAGAGGTACACTAGATTACACTGGTTTAAGACAAGAAGATTTTTGAAGGTGTTCCCTGTGTAAGTCTATGTATAATATATGGGATCCAGCCAAGGGCCATTTTTGGTGCCAAGGCTATAATTTGAATAATCTCTGAAGAGGTCCACTAGATGAAGCTACATACCAAATATCAAAGACCTGGGGCTTTTGGTTTCAGAGAGGACGATTTTTTAAGTTTTCAGTAAAAATATCTATGTTTAGCTCCTCTGACCTAGATGTGCAATGGGCCAGAACCATTCGAACAACTTTGAAGAGGACCATCTGAGGATCATTCCTGTAGTTTGGTGAAAATCCAATCAGTGGTTTAGAAGGAGATGTCGTTTGAAGAAATTGTTTATGCATGCGCAAATGCATGCACTAAGGACAAAATATGATCACAAAAGGTCACCTTGTCACTAAGTGACAGGGGAGCTAAAAACTTAACAAAGCGAATTAAATCGGAAGCTAAGAAAGGGAGAGCAATCATTTTTGCATGCAACATGCCATCTTGACCTCATCATACATATTTCTTAAATTTGGTCAATATACTCCTTACGGTTACTTAGATATTGCTCGCACTTTAGTCAAAATATTCTGTACGGTTACTTAGTTATGGTGCACACAAGAAAAGTTCACGACGGGCAGATGGACGTCCTGCTGGACGATGCCATAACATATGTCCATTTTTCAAAACCAGCATATTAGCACAAAACTTAAAACTGCTTGCTTCATATCTGTATAAGCTTTGTAAAGTTTGTAAAAACAAACATTGTTTCAAGAGCAGAATTTGCAAACCCCGAACCCAGGTCATACATCAACTCCAAAAAATGCATTCGTAGTGTGCCAGACGGAGATGAACTGGCTCAGTCTAACTTACAATGCCAGGTGGTGACAAGTGGGGTGTTGGAGGAAGCAGGGGGGTGGGGGCGGCAAGAGATAGCAACATAAGCTAGACTTGGTGGTTCCCTTTGTATGTCACTATCTGAGCACCATGTGGGCATTAATGGTCAGGTCTTTGTGCATCAGACGGAGATGAACTGGCTTAGTCTTTGAACCAACTTAGTCTAACTTACAATGCATCAGGTTGACAAAGGGGCATGAAAGATGGCATAAGAAGCTAGACTTATGATTCGTTGGTTCCCTTTGACAATACAGAGCAGATTTGTATGTCACTATCTGGACACCTTGTGGACAATGAGGTCAGGTCCTAGTGCATCAGACAGAGATGAACCAAGTCAGTCTAACTTAAAATGACTCATGGCGACAGCGCAGTGACTGTTTGAGTTTTATGTCCAACCAACAACTAAGGTCATACGAAGACGGGACCTCGGTTTAAAGACTCATATGAAAGTCTGGAGAAGCCTGGGATTGATCCTGCGACCCCTGGTTTACAAGGTGAGTAGCGTAACCACTACACCACGGTGGCTTCTAACGCGACAGTGCAGTACCAAATACTAATTTTTACACCACCTATACCCAGTACTAATTCGGTCTAAAGATACTGGCACACTTGCATACTTCTCATTTAAAAAGGTTACTGACTGAGAAATTGTTAAGATGATTATTCTGAGCAAATGTGATGATGATTGGGCCTCTAGAGTGCAAACAAGGTTTTCCTATGACTTGACCTACTGACCTCTTTTTTGGCCTGACATGACCCATATTTTATTTTTACCAAGATATTGTCAAAATGATAATTTTTAGCATGTTTGATGATGATTGGACAAGAACTGTGGCCTCTAGAGTGTTATCAAGGTCTTTCTATGATTTTGTTTGTAAAAGTTTCATTAGGTGTTCCAAATTTGGAGCCAAAGGCATGGACTAAATATTAATCAGCCAAGTTTGAAAAGTAGACAAATGTCAATAAGGGTTGATAGCGGTGAACAAGGCACATCATGGCCGATATGTATTTGAGAGATATTGGCATTGAGGCATCTGTTTGAAAATTGGAGATAAAGTTAGACTTACATTGTTCTGCCAAGCATGTTAGCACTTATCCTGCTAAATACTTTAATTTCAGCCAATCAGTTTACATTACTTAATGTTTTCTTTCAAATTCATAAACTGCATGACAGTGTAGATCCTGATCAGAAGCCATCTGATCTGGATCTACAATGCTTGGAAAAATAGGGTTTGTCCTGATCAGCAGTATAAGGGTTAATTAAGTTAAGGTCAGAAATGGTTTATGGCAATGAAGAGGATGCATCATGGTGGTTTGTTTGTTTGATTTGAGGTTTTACTTCCCTGTCAACACTGTATAGGTGATTTTGGAAACGTTGCTTCCAATTTTGTGGGACTTTTACCCGACATTGAGATGAAATGACATCCCAAGCCCTGTCCCCCAATGAAACCAATAAGGTTTATAAGCATGGACTGTCTGACTCGCACCACTTTGCCTGGGCAAGCCTACATCCTCTAAGCTGTTTACCAGTGCTCCTGTGCAGTTGGTTTCAGCTCTGTGTGGAAGTATCATGCAGCCCATATATTTCTTCAAGCTCCGATGGGTGGGGGTGATGCATCATGGTGGATGTATGTATGGAATTACATTAGCTTAGAGGCCTCTTGAGCTAAATGCATAGACTAAATCTTTACAGCCAAGTGTGTAAAATAGATCAATGTCAATATAGAAGGAACTGGACTTGGTGCATCAAGGCAGATCGATATGTATGAATTTTCATCAGCGAAGAAACCTTTGGGTTTGAAAAACGGAGTTAACTGTTGCTGCTAACAACAACAAGGACAACTAGGAATGTTTTCAGAAGAAGACTTTGTCCCCCACCACTGTGACCTTGAAATTTAGATTCAGGTAAACAAAATCTAATTGCAAGCCATTATTGGTCAAAGGAGCAGTCTCTATAAGGCTATTTTCATGGCCACAACCGATTTCCTTTAAACTTTGTAGCTTCAAGTTGGTACATATTGGCTGTCTAATGGTGAATTTTTAGTCTCTTTGGTCCACTGGTTTTTGCTGTATACACTATTAAAGTGGGTGGGGTAATGTCACCCCATCAAGGGTATACCAACAAAAATGCTATTATTTTTGTTCAAAGTGCATGACTTGGGGCGATGTTTGCCGTATGCTTACTACCCTTTTAGGCATAACAGCCGGTGATAACAGTCTTATAAATATCAAACAAGAGAAGAGTTTATACGCGCTTGTAAGTTGTACCCAAATATTAGTAATTTTTATTCCCCAACTTTACGAAAAACCACAACACCTTTACAGTTTCAACTTATTTCAAAGATCTTTCATAAATATAATGTTGATGTAATAGTCATTCTAGGTATTTGTCAGAATTATTGTTAGTTCATAAAACTTAAAGAGTTACCTGCCCCTGAAATTGGATTTTACCCATTTTTTTTTTAAATCAGAGTGCATTTATACGTTTGTAGTACTCACAACTTCATTTGAAAGTGAATAAACCGATTCCATGCAAATATAATTAAATAGATGTGGACAAAGAAGTCATTTGATTTAATAGTGCATGCTAGCAAGCACATGAGCACAACATCCCACGGTACGAGCACCCCTTCTTCACCAACAGTACCATCCAGTGATTGGGTTCAGTCCTTGTGGTCTAAACACATGGCCAAAGGAGCAAACAATTCTTACATAGTCGCCAACATATGGTATTTTACTATTGGATATTTTGTTGCTAAGGCCTTCCACTTTGTAATTCTCCCATTAGCTGATTCAACAACCTATCTCACTTTGTACCTAGCCTTGAATCATTCGCCTCTTCAGTCGTATATTGCTTCTGAGATTTGGTTAGGAAGTGAAGCATATGAGGATTGATTTCATAACCCTTTAGTATTTCTCTAACATCCCTGAATCATACATCGACTTTTGCAAATGTCCTATTTGGGGATTCAAATTCTGATGTTGCAATCGCAGTGGCTGATGGAACATACATATATATTGAGAAGAGTGGAAACTACTCATTTCAGAGAAGATCTTATTCCATACATAAAGGACAGCCTTTGCTGAAACCTATGATGCTTGTGACCACTGATGGCTACATTTTGACTGTGATGGGACCATATCTTGCCGATGGGAAAAACACAGATGCTAAGATTACCGAACACATGTTAAAGACTAATGCAGAAAATATTACTGACTGGTTTGAAGAAGATGATGTTCTTGTTGTAGACCATGGCTTCAGGGATGCTATAGATATTCTAAAGGATTTTGAAATCAATTCTCATATGCCTCACTTCCTAAACAAATCTCAGAAGCAACATACGACTGAAGAGGCAAATGAGTCAAGGCTAGTTACAAAGGTGAGATGGGTTGTCGAATCAGCTAATGGGAGAATTAAAAAGTGGAAAGCCCTTAGCAACACAATGCCCAATAGTCAAATACCATATGTTGGCGACTATGTAAAAATTGTTTGCTCATTGTGCAATGCATTTAGACCACCTTTGGTAACAAGCAAAGATTCAGGCAAAGTAATTGCTAGAAGAATTATGGCCCTAGCAAAAACTCCAAATAAGCTGCAGGATAAGGTTGTAAGAAGAATTCTGCCGAAGGCTATGTCGCGCCTGTGGGGGCGCAAAGTCATCAAATCATGATATGTAGGTCAAGGTCAAACATAGATGCTTGCTAAAAAGATCCCATTCTCAAATGCAAGCTTGTACAAAGTATCATTAATGAAGCTCTAATAATTCTTGAGAAATGAACTTAACCATTAGGGTGAACGCTACGGTGGTCACAATATTTTACAAAGTCAGTGAACCATGAAATTTAGGTCAAGGTCAAATATGGATGCTTGCATTTAAGTTGCCATCCCCAGATTCAATTTTGCACCAAATATCATTAATGAAGCTCTTATAAATCTTGAGAAATAAACTTAACCATTAGGGTGAATGCTAGGGTGGTCGCAATATTTTACAAAGTCAGTGAACCATGAAATTTAGGTCAAGGTCATATATGGATGCTTGCATTTAAGTTGCCATCCCCAGATTCAAGTTTGCACCAAATATCATTAATGAAGCTCTTATAAATCTTGAGAAATAAACTTAACCATTAGGGTGAATGCTAGGGTGGTCGCAATATTTTACAAAGTCAGTGAACCATAAAATATAGGTCAAGGATAAATATGGATCCCTGCATTGAAGTTACCATCCCCAGATACAAGTTTGTACCAAGTATCATTAATAAAGCTCTTACAGTTCTTGAGAAATAAACTTGACCATTAGGGTGAACGCTAGGGTGGTCGCAATATTTTACAAAGTCAGTGAACCATGAAATGTAGGTCAAGGTCAAATATGGATGCTTGCATTCAAGTTGCCATCCACAGATACAAGTTTGTACCACATATCATTAATGAAGCTTTAATAGTTCTTGAGAAATAAACTTGACCATTAGGGTGTACTCCAGGATGGTCGCAATATTTTACAAAGTCAGTGAACAATGAAATGTAGGTCAAGGTCAAATATGGATGCTTGCATGTAAGTTGTCATCCTCAGATACAAGTTTGTACCAAGTATCATTAATGAAGCTCTTATAGTTCTTGAGAAATAAACTTGACCATTAGGGTGAACGCTAGGGTGGTCGCAAATGATGACGCCTTGACGAACGGACGAACGAACGGACGGAAAACCGGGCACCTATATCGCGCAATGCTAACAGCAGGCGCAACAAAAAATAGCTGGGATAAAAAACGGGTTATTTGGAAAAAGATCGATGATGAGAAACTTGAGAATTTCCCAGAGATGACTGTGGATGAACTCAGGGATTTGAAACTGGGTATTTACCAGCTGAAACAAGCCAAATCCTACACAGATGAACATTTTGACGACAATGGATCATATGAGATAATGGCACACAAAGAAGAAGATGGTGTTCTCAAAGAACAGATACGTTCTCGCCACACGTCTAATAAAACATATAACATGTGGGTTGAATATACACAAGGACTGAACCCAATCACTGGATGGTATTGTGGGTGCAAAAGTGGAGCTCGTACCGTGGGATTTTGCGCACATGTGGCTTCTGTTCTCTGGTATTTGGGATATTAACGGAACAAAACAGAAAATAGTGAAGCAAAACCAAGCCGGGAACATATTGATTTTGTTTATGATGCTGCTGTTGACACATGGAGTACATCTAGCGATTCAGAGGAAGATCAGTAAATTAACAAATTCTTAAACATGTCGTGAGACCATACAGGCATATATTTAAGCACAGTATCACTCTAAAATGAGTTTCCACAACATGAGCAAAGCCTGCTTTGGTGGTCGAAAATGTTTGACAGATGACAAATGTTCCATTTGCACCTGGAAATTAAGAGTTCATAAATAACCAAAAAAAAAGGAAATACTAGCATGCACTATTAAATCAAATGACTTCCTTGTCCACATCTATTTACCGGTAATAATATTTGCATGGAATCGGTTTATTCACTTCCAAATGAAGTTGTGAGTACTACAAACGGATAAATGCACTCCGATTTAAAAAAAATGGGTAAAATCCAATTTCAGGGGCAGGTAACTCTTTAAGTTTTATGAACTAACAATAATTCTGACATATACCTAGAATGACTATTACATCAACATTATATTTATGAAAGCTCTTTGAAATAAGTTGAAAACTGTAAAGGTGTTGTGGTTTTTCGTAAAGTTGGGGGATAAACATTACTGATATTTGGGTACAACTTACAAGCGCGTATATACTCTTCTCTTGTTTGATATTTATAAGACTGTTATCACCGGATGTTATGCCTAAAAGGGTAGTAAGCATACGGCAAACATCGCCTCCAGTCATGCACTTTGAACAAAAATAATAGCATTTTTGTTGGTATACCCTTGATGGGGTGACATTACCCCACCCACTTTAATAGTGTATACAGCAAAAACCAGCAGACCAAAGAGTCTAAAAATTCACCATTAGACAGTCAATATGTACCAATTTGAAGCTACAAAGTTTAAAGGAAATCGGTTGTGGCCATGAAAACAGCCTTATAGAGACTGCTCCTTTGTGTTTTCAACAATCTTTCACTAATAAAATAAGGTCAAGGTCACTAATTATTGATCAAAAAGTTTTGGTAGGTTGTGATGATGTAGTGCATAAAGTTTGATCAAAATTCATCCATTTGTTCATGAGAGGCACCCCCTCTCATGAACAAATTGAAGAATTATAGTTAAACTTGGTACCGTACATCAGAGCAACCTACTGAATATTTCATTAGGTTTTGGTTACCTTGGCCATATTTTCGACATCACAGACTCCAGAAAACTGAAAATTTAGGCCAAAAACAGCTTGTCTGCATCTGATATGCCAATTTTGGCCACATGTTTTATACAGCTTGTCACCTTGAAAATCTGATCAAGGCCTCCAAACCTTAAGACTGTTTTCCTTTATCATGTAAGTTTGGTCAGAATCCATTGATGCTTGAAACAGGGTATGCTCATGTCAATGCCAATAGAAATGAGATCCACATCAAAAACAATGTCCCCATCCCCTTAGTTGGGGAACATAATACTGGAAAGAACCCTATGTAGCTGCTGCTTGCTTAAGCAGAACTATATGATAAAATTATTTTGAGAGGGTTTCTTTCTACTCTGAATTGTATATTTAGTCCAACACCGTAGTAATCCTAAGAATTGGGACAGTTAGGTCTAAGCAAACAGTGCAGACCCAAATCAGACTGCTCCTTCAGGAGCAGTCTGATCAGGGTCTTCACTGTTTGACCAAATCAGACTGCTCCTTCAGAAGCCTTTAGAACTTCTTGCTGGATTGTGAAACAATTTTGTAATAATAACTTTAGGAGAATTATAGCAAGTCCTTAAGCTGTCAGAATTTTTAGGATTTTGATGTAGGTATGTAGCAAGTTTACCACACAAGGTATGTGACAGCTGTGTTTTCCCAGTTCTGAACTCTCCAAATGCCTCGGTAATAGCCATGCTTTCTATACCTCCTCCAAGTAGTTTACTGAAAAGTAGATGTTCCTTTATGTTCTACAATGTGAAAATGCTTCAGCTTGTTTCATGGAAAAGTGATCAGAATTTGGGCATACTAGCAGCTATTATTTGAGAATACTCCTACTAGACTGAACTGACCTGTTTGTTTTGCAGCAAAAAAGCTCAGTCATCATGTTGGGTTGGTCACATAAACTACAGTACTGTGTACATTTCACTAGAAACTAAAAACTGCACTTCTTATATGTGGAAGGTTAAGACTGACAAAAGAAGTATTCTAAAAGCCGTGGATCGAACCCAGGACCTCTAGCATCAGAGGCAAGTGCACTAACCACTGAGCTATCACGCTCCGTTGACGCTCCCTTCAGGACCCCAGAATCAAACCAGCGACCAGATCATCAAATCAGTCTTTGTAATGATTATTAATCCTTCCAAAACCAACAATTATAATTTGCAAATGCCATCTATGTGTGTGCAAACACTGAAAAATCTTGCTGCAAGCTGTATCTAACCTAAACTCTTACCATGCTGTTCACGACACCCCCTATGTTTGCAAACAGTGTAGATCCAGATCAAATGGCTTCTGATGAAGCCATCTGATCAGGATCTACACTGAGATCCAAATCAGATGGCTTCTGATGAAGCCATCTGATCAGGATCTACACTGTTTGACATTAAGTTTATGGCTTTAAAAGAATTAATTACATCAAGTAATCTGATTGGTTCAAAGTCAGAAACGGGTGTGGTTAAACGGAATATTCAGCAAGAGAAGGGTTAACATGAATACATACAGTAAATACGGTACTATAACACACATATATACCAAAATAGTTATTACCCTAATGATCCTAAATATTGAGACAATTAGGCTTAAGAAAACAGTGCAGACCCAGATCAGGAGCAGTCTGATCAGGGTGTACACTTTTGTCATTGCATCTGCACCTTTTGGACTGCTTGCTGGATCATGAAACAAATTTATAAAAAAAAAAGAATTCTGCCGAAGGCTATGTCGCGCCTGTGGGGGCGCAAAGTCACCGAACCATGACATCTAGGCCAAGATCAAACATAGATGCTTCCATGAAAGGCTTGTACTAAGTATCATTAATGAAGTTCAAATAATTCTTGAGAAATGAACTTAACCATTAGGGCGAATGCTAGGGTGGTGGCAATATTTTACAAAGTCAGTGAACCATGAAATGTAGGTCAAGGTCAAATATGGATGCTTGCATTTAAGTTGCCATCCCGAGATATAAGTTTGTACCTAGTATCATTAATGAAGCTCTTATGGTTCTTGAGAAATTAACTTGACCATAGAGTGAACGCTAGGGTGGTCGCAATATTTTACAAAGTCAGTGAACCATGAAATTTAGGTCATGGCCAAATTTGGATGCTTGCACTGAAGTTGCAATCCACGGATTCAAATTTGTACCAAATATCATTAAAGAAGTTCTTATGGTTCTTGAGAAATAAACTTGCCCATTAGGGTGAACGCTAGGGTGGTCGCAATATTTTACAAAGTCAGTGAACCATGAAATGTAGGTCAAGGTGAAATATGGATGCTTGCATGTAAGTTTCTATCTGCAGACACAAGTTTGTTTGAAGTATCATTAATGAAGCTCTAATAGTTCTTGAGAAATAAACTTGACCATTAGGGTGAACGCTAGGGTGGTCGCAACATTTTACAAAGTCAGTGAACCATGAAATGTAGGTCAAGGTCAAATATGGATGCTTGCATGTAAGTTGTCATCCTCAGACACAAGTTTGTACCAAGTATCATTAATGAAGCTCTTATAGTTCTTGAGAAATAAACTTGGACGGAAAACCGAGTGCCTATATCGCGCCATGCTAATAGCAGGCGCGACAAAAAGGAAAATAATGTTTAACCTTGCAAACCGAACTTTTTTTCATATAAAGTGAGATTTACAGATTAAACAATACATGGACTTGTTAATGAGATGTCTAGTTTATAAATCTTAATATCAGGGACTCCCATATTTCTAAAAGTCATACTCTCAGTGTCTATGGAATGTAAACTGAGCTGTGAATATTCAAGATCATCAACTGGACTATGCTCATTGCATATATGAAAACACCCATGACCCCTATGTTTCTAACGGCCTCCCAGCTCCCCTAACACTCACCCTCATCCACCAAAATTTGAATTCTACCTTTTCAGCATCAATCATAGATTGTGGGTGATCATAAGAACTGCCTTCTATTGAGGCAGTTCAAACAAATACCTAAATTACAATGTATGCACTATCAGAGGTAAAAATAAGGAAATAATGTACACCTTGCAAATCAGACTTTTCTCTATATAAAGTGAGATTTACAGGGTATTCAATTCATGTACTTGTTAATGAGATGTCTTGTTTATAAATCTTAATATCAGGGACTCTCATATTTCTAAAATTCATAATCTCCCCATCTATGGAATGTAACCTGAGCTCCGAATGATCATGATCATCAGTAAGACAGTTGGACTTTGTTCACAATAATTAAGTATTAACCCATTGCATGCGTGTAACCACAAAAGGGGTACCTTGGCAAACAGTGCAGGTCCAGATCAGATGCCACAAAATGGGGCATCTGATCAGGGCCTGCACTATTTGCTGACAGAATTTCCCTTAAAAAATAGAATAATAAAACTGCAAGCACTGCATGATACCCCGCCACTACAATTACATTAAGCAAGTGTCATATCACAGTGAACAAGATGTGTTTGTGAAACACGAACATGTCCCCGGGCATGGTCATTTTTTATTCAAAGTTGCTCACAGTTCAAGATGTTTGTGTGGGAAGCCCTTGACCCAAGAAACTCACATGCCAAATATGAAAGCTCTATCTTAAACGGTTCAAAAGCTATGAACAATAATATTTTTTCTTTAAAGTAGGTCAAGGTCACAGGTCAAAAATTTGCATGAATGTAAAGCTCTTGTCACAAGGAACCTACATGCCAAATATTAAGGCTCTTGTTTGTTTGATTTGAGGTTTAACGTCCCCGTCAACACTGTAAAGGTCATTTTGGAGACGTTGCTTCTAATTTTGTGGGACATTTACCCGACACTGAGATGAAATGACATCTCAAGCCCTGTCGCCAAATGAAACCAATAGGGTTTATTAGCATGGACGGTCCGCCTCGCACCGCAGTTCGTGGACAGGCTTCGATCCTCTAAGCGGTTTACCAGTACTAGTGTGCGGGCCGGATTCAGCTAAATATTAAGGCTCTATCTTAAACGGTTCAAAAGTTATGAACAATTTTATTTTTTCTTTTAAGTAGGTCAAATGTCAAGGTCATGGTCCAAACATTTTGCATAAATGAAAAACCTTAATCACAGGGAACCTACATGCCAAGTATGAAAGCTCTATCCCAAACGGTTCGAAAGTTATGACGAAAAATGTTTATTTTTTTTTAAGTAGGTAAAAGGTCAAGGTCACAGGTCAAAATTTTTGCATGAATGTAAAGCGTTTGTCACAAGGAACCTACATGCTAAATATGAAGGCTGTATCTCAAACGGTTCAAAAGTTATGACCAATGTTAAATTTTTCTTTTATGTAGGTCAAAGGTCAAGGTCACAGGTCAAAGTTTTTTGTGTGAATGTAAAGCTCTTGTCAAAAGGAACCTACGTGCAAAATATGAAGGCTCTGTCTCAAACCGTTCAAAAGTTATGACAAAAATGTTATTTTTATATTTTAAGTAGGTCAAAGGTCAAGGTCAAAATTTTTTGCATGGATGTAAAGCTTTTGTCACAAGGAACATACATGCTAAATATGAAGGCTGTATCTCAAACGGTTCAAAAGTTATGACCAATGTTAACTTTTTCTTTTATGTAGGTCAAAGGTCAAGGTCAAGGTCACAGGTCAAAATTTTTTGTGTGAATGTAAAGCTCTTGTCACAAGGAACCTACATGCAAAATATGAAGGCTCTATCTCAAACCGTTCAAAAGTTATGACCAAAATGTGATTTTTTTTATTTTAAGTAGGTCAAAGGTCAAGGTCAAGGTCACAGGTCAATTTTTTTTGCATGAATGTAAAGCTTATGTCACAAGGAACATACATGCTAAATATAAGGGTGTATCTCAAGTGGTTCAAAAGTTATGACCAATGTTATTTTTTTCTTTTAAGTAGGTCAAAGGTCAAGTTCACAGGTCAAATTTTTTTGCATGAATGTGAAGGTCTTGTCACAAGGAACCTTCAGGCCAAATATGAAAGCTCTATCTCAAACGGTTCAAAAGTTATGGCCAACGTTAAAGTTGTCCACATACAAACCAACAAACAAACAGACAGGGCAAAAAACAATATGTCCCCGCTATCGCTACCGGGGACATAAAAAGGAATTCAAAGTAAGGATGCATTACTCTTTCCCTTGACAGGAATACATGACTAAGATGACTATTTTAAATGTTCAAAGAGCTAAGGCTCCAATATAAAGTAAACAGGAACTAAAATTCTCATTTTGAGTTTTTGGGGGCCAGTGCCCTTTAAAATAAAGTCAAGGTCTTCAAAATCTAGTCAAATCTTTGGTCAATTGCAATGATATTTTGTACCAAGTTAGACCAAATTCAGTGACGTGTTCATGAGAATGGTGCAGACAAGCCATCTTTGGCCCAAAATCGACAGTTTTGGGGGCCTGTGCCCTTGTAAATAAGGTCAAGGTCATCAAAACCTAATGGCTGTTTTCCCCCATCCTTGTGTGTAACCATGCAAGTTTGGTCAGAATCAATCATTAGGTTCAGGAGACATATGCTTCAAACAGACTACATGATAGAAATGGCTATGTCCAATGTTCAAGGGGTGATAACTCCAAAATTAGGATAATCAGAGTTATGGTTCATATATTCTGCAAGTCATCTCATGGTGCTCTACATATCTGTGAAGTTTCATGGAAATATCTCAAACGGTATTGAAGTAATGGAGAGACAGAAATGGCTATGTTCAATGTTCAAAGGGCAACAACTCCAAAAGTATGAAAAGCAGAGTTACAGTTCATATGTTCTGCACGCCATCTCATAGTGTTCTACATAGCTGTGAAGTTTCATGAAAATATCTCAAATGGTATCAGAGTTATGGAGCAGACACGAATCTGATAGCAGCAGCTATATTCAAAGTTCAACGGGCTATAACTCCAAAAGCAGGTAAATAAGAGTTACGGTTCATATGTTCTGTAAGTCGTCTCATGGTGCTCTACATATCTGTGAAGTTTCATGGAAATATCTCAAATGGTATCGAAGTTATGGAGCAGAATGAAACTATGACAGAAATTGCTATGTTCAATGCTCAAAGGGCAACAATTCCAAAAGTAGGAAAATCAGAGATGCTGTTCATATGTTCTGCATGTTGTCTTATAGTGCTCTACATATCTGTGAATTTTCATGAAAATATCTCAAATGATATCAGAGTTATGGAGTGGACATGAAACTGGAAGCAGCAGTTATATTCAAAGTTCAAAGGGCAATAACTCCAAAAAAAGGAAAATCAGAGTTACAGTTCATATGTTCTGCAGGTCGTCTCATGGTGTTCTACATATCTATGTAGTTTCAAGGAAATATCTCAAATGATATCGAAGTTATGGAGCGGACACAAAACTATGACACAAATGTCTATGTTCAATGTTCAAAGAGCAACAGCTCCAAAAAGTAGGAAATTCAGAGTTACTGTTCATATGTTCTGCACATCGTCGGATAGTGCTCTACATATCTGAGAAGTTTGGTGAAAATATCTCAAATGGTATAACAGTCATGGACCGGACACGAAACTATGAGGCGCTGATGGAGGGACTCTCTAAACTTCGGAGGGTATAACATAATATCCCACCATTTTTTTAATGGCGGGGCATAAAAATGAAAAAATAGTCCTGACACCCCTTATATGACAAATGAACTTATCCAACATACAGCAATGAAAGAGTCCACCAGTATACGATGGGTTAATGAACTTACTCCAGTTCTTGACTGCCAGTGGTTATATTGAATACTTGTTTCCTTTTGTCAGCATATTCTAGGGCAGTAAGAAAGCCTGGATCTATCAGTTTATTAGCTGCTTCTTTTATCTTCTCCATTTTAGCTTCAGAAATACCCTTTATGCTACACAGCTTCTTCCTAGTTGTCATCTGAATACCCTGGAAAATAGAAACAATGTGTCATTTTACCAGAAATAAAATAAACAAGAGGGCCATGATGGCCCTGGATCGCTGACCTGATCCATAGAGTAACAAGGGAGCCCTGGGGAGGGCCATTATTGACCCAGGGCTATAATGTGCATAATGTTGAGGGAGGTCTAAATAGGCGAAGCTTCATACCAAATATCAACAAAGGCTATAATTTGAAGAATCTTGGCAAAGGTCCACTAGAAGAAGCTAAACAACAAATATCAAAGACCTGGGCCTTGCGGTTTCTGAGAAGAAGATTTTTTAAAAGATATTCCCTACATAAGCCTATGTAAAACCAAATGGCCCCAGGGCTAGGGTGTTTTTGGCCTCAGGGCTATAATTTAAACAATCTTGATAGAGGTCCACTAGATGAAGCTTCACACCAAATATCAAAGACCTGGACCTTGCTGTTTCAGAGAAAAAGATTTTCAAAGATGATCTCTATATAAGTCTAAGTCTATGTAAAACCAAAGGGCCCCGGGGCGGGGGCATTTATGGCCCAAGGGCTATAATTTGAACAATCTTTGTAGAGGTCCACTAGATGAAGCTCCATTCCAAATATCAAAGACATTGGCCTGACATTTTCACAAAAAAAGATTTTCCCTATATAAGTCTATGTAAAACCAAAGGGCCCCGGACGGGAGGGGGGTGTGGGGGGAGGTCCATAAGATAAAGCTTCATACCAAATATCAACCTGGGCCTTGTGGGGTGAAGCTTCATACCAAATATCAAAGACATGGGCCTTATGGTTTCAGAGAAGAAAATTTTTAAAGATTTTTCCTATATAAGCCCATGTTAAACCAAAGGGTCCCAGAGTGGGGGCATATTTGACCCCAGCACTATAATTTGAACAACCTTGGTGGGGGTCCACTAGATGAAGCTTCATACCAAATATCAAAGACCTAGGCCTTGCGGTTTCAGAGAAGAAGATTTTTAAAGATTTTCCCTATATAAGCCCATGTAAAACCAAAGGGCCCCGGGGCAGGGTCATTTTTGGCCCCAGCACTATAATTTGAACAATCTTGGTAGGGGTCCACTAGATGAAGATTCATACCAAATACCAAAGACCTGGACCTTGCGGTTTCAGAGAAGAAGATTTTTAAAGATTTTCCCTATATAAGCCCATGTAAAACCAAAGGGCCCCGGAGCGGGGGCATATTTGACCCCAGCACTATAATTTGAACAATCTTGGTAAGGGTCCACTAGATGAAGCTTCATACCAAATATCAAAGACCTAGGCCTTGCTGTTTCAGAGAAAAAGATTTTTAAAGATTTTCCCCGATATAAGCCCATGTAAAACCAAAGGGCCCCGGGGCGGGGGCATTTTTGGCCCGAGCCCTATAATTTGAACAAACTTGGTAGGGGTCCCCTAGATGAAGCTTCATACCAAAAATCAAAGACCTGGGCCATACGGTTTCAGAGAAGAAGATTTTTAAAGCTCTCCCCTATATAAGCCCATGTAAAACCAAAGGGCCCTGGAGTGGGGGCATTTTTTTGCCCCAGCGCTATAATTTGAACAATCTTGGTAGGGGTCCACTAGATGAAGCTTCACACCAAATATCAAAGACCTGGGCCTTGCAGTTTCAGAGAAGAAGATTTTTAAAGATTTTCCCTATCTAAGCCCATGTAAAACCAAAGGGCCCCAGAGCGGGGGCATTTTTGGACCCAGCACTATAATTTGAACAATCTTGGTAGGGTCCACTAGATGAAGCTTCATACCAAATATCAAAGACCTGGGCCTTACGGTTTCAGAGAAGAAGATTTTTTAAGTTTTTTGTGAAAAAAATCTATTTTTGGCTCCTATGACCTAGATGTGCAACGGACCGGAACCATTTGAACAACTTTGAAAGGGGACCACCTAAGGATCATTCCTGTGAAGTTTGGTCAAAATCCGATCAGTGGTTTAGGAGGAGATGTTGTTTAAAGAATTGTTTACGGACGGACGCACGACGGACGAAAAGTGATCCCAAAAGCTCACCTCGTCACTACGTGAAGGTGAGCTAAAAAAAGAGAGGTTCAAGGGGGTCAAAACTATATAGGAGTGTTTTCGTGATGTAAAGCTTTTTCTGAATAGTTTTTATAACTATTTTGGATACCATATTTAAGGTCTCTGATAGTGTAAAGATTGACATAATTGAGTAATCATTTACTATTTGGTACGTGAATGTATTGACTGTTTTGGTTTAACAACACGTCAATCCTTGTGGGTCATTTTGTGTCATCTCCCTGAGAAAAGTGATAGAAGAGATAGTAATGGAGATGAAAGTGAGGGACAGGGAAGAAAGCGGAAAAAGAATGGAAGTGTAGAAACAGAAGAAATAACAAAACTCCCCCGCTACCCTTACCTGCTGTAAGGACAGCAGGCATTGCCCAACTGTAAGCCAATATAGTTGGACGCTCTGGTGACGCAAGATACACATCGGCTTCGCCTCACCCAACCACTCCTTGAAAGTAAATATTTTCTAAAGTTGTACCTGTTCAATTCCTGCTTTACCTTTATTGTGCATATCCCAGACTGTTTCAGCTTCTTTATGTCTGCAACATTCTGAAAATAAGTTTCAAGTTTTCCATAATATTAATCAACCCTCAAAAAAGTTTGTTTTAGTTGAGGTTTTACATCCCTGTCAACAGTATTTAGATCATTTTGGAGGCTTTGCTTCCAATTTTGTAGGACTTTTACCTGACATTGAGATGAAATGACGTCTGAAGCCCTGCTCCAATAAACTGCTAGCATCTGTCAGACTCACATCACATTGCCTGGCAGGCTTAGACTTTCTATGCGGTTAACCAGTACTCATGTTCAGTCAGTTTCAGCTCTGTGTGGAAGCACCTAGCAGCCCAATTTATTTCTCCTAGCCCCGATGGGTGGGGGTGTCCCGAAACCAGCAATTGTCATTATATAACACACAAATGTTCACAAAGTGCTTGCAATGTTCTTCTATTCTGTTTTCTATTCTGCTTCTGAATCCATGGTAAAATTGAAATCATGCAAAACAAGAGGCTGAAAATTGTTGAGAAATGTAGCCTATTGAAATATTAAGCACCATCAGGTGAGGGAAAGGGAAAAAGACATTAGTAGTAAATGCAGACTGTAATTAGATTAAACTTTGATCTGGGTCTTGTCTGTTTGTCTAGAAACACCTACAGTAACCATACAGCAGGGCAAGGCCCATATTATGTTAAAGAGTCTGAATAAACTTTGATAGCACTGTAGTTGGTCACTACATGTGTAACAAAGATTTCTTTGAACGAGTGTTTGAGTTTTACGTCTCACCAACAGCTAAGGTCATACAGAGATGGGACCTCAGTTTAAAGACTCATCCGAAAGTCTGCTTGATCTCTTTGAATACAGTCTGCTGTTTACATGAAGTGTGTCCTTTTGCATGTACCTAATCTCATTCAACAGAGTACTTAAGATTGTCACTAAACTAGTTGTGCCATTAAATTTTAAAATCTATTTACACAAAAGAACAGCTTTGATATTTATGCAGTTCTGAAAATCAAGCTTAACAGTTTATCATAAATGCATACTTACAATTCCATGGTTCTGCAGAAGATCTATGTCTTGGAACAGGGATTCCTAAAAATCATGAAATTGTTAACTTTATCATGTTTATTCACAAAACTTTACATAACAAAGTTTGTAAGTCACATAAAGAAATCAAAGGGGTAACAACATCGTAACATTATGTATATCATATGAATTTTGGAGAAATGTCATGCATGTTGACTATATTTACAAGCTACAACCATGTTCAGCACTTCTTTCAACCTCTCCACTGTCAAACTGATAAACATCATTGTTTGAATGTTCAAACTTTGTGTTGGTAAAGCTATCACATAAATGAAAACAAGAGCACAAAGGGCGATAAATCAGTCAAATTGCATGATAGAGTTATGGGACTTGGTCAGAATGTAGCTCTTGTAATGATACAGATGTGTGTCAAGTTTCATGAGGCTGGGCCAAATACTTTTGGAAATGTGCCCAAAGTTTTTTATTAAATTTTCGAAAAATAGGACAAAGTTCAAAGGTCGAGATTTTGATATCAATGGAAAGATCTTGCCCCAAGGAACACGCATGTGAAGTTTGAAAGATGTATTGTTTGTGGTATCAAAATGAGAGACCAAAACATTTTCTTGAAACGTGTGTAATTTTACTGGTTACAAAGCAAAGTTGGCAAAATGCCAAATATGAGTATTTTCCATGACGGTGGCTTTTACCGGTAAATACCGGCAAATACTTGGAAATACTGGCAAGTACTGGAAAATGGAATTTTCCACCCTGGAATTAAACAAAACCATATACTCAGCAGGTATATATTGGCAATTTCAGTGGTAGAGGTTACATTTTATTAAAATAGTTTAACTCTGGTATTTGTTACTATCTAATATAATTATATAAAAAAAAGTAATTTAAGAAAAAAGGCCTATTTTGAACCTGCCAGTGGCCACATACTTTCACCTTTACTAAATGTTTAAACAAAGTCATATAAAACATGGCATCCCTTAGTCCATCCTTGCCCATGGCTATTCTGTGCATGCTTCACAGCTATTTACTGTGAAACTAAAGATTTTGACAATAGCAAAATGCTGTAACTATCCCAAAATTTGAAAACATGGTTATTCTGTACAAAAGTGTGTTTAAAAGATGCAGATTTGCTCAGTCTGATCTTCATCTGATAAGGTTGGTCAATACAAAAACTAAGAATAATTGTAGCAAATGACAATATTAAACCAAGTGCATAGGGGATTTTTTACCTTCATTTTTCTACTGTTGATTTAAAAAGATACATGTAAATTTTTTTTTTTTTTTTAACTTTTAATATTTTCAAAATTTGAGTCTTAGATTCACTTTTTGGCTGGTTCAACATGTTTAAATTGAGTAATATTTTTATTCTGTAGGTTGGTAGCCTTATTTAGATATTAACTTTTAACATTCTTTTACTCATTTAGTTCCATTATACTATTTTAATTCAAATTTGTAAAGATTTCTGCAGTATTTTAAAGCTAAACTAGAAAAAGTGTCCATAGGACACTGATGCCCCCGCCAAATGCCTTTCATAAAAAATATTACAAATGTACTTCAAATCAATCATAAAATATATGCATCAAGGACAGATAATCCAAAAACCAACAAGATGTGTTTGTGAAACACTGATGCCCCCGGACAGCGCCAATGTTAATGTTTTTAAAAATTTTGAAAAAAATAGGTCAAAGGTCAAGTTCAAGGTCACGAGATCAAAAATTATGGTACCACTGGAAAGGTCTTGTGATAAGGAATACACATGTGAAATATGAATGCTCTATCTATTACCATTCAAAAGTTATGCCCAATGTTAAAGTTTTTGCAGACGGACAAACGGACAAACGGACAAACAGACAAACAGACGGACAGACCAAAAACTATATGCCCCCGAATCTCTTAGATTCCGGGGGCATAAAAATGCAAGAGTTGTCTTCCTTCTTCATGACACATCGTCACAGTGTGATGAATGCACCTGTTAAGTTTCATGAATATATTCCATACGGTTTATGAGTTATGGCCCAGACACGGTTTACTATATGGTACTAAGTCAAGGGCAGATCATTCAAAAACCAAAACGGCAAGAGTTGTCTTCCTTGTTCATGACACATCGTCTAAGTGTGATTAATGCACCTGTGTAGTTTCATGAATATATTCCATACGGTTTAGGAGTTATGGCCCGGACACGACATACCATTTGACTATATATGGATGTAAGTCAAGGGCAGATTATGCAACAAGAGGGCCCAATGGCCCTATATCGCTCACCTGTGTACCAGAAAATCATAAGTGTAGGAGACCACTTGACATTGCTACATACTAAATATCTGAGCTCTGTGCTTTATGGCTTTGGAGAAGAAGAGTTTTTAAATTTTTTTTTCCAGTATAAGTCCATAGGTCAATTTTGACCCAAAGAGCATGGTTGGCAGGATTTATGTAGGCGACCATTTTATGTTGCTATACACTAAATATCTAAGGTACGAACTTCATGGTTTCAGAGAAGAAGATTTTTAAAGCTTTTTTTTCCATTATAAGTTTATTGGAGTTAACAAGCCACAGGATTTAGCCAATTTGAACCCCCCCCTCAACCCCCACAGGGGCAAGACTCAGGCAGGATTCATGTACATGTAGGCAACAACTCCATGTTACTACATGCTACATACCCAAGCTCTGGGCCTTATGGTTTCATAGAAGAATATTTTTTAAGTTTTTTTCATTTTAAGTTTTTTTTCCATCTTAAGTCCATCCATGGTAGCTAATGGGCCATGGGTGTGGCCAATTCTGGTCCAATGGGCATGTCTGGCAGGATTCATGTAGGTGACCTGGGCCCTGTGGTTTCAAAGAAGAAGATTTTGGAAGCTTTTTTTTCATTAGGAGTCTATGGGAGCTAAGGGGCCCCGGGGCGTGGCCCATTTGGACCCCAGGGGCATGATTGGCAGGATTTATGAAGGTAACCACTTGCCGTAGCTACATGCTAAATATCTAAGCTCTGGGCCCTGTGGTTTCAGAGAAGAAGATTTTTGAAGCTTTTTTCCATTATGAGTCTATGGGAGCGAAGGGGCCCCAGGGTGTGGCCCATTTGGAACCCAGGGGCATGATTGGCAGGAATCATGTAGTTGACCACTTGCCCTTGCTACATGCTAAATATCTAAGCTCTGGGCCCTGTGGTTTCAGAGAAGAAGATTTTTGAAGCTTTTTTTCCATTATGAGTCTATGGGAATGAAGGGGCCCCGGGGCATGGCCCATTTGGAACCCAGGGGCATGATCGGCAGGAATTATGTAGGTGACCACTTGCCCTTGCTACATGCTAAATATCTAAGCTCTGGGCCCTGTGGTTTCAGAGAAGAAGATTTTTGAAGCTTTTTTCCATTATGAGTCTACAGGAGCTAAGGGGCCCCGGGGAGTGGTCATTTGGACCCAAGGGGCATGATTGGCAGGAATTATGTAGGTGTCCACTTGCCGTTACTACATGCTAAATATTTAAGCTCTTGGCTCTGTGGTTACAGAGAAGAAGATTTTTGAAGTTTTTTTTTCCATTATGAGTCTATGGGAGCGAAGGGGCCTGGGGGCGTGGCCCGTTTTGAACCCAGGGGCATGATTGGCAGGAATTATGTAGATGACCACTTGCCAATGCTACATGCTAAATATCTAAGCTCTGGGCCCTGTGGTTTCAGAGAAGAAGATTTTTGAAGCTTTTTTTCCATTACGAGTCTATGGGAGCTAAGGGGCCCCGGGGCGTGGTCCGTTTGGAGCTCAGGGGCATGATTGGCAGGAATTATGTAGGTGCCCACTTGCCCTTGCTACCTGTCAAATATCTCAGCTCTGGGCCCTGTGGTTTCAGAGTAGAAGATTTTTGAAGCTTTTTTTCCATTATGAGTCTATGGGAGCTAAGGGGCCCCGGGGCGTGGCCCATTTGGAACCCAGGGGCATGATTGGCAGGAATTATGTAGGTGACCACTTGCCATTGCTACATGCTAAATATCTAAGCTCTTGGCTCTGTGGTTTCAGAGAAGAAGATTTTTGAAGCTTTTTTCCATTATGAGTCAATAGGAGTGAAGGGGCCCCGGGGCATGGCCCATTTGGAACCCAGGGGCATGATTGGCAGGAATTATGTAGTTGACCACTTGCCCTTGCTACATGCTAAATAGTTAAGCTCTGGGCCCTGTGGTTTTAGAGAAGAAGATTTTTAAAATTTTTCCCTTTATAAGTCTATGGGAACTATATGTTGCCATGGCAACCAGATTTCCAATCTGATCAGCCCCAAAACCTTATTCAACCTTTCCCCCTACCTGAAGATGCTTCATATGAAATTTGATCAAGATTTGCCATGAGGTATTAGAGATATACTTATTTGAAATTGTTTACGGACGGATGCACGCACTACGGACGACGGACAAAAAGTGATCCCAAAAGCTCACCTCGTCACTACGTGACAGGTGAGCTAAAAACTAAACAAGCAGGAGTTGTCTTCCTTGTTCATGACACATCGTCGAAGTATGATGGATGCACCTGTGAAGTTTCATGATTATATTCCATACGGTTTAGGAGTTATGGCCCGGACACGGTTTACTATATGGTACTAAGTCAAGGGCAGATAATTCAAAACCAAAAATGCAAGAGTTGTCTTAATTGTTCATGACACATCGTCTCAGTGTGATGAATGCACCTGTGAAGTTTCATGAATATATTCCATACGGCTTAGGAGTTATGGCCTGGACACGGTTTAGTATATGGTACTAAGTCAAGGGCAGATAATTCAAAAACCAAAAATGCAAGAGTTGTCTTCCTTGTTCATGACACATCATCTCAGTGTGATGAATGCACCTGTGAAGTTTCATGAATATATTCCATACAGTTTAGGAGTTATGGCCTGGACACGGTTTACTATATGGTACTAAGTCAAGGGCAGATAATTCAAAAACCAAAAATGCCAGAGTTGTCTTCCTTGTTCATGACACATCATCACAGTGTGATGAATGCATCTGTGAAGTTTCATGAAAATATTTTATACGGTTTAGGAGTTATGGCCCGGACACAATGTCAGGATGAACGGACAAAAAGGACGAACGGATGAACGGACGAACAGGGGTAAAACTTAATGCCCTTCCACCATTCTTCGAATGGCGGGGCATAATAACAGCATTCCCCCTATACCCTTACCTGCTGTAAGGACAGCAGACCTTGTCCTGAGTGAACTGTGTGCCAATATCAGCTGGAGGCCCCAGTGATGCAAGCTACACATCACCTTTGCCTCACCCAACCACCCCCTCCATTCAGCTGATTGCAAATATCATTTCTGATGCCACAAGCTACCATGCAATAAAAACTAGAAAAAGTGTCCATAGGACACGGATGCCCCCGCCAAATGCCATTCATAAATCAGGCTCTACCTGTTACAAAAACTTTAACCTGAGGTTACCGGATCACGTACGTAAGTTCACATACACGTACAGACGGACGTACACGTGTACGCACATACGGAAAACCGGACAACTATATGCCCCCGGCATCATATGATGCGGGGGCATAAAAATCCACTGTTTTGCCTTTTTTATCCACACAAATGTCTAAGTGACCAAATTTGACCTTGACGTAAAACCGGTCAAGGTCAACTAAAAGGTAATCATTTGAATAAACTTGGTAGGGCCTGAGTCCCTGATGCTGCATACCAAATGTCAAGGTCATCGGCCTTTTGGTTCCTGAGAAGAATATTTTTAAAGGTTTTTATCATAATTATATGAGCATGGTGGCCATACAGGTCCTGCGACACAGCCCATAGCGGCTCCAGATGTAATTTGAGTTCAATTGGCCAGGTAGTTTCAGAGATGTTGTTTGAAAATGTTGACGACGCAGACGATGATGGACAATGGACCAAGACTTAGTGCTGTCTATATCATATAAGCTACCCCGGAGCCTTTGGCTCTGGTGAGCTTAAAAGGTCAAGATCACCAAAATCTAATCAAATCTTTGATAGTATCTAATGATGTATTGTATCAAGTAATGATATATTGTGCCTTTGAAAATAATGTCAAGGGGTCAAAGTCACCAAAATCCAATCAAAATCTTAGGCAGGTAATGGTGAGATAGTATAATAAGTTTGACCAAAATTCAAGGAATTGTTCATGAGATTAGGTTTTTGACAAAAAAAAATCAAACTGCAAGCACTGCATGATGCCCCGCCACTACAATTACATCAAGCAAGTGCCATATCACAGTGAAACAAAACCTAATGGCTGTTTTCCCCCATCCTGGTGATGTAACCATGCAAGTTTGGTCAGAATCAATCATTAAGTTCAGGAGATATAGTGCTTCAAACAGACTACATGATAGGAATGGATATGTTCAATGTTCAAGGGGGGATAACTTCAAAAGCAGGAAAATCAGAGTTATGGTTCATATGTTCTGAGTGTCATCTCAGGCTGCTCTACATATATGTGAAGTTTCTTGAAAACATCTCAAATGGTATCAGAGTTATGGAGTTATGGAGCGGACTCGAAACTGATAGCAACTGCTATATTCAAAGTTAAAAGGGCAATAACTCCAAAAGTAGGAAAATCAGAGTTATAGTTCATATGTTCTGCACCTTGTCTCATGGTGTCCTACATATCTGTGAAGTTTCATGGAAACATCTCAAATGGTATCGAAGTTATGGAGAGGAAACAAAACTACGATAGAAATAGCTATGTTCAATGTTCAAAGGGCAATAACTCCAAAAGTAGGAAAATCATAGTTACGGTTCATATGTTCTGCGCATCGTCTGGTAGTGCTCTACATATCTGTGAAGTTTTGTGAAAACATCTCAAAATGGTATCAGGAGTTATGGAGCCGACACGAAACTGATAGCAACAGCTTTATTCAAAGGGCAATAACTCCAAAAGTAGGAAAATCAGAGTTATGGTTCATATGTTCTGCACTTCGTCTCCTGGTGCTCTACATACATGTATCTGTGAAGTTTCATAGAAATATCTCAAATGGTATAGAAAATATGGAGCGAACATGAAACCACGACAGAAATGGATATTTCACATGTTCAAAGGGCAATAACTCCAAAAGTAGGAAAATCAGAGTTACGGTTCATATGTTCTGCACTTCATCTGATAGTGCTCTACATATCTGTGAAGTTTCATGAAAAAATCTCAAATGGTATCAGAGTTATGGAGCGCACACAAAACTGATAGCAACAGCTATATTCAAAGTTCAAAGGACAATGACTCCAAAAGTAAGAAAATCAGAGTTACGGTACATATGTTCATGGTGCTCTACATATAAGTGAAGTTTCATGGAAATATCTCAAATGGTATCGAAGTTATGGAGCGGATAGGAATTCCTATTAAATGTTCCAAGGGCAACAACTCCAAAAGAGGGATAATCAGAGTTATGGTTTATATGTTCTGCACTTCGTCTGACAGTGCTTTACATATCTGTGAAGTTTCGCGAAAATATCTCAAACGGTATCAGAGTTATGAAGCGGACACGAACTCTGGGGCACTGATGGACGGACGGACGTACTGACAGACACTCAAAACTTCGGAGGGTATGACATAATACCCTGCCATTTTTTGAATGGCAGGGCATAAAAAATGACAGTTTTTGAGGCCTGTGCACTTGAAAATGATGTCAAGGCCATCAAAACCTAATGACTGTTTTCCCTCACCCTAGTGATGTAACCACCCAAGTCTGGTCAGAATCCATCCATAGGTTCAGGAAAGTCTTGCATGTAACATATCAGCTGATGATGGTTAACATTTCGGCCAAGTAACTTCAAAATCCATCCAGGAATAAGAAAGTTATTGACCAGACACAAAACAGGAGGGCTGAGATGGCCCTGTATCGTTCACCTGTGGACCAGAAAATCATTTGTGATGTTTAAGTAAAAAAGAAACTGTCAAGAAAGGCAAGACATGTTTGTTAACCTGATTGATATTAATATCATCAAAGATCCAGGGTTGTCAATATAGTTTTTTATTATATACCCAGAAAATGTCCCGTTTACTTTGTACAGAAGTTACCGGTCAATATTTTTCCATATTGCCCGTAGTCAAGTTCATATTACCCGTAGATAAGCAGTCACGTTCAAAATAGAACTACTTTCAAATTTGTCCACTTCGATACTAAAAATCGGCAGCCATCTTGTCGTGCGTATCGACGGAAATAACCAAAAACAAAATGAATATATGCTGTGACAAGGTGCATAAAGCGCATTTTATGCTAGCAAATATGACCTACCTGCAATCTGTTCAGATATTCAATAATTTATTTTAGGAAATCAAGAGTATTTTGAAAGAAACAAAACTAACACTTCGGTAAACATGGCGTCCTGCGTTGGGAAACGTAAATGTTTTTAATCAACCAACGTTAACGTCGTCTTCACTTTGGCGCCATTGGGTGTGGTTTTTCATAGTGTAGGAAGACACTTAACGACGTGCATTATTTTCCATTTCAAAGCACTTAAAGATGTCTAACCTTATTTTACGTTCAAATTTCCATGCCAGGCAATCCTGAATTCTGGCAAAGAGTCCAAGTTTGGGAATATAATAAAAAGGTTATTGACTTTATATTGTGAAATATTCGGCACTCGTTCTTATGGCGAAGACGCACTCGCAAGCTCGTGCGTCCTTCGCCATATGAACTCGTGCCGAAGATTTCACAATATAAAGTCAATAACCTATAAACATTGATCAGTTGAATCAGTTGAACCACTGGGTAATTTTTGGTCCAAAGGCTATAATTTGAAAATCTTGGTAGAGGCCCTCTAGATGAAATTTTATGTCAAATATCAAAGACCTGAGCCTTGTGGCTTCAGAAAAGACGATTTTTAATGGTTTCCCCTAAACAAGTCGATGTAAAACTTGTGGGCACTGAGGCAGTCCCATTTTTGGCCCAAGGCTATAATTTAACAATCTTGTTAGAGGTCCACTAGATGAAGCTTTACACCATATATATGTAAAACATGTGGACCCCAAGACAGAGTCATTTTTAGCACAAAGGCTATAATTTAAACATTCTTGGTAGAGGTCCAACAGATGAAGCTTCATATCAAATAGCAAAGGCTTGGGCCTTCTGGTTTCAGACAAGAAGATTCTTAAAGGTTTTCCATAAGTTTACCATATGTAAAACATGTGGGTCTTAGTGTGGGGAAGGCCCCTGGAGACTATAATTTGAACAAGCTTGGTAGTGGTCCATTAGGTGAAGTTTCAGAGCAATATAAAAGACATGTGCCTTCTGGTTTCAGACAAGATTTTTAAAGGTTTTCCCTATATAAGTCTAAGTAAAACATGTGGGCTTAGGGGCAGGGCCATATTTGGCACCAAGGCTATTATTTGAAATTCTTAGTAGAGGTCCACAAGATGAAGCTTCATACCAAATATCAGAAACCTGTGGCTTCTGGTTCCAGGCCATGTTATTAGCTCACCTGGAGCTGTGCAAGCTAATAAAGTAAGGTCTAAACAGACTTGTTAATGTGACTGATGGTCTGTTACTTACTTCATCGTCTTCCACTGTTACTTCTTCCTCAACCACCTGGTCTTGTGCTTCCAACATTTTAATATATCTTCCTCTCACTTTGGAGCTTAGATAGAAAAAAAACAAAACACAAAGTATGAAGAGGAATTGATTGGAGATGTGACAATCCTTTCAGAAATATGCCAGTCTCTTAAATGAACAGAGGTGCACCAAATCCTCTCCTTTAAGTGTATATTTAGGGGATAACTGTATTTAAAATTGTCATTTGGGGAGGTAAATCTGAGGTTTTGCGGTCAGAAATTTCATTTTACGGCGACACGTCAGCAGAGCCGTAAAACGTAATTTGCGACCGTAAAACCGACAATTTACCTCCCCAAATGACAATTTTCAAAAAGTTATACCCATTCTAATGCAACTATTTGGTTGTTTTGTTAAAAATTGTACTATTTTGCACAAAGCAGCAAGCGCTGTGAGCTGCGTAAAACCAAATGATATGATCATCAACCGATTTTTTATTAATGTGCAGGTACAGGGGCAAGGTCCACATAAGTGGGCCCCCTTCCAGGTAGCTGGCTTGCTACACGCATGGCAGATCTTACACCAGATCTCCAGGCTTGTCTATCATGAGGATCGATAGCAGAGAGCTTCCATTCTCTGCAATCTCTTTCTGTTAGCTGCTTCCAGGTCATCTTGGGCCTTCCTGGCCCCTGCTTTCCACCTACCTGTATGTCACAGGCAGTCTTGACTGCACCGTTGGAGCAATCCACATGTCCTTAGCCAATGAAAAGCAACGTTATGTGATGACGTCGGGTATCCGACAGTATATCATAGAATATACTGTTGCAATTGTTTTACTGTATCCAATCAGACGTCACGTTTCATACGCGGGTGCATCAGAATCCAGTTTCAGAGGGTGTCTTTTGAAAGGAAAACATACAGGAAGTCATCCTTAATTGATGGACATTTAAAAAGACTTTCTGGCATGAATATTTTTGTCATTGGAACAGGGGGTTATTAAGATGCAGGATTGGGGATTTTTCCCTTCTAAAAAGGCATTATTCCACTGCTTCTTTTGATAAATTTGTGAAGGAATAATACAGACAACATGGAAAATCATCCACCTACTTTGCTTTGTCTTCTTTCGCTACCCTGCAGGTTCATACCTACAAGTTCGCAACCTATACCACCTGTTAGTTACCCAGCTATTTCACTACCTGATTTTTTTTGTTACCTGGAATGTTCGCTTCCCTATTGCATGTAGACACAAAGATGAAAACCGTATTTATTTTTATTTTAATTGTGCTTATGTTTTATAATTGTTATATACTATACAATTATCACTAGGGCTGGCTAATCGGAGCTGAAAAGATAATCGACTATCAGTCCTACCATTGCGATCGATAATCAATTAGTAATCACTAAGGTTTCTGTCATAATTTTACCTGTCTGGCTTTCTGTCTGAGCATGACTCTTACCATATGTTGCACTTTACCATATGTATATTTGAACAGACAGGCCTGAGCAAACAGTGAAGACCCAGATGAGACGCCGTATAATGCGGCGTCTCATCAGGGTCTGTTCTGTTTGCCACTCATTCAGCTATTTTAGGCATAACTTTGGGTAGTAAATTGTACCTATCAAGTAATCGATTAAAAGCAAATCAGAAATGATAATCATTCTTGTGGAATTTATCCATCAATTAATTGATTACCGTATATGATTAATCGTGTCAGCCTTAATTATCACAAAGGTGCTCAGTGACTATTTGAAATATTAACATTCTCAGTGCATATACAGAAAACCCATACAGTTAACTATGGGAAAACATTCATGGAATACATTGACTCACTTGGCAATACATAATCATTAAGTGAAGTCAAAATAAACCATAATTCTCTCTATTAACCCTTATCTTGCTGAATATTCATTTAAGCCACACCCATTTCTGTCTATCAACCAATCAAATTACTTGATGTAATTTGTTTTACAAATTCAAAAACTGAATGCCAAGCAGTGTAGATCCTGATCAGATGGCTTCTTCAGAAGCCATCTGATCTGGATCTACACTGTTTGCAAAGATAGGGGTTGTCATGAACAGCAAGATAAGGGTTAACATCACATTAAGAAGTCTGTGCAATTAACACCCTTTAAACCCACTTTATAACCACTGTGCAGGGATATTTCTGGCGCAGAATAATGATTGGCCTTTGAAATGGGCCCAGGGCCCAATGTCCTATTCAAACGCATGTAAAATCTAAAATTTTGATGGGCCTGTTCACATTTTTCATGGGCCTTCTGAAAATTTTGACGGGCCCCCAATTTCCCTAATAACCATCTTAGAGCAAAATAAGCACAATATTTGAGTAGCTTATATAGGGGGCCCAGCTTAATCTAAATTCAGTTGCAGCCTGTCTCTAACAGTTTTGTCATAAAATGGGCTGGGCCCATCCTAGAAATATCCATGCTATGATTGGAGTCTGGCTCAGGTCACATGAGACCAAGTACTGCAATGGAAGGTGTTTTTCTTCGTGTTTTCTTGTTTTCACGCTCCTCTGAGGGTTTGCAGGTAAATACAACCTCTTTCTTATTCCTGCTGCAAGATGTTCACCAGAACTGCTTCAATGAGTCTAAATAAAAGCTGCAAGCACTACATTATGCCCCACCACTACCATTACATCAAGCAAGTGCCATATCACAGTCAAAAAGGAATTCAAAGTAAGGATACATTACTCTTTCCCTTAATAAACTTGACAGGAATACATGACTGAGATGACTATTGTATTTTCAAATGTTCAAAGAGCCATGGCTCCAAAAGAAAGTAAACCAGAATGAAATTAAGATTTTTTTTTTTTGGTTTTTCAAAAGGCAATAACTGAACTCTCAGAGTATTATAGCTAGAGTTAAGTAACTTGCGATGAAATTGTTTAATGTTGTTGTGATCTTACGTTTAAAGGTTGAAAATGATGCATTTGAAGGTTTGTAAGTTGTAAATAAAAAACATGAAAAATGTTGATGGACAGACGGTCAGATGGACAGACAGATGTATGGATGGATAGACAGACAGGGCATTACTATAGGGCAATTGTCAATAACTATGGGAAGTTTCCTTTGAATATCTATAGCGGTTTTAAAATAAAGATGAAAAAAGCTGAATTTTTAAGTTTTTCAAAAGGCCATAACACTAAGAGTATTGAAGCTACAGTTACATAACTAGCCACAAAATTTTGCAATGATAATGAGACAATATATTTAAAGTTTGAAGTTGAATGGTTTGACAGTTTGTAATTTAGGCCAAAACAAACTATATGTGTGGTTCCTATTACATGGTTTTCAAAAATAGGGTAGGTAGGTAGGAAAATTATTTTTTTTTTTATTTTTTTTTTTCCATCTTCTATACTATGCTACACGCTGCACTTATTTTTGTTATATTGTTTTGCTTTTGTTGTATAATTGTACTTGAAAAAATTGTAAACAAATATAAGTATAATAAATAATGCTTAGTTTTCATCCATATTGTCCTAATTGTTACAAAAATAAGGGTGTTCTTCAGTCAGAACAAAGTATTTTGATTGGACATCCTGTGTATGTGTTTGCCTTTTACAAAAGGTCAGCCTTTGGGACTTGCTGTTCTAGTGAAGGTTGCTTTATCTTGAATAGTGTTGTAACTGTTATTGTACCATATATACATTGAAGATAAGTGTAAAAGTTCAAAAGATCAAGATGAAATGACAGAGTACAAACGGATATTAGAAAGTTTCTTATAACGGCTTAATGCTGCAAATTAAACATCCAGCAATTAGCACCAGCAGAAACAATTTCATATAGTCTTTTCAAATCGTAGTCCTTGTGCCATTTGTATCTGTCTTACTTGGTCTGATAGATAGATAGATAGATAGATAGATAGATAGATAGATAGATAGATAGATAGATAGATAGATAGATAGATAGATAGATAGATAGATAGATAGATAGATAGATAGATAGATAGATAGATAGATAGATAGATAGATAGATAGATAGATAGATAGATAGATAGATAGATAGATAGATAGATAGATAGATAGATAGATAGATAGATAGATAGATAGATAGATAGATAGATAGATAGATAGATAGATAGATAGATAGATAGATAGATAGATAGATAGATAGATAGATAGATAGATAGATAGATAGATAGATAGATAGATAGATAGATAGATAGATAGATAGATAGATAGATAGATAGATAGATAGATAGATAGATAGATAGATAGATAGATAGATAGATAGATAGATAGATAGATAGATAGATAGATAGATAGATAGATAGATAGATAGATAGATAGATAGATAGATAGATAGATAGATAGATAGATAGATAGATAGATAGATAGATAGATAGATAGATAGATAGATAGATAGATAGATAGATAGATAGATAGATAGATAGATAGATAGATAGATAGATAGATAGATAGATAGATAGATAGATAGATAGATAGATAGATAGATAGATAGATAGATAGATAGATAGATAGATAGATAGATAGATAGATAGATAGATAGATAGATAGATAGATAGATAGATAGATAGATAGATAGATAGATAGATAGACAGACAGACAGACAGACAGACAGACAGACAGACAGACAGACAGACAGACAGACAGACAGACAGACAGACAGACAGACAGACAGACAGACAGACAGACAGACAGACAGACAGATAGATAGACAGACAGACAGACAGACAGACAGACAGACAGACAGACAGACAGACAGACAGACAGACAGACAGACAGACAGACAGATAGATAGATAGATAGATAGATAGATAGATCTCACAATGGTTCTGAAAACAGGAGTCCAAAATCCTTCATTTTGAAAAGTTAATTTCCTGATCTTGATAACCCAAAAAACATAAACAACATTTCTACACACATGTGAGCACTACATCATAGTTGCATGTTTCCCTAACTGCCTCTTTCATGACTTCAATCCAAACTTGTATAGTGTGGAAACTCAATAGAACCATGCCATTGAGGTGGTTGTAATAAGAAACCAAAATGTACATGTATGTTCTGGAGCAGAGATTGGGAAAAAATACATCCCCAGTTAAGTCTGCTTTCCCCTTTAACTAGGGGCATGCAAGGGTGAGCAGGGATAAATAAGTTCTGAATAGTTAGATCCTCCGGAAGCAAAGAATACACCAAATAAACGAAAATAGCAGACTGGACTTTATTGAGTCTGTTCATCTGAATGTCGAGTAAAAGTCCTACAGCATTGGAAGCAACGTCTCCAAAATGACCTTTACAGTGTTGACGGGAACGTTAAACCTCAAATCAAATGACCAAAATATAACAACATCATGCCTGTTTAAAGAATGGATATTTTAGACACTTTTTTAGCAATAGATTGTTGCCTGTTTGAATGGTTTACAGCTAATCCCGCTGTTTATTGTTCCAAATTATCTCAAACTTTAAGATTTGATGACCAGTGTACATGTAAGTGATACCAATTAAAGACAGGATTTTCATGCCGGGGGGGGGGGGGGGGGGGGGTCTGGTTCCCAGCTTAAACATGTACAGGTAACCAACAGATAAAAGTAGGTGTGGCTTGGTCTTGGTGGGCTGGCTACCTATAGGGGCCATAAAACTGATAAGGATTATAGGATATAATTGACGGTAATAATCAGCTGCTGTCCATATATTTATCAAAACAAATACCTTCAAAAATTGGACATAAATTATGCTGCATGAACAAAGATTTATTTATTTATTAACATTTTTAAAATAGAAAAAAAATCTAGTTTTGTGTAGTAGAAAATAAAATAGCAAACTTGACTGAAATTAGAAAACGATTTTATCTGAATGTCAATTTAGGTTTGGAAGAAATATAATGTGTGTTTTCATATTTTTCTCTGTACACAATAACCTCTCTGTAACATGATTCACTGTAAAAAGATTTTGGAATATAACACAGTTCAAACACATATCCCAAAAATCGTTAGAACCGCCTCATTGAACATTTGTATGTGTAAAATGCTAGTCCTAGTACTCATTAGAAATAGACGTAGTACCAACTCTATCGGCGCTCGCACATCGGGGCTTGAAGAAATATATGGACTGCATGATGCTTCCACGCATAGCTGAAACCTACCCGCACACGAGTACTGGTAAACCGCTTAGAGGATCTAAGCCTGTCTAGGCAAAGCGGTGTGAGTAGGCCCGTCCATGCTTATAAACCCTATTGGTTTCATTGGGCGGCAGGGCTTGAGATGTCACTTCATCTCAGTGTCGGGTAAAAGTCCCCAAAAATTGGAAGCAACGTCTCCAAAATGACCTTTACAGTGCTAATTTCAAGCTAGTGGGTCAGGCCTCAGATTCTATGACGGTTCCAGCGTAAAGGCTTACTGAGAATTAGAGAGATCTAATCAATGTAATGTTGGTTGGTGCCTGATGCTCTAGCTCTGGTTGGGCCCATCGGAGTGGTTTCTTGCTGTCGAGTCCTCACTGTTGTTTCATCTCTGTGGTTGTTTGATTTTTTGTGTTCACGGAGATGTTGCACTGATGAGTTAGGAGGCCTTCATGCGGACTGAACAAATTATTTGTCTAAATTGCGAAGGAAGTAAGGGCGAGGATTGTGGCCAGGTAAAATCAATTTAAGCCCCCCCCCCCCCCCCCCCCCCCCCCCCAGTGAAATTTGTTTCACTGGCCGTTCCGGGGCGCTTCTTCTGTCTCGGTTTATTTTTTGTCATGGTTTGTCTTTGAGTGTTTGTATCTCTTATATTATTTGTTTTGGATAGCCAATTGGCCATTTTATGGAAAGTAACTGTCCTTTGGCTTTCGTCTATTGATGTTTCCATTAGGGTTTGTTGTTTCGTGTATGTGTTTCTTTCCCTTTGGTGTCTCTGATGAGAGCTGTGGGTTAATTGTATTGATTCAGTTAAGTTCAGATCTACATGCAGCATGCAGTATAAATTTCAACTGAAGATATTCAAAGGGATCGGAGTCATTGAAAGTAGTGGTGACTTCCCAAATTTCACTGCAATACAAGATAATTTGGGATACTAGTGAGTCGAAAAGTTTTCTATCAGTAAGCAGGGATTGTCAAAGCCAACACACTGTTTGATTTTAAAGAATGCTTTTCTTCCTTTTTCCATCAAAAGTGAAACTGATGCATTAATATTACCTGTATAGCTTATAGTTATTCCAAGGTAACAGAAAGATTTCACAGTTTCTAATATTTTATCTTGAAATTTAAAGTAATTGATGTGGGATTTTCCATTTGAGTAAATACCATTATTTTGATTTCTTATACCATTATTTTGATTTGGTCAGCTTCCATTTGGTACAAAAGTCATTCAAGCAATCTAGTGATTTTTGTAGTCCATCTTCTGAATTAGAAAGGAGGATTATATCATCTGCATAATAGCAAACTGGAATTAATTGTCAAATCACCAATTGCAACTGGGTCACATTCTCCTATATAAGGCTGACACGATTAATCGTATAATCGATTAATTGATCGATAAATTCCACAAAAATGATTATCATTTCTGATTTGCTTTTTATCGATTTCTTGATAGGTACAATTTACTACCCAAAGTTATGCCTAAAATAGCTGGATGAGTGGCAAGCAGTGCAGACCCTGACGAGACGCCGCATTCTGCGGCGTCTCTCATCTGGGTCTACACTCTTTGCTCAGGCCTGTCTGTTCAAATCTACATATGGTAAAGTGCAACATATGGTAAGAGTCTTGCTCAGACAGAAAGCCAGATAGGTAAAACTATGACAAAAACCTCAGCGATTACTAATCGATTATCGATCGCAATGACAGGACTGATAATCGATTATCTTTTCAGCTCCAATTAGCCAGCTCTACTCCTATAGTTAGTGAGTCGACCAAGTTGGTACTGTAATGCCAACAAACAAGTTTGAAACAGTTGTCACCAGTTGAAATTTTAGGGCATTTACATTTCAGGAAAATTAAAATGAATAAATAAGTGAGAAAGGGATCTGTGGGGTGAGTGTTGAATAAATGGTTTTAAGTTTTTAGGTCATAGTAAGAGAGAATGGGTGAAAGAGAAAAACAGAATTTCAAAAAAAAAGTATTTATTCATTTTAATTTTCCTGAAATGTAAATGCCCTAAAATTTCAACTAGTGACATTTTCCCCCAGGGTCAATTTAGTTTGTCCCCAAACTAATGTGCACATATTTTTACTGATCTTTGTTGTCTGTCTAATTTCATCTTCTTCTTCCCCTTCACTTTTTTTTTCTTTTTGTTTTTTTTTCTCATTATTTACAATAGCAGAATATTTACAAGAAATTGATCATGCAAAATACTATTTACAAGCTCGAGCTTACTGAAAAATATCAATTTAATGTGTTGTCGACATCTGAGTCAATTGTATTTCTTCGGTGCACGTCATTTTGTCGAAAACCACTTGGTCGAATGAAGCTTTCAGTTGAGTACAACGTTTGGTCGAAAAATTTAAAATGGGACAATTGGTCGAATATTTTGTTAAGAAATGCGACACTTGGTCGAATTGATTGTTATAAAAATTCGAGCCGAGCTCGGATTATTGGATTCACGAGTGGTCATTTTATAAGAAATTTTTGAAAGAGCCTTTGGCGAGATTCATAAATTTGATATGAAATGATCAAAAGCATACTGGTGATAATTGTTTTAACGATTCCAGGACAAAATCAGGTGGACAAAATCCCCCCTGGACAAAATCCCCCACCCCGGACATAATCACCCTGCTGTTTATAAAGGTGGACAGTATTAAAATCAGTCTGTCGTTTTGAAAACTGCAGATTCCATATTAGAGTGAGTGAGTGAGTGTTTGAGTTTTACGTCCCACTAACAGCTAAGGTCAAACAGAGACGGGACCTAGGTTTAACGACTCATCCGAAGGTCTAGAGAAGCCCGGGATCGATCCTGCGACCCTGTTTTACAAGGCGAGTAGCGTAACCACCACACCACGGAGGCTTCTAGATTCCATATCAGATTTGGTGCAGTACTATCAAAGCTATATTGGTGCTCATGGAGAAATTATTGCCCATCAAGTGTATAGGTCATTTTGGAGACGTTGCTTCTAAGATCACAGTAAAAAAATTTGTGATTGTACATGTGTGCTTTGGGGTTTTATGGACCTCTCAACCCATAAGGATTATGTCTGGCATGATCAGTTAACCTAACCCAGTTCCAGGCACACTTAGATTCCAGATCTGTATTGATTCCTGATCATTGCCATCACTTCTATTTTAGAACCTCTACCATTACGAAAAACACCTGTTCAAATATATTGAAAATTGACATATTCCAATATTTTTTCATGTTTCTGCTCAAAACATAGATAGTGGGTAGTGGAAGGATAATTAACTAGAACAATTTAGAGCAAGGGTGATTTTGTCCGTGGGGATTTTGTCCAACCTGACATACAGCGAGGGGGATTTTGTCCGGGGGGATGGGATTTTGTTCAAGGGGGATTTTGTCCGCCTTTACAAAAAGGGGGTATTTTGTCTGGTGGGGATTTTGTCCGGCTATCGTTTTAACTGTATGAGCTGGTGAGGGAGATTTGCCATTGTGACGAGGAGGTGTAAAGAATATATAGGGAAATTCTCAGTTCAAATGAGGGAAACTCCAAAATTTATTCAAATTAAGTGGGTCTTCAGTTCATGGACATGTATACCTGATGAATAGGAAATTGCATGAAGCTTTCTGAAGCATATTTATAAGTTTGAAACAGGAATATGCAGAAAGTTCGCCATTTCAAAAATTTTAGAGTTTTTGGGGTTATTCAATTTCGTTTTAGCGTCTATCAGTTGTTCGATGAAAATTTGACGATTTTTCGACAAAATGTCAATTCGACAAATTTTTTCGACCAAACATTTGTTTGACGAAAAGTACCTTTCGACGGATAATACAATCGACCAAGTGGTTTTCAACAAAATGTCATGGAAGCATATTTCTTATCACTTATCACATATTAACCACTGTCACAAACACGGGTTTTGGTAGGGGTGGCTTCTGAGACATTGTGCTAATTGGGGTCCCTGCTTCTTCTTAGCCCAGGCCTTGTATGAGCACACTCGCTTGGCAGATTGTTGGGGAATTAAGCTCAAGAGGGTAGCGTTCAAGACCTGGGTTTAAATTGGGATCCCCTAACCAAACCTCTTGGGTGACATAAGGATCACACCAAACACAAAGTCTGATGTGGTGTAGAGTGTAAAGTTAACACATTAAAATTTTAGGGCATTTACATTTCAGGAAAATTAAAATGAATAAATAAGTGAGAAAGGGGTCTCGATGTGGGTGAATGTTGAATGAATGGTTTAAAGTTTTTTAGGTCATAGTAAGAGATAATGGGTGAAAGAGAAAAACAGAATTTCAAAAAAAAGGTAATTTTTTCATCATAATTTCAATATTTTCCAAGGATTTTGTTCATCAAGGTAAACCTTTGTAAACTAGAGCTGTCAGAGGATCTGACTATAGCCCCGCTTCAGCGCCGTCAGAGAAGAAAGTTATTTAAGCTGCAGAGAAAACAGTTATGAACAAGAAATAACTGTTGAAAATTTTACATTATCTGGAAAAACTCTAAGAGTTGTGAGCCCTTGTCCCTCATTTCAATGAGCATGATACATTACCAGAATGTCCATGTTTATACTAAATTTCATCTTCCATTTTTCAATGTTCAAAGGGTAATAACTCCTAAAGTAGGCAAATCAGAGTCAGGGTTCCTGCGCTCTGCACATTGTCTCATGGTGCTTTACACTTGTGTGAAGTGTCATGAAAATATCTCAAATGGTTTGTGAGTTATGGAGCCGACACAGTCAAAATTGCCTTTTTAAATGTTCAAAGGGCAATAACTCCTAAAGTAGGCAAACCAGAGTTATGGTTCCTGCACTCTGCACATCATCTCAAGGTGCTTTTCATTTATTTGAAGTTTCATGAAAATATCAGAAACGGTTATGGAGCGGACATAGTTAAAATTGCCATTTTTTAATATTCAAAAGCCTATAACTGAAAAAGTAGACAATCCAGAGTTTGGGTTCCTGCGCTCTGCACACGTAATATGGTGCTTTACATTTGTGTGAAGTTTCATAAAATTATCTCAAACGGTTTTTGAGTTATCGAGCAAAGACGGCTAAAATTGATATTTTTCAATATTCAAAGGGAAATAACTCAAAAATTAGGCAATCCAGAGTTATGGTTCCTGCACTCTGCACACCATCTCATGGTGTTTAATGTTTGTGTGAAGTTTCATGAAAATATGTGAATGGGTTTTAAAGTTATGGAGCGGACACGAAAATTGTTAACAGACACAGACAGACACACAGAAAATACGAAAACCAGAGTTATGGTTCTTGCGCTCTGCACATTGTCTCATAGTGCTTAACATTTGTGTGAAGTTTCATGAAATTATCTCAAACGGTTTTCGAGTTATGAAGCGGACACTGTTAAAATTGCCATTTTTCAATGTTCAAAGGGCAATAACTCCAAAAATAAGCAATGCAGAGTTATGGTTCCTGCGCTCTGCACATCGTCTCATAGTGCTTAACATTTGTGTGAAGTTTCCTAAAAATATCTCAAACGGTTTTCGAGTTATGAAGCGGACACAATTAAAATTGCCATTTTTCAATGTTCAAAGGGCAATAACTCCAAAAGTAGGCAATCCACAGTTATAATTCCTTTGCTCTGCACATTGTCTTATGGTGTTTAACATTTGTGTGAAGTTTCATGAAAATATGTTAAGCAGATACAAAGTTATGGAGCCAACACAAATTAACGGAATCACGGAATTACGGAATTACGGAAAATGTTCAAAGGGCAATAACTTCAAAAGTAGGCAATCCAGAGTTATAATTCCTTCGCTCTGCACATTGTCTTATGGTGTTTAACATTTGTGTGAAGTTTCATGAAAATATGTTAAGCAGATACAAAGTTATGGAGCCAACACAAATTAACGGAATCACGGAATGACAGAAGGACATGGCAAATCCAATATAGCCCCACTTTTTCAAAGCGGGGCTATAAATAGGTCTTGAGGAATTTGTTTTGACAAACAAACATGTTAAGCATCATGGCTTGAGAAATGTTTTTGCACCTTTTAGGTAACAAAGCTGCTTTAATACAAAGTTATAGCTTGGAAACCATCAAGCGAAACAATAAGATTCAATCAACTAAGAAAACATATGTCACTCTTTCTGTTACAAACTGAAACTTAGTAGACAGCCTAATTAGAAATTAGGGAAACAGTTGTCAATCTCAGGTAGCACACTTCTATTGTTCAAAGAAACTTGTGATTTTAGATAATTGGTTCCTTTTTCTCAGGTGTTTGTTCATAATGTTGAGCAAAATCTTTATGACAATTTTGGTGCTTTATATCTGATTGGTAACTAACACTTCTAAAATATCAATCTATTAGTTGGATGAAAGAATCCGGTTCATTGGCTAATCTAAGACAGGGCTGATGAGCCCACACAGACATAAAACATTGAAGAACATTAACAGACATGCACAGGCATTTTCTCTACCATGACAGGTGTGGGGGTAGAGTCTAATGGAAGCCAAAACCGATAATGCATGAGAAGCTTTTTTCCTCGGTCAGACAAAGGGCTGTGTACTGACACATTTTGCAGCCGGAATTGGCAACGTGTCACCACATTCTAGAGCCCGACCATTGGTCTGCATTTGAATTCAAAATTCGAACCCCGCCAGAGGACTGCTCATTTTACAGGACAAACGCTTGACATTGGGTGCGTTTTGTGCCTACATGGCATCTTGAGCGGGGAATGGGAGAGGGACATATAGTCTGCTCAAACATCATGGCCCACTTGGACGAACATAAACTCTTTTCAGACAGACAACATGCATTTAGGAAAAGGCACAGTTGTGAAACTCAGCTAAGCACAGTTATTAATGACTGGGCAAAAATCTTGGACAAAGGGGAGCAGGTGGACACATTTATTCTGGACTTCGAGAAGGCTTTTGACACCCCTCCTCATGAACTACTTAAATCTAAGTTATTTGGTTATGGAATTGGGGGAAAGACCCTCAAATGGATGGATTGCTTTCTTTGCTACAGAAAACAACGGGTTGTTGTTAATGGTGAATCTTCAGGGTGGGCTCCGGTTTTGTCTGGAGTCCCGCAAGGGACCTTTCTTGGTCCACTTTTGTTCTCCCTGTACATCAATGATATTTCCACTGACATTGACTCAGAAATAAGACTTTCGCAGATGACTGTGTTTGTTACCGGGAAATTAGAGATACAGATGACTCATTGAAACTTCAGGCTGACATAGATAGATTAGGATATTGGGCCCGAAATTGGGGCATGAG
Source organism: Lucinisca nassula (assembly GCA_963580285.1). Taxonomy (NCBI): domain Eukaryota; kingdom Metazoa; phylum Mollusca; class Bivalvia; order Lucinida; family Lucinidae; genus Lucinisca; species Lucinisca nassula. Next base: position 178,083,390 of record OY757011.1, read on the forward strand.
ATTTCAGCCAGTTAAATGCAATATTTTGCAGATAACTAGGAAGAGATCTACATGTAATAAAGTTGAGGCTTCTTACACATTAGAGGGAACGGTCCTCGAGAATGTGGACTCCATTAAATACCTTGGAGTGACAATCTCACACAACTTGAGATGGAATACTCATATTAGCAACATGTGTACTAAGGCAAATAGAACACTTGGTTTCCTGAGGCGAAATTTTCATCAGTGCCCTCAGGATGTAAAAGGACAGCGTATAAAGGTCTTGTTTGCCCAATCTTGGAATATGGTAGTTGTATCTGGGACCCCAGTGGAGTGGTCCTTAACGATGAAATTGAGAAAGTTCAGCATAGAGCTGCTAGATTTGTAACAGGCAATTACTGCTTTGAAACTTGGAGCATGACTGGAATACTTGGAAAATTAAAATGGGAGTCTCTCAAGAAAAGGAGAAAAGACAGTAGGCTAATCCTTTTATACAAAGGTCTAAAGAGTGCTGCCAGCATTCCAACAGATGACCTTGTTCCCCCAGCTAGACACTGTAGAAATCAGGTCGCGGGACGTTTCGGTCCGGAGTTGTTTCGGACCCTGGGTCGTTTCGGTCCTGGGTCTTTTCGGTCGGGTCGTTTCGGCCCAATTTTTGGGGTGGGTCGTTTCTGCCAAATTGGTGGGTCGTTTCGGCCCGATTTTTTTTCTCACCATTTCAATGCATTGTTATACTGCATATCAGAGATCAGGCTGTGTTATTGCAATTTTAGCTCGTTCCGTTATAAATAGCAGAGAAACCACAGAGGGCTCATTTGAACAACGAATACTCTGATCACAACGACAGGTCCAGGCTGACCATATAAAATTGTTGGAGCAGATTTGCCTTTTTCACAAATTACAAATGTTCTGAAAAAATAAGGTCATCAGTCAGCACATATTCAACACTTTGTGATAAGTAAACAGATGATGTGAATCGAACAACAGCTCACTGCAGTCTTAGGGCTATCCAGAAAATATTTCGCATGCTGTTCTGAAACTCAGCATGCCATTGTGTTACTATCGAATACTAATCGGCCTACACATCAGTGCAGTATGATCAGTATTTGCAGATCACTCCCGCATTGCTGTCAAGAAAAAAAAATGTTTAGAATGGATGCGCATCATGATCTTAAATTGTGCATGTCTGTATGCGGCACGTGAAGAAGTAGACCATTGTGCGCTTGCATGCAGTCTGATCATAATCTTTGAGGATTGCACGAATCTTCAAAATCTTTGAGACTTGCACGAACTTTCTACAGCCACAGCGACATACAAAGAGGTAAAAGCGATAACTTTGCCGTAATGAATGGATGCTTATGTTGATCCAAGTTTGCATGTCGTTTTTCGACCAGGAAAGACTCAGACCATCCTGCATATGCGTGTAGTCTAATCAGTCTTGATATATATGAACCTTCTGTAGTCACAATACCATCAAAGGTGTCATTTATTTATTTATTTCACACTGTTATAAGTTTTTGGCTTTTTTAAGTAGTAAATTGAATCATCTTACATTAATGATCTGTTAATCAATCACCCATTAATCAATTTTGCTGGATTTATCTAATCCCTTCTTTTTGTCTATCGGTGATTAACCGAGTGCAGGTGCATGACCTTAATTAGGTATGAAAACACGTGTTAAATGCCGGGGTCTTTAATTATGGAAGTGAGATAATTTTTAAGCCCTTTGACTTCGTCGGCAAATTCTTTTAACGTACGAAATACCCAACTATGTAATAAATTAAATGCTTTCGTTTCAAGGAATCAAATGTCAGCAATCAATGTATCAGGTGCTCAGAGACACCATCCCGTTACTTATCCTTGCAATCGCTCATAATGATTTCAAAGGGCCTTTAAAAATCTTTTTATTTATTGTGCATTGCATGTGAAAAAATAAGTCACATCAACTTTGGTGCAATTTCATAAAGTTCATGCAACGTCACATCTACATCGATGCAACGTCATGATGTTGTACCGACGTTGATTTGATGTTGCCCTAGCCCCGTGTGCCTGCTGTGTGATTGTTATCCGATATACGATTTCATATATACTTGTAGTAAAGTTGTTTTCAGACAATTATCAAATCCTAGTCACACCACCTTGTTGGTGCTAACTGGAAACATGGCTATGGAAAGAACTTTTAAAATTCATAAACATGGCTAATGTTAAAGGCCATGTAAAAATATTCCAAAATTCAACATGTACACTGCTGAAAAAAAAATCTAATAAAATAAAATCTGGCGGAAACGACCCAGGACCGAAAACGACCCACCGAAATAGGCCGAAATGACCCAAGTCCAAATTTAGGCCGAAACGACCGGCCGAAACATCCCGGATTCTAGAAATCACCATTCGTTGGCGTTTCAGACCCTTACTGCAAGAACTGACATTTATAAAGAGTCGTTCTTCCCCAGAACCATTAGAGATTGGAATGCCCTTCCCAATTCAATTATTTCGACAGCTGAAGGTGCTGATGATTGTTTAGCTAAATTTACCTCTTTGGTTAGATCGAGGGACTAACTTCCCACATCACAGGTCCTGGCGTATGAATGTCATTTGACATGTGTCACAGGAAGATTGTCACGGGATAATGGATTTAAGGTGGTTGTGGCCACATGATGGGTTGTTGATGTTGTAACGACGTTGATTGAATGGTCTTCTCCCGCTTTCTCGAGGCGGTTCGGGGTTCAAAGGACGACAACTCTATTGGATGATTTCATGTTTTTGGTACTTTTAGAACCTTCTCCCTCTCGACCTCGTCATCTGAATAAATATTATATAAACATCCTAAGTAATTAGGAATAACATACAGATGGTGTCCGTCAGGTGGTCGTGAGACCTACCCATGCCAGGGACAAAGACTGAGGTAAGAATGTGCGCATGCGGTGTTAATCAGTGAGGTGAAAAGCGCGTGAGACTTACATAAGGACACCGGAAATTGATATACGCTACTCAGGAATGCTTAATGAAATATGAAATATATAGGTTCGTAGAAATACCGGAACACACCAAAACACCGGAACACACTGGTAATTACCGGAACACACTCAAAAAAGCTTTTTACTTGGCTTAATAAATGTTTTTGTTGGGGAATATACTATAATATACATTTGGTATGCCTTATATTGACCAAATGTATCACAAAAACATATTTTATCAACCTTAGCCCAGTTACGCATCAAATAATTTATGGCAATTTGATCCGGTATATTTTTGTCATGATGCATTAGGCATAAGACATTTTTAAGAAAAACATTAAACGTCAAAATACGTTATTTAAACCTAGAATAACTGTAACGGCGGTAATTAGTTATAGTATTTCATTTTTTTTATTTGATCTAATCAACATAGTTACAAGTAACAAACCATATAATCCCCTTAAGCTCCGCCAGTTACCTGTTTCCTACCTGGGGATTAGTGTATAATGGTAACTGCACGCGCTAATAAACACGCTTCCGTTAATCGTTCATTAGTACTGCGTCGTTGAGACGGTTCTAACGAGTATCCACAATCTATCTTTTTAGCAGAAATAAACTAAATGTGTATGCCTCAGTTTAAAAAAAAGAATGGAAATTTTCAGATAAAAATCTGATTATTTTCAAATTTCTAATACACATCACGCTGACAACTCCGTAAAAAGAATACCCCGTACACCCCCACTTTATATAGAGAAAACTGGGGTTTAGTGGGGAATACATTATCTTCTTATTTCAGCCCATGTACACAGGTTGTGGGTACTCGTTAGAACCCCATGAATGAGGTGGTTTTCAACACGATAACAAGTCCATGAATTAAGACCCTCTAAACCACATTTTATATTTCAATCTATGTTGAAAGCAGAAATAAGAAAAATGTTAGCATTTTTGCTAAAAATGGTTATTTATGACACAATTTTGTACCCCATTATTTCAATCGGACATGTTTTCCTAATGAAAAGCAGATTGTGAGTATTCGTTAGAACCGCCTCCTTGAGGCGGTTCTAACGAGTACACACAAGAAAAAAAAACACTCCAGTTAACTCCGCTTTAACTACAAAAGTGGGGTTAAAGGAGATCAATAATAATATATAGGTCTGTTATAATGATAATTTCATCGATATTGTGTTGTAATTTTTTTTTTTTTTTTTGTGGGGGGACTTTAACGGCCCAGTCCATATTATCTTGGTCAAATCGGAGCATCCACACTTTTCGTTTCTTGAATCAGCGGAAGGGAGAGAATGATTGTATAATATATTTCATGATCAATATCCATGAAAGAATGTTGTCGGTCCCAGCAGGCAATTCTAATCAAATAGTGTAGAACCAGAACGGACGACGGCGACAAAACGAATAATCCTTTCCTTTCTTTGCTTCACCTCTAGTAAATTTTTCTCACCCCAAGCAAGGTAACTGATTGTTTGTGTAGATCATAATCAGAATTCGGACGCCAGCATGTGTCTACACTGCTTGCCATTTTAGTGAGAATAGCGAATAATAATAATATATAATAATAATAAACGTCCATAAATTATCCATCACGAAAACATGTCTATATAATTTTGACCCCCTTAAACCCGACTTTTACATGATAAAACTGGAGTTCGCAGGGGTAAATATTATTTTTCTTATTTCTGCATAAAAACATATTGTGAGTACTCGTTAGAACCGCCTCGACTATTATGTTTGGCTGTTACCTCATTTAAAGAGATACAATAACGTTGAGTCTTTTTAGCAGACAGGGAAGACCTCGACCAGTCTCCGCAATCGGATCTATACCTTTGCTGGTAACAACATACGTTTGTAGACATGTTTTCCAATGGCATGGCCCGTATCAGACTTAGCTTATTCTCTGCTAAGAAAGAAACTAAAGACCAATGCAGTATGGACCGGATTAGGGCTGTCACGTTTACAAAAATCTGTAAACATTTACACGGAAGGTCCTACACGAAACGATTCCGTGTACACGAAACATTTTCAGACTCGAGTCAATAAGGGTGAATCTGTGTATAAACAATGGGTAATTACCTGTTAATGATAAATTCCTTCAAAATCCGGCATAATTCTGTAGCAGATGCCAATCGTTTGTGAATCGGAATGATTTAGCCATAAACTCTTCAAGAATATTCCATTTGTTTATCTTCGACACAGAAAACATATGGAAAAACTCCGTGTAATTGGCAATTACTTTGAAGATGCCGCTGTAATGTGTATGTGCGACATTGACTTCTGATTGGAGCAAATATTGAGGGGGTGTTTCACAGATATCCGTTATCGTGACTGCATGAGCAGACCGAATCATAGTGCGCTCCTTAAATAATGGGAAAGAACAAAGCAAGGATTGAATACTCCATCAAAATAATGCTTTTTAATATGCCTCCTGAATTGTGAGGCAGTATTTATTTGACACAAGAGGAAAACAAACAAAAACACTTGGCCTTCTTCTTGCCGTCGACATTGTCAACAAGCGTAAAATACTGCCAAACTGGCGATCTGAGGTTTTTTTCAGCCATATTGGAGAAAGAAAGGAAGTGACGTGGTTATGAGGTAATATTTTAATGATGTCATTTACTTTGATCACATGTAAGTCACATGTTTCGTGTAAACGGTCAGTCGATTTTGTAAACGTTTTCTACACAGACACGAAACGCTCCCGTTTACACGTGTAACCGTGATAGCCCTAGACCGGGTTGACCTAAGCTGTTCACTGGGCCAGAAATTATAATAAACAAACAATAAAATGACACAGACAGGGTTTCCATTTAGCAAACTTGGTAAAAATCTGATATTAAAAAAATGAAATTTTTCCGAGGTAAGGTTTTTGACATTTCATGTTTTTCTTCCAAATGGCGACACTATGCTGGAAATGGCAATCTTTTTTTTTTTGTGGCTAGAAGAATTGTCAAACTGTATTCTTTTGGTCATCAAATGAGTTATATAAGAAAGAGCAAATCTAAATATTAACTCCTCAGTATAATTACTTGTATATATTCAGGACCGGAACACATATAATAATACACTGAACTAAGATTATTTAAGATTAATTAACTTCTGATTTTTATATCAGAAATGTTTTCAACAACACCATACACAATAAACAGGGATCAGCCGAGGGGGCGATTCGGGCGACTTCTTCGCCCGAAGTTCAAGAACTTCGCCTAACCAGCCTGGAAAAGAGAAGTTGACTTCGCCCTGTTTTTTTTTTTCGACTTTTTTTTTCCCCTTCGTTTCCAGGATCGGCTTTTCAAATGCGAAGTAATATCCTTCGATAAAGGCACAAAGTTGATAACAAAAACACATGTTGATAATCCGATAATTAATAATCCAACTCCATGTGTTAATTGCTTGAGTCAGAAACTGACCACCTGTAGCGTTGAGCACAAGTTGTCAGATCAGTTAATTATGTAAATAGGTGAATCGGGTTAGTCCAGATCGGCATCTTTGATCTTATTTCATGGCCACTTAGACTTTGAGTAATCAGACTAGTCCGCGCAGCATGAGACGATCGGTCTTTTTGATCTTGTCAATATGATTGACGCATGAAAAACGTGCGTCTCATTTTACATATCAATATAGATATGTAAAATGAGACGAACGTTCTTGCGTCAAAGTCGCATCTCTATCAATATAAGATAGAAAGAGATGCGAGTTTAACCCTTTTTGTACCAAATGGAATCTTCCTCTTTATATATAACAGGGCTTCAATTAAAAAATTATGGGTGTCAGGTTGTGTTTTCATGAAAATTTATTTGGAAAATAAGTTAATAACTGAACTTTTAGCAAACAGTGGAGGCCCGGATCAGACACCGCGTTCTGCGGCGTCTGATCTGGGCCTGCACTGTTTGCCAGGGTACCCGTTTTGGGGTTTCTGGTATTAAATGGGTTAACAGGATTACCTAATCAAATAAAAACCTTGATGTCAAGTCCCGATCAGGCGCCGACCCAACATGATCAGACAGACAGAACATGTGTAATACGAAAGATGGGAATATAGGATATGATAGATGAAAAGAACAAATAAAAACTAGATCTGCAGTCGATGGTAAACCATCGCAAATACCCGCTTTTTCTATTAATAACACTAATGACTATGTATTAGCTAGCCAAAACTACATGTAAGTTAAACAAGAGGGCCCAGAGGGCCCTGGTTCGCTCACCTGATCCAAAGCATAACAAGTGGGCCCCGGGCAGGGTCAATTTTGGCCCCAGGGCTAAAATTTGAACAATCTTGGTAGAGGTCCACAAGATGAAGCTTCATATCGAATATGAAAGACCTGGGCTTTCTGGTTTCAGAGAAGAAGATTTTAAAGGTTTACCCTGCATATAGAAGTCTATGTAAAACAAGATTTTCCCTATATAAGTCTATGTTAAACCAAAGGGCCCCAGAGCGGGGGCATTTTTGGCCCCAGGGCTATAATTTGAACAATTTTGGTAGAGGTCCACTAGCTGAAGCTTCATAACAAATATCAAAGACCTAAGCCTTGTGTTTCAGAGAAGATGAATTTTAAAGATTTTCCCTATATAAGTCTATGTAAAACCAAAGGGCCACATGGCGGGGGCATTTTTGGTCTCAGGGCTATAATTTGAACAATCTTTACAGAGGTCCACTAGCTGAAGCGTCATAACAAATATCGAAGACCTAAGCCTTGTGGTTTCAGAGAAGAAGATTTTTCAAGATTTTCCCCAAATAAGTCTATGTAAAACCAAAGGGCCCCTGTGCAGGGGGCATTTTTGGCCCCAGGGCTATAATTTGAACAATCTTGGTAAAGGTCCACAAGATGAAGCTTCATACCAAATATCAAAGACCTGGGCTTTGCAGTTCCAGAGAAGAAGATTTTTCAAGATTTTCCCTATATAAGCCTATGTAAAACAAAAGGGCCCTGGTGCGGGGGCATTTTTGGCCCCAGCACTATAATTTGAACAATCTTGGTAGGGGTCTACTAGATGAAGCTTCATACCAAATATCAAAGACCTGGGCCTTGCGGTTTCAGAGAAGAAGATTTTTCAAGATTTTCCCTATATAAGCCCATGTAAAACCAAAGGGCCCCCGTGCAGGGGGCATTTTTAGCTCCAGCACTATAATTTGAACAATCTTGGTAGGGGTCCACTAGATGAAGCTTCATACCAAATATCAAAGACCTGGGCCTTGCAGTTTCAGAGAAGAAGATTTTTAAAGATTTTCCCTATATAAGCCTATGTATAACCAAAAGGGCCCTGGTGCGGGGGCATTTTTGGCCCCAGCACTATAATTTGAACAATCTTGGTAGGGGTCCACTAGATGAAGCTTCATACCAAATATCAAAGACCTGGGCCTAGCGGTTTCAGAGAAGAAGATTTTTCAAGATTTTCCCTATATAAGCCCATGTAAAACCAAAGGGCCCCTGCTGGGCATTTTTAGCTTCAGCACTATAATTTGAACAATCTTGGTAGGGGTCCACTAGATAAAGCTTCATACCTAATATCAAAGACCTGGGCCTTGCGGTTTCAGAGAAGAAGATTTTTAAAGATTTTCTCTATATAAGCCCATGTAAAACCAAAGGGCCCCCGTGCGGGGGCATTTTTGGCCCCAGCACTATAATTTGAACAATCTTGGTAGGGGTCCACTAGATGAAGCTTCATACCAAATATCAAAGACCTGGGCCTTGCGGTTTCAGAGAAGAAGATTTTTCAAGATTTTCCCTATATAAGCCCATGTAAAACCAACGGGCCCCCGTGCGGGGGCATTTTTAGCTCCAGCACTATAATTTGAACAATCTTGGTAGGGGTCCACTAGATGAAGCTTCATACCAAATATCAAAGATCTGGGCCTTGCGGTTTCAGAGAAGAAGATTTTTAAAGATTTTCCCTATATAAGCCCATGTAAAACCAAAGGGCCCCCGTGCGGGGGCATTTTTGGCCCCAGCACTATAATTTGAACAATCTTGTTAGGGGTCCACTAGATGAAGCTTCATACCAAATATCAAAGACCTGGGCCTTGCGGTTTCAGAGAAGAAGATTTTTTAAGTTTTCGGTGAAAAAAAATCTATTTTTGGCTACTGTGACCTATATGTGCAATGGACCGGAACCATTTGAACAACTTTGAAAGGGGACCACCTAAGGATCATTCCTGTGAAGTTTGGTCAAAATCCGATCAGTGGTTTAGGAGGAGATGTCGTTTGAAGAAAAGTTTACGGACGCACGCACAGACGCACGCACGCACGCACGGACGCACGACGGACAAAAAGTGATCCCAAAAGCTCACCTTGTCACTACGTGACAGGTGAGCTAAAAAAAGTTGCAAAGAACATTCTAACTGATAAGCAAAGTTTCAGAAGTGTAACTCTTATAGTTAAGAAGATATGGCAAAGTCATACTTTTTGACCTTTGACTTTGGGGTTATGTTGAATCCACCTAAAGTATCCCAATTTATTCTATATTCCAACAGCCATCCAATAACGAAGTTTCAGAAGTGTAACTCCAATAGTTTAGAAGATATGGCAAAGTCATACTTTTTGACCTTTGACCTTGGGGTCGAGGTCATGCCAAAAGTAGCCCAACATATTCTATATTCCAAGGGCCATCCAATAAGCAAAGTTTCAGAAGTGTAACTCGAATAGTTTAGGAGATATGGCAAATCATAATTTTTGACCTTTGACCTTGGGGTCATGTTGAGGTCAAGGTCACATCGAAAGTATCCAAATTTATTCTATATTCCAAGGGCCATCCAATAACCAAAGTTTCAGAAGTGTAACTCTAATAGTTTAGAAGATATGGCAAAATCATACTTTTTGACCTTTGACCTTGGGGTCAAGGTCACACCAAAAGTAACCTGACATATTCTATATTCCAAGGACCATCCAATAAGCAAAGTTTCAGAAGTGTAACTCCAATAGTTTAGGAAATATGGCAAACCATAATTTTTTACCTTTGACCTTGGGGTCATGTTGAGGTCAAGGTCACAAAAAAGTTGCCCACTGCCATCTACATTCCATGTACTATCCACATGCAAAGTTTCAAAAGTGTAACTTCAGTGGTTGCAGAGGAGATCCAATCACAAGAAACGTGACGGACAGACAGACGGACGGACTGACGCCGGATCGAACTGTGGTACGAAAACAATATACCCGATTTTTCTTCGAAAAAGCGGGTATAAAAAACAGCCCCATTGCACCTGCAACTGGTCGGCATACCACGGTTGTTTCCCTTTAGCGCCCTTCAGTGACTAAGTGAGCGGGACATCGAGAAAATGAAAGTGAGTGAGTGAGTTTAAGTTTTACGTCCCACCAACAGCTAAGGTCATACGGAGACGGGACCTCCGTTTAAAGACTCATCCGAAAGTCTCGAGAAAATGAAAGTAGATGAAGTATCTGATGTCTGATTATTGTTGCTATAATCGAGATACCGATGTGCATAATCATTCAGCAAGTGCAACAGCAACATTGATATGTAATTCGCAACGATATCACACCCGCACACTGTATTTTCTGAATTGCAAATAAAAAAAGATATTTACGGAAATTACCGAAAATTCGGCTCGACAATTTCCGTAATTTAGTCGTTTTTCTCGAGCCCTACTTCTCCCTCTTGTCCCTCATTTCGCCCTGTAAGTGCTGGAGGGAGAAGTCACTTCTCCCTGCTTCATGGGTCTAGGATGATCCCTGAATAAAGCAATGCAAATAAGTCATAAATAACAGTTCTAATAAAAGAAATATAAAAAATTCAAGTGTGTTCCGGTAATTACAAGTGTGTTCCAGTGTCTTGGTGTGTTCCGGTATTTCTACGAACCCGAAATATATGAGTATATGAAGTATATGAAAACGACGATCAATAGGGGAAAATAAACGGGAAATGACAAGAAAATCCTAAGGCTAAGCGCAAGCACTCCTCCAGTTTCCATAATTTCACTCTGTGACACATGTCACCAGTGAAAATTCTGATTCAAGCACCTGTACTAAATTTTGTTGTTGTTGTTTATCTACAAAGCAATTTAACGCTGCTTATGAACACTCTAAATTGAACGAACCAATGTGTTTACTTTTCAGCCCGTCGTCTGCAATTTACGAAACTGACAGCTAAATGAGCTATGCAACAAGTCTGTCAAAACAACACCCAGTTGAATAAAATTTTGAAGCCATATTTAAAAAAAAAAAAAAAAAAAAAAAAAAATAAGGCTGAAAAACTATTATCTTGAAGAATTCAGCTGCAAAAATTTATACTACACTGTGGCTAAGAGGGTATAAAAAACACCAGGGTTTTGGAAGTTACCTCCCCTCGCTTCCGGGTTCGCCTGAAATGCGAAAAGGAAAAAAAATCTTTTCGATAAAAGGACTATCCGAAGTAGTGAAAAGGTCTATTGTGTTAGCTAAGTGCTTTTATGCATGCTGTGATATATTTAAATCCTATTTGTTGCCTCCGAATATGTTTGTCGAAGTAAAAGCCGTGATAGCTCAATGGAGCGTGATAGCCCAATGGTTAGTGCACTTGCCTCTGATGCTAGAGGTCCCGGGTTCGATCCCCGGCAGCGGCGATAAAATTTCGGTGTCCGAACACGCATCATTTGCAGAGATGAATGTCATAAAGTGCACCGTCCTTCGGATCGGGACGTTACACGGAGGCCCCCTGTGCAGGGAGAACCATCCCCTATGCAGGTTAAAGATCCCTACCGTAATTACATTATTACTGTGTAGGCTTTCATCCTGCAAAGTAGAAGTAAAACAAAGATCAGGAATTGATACAATTAACTTACTCCACCCATAAAAGACACCAAAGGGAAAGAAATACAAACATCAAGCGACCAGACCACAATGGAAACCCAAACAAAGGAAGGCCATAAGGACAGTTACTTTCCCACAAAATGGCCATATGGCCATCCAAAACCAAACGACACAAGTGATACACACAGTAAGTAACAAACAACAACATAAATAAATCGCCACAGAAGAGCCGCCTTGGAACGGTCAGTGGAAGATTTCCACTGGGGGGCTTAAATCGATTTTACGTGGCCACAATCCTCGCCCTTACTTCCGCCGCGATTTAGACAAATACTTTGTTCAGTCCGCATGAAGGCCTCCTAACTCATCAGTGCAACATCTCCGTGAACACAAAAATCAAAGAACCTGGAGTGTATGTAATGTACACCTGCGGTAATGGTCAAATGTGATCGACGCAGTATCAGTAGATAGATAGATGAAATAGAAGTGGAGGCAATGATCAGGAATCGATACAATTAACCCACAGCTCCCATCAGAGACACCAAAGGGAAAGAAACACAAACATGAAACAACAGACCCTAATGGAAACATCAAGACTGAAAACTATTTGTGAGGATTTTAACGGCTGCGGGAAATCAGTAGATACAGGGAATCCCATCCTTCCCATCCAGATGCCAAAGGGGTACGGAGGAATAGCTATTCTCTGGAGAAAGGAACTTGACCATTTAGTTACAAAACTTCCCGATGGAGACAATAGAATCCAATGTATTGAAATTGCCTGTGAAAACCCTCTCATACTGGTGCCTGTGTATATGCTCTGTGAAGGGAAAAAACAACTCCGAAGAATCCGCAGACTGTTTAGATCAGCTGACCGAAGTCTATCAGAAGTATTCCAACAGCCACAGGATTATTCTTGGGGGAGACTTCAACGAGGACCTGACATCGCAGGGGGGATCAGAGCGGAAGATTAAGCTTGGGAAATTCATCCGAGAATGCAACTTCAGACAAACACATCAGGCAAGACCTTTGTAAATACAGATGGAAAATAGAAGTAAAACAAAGATCAGGAATCGATACAATTAACTTACTCCACCCATCAAAGACACCAAAGGGAAAGAAACACAAACATGAAGCGACCAGACCATAATGGAAACCTAAACAAAGGAAGGCCATAAGGACAGTTACTTTCCCACAAAATGGCCATATGACCATCCAAAATAAAAAGACACAAGTGATACACACAGTAAGTAACAAACAACAACATAAATAAACCGCCACAGAAGAACCGCCTTGGAACGGACAGTGGAAAGATTTCCATTGGGGGGCTTAAATTGATTTTACTTGGCTACAATCCTCGCCCTTACTTCCGTCGCGTCACTGAACAAGGGAAAGGCTGTAAATTTTTACGGAGTTACTGCAGAACATTTTATTTATGGTGGAGAGGAATTGCTCCGCATTACAACATACATATTGAATAACTTATTTAATTCGGCCAGCTGACAGATTGTATGAAGACTGGAGTTCTCACCCCTGTTTTTAAAAATGAAAGGCTCACCCAATGACGTGAAGAACTATGAGAAATAACAATACTCCCTACACTGACGAAGATACTGGAGACAGTGTTGAAAGAAACAGTAAGGCCTGCTGTGGAGAGACGTCAGAATAACCTACAACGAGGGTTTACACAGAACTTCTCCCCAATGAATTGCTCGCTTATATTGGAGGAAGTTATCAGAGAGGCTAAAGTCCTGAAAGAACCCATATTCTTGGATGTAAAGGCTGCTTTTGACGTTGTCTCTCATGCTAGCCTCCTACGAAGTAGAAGTAAAACAAAGATCAGGAATTGATACAATTAACTTACTCCACCCATAAAAGACACCAAAGGGAAAGAAATACAAACATTAAGCGACCAGACCATAATGGAAACCTAAACAAAGGAAGGCCATAAGGACAGTTACTTTCCCACAAAATGGCCATATGGCCATCCAAAATTAAAAGACACACAGTAAGTAACAAACAACAACATAAATAAATCGCCACAGAAGAGCCGCCTTGGAACGGTCAGTGGAAGATTTCCACTGGGGGGCTTAAATCGATTTTACGTGGCCACAATCCTCGCCCTTACTTCCGTCGCGAAAGCCGTTCCATATAGGCATAGAAGGTCCCGAATGGTCACTCATACACTCTATGAATGCAGGAGCCGAGTCAGTGGTGAAGTGGGAAGGAGCAACATCAGACCCGCTTCAAGTACAACAGGGTGTACAAGCTGTATGGGAACAACCTGCTAAACAGACTGACCGGCTTGTCAATAGGCGCGCATGTTGGAGAGACATCTTGTATGGCACCAACAACAGCAGACGACAAGGCTCTAGCAGCTTCAGAACTCACAGTATTACAGACTACAGTCTGATGGAGAACTACTTTCTTCAGCCCGGCAAAAGTGTGATAGTAGCTCTACCAAATCAGGACAAGAAAAGGCAAAACCCAGTTGATATTGATATACATATGAACGGCGTGCGTATGCCAGTGGTTCAGGAGGCAGCTCGCATGGGCATTGTCAGATCGGCAGATAGTCAAGAATCTACAGTCAAGCAGAATATCGAAAAGCCGCGGCGTACAATATACTGTCTGTTGGGAGCCGGACTCCACGGCGAAAATGGTTTGGATCCCGATTCATCGATCCACATCCTGCAGATCTACGTGCTTCCCCTATTAGTGTACGGGTTGGAGGTGCTTTCGCCAAGATAGACGCTACTAGAAAAGTTGGAACCTGCGTATAAGAAATTTCTTAAACAGATCTTGTCATTACCCCAAAAAGTAACTAACTACCTCGCTTAGACACGCTATATTCATTTCTAAAACAAAATCATTTGACACTGAAAAAACACGTTGAGTAACTGCAGCTGCAATTCTTCATATTTGCAAAATCAGCGTCCAAGTTTTTGATGCAGCAGTGTCTAGAGGATGTCAGCCATTTTGTTGTTGTTGGTTTCTGTCGCTCGCGCTTGTTGTCAAGTAGCGTGGTAGCACAGTGTTTAGTGCACGTGCCTATCATTCTAGAGGCCCCCGGTTCGATTCCCGGCAGCTGTAATAAAATCGAAGTGTCCAAACACGCTCAACTGGCATCATTTGCAGGGATGAATGCCAAAAAGTGCACCGTCCTTCGGATCGGGACGTTAACTGAAGGCCCCCCTGTGCAGGGAGAACCATCTCCTGTGCAGGTAGGTAAAAGATCCCTACCGTAATTACACGATTACTGTGTAGGCTTTCATCCTGCAAACCTGGAGTGTATGTAATGTACACCTGCTTGTAATCCTCGTGATGGGGTGTTGCAGTATGTATAGAAAAGAAAAAGAAGCTCTTTCAGTCAAGGAAAAATAAACCAGAAGTATAGTGCATGCTTATTTTTGACTTATCGTCTGCTAAGTACATGATATTTTATCTATCTATCGATACAGTATCACCCTCATTACTTACATGACCTCGACACCAGGTTTAAGCTAATCAGCTTCTATAGATGCGTTCCTGCACTGTTTTCCCAGTCTGGCTTCGTCATCTGTCAGGTAACACTCAGCCTTGAACTTGAAGGGGTGATTTCTCCAATGACTGTTGAGTCGGCTCTTGAACGCGTCAAGGGAAGGTGCCATTACTAAGTTTTCCGGGAGGCAGTTCCATTAGTCAATGACTCGAATCTGACGAGAAGTTTTTTTCTTATATTTAGCCTTGCTCTAGGCTTAAAGAGTTTCATTGAATGTCCCCTTGTTGAAGTGTAAGGAGCCGGTTGGAATAGCTTTTCTTTATCAATTTTATTTTATTTTTTTAAAAAACGTCCACCATATCTGCTCTATCTTGTCCATATTTCAGAGTAGGAAGTCCCAGGTGTCTTAATTAGGCGTTCTTCATATGACAAATTTTGACTACTTTTATTAAGTTTTGTCCCTCTACGTTGAACATTTTCCAGTAGCATTTTATCCTTTTTATGTATTGGGGACCATACCTGGGTGGCGTATTCCAGGTGGGGACGTACCATTGGTTTATAAAGGTTGAGGAATATGTCTTTATCCACGAAGGTCGGCCCCCGCCCATCGGGGTTTGAAGAAATATATGGGCTGCATGATGCTTCCACGCAGAGCTGAAACCGACCCGCACATGAGTACTGGTAAACCGCTCAGAGGATCTAGGCCTGCCCAGGCAAAGCGGTGCGAGTCGGCCCGTCCATGCTTTTAAACCCTATTGGTTTCATTGGGCGGCAGGGCTTGAGATGTCATTTCATCTCAATGTCGCGTAAAAGTCCCACAAAATTGGAAGCAATGTCTCCAGAATGACCTTTACAGTGTTGACGGGGACGTTGAACCTCCAATCAAACAAACAAAATAATCCATGAAGGTAAATGTTCTAAAAATTATTCCTAGATTTCTGTTCGCAATATTCACATTTTGAGTTATATGTTTCCGAAATTTTAGACCATTGTCAATGGTAACTCCTAAGTCCTTCTCATTTTCTACATTTTTATGACTATTTGGTTTTCTCCTGATCCCATTGTATACTGATGTGGATAACCCTGTCCTAAATGCAAGTGATAGCATTTCTTTCTGTTATATGACATTTCCCATGTATCAACCCAGTTCTCTGACTCTGTAATGTCTTCTTGCAACATATTGACCTTTTCATCCGATTTTGGTGTCGTCGGCGAAAATTTTTATTAAGCCTGAAATTACTCCTGATAAGTCGTTTATAAAAACTAGAAATAGAATGGGTCCGAGCACGCTTCCCTGCGGTATGCCCGAACTAACGTCCTTCCAACCAGATGCAGAACTCTTTTTGACCACACGTTGTTTTCTGTCAGACAGAAAGTCTTTGACAGAAAAAATATTTTTCTAAATCGCGACGGAAGTAAGGACGCGGATAGTGGCCACGTAAAATCGATTTAAGCCCCCCCCCCCCCCCACCCCCAGTGGAATTGTTTTATTTTGGATAGCCTATTGGCCATTTTGTGGGAAAGTAACTGTCCTTTTGGCTTTCCGCTATTGATGCTTCCATTAGGGTCTGTTGCTTCACGTTTGTGTTTCTTTCGCTTTGGTGTCTCTGATGGGAGCTGTTGATTGATTGTATCGATTCCTGATCATTGTCTCGACTTCTATTTTGATCCACTGGAGTAATTCAGCAATTATTCCATATTTTTCTAATTTCATTAATAGTTTCTGATGGGGGACTTTATCGAGTACTTTACATAGGTCAAGATAAATAACATCTACAGGATTGCCAATATCGACTGGCTGTGTAATGTCCTTCGAAAAATCGAGTAACTGGGTTACACATGACTTTCCGCTGATAAATCCGTGTTGTGCTGGTGAGAAGAGATTGTTTTCAGTCATGTGATTAACTATGGCATTCCTAACCAGTCTTTCTATTAATTTTCCTGGAACGGATGTTAGGCTGATTAATTGGTCGATAATTTTCTGCTTTCCTCTTCTCTCTTTTATCCAAAACTTGCTGTTACATTTGCCTCCTTCAACATTTTTGGTAACTTTCAAGCAGTGATTTTTCAGAAATAATCTTTAGTGGTTTTGCTACATTGTTTTAGGATTTTCGGGTGGGTATTGTCGGGTCCCAGGGATTTTGATGCTTTTAATTTATCTATTGCTTTCTGAATTTGAGTTTCAGTTATTGAGATAGTATCTAAAGGCCGATTATAATTCCTTTTGTCAAAATCAGAAATGCTTTCAGTTCCCTCCTTCGTGAATACGCTAGCGAAAATTCGTTTAATATATTTACTGTTTCTTGGTTTGATTCTGATAGTTTCCCCTCATTATTTTCAAGCTTACTGACTGAAGATTTTGTTTTACATTTTGAATGTTCAGATCCCCAGAGGAGTTTGTTCTCATTTATTATCTTTGAGTATTATGCGCAGGGATGCGTGCGTGAGAATAAAAAGAAAAAAATATATAGTGAGAGCTAAAAGAGTGATAGTGAAGAGTGAAAAAAAGATGATAGTGTTTCAGTGTTAGTATGGATGAGATTTAAAGTAGATTAAAAACAATATTCCAAATATTTTGCGAAAAAATATGGCTGAAAATGGATGAATGGCAGTTTACATTACCAGTGACCATTTAATTATCCCACAATCCATAAATTTTGCAATGTGATGAAACATTCCCAGATCGAGAGCATTGCGGCGAAGGTCTAATCAAGAATAGCCCAGCTAGGCACTGTAGAAAGCACCATTCAATGGCATCTCAGACCCTTACTGCAAGAACTGATATTTATAAAGAATCGTACTTTCCCTAACCATTAGAGATTGAAACGCCCTTCCTGATTCGATTATTTCGACAACTGAAGGTGCGGAGGATTGTGTTGCTAAGTAGAAGTAAAACAAAGATCAGGAATTGATACAATTAACTTACTCCATCCATAAAAGACACCAAAGGGAAAGAAATACAAACATTAAGCGACCAGACCATAATGGAAACCTAAACAAAGGAAGGCCATATGGACAGTTACTTTCCCACAAAATGGCCATATGGCCATCCAAAATTAAAAGACACAAGCGACACACACAGCAAGCAACAAACAACAACATAAATAAATCGCCACAGAAGAGCCGCCTTGGAACGGTCAGTGGAAGATTTCCACTGGGGGGCTTAAATCGATTTTACGTGGCCACAATCCTCGCCCTTACTTCCGTCGCGATTTAGACAAATAATTTGTTCAGTCCGCATGAAGGCCTCCTAACTCATCAGTGCAACATCTCCGTGAACACAGAAATCAAAGAACCACAGAGGTGAGACAACGGTGAGGACTCGACAGCAAGAAACCACTGAAATGCTGGAGCAAAAGAAAACCAACAGTTAGACTCCGATGAGCCCGACCAGAGACAGAGCATCAGGCACCAACCAACATTATCTCTTTAATTTTCAATAAGCCTTTACGTTGGAGCCGTCATAGAATCTGAGGCCTGACCCACCGGCGTGCAATTAAAGAGGGAAGCAAAGTTGCCAACCGTGATTGGGTTAACTACCATGCATGCAGTCTGTCGTATAATATCCATGTTGTACCCAATCTTTTTATATCGAAGAATGATTTTACGAAATTGGGTGCTGAAGTCATTGCGGTTATATATTTTTCTGAATTTATATACTAAGTCACCATAAAATTCGGGTTCCGATAGACCTTGTTGCAGAAGAGATTTAAGTCCAATATTGAATTTTGAAATTAAATCAGAATGGCGTCTATAAAATTTTGAAAAGGCTTTGCGTAGTTTATGGTACCGATAACCCTGATTAAGGAGTTTAGCCGTTAATAATTTATTACGGGTGTTGAAGTCAGTTACATGACTACACACTCTAGCAAATCGAATTAATTGCGAAATATAAACGCCATAGGATGGCGCACGAGGAACATCACCATCCAAAAAAGGAAAATTTACAATCTCAAAATCAAAGTCATCGCGTTTATCATAAATTTTGCACGAAACAAATCCATCTACAATAGATAGATGTAAATCCAAAAACGGGACCTCGGTATCAGAAGAATTTGCTTTATTTAACTGAAGTTCTAGGGGGTAAATCTGACTGATCAAACCATCAAAATAGGTATTATCAATATTTAATAAATCGTCTAAATATCTAGAAGTAGAGCTAAAAGCTTCAATAATTTCAGATTGGTTATCAATGGAAAGCGACAAAATGAAGTCTCTTTCATAACAATACAAGAACAGATCAGCCACAAGAGGTGCGCAATTAGTACCCATCGGAATACCCACAATTTGTCTAAATAACTTAGTACCGAATCTAATATAAATATTGTCAAGTAGAAAGGTGAGGGCATCACACACTTTCTGACATGACCAAAGTGTATAATTCTTATGCTCTTTAGAAGTGAAAAATGCATTTCTGACATTACATGCAAGATAGAGAGAATCTTCTCTGTGAAAAGCCCATTCAATTAAATCATTAAGCTTTTCTTTTATAAGATTATGAGGAAGTGTAGTGTAAAGAGTGGAAAAATCGTAAGTAGACAGACTAGAAGCACGAAACTGTCTAGATTTCAATTTATTTAAAACCTCATTCGAATTTTTTATAGACCAAAACAGATTTCTTCCTGATCTTTCAAAGACTTTATCACAATATTTAATTACATGCGTTTTAATAGCAGTAAGACAGGAAGTTAATAATTTAGAAAGTTCAGTGGTAGTGCAAGAACTAGAATTTGCAATAAACCGTGCTTTGTAAGGTTTTTTATGAAGTTTTGGTAACCAGTATAGCGTAGGAAGCTTGTCTTGGCCTTCGTTAACACACACAGCAAACTTGGTGGCTGAAAGACAAATATGTTTATCTACTATAGCTCTCTCTTCAGCCAAAGGCTGAAGTTCATAGGCCTTAGTACCACCAAGCTCCTGCTTAAGCGTGTTAACATAGTGGAGCCGTCACACAACGACGACGTTGTTAGCGGCCTTGTCTGCAGGGGCCAAAACAAACTTCTTATGAAATTCTTGAATACCTAGTTTAAGATGACGTAAAGACGTCTTGGGCTTAGGAGGTAATAAGTTAGTATTTTGAGAATAGAAAGAAATGCGTTTATTCACTAGTCTTAAAATGCTAAGTTTCCAGTCCTTTAGGGCTTTACACTCAACATACTCTCGCTTACACCATCGATTACCGAATTCATTCAAGGAAGCAGCGATTTCATCTCTACATTTACTGAAATCAATTTTAGAAGGAAACCGATATTTCGGTCCTTTAGAAATTATATTCCTTATCCTAGAATCAGGAATAATTTTCAAATTGCCAGTAATTACATGACCAGCAGCAGGATAGCAATACTTTGAGTTTTTACAATCACATGAATCAGGAGTATTAGTATCAATATCAAGATCTGAAACAAGTTTATTGAAATTAAAAATGATAGATCTAACAGGTTTGTTATATTTATAGCAAATTATAGGTGTTTCAGTATTTTGAAAATAAGCAGGAATGGAAGAAAGCACCGATCTCTCACGGAAGATACTGGGCAAATCTATAAAATCCATACCCTTATTAATGAAGGATATTTTGAAGAAATGACGTTTATGATTAATTTCAGAATCAATGTAAGGACGGAGAGTATGCTGAGTATAGCCTCTAGTTAAGTTTGCCTCTTTGGTGTAGCTAGGGACTAACTTCCCATATCACAGGTCCTGGTGTATGAATCTGGTTTCTCAAAAAGTTTTGTTTCTTGTCATTTTTGCATGCACCGCACTCCATATAAAAATACTCTACAGGAGGTGTTTCGAGTATCAGGCAGATTCGGATGTGTGTATGTGGGTCACCACTGCTGGAGAGTTTGGTTCCGGTTATTGCAGGTCAGTCCCGGTTCCCCTTAATAGCGAAAAGGACCCCGTCTGCTGATTCAAGAAGGGCAGTTGTCAGTTACTGGCAAAAATTGTGTACAGGGGTCGGTGGGACTCATCCTCTCTCCATGGGTAGCACTTTTGGGAGGATTGTTGATTCTGTGATGGTGACTCCATTTTCTTTTTTGCTCATAATGTTTTAATGTCAATTCAGCTATGTCCTTGACCTTGACCCTTGGCCTTCTTATCCTCCCACCGTGAGGGACAATTGTAGAAAGTTAAATGCTTCTAGGGTTATACTTTCATTTTCTCAAAGTTTCTGGTGTCGGATCCATTATGACCTTGACATTTGACCCTTCGGCTTGAAAATCAATAGGCTCATCCGCTTTCCGTGTGGAACTCGTTAGAGGGTTTAGTGGTTAAATGATACTAGCTGTTCTCAAGATTTTGTTTTACTGTAACACCATTTAGGCCTTGACATTTAGCCCTTGACCTTGAAAATCATTGAGGTCCATCTCTCCTTTGAGGGCATTTTGGGGTATTTGGTGCTTCTGTGATTCGGGCATTGTCATCTATCCTATTCACGAGGTTCCGGAAGAAAACCCACATATAGAGACCAAGGCACCCACGGACGCAGGGCAGTGATGATGCTACATCCCAAATGTATCGTTGTGGCGAGGGGAAAATAAGCATAAATTACTAAAGCTGTGATCAAATTGTGCAAACGAGGTCAGATGTCCGAATCGGGTATGTCCTAGCGGACATGCGGCGATGTTGGCAGCAATGTGTCGGCGTCGATACGGCGTCGCGCCGTTACACCGACGTAGATACGTTAAATCAACGTTGACGCGTCGTCGTGGCGGTGCTACGTTGTATGGACGTCACATGCCCGGTTGGAGGTCACTTGAAATCGAACTACCGTGGATTTAGTTTGTTGATAAACTAGTTCAAATGTTCCATACATGCGGAATTACAGTACAATAACAATTCACGCGAAGAGAAAACTCTAGATAACCCCACTCCAGCCTCTCAACATGACCTAGTTTGATATAACATCTGTATTAACCGTATCCATTTCCATGAAAATTTAGTTATTTTATTTGTTTCGCAGCGGACACGGGTTGTGGGTGCCCGTTAGAACTGTCCTACTTAGGCTGTTCTAACAAGTACCCGTAGATTGTGTCTTTAAACGGATGATAAAGAAGATAATATATACTCCTGTATACCACAACTGTTCTGTATCTAGAAGGTGGATGTGTGTGTGTGTGGGGGGGGGGGGAGGGTGCGTTTAGGACCCAGGCTTGTGATCAGGCGGAATGGCAACCCACTCCCAATAATTTCAAATATCAACCACTATGTCTGATGAGACAAGGTTTAGTTTCATGTATACATTGAGTATTTCTAACTTGAAAAACATTCTTTCCTACGAAACGACATCTCGGGCCCTGCCGCCCGGTGGGGCCGGTGAGGTTAGTGGGCAAGAACGTGCCGACTCGCACCGCCTACCTAGGCAAAGCGGTGCGAGTCGGCCCGTCCATGCTTGTGGGGCCCTATTGGTTTCGTTGTGCGGCGGGGCTTGAGATGTCATTTCATCTCAATGTCGGGTAAAAGTCCCACAAAATTAGAAGCAACTACTCCAAAATGACTTTACAGCGTTGACGGGGTCGTTAAACCTCAAATCAAACAAACAAAGAAGAGCAGCTAGATGGGTCAAACATGACTACTCTTCATATAGTAGTGTGACCCAGATGCCTAATACCCTGGAATGGTGATCATTGGAACAGAGGCGGGCAGATGCTCGCCTCCTATTGTTCTACAAGATATTATATGGCCTTGTCGAGATTCCGCTCCCTACATACATCCGACATCCAATCAGAACTACTAAAAGCATGCATACTATGCACTATATTCAAATCCCTACTACTGCCAGTTACTATAAATACAGTTTCTTCCCCTTGGCTGTGGTACAATGGAATCACCTTCCTCCTCATGCTGTTGTGTGCTCCGATCTGGATTCTTTCAGATCGACCATATGCACCCTCCATCACCCAATGCCATGAACCGTGAAACATTGTTTTTATCGGCTTTTAATCTCTACTTTACTAACACTGTTTTTACTTTCAATTCTCCTTAAATCTAATACTTTTTCTTATATCACACTTTTCTTTTTCTGGCGCGCGCAGCTGCACAAAATCCTCGCGAGAGGGTGCTGCAGGATATATAGATAGATAAACAAAAACAAAAAAAAACCTTTTAGTCTGTATGCAAGTCTCCAATCACTTATGATTATAATACATACTTTCGCAGAGACTGGTCATGATATTTTTTATGCGGTCATTCTCTCCCTTCCACTGATTCAGGAAGGGAAAATGTCAGTTTCTGGCGAAACAATTTTCACTGTACTTGTTATTAACTGCTTACGTATAAGCTTGCCCAGGGAAAGTGTGAATAGGTAAACCGACCTGCTCAAAAATGACCTAAAGTAGGGTTGACTGGGCCGTTAAACCCCAGTACAAACAAACAAACTTACGAAGGTGCACGATAGCGTGCACCTACCACGTTGACGTGGTTCATCTATGTATGAGGTAGTTCGATCACGAACCGTGGTTAACCATGGTTAACCAGTGGTTAACCAAAGTGTGATCGAACTCAGTCTGGTAGCGGTCTGGTAGCATGGCGGAAGTGTCGTGACGTCACTCTGGTCGAACCAGACTAAAGCGTGGGTCACTCTGGTAGATACGTCACACCATACGTAACAAAGATGGCGGCGAAAGGTGCGAACACTAATGTCGGGAATTGACTGCTTCTATTCAAGAAATAGAGGGTCTGTGTACAAGTCAACCAAACATCTACCAGACGTCGTTCGATCACACCGGTGAAAAAAACATGGAAATCATGGGAAGAACGTGCACAATTTGACTTCCGCTACCATGGTCTGGTAGGTGGTCGAACTCCCTCGTATATAACTGAAATTCAGTGAAGCGTATTTGTCGACAATGTAGTTACTGTGCAAAATATTATTATGACTGTGTAGACATTATGTATGAAGGTTAAATGGTTAGTCCTACTTTAGACTGGAAATAGACGACGATAATTTTAGGCTAGTAGTTATACAATCAAAATGTATTTGTACACATGTATTCATACGAAATAATGTATTCGTATTTGTGTCAGGAAAAAAAAAATATGTGTACTTATATCTGGTTAACCACTTAGGTCTAACACTGCCCAGAACCGCATCATTAAGACAGTTATCCACACTAGTTACGTTTCTCTCCCTGCCTCTCTCTCTCTCTCTCTCTCTCTCTCTCTCTCTCTCTCTCTCTCTCTCTCTCTCTCTCTCTCTCTCTCTCTCTCTTAGTGGTGCACATGAACACAGAAAAGAATGACATCATCTCTGTCGCATACACACGCTACCCAAACACATATACACATGAAAATGTGTGCATTTTTCAGACATGCAAGTCATGGCTACACTACGCCTGCCAATGTTTGGAGGAGAAAGATGCTAATTTCTAGCCCCCGCCCATCGGCGGCTCTTCTGTGGCGATTTATTTATGTTGTTGTTTGTTACTTACTGTGTGTATCACTTGTGTCTTTTGGTTTTGGATGGCCATATGACCATTTTGTGGGAAAGTAACTGTCCTTATGGCCTTCCTTTGTTTAGGTTTCCATTGTGGTCTGGTCGCTTAATGTTTGTATTTCTTTCCCTTTGGTGTCTTTTATGGGTGGAGTAAGTTAATTGTATCAATTCCTGATCTTTGTTTTACTTCTACTTTGAAGAAATAGATTGGGCTACAAGATGCTTCACGCAGAAGCAGAAGGTTTCTTTCATTTAGTCCATGCCCGTCCGTCCACGTTTGCTTCGTCCACACAAGTCTTCTGATTTTAATAGCAAACACACGAAGTGTTTGCTTTACTGTAGAGAGACTGGAACAACATACTTAGGCACCCAAATCTCGCCTGGAATCTCGTTCAATTTCTCGCGATAATCCGCCATCTTTACAGAGTTAATGAGAATTGTATTCCTATCCAAAACTTGCTTCTCAAAACCAAAAGGAGTTAAGACCTATCAAAACAGATACACAGAATGCGTCGAAATAATTTTAAAAAGCTCTTTTCGAAGACCGATGCCGCATCAAACGCTGAAGTTTGGTCGCGGGAAAGTTTCGAAACTACGTCACGCGTTTAAATTAATTGAAACGTACCGCACTGAGCCGCAAAGGTTAGACGGTAAAACCCAGCACCGCGACTGGACCAACGGGTAACCGGAGCATTTGCCGAAGCATTTACCGGAACTTCTCGGTAGAGTGGAAAGCGCTCCTCGTCTGGCCAAGCAATTAAAACTTTTCACAAACTATCACTCAGGGGTATAAAATAAAGCCCTGGCAATTGTATGAGGCACAATGAGCTATCTGGCTACCTGTGGATTTCTACCTTCCCAAGATTTACAAAATGATGATAAGCCCCAAATCTATAGTATAACGCTAGTGCTTAAGGGCACTTTAAAGTGTCCACGCCGCAAACTAACTGAGTCACCAACTCAGTATATGAATAGAGATAGATAGGGTGTAATTGAGTGTGTTTGCTCAAAAGGTAGTGCCTTTATTTCATATTGTTGTCCATATCTGAATGAAAGTTTCTCCATGTCCGTACTAATAATGTCAGTCAGGACGCCCGTCCGCACAAGTTGTCAAATCTTATCACACATTGAATTAATTCATTGCAGACTCCACCTTTTTTTTTTGTGTGTGTGTGGGGGGGGGGGGGGGGGTGTGAGAATAGAACGTGTTTTCATTTCAGTCCTGGAAAACAGGGAGTATAAAATATGTGGACAAAAGTGTTTCCTAAGGCTGTCTGGACTGTAAGAACTTGTTCCACAACATATATTCCTTTTCGGTTTCTAAAGCTTGCAGTGCATGGGCTATTGGGGATTCCGGGTAAAGCAGAAGAAAAACAACAACGGCAGAACTTGCAAAATAATCAACAAAGATAATTTTTCGAGTGCGAGAGTATAAAGGTTTATTATTTTTGCTAGACGGTATACCATTTTTAGGAAAATGTTAAATAATTAATTTATATTAATAATATGGATCCTTTTAGAAAAAAAGACCTTTCAGCTATTTAGGGTAAAGTCCTTTTCGCGAAAAGGACTCCTTTTCGCGAAAAGTAGTCCTTTTCGCTATTAAGGGGAGCCCGGTCCGTTCCGGTTATTAGGTCCGTTCCGGTTATTAAACGCACCCCGAACCAGATGGCTTTTACATCGATTGTTTTCACAACACAGCGCACGTGTGTAAACCTCAGTGAAGCGACTTTTCGCCGAGAGGGATTGTATCCAATAACCTTTGAACTAAACTAGTACTGAATATGGTAAGCTGCCGGCAATATACCAAGCTGCCACGATCACAGTGCTGGATTCAGTTATTGTCAAACATTTAGTACCAAGTTCGGTAACATTCGTCACGGGAGGTTTCGGTCCTGAGTCGGTTCGGACCCCGGGTCTTTTCGGCCCGTGTCGTTCGGCCCTATCATTGATAATGATACACTGTATAATGTTTATTCTTTCTAAATACATATCAAATCATCCTGCACGTAATCCTCGCGAGGGGGTGTTGCAGTACAACTAGATAGATAGATAAATGTGCGATTCGTTCAATTAACAGGTAGAAGAAAGTCTTTTATTTAAAGACTGTCTTTAAATTTAAAGACTGTAAATTTAAAGACATTTTAGTCTGTAAATTTAAAGACTGACACAAATAAAATCATGAAAATGGTGTAACACGAAAAAATCGCATTCTCATATGCAGCCTCAGTATTCATCTCATTAATAAAACGTGCATTGCTAAAGACTGCATGTATTTTATTGTCTTCTAATATCGTTTTAATGATACAAATAATTAAGAAATAAAACAACACAGTTCCTTCCCTTAGACCACAAATGCCATGGAACTCCGCAGTAAGGGAGGAAATATCTGTCAAAGGTCGAACATAAGATGAGTTTCGTACTGACGTCATTTCGTTTTCGGACATTTTACTGTTGTAGTCCGTCTGAAACTTTCATCAATTTTAGTTGTCAGAAAATTTGTCTGTCAAAGCGAGTGGTCCGTATATTGACAAAATGATAGAATCGTTATACACATTCATTCCTGTGCTCATTTTACATATGAATCTCATTACAAAACTGTTTTTCGGTCGGGTATGAAACACCCTTCCCGATCCCGATCCGAAAATCCCCGATCCAAAATTTTCTATTTGCCCTAATTCATTAATAAGAATATATTTTAAACGTTTTTTGTGATTATTTTATTACTTTTAAGTATTTTAATCATTATTTATCTATATTTTGTGTAAATATGTCCAATTTGTGATTTTATCCTAAATTATTCCTCTCTCAGGGGTATGAAAGACCCTGCCGATTTTTCGTAAAAATATTGTATTCTTCTGCCACTGATTCAGAAAATAAACAATAACTAAATGATAAAGTCAACATAACGGAATTGTTAAATATTTTTATGGCTTTTCTGGAATAAAAGAGAACCTAAAACATCTTTCGGAGGTGTTTTTTGCATATTTTTATCCAAAACGATTACCGATCATCATTGCTATTTATAGTTACGAAATTTGAACAGAGTGTGAAAGAAATGACCGGAAACGGACTGAGCCTGAGTTTAACATTGTCTCAAAAATAAAAA
The DNA here is from genome assembly GCA_963580285.1 of Lucinisca nassula. Classification (NCBI taxonomy): domain Eukaryota; kingdom Metazoa; phylum Mollusca; class Bivalvia; order Lucinida; family Lucinidae; genus Lucinisca; species Lucinisca nassula. Next base: position 178,111,093 of record OY757011.1, read on the forward strand.
TAGATAGATATGACATCGTGAAACTTCCATCACTCGCACAATGGACATTATATGTCACACATACGATTTTTGAGACATTTGAAAACTCAAAATCGGTCCGTATCCAGTCATTTATTTCACTTTCGGTTCAATTTTCGTAACTATAAATAGCAATAATGATCGGTAATCGTTTAGGATAAAAATATGCAAAAAAAACATCCGAAAGTCTTTTTAAGTTCTCTTTTATTCTAGAAAAGCCATAAAAGTATTTAACAATTCCGTTATGTTGACTTTATCATTTAGTTATTGTTTATTTTCTGAATAAGAGGCAGAAGAATACAAATTTTTTTTGAAAAATCGGCAGGGTCTTTCATACCCCTGAGAGAGGAATAATTTAGGATAAAACCACAAATTGGACACATTTAAACAAAATATACATAAATAATGATTAAAATACTTAAAAGTAATAAAATAAACACAAAAAGTGTTTAAAATATATTCTTATTAATGAATTAGGGCAAATAGAAAATTTTGGATCGGGGATTTTCGGATCGGGATCGGGATCGGGAAGGGTGTTTCATACCCGACCCTGTTTTTCTGAGAACTCTTCAATTATGGCGGAAGGAATTTAATTAAATAGAGACAACTATATAATTTGCAGTTACACATAATTAAATATTCCATAGACAACGGCCAAATTACTATAAACAGCAAAGTGCGATTTTTCCGTTTTACACCATTTTCATGATTTTATTTATGTCAGTCTTTAAATTTACAGACTAACAAGTCTTTAAATTTACAGACAGTCTTTAAATTTAAAGACAGTCTTTAAATAAAAGACTTTCTTCTACCTGATTAAGGACTATACAAAATGGCTGACAATTTGTATTGAAAATTTGACAAGTGTGAAGATGAAAATTGTTTTAAAAGAAATTATGACTAATATGAATTTTTTGGTTATTAATTCCATGAAAGCATAACATTTTGGCTTTATGTAGCTCTATTGCTACTAACATTCAGTTTTCAAAAGGCAAAAACAATAAGCATGAAAATTGTCAAATTTCAAATGTCACTGCAGAGCTGTCATTTCATCCAATGTTTCTTTTTAACACAAATCAGTCCTTTGTATAACCTCTCCTAACAAAACCTACCAATGGTTTTCAAAAATTCTTTCCCATTACAAAATTGATAAAATTTTCATCTTGCCACCTCCATGCACTTGAAGTTGAAGAAACATGGCTGCTCTTGAGCACATGGTGAAAACATGTAAACAAAAAGAAAGTAGTTCCTTCTATTTACTGTGGTCTGAATTGGTCATAACCTCTTGAGAGTTTGTTTGAACTGAGGTTTATGCCCCATCTGCACTATTGAGGTTATTTTGGCAATGATGCTTCCAATTTTGTGGGAGTTTACCTGACATTTGAGATGAAATGACCTCTCAAGCCCTGCCACCCAATGAAACCAAAATGTTCTATTCATTGGAGGGTTTGACTTACACCACTTTGCCTGTGCAGGCTTTGTTCTTCTAAGTGGTATACCAGTACTCGTACAATGTGTGGTCAGCATCAGCTCTGCGTGGAAGCACCATGCAGCCTGATGTATTACTCCAAGCCCCGATCACCGGGGCCCCAACCTCTGGAGAGTAAAAAAATGTACTGTTTTCATTCTTTACCTATTGTGTACAAAATCGAATCTTCCACTTCACAGGGACTTGTTTCATATAGAAAAAAAATCTACCTTATACCTTCTCAAGGTGGAGAGTAGATTTTTTTTCTCTTTGAAACAAGTGTCTGTCTCAAAGTATAGGGTAGTTTTTTTTCCTCTGAAACAAGTGCCTGTGTTCCTCTTTGTATAATAGCGCAAGTCTATTTTTTAAAAATTAGGAATGCCAGGTTGTGTTTCTCTTCAAAATGTATTTAAAAAATGGCTGAACTTTATGCAAACAGTGTAGGCCCTGATCAGATGCTTCATTATGCTATCCTTCTTTTATGTGATGTGAGTTTCCACCTGTTACTGACTTTATTCCTGTGGATCAGAAACAAATTTTCATGGAGAGTCGAGACTGACTTTCTTACATAAAATTACTTTGCACTGATTAACAGCTTATGTACAAGCCAGCACAGACAAAGTTAACGTCCCCCATCCGAAGGAATTAGGATGTTGCCTCTGGTGCAAGAAACCCCATCCCTGGTTTGATCCCCAAAAGCGGTAATTTTCGTGTCCGATCATGCTCCACTGGCATCATTAGCAGGGATAATGCCACATAGTGCACTGTCCTTCGGATTGGAATGTTAACTGGAAGCCCTCTATGCAAGACCACTCCCCCCACCCCTGTGCAGGTTAAAAAATCCCTACTGTAATTACATGACTGTGTACGCTTTCATCCTGCAACCCTGGAGTGTATGTAATGTACACCTGCAAATCTGCTGCGAGTAATGGTGAAAGATGACAGACCGATCACATTATCAGTAGAAAAATAACAGATTACCATGACACAATGCAACCACCATACATAATAATTAATTTCCTTGTTCAAGAACCGTGGCTAATTTTCAAAGGAAATTTTCCAGAAACAGTTAAAATAAAGAAATATTCCGGTCTGCAAAATATATCGATAAATGCCGTTTTTATCTGTTTTAATGTTGCTTTTCATTTTCATAAAATTTGTCACGTGACAACAAATCTTCAGTTTCTGTTTACACTGCTAAAATACGCGGTTTCCATCTTCATTTCCAATACCCATAGTGTGTGACTTGGCTACCGGTGTGGAATTCGAAAAACTAAAATGATATCCCTATTACCGCAAAACTGATTTCATGATCAATGCCAAAAACACTTACAAATACGAAGAAAACGTTATTGCTTCTGTCTGCTACATGTGGGTTTTTTCGCCATTTATATTCTGCTGGATCCCGGGTGCTTTGATTCGACCCGTTTTATGACAATGACACTTTCTAGTGCCGAAAACCAGTCCGAGAGAAAGCGGATACAACCAAATTACCATTTAATGGAAGGTACATACGCAAAAAAGTAAAACATAAAACCATTCAAAATGCCAAAAAAGGTGGTCGTAAATCATTTTGCTAAAACAGAACTTAAAGAGCTTTATTAAATTGTAATTATCGTATGATATTCTTCAAGTTTTATCCCGTTTTTTTAAAACATGCGCAATAACACAAATCAGCTGAAACAGTGATGAGGTCGTGACAGATTTCTCTATTGTAAACAAACCGAAGTCAATATTTTGAAAGACGTTTAATACACCTGAGGTAAAATGACATGAAGATCAGGTTGATGATTCTGCAAAGCCATTGATTAAGCAATTGCAAGATGTAACTGTCATCATCCGATCTCAACTGACAGGGAAATACTTGGGGTTCGAATTTCACTAAATCCAGGGTAAGAATTTTCGCGAAATCCAAGATGGCGATGAAATTTACCATGTGGTATTCGGTGAAATTTTCACAAAAGTGCTTAAAAATGTAGAAAGTAAGAAAATTATGCCTCGTCTTTGCTACTTGAGAGTACATAACAACTGAAAATGATAATATTTTAAGGGTGAGTGCTCCTGCCTTGTCGGTATCCTTGTTTGAAAATGTAGGGGATTTTGCCTCATTTAGGACAATAAATCTTCGTCTAGTGGTCTTATAGGACCATTATTTGGTCTAAAACTGTAGTTGTTGAATTTGCTTTACATACATGTAATGTATTTGCTTTTTGAACTTAAATTGCAACCCACAGTGCTGGGTAACAATTTGGAAAATCTTAGTTTATTTTGCATTGCAGTCTAGATGTGTGATTACTATATACCTTAAGGACTATACAAAATGGCTGACAACCTGTATTGAAAATTTGACAAGTGTGAAGATGAAAATTGTTTTAAAAAGAAATTACACTACAGGTCGCGCATAAAAGCCAGTTTTCTTTTTCACTCCGAATGCAATTTTCACAGTTCTCCAAACCACTCCGCATATTTTCATCAAAACACTCGGAATGAGGAAACAAACCACTCCCAAACACTCCGCGAAATATCGAGTATACTCGGAGTTTTCTGAACGACTATACAGGTAATGTTTGGTCAATAATGCCCGGGGCTAATATTCCGAATGTCGGTAGAAATACTCCGAGTGGTTCAAGTTTATATTTATTCATATGATATTTGTTGTATATTAATTGTTATTATTATTATTTTACTGACAATTTTTCATTAGGTCGTTTTTCCTTCCCCTATCAAAATTTCACCTTTCTAACGTGCCTCGCCAACTTTCACGCAGCCTAACATGTATCATTTGACCCAATCGTTTTTCATGCCGGTTGGATTTTCAATTTGCACGTGCAACTAATATACCCCAGCACGGAAACGGGACCATTATGGTAAAATGCCTTACTTGAAGTTGTAATAAACAGGCATATAATGAGTATAAGGTACTCCTCGTGATATGTGACCAAATGCAATATATATATTTATATATTTTTTTCTTTTTTTTTGTTTGATGTTCTGTTGAAGAATTCACTTCTTTCGACCAGATCGTTGTTTTAAAGGCTGGCGGAATCCAAATTTCAAGGAGAGGAAGGGAAAAAGGAAAACATCCGAATCAGCATCTACAGCAACCGTAGCCGAGCACGTGTCCGTCAGGTGGACAGGTCCGTGAAATGAAAACCTAGCTTATATAAAGCAGTGGGGCTTACGAGGATTGGGGATATTCATTAGTTCTCTTATTTTTAGACAGAAGCTTACATGTACCGATTTATGGATCTCGTAAGGATCGGCTAATTGTGGCTGTTCTTACGAGCACCAGTAGTTTACATTTGAACTAGATTTGTAAAAACATTACGGAAGCACGCCTATTCAAATATATAGGATAATTTTACCCCCAAATTGAAATTTTTCAGTGTAAAAACGTGATAGTTTTCTTATTTCTGCTCAAAATATGGATTATGGATACACATTGGAACCGCCTGATCGAGGCGGTTCTAACGAGTACCACTGGCTGTGTTATAGAGTAGAATAAAGAAAATAACGTTTACCCCTCTAAACCCCAGTTTTACTGTATAAAAGTGGGGTTAAAGGGGGTCAGAATTATTTAGACATGTTTTCGCGATGATACCGAACTATGTCATCTTAAAAAAAAAAAAAAAAAAAAATTTAGTTCTAGAGATAAGGAAGACGATGAGAGCCTCCCCTGCAAGAGCAATGATATGGTCTCTCACCGCTGTTGGGTCTCACTCGGGCATGTAAAAAAACAACGGCTATCAGGTTCTTATCTGGGTACTCTAGTTTTCGCCCATCTCAGATTAGCATTTTGATAGAAATAAATGAAATAATCTTGAGAGGGCCGCGAAACACTCCCACCCCTTAGCTCACAGTCTTGTTATCGTCAAGACAAGTTATATGAGAAATGACTCTATTTTATCATATTCTATGTGATTTGTTGAGTAATAAATCACAGTTTGGCGGCATTTGTAAAGAAGACTAAACCGCGATTGGTGTATCTACTTTAAAGTAACCGGCAGCTTGAACTGTGATTTTTTTTTTGCAATGGTTCACAAACTGGAGCTGATCTATTTGGATTCTAACACACTCATAAGACAATACCATCAAATTCTCCCAACCTTTCGACTGATTCTTCCTTTTCTTTCTACTAATACTGCGATCGGTCAAATCTTACCATTACTCGCAGATGTACATTACATACACACCAATTTTGCAGGATGAAAGCCAACACAGTAATCATGTAATTACGGTAGGGTCTTCATCCTGCATAGGGCATGACTCTCCCTGCACAGGGGGCCTCCAGATAGCGTCCCGATCCGAAGGACGATGCCCTTTATGACATTCATCCCTGCAAATGATGCCAATGGAGCGTGTTTGGACATCGAAATTTTATCGCCGCTGCCGGGGATCGAACCTGGGACCTCTAGCATCAAATGCAAGTGCACTAACCACCGAGCTATCAAGGCACGTAATATGTTAAAAGGAATCCCGGCAAATTAAGTGATTCAGGGGGATGCGGATTCAATACCTGCCAGGAGTCGGTAGCTTTCTGTCGTGGAAATCGATCATTACAACTTTTCTACAGTCATTCTCTCCATTCCGCTGACGGCCCCCGCCATCGGGGCTTGAAGAAATAGATGGGCTGCAAGGTACTTCCACGCAGAACTGAAACCAACCGCACACTAGTACTGGTTGACTGCTTAGAGGATCTAAGCCTGCCCAGGCAAAGCAGTGCGAGTCGGACCGTCCATGCTTGTAAACCGTATTGGTTTCATTGGCCGACAGGGCTTGAGATGTCATTTCATCTCAATGTCGGGTAAAAGTCCCACAAAATTGGAAGCAACGTCTCCAAAATGACATATAGAGTGTTAACGGGGGCGTAAACATCAAATCAAACAAACAAATCCATTCCGCTGAGTCAAGGGCACTTGCCAGTTTCTGGTGAAAGAATTTGCACACTGCAGCCTATTAGTTAAACGCTTACGTAGCCAATAGGTCTGCACAGGAAGTGTTGACAGCTAAAAGAATGACCTAAAATAGTATTGACTGGACCGTCAAACTCTTATACAAAAAAAAAAAGGAGTGACGTTCTACAACTGCGGCTGTTCGGTCACGCTCTTCTTCGCTGAGATTTATTGCACAATAAAACACTCCATTTCCATTGCCGTTATGGGCGTCATTATTTAACTGATCAGTTTACCTATCAGCACTATTCCTGGGCAGTCTTTTACGGTAACGGTTAACCAGCACAGTGCGTATTCTTTCTCCAGAGAATGACAACTGCCATTCTTGATAACAGCGGAAAGGAGAGAAAGGCCAGAACAAATTTCATGATCAGTCTCCACAACAGAATGTTGCCGACCCCGGCAAGTATCGGACCCACGTTCTCCTGATCCCAAGTCAGACGCGCATCCGAATGAGATACCGAGGCTGGCAATGGGCGTGATGTACTAGAATAAAATGATTATAGAAGAAATTGTGTTTGTTGGTTTTGAACATTCCAGGATGAGCAACGTAGCCATCAAAAATGTATGACCGGAAAGCCATACGGAGTAGTAACCTTCCAATGTGACCTTGACCTGGTGTCAGCAAGATTCATTTATGAACTCTGCACATGAGCTCACTGAGGGGGATAATTGATCAAAGTTTAATGAAAATCCTTTGAGGGGTCTAGGTGATATGGAACGGACACAAAATTCAATGTTTCAAAGTCGTGACCTTCAAATGTGACCTTGACCTTGTGTCGGCATGGTTCATTTATTGGTTCTGCACATAAGCACACTGAGGTAAAAGAATGGGGTAAAAGAGATATGGAACGGACACAAAAATCAAAAGTTTCAAACTCTTGACCTTCAGCTATGACCTTGACCTTGAGTCGGCATGGTTCATTTATGGGTTCGGCACATGAGCTCACTCAAAAGAATATTTGACCAAAGTTTAATGAAAATCGTTCCAAGGGTAAAGGAGATATAAAACGGACAAAAAATACCAAGTTTCAAACTCATGACCTTCAACTGTGACCTTGACCTTGAGTCGGCATGGTTCGTTATGGGTTCTGAACATCAGCTCACTGAGACTAACACTTGAAAAAAGTTTAATGAAAATCTATCAAATGGTAAAGGAGATATGGGGCGGACAAGAAAGTGTTACGGACAGACAGACGGACGGACATTCCTATTATCCCGCCGCGAAGGACGGATAGACGAAAGACATTCCTATAATCCCTGCTCCGCTTCGCGGCGGGGGATTAAAAATTGTTGATTTCACAAATCCTGGTATTGATAGCCGCGCTATTCTAATCGCTGTGAGGTCAGGGTGTTGCGCAAATGGGCTAATTATCTCTAGAATCTGGACTGGAATCCTGTTGTCGGGTTTGAAGACCCAGATCAGACGCCGCATGAAATTGGAAGTAAAGAAATTTAAAATAATAATGATTTGCCACTATTACATACCTTTATCTGTAGTCAGTTAACGGACCCCTTAACATGAAATCTGTCATTGAGGAATAAATTATAATAGCCGGTGTATAGTTGTTACGTTACTCGCCTCATAAAACAGGGATTGTCGGATCAATCCCGGGCCTCTCCAGACTTTCGGATGCGTCTTTTAACCGAGGACCCGGCTCTGTATGACATTAGCTGTTGGTGGGACGAAAAACTAAAACAGACACATATGTAGACCGCATTCTTATACATTTTCCTTGTACATGAGCCAGCGCACGACAAAGACTTTTTTTCTACTACAGAAGTATCGGATCAGCATTTGCATCTAGACAACATGTCCAGTCTTCGCTTGTTGCTCTTTGAATAGCCCATATAGTAGGCTTATTCGAACAGCAAAGGCTCTGATCAGACTGCACGGATGCACAGGCTGGTCTGAGTGTTCAATGGTTACACGTCTTATCGAATTACGTGTTCCCCAGTCTATGCATCCACTTTGGTCAAAGTCTTCACTTGTTGCTTTTTGAATAGCCCAGAGATCAGAATGCTCACAGGAACAGCAAATGCTCTGATCAGACTGCACAGATCAATTCTCAAACGAGCAATTATGTTTCCTGTAAGTGCCTTTTCACACGCAATAACTGTGCGCGTGCTCACTAGTATGACATAGTATGGTTAATCTGCACGTGCTTACATGACGAACTGCGGTAAATCGTGGGAATCATGTGCTCAGTCGGAGACAGCGCATGGAAAAAAGCAATCTGTCACACTGGTTGTTCATGAGAAGCGAGAGATGTTTAACCCTTTTTGTACCAAATGGAATCTTCCAGCTTATATATGGCAGGAGTCCATTTGAAAATTTAGGGGCGTCAGGTTGTGTTTTCTTCAAAATTGATTAGGAAAAGGGCTTAACTTTTTGCAAATAGTGTTGGCCCTGATCAGACGCCGCATTCTTCGGCGTCTGATCTGGGCTTGCATTGTTTGCCAGGGTACCCGCTTAGGGGTTTCCAGTCAGAAATGGGTTAATGGAGAAATAATGAAAACAGCATTACAATAAGATGGTTTAATCGAGGCATTGATGATTTTGGAAAATGGTCCGGGAGCTCAGACATTCGTTCATTAATCCCTTAAATGCCTTAACTCTAAACAATGCAGACTCTAATCAGAGGCCCTTTATTTGGCTTCTGACCGGGATCTACCATTTTTGCCATTTCCAGACCAGATCGATTCTACAGGTAAACCTTTACACACTACTCTGCCCTCACTGATACGAACAACGCGGCTTTAATAAACCGCTACCTGGATTTCATACAAATAAGTGACACTCATTTAGAATTAGTATCGTAAAGCTACTGCACTTCGTAAGTTTTGGTCGACTGTCAATCTACCGAAAACTTTCTATGGTGCTGTGTAATAATAAAAACCTTTTCCGAGATGGTATGCTACTCTTGAATTGGCCCCCGCCCATAGGGGCTTGAAGAAATATATGGGCTGCATGATGCTTTCACGCAGAGCTGAATCCGGCCCGCACACTAGTACTGGTAAACCGCTTAGAGGATCTAAGCCTGTCCAGGAACCGCGGTGCGAGGCGGACCGTCAATGCTAATAAACCCTATTGGTTTCATTTGGCGACAGGGCTTGAGATGTCATTTCATCTCAATGTCGGGTAAAAGTCCCACAAAATTGAAAGCAACGTCTCCAAAATGACCTTTACAGTGTTGACGGGGACGTTAAACAACAAATCAATCAATCAATCAATGCTACTCTTGAAGGAAAGAATTTGCTCCCGAAAGGCAAGTACTTTTTTTTACTTTACGCACATGCGTAATATGTCTGATGAGCCTTTCGCCTATGAATACACTTGAAGTCGCTGGAATAACACACGCACCCACCTTTCATGGATGGTTTTTCCAGGTTGGCGTGCGCACCCATGCAGTCTGATCAATATTCAGCCATCACAAGTGGTCGCAGTTCTACCCATGTCGAAATGATACACTTACCTTTGACAGTTATGTTATTCTGGGTTTTTGTTTTGTTTGTTAGTTTAATTGAGGTTTAACGTCCCCGTCAACACTGTAAAGGTCATTTTGGAGACGTCGCTTCAAATTTTGTGGGACTTTTTGTCTTTTACCCGACAATGAGATGAAATGACATCTCAAGCCCTGTTGCCCAATGAAACCAATAGGGTTTATATGCATGGACGGGCCGGCTCGCACCGCTTTGCATGGGCAGGCTTGGATCCTCAAAGCGGTTTACCAGTAGTCGTGTGCGGGTCGGTTTCAGCTCTGCGTGGAAGCATCCTGCAGCCCATATATTTCTTCAAGCCCCGATGGGCGGGGGCCGTCTCGTCTTTGTAGTAGCACGGGTTTTATGTCGAGCGCTAACTAATGTACGATCTCAGTGTTTTGTTACATGCTGAACATGAGGCCGGCTGCGAATTTATTTTCAGTAAAGGGTATACAATTCCTTTGTCGAGTCTACTGAATAAAATAGGGGTGTGTTGTTGATTTTAATATATCCGTTTTTGAAGAAAAAAAGCATGGACATATTATTTTTGTCATTGTTGTTCGTTGGTCCGTCATAAGTGGCCGCAGTTCTATCCATGTTGAAATGAGCGAAAACATTTACCTTTGACAGTGCATGTTATTCTAGGTCTTTGTTCATGCCGAGCACTAGCTAATGTACGATCTCAATGGTTTGTTTTAAAACATGCTGAACATGAGACCGACGGTCAAAACCAGTCAGCTTCGGCTACGACATTTTATTTTTCAGCTAAAGGGTATACGATTCATTGGGTGGTGTCACTGGTTATTATTTTTTGGGGGTATATTATTTTCGTCACTGGTGTTCGTCCGTCTGTCCTTCCAACTGTCACAAACATTGTGAATGCAACTACTTTTTAGCTCACCGTCACGTAGTGACAAGGTGAGCTTATGGGATCACTTTTCGTCCGTCGTGCGTCCGTAAACAATTTCTTTAAACGACATCTCCTCCTAAACCACTGATCGGATTTTGACCAAACTTCACAGAAATGATCCTTAGGTGGTCCCCTTTCAAAGTTGTTCAAATGGTTCCGGTCCGTTGCACATATAGGTTTTTGGGGCCAAAAATAGATTTTTTTCACCAAAAACTTAAAAAATCTTCTTCTCTGAAACCACAAGGCCCAGGTCTTTGATATTTGGTATGAAGCTTCATCTAGTGGACCCCTACCAAGATTGTTCAAATTATAGTGCTGGGGCAAAAAATGCCCCCGCTCCGGGCCCTTTGGTTTTACATGGGCTTTTATAGGGTAAATCTTTAAAAATCTTCTTCTCTGAAACCGTAAGACCCAGGTCTTTGATATTTGGTCTGAAGCTTCATCTAGTGGACCCCTACCAAGATTGTTCAAATTATAGTGCTGGGGCCAAAAATGCCCCCGCTCCGGGGCCCTTTGGTTTTACATGGGCTTATACAGGGAAAATCTTTAAAAATCTTCTTCTCTGAAACCGTAAGGCCAAGGTCTTTGATATTTGGTCTGAAGCTACATCTAGTGGACCCCTACCAAGATTGTTCAAATTATAGTGCTGGGGCCAAAAATGCCCCCGCCCCGGGCCCCTTTGATTTTACATGGGCTAATATAGGGAAAATCTTTAAAAATCTTCTTCTCTGAAACCGCAAGGCCTAGGTCTTTGATATTTGGTATGAAGCTTCAACTAGTGGACCCCTACCAAGATTGTTCAAATTATAGTGCTGGGGCCAAAAATGCCCCCGCTCCGGGGCCCTTTGGTTTTACATGGGCTTATATAGGGAAAATCTTAAAAAATCTTCTTCTCTGAAACCGCAAGGCCCAGGTCTTTGATATTTGGTATGAAGCTTCATCTAGTGGACCCCTACCAAGATTGTTCAAATTAAAGTGCTGGGGCCAAAAATGCCCCCGCTCCGGGGCCCTTTGGTTTAACATGGGCTTACATAGGGAAAATCTTTTAAAATTTTCTTCTCTGAAACTGCAAGGCCCAGGTCTTTGATATTTGGTCTGAAGCTTCATCTAGTGGACCCCTACCAAGATTGTTCAAATTATAGTGCTGGGGCCAAAAATGTCCCCGCTCAGGGCCCTTTGGTTTTACATAGGCTTATATAGGAAAAATCTTTAAAAATCTTCTTCTCTGAAACCGTAAGGCCCAGGTCTTTGATATTTGGTCTGAAGCTACATCTAGTGGACCCCTACCAAGATTGTTCAAATTATAGTGCTGGGGCCAAAAATGCCCCCGCTCCGGGGCCCTTTGGTTTTACATGGGCTTATATAGGGAAAATCTTAAAAAATCTTCTTCTCTGAAACCGCAAGGCCCAGGTCTTTGATATTTGGTATGAAGCTTCATCTAGTGGACCCCTACCAAGATTGTTCAAATTAAAGTGCTGGGGCCAAAAATGCCCCCGCTCGGGGGCCCTTTGGTTTAACATGGGCTTACATAGGGAAAATCTTTTAAAATTTTCTATTCTGAAATGCAAGGCCCAGGTCTTTGATATTTGGTATGAAGCTTCATCTAGTGGACCCCTACCAAGATTGTTCAAATTATAGTGCTGGGGCCAAAAATGCCCCCGCTCCGGGGCCCTTTGGTTTTACATGGGCTTATATAGGAAACATCTTTAAAAATCTTCTTGTCTGAAACAGTAAGGCCCAGGTCTTTGATATTTGGTCTGAAGCTTCATCTAGTGGACCCCTACCAAGATTGTTCAAATTATAGTGCTGGGGCCAAAAATGCCCCCGCTCAGGGCCCTTTGGTTTTACATAGGCTTATATAGGGAAAATCTTTAAAAATCTTCTTCTCTGAAACCGTAATGCCCAGGTCTTTGATATTTGGTCTGAAGCTACATCTAGTGGACCCCTACCAAGATTGTTCAAATTATAGTGCTGGGGCCAAAAATGCCCCCGCCCCAGGCCCCTCTGATTTTACATGGGCTAATATAGGGAAAATCTTTAAAAATCTTTTTCTCTGAAACCACAAGGCCCAGGTCTTTGATATTTTGTATGAAGCTTCAACTAGTGGACCCCTACCAAGAATGTTCAAATTATAGTGCTTGGGCCAAAAATGCTCCCGCTCCAGGGCCCTTTGGTTTTACATGGTCTTATAAAGGGAAGATCTTTAAAAATCTTCTTCTCTGAAACCCTAAGGCCCAGGTCTTTGATATTTGGTATGAAGCTTCATCTAGTGGACCCCTACCAATATTGTTCAAATTATAGTGCTGGGGCCAAAAATGCCCCCACTCCGGGGCCCTTTGGTTTTACATGGGCTTATACAGGGAAAATCTTTAAAAATCTTCTCTGAAACCGTAAGACCCAGGTCTTTGATATTTGGTCTGAAGCTACATCTAGTGGACCCCTACCAAGATTGTTCAAATTATAGTGCTGGGGCCAAAAATGCCCCCGCCCCGGGCCCCTTTGGTTTAACATGGGCTTACATAGGGAAAATCTTTTAAAATTTTCTTCTCTGAAACCACAAGGCCCAGGTCTTTGATATTTGGTATGAAGCTTTATCTAGTGGACCCCCACCAAGATTGTTCAAATTATAGTGCTGGGGCCAAAAATGCCCCCGCTCCAGGGCCCTTGGGTTTTACATGGGCTTATATATGGAAGATCTTTAAAAATCTTCTTCTCTGAAACCGTAAAGCCCAGGTCTTTGATATTTGGTATGAAGCTTCATCTAGTGGACCCCTACCAAGATTGTTCAAATTATAGTGCTGGGGCCAAAAATGCCCCCACCCTGGGGCCCTTTGGTTTTACATGGGCTTATATAGGGAAAATCTTAAAAAATCTTCTTCTCTGAAACCGCAAGGCCCAGGTCTTTGATATTTGGTATGAAGCTTCATCTAGTGGACCCCTACCAAGATTGTTCAAATTATAGTGCTGGAGCCAAAAATGCCCCCGCTCCGAGGCCCTTTGGTTTTACATGGGCTTACATAGGTAAAAATCTTTTGAAATTTTCTTCTCTGAAACCGCAAGGCCCAGGTCTTTGATATTTGGTATGAAGCTTCACCTAATGGACCCCTACCAAGATTGTTCAAATTATAGCCCTGGGGCCAAAAATGCCCCCCTGCCCCGGGCCCTTTGATTTTACATGGGCTTATATAGGGAAAATCTTTAAAAATCTTCTCTAAAACCGCTAGGCCCAGGTCTTTGATATTTGGTATGAAGCTTCACCTAGTGGACCCCTACAAAGATTGTTCAAATTATAGTGCTGGGGCAAAAAATGCCCCCACTCTGGGGCCCTTTGGTTTTACATGGGCTTATATAGGGAAAATCTTTAAAAATTTTCTTCTCTGAAACCCTAGGCCCATGTCTTTGATATTTGGTATGACTTCACCCCACAAGGCCCAGGTCCCCCCCCCCCCCCCCCCCCCCCCCCCCCATGCCCCGGGGCTTTTTGGTTTTACATGGGCTTATTCAGGGAAAATCTTAAAAAACTTCTTCTCTGAAACCGCAAGTCCCAGGTCTTTGATATTTGGTATGAAGCTTCACCTAGTGGACCCCAACCATGGTTGTTCAAATTATAGCCCTAGGGCCAAAAATGCCCCTGCTCCGGGGCCCTTTGGTTTTACATAGACTTATATATGGAAAATCTTGAAAAATCTTCTTCTCTGAAACCAAAAGGCCCAGGTCTTTGATATTTGGTATGAGGCTTAATCTAGTGGACCCCTACCAAGATTGTTCAAATTATAGTGCTGGGGCCAAAAATTGTCTTCTCTGAAACCGTAAGGCCCATGTCTTTGATATTTGGTATGAAGCTTCACCCCACAAGGCCCAGGCCCTGGGGGCCAAAAATGCCCCATTCCCGGGGCCTTTTGGTTTTACATGGGCTTATATAGGGAAGATCTTTAAAAGTCTTCTTCTCTGAAGTCGTAAGGCCCAGGTCTTTGTTATTTGGTATGAAGCTTCATCTAGTGGACCCCAACCAAGATTGTTCAAATTATAGTGCTGGGGCCAAAAATGCCCCCGCCCCGTGGCCCTTTGGTTTTACTTGAGCTTATATAGGGAAAATCTTTCAAAATCTTCTTCTCTGAAACGGCAAGGCCCAGGTCTTTGATATTTGGTATGAAGCTTCATCTAGTGGACCCCTACCAAGATTGTTCAAATTAAAGTGCTGGGGCCAAAAATGCCCCCGCTCCGAGGCCCTTTGGTTTTACATGGGCTTACATAGGGAAAACCTTTTAAAATTTTCTTCTCTGAAACCGCAAGGCTCAGGTCTTTGATATTTGATATGAAGCTTCATCTAGTGGAACCCTACCAAGATTGTTCAAATTATTGTGCTGGGGCCAAAAATGCCCCCACTCTGGGGCCCTTTGGTTTTACATGGGCTTATATAGGGAAAATCTCTAAAAATTTTCTTCTCTGAAACCTTAATGCCCTTGTCTTTGATATTTGGTATGAAGCTTCACCCCACAAGGCCCAGGTCCCCCCCCCCCCCAGCCCCAGCAGGGCCTTTTGGTTTTACATGGGGTTTTATAGGGAAAATCTTTAAAAATCTTCTTCTCTGAAACCGCAAGGCCCAGGTCTTTGATATTTGGTATGAAGCTTCACCTAGTGGACGCCTACCAAGGTTGTTCAAATTATAGCCGTAGGGCCAAAAATGCCCCCGCTCCGGGGCCCTTTGGTTTTACATAGACTTATTAGCTCACCTGAGCACGAAGTGCTCAAGGTGAGCTATTGTGATCGCCTTTTGTCCGTCGTGCGGTGTGCGTCGTGCGTCGTCAACAATTCACTTAAATGACATCTCCTCCTAAACCAGTGAATGGATTTCAAAATACTTTCATAGAAATGTTCCTTGGGTGACCCTCTACCAAAATTGCTAAAATGGTTCCGCACCGCAGAACAAAATGGCCACCAGAGCTAAAAATAGAAAAACCTTTAAACGACATCTCCTCCTAGCCCTTTGGCCCGATTTCAAAATAATTTCACAGAAATGTTCCTTGGATGACCCTCTACCAAAATTGCTAAAATGGTTCCGCTCTGCTGAACAAAATGGCCGCCAGAGCTAAAAATAGAAAAACCTTTAAACGACATCTCCTCCTAGCCCTTTGGCCCGATTTCAAAATAATTTCACTGAAATGTTCCTGGGATGACCCTCTACCAAAATTGCTGAAATGGTTCCGCTCCGCAGAACAAAATGGCCGCCAGAGCTAAAAATAGAAAAACCTTTAAACGACATCTCCTCCTAGCCCTTTGGCCTGATTTCAAAATAATTTCACAGAAATATTCCTTGGATGACCCTCTACCAAAATTACTTAAATGGTTCCGCTCCGCTGAACAAAATGGCCGCCAGAGCTAAAAATAGAAAAACCTTTAAACGACATCTCCTCCTAGCCCTTTGGCCCGATTTCAAAATAATTTCACAGAAATGTTCCTTGGATGACCCTCTACCGAAATTGCTAAAATGGTTCCACTCCACTGAACAAAATGGCCGCCAGAGCTAAAAATAGAAAAACCTTTAAACGACATCTCCTCCTAGCCTTTTGGCCCGATTTCAAAATAATTTCACAGAAAGTTCCTTTGATGACCCTCTACCGAAATTGCAAAAATGGTTCCTCTCCGCTGAACAAAATGGCCGCCAGAGCTAAAAATAGAAAAACCTTTAAACGATATCTCCTCCTAGCCCTTTGGCCCGATTTCAACATAATTTCACTGAAATGTTTCTTGGATGACCCTCTACCGAAATTGCTAAAATGGTTCCGCTCCGCTGAACAAAATGGCCGCAAGAGCTAAAAATAGAAAAACCTTTAAACGACATCTCCTCCTAGCCTTTTGGTCTGATTTCAAAATAATTTCACAGAACTGTTCCTTGGATGACCCTCTACCAAAATTGCTAAAATGGTTCCACTCTGCTGAAAAAAATGGCCGCCAGAGCTAAAAATAGAAAAACGTTTAAACGACATCTCCTCCTAGCCCTTTGGCCTGATTTCAAAATTATTTCACTGAAATGTTCCTTGGATGACCCTTTACAGAAATTGCTAAAATGGTTCCGCTCCGCTGAACAAAATGGCCGCCAGAGCTAAAAATAGAAAAACCTTTAAACTACATCTCCTCCTAGCCCTTTGGCCCGATTTCAAAATAATTTCACTGAAATGTTTCTTGGATCACCCTCTACCCAAATTGATAAAATGGTTCTGCTCCGCTGAACAAAATGGCCACCAGAGCTAAAAATAGAAATACCTTTAAGCAACATCTCCTCCTAGCCCTTTGGCCCGATTTCATATTATAGCCTGGGCCAATAATGGCTCTCCCAGGGGCCCACTTGATACCCTATGGATCAGGTGAGCGATCCAGGGCCATCATGGCCCTCTTGTTTTATTCATCACGCAAACATGCCTATATAGTTTTGACCCCCTTCAACCCCACTTTTATATAGCGAAGCTGGGGTTTACAGGGGTTAATCTGTACGTTCCCAATATAGATTGTGGGTAACCGTTACAACCGCCTCGTCGAGATTGTGCTAACGAGTACCCACAATCTATGTTTTGAGTAGAAATACGAAAAATTATCAGGATTTTTATCAGAAAAAAATCCATTTTTGGAGGTAAAATTTTGCCGATGTATTTCAATAGGCATGTTTCGTAATGTCTTAGCCTATGGTGACCAAACTGGACTGTAAAACTCGCACGAACTGCAAAGACTCGGGACTTGTAGACCGGAAAAAAACCTGCACGCTTATATTTCAAACGCCTCGGTGAGTCGATAAAGTAAGCCGTGTAGTGAGAAAGATTCTGACTGATCAGTGTTTGTAAATCCGACCCAGTACCTAGCGCCGGCCAAAGCCTGCACGCTCCTTTTGAAACGCCTCGGTGAGGTGATAGAGATAGCTGTGTAGCCAGAAAAGTTGTGACCGATCAGTCTATGAAAACCTCATCAGGTACTCGGATAAGGAACTGAACTGTTTACGCAAATAATAAAAATTATGTATGTTTTGTTTGTTTGATTTGAGGGTTAACGTCCCCGTCAACACTGTATAGGTCATTTTGGAGACGTTGCTTCCAATTTTGTGGGACTCTTACCCGACATTGAGATGAAATGATATCTCAAGCCCTGGCGCCCAATGAAACCATTAGGGTTTATAATCATGGACGGTCCTACTCGCACTGCTTTGCCAGGGCAGGCTTAGATCCTCTAAGCGGTTTGCCAGTACCCGTGTGTGGTCGGATACAGCTCTGGGTGGAAGCATCATGCATCCCATTTATTTTTTTTAGCCCTGATTGGCGGGGGCCAAGAGGTTGTGGTGTATATAGATATCTAGAGCTTTTTCGATTTGGCCATTATAAACAAGCAAGTCCTCGTGTGCGGTCGGTTTCAGCTCCGATGGGCGGGGCGTAATTATGTATGCTAAAGTCATGACTGATCATTCTTGTGAAGGTCACTTTAACCCATCAGACCCAGTGCTTGCACGATCTGCAAAAACTCAAGATTAACCTGCAAATCCTGCCTAACTAGCGTAAATCAGCCTTTCCGTATGCGCAGTTTGATTAGCATTTCCGTTTTGTAGGCATCTGATCATGATCTACACGGTTTAAAAAAAAAAAAAAAACACGCACACACACAAACAGGAGTGATTACAAGTTACGCTATATATATAAATGTCATGATTTTTATTTTAAATAATGGAATCGCCTCGTTTAACACGAAGCTAAGTTCGAGTGAGCGCCAGCCAAATACAATAAGATTCACATGACCGGTAAAGACGTAGATTGGAGCCTGACTAGAGTTGATCAGCCTGCACAACCGCGAGGTCTGATTAGAGACAATCATCGGGCATTCAGATTGGGATAACGCTGGTCGTGTCATAGATACGTTTACATGTATCGCAGCGACGAATAAACACTACAAAAAATGGAATCGCCTCGCTGACTGTAGTTTGAGCCATTAAGTCCTGAACGAGCAGTAAAGACCTCACAGCCTGTGCACCCGCTCAGCCTCATCTGGACCAGCCTGCGCATTCGCGCAGTCTCATCTGCAGCATCTGAGGAATGAAAAGAGGGAAGTGAAAACATGCTAAGTTCTGCACCGAAAGGTCAAGCGGATTTTCTCCGGGTAAGCCGAGTTTCGCCCACCTTTGATTAACGATCAACATCTTGAAAGAGCCATATTACCACACTACACCTACCAAAAAAGATGGGTCAATTTAGGAGTGTTTACGAGATGCAATCTTGCATTTTCTAAACTCTATCTGTCTGTCTGTCCATTGGTCTATCTTGTCTGTCTGTGCCTATCTGTTTGTTTGTCTGTCGGTCGGTCGACCAATGTCCAAGACGGATGTCCGAATTTTGATCGAAAGGCAAAAAAACATGGAAACTTCAAAACATCTAATGTGACATCAAATAGAAACATCAAACAACACGCGACCAAACATCGGAAGACAAAACATCTTGAATGTCACACACACAGACACACACACATACACAAAGACAAAACATCGCAAAAAAACATCTTTTTTTGTATACAGAAAACGGACCGGGAAAACACATGAGCATATAAAAGATAAATTCTTCAACACTGATACACTGCGCCATTCAACCGTGTTTGTTTTAAACCTTTTCCCTTTTCAATAACTTTCGTTATTTTTTTTTTTTTTTTTTTTCTTTTTTTTTCATAATTAATTATCAGTTGTACACACAGGTAATAATTAAATACACTCCGCGTAACTTTCGCATGGATTTCGCGGCAAAGATAGCCTGCGGCAAAGAGGTAAAGCATCCGAAACACTAAGAATATGCTCCACGAATCGCGAACGACGACGGTTTGCGGAGTGTTTGCGAGTAAAACACTCCAAATAATTTTCAGATTCGGAATGTTTTTGAGGGCCAAAAGAATCATGCGAAATGAAGAAATTCGGAATAAAGAGTCTTTCGGCTGTTCTGCGCGACCTGTACTGTATGACTAATATGAATTTTTTTGTCTATCTATCTATCTTCTTATACTGAGTCATATTTGGCCATTACCTCAGTTGGGTGGGTGGCTAAATTTAGAATTTAGCACAAAAAAAATCATCTCTGCATGAGTCCTTAAAACAACATCGGGGCTTGAATTTGTGATTAATTCCATGAAAGCATAACATTTTGCTTTTATGTAACTCTATTTCTACTAACATTTAGTTTTCAAAAGGCAAAAACAATCAGGATGAAAATTGTCAAAATTTCAAACGTCACTGCAAGGCTGACATTTCATCCAATGTTTCTTTTTAGCACAAATCAGTCCTTTGTATGAATCCGGGACATTTCGCCCCCAAACCGTTTCCTCATCTAGTCGTTTCGCCCCCAAGACGTTTCCTCCCTGGTCGATTCGTCCCCCTAGTCGTTTCGCCCATTTTTCACTCTAAGGCTAATTTTCAATATTGAACTTTTATTAGCGGTGAGAAGAGGCAAATATTTAAGTAGCATCATCGCCCTGTCTCGTCAGCCTAAGTATCTTTTCGTTAAGGGACTTCATTCGTACTTGAACAGTATGTCTCTGATGGCGCGTGAAAAAGGGAAAGTGGGAAATATTGGAAAGAAAGAGAAATAGTGGATAGAAAAGAAAGGAAAGATTCCTGCCTGCTTTTTCAAATCATCATTGGAAACCAGACCTCTCCGGCTACAGAAGCTTCGCCCAACCGGCACAGGTTCAAAAATCCCTGACTTTACTTACAGACCGGCCCCTACCTAGCTGTTAAAACGAGAGAATAGACGGTCCCTGCTTGAAGGATACCAAGTCAGGGGCCTCAGAAACAGATGCTGGTAAAGAATTCCAATCGGGTATAGTCTTAGAGAAGAAGCTAACCGCGTTGCCTGATCAGGGTCTGCGCTATTTGCTTACAGTTCAGGAATTACTGGGTCGGACGCCGCAAACCTGATCAGAGTATACATAAATTGCTGACAGAACATTGATGAAAGGAATCAACTTGATCATTGCTTCCACTTCTATTTATTACGTTGCATCGGCGTTGACGCATTGTTGTGTAGACGACATTTGATGCAATACTCAACCATGTAATTACCTAGTGGGCAGTGGGCACACAATGTGTATGCAACGTCATATCAACGCCGATGCAACTTTATTACGTTGCATCGGCGTTGACGCGATGTTGCGTAGACGGTATTTGCGGCAATATTCAACAATGATTTACTGGCCCACTCTGTTAACGAACCAACCTACCAATTTAAAACAAAACTGGTAAAGGTGCTTAAGCGATAATTAAAGACGTTTAACTTTGCAAAGAGCGCATGTTTTCACACCATATCATTCAGGGCATTAATTGCGTGAGTAATGTGTCAAATCAAATAAACAATGTGATTAACAGTATTGATCAAAACAGGTTATACTTATCATAATTCCTAATTAACATTTTCATTCAAAGAACAGGTTCTTCTCTCTCTCTCTCTCTCTCTCTTACATATATGAATCTTATATATATATTATAGGAAAATAGTTTGGGGGCGAAACGACTAGGGTTTGGGGGCGAAACGACTATGGTTAGGGGGGCGAAACGACTAGGGGCCAAAAAAGGGGGCGAAACGACCAAGGGGGAAACGTCTTGGGGGCGAAACGTCTTGTTACCCTTTGTATAACCTCTCCTAACAAAACCTACCAATGATTTTCAAAAATTCTTTCCCATTACAAAATTGACCAACTTTTCATCTTGCCACCTCCATGCACTTGAAGTTAAAGAAACATGGCTGCTCTTGAGCACATGGTGAAAACATGTAAACAAAAAGAAAGTAGTTCCTTCTATTTACCGTGGTCTGAATTGGCCATAACCTCTTGAGAGTTTGTTTGAACTGAGGTTTAATGCCCCATCAGCGCTATTGAGGTTATTTTGACGATGATGCTTCCAATTTTGCGGGAGTTTACCCAACATTTGAGATGAAATGACATCTCAAGCCATGCCACCCAATGAAACCAAAATGTTATATTCATTGGAGGGTTTGACTTACACCACTTTGCCTGTGCAGGCTTTGCTCTTCTAAGTGGTATCAGTACTCGTACAATGTGTGGTTAGCTCTGCGTGGAAGCACCATGCACTGCAGCCTGATGTATAATCCAAGCCCCTATCGCCGGGGCCCCAACCTCTGGAGAGTAAAAAATGTACTGTATTCATTCTTTACCTATTGTATACAAAATCAAATCTTCCACTTCACAGGCACTTGTTTCAAAGAGAAAAAAAAACTACCCTCTACCTTCTCAAGGCAGAGGGTAGGTTTTTTTTCTCTTAAACAAGTGCCTGTCTCAAGGTAGAGGGTAGATTTTTTTTTCCTCTATGAAACAAGTGCCTGTGTTCCACTTTATATAATAGCGCAAGTCCATTTTTTAAAATTTAGGAATGCCAGGTTGTGTTTCTCTTCAAAATGTTTTTAAAAATGGCTGAACTTTATGCAAACAGTGTAGGCCCTGATCAGATGCTGCATTATGCTTTCCTTCTTTTATGTGATGTGAGTTTCCACACTGTCACTGACTTTATCCTGTGGATCAAAAACAAACTTTCATGGAGACTGACTGTGAATTTTTTTCTACTCTCATTCTATCACTTCATCCGATTCAAGAAGGGCAGTTGTCATTTTCTTACACAAAATTACTTTGCACTGATTAACAGCTTATGTACAAGCCAGCTCAGAAAAAGTTAACGTCCCCCATCCGAAGGAATTAGGATGCTGCCTCTGGTGCAAGAACCCCCCATCCCTGGTTTGATCCCCAAAAGCGGTAATTTTCGTGTCCGATCATGCTCCACTGGCATCATTAGCAGGGATGAATGCCACATAGTGCACCGTCCTTCGGGTCGAAATGTTAGCTGGAAGCCCTCTATGCAAGAACCCCGTGCAGTTTAAAAAATCCCTACTGTAATTACATGACTGTGTACGCTTTCATCCTGCAAACCTGGAATGTATTCAATGTACACCTGCAAATCTGCTGCGAGTAATGGTCAAAGATGAAAGACCGATCTCATTATCAGTAGAAAGATAACAGTTCACCATGACACAATGCAACCACCATACATAATAATAAATTTCCTTGTTCAAGAACCGTGGCTAATTTTCAAAGGAACTTTTCCAGAAACAGTTAAAATAAAGAAATATTCCGGTCTGCAAAATATATCGATAAATGCTGTTTTTAGAAGCTTCATGTAGTGGACCTCTACCAAAATTGTTCAAATTAGTGGGGCCACCCCGGAGCCCACTTGTTTTACATAGACTTATATTGGGAAAACCTTTGAAAATCTTCTTGTCTGAAACTAGAAGGCCGAGGTCTTTGATATTTGGTATGAAGGTTTTTCTTGTGGATTGTTCAAATTATAGCCCTGGGGCCAAAAATGGCCTCACCCAGGGGCCCACAGGTTTTCTATATACTTATGTATGGAAACCTTTAAAAATCTTCTTGTCTGAAACTAGAAGTCTCCGGTCTTTGATATTCGGTATGAAGCTTCACCTCTTAGACCACTACCAAGATTATGCAAATTATAGCCCTGGGGCCAATAATGGCTCTCCCCATGGCCCACTTGTTACCCTATGGATAACGTGAGCAACCCAGGGTCATCATGGCCCCCTTGTTTAGCTCACCTGAGCTGAAAGCTCATAGGTGAGCTTATAGTATGGCAAGGCGCTGTTGTCTGTCATCATTTTTGAACATCCACTGGGCCGATTGAAGTCAAATTTCATATTGAACATACATGTGGGGGGGGGGGGGGGGGGGGGGGGGAGAAAGAAAGTTTGTTTGCAAGATGGCAGCCATGCCCATACATGTATATGGTAAAAACCTTCAAAGCTCTTCTCCTCCGGAACCAATGGGATGATTGCCTTTAAACTTGGTATGTAGCATTGGGGACACGGATCCATCATAGTTATTCAAATGATGACCCTTGGATGACCTTGACCTATTTTACGCCACTGTCAAATTTGGTCACATAGTCTTTTGTATGGGAAAAAGTTAAAATTGTGTGTTTTTCTGAAACTATTGCAGCCAGTGATCTGAAAATTGGTAGATGCAGTAAGCTAAATGAGTGGATGGAACTACATTATCAATCAAGGTCAAGGTCATTCTTTGACCTTGGCTCATGGTCATTCAGATATGAAAATTAAAACTTATTTTCCTCAGAAACCACTAAGCCATTTGTAACCAAATTTCATATAAATACCTTTAGGAACTAGGAAATGAAAATTAATTAAAATGAGTTTAGTCACATGACCAAGGTGGCCTCCATGCCCATATAAGTTAAAAACCACTCAAAAAATATTTATCTCCCAAACTAAAGGGCTGATTGCCATGAAACTTGGTATGTAGCAATGGGGACTCAGGTCCCATAGTAGTTTGTTCAAATGATGACCATCAGATGACCGTGAGCTATTTTATGCCAAGGTCGAACTTGGTCGTATAGGCTTTTGTGTGGGAACCTATTGTAGTCTCTGATCTGAAATTGGTAAATGCAGTTAGCAAATGAGTGGATGAAACTACATGTGTATTGAAGGTCAAGGTCATTCCTTGGCCTTAGGCCTTTCAGATATGAAGATTAAAACTCATTTCCCACTGGAACTGTTGGGCCGTTTGTGATCAAATTTTATGTAAAAGCTAAAAATTTATTAATATGAGTTTGGTCACATGACCAATATGGCGACCATGGCCATATAAGGTAAAAACTAAAAACACTTCAGAAATCTTCTCAGGAACCAACAGGTCGATTTTCGTGAAACTTGGTACTGTATGTGGCATTGGGGACTTGGGCCCATTATAGTTTCTTCAGATGATGATCCCTAGATGCCTTAATCTATTCAATGAAACTTATTTGGTCGCATAGACGTTTGTATTGGATAAAGTAAAAAATGTGTATTTTTCTGAAACTATTGCAGCCTGTGATATGCAGTTAGCTAGTTGACTGAATGTAACCATTTGAGTATTAAAGGTGCATTAATGAGCTGTCGGGAAAAAAAGTGCTTCCAAAAAAATATATACATGTACATGTACATCAGGTTTTTTTGGTTTAAATAATACAAATGAATGTGTTTTATGCAATACTGCGAACAATTAGGGTCACAGGTTATGTTTTGTGAGACGGATTTCCTAATTGGGTTTTGAACATCAGTTAGATCTATTTTTAATTTCGCGAAAGACATACAGGGGTCATGTCAGCATCGTTACGCACAATTAGTGTGACAAATCGTAATATAGTGAAAATTCTTTTAAACTTTTTCCAGTGTAAAGTGGATTGAAATTTCGCCATTCTCTCTCTCTCTTAGCATGCCATGGCGTACATGTTGCTCAGTGCGCTCTCTCTCTGAAAGTGCTATGGCCAACTTGTTGCTCAGTGTTTTTCTCTCTCATTAGTGGCTTCATGTTGCGCTAGCGCGCAACAATGGGCAAACGTCGGGCAGACAGCGATACGACATCGCCATGTATCACTGTCGGCCCCACGTCGGCACCGTTCAGGCGATTTTCTCTCTCTCCGCAGCCTTCATGTTGCTCATTGCTCTCTCATCGTGGCCTACATATTGTCAATTGTCCATATTTTTCTTTCTCTCTCTCTCTGAGTGTGCTGCACATGTAGCTTAGTGCATGTTCTGTACTAGAGGAGCCCAGTCAGATCTATTTTTAATTTCGCGGCAAAAATATAGTACTCCTTTAATGACGTCATGCTCTTTCTCTCTCTCTCTCTGAAAGTGCTAAGGTCAACATGCTGCTCAGTGTTTTTCTCTCTCTCATTATGGGCCAACATCGGGCCGACAGTGATACAACATCGCTATGTTGTATCGCTGTTGGCCCGAAGTAGGCACCGTTCAGACGATTTACTGATTCTCCCCCTATCTTTCTTTCTCTCTCTCTCTCTCTTTTATGAAAAATTCTGTACTTTTGCATAAGATTAAAATAACTATTACAGCCTATCTATCCTTTTTTGCACCCCCATCCCCAACTTTATCCCTTTTTATTTTTTAAATCAGTGTATCAACCACCCCATAGCCGGCTCACCCCAAAGAGCCGTCTCTGTATTTTTTTCCTTAGAAATAAGATTCGTTTTGATTAGAGGTGTAACATCCCTGTTAACACTATTTAGGACATTTTGGAGATGTTGCTTCCAATTTGGTGGGACTTTTACCCAACACTGAGGTGAAATGACATCTGATGCGCATGATCATTGTACAGCGTCTGGTCGTGGTCTGTGTCGTCGCATGTGCCGTCTACAACCCTGTAGACCCTGATCAGATACCTTGTAATAATTGTCTGGGCTCTGGTCCAGATCTGCACTGTTTGCACCTTTGTGTTCTGTCTATTGTCATACAGACAGACGGATGCATGACGCCAGGCTGATCGCTATATCCCCCGGACATGTTCAGACTAGGGATAAAAAAAAACCACCGTCGGGGATAAGTCCCTGATCAGACGCCGCATTATCATTGTGCAGCGTCTTGTCCGGGTCTGCGCCGACCCATATGTTGTCTACAAACCTGTAGCCCCTCATCAGAAGAAGCCGTTTAATAATTGTACAGGGTCTGATTCGAACATGCATTGCTTGCAT
Source organism: Lucinisca nassula (assembly GCA_963580285.1). NCBI lineage: Eukaryota > Metazoa > Mollusca > Bivalvia > Lucinida > Lucinidae > Lucinisca > Lucinisca nassula. The sequence continues at coordinate 178,137,498 of OY757011.1, forward strand.
CTGTCTGTTGTGTCTCCGGACGGACTGACATGTGAATGGACGCCAGACTCATAATTTTGATTACGGACGGATGGACGGACGCCATGCTGATTGTTATATCCCCGAACCTATTTGGTTAGGGGATAAAAAAACGCACCATCGGCGGTCAGACCATGATCTTTGTACAGCGGCTGGTCTGGGTCTGTGCCGTTGCATATGCCGTCTACAAACCTGTGGACCCTATCCAGATGCCCTATAATAATTGTTTGGCGTCTGATTCAAATCTGCAGTGTTTGTACCTTTTTGTTCTGTCTATTGTTATACAGACAGTTGGGTGGATGACGCCAGGCTGATCGCTATATCCTCCGAACATGTTCTGACTAGGGGTAAAAAAACAACACCGTCGGCGATAAGTCCCTGATCAGACACCCCATTATTGTTGTGCAGCGTCTTGTCCGGGTATTCGCCAAGCCATATGTTGTCTACAAACCTGTAGACCCTCAACAGACGCCGTTTAAATTGTACAGGGTCTGATTCGAACATGCATTGCTTGCATCTGTCTGTTGTGTCTACAGACGGACGGACATGTGAACGGACGACATACTCATAATTTTGTTTGCGGACGGATGGACGGACGCCAGGCTGATTGTTATGTCCCCAAACATATTTGGTCCGGGGATAATAAATAAAACGCACCGTCGGCGGTCAGACCATGATCAGACGTCGCATGTTCATTGTACAGCGTCTTGTCTGAGTCTGTGCCGTCCCGTATGCTGTCTACAAACCTGTAGACCCTTTCCAGATGCCGTATAATAATTGTATGGCGTCTGATTTAAATCTGCACCGTTTGCACCTTTGTGTTCTGTCTATTGTTATACAGACGGTTGGTGGATGACTCCACGCTGATCGCTATATCCCCCGAACCAGTTCAGACTAGGGTTAAAAAACATCACCGTCGGCGATAAGACCCTGATCAGACACCTCGTCGTTGCGCAGCATCTTGTCAGGGTCTGTGCCGTCTCAGATACCGTCTACAAACCTGTAGACCATCATCAGAAGCTGTTTGATCCGGATCTGCACTGTTTGCATGCGTCTACGGACGGACATTTGAACGGACACTTCTCATAATTTTGTGTCTACGAACGGGTGAATGAACGGACGCCAGGCTCCGAACATGTTAAGACTAGGGATAAAAAACACCACAGTTGGCGATAAGACCCTGATCAGACACCGCATTACCATTGCGCAGCATCTTACCCAGGTCTACGCCGTCCCAGATGCCTTCTACAAACCTGTAGACCCTCATCAGATGCTGTTTAAAAATAGTATGGCGTCTGATCCGGATCTTCATTGTTTGCATCTGTCTGTTGTTTCTACGGACGGACGGACATTTGGACGGTGGCTATATCCTCCAAACCTTTTCGGTCGCGGAAAATAAAATAAAATGAACCGTCGGCGGTTGGAGCTGGATCAGACGTCGCATAATAATTGTGGAGGGTCTGATCCGGATGCTGTAGCATTAAAAGGTCCAAAAACCTGTAGACCCTGATCAGGTGCCGCTTACAATAATTGCGTCTGTCTGTCTGTTAAAGTGTCGGCGGTTAGACCCTGATCAGACGTCGCATAATTTTTGTAGAAATTAATATTCATTAAAGGGGCTGAAAATATTGACCAATGAAAGGCTGTCTACCCATCTGTGGGTTTTATTGCCCTTCCGATGACCACCTGGGTACACTTTTGGGTACTGTTACATAATTTATTGCGGCTCAAAGCTCAGCACGCTCTGGGTAGCATCCGCTGTATAAACATTCCTAGGGTATCATAATCCGCAATTAACTAATTATCTTGGGCCATAAATCCCTTGAAGCGAACTGATAATACAGCGCTAATTGTGTTTACATAAATCATGCGCGGAATATTGCGTCATTCAGTAACTAAGTCCAGTAATTTTCCATTACGTCAGGCAAAGTCATTGTGATTCATTAGAAGAAACCCCTGGTGTGTTTGGTTCCATATTACACAAACATTTTGTATAGAAACATATTTGTTTTTTTTTTTTTTTTGCAAATATTGTTGGCAAAATACCAACCTTAACATTTATAAACATCCGGCGTTTTTATATTGAGGGAAAAGGTAACAATAACACGATTGATTTTGAGACACGGGAAAACCACTATTTGTTCAAATGGCGACACACGGGAATATATGTATCTGTAAGTTAATCGATAAAGTCAGGGAAAATACGGGTCTGAGTGTTAATGGATAGACTCGGGGAAGTGGTAAAGGGTTAACCTAGTTATTAAAGTCAATTGGGTGTTTAAGATATATTTATGGTGGGGGCACATTGTTTCCCTCTAAAAACATTTCTAGTTCATAGGAATGTTGCTTAGGTGACCCTTTATCAAAATAGCTAAAATTGTTCTGCTCAGATGAACGAGATTACTGCCAGAGCTAAACATAGATGTTTAAACAACAACCTTACCTTACCTAAAGTCTTGGGCCAATTTCAGTCAGACTTCATGAAATGTTGCTTAGGTGACTCTCTACCAAAATAGCTAAATTAGTTCCACTCCAATAAAAATCAAAGTACTGAAAGTACTGAGGAAAGTTGATTTATGAGGTATATTCACCATGATAAAATGGTAGTGGTAGATTAAACAGTTCTCTAAGTATCTTTTTGACAAGGTTGAAAAAGGATTTTAACCAGGTTCGACTAAGAAAAAATTCCTTTTGCTTGTTATTGTCCTCGTGACAATCACTGACCATCTGAATGGCGCCGACCCTGAACAAAATCCAGGTATTGGTTATTGATAGCACCCCTAAGATGTCAGAGCGGAACGTCAGAAGAAAATTCTGCACTGTGCTTGTTTGTTTATTTGTATGTTTGTTTGCTTGTTTTGAGGTTTAATATCCCCGCCAACACTGACTAGGTCATTTAGAGACGTTGCTTTCAATTTTGTGAGACTTTTACCCAACACTAAAATAAAATGACATAATTATCAAGCCTGTCGCACAGTGAAACCAAATAGGCTTGTGGCATGGACGGTCCGATTCGCACCACTTTGCCTGGGCAGGCTTAGATCCTCTAAGCGGTTTACCAGTACTCATGTGCGGTCGATTTCAGCTCGGCGTGGAAGTATCTTGCAGTCCGTCTATTTCTTCAAGCCCTGATGAGCGGGGGCGGTAGGACTGCTCGTGCATTTAGCCATTGGCCAACAGAACCTTCATAATCAGACGCCACATAATGCAGTGTCCGATCAGATCTAATGTACCTGCTTAAACGAACAGTCCGATTCTCAGTTCATGACTATTCTCCAAACTTACATTCAGAGACGATCGATCCACCAGTTCTCTCAGCACTTTGATTAATTGAGTATTTACGCAAATACACTGTTTATCTGGAGCACTGGACGGGAGTGAACTTTAAAACCTATTGCTTTCTTTTGGCGAGTCAAGGGTCTCCAAAAATGAAGTGTTCATTGCTTTCGGAGACGTTACAGCAGAAGAGCCCTTTAATTTCTACATTTTAAACAGTGGAGACGCTTCGACTTAGATACGTCTTCCCAAGTGTCTATATAACAAGTGCATATGCACCCCAAAATGCAAAGCTTCCTTTTATAACACTGAAGGGTCTGATTCGAGGTCACAGAATGAGGTGTCTGATCAGTGGCTTCTGAATTTGCTAAACCAATATATGACAATGGAATCTTCCAACAAATAAGTTCGGAACAGGATTGTCAGATTTGTTTTCTTAAAGGTAGGTTTTGCAAGAATACGGTATATGTTTTTTTAGTAATCAATGCAGACTCAGATCAGACGCCAAGTTGTGCTGCGTCTGATCTGGGCCTACAATACTTACATGCCATAAAAAGTGACGCTAGTTATATATGGGCTAATGTCCAGTTCGGAAACAGAGGGATGAAAGGGGCGGAACACCTGTGGAATCAAGTCCGCCTTGATATAAAAGGATACACCGAGTATCAAAGCTGGAAAAAACCAGTTCGGCAACTGAGGGGTGAAAGGGAAGGAACACCTGTGGAATCAAGTCCGCCTTCAGCGCAGATGTTAAGAAATCAATGCGCTGGAAAAGGAAATGAGGCAAGTGCTTAATTTGGACTATTTTATGCAGCGAACGAACAGCGGAAGTGAAGTAACGCGGCCCAGTACCGGAAGTAGAAATGCAATGACATATAAAGTTGATACAATATCAACTTTCAAAAATGGCCACCAGAGCTAAAAATTAAAAAAAAAAAATCTTTAAATGACAACATCTGCTAAACCATTGGGCTAATTTTCATTCAATTTTCATAGTAGTGTAAATGGCCCTCTGCCAAAATAGCTAAAACAGTTCAGCTGTGATGAGTAAAATGGCTGCCAGAGCTAAAGATAGAAAATGCCAACAATTTGCTTTATATGCAAACTCCTCCTCAACCCTTGGGCTGATTTCAGTCAATCTTCATAGGAATATTGCATAGTTGACCCACTACCAAAATAGTTAAAATGGTTCTGCTCAGATTCAGAACAAGATGGCTTCCAGAGCTAAAAATAGAAAAATCTTTAAACAGTAACTCTTCCTATACCCTTGGGCCAATTTCATTCACACTTCACTGTTGCTTAGGTGAGACCCTCTACCAAATCAGCTAAAATAGTTCAGCTTGGAAGAATAAAATTATAACCAGTTTTGTTTGTTTGATTTGAGGTTTAACGTCCCCGTCAACACTGTAAAGGTCATTTTGGAGACGTTGCTTCCAATTTTGTGGGACTTTTACCCGACATTGAGATGAAATGACATCTCAATGCCTGTCGCCCAATGAAACCAATAGGGTTTATTAGCATGGACGGTCCGCCTCGCACCGCGGTTCCTGGACAGGCTTAGATCCTCTAAGCTGTTAACCAGTATTATAACCAGAGCTTGAAGAAATATATGGGCTGCACATGCTTCCACGCAGAGCTGAATCCGGCCCGCACACTAGTACTGGTAAACCGCTTAGAGGATCTAAGCCTGTCCAGGAACCGCAGTGCGAGGCGGACCGTCCATGCTAATAAACCCTATTGGTTTCATTGGGCGACAGGGCTTGAGATGTCATTTCATCTTAATGTCGGGTAAAATTCGCACAAAATTGGAAGCAACGTCTCCAAAATGACCTTTACAGTGTTGACGGGGACGTTAAACCTCAAATCAAACAAACAAACAAAATAACCAGAGCTAAGAAATAGAAAATCTTCAATTTGTTTTAAATTCCAACTCCTCCTTAAACCTTGTGCCAATTTCAATCAAACTTCACAGAAATGATGCTTAAGTAACCCTCTACCGGAATCGCTAAAATACTTTGGCTAAGATGAAAAAATGGCTACCACAGCTAAAAATAAAAAAAAAGTCAACAATTTGATTGAAATGCCAACTCCTTCTGAACCCTTGGTCCAATTTGATTCAGTTTCTTAGGTGACCCACTACTGAATTAGCTGAAATTGTTCAGCTCTGATGAACCTGGCCGCCAGAACCTTTAGAAGCTGTGTGACATCTTTGAAATCAGGTGAGCAATTTAGGGAAATCTGGGCCTGCTTGTTTTCTAAACATCGCTTATGATTTTCTGGTCCACGGTTGAGCTATCCAGGGCCCTCTTGTTCTATATAGTCTTTACATTTTTAGGATCCGTCTTTAGATAACCATATCCAAAACCATGTAAGTTTTCCTGTTGTGTTTGTAGGCAGAAGAAGTAAACCCAAAGGCTTATCCTCTAGCAGATGCCACTTTAACACAGAAAATATTAGATTTGGTGCAGCAGGCCTCATCATACAAACAGCTGAAGAAAGGAGCAAATGAAGGTAAGAGTTGTTTGAATTTCACAAATGCTTATACTCTTTAGCCAGATCTCCACTACAAACAAAGAATCATGAGTAGTTCTAACCCTTATCTTGCTGAATATTCATTTAAGCCACACCCATTTCTGTCTATCAACCAATCAAATTACTTGATGTTGTTTATTGCTACAAATTCATAAACTGAATGCCAAACAGTGTAGATCCTGATCAGATGGCTTCTTCAGAAGCCATCTGATCTGGATCTATACTGTTTGCAAAGATAGGGGTTGTCGTGAACAGCAAGATAAGACACCGTCGTGATATGACTGAAAAATTGATGAAAGCGACGTTAAACCCGAATTCACACACACCTCCTGACCAAAGACAGAGGAGTTGGTCAAAGGAGCTATAAAGAGTGGATGGGATACCTGAATTGGTAGTGAGATGAAAATAAAAGAGATTGCCTAACATTACTGAAGCCAACGGTTTGCCTTCCTTGTGACTGTTAAATATGCAATGACTTGGTGCATATGACGATTTTTCTATGATTAAAATGATGACATAGCTACAAGTGAAGACATAAGACTTTGTACAGTTGACTTTTTGAGTTATCTCCCTTGGAAGTTTGTCGGTATGTATGTATGGGCAAATCGTGTCCGGTCAATAACTTTCTTATTTTTAGATGTATTTTGAAATTACTTGGCAGAAATGTTAACCACCATGAGACGATGAGTTGCACGCATGACCCAGGTCAGTACCTCAATGGTCAAGGTCTTACTTAGAGGTCAAAGGTAAAAAAGGGGCCTTTTTTCATGTTTGGTCAATAACTTTCTTATTTTTTGATAGAATTTGAAATTACTTGTCATAAATGTTAACCACCATGAGACGATGTGTCGCGCACATGATTCAGGTGGTACCTCAAAGGTCAAGGTCATACATAGAGGTCAAAGCTAAAAAAATAGACGGGCCTCCGTGGCCTAGTGGATAAGAGTGCTGACGCTTAAACATTAGGTCTCTCACTGCTGTGGGTTCGAGCCTCGCTTGGGTCACATGTGAGACGCCAAGTTCTGCAACGAAAGGTCAGGTGGTTTTTCTCCGGGTACTCCGGTTTTCGCACACCTGTGATTAACGACTGGCTCGATATGAGTGAAATAATCTTGAAAGGGTTGTAAAACCAAACCCCCCCCCCCCCCCCCCCCAAAAAAAAAAAAAAAAACAACCCAAGGTCAATAAATGGCCTTTTTTCATGGTTGGTCAATAACTTCCTTATTATACCCCCGGCATACGAAGTATGCCATGGGGGTATATAGTTTTTGTCTTTTCCGTCTGTCTGTCTGTCTGTCCGTAAACAATTATTTTGTGTCAAAGATATCTCAGGAACTGCTTCACATAGAAACTTGAAATTTTGCACACATGATCAGTATGACTACTTGTATTGTGGGAAAGAAAATAAGGGCCAAGGGGTCAGGCCTTTTAGAGTTATTTCCCTTTGTAGTTCTTGTTTCAGCTGAGGCGATGGCCCTGGCCGGGGGTATACGTGCCCCACTGGGCACTTTGTCTAGTTTTTATATGGATTTTGTAATTACTTGGCAGAAATGTTAACCACCATGAGACGATGTGAAGTGCGCATGACCCAGTTTGATACCTCAAAGGTCAAGGTCATACTTAGAGGTCAAAGGTAAAAAGGGGGCTTTTTTTTCGTGTTCTGTCAATAACTTTCTTATTTTTAGATGGATTTTGAAATTACTTGGCAGAAATGTTAACCACAATGAGAGGATGTATTGCGTGCATGACCCAGGTTGGTACCTCAAGGGTCAAGGTACATGTAATACTTAGAGGTCAAAGGTAAAAGAGGGGGGCTTTTTTTCGTGTTCGGTCAATACTTTCTTATTTGTAGATGGATTTTGAAATTACTTCCAGAAATGTTAACCACAAAGAGACCATGTGTCTCTTGCATGACTCATGTTGGTACTACCTCAAAGATCAAGGCCATACTTAGAGGTCAAAGGTAAAAAAAGGCCTTTTTTCCGTGTTCAGTCTTTGTTTTGAAATTTTTTGGTTGAATGAGGTTTAACGTCCCTATCAACACTGTATAGGTCATTTTTGGAGACGTTTCCAATTTTGTGGGACTTTTACCAACATTGAGATGAAATGACATCTCAAGCCAGTAGGGTTTATAAGCATGGACGGTCTAACTTGCACTCTTTGCCTGGGCATGCTTAGATCCTCTAAGCGGTTGACCAGTACTCGGTTTCAGCTCTGCGTGGAAGCATCATGCAGCCCATCTATTTCTTCAAGCCCCGATGGGCGGGGGCCGACTAACCTCGTGTTCAGTCATTAACTTCTTATTCCTGGATCGATTTTCAAATTACTTGGCAGAAATGTTAACCATCATGAGACGATGTGATGTGCGCCAGACCCAGGTCGTTACCTCCAAGGTCAAGGTCATACTAAGAGGTCAAAGGTGAAAAAAAAGAGTTTCTTGTGTCCAGTTAATAACTTTTTATGCCTCCGCCATTCGAAGAATGGTCGAAAGGGCATATAGCATTGCCCCCATCCGTCCGTGTGTCCGGATCTTAAACACAGTCAATAACTTCCTTATTTCTGGATGGATTTTAAAATTACTCTGCAGAAATGTTAACCATCTTAAGACGACATGTCACATGCAAAACCCAGGTCCGTACCTCCAAGGTCAAGGTCATACTTAGAGGTCAAAGGTCAAAAAAAGGGTCCGAAACTTAAACGCAGTCAATAACTTTCTTATTTCTGGATGGACTTTGAAATTGCTTTGTAGAAATGTTAACCATCATGAGATGATGTGTCATGTGCACAACCCAGGTCCGTACCTCCAAAGTCAAGGTCATACTTAGATTGAAATTACTTTGAAGAAATGTTAACCATCATGAGACGATGTGTCACGTGCAAACCCAGATCCATACCTCCAGGGTCAAGGTCATACTTAGAGGTCAAAAAAAGGGTCAGAAACTTAAACACAGTCAATAACTTATTTTTTATTTCTGAATGGATTTTAAAATTACTTTGAAGAAATATTAACCATCATGAGACGATGTGTCACATGCAAACCCAGATCCGTACCTCCAAGGTCAAGGTTATGCTTAGAGGTCAAAGGTAAAAAAAAATGGTCCGAAACTTAAACGCAGTCAATAACTTTCTTATCTCTGGATGGATTTTGAAATTATTTGGCAGAAATGTTGGCCATCATGAGACAATCTGCCTCACACAAAACCAAGGTCCTTACCTACAAGGTCATGGTCATACTTAGAGGTCAAACGTGAAAAAAGGGTCCAAAACTTAAACACGGTCAATAACTTTCTATGGATGAATACGAACATAGACATATTTTCATGCGGGGGCATCCGTGTCCTATGGACACATTTCTAGTTTTATTTCTGGATGGACTTTTTAAAGTAACCTTGCAGAAATGTTCACCTTCATTAGATGATGAGTCGTGTGCAAGACCAAGGTCCATACCTCCAATATCAAGGTCATACCTAGAGGTCAAAGGTCAAAAAGGGGCCTTTTTGTGTATAGTGAATAGCTTTCTTATTCTTAGATGGATTATGAAATTACTTGGCAGAAATGTTAACCATCATGAGACAATGTGTTGTACCTCAGCGGTCAATGCCATACTTAGAGGTCAAAGGTAAAAAAGGGCTCTTTTGTGTATGGTCAATAACTTTCTTTTTTTCTATGAACTTTTTAAAGTTACTTTGCAGTAATGAACATCTTCATTAGATGCTGTGTTGCACACAAGACCCAGGTCAATACTTCCAATGTCAAGGTCATACTAAGAGGTCAAAAAAAGGGGGAGACATCTGTGTTTTTGTAGAAAAACAAATTCTAGTTTGATGCAGTTTTCGCCATTTTATTCCTTGAATCAATGTCTGTTTTAGTTTAATGGATTTAGAAGCCTTCGTGGTGCAGTGGTTACGCTACTCGCCTTGTAAACCAGGGTTCGCAGGATGGATCCTGGGCTTCTCCAGACTTTTGGATGAGTCTTTAAACCAAGGTCCCGTCTCCGTATGACCTTAGCTGTTGGTGGGAAGTAAAACTCACACTCACTCAGTTTAATTGATTTCCATACTTTGTATATGACCTTTAATGATACTTTGTAAAACTTGTACCTCGGGATGGCAACTTAAATGCAAGTACATTATATCCATATTTTTCCTTGATCTGCATTTCATGGTTCAATGATTTTGTTAAATATTGGGTGACCTACATTTCATGGTTCACTGACTTTGCAAAATATTTTAACCCTAATGGACAAGTTAATTTCTCAAGAACTACAAGAGCTTCATTAATTAATGATACTTTGTACAACTTTGTATCTGGAGATGGCAACTTAAATGCAAGCATCTGTATTTGACCTTGACCTACATTTCATGGTTCACTGACATCGTAAAATATTGCGACCACCCTAGAGTCCACCCTAGTGGTCAGGTTAATTTCTGAAGAACTATAAGAGCTTCATTAATGAAACTTTGTACAAACTTGTATCTGGAGTTGGCAAGTTAAATGCAAGCATCCATATTTGGTTTGACCTGCATGTTATGGTTCACTGACTTTGTAAAATATTGCGACCACCCCAGCGTTCACCCAGAACTATAAGAGCTTCATTAATGATACTTTGTACAAACTTGTATCTAGGGATGTCAGTTTTAATGAAAGCATTCATATTTGACCTTGGCCTACATTTTATGGTTCACTGACTTTATGAAATATTGCAACCAGTTGAACCACCCTAGCGTTTATGATGATGGCCAAGTTCATTTCAAAAGACCTATAAGAGCTTTGTTAATGATGCTTTTAGTACATGTACATACTTGTATCTAGAGATGACAACTATAATGCAAGCATTCATATTTGATCTTGACCTAAATTTCATGGTTCACTGACTTTGTGAACTATTGTATAAACCCTAGTGTTCAACCTAATTTTTAAATTCATTTCTCAAGAATTATTAGAGCTTCATTTGTGATACTTGGTACAAGCTTTCAAGTAGGAATGACAACTTTGATGCAAGCATTAATGTTTTTCCTTTTCCTAGATGTCATGGTTCATTGACTTTGCACCCCACAGGCGTGATGCAGCCTTCGGCGGAATTCTTGTATGGGAAAAAGTGGACACTGTGAAATTTGTTTAACTCTTATCATGCTGTTCACGACAACCCCTATCTTTGGAAACAGTGTAGATCCAGAGCAGATGGCTTCTGAAGAAGCCATCTGATCAGGATCTACACTGTTTGGCATTTAAGTTATGAATTTGTAGCAATAAATTGCATCAAGTAATTTGATTGGTTGATAGACAGAAATGGTTGTGACTCAAATGAATATTCAGCAAGATAAGGGTTAAGCAATCACTAAATGAGTAAATGAAGCTCCATGAACATCGAAGGTCACGGTATTCATTAAGAACTGCTCGGAAAATTGAAGTCGAATTTCATATGAAGCTTTCATTGGATGAAAGAAAGGAATTTTGTTCAACTGGTCCAGGTCACAGAAATCTTTTTCTCTGGAACCAGTGAGCCACTTTCATTGAATGTAGCATTAGGGATTCTGGCCCATTTTAACTTAGATGAGTTTGTATTGACCTTGACCAGTTTCACACCAAAGTCAAATTTGGTCACTTGTGCTTTTGCATGAGAAAAAGTTGAAATCAATACTTTTTCGAAAACTGCCATTGCTTGTGAACTTAGATGGTACAGTAGAACTTCGATGGCTCGAACACCGATGGCTCGTTTACCATGGATGAGTCGAACACATTCTATAGCCCCTAGCGAAATCCTCTACATAAGAAAAGTGGGTGATAATTAAGGAAAATTTAGTCTTTTATCTTGCAAATGTATGCTGTGTGTACTCATTAGAATCGCCTCGATGAGGCGATTCTAATGAGTACACACAGCATACATATTCATTATAGAACACCGAAAAGATGTCTAAAAGTATCTCGTTATGCCTCCTGGCAGTAACCCTGAGTGGCTCGAACTACCCCTGTCTAGAACAGATTTTCGAGGTCCCAAAGGTGTTCGAGCCATTGAAGTTTGACTGTATATGCACCATCCTAACTAGTTTATGAAGCTGCCTGAGTACCAAACATCAACATTAATCATTGACCTTGGTCCAGGGACATTCAGATATCAAAATAACTTCTGAAAAAAAATGCAGCTGGGCATATTTTGGCCAACTTTACATATTTGATATTTGGTATGAAGCTTCATCTAGCGGACCTTAATTACAATGTATAGCCATGGGGCCAAAATTGACCCCGGCCAGGGGTTCAACTGGTTAAATTGATGTGCAGCTATATTGACAACCTTGAATCGATGACTACCCCTCCTTATCCAGTGGATAGATTTTGAAATAACTTCACATAAATGTTCCTTGATTGATGCTCTACCAAACTTGCTCAAACTGTTCCACTTGGATAAACAAAATGGCCACCAGAGATAAAAATAGATTTTTTTTTAACTAAACAGATGGATGGATTTTAAAATAATTTCACTGGAATTCCTTGGTTGATCCTTTACCAAAATTGCTCAACAATTCTGTTCTGGTGAACAAGATAAGATGGCCACCATGCTAAAAATAGAAAAAAAAAGCATTTAAATGATCTCTGTTCCTAAACCAGTAGATGGGTTTTGAAATAATTTCATAATTTCTGGGGTGACTCTACTGACATTGATCAAACTGTTCTGCTCCAATGAACAAGAGGGTTGTTGTTTGATATAAAAACAGTAAACATTTAAATGTCTCCTGTTCCTATTTCACAGGAATGTTCCTTGGGTGATCCTCTAATGAAATTGTTCCAAATGTTAACTCTTATCCTGCTGTTCACGACAACGCCTATCTTTGGAAACAGTGTAGCTCCAGATCAGATGGCTTCTGAAGAAGCCATCTGATCAGGATTTACACTGTTTGACATTTAGTTTATGGATTTGTAAGAATAGATTACATCAAGTAATCTGATTGGTTCAAAGTCAGAAATGGGTGTGGCTTAACTGAATATTCAGCAGGATAAGGGTTAAGCACCAATAAACAAGATGACCACCAGAGCTAAATATAGAAAAATGTTTAACCAACTTCTAGTCCTTATGGATTTTCTAAACAGATGGATGAATTTTGAAATAATTTCACAGGAATGTTACTAATGGAAAGCCCTGTCCATTATTGCTCGAACGGTTCAATTCTGCTAAACAGGGAGGCTGCCAGTGCTCAGAAATAGAAAGAAATAAGCTTTAAATGACTTCTCCTAAACGAGGGGATTTTTGTCGCGCATGCTATTAGCATGGCATGATAAAGGAGTCCATTTTTCCATCTGTTTGTTTGTCCATTTGTTTGTCAAGCCATCAACATTTGTGACCACCTTAGCGTTCACCCAAATGATCAAGTTTATTTCTCAATAACTACTAGAGCTTCATTAGCAATACTTGATACAAACTTGTATCTAGGGATACCAACTTTAATGCTAGCATCCATATTTGACCTTGACCTACATTTCATGGTTCACTGTCTTTGTAAAAATGTGCGACTATCCAAATGGTCAAGTTTATTTTTCAAGAACTATAAGAGCTTCATTATTGGTAATTGGTACAAACTTGTATTAAGGGATGGCAACTTTAATGCATGCATCCATTTTTCACCTTGACCAACAGTTCATGGTTCACTGACTTGAAAGAAGTATTGCATCAAAACTAGCATTCACCCAAATGGTCAAATTTATTTCTCAAGAACCATAAGAGCTTCATTCATGATATTTGGTACAAACTTGTGTTTAGGAATGACAACAATAATGCAGTCATCCATAATTAACCTTGACCTACATTCATGGTTCACGGACTTTAGCACTATAAGCGCTTCATTAATAATACTGGGTACAAGCTAGCATCTACGAATGACAGCTTTAATGTAAGTATCCATTGTTTGAACTTGACATATATTGCATTGTTTGGTGACTTTGCACCCCCATAGGCGCGATATAGCCATCGGTGGAATTCTTGTTTAATAAATGATTTCACAGGAATGTCTTTTGGGTCTGGCAAATTGCTCAAATTTGTTCCACTCTGTTGTACAAGACTGAACTTGGAATAGAAACACCTTTTGGTCCCCACCCATCTGGGCTTGGAGAAATAGATTGGGCTGCATGATGCCCCCACGAAGAGCTAAAACTGACTGCACATACTGGTAAACCACTTAGAAGGACTAAGCCTGCCCAGGCAAAGTGGTGTGAGTCAGACCATCCAATGCACATCATTGGACAGCAGAGCTTTGTATGTCATTTCATCTCAATGTAGGGTAAAAGTCCCACAAAATTGGAAGGAAGGTCTCCAAAATGACCTAAATAGTGTCACGGGAACGTGAAATCTCAATTCAAACAAACAAGAAACATTTTAAAACACATCTCCCTCTAAAAGGAAACAATTTCATAGTTCCATGCATGGCCGGGGCTTGGATTAAACAGTATTTATTTTAAACTATTCACATATTACATGGTATAGGATTTGATAAAAAGCTCTGGGCTTATATAAATCATCTCCTTTAACGGGCTTGAAAAAAACAGATTGGGCTTCATGATACTTCCATGCAGAGCTGAAACCGACAGCAAATGCGTACTGGTAAACCGCTAAGAAGGTCTAAGTCTGCCCAGGCAAAGTGGTGCAAGTGGGACCATCTATGCTTATAAACACTATTGGTTTCATTGGGAGGCAAGTAGTTGTGATGTCATTACATCTCAGTGTCGGGTAAAAGTCCCACAAAATTGGAAGAAACATCTCCAAAATGACCTATTTTGCGGCCCCACTCATCAGGGCTTGAAGAAATAGAAGGGCTGCATGATGCTTCCACACGGAACTGAAACCTACCGCACACAAGTACTGGTAAACTGCTAACTGTTTAGAGGATTTTAGCCTGCCCTGCAAAGCGAAGCGAGTTGGACCCCCATGCTTATAAAGCCTACTGGTTTCATTTGAATACAGGGCTTGTCATTTCATCTCAATGTCGGGTAAAAGTCCCCACAAAATTGGAAGCAACGTCTTCAAAATGACCTATACAGTGTTGATGGGGAAGTTAAACCTCAAATCAAATAAAACAAAACCTATTTACTGTTGACAGGGATGTTAAACCTCAAACAAAAGTTCCATTGGTGACCCGCTAGCAAAATACTTTTGCTCCACTGGACATGATTGCCACCAGCGCTAAAAATATAAAACCTTAAAATGTTTTCTACTCCTAAACAGCTGGACTGATTTTTAATTAGATTCACAGGAATGTTCCTTGGGTCACCGTCAACTAAAACTGCTTAAATCCTTCACTCCACCTCATATTACCTAATGTTTCATTTGTACAGTATGGATCAGGTGAGCGATTCAGGGCCACCATGGACCACTTGTTTAAAAGCGTGGGGTTAATAATGACTGCTGCATTCAGATGTCTTATAAATACAGTGAAATTCCACTATAAAGACCACCTAAATCAAGACCTAATTCTGCTGTAAAAAGCTTATTCAGAAGTGTGCAGTAATTCTTAGTTTAAACAATAGTTTATTAGTTATCATATGTACAATAATGTAAGTAAAAACAATACATTAAATGATTAGATGACAAGCTTATACATGTATAAGCTTATGGTAATCTGCTCCTAATTCTTTCTTCCTGTTTTTGGTACACTATGAACTGTGATCAGGGACCACCTTTGGGACTGTTCAAAAGTGGTCTTAAAGACCACTTTTGAACAGTCCCAAAGGTGGCCTTAATATAGGAATTTTACTGTATCTTGAACTAAATTTCAGCGACAAAGACACTGAACCGTGGGATTGCTGAGTTCATTGTAATGGCTGCTGATGCTGAACCTCTGGAGATACTACTTCATCTACCATTACTCTGTGAAGATAAGGTATTGCTCTTGTATAAACCCTTATCCTTCTTAACCCATTGCATTCTAGTGGACTGTTCCATTGCTCTATGTTGGACAAGTCAATTTGTCATATAAGGGGTGTCTGGCCTATTTTTTTTTCATTTGTATTCTATTTTTGATGGAAAGTTCTGTCAGCAAATAGTGCAGGCCCTGATCAGATGCTGCATTCTGCGATGTCTGATCTGGGCCTCCACTGTTCGCCAGGGTACCCATTTTGGGGTTTTCTGTACAAAATGGGTTAATAAGATATTTTATTAATTTAGTCAATTTAGTCCTAGCCATTTCTGACTATCTACCAATCAAATTATGTACTTGATAAAATGCTTCCATTTAGTTGAAAGAACTGCATGACAGTGTAGATCCTGATCAGATCAGATGGCTTCTCTGGATCTACACTGTTTACAAAGGTAGGGCTATTCGTACTCAGCAGGATAAGGGCTACACCTATTATACATTCTGGCTTGCCTATATAAAACAGAAATTACAGGGCCTAGTTGTTCAACGCATTATTAGGGTCAAATTGTTAACACATAAAATGCCATATCATGACAGTTGTCGTCTGCTTTGTCGTCCTCCGGTTACATTAAAACTCATTTTTGCAAGAAGTGTGGACCCAGATCAGACTGCTCCTTTAGGAGCAGTCTGATCAGGGTCCGCACTGTTTGCCTGTATGCAAAAATATTTTTAAAAAATGTTTGCAAGAAGATTCAGCAGACGACATTAGCAGACAACATTTTCAGATGTAGTTTTTGTCAGTGTGGGTTAACTGTTCTAGCCAGTACACCATGTAATGCTCTGATATTTTTGCTGGAAAATTTAACTAGCTTTTGCATTTGCCAGCTTTCCAGCTTTCAAACTCTGAACTATTCGTTTATTATCTCTCTCATGTCACATACATGTTGACGTATGAGAATAAACTATAAGATTCAAATATTGTATGTAGCGGTGATAATGGTGAGCCTAATAAAGATAATAATAGTAATAATACGGCATGCGAGTGGTAGTTCTATTGTGGGGGAGCAGGGTTTCTTTGCTTGGTCGATACGTTGGCATTAAGCCGCATTCTATACTATAAGGAGGATTCGACCAGCTCATCACGTAAACACGCCTATTTAAGTATATCTAGTACTTGTAATGATAATATTTTTGAATAAAAAAACCCAAAAAACTGTTATTTCTCTTCTTCCTGATCAAAACATGGACTGTGGGTACCCGCCGAAACCGCACTTTAACGATACGGTCTCGGCGGCCACCACAACCCTCACCTCCGAAAATAAAGTGAGAAAAAAAAAAAAAAAAAAAAAAGTCCATTCCCACAAACCCAAACTTTACTATAAAGAAGGGGTTCGAAGGTGGCCAAAATTATAGTCGTGTTTTCTTGATGTTGGTCTTTTAGTTGAGTATAGCCGACAGCTTTAATATTCTCCGCCCAACTTTAATCTGACAGCCAATAGTAAAGTTCGTAGCTCACAAAAGCCAATTAAATATTGATTTTCAAACTTTTTACATCAGATCAACGAATCTTGTAATTAATTTTATGTTTGGCCGAAAGAAGGTGTCACGTTTTGTAAAATGTGAAAAATGTTTTTTGTGTTGGCATAGAAAGTTCTATATTCAATTGGATTACACAAAATGTGAATTCCCTCTCTGGATTTAATTATTGCTGTCGGCTTTAATCCTCGATCGTAAGTTATAGAAAATTCAGCTGCTACATATGCAGGTATGTACATAGGGACGTCGCCTTGTACGGACACGCCCCAATGTACATATACTGTAAGCCTATTTCACATAATAGTATGTTGACTCCGAATGGTACATGGAGTTATCGACTTGTCTTGCATGTTACATCTTTGTAAACCCAGATCAGCCACTATTTCGAACACATATATAGTCAAACTTCGATAACTCGAACACATTAGGGACCCTTAAAATTCCACTCGAGACAAAGATGACTCGGAATATTGTACTGCCAAGTCACGAGGCAGACTGACGTTTGCCCCTGAACATGTTATTAGCTTTGTATGAAATAAATGCATGTTGTGTGCACTCATTAGAATAGCCTCAGTGAGGCGTTTCCAATAAGTGCATAGGCATTCAATGCATTTTGTGTAAAAAACTGAACAAACATTCAAAAATTGACCTAGATACATGGGTATCTGGGCCTATTGGAACAAATCACTCGAAGCCCAAGGGTCAGTTCGACTTAGCCATAGTAGATTAATTATTCTTATTCGAGTAATCGAAGCTTCGTCATTGTAAATACATGAATGGAAAGGTAAATAGGTACGATACTTAGCAAGTACAAGTGAACAGAAGTTGCTACAACAAAAAACAACTACGACTATAATAATGATAATAGTAATAAAGATGATAATAATAGCAATAGTAATGACTTTGGTAAGCAGTAATAATAAGAAGAATAAGAAGAAGAAGAAGAAGAAGGAGAAGAAGAGTAAAACGAAGGAGAAAAAATAATTGGAGATTTGAAGAGAATTGAGAAAGCGATAACAGGCGATCTAGATTCATAAATGTGATGAATCAGAGCAGATGTAAATAATATCGACCATCATCGAATCACGCATTCCACGAAAACACGCCTATACAAATATATTAAAATGAAAGCCCCGATTCCGAGCTGAGATAAGGAAATATAGGATGCCGCCAGTATCGGTATGTAAAGTTGGGGTTTGATGGACAAAAAAGAATATAGGCGTGTTTTTGTGATGCAGACCATTGATTCCGCTCTACAGTCCTCAGCAGACTGTAGCCGGTCTAAATATACATGTGTCGGTCATATCACATTGATAATCATAACTAATCAAAGGAGTGAATCAACAGTGGAACACACGCTGCGGAACCTCAATCTCCCGAACACGGGTGGCTTTCCTTTGCGTCTCGTGCCTCCATCTGTTCCAGACATTGATATATTGAGAATGGCTTAGTATGTTTCCTCGGTTTTTGGTCGGCATGCTGTGTGTACCCATCAGAATCGTATCAACGCGACTACCCTGGTGGGCCCACACAACATCCATTTTTGAATATCGTAACGAAGCCTACTGCGCCTTTCGACTAAGCTATGTCATTTGATCGAGCCTCCGAGGTGCCCGGGGGGACCTTAGTTCGGCTGCATAAGCATTTTTGAAAAGTTTCTCATAACTGTTCTGCATTTAACAGCAAGAATCGGGATATCAGGCACAGGCAGACCTCGTTTTTATGTTAAGTTGGTCTACGTGTGTGCCTAACTTAAAAGTCATATAAACGTTACCGATAGTCGTGGACCGAGATGCAAAATGGAATTTTTTATTATTAATTATTATTTTTCAAATGATCAGTGCGAGCACTGCTAGCTACGTGGACTAATGTCCGTCAATGTCTAGTTCCCTGGAAATGTTTTAATATTATACCAATAAATAACGCTAATTTAATCAGCTGTTTTTCATCTGTCAGAGAAAGTAATTGCTTGAATTTCAGAACATTAGGGCTTCTATAATAATTGCTACTTAGATACTTCCTTCTGTGATTGTCGAAGAATGAGCATTCTAACAGATAATGAAACTCATCGCCTATAGTATTTTTATTGCATAAATTACATTTTCGATCTTGGAAATCTATGTTATTCCACCGCCCTAGTTCAACGGGGAATTTGTGATTGGAAGTACGGAAATGTACTAGATTAATGTAAAGCTGTTTTGGTAGTATTATAAAATATTTTTCTAAAACCGTGTTTTCTTTAAACAATTTATAATTACGTTCTTTAGAAGAGATATTAAAATCGGAATGCCAGTTTTGAATAAATTGGTCAAGGAGAGTTCTTTTTACACTATGCCTGATGGAAAGTGTTTGAATATTATTTTGAAAGAGCCAGAGATCACTTCTTCCCACCGAGTCAAGTATACTTTTGACATTTGAGATCCATTTCGGGGGATTTGTTAATTCTTTTATGACATTATATAGAACAAATGATATTTTCGTCTGTTTTCCCAATAGAAGCCTATTCCAGAACCCAATAATTCTTGTTTTTATAATAACATCTAATGGGTACCTGCCTAGCTCAGCATAAAGCATGTACGATGGGGTGCTTTTTCTGCATCGCGTAATTTTTTTCAAAAAATCTATATGTATCTTTTCATATATATCATTTTTTTCAAAACCTATTACTTCACAGCCGTAGGTCATAATTGGCACGACTGTATGGTCGAACAATTTTATTTGTAAGTCAATTGGCAAATAAAGATTTTTAATTTTGGAGAATAGTAAATACATTGCTTTTTTGGCTTGCTCAGCTAGATGTTTCCTGGCATTCAGAAAGCTTCTGGACTGAGAAAAATACACCCCCAGATATTTATATCTATCGGTGATTTCTAGCGCAACACCGTCTAAAGAGAACCTAAACTGATCTGTTTTTCTTGCGCCAAATATTACAACTTTTGTTTTCGAAATATTGATTTTGAGTTTCAATTCGTTGCAGTATATTTTGAATTTGTTTAGTGCATTTTGGAGAGACTCGGCACTGTCTCCAATGATTACAGTGTCGTCAGCGTATAATAATGCCACTATCCGTAAATACGTAACTAAATTATCATAACGTCCTGTCACATCAATACCAGTATTTTGGATAGTCATAAGATATTCATTTAAATCGTTCAGATAAAGGGAGAACAATACTGGAGACAGATTCTCTCCCTGTCTGACCCCGGCGAAGCTTGTAAAAAAGGCGGAATTCTCTCCTAAAAGGCTTACACATGATTTAATATCCCTATACATGTTTTGTATGACTGTAAAAATTTTACCATTTACCTCTAAATCTAACAGTTTATTCCAAATGCCAATGCACCTCCCATTTTTTACAGCAAAACTGCATGCCGTAATATATTATGATTAAAATTTAAATGATAGGTTAACTAAACACATTGTTAGTTTGTGGATATGAGTTTTTATGTGCCACCAACAACCAAGGTCATATGAAGACAGGACCTGGGTTTATACATTCACCTGAAAGCCTGGAGAAACCCAGAATAAAACCCTTAACCCCTTGTTTATTAGTGAAGTAACTTAACCACTACACCACGATGGCTTCTACACATCATTATTTTTGAACAACTAGACCAGGTGTTTAAGAACCTTTTTACAAACTCTGTTAAAGCATTAGTAACCTGAGTTGAGGGCACTATCAAGGATTATAGACTGCTCGAGGGCCAAGGCCTGAGTCTCGGGCTAGAGACATATCAACCTGGCTGTCCAGGCCCTGGCCCAAGGTCAGTCCATAAACCTTGATACTGCCCAAAACTTGGGTTTCTGATGCTTTTTGTGCATTGAACAACTACATCAAAATGATACACCACAAAGTGAACAACATGCCCCTGATGCTCACATGACTTTAAGCCTTTAATCTTGTAATTATGATTGACTAACTGGTTGTTTAATAAGCATCTAGTTACCTGATTAATCTGTTTGGGCCGGGAAAACCAGACACTTGCAATCAGTGCAGGCCATAATCAGATGCTGCAAAATGTGGCTCTGTTCAAGAGGGCTTTCACTGTTTTCAAAAAGTTCAACAATATTGTAAGATAATTACGAACAGAACTTTACTCAGTTTTCGAAAATGGACTTGTGTTATATAAAAGAAGGAAAATTTCATTCAGTATAAATGGCTTAAAAGACTGTCACAGAAGAAACTTGAGGAGATGCTATAGGTTTCAGATAGTACCAGATGATAAATAGGTTTCTCTTTATTTCAGAATGTTTCAGATTTTATATAGAGGATCTTACATGAGTGTTCATGTATTATTGAATTTATTACACAAGTTTAGGAAAAGGGATAAAATGCGAGGCTGTGCCGAGCATTTTATCCCTTTGCCTCAACAAGTTTAATAAATTCAATAATACATGAGCACGAATGCAAGATTCTATTTATCATATGACATTTAAAACGCATTTTATTCACGATTGTTTACAAAAATGTCAAAATTCCGCCATAGAAAACGCGACATCGTTAAGGATGTCGTACATGCAACGTTACGGGACATATCTGCCTAATTTGCATATTTACTCCACTAGTGGATTATCGAAAATATTACATGGCGTTATTACACTCGCGACGTCATATGATAAATAGAATTATTTCTCATCATTTCAGAATGTACCAGATTGTACATGGATTTCTCTCTATTTCAGAATGTACCGTATGTGTTTGTGAAGTCCAAACAAGGTAATAATTACATGTTATGTTTTTGATTGTATTGGAGTTTAACGGCCCAGTCTACACAATTTAAGGTCATTTTTGAGCAGGTCAGTTTAACTATCCACACTTTCCCTGGGCAAGCTTATATGTAAGCGTTTAATCACTACAGTGCACATTCTGTTGCCAGAAACTGACAACTGCCCTTCTTGAACCAGCGGAAGGGAGAGAATGACCGTAGAAAATATTTCATGATGACTCTCCAAGAAAGAATTTTGCCGACCCGACATATTTCGAACCTGCATCCTCCTGATCGCCAGTTAAGACGCACATTCGACAGCTACAGAGGCCGGCAAATAATTACATGACATTATGATAACAGACGGCTGTGGGTTCCAGCCTGGCTTGGGTCACATGTGAGATGCCAAGTTCTGCAACGGAAGGTCAGGTGGTTTTTCTCCGGGTACTCCTGTTTTCTTCCACCTTTGATTAATGATCGGCTCGATATGACCGAAATAATCTTGAAAGGGCTGTAAAACCAACCCCCCCCCCCCCCCAAAAAAAAAAAGAATTATGAGTCTTAAATAGCAATTTTCTTACCACTAGAACTGACATATTTCAAATGTATTTAATGGATATTTTTCTTCTTTCTTGTCCAAATATAGAATGTGGATGCTCATTACAATTACCACACTGAAGCAGTTCTTAAGAGCACCTAGAATGTTTGTTTTTGGAATGAAAATAGGGAAAACAGTGTATACACCCACAAACCCACATTTTAATACCCCGCCACGAAGCGGAGTGGGGATTATAGGAATGGCCTTCGTCAGTCCATAACAATTTCTTGTCCGCTCAATATCATGAATCCTTTGATAGATTTTCATTAAACTTTGGTAAAAAATTCCCGTTGATCTGTGAGTTAATGTGCAGAACCTATAAATAATCTATGCCGACTCAAGGTCACAAGTTTGAGCCTTGAATTTTTTGTCCATTTCAAATCTCCTTTACTGTGTTTGCCGGGTCTTGTCCGCCATCCATTTTGGTTTCAAAACTTTGGGGTCGAGACACACTGATGAAGATTAAATATCAGAAAGACCTCTGTGTCACAAAATTTGGTATAGTTACGCCTTAATTGCAACCACTGGGTCGGTATCTCTGCTGGTGGATGATTCGTTCGTCCCCGAGGGTATCATCAGCTCAGTATCAGTTCCTTAGTGCTGAGGTTGGTACTGTGGTGTGGACGTGAGTACTCAACTACTGATTTACATAACTGAATTATATCTTTAATTTTTGTAGTATAAATTTCTAATTTTTATGTCCCCGGTAGCGATAGAGGGGACATATTGTTTTTGCCCTGTCTGTTGTACGTGGACAACTTTAACGTTGGTCATAACTTTTGAACCGTTGGAGGTAGAGTATTCATATTTGGCATGAATGTTCCTTGTGACAAGAGCTTCACATTCATGCAAAAAATTTGACCTGTGACCTTGACCTTGACCTTTGACCTATTTAAAAGAAAAAAATAACATTGGACATACCTTTTGAACCACTTGAGATACAGCCTTCATATTTGGCATATATTTCCTTGTGACCAACGCTTTACATTCATGCAAAAAATTTTGACGTGTGACCTTGACCTTTGACCTACTTAAAATAAAAAAAACATAACATTTTGGTCATAACTTTTGAACCATTTGCGATACAGCCTTCATATTTTGCAGTTAAGTTCCTTGTGACAAGAGCTTTACGTTCACAACATTGGTCATAACTTTTGAACCGTTTGAGAAACAGCCTTCATATTTGGCGTGTAGGTTCCTTGTAACAAGAGCTTTACATTGATGCAAAAGATTTGACCTGTGACCTTGATCTTTGACCTACTTAAAAGAAAAAAATTAACATTTTGGTCATACCATTCGAACCCACTGGGATAGGGCCTTCATATTTGGCATGTAGGTTCCTTGTGATAAGAACTTTACATTCATGCAAATTTTTTTGACCAGGACCTTGACCTTTGACCTACTTAAAAGAAAAAAATACCATTTTGGTCATAACTTTAGAACCCTTTGGGATAGAGCCTTCATATTTGGCATGTAGGTTCCTTGTGACAAGAGCTACACATTCATGCAACATTTTTTTACCTGCGCCGTGGATCCCGTTTTTTTCCCCTTAAAAAATTCATAAAAAAAAAAAATAGAGTTTTAAGTTGTTAAAATTTATTTAAAACCAGGTTAAACCAGGGGCCAACAGCATTTGACTTTTCCCGCCCAGCGTCTGCTATTTGGCGCCAAAACATAACCATTCACGAGATCGCAGAAAAGTCTGTTTTTATTATGCAAACATCAACCGTTAGATGTAGCTAATTGTCTGAGGAGTGATTAAATCATTTTCACATTAGAAATCAAATCCAATTTTAAATGTCACATTTCCATTTACACTGACGGTTCGAAGCAAGATGACAAAGTTGCTTGTTCTGTCATTAGTCCGAATTTCACGGATAGCATTAGACTACCCGATAATAGCTCTATTTTTACCGCTGAAGCGAAAGCAATTGATATAGCACTCTATCATATACGAGATCAATCCGAAAAACAATTTATCATTTATTCCGATTCCCTTTCTGTATTAAAAGCTCTGAAAGACCAACAGCACAGGAACCCCTTGATTCAACAAATTTTACGAAAATATCACTATTTTTCTGTCTGCAAGGAGATTATTTTCTGCTGGCTTCCAAGTCATGTTAATATTCGTGGAAATGAATTGGCTGACTTGGAAGCCAAGTCGGCATTATCGTTAACTGTTACAAATTTAAAAATTCCTTTCTCTGATTTCAAATCAAACATCAATCAATATATAAAGTAAAAATGTCAATCTATTTGGGACAATGAAACTAATAATAAATTAAATAAAATTCAACCTAATTTTTACAGTAAATGCTCATTTTTGAACTATAGCCGAAAAGATCAGACAAAAATTACGAGATGCCGTATTGGACACACAAGACTCACTCATTCCTACATTTTAAAGAACGAACAAGCACCTTTCTGTATATCTTGTAACGGACCGTTCACAGTTAAACACTTTCTCATCTCATGTATTGAATTTAACCATATTCGTTCTAAATATTTTAACATTACTACGATGAAAGATCTTTTTAATAATGTACCTTTTTACCAATTAATCAATTTTCTTAAAGAAATCGGTCTTTTCAACAAACTGTAATTATTAGAATTTTAATTGTTTAATCTTGCACAATTTTATATATAATATATAACTGTTTTAGACGCTATATGCCCTGTTAGGGTTGAGCGTCTTTAAATAAATCATCCATCCATCCATCACATTGATTGTGGATTAAATTTTATGATTGGAGGATAAACGCCAATTAGAGACATAACTTGACCATATTTTCACACCTTATCGACACGCATCGCAGGGTGGCAATTATATGACAGGGATTAACAATAGTGTCATACTTGAACCGTAATAAATACACAGATGGTTTGTCTCTCAATTGACAGTGCAGCAATTATTGCGATTTACTTACTGGTCTCGTTTTACTGTATTTAAGGACTCAAAAAGACTGACAGTTGTAGACGATTTTTTTACACTTGCCCGAAATCAAAACACAATAAAATGATAGTTTTGTTGTTGTATAGTTTTTCGGCCCGTGGTAGACGTTAAATAATTTTTTCCAACCGCTACTTTTAATGCTTCTGAGATCTGGCAAGCCAAGGGAAACAACTAGAATTGCTTTAGCGCTTATGGTAGTTGAGCCCCTTGGCCATCACCGTTACAGAACCAGGGGAACCTGCAAATCCAAAATGGCGTCCTGTTTTGACATTTTAGCAATCACGTTTTCAGACGCAGATTTTCAGCTGTTCTCGAATGTAAGTTAATCGGTAGACATAGTCCCTTTTGTTTGTTCTGTCACTGAGTAATTCTGAACCTACTTTAATGGTGAAATACGGCCGATAGCATTACTGACGGCCATTAGTGTGGCTTGATAAACGGTATCTCACCAAACTATCACCGCGACTTGTATTGGCAAATCGGCAAACTACCGCGACATATCGCGTTCCGACCACATCACGGTTTTCGGGCTATGGACCCCGACTACCGCGATACATAGGAGCTATACTGTATCTTGAATACTATTTGATGGAGAAATGTCTCACCTGCGTTATTAGTTCCATGTGACACGATTATTTACCTCAAAAGTATATCTAGGTCAGTGTGACCTATATTTTATTGTTCAGTGATTTTGCCTATTATCTTGAATACTATTGTGATGGAGAAATGTTATATCTGGGATATTACTTCAATGCAACCAGATGATTGACCGCAAAATATATGTAGGTCAGTGTGACCTATATTTCATGATTCAGTGATTCTGCCAAATATTTTGAATACTTTTTTTAGAGAAACTTCAAACCTGAATTATAAGTTCCAGATGATTGACATAGAAATATATCTAGGACAGTGCGACCTATTTTCATGGTTCATTGATTTTGCCTTCTAATTCAGACACAATTTGATTCTGAAATGTAATCTGGAATAGATGTTCCATGTGACCTGATCATTGATATCAAAATATATCTAGGTGAGTGTGACCTATATTTCATGGTTCAGTAATTTTACCTTATATCTTGAAGGCGCGTAACAGCCGAGCTATGCTGTCATGCAACAACTCTGTTTATTTCTGGATGGACTTTTTAAAGTAACCTTGCAGAAATGTTCACCTTCATTAGACAATGTGTTGTGTGCAGGACAAAGGTCTGTACCTCCAATTTCAAGGCCATACTTAGAGGTCAAAAGAGGACCTTTTTTGTGTACCATCAATAACTTTCTAATTTCTTGATGGACTTTGCAGAAATTTTCACCTTCATCTTTTTTTTTTTTTTTTTTTTTTTTTTGGTTTGGGTTTTACGGCCCTTTCAAGATTATTTCACTCATATCGAGCCAATCGTTAATCAGAGGTGGGCGAAAACCGGAGTACCCGGAGAAAAACCACCTGACCTTCCGTTGCAGAACTTGGCGTCTCACACGTGGCCCGAGCGAGGCTCGAACCTACGGCGGTGAGAGACCTAATGACTAAGAGTCAGCGCTCTTATCCACTAGGCCACGGAGGCCCGTTTTTCACCTTCATTAGACGATGTGTTTCACACAAGACCCAGTCAATACCTTGGGTCAAGGTCATACTTAGAGGTCAGAAAAGGGGGACACATCTGTGTTTTTGAAGAAAAACAAATTCTAGTTCAAAAAGGTGTTTCACAGCTTCATTTTCAATAATTCGGAAGGTTTCCTGCCGAGTATATATCTGAAGTTTTAAAGAAGTTATACCACTTTTGAATCAGAAGCCTCTGTGGTGTAGTGGTTATGTTACTGGCCTTGTAAACCAGGGGTCGCAGGATTGACCCCGGGCTTCTCCAGACTTTTGGATGAGTCTTTAAACCGAGGTCCCGTCTCCATATGACCTTAGCTGTTGGTGAGATGTAAAACTCAAAATACTCGCTCACTCACTCACCACTTTTGAATCTGCTTGATGCAGAAATATAAAAAATCTGGCTATTCATCATTCTGTCAGCTGGTAGAAAGCCTCACTTACCTTTTAATCTCACTGTATTTGTCCATTGTATACGGATTTGGGGGTATTGGTTCCATATTTTGATCCACTAGGAAGTGGTGTTGGTCTCGGATCAAAAGAAGAAGGAAGTGGAACGATCATACACCATGGTTATAGTCTATCTTTGAGATTGATAAAAAAATATATACTATAGCCATTCTCCCTGTTTAGGTAATTCAGGGTAACTTGTCAGTAAGTACTGTACTGGTGAACTGCCAAGAAGGCCTTGGCCTATCCAAGAAAAGCCTGGTTTTGTTACTGGGTAACTAATTGGCTCCACATAGCCATAATAGAGCTCAGTGGGTCATTGAGCTCCAAAACTCACAGCATTAGAAAATTAAAAAAAATGGCGTCACCTACATATGTCTTTTTCTTTTTTTGCAGCTCTGGGTCGTGCTTGTGGAGTAAGTCGGCCAGTTATATCTTGTTCAGTGACAGTGAATGAGGGTTCCCAGCTGAAGCCCGCCATCCAAGGAATACAAAACAGCATAGAGAAACTTTTGATATGAGTGTCCAGGAAATGACAATACATAGAGGGCCAGAGGCTATAAATTCTCCCATGCTTAACCCTTTTTGTACCAAATGGAATCTACCTCCTTTTGTATAGCAGGAGTCCATTTTAAAATTTGGGGGTGTCAGGTTGTGTTTTCATCAAAATTTATTCGGAAAATGACTGAGCTTTTAGCAAACAGTGGAGGCCCTGATCAGACGCCGCGTTCTGCGGCTTCTGATCTGGGCCTGAACTGTTTGCCAACTACCCGTTTTGGGGTTTCCGGTACAAAATGGGTTATTTAAGCATGAAATTTGTTTTGCTAAGAAATATTGAAATGCCAACAATTGTTTATGAGTGTATTAAAATTATTATGATTTTCTGTTGATCTATGGAAAATGTCATCTTTTAATATTGGACAAAGCTCATGTTTATACGCAAATTCTTTATTACGTAAAGTTGAGCATGAACCATTTTATAAACCTGGCTGCTTTGCTGCATGTGTCGGGGTTGAATTTGACAGGTTTGTTTGAATTGAGGTTTACATCCCCGTTATCACTATTTAGGTCATTTTGGTAATGTTGCTTCCAATTTTGTGGGGCTTTTACCCGACATTTCAACTTGACAAGCCCTACCGCCCAAACAAGCCTGAGTAGGCTTAGACATTCTAAGTGGCTTATCATGCCTCGTGTGTGGTAGGTTTCGGCTCTGTGTGGAAGCACCATGCAGCCCCATCTATTTCTCCAGGCCCCGATGGGTGGGGGCCCAAGATGACCTATGTATTTATATATTTTGATGGCAAATTTGGAATGGATATTTAATGCATCTTTGAAAAGTTTCATGCAATCATGTGTAAGTACCAAACCAAGAGGTTATAAACGGTCCCCGCCTATTGGGTCTTGAAGAAATAGATAGGGCTGCATGATGCTTCAACGCAGAGCTGAAACCAACAGAACATGAGTACTGGTTGACCGCTTAGGTTCTAAGCCTGCCCAGGAAAAGTGATGGGAGTTGGACCGTTCATGCATATAAACCCTTTTGGTTTAATTGGGCGGTAAGGCTTGAGATGTCATTCATCTCAATGTCGGGTAAATGTCCCACAAAATTGGAAGCTGCATCTCCAAAATGATGTATAAAGTGCTGAAGGGGATTTTAAACTAAAATCAAACAAACAAAAGAGGTTATAAAACTTATTTCATGCTCAACGTTATTGAATGCTCATAAGCGTTGAAATATAAACAATTTACGTTTAATGTGACATTTTTTGTCCTTTGATTGATAGAATATAACAGTTGTCCTGCTCATAGATTTATGAACATAACCCCTATCTTTTCTGCGAATAGTTTGTCATTCAGTTTTGAAATTTGGATGAATATATTATATCATTGGCTTATAGTCAGAAATTGGTATGGCAGAATAATTAATTCTGCAGGACAAAGTTTGAATGTTTCTAGATACCAGGTTCAATATATACCAAAACAGTATTCTTCCTGAAAAAATGTGAGTAGCTTTTGAAATTTACTCACATTTTTGTAGGCAAAAATAGGTTTTGCCACAATGAACATTGAAGTTCAAGTAATGACTTTTACCTTTTAATAACCTTCCCAAAACCTTGTAGAAATAAACTTCAGCAGTTGTAATATGAACAAAATATATATTTTTGTTTAAATAAAGGCTGACAGAAACTTTTCACTTCTTTATTAGCGAACTTTACAAACAGAAGGGATAATATTCCTTATTCCTGTATATAAACCCATGTTGTAGACATTCATTAGAAGAGGTTTTAATGAAATCCCACAACATAGCTGACAAAAATCCTCATTAAATTATCACCAGATACCCACCGTATCTGTTCCTATGCTGATCTAAGGTTTTACTTTTTTGCACAGGACACTTGTTTCTGGGTAATGTCCAGGCTCATTTTTATGTCCAGGGTAGCGATAGCGAGGACATATTGTTTTTGCCCTGTCTGTTTGTTGGTTTGTACGTGGACAACTTTAACTGTGGTCATAACTTTTGAACCCTTTGAGATAGAGCATTCATATTTGGCATGAAGGTTCCTTGTGACAAGAGCTTCACATTCATGCAAAAAAATTACCTGTGACCTAGACCTTTGACCTATTTAAAAGAAAAAGATAACATTGGTCATTACTTTCGAGGTCATTACTTTTGAACCGCTTGAGATACAGACTTCATATTTGGCATGTATATTCCTTGTGACAAAAGCTTTACATTCATGCAAAAAATTTTGACCTGTGACCTTGACCTACTTAAAATAAAAAAAATAACATTTTGGTCATAACTTTTGAACCGTTTTAGATAGAGCATTCATATTTTGCGTATAGGTTCCTTGTGACAAGAGCTTTACATTCACATAAAATTTTTTGACCTGTTACCTTGACCTTTGACCTACATAAAGAAAAAGTTAACATTGGTTATAACTTTTGAACCGTTGGAGATACAGCCTTCATATTTGGCATGTAGGTTCCTTGTGACAAAAGCTTTACATTCATGCAAAACATTTTGACCTGTGACCTTGATCTTTGACGTACTTAAAAGAAAAAATTAACATTTTGGTCATAACTTTCGAACCGTTTGGGATAGAGCCTTCATATTTGGCATGTAGGTTCCCTGTGATAAGAGCTTTACAATCATGCAAAAAAATAATTTACCATGACCATGACCTTTGACCTACTTAAAAGAAAAAATAAAATTGTTCATAACTTTTAAACCGTTTAAGATAGAAAGTAGAAGTAAAACAAAGATCAGGAATTGATACAATAAACTTACTCCACCCATCAAAGACACCAAAGGGAAAGAAACACAAACATTAAGCGACCAGACAACAATGGAAACCTAAACAAAGGAAGGCCATAAGGACAGTTACTTTCCCACAAAATGGCCATATGGCCATCCAAAATAAAAAGACACAAGTGATACACACAGTAAGTAACAAACAACAACATGAATAAATCGCCACAGAAGAACTGCCTTGGAACGGTCAGTGGAAAGATTTCCACTGGGGGGCTTAAATTGATTTTACGTGGCCACAATCCTCGCCCTTACTTCCGTCGCGATTAAGACAAATAATTTGTTCAGTCCGCATGAAGGCCTCCTAACTCATCAGTGCAACATCTCCGTGAACACAAATAATCAAAGAACCACAGAGGTGAGACAACGGTGAGGCCTCGACAGCAAGAAACCACTTAAATACTGGAGAAAAAGAAAACCAACAGTTAGACTCCGATGGGCCCAACCAGAGACAGAGTATCAGGCACCAACCAACATTACCATTAGATCTCTCTAATTTTCAATAAGCCTTTACGTTGGAACCGTCATAGAATCTGAGTCCTAACCCACCGGCGTGCAATTAAAGAGGGAAGCAAAGTTGCCAACCGTGATTGCCTTCATATTTTGCATGCAAGTTCCTTGTGTCTCAAACAAAAAATATTGACATGTGACCTTGACCTTGAACTGTGACCAACTTTGAAAAAAAAATGACCATGCCCGGGGACATGTTCATGTTTCACAAACACATCTTGTTATATCTATTATTCATGAAGCATTTCATCAGTTTCTAACATTTTATGTAACTGTCATTTATTAAAAACTTCATTTCTAGTACATTCTTGTC
Source organism: Lucinisca nassula (assembly GCA_963580285.1). Taxonomy (NCBI): domain Eukaryota; kingdom Metazoa; phylum Mollusca; class Bivalvia; order Lucinida; family Lucinidae; genus Lucinisca; species Lucinisca nassula. Next base: position 178,169,136 of record OY757011.1, read on the forward strand.
ATTTCTACAAGCCTAAGTAAGGATGTATAGCCTATTTTTTGTCTTGACTGCTGTAGCAAAGAGTAGCAACAAAGGAATCACTTTCTGACATTGTTGTTGTTGTCAGGGTGAACAATGTCAAGTCCTTAAACACTGAGGCCACTTGGTTAATGAAACTTCATATGCATCTGCCATGATGCACCCTGCTGCCATGGATATTACTTTATCATATGACGTTGTGTCTTGACTGCTGTAGCAAAGAGTAGCAACAAAGGAATCACTTTCTGACATTGTGTTGTTGTCAGGGTGAACTATGCAAAGTCCTTTTCTTAAACACTGAGGCCACTTGGTTGATGAAACTTCATAAGTGTCTGCCATGATGCACCCTGCTGCCATGGATATTACTTTATCATATGACATTGCGCCCTCCAGGCATGCGCATATATGGTGAAAACCCTTGTAATAATGCCATGTAATTAATTTGATAATCCATTGGTGGATTAAATAATTTTTTTTTTGGTTTGGTTTTGGTTTATTTCACTCGTATCGAGCCGATCGTTAATCAGAGGTGGCTAAAACAGGAGTACCCAGAGAAAAAACACCTTCCATTGCAGAACTTGGCGTCTCACATGTGACCCGAGCGAGGCTCGAACACACAGCGTTGAGAGACCTAATGTTTAAGAGTCGGCGCTCTTATCCACTAGGCCACCGAGGTCCGTTGGTGGATTAAATATGCACATTAGTTAGCTAAGCCCCGTAACGTTGCATGAATGATGTCCTTAACAATGTCGCGTTTACTAATGGCGGAATATTGACATTTTTATAAAACAATCGTGAATAAATTGTGTTTTAAATGTCAAATGATAAATAGAATGTTGCTTTCGTGCTCATGTATTATTGAATTTATTAAACCCGAGGAGGAAAAGGGATAAAATGCTCGGCAAATCCTCACATTTTATCCCTTTTCCTCATCGCATTTAATAAATTCAATAATATATGAACACTCATGTAAGATTCTCTATGACCTAGACTCCTTTTCACACTTTGCCATATGTTGTTTTATTTGTGAAATTAACTTTTTTATGCTCCCCGAAGGGGGAGCCATATTGTCGCCGCTTTGTCCGTCCGTGCGTCCGTCTGTCCGAGCGCATCCACGGGCACATGTTGGGTAGACATAAGTTGGGTACTTGCCGTTTATTCCGTTAGTGTCCGAAAAAGTAGCCAACAAATTTGATGGGACATGTTGGGTACTTGTGCAAATTTTAGCTGATTGTTGGGTACTTATAGGTGAAAAATTTACACTGTAGTACCCAACAAATGTCCATCTGTAAGAATGTCCGTCCGTCCGTCCATCCGTCACGCTCTATATCTCTAAAAGTATTAAAGGTATTTAAGTGAAACTTGATATACTGATAGAGGGCGATGAGGGGAATCGTAAAATACAAGAACCATAACCCTGTCACCAGTATTTATGGAGTTACTTCCCTTCTTAACTATTTCAATGAAAAGATTGTCCAGAGCATATCTCTGAAAGTATAGAAGGGATTTAAGTGAAACTTGATACATTGATAGATGGCCATCAGAGGAAGTGCAGAGTGCAAGAATTGTAACTCTATCACAAGTAATTACTTAGAAATTTCCCTTTTTAGTTTTTGCTATATTAAGCTTGTCCTGAGCATATCTCTAAAAGTTTTAAAGGTAATTTAGTGAAACTTGATACACTGATAGGGGGCTATGAGAGAAATCGCAGAATGCAAGAAGCATAATCCTACCAACAGTATTTATGGAGTTACTTCCCTTCTTAATTAGGGCCCCACACAGTATTTTGGGTGCCCTATAGTAATCTCCTTGTCAGTCAGTTTCAAATCTAAACCAAAACATTTAACCAGTTATAACTTCAAAAGTTATATCCTTACTCCCATGAAACTTCACACTCATACTAACAATCACAAGACCTACATTCTGACAAACCATATTGCTTTTGTCAGTGTGTTTGTCACGGCTTAACCAAAAAACTTAACCTCGGCCATAACTTCAAAAGTATTTGCCCTACTCTCATGAAACTGCACACACTTACTTACTATCACAAGACCTACATTCTGACAAAGGGCCATAACTTTATTGCTTTTCGGTGTGTGTTTGTCAGGCCATAACCAAATAACTTAAACTCGGTTAAAATTTTAAAAGTTTTTATCCTACTCTCATGAAACTTCACACACATACTTACCATCACAAAACCTAAATGCTGACAAAGGGCCATAATTATGTTGCTTATTTTCACTGAATTATCTCCCCTTTTTCAAAAAATATCTCATGTTGTTTCATAACCATGGGTAATAGGGCTTTCATATTTCACATATGTATTCTTTGTGACATTCTTCATTGAAAATCACTTGCTAGGGAACACAAAACTGAGTTTCTTTGTCTTATGGTTTAAGATTTACATGCCGTTGCACGGAAGGGGCCTTACATTTCTCCTTATTTTTGGAGTATTTGTTGAAAATTACTAACTAGGGAACTCTTAGACTTTAGGTTAAACCCATTTGGTACCGGAAACCCCAAAAGGGGTAAGTGGCAAACAGTGCAGGCCCAGATCAGATGCCACGAAACTCGTGTTTGTCACGCCTTAACCTGGCCCTACTCTTATGAAACTTCACACACATACTTACCATCACAAGACCTACATTCTGACAAAGGAGAATAACTTGTGTGTTTGTCACACCTAAACCAAAAACCTTAACCTCGGGGATAACTTCAAAAGTATTTTGTCTACTCTCAGGAAACATCACACACATAATTACCATCACAAGACCTACATCCGGACAAATTGCATTTGGGTGTATGTTTGTCAGGCCATACCCAAACAACTTAAACTCGATCAAAATTTTAAAAGTATTTGTCCTACTCTCATGAAACTTCACACACATACTTACATTACAAAAACCAACATTCTGACCAAGGGCCATTACTATATTGCTTATTTTCACTAATCATCTCCCCTTTTTCAAAAAAATATCTCCTGTTATTTCATAACCATGGGTGATAGGGCTTTCATGTTTCACATGTGTATTCCTTGTGTCATTTTCCATTGAAAATCACTTACTAGGGAACACAAAATTGAGTTTCTTAGCCTTATGGTTTAAGATTTACAGGTCCTTGAAGCCATCGAAGCCTATGCGTCCAAAATACGAAGCCTATGCGACCGCTACGCAGTCTGTGCGTATGTATTGACCAGTGTGCAGTCAATACCTCCAATGTCAGTGTCATACTTAGAGGTGAAAGGTCAAAAAGGAGCCCTTTTTGTGTCCGGTCAATAACTTTATTCTCAGAACTTGGCAGAAATGTTGACCATTGTGAGAGGAGGTGTCGTGCGCAAGACCCAAAGGTCATACTTAGTAGTCAAAGATAAAAAATTTTCATTCCTGGATGGATTTTGAAATTACAATATTCCGTCATGTATAACCCATAGATTTTTACCCTCAGATTTCAGGTTGCAACTTGGGGGTGTGGGTAATTGATCCAAACAATTTTTGGTCCAGTTTTAAGATTGGATGCCAGCCAAATATTGCAATGTGTAACTATAGACGGATTCAATGTTTTGACACGTGACTTTGTTTACATTTCACTGCGCATGCACCAATTACCTCCCCTGTAGAGTACCTCTTTTATCTGGTTGGTAGAACATGACTGTTGCCATATAGTGTCAATGAGAATTTTGATTATTTATCGTGTAATTAAACTCCTTTCTTCCCCAGAAATTAACTGATCCTTGTCATTTTGTGTTTTTGAAGTATTTAGATTTGATTAGGTTGCTCTGGTGAGCATAGCTGCCCATGGGCCTCTTGTTTAAGACAGGAGGTACGTTTTTCTTGGCAATAAATGTTTGATTTTTATAGGTTGTTTTCACTCTCAGGTGCAACGAATGATTCAGCAAGTATTCTTTGCAGGTAATGTACCATAAATTATTTTTTCCACTGATTTTTAGCCCCGAAACAGGGTGCAGGTTATATGCAAATACGGGTTTTACACGACAGAATACGGTACTTGGCAGAAATGTTAACCGTCATGAGATGATTTGTCACGTGCAAGACACAGGTCGGTAACTCCTTGGTCAAGGTCATACTTAGATGTCAAATGTAAATTTATTTCTGGATGGTCTTTTTAGCTCACCGTCACGTAGTGACGAGGTGAGCTTTTTGGGATCACTTTTTGTCTGTCGTGCGTCTGTCCGTCTGTGCATCCGTGCGTAAACAATTTCTTCAATTTCCCCCTAAACCACTGATCGGATTTTGATTAAACTTCACAGGAATGATCCTTAGGTGCTCCCCTTTCAACATTGTTCAAATGGTTCTGGTCTGTTGCACATCTAGGTCACAGGAGCCAAAAATAAGAATTTTTTCACTGAAAACTTAAAAAAACTTCTTCTCTGAAACCACAAGGCCCCGGTCTTTGATATTTGGTATGAAGCACCATCTAGTGAACCCTACCAAGATTGTTCAAATTATAGTGCTGGGGCCAAAAATGCACCCGCCCTAGGAGCCCTTTGGTTTTACACAGGCTTATATAGGGAAAATCTTTAAAAATCTTCTTCTCTGAAACAGCAAGGCCCAGGTCTCTGATATTTGGTATGAAGCTTCATCTAGTGGACCTCTACCAAGATTATTCAAATTATAGCCATGGGGCCAAAAATGCCCCTGCTCCGGGGCCCTTTGGTTTTACATAGACTTATATAGGGAAAATCTTTAAAAATCTTCTTCTCTGATAGCAGAAGGCCTAAGTCTTTGATATTTGGTATGAAGCTTCATCTAGTGGACCTCAACCAAGACTGTTCAAATTATAGCCCTGAGACAAAAAATGCCCCCGCTCCAAGGCCCTTTGGTTTTACATAGACTTATGTATCTTTAAAAATCTTCTTCTGTGAAACCACAAAGCCTAAGTCTTTGATATTTGGTGTGAAATTTTATCTAGTGGACCTCTATCAAGATTGTGCAATTTAAAGCCCAGGGGCCAAAAATGCCCCCGCCTGGAGACCCTATGGTTTTACATAGACTTATATTGGGAAATCTTTAAAAAAAATTCTCTGAAATTGCAAGGCCCAGGTCTTTGATATTTGGTATGAAGCTTCATCTAGTGGACCTCTACCAAGATTTTTCAAATTATAGCCCTCAGGCCATCATGGCCATCTTGTGAAAGTTACTTTGCAGAATTGTTCACCTTCATTAGATGATGTGTCACACAAGACCCAGGTCAGTACCTCCAGTATCAAGGTCATACTTAGGTCAAAAAGGGGGGAGACATCTGTGTTTTTGTAGAAAAACAAATTCTAGTTCAAACTTCCTAGTTTAACTTTTCCTCAGAAACCACAAAGCCATTTGTAACCAAATCTTGTATAAACAACTTTATGAACAAGGAAATGAAAATTAATTGAAATGAGTTTGGTCACAGGTCACATGACCAAGATGGCCACCTTGTCTATATAAGGTAGAAACCCTTCAAAAATCATCTCCCAAACCAGAGGCTTGATTGCCATGAAACTTGGTATGTAGCATTGGGGACTTGGGCTCATCATGGTTTGCTCAAATGAAGATCCTAGGATGACATTGACCTATTTTACACCAAGGTCAAATTTGGTCACACAGATGTTTGTATGGAAAAAGTCAAAACCATGTATTTTTCGGAAACTATTGCAGTCTCTGATTAAAAAACAACAACTTGTAAATACTACTGCAAAACTTGAAAACAATAACAATTTTGACAGATGCAGACTCTTGGTAGCCATGTTTTCGGAGCCATTAGAAAGGGGCGATTTTATTGGTTAAAAATCTCAACAATTCAAATTGGCCAATGAAAAAATAACTGTAAATAGAAACATGGCTTCCCAGAGCCTGCATATGTCAAATTTGTTATTGTTTTCAAGTTTTGCAGTAGTATTTACAAGTTTTTTTTTTGAAATTATGGACACAGGTGATTGGTATTGGTGAAAATACTGGATATGGATATAAACCAGTGCTTCAGCTGAAGTGCACGACCCGCCGGATGCTTTTAGCTTTATGAGTGTTACCATATATGGGTATGGCGGCCATTTTGGTCATGTGACCTGGACATAAAACGGTTCCCCCAATAAATGCGCCTTATCGTAAGGAGCAAAAATATCTTATACTTTAGTACTGTATTCTGAATCGTTTGCAGGATAAAATCCAACACAAAAGCATATGTGTCAAAGTTTGACCTAGGCACAAAGAAGGTCAAGGTCAACCCAGGGTCACCATTTTAGCAATTTATGATGGGCCTACGTTCCAGATGCTATTTATCAAGTTTCGTGGAAATCTGCACAGTGGTTCGGGAGAAGACTATTTTTGAAGGGTTTTTACCAAATATTGCTTGGCAGCCATTTTGGTCATGTGACCTGGACCCCATGAGGAAATTTTGGTTTCCCCCATCCTGTAGAGGCTCCATATGAAATTTGACTTCAATCGGCCCAACGATTTCCGAGGAGAAGCAGTTCGAAAATTTTCACATTTTTCGCCTCGGCAAGGCTGTACTAAATGGAATGTAATATTTCGCAAGTTCATTGATAAGATCTCATTGATATTTATCAGTATGCCAAAAATTGTTTAAATATTCCAAGCGGTTAAGTCACTATCACCAATTTTCACAAACGGGTTACGGACGGACAGATAGACAGACCATATATGGCTTGGCGGCCATTTTGGTCATGTGTCCTGGACCCCATGAGCAATTTTTGGTTTCCCCCATCCCATAGAGGCTCCATATGAAATTTGATTTCAATCGGCCCAACGGTTTCCGAGGAGAAGCAGTTCAAAAATTTTCACATTTTTCGCCTCGGCGAAGCTATACTAAATGGAATGTAATATTTCGCAAGTTCATTGGTTAGATCTCATTGATATCTATCAGTATGCCAAAAACTGTTTAAATATTCCAAGCGGTTAAGTCACTATCACCAATTTTCACAAACGGGTTACGGACGGACAGACAGACAAACCATATATGGATTGGCGGCCATTTTGGTCATGTGACCTTGACCCCATGAGCAAATTTTGGTTTCCCCCATCCCATAGAGGCTCCATATGAAATTTGACTTCAATCGGCCCAACGGTTTCCGAGGAGAAGCAGTTCAAAAATGTTCAAAAAATTTCACATTTTTCGCCTCGGCGAGGCTATACTAAATGGAATGTAATATTTCGTAAGTTCATTGGTTAGATCTCATTGATATCTATCAGTATGCCAAAAATTGTTTAAATATTCCAAGCGGTTAAGTCACTATCACCAATTTTCACAAACGGGTTACGGACGGACCCAAAGAAGGTCAAGGTCAACCCAGGGTCACCATTTTAGCAATTTATGATAGGCCTACATCCCAGATGCTATTTATCAAGTTTCGTGGAAATCTGCCTAGTGGTTCTGGAGAAGACTATTTTTGAAGGGTTTTTACCATATAAGGCTTGGCGGCCATTTTGGACATGTGACCTGGACCCCATGAGCAAATTTTGGTTTCCCTATCCCATAGAGGCTCCATATGAAATTTGACTTCAATCGGCCCAACGGTTTCCTAGGAGAAGCATTTCGAAACTTTTCACATTTTTCGCCTCGGCGAGGCTATACTAAATGAAATGTAATATTTCTCAAGTTCATTGGTTAGATCTCATTGATATCTATCAGTATGCCAAAAATTGTTTAAATATTCCAAGCGGTTAAGTCACTATCGCCAATTTTCACTTACGGGTTACGGACGGACAGACAGACAAACCATATATGGCTTGGCGGCCATTTTGGTCATGTGACCTTGAACCCATGAGCAAATTTTGGTTTCCCCCATCCCATAGAGGCTCCATATGAAATTTGACTTCAATCGGCCCAACGGTTTCCGAGGAGAAGCAGTTCAAAAATGTTCGAAAATTTTCACATTTTTCGCCTCGGCGAGGCTATACTAAATGGAATGTAATATTTCGTAAGTTCATTGGTTAGATCTCATTGATATCTATCAGTATGCCAAAAATTGTTTAAATATTCCAAGCGGTTAAGTCACTATCACCAATTTTCACAAACGGGTTACGGACGGACAGACAGAATGACAGACTGACAGATTGACAGAATGACAGAATGACACGGTGATTTTAGGGCACTCTTAGAAAAAACCGACTTCAGTCGGTTGCTTTTTCTGCGGGTCGTGCAATTTTGTGTGTTGTGCCCTGGAAAACTTTCGACTCTCTTGGGAAGCGAGCGGACAGGCTTAGCTACACGAGATAATTTTTGAGCAATTCTGGACATTCTGTGTGGCGTTGCTCCATACCGTGAAGACTAGAATAGAGATAGCAGGTTCTATTGTATACATAAATGTGTTATCTACATGTGTCACAAGAGTTTTGACTTGTGTGTTACAAACTGCCAGAGATACACAACTTTATTCACGACTGGTCATATTTTCCCGAAGTTGCCCTTGTCTATATTATTTAATTATAGGATAGTACATGTATATCTTTCCTCTCAAAAAGCTCGAAACTGGCACCTGCGGGCAAGACACCATCATTTCTACCGGCAGTAGTTTTGTTTGTTTGTTTGTAATGGAGTTTAACGGCCCAGTCAACACTATTTAGGTCATTTTTGAGCCGGTCAGTTTACCTATCCACACTTTCCTGGGCAGGCTTATACGTAAGCGGTTAACCAGTACAGTGCACATTCTTTCGCCAGAAACTGACAACTGCCCTTCTTATCTATCTTCTTATCTCTATCTTCTTATACTGAGTCGGTCATATTTGGCCATTACCTCAGTTGGGTGCGTAGCTAAATTTAGAATTTAGCTGAAAAAAAAAAAGAGAAGTCACTGGATGAGTCCTTAAAACTATTTACAATCTGAATAACAGAGGTATACTAAAACGCATACCTCTGAGTCTCAATCTTACACTGTATGGGCTTTGAACTCCTCTGCAGTCTTAGCATTCACCACAGAAGAGGGAAGACTATTCCACTGGGGAATAGTCCTAGGGAAGAAGGAATTTTTCAGGGCATCACTGTAGGACTGGTACCTGTGATACTGTGAGTTGTTTACTTTTGATGCCCTTGTTCGAGTTGAAACTGTCACAGGGGTCAAGTATTTATCTTTATTAACGGCCACTGTACCTGAATGTATCTTATAGAAGAAGGTTAAAGAGGACTGCTCACGACGGGCCTCTAGGGACGGCCATTCTAGCTCGTTAAGCATGTCACCGACGCTGCTTCTATTGCGCCATCGTCGGCAGGTCCATCAAGCAGCTGTCCTCTGCACCTTCTCCACCTGCTGAATCTGAGTTTTAACATAGGGATGCCAAATGGGTGATGCATATTCTAGCTGAGGGCGAACCAATGTTTTATATGCAACATCCTTTGTCTGCCTAGGTGCAAAAGCCAAGTTTCGTCTAAGAAATCCTAAAGTCCTAGTTGCTTTTGATGTAATTTCTGAAACGTGTTGACCCCAATCAAGATCATCAGTGATGGTGATACCAAGATATTTGGCGGATTGAACCTGCTCCAAGATTTGCTGGTGTAGTTTATAGTCAAACTTAATTTGTTTGTCAGGAGGGTGTCGCGACACCCTCATTGAATGACATTTGGCCACATTGAACTTCATCTGCCAATCGGCCTCCCACTGTGCTAGTTGATTCTGGTCATCTTGTAGAATAAGACAGTCAGAAGAAGAATATATATTCCTATAAAGGACACAATCATCAGCAAACAAACGGACAGATGACCTGATGTTATCAGGGAGATCATTAATGAATACCAAGAAAAGGACCGGTCCAAGGACCGAACCTTGGGGGACACCAGATAAAACAGGGACTGGATCAGACGCTTGGCCATCAAGTACAACTTGTTGTGAGCGTCCTGAGAGCCATGAGCTAATCCACCTGTGTGTGGATCCTCTTATCCCATAGTAATCCAATTTATACAATAGCCTCCTGTGAGGTACCTTGTCAAAGGCCTTAGCGAAGTCCATGATAATCAAGTCAGTCTGTTTGTGGCCCCATCCAGATTGCTCACAACGTCATGGTAAAACTGAACTAATTGAGTTTCGCAAGACCTTTGACTTCGGAAACCATGTTGACAGTCAGCAAGAATGCTCTCAAAGGCTAGGTGCTTGTTAATGTTACTAACTATTATATGCTCCAGGGTTTTGCAACAGATGCATGTTAGCGACACTGGTCTATAATTTGCTGCATCGTATTTTTCTCCTTTTTTATAGACCGGGGTAACATTAGCTTGTCGCCAGTCATCTGGTACAGTGCCCTGGGCGAGTGATTCATTGAAGATAAAGGCCAGCACAGGTGAAATTTCAGCACCACATTCTTTAAGCACCCTGGCATTCAGGTCATCCGGCCCAGATGCCTTATGTATTTTGAGCTTACCTAACAGTTTGGCGACCCCGTTTGGGTCAACTGTTATGTCCCCCATTGAGGGGAACTGACTATTACCTTTAGTTGGTAGCTCACCATCAGTTTCACGCGTAAATGCAGATTGAAACTGTTTGTTACATATGTTGGCCTTATCGCGCGAATCTGTTTTGAGAATACCGTTATCTCTTAACGAAGTGATCCCAAAAGCTTCCTTTTTCAGGGACTTTACGAATGACCAAAACTTTTTTACTTTACCATTCTTCTGGGGACTGTCGGGATCTGTATTATCATCCTCAAAGGTGAAGATGCTGGAAACATGCTTCCAATATGCATCTCTTATTACCTTTTGCACATGTGCTCTGAACCTTTTGTAATGGCTCTTAACGTCAGGGCTACTAGACTTACGAGCACGAAAGTACATTCGATTGCGTCTTCTAATTAGATGCTTGATCGTGTTGTCGATCCAAGGCGCACTATGCTTTGTTTTGGTCATTTTTGTTGGAATAAACCTTTCCATAGCCGCAGTTAATTCGGTCTTAAAATTGACCCACATGTCGTTAACTGACATGTGCGAAAGGTCAGAGGAAAGGAACGAATCTCTAAATCGCGCCATGTGGTCTCGCAGACCATCCATATCCGCCCGTTTATATAGATATATTTTACGCGGGGCTTGTCTGATTCGTTTTGCTTTTATGTCGTATTCAATAAGGACTATGTCGTGATCGGCTTTGCCGATCGGGGGCATCCCCTTAACTCGGTTAACTGGGGATGGGGAATTTGTAAATAATAGATCGAGGGTCTTTTCTTGACGGGTGGGTATATTAATTACTTGGGCTAGGCAGTGTTCTTTGATTATATCTAAAAGCTGTTGCTGTGTCTGCCTTTTAGATACCCCATGGGGCACCTGCATGTTGCTCCATTCAATGTCACCACAATTGAAGTCTCCGCCAACCAAAATATGGGCATTTGCATTTGACATTATCCTAGACAAAGATGAATTAAAAGCCTCAAGATATTCTGGGTCAATCTGATCTGGTGGGCGATAAAAGGAACCAAGGTACAGAGTCCTACATCCAATAATGTTCAATTTACACCAAACTAATTCACATTTGGTGTCCAACTCCGGAGTTTCTGTACAGAGTAGGTCTCGCTTGAAAGCCACAAAGACACCTCCATGTGCATCCCCAACTCTGTCTTTCCGGATAGCCTCAAAAGATTCTGGAAAAATTTCTGAGTTTTTAATTTCTGGGGTTAGCCAGGACTCATTGCCCAAAATGATGTCCGGCTTAGCTGAGTCGATAATAGTATGAAGTTCAGCCCTTTTGTTCTTTATTGACTGACAATTCATAATCAATATTCTGAGGGGGTGGTTAAGGACCGCCTTTTTGGTCTTTGGTTTAGCTTCTTTGGACTGCTGCACAATGGGCGAAGAAGCTGCCGTGGGCGGGCCAATATTGTCTGGTATCGGACTGTCAGGCTCGGACAGGGTTGATAACGGTTCAAATTGGTTATGGGTGTCAATAGAAGATAAAGTGTCAAACAGAGATGTGGAAAAGTTTGGCATTCCACATTTCATGCATTCCCATGCTACGTTCATATTCGATGATCTGTTATATAGACTATACATAGTTGATGACATGCCTTGACAGTCTATGTGATACCAGATATTGCAAGTGTCACAACAAATTCCTCGGTCTTCCCAACCAACACTTCTTTGACAAAGTCCACAGGGAAAATGTGAGCTGTCATTTAGGGAAATTGGACCAGGATTTGATTCCACGTCCCAAGCATTACCTATTATAACTGTAAATATATACAGGTAAAAAAGTTAGTTTGAACCAGGAAATCCCTTCATCCTTACCGATTTTTTTAAGATAGATACCGTGCAAATGTGGGGCAAATGATGTGCAAAGTTATAGTCGTTTGCTGTTGTACCACATGTATCCATATACACTGGGAAAAAGTCAGCGGGGATTTCCTGTTGATCCTGTCCGCTATAGAAGGAAAAGGATGCTAGACGTGTTGCCAACAGCAGGCAACAAACTCCAAATAGGAGGTCAAACACAAAATGACTCATATTTCATAGGTTGTATGGTGACTTTATGGTAGTTGAAGGGCAATTTATACTAAGTGGTGTCTAGGAAAATTTTCTCTGCTGGGCAATATCTGCAAAAATCACACAAAAACTTAATGAAATTTAATGTTTACCTTTGTGGTTCAATCCGCCGCAAAACCGGAACCAGTTACGTTTCGGTGCAAAACTAAAAAATACCTATGCCAAATTATCCGGGATTCGTTTGAAATGCAAATCAACAAAAACAAAACCAAAGCTGAAATAAAACAAGTTACTGCAGAAGTTAACAAAGTTATGAGTAAAAAGTTAAAGAACTCATCCAGGGTATTCCTTAAAACTCCAAAATAATCCAAAAAGTTTCCCGGAAAAACAGGAACAGCACAACCGCGCGCATGCGCACCCCCGCATCTTGAATCAGCGGAAGGGAGATAATGACCGTAGAAAAGATTTCATGATCAATCTCCACGAAAGAATGTTGCCGACCCCGGCGGGAGTCGAACCCGCGTCCTCCTGATCACCAGTCAGACGCGCATCCGACTGAGCCAACGAGGCCGGCTTACCGGCAGTATAGTGTGGGTCACGTGACTTCCTTTCTTTCTTTCTTTTTTTCTTTCTATATATACTGCCATACGCCCTCGCGGGCATTCTAGGCAGGTGTATATTAAATACACTCCAGTTTTGCAGGATGAAAGCCTACACAGTAACCATGTAATTATGGTAGGGTTCTTTAACCTGCACAGGGGATGGTTCTCCCTGCACAGGGGGCCTCCAGTTTACGTCCCGATCCGAAGGACGGTGCACTTTATGACATTCATCCCTGCAAATGATGCCAATGGAGCGTGTTCGGACACCGAAATTTTATCGCCGCTGCCGGGGATCGAACCCGGGACCTCTAGCATCAGAGGCAAGTGCACTAACCACTGAGCTATCACGCTCCAAATATGGCGGTCACGTGATCTGACCGGGAACCGTTTAAGACACATTTTTATATCACCAGTAGTTGTTTAGATGGATTGGGTCTAGTATGCACAAAATTGTGATAAAACAGGTAAGGGGGACCTGTTGAAGACTGGTACTTGAGAAATAGTCGATTTTTACGTCATTTCCGGATGTAAAATCCAACAGCAGAAATGTTGGTAAAATCTAGAAATGCTAGGAATAATGTTTGTGTGTTCTAAGATGGCTGATGAGACCAATTCTAGCTCTGAACTGTCTGTTGTAGATAGAGCAACTTAGATCAGAAGACAGCTCTGTTGCTGATGCCTTAGCTTTGGTTTTGCTCTTTTCACGTTTCTGTTCGGCTTCGCTGATTCTTTTTGTCTCATATTCAATAGCATCCCTTCTGATGAGGCTTCGCCACTTTGCTCGGTCCTGTATGATTCGTTCCCTTGGCTCTGTTGGTATGTTGAAATCCTTGAGGGAGGCTTTGAGGGTGTCATTGTAACACTTTTTCTGACCACCATCGGAGCGTTTGCCCATTTTTAGTTCTCCATATATGATTTTCTTTGGCAAATGTTCCTCAGGCATCCTGGTAACATGGCCTGTCCATCTTAACTGTGGCAGTTTCATAAAGGCGGGTGATGTCTTCGATAGGTTTGGTTGAATGCACCACAAAAGAGATTCTTATAAATCTAATAATGATAATAATAATATAAGATAGAATACAACGGTCCATAACGACTTCCACTGGAAAATATAAAGAACATGACCGGATATCATTCCTGAAATTCAAACACCTTAATAAGCTTCTGGTCTGACTATCAACAGATTTTTTTAGCTGGTCATTGAGATTCGTCGTTGTGGGGACAAATAGTATTACAACAGCCTATGTGTGGAGTAAATATATCAGCCACTGCAAGCGAAAATGTCTTCTTATCCGGGCAGTCAGACCCTGCAGTCTACGCTTTAAACTATCTGGATCGTGTGCATGATCATTGAAGTATTTTCAATGCTGTAATCTGGTTACACGGGCTGTCCTGAGTAGGTCACATAGCAATACCATCTCCGCATCACGAAAACACGCCTATATAATTCTGATCCCCCTTGAACCCCAATTTTATATAGCAAAACTGAGATTTACTGGGGTGAACCGTATTTTTCTTATTTCTGCTCTAAAATATAGATTGTGGGTACTCGTTAGAACCGCCTCGATGAGGCGGTTCTAACGAGTACCCACAATCTATATTTTGACCAGAAATAAGAAAAAATATCACATTTTTTCATCTGAAAAGTGTCAGTTTTTGAGCGGTAAAGTTTACAATGCATTTGTATAGGCATGTGTTCGTAATGGAACGCTGTAGACAAGTGGATGTGTGTTTGGTGAACACAAAAAATAGTCTGCGCATGCGTTTAGTCGGGACATAACCTTCCCTCCGCCCCATGATGATTTAGGTCAACGGTCACCTCTATAGCGGGCAAAGAAGACTGATCAGACTGCGCGGATACAAAGGCAGATCTGAGTCTTCGCTTGTCACGCATGTCCGAAGACATTTTTCGAATGACCCGGCACAGATAACCATTTTAACATTAATTTTAACATAGGACAATTTAACTTGAATGGAAAATAATTGAACCGATTCATGAAAAATATTACAAAGTATTATTAACCTATTTTAGGCTACCGTCCCAAAAAGGCAGTTTAGACCCAGATCAGCAGCCGCAAAACGCGGTGTCTTATCCGGGCCTACACTTTGCCTGAAGTACGAGAACTTAAGTAACACACACACACACACACACACACACACACACACACACACACACACACACACACAAACAAAAAACATGAAATTAACCAGACATCTCTTTATTTGGAAATGACCAGGTGGAAGGTTTTATAGGTCATATATAATGAAATTCTGCTATTAAGACCATTTAAAATTAAGACAAATTATGCTTTTGTAACCATATTTAGAAGGTTTCAGGTACATTTTCTATGTTTTCTACATTCATTGTGCTCTAGTGGTAGGCCGCCCTTGGGACTGTTCAAAAGTGGTTTTAAAGACCACTTTTGAGCAGTCCCAAAGTTGGTTTTATATAGTAATTTAAACCTAGACGTAGGCACTAAGTACAGTGAAATTTCGCTATTACGACCACCTAAAATTAGACATTCTGCTTTAAAAAGCATATTAAAAAGGGTGCAGTTACTTCGTCATCTTGTTTTCTGCACACAATGTCCTCTGGTCAGGGACCACCCAAAGGTGGTCTTAACATAGGAATTTTACCATACACTCACACATTATTCGTTAAACTGAAGCTGTACTGGCTGGGATTGTGAAGTCCAAATAAGGTGTTAAATGTTTTAATGGTCCGAACTGCGAAGGATTTAGGTGTAGCGGTGTTTTGGGCCAGTCCGTCCGTCTCTCCGTCCATTTCTTATGTCGCGGGGTTACGCAAACTGAAAAAAAAATACATTTAGCCTTATCGTAAACTTAAACTGTAGACAATTTCTGTATTTCGACATGTTAATGTTTTGACCAAAACATAGCCAAAACCAAATTATACGCACGCATTTCTTAGCCCCCGCCCACAGGGCTTGAAGAAATAGATGAGCTGCATGATGCTTCCACGCAGAGCTGGAACCGATCGCACACGGGTTCTGGTAAACCGCTTAGAGGATCTAAGCCTGCCCAGGTAAAGCGGTGCGAGTCGGTCAGTCCATGCTTATAAACCCTATTGGTTTCATTGGGCGA
The DNA here is from genome assembly GCA_963580285.1 of Lucinisca nassula. Classification (NCBI taxonomy): domain Eukaryota; kingdom Metazoa; phylum Mollusca; class Bivalvia; order Lucinida; family Lucinidae; genus Lucinisca; species Lucinisca nassula. The sequence continues at coordinate 178,185,266 of OY757011.1, forward strand.
CAGGGCATGAGATGTCATTTCATCTCAATGTGGGGTAAAAGTCCCACAAAATTGGAAGCAGCGTCTTCAAAATGACCTTTAAAGTGTTGAAGGGGACGTTAAACTTTAAATCAAACAAACAAACAAACGCACGCATTTCATCGAGCTGTGTTTATAGAAACAATTTGCCCCCTTTTCTTGCCTTCAAGTGTGGGTCTATTGATACAGGTAGGTTATTTATTTCATGCTAAACCACATTGTGCATCAATCCCAGTTACATGTCGGGGTAATCTGATTTGTTTCCCTTAGACTGTGGACATTTCGATTTTTGATCAATACCAATACGTTCAGTAACTCGGTAGCATGTTATAGCAACAGCAAAACAACCTGCCCATGGACCGAATCGTAAGATCTTAATACTGTAGTATATTATGCTACTACTTAAGCCTGAACCAAACAATTTCAGTGTTTAAAGTATGGAATATAAGAACTGACAGGTAAGCAAGTAAACCTACTTTGAAGAAAAAAAAGTCTTTTGTCTCAGGTTTTGAATATATCTTAAATAGAGCGATCAGCCAGTCTATTACTCAACAGTAATGAATATTTAATACATTTCAATTATTACTTCAGTGGAGCTGATATAGTGGTACACTGTGAGGCTTGCTTTGTAAGCAGTGAGCCGCGGCATAACACAGTCGAGTGTTGTGGATACGGAGGCACCCCTATTCTCATCCTCCAGTTGGTCATAATGACTTGAATTCGTGCAGTTTTGACACTTTGTTGACGAGAAACCTGAAACTGTTTGCTTCGCACCCGGCCACCCTCTCATCCATCGCCCTGGAAGACTGGGTGCAGGGATAGAGCAAACACATTGCAATCAGTCCGTATGAGAAGGTACACTATGCCAGCTATTAGCCCAGTCTTCCCTGGAATCCTCAATACGGAAACACACCTATTCAAATACATTGTAACTTTATCGCCGAAAAAAATGAAAATTTAAGATGAAAAATTGTGATTATTTTCTTATTTCTGCTCCAAATAAAGATTATGGGTACTCGTTAGAACCGCCTCATCGAGGCGGTTCTAACGAGTACCCACAATCTATATTTTGAGTAGAAATAAGAAAAATAAGGTTTACCCCTGTAAACCCCAGTTTCACTATATAAAAGTGGGGTTCAAGGGGGTCAAAATTATATAGGCGTGTTTTCGTGATCTGTAAAGGGCCTCAGCCTGCAAAAGTGCATGCGCATAATGCGCGTATGATTAGAGTCTACACTGTTTGCTGACATGATTTTCTGACGAATATAAGTGGTAACAAGTCCTTAAATGCCCACCGGGGCTAGGAAATAGATTGGGTTGCATGGTGCTTCTTCATAGAGCTGAAACCGACCGCACATGAATACTGGAAAACCAACAAGAAGGTCTATGCCTGCCCAGGCAAAGTGATGCGAGTCGGACGGTTCATGCATATAATCCCTATTGGTTTCATAGGGTGGCAGGGCTTGAGATGTCAATTCATCTCAATGTCTGGTAAAATCCCACAAAATAGCAAGCAGCGTCTCCAAAATGACCTAAATAGTGTTTACGGGGACGTAAAACCTGAATTCAAACAAACAAAAATGGACTTGTCCAACACATAACAAAGGAGGTTCATTAGTAATCAAAAGGTTTAACGGGTAAATGGGTTTCCGACTGACTGACTGTATATGCCATTTTGGAGACGTTGCTTCCAATTCTGTGGGGCTTTTATCCGACATTGAGATGCAATGACTTCTCAAGCGCTGCCGCCCAATGATACCAGTAGGGTTTATATGCATGGACGGTCCGATTCGCACCACTTTTCCCAGGCAGTCTTATAACCTCTAAGCGTTTTACCAGTGGCTTGAAGAAATATATGGGCTGCATGATGCTTCCACGCAGAGCTGAATCCGGCCCGCACACTAGTACTGGTAAACCTCCAGGAACCCCGGTGTGAGGCAGTCCATGCTTATATACCCTATTGGTTTCATTGGGCGACAGGGCTTGAGATGTCATTTCATCTCAATGTCGGGTAAAAGTCCCACAAAATTGGAAGCAACGTCTCCAAAATGACCTTTACAGTGTTGACGGGGACGTTAAACCTCAAATCAAACAAAAACCAGTACTATAGTGTGCGGTCGGTTTCAGTTCTGCGTGGAGGTATCGTGCAGCCCAATCTATATCTTCAAGCCACGATGGGCGCGGGTGGGCTTAAACGGGTGTAGCCAGAAGAAAAGTATTGTTATATACAACAATGAAGAAAACAAATCGGAATTAAAGGTTTCACTTAAGGGAAATGGATACACCTTTTCAGTCATTTTTAAAAGGGAGACAACTTTCGGGATTTCATGTTCGTGTTTCTGTAAGCTCTGTTCCACTGAAAAAGTATCTACATCTGCTCCTCAGGAGCAAATCCTTTCCTTTAAGAGTCGACCCCTAATCGACTGAGGGAGACAAAATACTTTTGAATGAGTGTTCATGTATTATATGCATGGACCGTCCGACTCACATCACTTTGCCTTCTAAGCGGTTTACCAGTACTCATGTGCGGCCAGTTTCCGTTGAAGCATCATGCAGCCAAATCTATTTCTCCAAGCCTCGATGGGCGGGGGCCGAAAAAAGATGAAATAATCTTAAACTGACCGTAAAACATTTTTTTAGGAGTTTTACGATCCAGTCAACGCTGGTTTTGTTATGCATATGTTTACGAGGTTAACCATTACATTGCACAAAAACTGTCAACTAGTCTTCTTGAATCAGCGGAAGGGAGAGAAGTATCGTATCGTAGAAGGTTCTACGGAATTATGTTGCCATTGTCTGATAACCAGTCAGGCGCGCATCCCGGCCACAGAGCCACTTATATGGACAGACAGGCCATTCTCATACTAAAATGAACTGAAAGAATTATCATAGCTTTGTGCAAGTGATCCAGCAGGCACATGACGTAATTGTGACGTCATATCAACGTCGGTGCAACGTCAAGACGTTGCACCGACGTTGATTTGACGTTGGCCTAGCGACGTGTGCCTGCTGGGGATCATTAGATTCGCAAAAGAGAAGTCACCTTTTACCACTAAAAAGGACATTTTTATCCCCACGCTTTCCGAAGAAAAAGTGGGGATATTGTAATGGTCTTCGTCGTCCGAACGTACGTACGTCCGTCCGTCCGTCTTACCGGATTTTGACCCCTTTACCGGATAACTCCTTCTACACGGTTATAGATAGAAACTTGAAACTTTGGGAACTGATAGATCTTTGGTATGGGGAGTGCATGACACTTTTAAAATTTTGATCACACCCCTACGGGTGGGCCCAGGGGGTGGGGCCCGCGGGGGTCAAAAATCAAAATTTCAAGAACATGGTCGTGTAATATATCAAAGCGAACGGCATGATGAGTAGAAAACATTATAACCAAAATTTGTCCCCTGGGGTCAATTTTGAGGTCACCAGAGGTCAAAAACTGATTTTGACCCCCTTTACCGGATAACTCCTCCTAGACGGTTATAGATAGAAACTTGAAACTTTGGGAACTAATAGATCTTTGGTCTGGGGAGTGCATGACACTTTCGGAATTTTGATCACACCCCTACGGGTGGGCCCAGGGGGGCGGGGCCCGCGGGGATCAAAAATCAAAATTTCCAGTCGTGTAATATATCAAAGCGAACGGCATGATGAGTAGAAAACATTACAACCAAAATTTGACCCCTGGGGTCAATTTTGAGGTCACCAGAGGTCAAAAACTGATTTTTATGACCCCTTTACCCCCATACATTACTGCTACCGGATAACTCCTCCTAGACCGTTATAGATAGAAACTTGAAACTTTGGGAACTGATAAAACTTTGGTCTGGGGAGTGCATAACATTTTCGGAATTTTGATCCTACCCCTGGAAGTGGGGCCAGGGGTGGAGCAGCTTTGGGATAAAAAATCAAAGTTTTCGGAACATGGTCGTGTAGCATATGAAATCGAACGGCATGATCAGTAGAATACATCACAATCAAAATTGTGCGCGATTCTAGTTTTCTTATTTATTTATTTATTTATTCAGTCAACTAGTTTACACTTTCTTTTCTATGAAACGACGATGGTGACAGTTGTCTCGGTGCGTTATTTTCACCTAATTTATTTTGAATTTAACTTTAAAAGGCCTTTAAAATCGTTCACCTTTTCTGCATTCGCTGGTCGCCTAGTGGGGCCTCTTCGCGTGCATATGCTCAGATATTGTCAAAAAAAAGAATCGGGTGTCTAAAACTAAATCTCTCTCTCTCTCTCTCTCTCTCTCTCTCTCTCTCTCTCTCTCTCTCTCTCTCTCTCTCTCTCTCTCTCTCTCAATGGTTATACTTCGATTTTGACCCCTGACCCCTTAAAGATATACATTTTAGCTCACCGACCTCCTAAACGACGGAGCCGATTTCAAACTCTTAGGCCATGCACTGGTTCTGTACCACTGAACAAGATTCCAGCTGAAGCTCATAAAGATAAACGGACACAACTGATTGTTATAAAAGCTTTTCAACGAGTACTCCGGTTTCGACACCTTTTGAAATAAGTGAATTACAATCTTGCCAATATGAATATATAGATATATAAAAGGTACAAAAGTGCAGTCACGGCCGGACTATATTAAAAGGCACACTTCTATAAATCAATAATTTACCTGTACTTTTATTAAGACTAGACTACTCTTAACACTAAAACTCATCAATTCTGTGACATTCATCATCATCATCATCATCATCATCAACAACAACAACTAATATCGAGGGCTATTTCAAGACCCATATGGTCGTTAGAATCTGAGCAAAACTACTTACCATTCGAGACGAATGGGGTTTGTATATGCGTAGCGCTCATTAATGCGCGTACGCAATGGAAGGAAACTCACCAAACATTATATTGTACGTGTAATAGGTATCGCGCTTTAAGGAAAATTGAACCCAAAGTGAGTGACCGATGTAATGCATTTTTTTTCGTACAAGATCTTGGGGCTTAAGAGAAATCAAAGCAGTGACAGCAATGGTGGATCGATTGTCACTGAATACTTAGGCTGTTTCGTTTAATCCTTAAATTCCTGTTATGTATGCAAACAATGTAGGGCCTGATCAGACACAGCGTTCTGATCTAAACTGTTTGCCAGTATCCCAGCGCATATGCCGAGCCAATGTTTTATAAGAACCAGCAGTCTGACGTAACAACGACAAAACTAGCGACTATTTTCTATAGATAACCGTTTGTGTGTGTGAATTCGGGTTTAACGTCGCTTTCAACAATTTTTCAGTCACGGTGTCTGGTTGCGACAGGGAGCTCAATGCTCACTTTTATAGTGCTGCCTCACTGAAGTATCATGCCCCAGACACATTACATGATACCACACCCAGTCACATTATCCTGACACTGGGTCGACCAGTCCTAGCTCTACCCCGTAAATCTGAGTGCCAAGCGAGGAGCAGATAGTACCATTTTTAACGACTTTGGTATGTCGCGGCCCGGGATCGAACCCGTGACCTCCCGTTCCCCGGAGCGGACACTATACCAACTGAGCTATCTATAGATAACCGTTACCTGGATTACCTGAGGTTATAAAACTTTTTTCATGCTCAACTCAGCTGAGCATGAAATTTGTAATGCTCTTAAAATACAAACAAATAAGGCAATTTTCCTGCTCAGATCAGCACAGAATGTCATTTATCCTGCTAATAAATTTTAAAATTTATGAGCAGGATAATTTTCATGCTCAAATGAGTTGAGCATGAAAAAAGTTTTATAACCTCAGGGCCTGGATGTCCTGCAAATTGGTGATAGTCACGTGAAAATCGGCCCTGAAGAGCTTCTGTGTTTAGTAACTTTGTGTCGAGTGACAAACAATCGATCAAAAAAAAACAACAAAAAAAAACAATGAAATGGGATAACATACATATAACATATAAACTGTATACGAAAGCGTGTGTAAATGTAACGCGACGTCTGACTGGATAACATAAAACTTTGCGGCAATCTAACAGTCGGAACCCCGAATCATCTCATTGGCTACGATTTAGTTTATCGCTGCTGATAACTTTCAAATATATCCATTTTAACCAAAAATCCAAAATTAATGAATAAATGCGCCAGAATGGGAAAACTGTATTGAAGTTGCCGTAAAACGAAATTTTCTACCGTAAAACCGACATGACAGTTTTGGAGACAGATGTCCCCTACGGCCGGCCTCGGCAGCTCAGTTGGGTGCGCGTCTCACTGCTGATCAGGAGGATGCTGGTTCGATACCTGCCGGAGTTTCGTGGAGTTTGCTGATGATATCTCTCCGCGGATTCGAGAAAGGCAGTTGTCAGTTTCTAGCGAAAGAATGTGCACTGTACTGGTTAACCGCCTGTCCATGAAAAGTGTAGATGAGTAAACTGACCGGCACGAAATGACCTAAATTGTTTTGACTGGGCCATTAAACTCCTATACAAACAAGCAAACAAACAAACACGATGTCCCCTAAATCTAGTGCTCAGAATGCATTTCACGTAAATGTGGGTGGATGAGGATTATTCATGTTCTAAGCCAAAAGCTTTCATTTTATGATTACTTATATTATTATAATAAAACAGTCAAACCTAATCGGTTCCAGTCAAGAGAAAACCTGTCATCTGGGTTGCCGATCAGGTAAGGCACAGACCAACACGCCTATATATTTTGACTCCCTTTAAACCCCAATTTTATATTAGTAAAACTGTTTTTTACAGGGGTATACATTTTTATATCTGCTCAAAAAACAGAGATTGTGAGTACTTGTTACCTCGGCAAGGCGGTTCTAAATATATGTTTTGAGCAGAAATATGAAAATATCAGGGTTTTTTTTTTTTTTATCGGAAAATTATCATATTTCGGTGGTTAACTGAATTTTCAATATATTTGAATAGGCGTGTTTTCCTAATGTGCTGAACTACTCAGTCAAGCAAAAGCATTACGAAAACATGCCTAAACAAATATATTGTAAATTTTACAGCCGAAAAAAATACAAATTTTAGGACGAGGCGGTTCTAACGAGTACCCACAATCTATATTTTAGAGCAGAAATAAGATTTACCCCTATAAACCCCAGTTTTATTATATAAAAGTCGGATTCTAGGGAATCAAAATTATTTTGGCGTGTTTTCGTGATAGATGTAGAAACTTGGCTATTGTATCAAGCACCGAACTCTAAGGTGTTCATAAGACTGCGCGAATGCGCAGGGCTGATCTGCACCTTAGTTTATACAAATGTTTAAAAAAGTTTTCTTATGACGTGGTGTTTGTTATTTATGATCTAAAAGCCGCCTTGGGTTGTCACCAAGGATTATGTAAATATTTTACTTTGTAAACAATATTTTAACAATATTATTCTACAGTCATATTTTGTGCGACCCAAAGCAAAGATTTTGAGGTACGCCCATTACAAAAGTCAGATCAATAATAACTTTCATTCTTACGAATGTACTGAGCTGCAAATAATCTTTTTATTTATCTGCAGAAACCTATCTTGGTCGCATGGCTGCTCATCAAAAGGCCCGGGTTGGGGGCGGGGGAGGGGATCGGGGGTACCCCATCCAAAAGGATTTTAAGCCTGTTCAAAATCTTTACAAATACATGAAAAAAATTATTCTATTTTCACGAACATTATAAATTGGTACTTTTGCGACATCTGCCGAATGTGCATAGTAATTTAAATACAATTGACACTTTTCTTGGATGACAAAAACCTTAACTCTTATCCTGCTGTTCACGACAACCATTTTCTTTGCAAACAGTATAGATCCAGATCAGATGGCTTCTGAACATCTAATCAGGATCTACACGGTTTGACATCTGTTGTTGATATTTTTCTTTTTTGACATTTCATGCAAATTGTCGCCATAAGACTTACGTGAGAGGTCAAGACCCCGAAAAAATAAAAAAAGTCAAAATGTCGTCTGCTGAAAAATACCCCACACGCAGAGTGCTAAACTGAAAAACAACCAAAACTGTTCGCGTCTCGGCAATTCCTCCAACAGTTTTCAAGACTTTAAGCGCTTATATAAGCGCTTACGTTCATTAATTTGATCAAACAAAAAACGGATGAGTTACAGTAAAATTCCTATCATACCGGACTTATACGGACATATATGTCATTTCATCTCAATGTCGGGTAAAAGTCCCACAAAATTGGAAGCAACGTCTCCAAAATGACCTTTACAGTGTTGACGGGGACGTTAAACCTCAAATCAAACAAACAAACGGACATAACTGCTATCTGTGCTGATAATCAAGGGAACTAACGCGTACAACACAGAAAATAAATGGTTATCTCCCCAAGGCCTCATGGTTACCTAGGTGACATCCGAACGATTTTGAGGCATCAGTATGAAATCTGAGGACCGCTTTATATGTATTTTTAGGTCACTGTTCTAATTCATGAAAGTAGACATAGTGTTATAATGTTACTTCGCCCACCCCCCCCCCCCCCCCCCCCCGCCCTTCGGGGCTTGAAGAAATAGATAGGCTGCATGATGCTTCCACGCAGAGCTGAATCCGACCGTCACACGAGTGCGGGTAAACCGCTTAGAGGATCTAAGCCTGCCCAGGAAAAGCGGTGCGAGTCGACAAAAAAAAAAAAGAAAAAAAAAAAGAAAAAAAGACTGAATTAAGAATAATTTACATAATGATATATTAATTAAAAATTGTCAAATGTATCAATTAGTACATCGAAGGCGTAACATAGCCTTTGTTATTGTTTACCGTAGTGGCAACCGCTGATTGCTAAGGTAAACTGGAAATAGAAAAAGGGGGTAGTGTATTTCATTTTCAAAAAGGACCAAATTATTTTTATTTTTATTTCACAAAATTTACATGGATGTGTTCACAATAAATTTGCAATTTTACTCCCGCTGGCACAGAAAAGAAAAAACAATTTACAAAAACGTTATGGAAATATATTTATCAGTTTTTGTCGCTGTATTCAGTAGTTTTACTATATATTCTTTACATTTAGAGGGTGCTTCCAAATATATGTAAAAAGGACTAAAAAGTTGTTCATAAAATTGCATTAAAAATATATGTGGCTATTCGAAAAAGAATGTAAAATCACGAGATATTCCTAAAAGTTTTTATTTTATGGGGCAATACTTATCAAGTTCCTATATAAATCTATGTATTAGCTTTAACCAACAGCAGTTACCTTGATGTCCGTTAAAGTCCGACATGATTAAGACCACCTTTGGGACTGTTCAAAAGTGGTCTTTAAGGCCACTTTTGAATAGTCCAAAAGGTGGTCCCCGACAAGAAGACACTGTTTTCAGAAAGCACAAAGAAAGAATAAGTGCACCCTTTTAAATAAGCTTTTTAAACCAGAATTAGTCTTAATTTTAGGTGGTCTTAACAGCGGAATTTCACTGTATATGCCCTTAATTAACTAAGAACTATGGACTGGTATCTATGTCCTTCTAGTGCTAGTACTACTAGTATATTTCGCCTAGATGAAAATTTTTCATAGAAACAGTTTTCAAGATCATGGCTTGAAACTTGCACATTAGTAAGGATATAGACTTTCGTTGACAAAGTATGGTGGAGGAGGCAAGTACTTTTATCCCCGTCATTACGAAAACACGCCAATACAAATACATTGTAACCTTTACCGCCGAAAGAGCGAAATTTTTAAGATGAAAAAAAAAATGTGATATAAGAAAAATAAAAAAAAGTGTGATTCAAGGGGGTCAAATTTATATAGGTCTGTTTTCGTGATGGCCAGTACGTACGATACAATCATATGTATGTATGTTTGTATGTACGCACACACGCACGCATGTATCCCAGTGCCTACCATTAGTTAATTGTTTTTGTATTATTTATAAATCATTTGATTTATTTTTCAGAGCGAGAGCGGTACATAAAGGGCAATAAGCACAGCCAAGAAGGATGTCTTGTGATATTGAAGACTACCCGTGTGCTGATAAAGGGCTTCTTTTGCCCTTTGTCAATGAGTACACCTGGGCAATGGGATTTCGTGGGGCCGTATACGGTATAGGTCTGATATGGAGTTTCATGGCGGTTTCCATCATAGCGGACATCTTCATGGCGGGAATAGAGACTATTACCTCCAAAACACAGAAAGTGAAGCTAGTAGATCCGGAAGCTGAGGATGAGGTCACGGAAGTTGAAATTCAGGTCTGGAATGGTACCGTTGCCAATTTAACATTAATGGCACTGGGATCCAGTGCGCCGGAAATCATGTTATCGATAATTGAAGTATTTAAAAACAGTTTCTTTGCCGGTGACTTAGGCCCGGGGACTATCGTGGGTTCCGCTGCCTTCAACTTGATGTGCATCACCGGTGTCTGTATTATGTCTATTCCGGCTGGGGAGGTAAGGAGAATTAAACATATCAAAGTTTTTGCCGTGACTTCAATATTCTCAGTAGTAGCATATATATGGTTAATAATAATTCTGACTGTCACGTCTCCGGATTATGTGGATGTGTGGGAAGCTATAGTGACTATGTTGATGCTTCCCGCTATGGTCGTTCTGGCGTACATTGCTGACAAGGACTATTGCAGCAGGAAACCAGAGGCAGACACAGCTTCACACCTGGATCTAGGTAAAATTAATGTCAGTCGCGATGCAGAAACCAAAAAGGTAACTTGTGCGACCAGCAAAAGTTCGGCTTCGCACCGGGACCATTCTCCTCAGACTGTGTCAGAGTCAGATGGTCACATTTGTAAACATGCAGTCCGTGTGTAAATTTCTTTTTAGGCCACAACAAGCGAAAAAGGGATTTTCGGGCATGTACGCTCAACGAAAACTTTCCTTTCAGTTATTATACTTCTTCTCAGCTTGGGACCAAATATGTAGAAGATTTCACATAAGCTATGATAAGCTTGTTTCTGATCCTTTGTGTCATTTGTGTGTGTTTGTGATGTACATATTAATATATACTGAACCGAAAAAGAAACGCAACTTTTTAACCCAAAATATTTTCATGCAACCATCAGGTTGACTGAAAAATCATTTTGCGGTTTACTTTCATTCATACTTTTTAAACTTTCTTATGCAGAAAACATTTGGGCGATATATGTACAGTTTAACGCTCCACTTGGCAATTCCTTGTTTTCAACATTTCCTCGTGCAGTACATTAAATGTCGGCAGTAACCTCATCATATTGGCATATTGTGTTACCTGGAGTTTAGGTTTCAACAGTCCGGTAAAATTTCTCTACAAAATATCAACGTAACGCAAGATCAACGTAACGTAGTGGTCCAAATGCTTCCACGTGGAACTACTCAGGCTGTCAACGCCAGGAACTTCCACGATAACTCGCTTGTACCAGCGTCTGCGTAAAACGACAACGACAAATGACAGGCCCAGAAGTGGACGTCCACGCGTCACGACACGTCGACAGGACCGATACATCCGTCAAACCCACCTTCGTAATCGGTTCAGTACAGCCGTCGAGACGTCCCAGGTGACACCAGGAACACACAACAGTCGAATAAGTGCAGATACTGTCAGGAATCACCTTCGAGAGTTTGGCTGACGTTCTCGTCGTCCGTACGTTGGTATGCCATTAACACCACGACGACGTCAGGTTAGAATGGCGTGGCTTACACAACATAGGCCAAACCTGTTTCCCCTTCGTCAGTGGCGTAATGTCATGTTTTCTGACGAGTCCAGGTACTTGTTGTACAGAGCTGACTCCCGTCAACGTGTGTATAGGCGTGACGGAGAGCGTTATAGTGACAAGTGTTTGGTTGAACGTGATCGATTTGGAGGCGGTGGGTTGATGGGGTGGGCTGGCATATCTTATGGTCATAGAACGCCCCTGGTATTCATTGATGGATCTTTGACGGCTCAGCGTTACGTTGACGTCGTTTTACGAAGGTAGTTGTTCCATATGTACGACAGCACAACGTTACGTTTCAACAGGATAACGCTCGGGCGCATGTAGCAAGGCTCAGCATGGCGTTTCTTCAGCAAAACAGCGTTGACGTGATGCACTGGCCTCCGCATGGTCCAGATCGATCTGTTATAGAACATTTGTGGGACGTCTTGGATAGGCGCGTACGTATCCGCCCCCAGCCACCAACAACGCGTCAAGCCTTGCGTCTCGCGCTCATAGAGGAGTGGAATGTTATTCCCCAGGCAGAGATCAATCGTTTAATCCTGTCCATGACCAGGCGTGCGCGTGCAGGACTGAATGCAAACGAAGGACATACTCGCTATAAACTGCTTATGTTTCGAACTTGTGAAATGACTACATCTATGACAAAACGGATTTGTGTTTCAAACATTCTCACTGGAAATTGAACTCTCTATGGTAGTTACTTTCAGGAATGATTATATTATTGCGTCATTAAATCGATTTTCTGCAAATATGATTATTTCTGCAAATACTCGGATTTATATTTGGAGTTGCGTTTCTTTTTCGGTTCAGTATATATGTAGCTCATAGCAAAGACTGCGCGGGTGTGTAGGCTGATCTGAGTCTTTGCTGTACGTACAAGCTCCAAGATCCTTTTCGCATGATTTTATGAACAGGAAAAATGAGATTAAAAGCATGTACATAATCGTACTGAGATACATACAATGGATTGCGTTGACGTGTTAATATGCCTCGACGTTGTGGTTTTAACCAGTACCAACAGTTTATGTTTGAAGCAGAAATAACAAAAAATCATCCCATAATGAGAAAGACAAAATAGCATCATATAGATTTGTTGCCCTATTGCTGAGTGGGTATGTGGCTTCACTGATCAATCAAGTTACCTTGAGAGTTTGCTGTAGTTTGAAGCAGTGTATTTCTAGATCAGTTTTATGATAGTATCACTTGTCTCCACATTGCGTATATTGGCATCCTACTTTTTTTCTTTCGTGTGTGTCCCAGTTTGAATTGCCATCAGTATGTGTCTTTCAGACAAATAAGAAAACCACAGGGATACTGCTTTTTAAAGTATTGTTTGCACATTAATCATCTTAGAAAATGTAACTGATGTAATCATCCGATACTATTGTTTCTTAATGGCTTGTCGATTTAAATGTCGAATTAGATATATAAAAAATATTGTGTGCATGTGATCAGAAAGAATATTGCTGAAAAACAATGCTATTTGAAATATGGAAATACAGTGTTGCATTTGAACATGCACCAGGAATTAGTTGTTGATGAACGAACTGCATCTCCAGATTACAAATGACTAGTGCACATGGGTGGCGAAGTCCGTTTCTCTGGGTAAGCTCGAAGTCCTGTGCACATGACTGGTATACTGCACATGGGTTGCACTTTATGTAATGGCTTCAGTGTAAGTGTATGCTGGTTGCCACCGTAATATTCAATTTGTTCGGTTTCATTTCGCGGTTTTGGGGCGTTTATCAACCCTTACACCCCAAAGTTTATTGCGTTAGACATGCTCATTGTGGTCAATGCTTTTTTATATTTTAATCAGTAACAGAATGGAAAGCAGTAAAGCTCCTGATGGGACAGCCTACACTAGGCATCTGTATTAATCCACAGAGTTGATCGCTTTAGTATGCTAACGGAAGTAGCACCGTAGGGAGTATCTATTTTGATTAGTTTTGTTAAGGAGACTTAATTAATGCCGAATTTAAACTGTCTTTTATTTGTTTCACAGTAAATATCACTGGTAAAAGTATTTGTTTTTGCACACTTTTTGCTAAGATATCAGTATAGCTGCTTTGCTAGATAGTACTATTACTAAGTCAAGCTATATAATACATGCACAGTGTTATTTTGCCGAAGCTGTAGTTTGCATGTTTTTTTGTTTATTTGTTTGTTTGTTTTTTCACATTGCTTTGCCCAGCTTCGCTAGTCATCACGAGGACAATTCATTAGGCGCAGAGGGCATAGTCAGTCTTTATGTCATGAGAAAATGATACTTATCATATTGGCAAGCAGCAAATGCTCAGGTGAGTCTGCGCATGCGCGCAGTCCCACCAGAGCCTGTGCTGCTCGCAGACATATAGAGAACATAATATCCCAGAACCTATGCGCACGCAATTTTTTAGAACTTAAATCGGATAATGTTAAGTGTCCTTCGCATGTGTCGCCTCCTTTGTTGAATTTGACAGTTGCTTACTACTAGGACCCCAGTGTCAGTCTCTTTTTAATGTTGAAATGGTAACTAGACATCAGTATTCAAAGCAAATGTACTACTTCAGGAAAGCTAGGGTGGTTTTTCTTGGCCCGCGTATTACCCTTCCTGTAATAGATGTAGAATTAATAGGGAAGAACCTGCTGTCCCCACTTCCGTTACAAATAGTTTTATGCATAGTTAGGGTATCAACACTCCATAGTTGGGCCACGACAAGCCAAAATATGTCTTTAAGGGGAATGGATACACATGGCAGATTTTTTTCCCCACCATTTTCAAAGGGAGACAACTTTCTGGACTTCCTGTTCGCTTTTCTATAAGGTCCTGTCCAACTGAAAAAGGGGTCTACTCTTAAAGGAAAGAATTTGCTCCTCAGAAGCAAATTCTTTCCTTTAAGAGTTGATCTCTATGGACATGGGAGACTAAAATACTTTGGCAGGAATTGCCTCCCCTGAAGGTGTATCCATTCCCCTTAAACATATGCGAGCAGCGAAGGCTCAAACCAGCCTGTACACAAACGTAGTCAGAATTGTACCTTCCCCGACTACCTAAAGAAACTCATACAAAAAGTGCATAGCGAAGATTCTAATCAGACTGCGCAGAAACGCCGTGCTGATCTGAGTCTTCGCTGGGCGCACACACTCGAACACCATTTTGCCTGTTGCTAAGGCAGCGGGTTGGGGAGGGAATTAATGCAGCAGGTCAGGGTGAACTAGCGGCATTGCAGTGTATAAAAACTTTTACAGTGTCCCAGAACATGGGAAGGACCATTTGGGAACCTGCAGGACCAAAGGAATTCTTTTTTTACTTAAAGTGAGTCATTTTTCCATAGCTGAAATCAGTGTAGGAGTGTAATTCGATTGTAATAATTTGCTTAATATAGGCCTACATGTATGTTCGGATAAACAAAAAAAAATGAACAAAATGGAATGATCCTTGGTTGGTCCTCTTCCAAAGTTGTTCAAATAGTTTCGGTCCACTGCATATCTAGGGCACAGGAGCCAAAAATAGATTTTTATCTGAAAACTTAAAACGGTCTTCTTCTTTGAAACCACAAGGTCCAGGTCTTTGATATTTTGTATGATGCTTCAACTAGTAGACCTCTACTAAGATTGTTCAAATTATAGCATTAGGACCATAATGGTCACGCTCCGGAGCCCACATGCTGTACATAGACTTATACATGGAAAACCTTCAAATGTCTTCTTATCTGAAACAAGAAGGCCCTGGTCTTTGATATTTAGTAGTGGACTTCAACCAAGATCGTTCATAGTATAGCATTGGTACCAAAAATGGCCCCGCCCGGACATGGACTTATAAAGGGAAAACCTTTAAAAATCTTCTTATCTGAAACCAGAAGGTCCAGGTTTTTGTCTTTAATATTTGGTATGAAGCTTCATCTGGTGGACCTCTACCAAATTGTTCAAATTATAGCAGAAGGGCCAAAATGGTCCGGCTCTGGGGCTCACGTTTTACATTGACTCATATAGGAACAATTTTTAATAATCTTCTTGTCTGAAACCAGTTTGCCGCCCAGGTCTTTGATATTTTCATATGAGGCTCATGTTTTCATATTGATGCTCTGTCTCTGGTTGGGCCCATCAGAGTCTAACTGTTGGTTTTCTTTTGCTCCGGCACTTCAGTGGTTTCTTGCTGTTGAGTCCTCACTGTTGTTTCATCTCTGTGGTTGTTTGAATTTTTGTGTTCACGGAGATGTTACACTGATTAGTTATGAGGCTTTCATGCGGACTGAACAAATTATTTGTCTAAATCGTGACGGAAGTAAGGGCGAGGATTGTGCCCACGTAAAATCGATTTAAGCCCCCCAGTGGAATTCCTTTCACTGACCGTTCAAAGGCAGTTCTTCTGTCGCGGTTTATTTTTTTTGTTATGGTTTGTCTTTGAGTGTTTGTATCGCTTATATTATTTTGTTTTGGATAGCCAATTGGCCATTTTGTGGGAAAGTAACTGTCCTTTTGGCTTTCTGCTTTTGATGTTTCCATTAGGGTTTGTTGTTTCATGTTTATGTTTCTTTCCCTTTAGTGTCTCTGATGGGAGCTGTGGGCTAATTGTATCGATTCCTGATCATTGCCTTCACTTCTATTTTTCATCAAGTGGATCTCTACCAAAATTCTTCAAATTAAAGCCTTGGGGCCAACAATTACCCCGCCCCAGGGCCCAGGTTTTACATAGACTTATATAGGGAAAACCTTTAAAAATCTTCTTGTTTGAAACCAGAAGGCTCTGGTCTTTGATATTGGTATGAAGCTTCATCTAATGGACCTCTACCAAGATTGTTCAAATTATAGTCTTTGGGTTATAAATGGCCCGGCCCCGGAGCCCACGTTTTACATTAGGGAAAACCTTTAAAAATCTTCTTGACTGAAACAAGAATACCTAGGCCTTTAATACTAGGTATGAAGCTTCACCTCATGGACCTCTACCAAGTTTGTTCAAATTATAGTCTTCGGGCCAAAATTGGTCGCGCTCCGGGGCCCACATGTTTTGCATAGACTTATACAGGGAAAAACTTTAAAAATCGTCTTTTTTGAAACCACAAGGCCCAGGTCATACCAAGAAAGCATGTACACGCCATATTTTCCAGTTATGTGGTGTATTCCTTGCTTCCAAAGGATAACCCTTTCTAGAACATATTTGATATTTGGTATGAAGCTTTATCTAGTGGACCTCTACTAAGATGATTCAAATTATAGCCTTGGGGCCCCGCCCCAGTGCCCACTTGTTTTACATAGACCTGTATAGGGAGAACCTTTAAAAATCTTCTTGTCTGAAACTAGAAGGCCCAGGTGTTTGATAAATGGTATGAAGCTTCATCAAGTGGGCCGCTACCACCAAGATTGTTCAAATTATAGCCTTGGGGCAAAAAATGGCCAGGGGCCCACATATTTGATAAAGACTAATATAGAGAAAACCTTTAAAACTCTTCTCATCTGAGACCAGAAGGCCCAGGTCTTTGATATTTTATGTGCAGCTTCATCAAGTTGACTTCTACCCAGATTTTCAAACTATAGCCTTGGGCCAAAAATGACTCTGCCCAGGGGTTCAACTGGTTCAACTTATGTACAACTATTTTGACAACCCTGGATCTAGGAAAGATATTTATATCGATCAGGTTAATAAGCCTGTCTTGCTTTTCTTCACAGTTTTCCCCTAAACATCACTAATGATTTTCTGGTCCACAGATGAGCAATACAGGGCCATCTTGGCCCTTTTTGTAGATGTTAGTTAAATTTCATAATCCTTATGCTGTAATAGAAATTTATCGAAACAAAGATCATTTCTAGATATCCATTACTGGAAGAAACTTCACATGGCAGTCGTTTTTTTTAGGGAAAAAGATAATAATAATAATAATAATAATAATAATAATAAATGTCAGCCTTATTCAAAGTCTTTTTCTTTTGTTTTCACCTTTCACAGACCTGAAGAAAGCGCACGGAGCAACAGGTTATTCTGTGTTAGTTAGTCATTGGTAGAAAGTGTTGTGTTTCGATTTTTGTAGAAATTATCCATTTCACTCTTTTGTATATATTTCTATTTGCCTTACACACTAGACCATGTTATTTTAAGTTAAGTTCTGTCGGAACCACAGTCCGAAAATTTCTGTTTGTGTCCATTGACGGAACCACAGTCGGTGGCTTCTTATGCACAAAATGGTAACTATCGATAGCCTATACTTCATTACTCTAGGCTTATAAAGTCAGTCTTGTCTTGTGATTGTGGCGCTCCCTGCATGGGTCTTTCTTTTAAATTTTTCCCGATACCGACATTCGATATATTGACAAAGCTAGTTATAATGACAATTCCAGTGAGACTAGATGAGATGGATTAATTGAAAAATCAAGGATATTGTATTTGTTAGAATCGTCGATGTCCACAATTATTGTTGTTTACAGTAGTTAAATACAAAAAAAAAAAAAAAACTAGAAAAATAAAACACTTACTTCTCCTTTTGGGGACTCTTTACAGCGGCAAATCCATTATAACGGCAAAGCATACAAATGCCAAAAGTTGAGCGCCCTGTTTTTTGAGTCTGCTAAGGACAGCTCCTTGCAGTCGTTTGGATTTTTTTTACCACGTCACAAGCGGATTCTCGTAACAGCTCATTATGCGGATTTTTATACGCGCACTACTTTTCAACCAGGTGCAATGCAGCACTGATACGGTAATGTCGACATGAATCAGCGAAACTTTAGATGGCATTTTATTACGCTAAGATAACTTTATGTGAAATCGAATTAGATAATTCAATTTGAAATATCGACTTCAAAATTCGAAAAATACACTCGCTACTTTTTCAAGGCGGTAATTCGGCACGCACGTATTATTCGCCATATTTGATGTTCTCCTGAAGTGAATGAAAAGTTACTCAATCAGAATCTGCTAATTCGATGTTGAATATATATGTATGATAACGGCAAGAAATAAGACACTTAATTCATTCTTTCCATGGAATAAAGACATTCACACCTCAGTCAACAACATCGATCTGACGACTAATGGTCCGTTCATACTATAGCAGATTTGGCCGAAAGTCTGTTGATACTTAGGTGAAGCACAAGCATGTGACAGCCGGTCTCAGTGGCACAGTCGGAAGCGCATCTGACTGGTGATCAGGAGGACGCGGGTTCGATTTCCGCCGGGGTCGGCAACATTCTTTCTTGGAGATTGATCATGAAATCTTTTCTACGGTCATTCTCTCCCTTCCGCTGATTCAAGAAGGGCAGATGTCAGTTTCTGGCGAAAGAATGTGCACTGTACTGGTTAACCGCTTACGTATAAGCCTGCCCAGGAAAAGTGTGGATAGGAAAACTGACGGACTCAAAAATGACCTTAAATAGTGTTGACTGGGCCGTTAAACTCCAAAACAAACAAACAAACAAGCATGTGACAATCTATGGCACTGAAGAAGTTACCTTTTCAGATTTGTAGTAAAGATTAAAATAATTGTTTTTGTTGTATTGTCTTGATAATAAGTTGATAAAGGGTAAATTAAAAATGCACTAGAATATATAATCGTGGAACTTCGAGATTAGATGTTGCATTTGTATAAACTGAAGCATAACTTGAGTTGAACTTTCATGATACTAGAAATCTGGAGATATACTCATTTGAAATAATCAGATGATTAAACTTCATTGGAAAATAAGAAAAAGTTCATTACTTCAATGATTGCATTGGTCTATATACTAAAATGCAGATCTATAGAAACAAAACAGAAGAGAAATAATTTTACTTTGCTTTCAGTATATGGTCAGATTATTTGTGTATCCGTATTTGTATAGGCTAGGTAAAAATCATCTTACACTGCAATTTGAAATTCCTCCATTACTTGGCCCTGAGGACAGATTTGTCAAGCACAGGCGCTTATCAGCAGATTTTTAAAGTGTTTTAAGAAAGTCTTCTTTTCAGGAAGTAAATGTCCAGAAGGTTGATATATTCCACAGAGCTCCATCTTATAGTCTAGTATTTGAATGACATCTATCCAATTTGAATGCTACTATACACAGCACTACATCAGTACTGTGCAAGCGAGTTGACTCTTAGGACTATCAGTCTTTTTATTTTAAAGTGGTTTTGGTATCAAGTCAAACCTTCTGAAGACATTTTTGCCAAAGCAATCAATGAAAAGAAGGTAAATTGTGAACCATCAACACTGTGGCTACCATAACAAAGCAACAGTTGACCAGAAAATACAACAGTTAATTGCCAAAAACAGAAGACCCTCGTTAAAGCGACAGTGTTTGTGTCCTAACATTTTGCCGTTATAGCGAATTTGCCGCATAAAGACTCCCGATAAAGAGTAGTATAATAAAGGATAATAATAAGTTTTCCTTAATTACTCCAATAAACAACTTGTTGTGGATATTTGTTAGATCGCCTCGCCGAGCCGATTCTAACCAATATCCACCGTATTTGTTTCTTTGCATGCGGGAAACCCCTAAAGGGGTAGCTTGGCAAACAGTTCAGGCTCGGATCAGACGCCGCAGAACGCGGCGTCTGATCAGGGCCTGTGCTCAGAGTACTATTTGCTATCAGAATTTTCCGTCAAAAATAGAATAAAAATGAAAACAATAGACCTGACACCGTTTATATGACAAATGGACTTGTCCAACATATAGCAATGGAAGAGTCCACCAGTATACGTTGGGTTAAATAATTACAATATTTATGAATATCTCCATTAATCCGTCTTATCTTGAGCTAAGGATTCGTTCAATTCAAATTGTCTTTGTAACAAGTACTGTTTTGTCGCTATTCTGAATGTCGGCATAAAGAGGGTTGACTCGTTGAACGTTACTCTAGTACCTTCACCGGGACCTTCACTGACTGCATGAAAAATGTGTCTTTTTGCTGTGGATCAGTTTTCATTCTAATGCACTTACGTGTGTAACGCGACGTCTGATTGGATAACGTCAAAAATTTGCAACGGTATATTCCACGATATACAGTCAGAAATCCGACGTCACTACGTAACGTCGCTTTTCATTAGCTGGCATTTGGTTTTACGCAGCTCACAGAGCCTGCCGTTTTTGTCCCAAATACAATGTAGTGCAATTTTAACAAAACAGCCGAATAAGTGCATTAGAATGAGGATAACTGTATTGAAAATTGTCATTTGGGGAGGTAAATTGTTGGTTTTACGGTCGCATATTCCGTTTCACGGCTCCGCTCCCTGATATTACCGGCGTCTTAATATTAAGCTTTATATCTGCATTTTCCCTGTGATTTTGCATCTTCTAAGATCCTGTTTATGTTAAATGAGCTCAATAGTGTTGAATCATCAAGTTTTTGCACCAAAATCATTTTCATTTTTTGACGTCGGTGCCATTGACGTCATATGACGTTGATATTGTCATGTTTCATTGTTTACAATAATGTGCCTTGAAAAAGGTTGTAATAGCCGAAACTAGTCGGGAATAGAATTTAAATAAAGAACTTGAAGTTTGATCTCTTTTATTAAAATAAATTATTCAAAATGTATTATTTGAGACGAAATAGACGTATATTAATTATGGAATTATCACCCTTTTTCATGAGTATATCCTGCAGTTGTGCCAGATTTTGAGAAGCATCAACTTTCCACAAGACCTGTGTACATGGACGACAACTCTAAACCCCATCGTCTAGGGCAGTGCGGTGTGTCGCTATCGTAACGCATTTGAGACATTGCCCTGGCCAGGTAGGATTTGAATCCACTGGAGCATATTTGGGATAATCATGGGCGTCTGATACAGAAAATTGACCATCTGCACTCCTATACAGAATCTTGAGCGAGCGGCCAGAGCTGACTTTTTATCAATCCGACGTCTAACCGGTGGGGTGAGAGTAGGGTTCAGGCAGTTATCCGTGTACGTGGAGGCTTCGGTCGGTATTTTACCAGTTAAGGTGCGAACTATAGACTATAATTGACAGTTCACCAAGATACTGATTTTCTGGTCGGTTTTTTGGTTTGTTATGATAGCCATAATGTTGATGTGCAATTGATATTTGCAAAATAAATAATTAAATATATAAATAATAAATAAAAAGATAAATAAATGGCCACGGGTGCCCCCGCCTAGTAGCGCTATTAAGAAAACTTAAACGCAAATTGTTAACCCTGACCTTGAGATTACAGGCAGGGGCATGGGTATTGCTGAATTAAACTTTGGACCTGTATCTATCAACATACCAAATATGAATCAAAGTAGAAGTAAAACATAGATCAGTAATTGATACAATTAACTTACTCCATCCATAAAAGACACCAAAGGGAAAGAAATACAAACATTAAGCGACCAGACCATAATGGAAACCTAAACAAAGGAAGGCCATATGGACAGTTACTTTCCCACAAAATGGCCATATGGCCATCCAAAATTAAAAGACACAAGTGATACACACAGTAAGCAACAAACAACACCATAAATAAACCGCCACAGAAGAACCGCCTTGGAAATCTTGCCAATCATGCTCCTGTGGTCCAAATGGGCCACGCCCCTGGGCCCCTTAAATCCCATAGACACACAATGGGAAAACACTTCAAAAATCTACTTCTCTGAAACCACAAGGCCCTGAGTTTAGATATTTAGCATGTACTTAGCAATGGCAAATGGTCCCCAACATAAATCTTGCCAATTATGCCCCTGGGGTCCAAATGGGCCAAGCCCCGTAACAAACAACAACATAAATAAATCGCCACAGAAGAGCCGCCTTGGAACGGTCAGTGGAAGATTTCCACTGTCAAATCTATCATATGGTTTGGAAATAAAAAGTGAATAAGCAATGCTTATTAGATACCCCCGCTAGTTAATTAAGAAATAGATCAGCTCTAACTGTGATTTGTAAAGTAATAAATCACAGTTTGGAGGTCAGTTGTAAAGTAGATCAAATCACGAGCGGGTACTTACAACTGACGGACAATAAAGATAATTAAAACAGAAATGATCCCATGACCCTTTCTGTAAAAGAAAACAAACATGGTATGATTACGAGTGCGAGAATAAATATAAGCATTTGAAGTTCTTAAGTCGTGAATTAACAAAAAATCCATGGGATAACCATTTACGTTCAAAACTTTTTCATGAACATAAAGTTTATAAGCGGTTAGTCCGAAAGAAGCATAGGTTATTTAAAAATAAATTACTTGATAAGCTACTGGAAAATGAGAAAAACAATCCTAAAGACTTTTGGAATACAGTTAATAATTTGTTGAAAAATAATAAAAGTGATCCATCTCAAGATGTTGCGCCAGATGCTTGGATACATCATTTTAAATCCTTGCTGAATATGGAATACACAAATAACTTTCTGGTTGAAAATAATATCAACTTTTTTGGCTTGAATTTACACTATTTTAAACGATCCAATCTCAGTAGCAGAGATACGAAAATCCATTAATAGGCTTAAAAATGGAAAATCTTGTGGTCTGGATGGAATTTCTAATGAAATGTTGAAAATTTCTTCCAACATTTTAATTGAAGAATTTGCTGTATTATTTAACTTTATTTTAAAATCAGGGGAATATCCGGACGCTTGGCGCGACAACATA
The DNA here is from genome assembly GCA_963580285.1 of Lucinisca nassula. Lineage (NCBI taxonomy): Eukaryota > Metazoa > Mollusca > Bivalvia > Lucinida > Lucinidae > Lucinisca > Lucinisca nassula. Next base: position 178,208,422 of record OY757011.1, read on the forward strand.
ATAAAACCAATTTATAAAGGAGGGGGTACTCATGATCCTTCAAATTATAGAGGCATAACTGTTTCAAGTTGCTTTGGTAAACTATTCAGTAAGGTGCTATTTAATAGGCTTGATAAATATATTGAAATAAATGAGCTTATATACCCAGAGCAAATTGGTTTTAGAAGAAATTGTCGAACTAGTGACCATATTTTAACATTAAAATTATTGATTGATAAAGCTTTCAAGTCAAAGAAGTACTTGTTTGCATGCTTTGTGGATTTAAGTAAAGCTTTTGACACAGTAAATAGAGCTGCACTATTATATAAACTCGAACAGTACAACATTTCAGGACCGTTTTTGAATGTTATCAAGAACATGTATCAGACAGTTCGTTGCTCGGTTAAATTAGGTAGTCAATTAAGCCCTAGTTTTGCAACTAAAACAGGGGTAAAACAAGGGTGCATATTAAGCCCAACATTTTTCTCGTTGTTTATCAATGACCTTAAGCAGCATTTTGATGAAAGTTGTGATCAGGTTCAAGTTGGTGAACGTTCTATTTCATGTCTCCTGTATGCGGATGATATAGTTTTGTTGTCAAATAGCGCTGATGGCCTACAAAAGCTTTTAAGTAGGCTTTCAGACTTTTGCCAGAGATGGAACCTGACAGTAAATGTGGCTAAAACTAAAGTAATTATATTTAATAAATCAGGAAAAATTCTAAAGAACTTCCACTTTATGTATGACGGTCATTATATAGAATTAGTCAGTGAATATAAGTATTTGGGTATTATTTTTAAACCGTCGGGTTCTTTCTCTGAGGCAATAAACTATCTTTGTAAGAAAGGTTCAAAAGCTCTGTTCTGCATAAGAAAAGCTATATCTTCTGAATGTATGAATGTTTCCATATTTATGAAATTGTATGAACAATGTGTAAAACCCATTTTATTATATGGCAGTGAAGTTTGGGCTATAGAAAAAATAATGCATAGATGTTCAGTCTTGGAACAAAAATATGACTCACTAACAATTGAAAAAAATCAGTTGAAATTCTGTAAAATACTCCTTGGAGTACATAAATCAGCTGCCAATAATGCAGTAAGAGCAGAACTTGGCATGTTCCCTCTCGCAATATATTCTTTAAAATCCTGTATTAAGTTTTGGTTGCATATCACAAATATGAATGATAGCATACTTGTATATAATGCTTACAGGGATGCCAGTTGTAGGGAGGTTGGATTTGCCCATTTTGTTAAATCATTTTTTGACAAAGTTGGCTTTTCACATGTATGGGAAAACCAAGGTGCATTTTCAAATGGCAGATTATTACACGCCATTATGACGAGATTAAAGGATTCTTACATACTCTTTTGGAGAAAGTGTTTAGTTGATGATAGTTCAAATATTATTAATGGAAACAAGCTTAGGACCTACCGTACACTTAAATCATTTTACAGTCTTGAAAAATATTTATTGTCCAGTAACAATCTGAAAAAAGAAGTATGCACTTATGCCAAAATACGAATAAGTTGTCATAAACTTCATATCGAAGAAGGAAGATACAGGAAAATACCTCTGCGAGAAAGAGTGTGCCAGTTGTGCCATACTGAGGTGGAAGATGAGATACACTTTGTTTTGTCATGCTCTAAACTAGAAACTAGTAGGGAATTGTTTTTTGACAAAATTTGTCATATTTATCCATCCTTTAGTGGCATGACTAATACAGATAAGTTTAAGTTTCTTATGACTAGTAAAGATTATGACTTAAATGTACTGTGCATATCATTCATACATGAGCTATATAATGAAAGAAATGAGATTGTAAATATGCGTAATAGGGTAAACAGTAATTAGTTTAGACAAGTCATTGCGAAAGCATGAATGCATGATGTGTACCCCCTTCAGCCCCACTTTTACATTGTTTGCCCCCTAAACTGGGGTTTGGGGTATGCAGTGTTTTTCTTGTCTCTGCCCGGAAGTGTGGATTGTGGGTGCTCGATGGGGCCGCCTCATAGAGGCGGTTCTATTGGGTCCCCGCGGTCTGTGTTCTGGGCGGGGATGAGGGGAGATATCAGAATTTTTAGAAGAAGATCCTCCTTTCTTTTTTATGCCCCCGCATCGTATGATGCCGGGGGCATATAGTTTTTCGGTTTTCCGTACGTGCGTCCGTGGGTACGTGCGTACGTGCGTACGGTTTCCGAATGTACGAAAGTGTGTACGTACGTAATCCTGTTAGACTCAGGTTAAGGTTTTTGTACAAGGTAGAACTTGAGCTCATATTTTCCAAACCATACAATAGATTTGGTTTATATTTAGTATGATGATAGATATAGGTCCAAAGTTTTATTCAGCAATACCCCCACCCATACCCTAGACCTCAAGGTCAAGGTCGTGGACTTTGAAATTTTTAACGTTTAAGACCCAGGTTAAGGTATTTGTACCAGGTAGAACTTGAGCTCATATTTTCCAAACCATGTAATGAATTTGGTTCATATTTGGTATGATGATAGATATAGGACTGAAGTTTTATTCAGCAATACCCCCACCCATACCCATGACCTCAAGGTCAAGGTCATGGACTTGAAATTTTTAATGTTTAAGACCCAGGTTAAGGTATTTGTACCAGGTAGAACTTGAGCTCATATTTTCATAACCATACAATGGATTTGGTTTATATTTACTATGATGATACATATAGGTCCAATGGTTTATTCAGCAATACCCCCACCCATACCCATGACCTCAAGGTCAAGGTCATAGAATTAGAAAATTTTTAATGTTTAAGACTTTGGTTAAGGTATTTGTACCACCAATTTCAATATACCTTACACAAATATTCCTTATAAAGATATCTCGTGCAGGTTCGACTTTTAAGGCCATGGCCTCAAGGTCAAGGTCACAGAGGTTATTTTAGAAAAACTTTGTCATTGCTCTAGCGCCTACATTTCTTCACTGATTTCAATATAAGTTCACACAAATGCTCCTAATGACAATATCTTGAGCGAGTTCGACTTTCAAGGTCATCACCTCAAGGTCAAGGTCACAGTGGCTATTTTTAGAAAAACTTTGTCATTGCTCTAGCGCCTACATTTCTTCACCAATTTCAATATAACTTCATACAAATGTTCCTTATGACAATATCTCAAGCTATTTTGACTTTCAAGTTCAAGGTCACTGTGGCTATTTTTAGAAAAACTTTGTCTTCGCTCTAGCGCTTACATTTCTTGACTAATTTCAATATAACTTCACACAAATGTTCCTTATGACAATATCTCTAGCAAGTTCCACTTTCAAGGTCAAGGTCACTGTGGCTATTTTTAGAAAAACTTTGTCACCCCTCTAGCGCTTACATTTCTTCACCGATTTCAAAATAACTTCACACAAATGTTCCTTATGACAATATCTCAAGCGATTTCGACTTTTAACGTCAAGGTCACTATTGGTGGAACGCCGAAACTCGCACACATTGGTATTTGCACCACTTAAAGATTAATGTGCTAAGCGGGGGCATCTGTGTACTTTGGACACATTTCTAGTTTTTTTTTTTCATTTCTAGTTTTTTTTTTTTTTTTTTTTTTTTTGGTGTTGTTAAAACTTTCAATATATTTGTATATGCAGGGGACGGGAACCATCTGACCTTTCAAGGTCAGGGGGTTCCGGTGGTCTGTGTTCTGGCGCTGATTGTCTTTTGGCTGGGGGACGGCTGAAGGTGCCAAAGGGGTGAATCTATTTCAGAAATCTTATTGTCCGTACTACTACATATTAAACCAAATATAATGCTTAAGGGCATATTAAATGTCATAGTTGATCTAGTATCATATAGGTTAAAATAAGAAATTGTATTGTGTTTGGTGACAATCCTGTGGCTGGATTTTAGACCAATAAATTATTTGTATTTGTATTTGTAAAAATTAGCATTTAAGATAACATTCCAAATATTATTAGTCAAGATATTTAAGCAAGACAGACAGGAAAAACAGAAGTAATAGTGCCACTTAAGAACTACAAAGGGGGAATAACTATAACAGCAATGTACCCATTGACCCTTCTTTTTCTGATTCAAGATACGCAGGAAAAAAAAAGTTTTCAAGAACTACAAAGGGGAATAAGTATGTAAGTGTCGATCCCTGGCCCCTATTTTTCCTTAGCTACAACATCTTATCAAAATATGACAAGATTCCAAAATTATTTAGCATAAAAAACAAAAGCGTTACAAAATTCAATCTGCCAGAGACAACTTTCAAAGAATTACCAAGGGGAATAAATATATCAATATTGATTCCTTGAACCTACCATTTTTCTGCACATGTCACGCCAAATACAACTACGAGAAAATATCATCTGCTGTTTTTGTGGTTGGCACTTTAAGGGCTAAAGCAAAGCCTGATCCACCCCATAAAGAGTTACCATGATAATGTTTGGTAGGTCAGGGTCTTGGCCTTTCTTTAGTTTAATTGTTCGTCTGGCCGAAACCGTGTACTTCATAACTCTCAAAGGAGGCGGTTGTGTGAGGCAAAAGGGACGTGGGCATCCGACTGATATTAGCTTAGACTTGTGCAAGGCCTGCTGTCCTTGCAGCGTGTAAGGGCAGAGGGGGGGGGGGGGAGTTGATATTTTCTTCTATTTCTACACCTCCATTCATTTTCCTCTTTCTCCCCCATTCCTCACTTTCATATCCTTTACAATCTCAATTCTCTTTTCTCTCTTCCTCTAAAAGACAACACTTAATAGCCCTCAAGGGTTGGCGTGCCGGTAAACACAAAACAGTCAATTAATCTTAACTCTCAAACCGTTTGAGCCTATTTTATAGTGATAGTATGCTCAATAGGTCAAAGTAGAAGTAAAACAAAGATCAGGAATCGATACAATTAACTTACTCCACCCATCAAAGACACCAAAGGGAAAGAAACATAAACATGAAGCGACCAGACCATAATGGAAACCTAAACAAAGGCAGGTCATAAGGACAGTTACTTTCCCACAAAATGGCCAAATGGCCACCCAAAATAAAAAGACAAAAGTGATACACACAGTAAGTAACAAACAACATAAATAAACCGCCACAGAAGAACCGCCCTGGAACGGTCAGTGGAAAGAATTCCACTGGGGGGCTTAAATCGTTTTTACAAGGCCATAATCCTCGCCCTTACCTCTGTCGCGGTATACGCTAATTTTGTTTCGTCCGCATGAAGGCTTCTTAACTCATCAGTGTAACATCTCCGAGAACATACAAATTAGAAAACTACAGAGATGAAACAAGGTTAAGGATACAACAACAGAATTGCTGGAGCAAACGAAAACCAACAGTTAGACTCCGAGGGGCCCGACCAAAGACGGAGCATCAGGCGCCAACCAGGAGTGCAGCACAAAAAAGACAACTCTGTTTCTTCCTTACAACTCATGCACATTTTGATCTCCATTTCCATCTGTTGTTTCATTGCCTTATGAATGCATCATGCCCTGCATGCTTTTTAAAGATACGAGGGATGTTCGAAAATAATTGCTTATTTCTATCTGGAGACTTCAAATTTTAAGTTAGCCCAAAAGTGCTCATTTCATGCCCTCGAAGTACTCCGCGTGGCTAGAAATGCAAAGTTTTAGCCGAAAGTTCTTGAAGGCGTCAAGGTACGCTGATTTGGGCACAGTTATAAGGTACTAATGAAGGGCAGACCCAAGTGCCTGCCGGGACTGGTATTTACGCCCAGCAAGGAATGATTTCAATTTCGGAAACAAAAAGAAATCACATGGCGCAAGGTCTGGGGAATACGGGGGTGAGGCAAATCAGTTACTTCTTCTTTCTTCAAAAACGCCGCAACTATTGCGGAGGTATGAGTGGTTGCATTGACATGTAGAAGACAGACATGTTTAAAACCAGTGGCAGGGCGTCGTTTCTGATAATACGTTTTCAGTTTCTTCAGTACTACGTCTTTGTGGTACTTGCCCTTTTTCACCGACACTTTTATTGCGACCCTATCCCTAGAGAAGAAGATTTCACACAAAACCTTCTTTGTACTCAAAGAACGTTTGGCAAATTATTGGGCGTGTGCTGTGTTTAGTGGCCCAGATCTTGTTGCTAACCTTTCTGACGGTCTCAAAAATGGACCTACGTTTCAACACCTGTGACGACATTGGCAAACTGCTTTTTGTCATATTTTGGAAACATTTGAAGCAGCTTTTAGGCCACTTTAACCCGTTGCCTCTTTTGCTCGTCAGTCAACAGATGTGGCATCCATCTAGCAGAAATCTTTCTGACTTTCAAATGCTTCTTGAAAATAAGGTAAACCGTTGATAGTGATATGCCTACCTTTCGTGCAGTATCACGAACTATAAATCTGGCATCTCCTTCAATGATTTCCTTTATTTTGGAAACGAGTTCTTTACGAGATGCAGATTTTGGCCTACCTGATTTCGGTGCATTTTGATGGACTCTACACCAGACTCAAATTTCTTTTTCCACCGCCGAACTGTGTCATAAGACACACAAGGAGGTCCAAAAGCAGTAGAAATTTCAGTCATCAGCTTCTTCAAATAACAAGCAAGTTTTGAGCAAGCTTTGATGTGAGCCCGTATTTCATCTTTTTAGTCGACTCTTCTACAACCCATTTTTACTGCAGTGGTCAATGACTGTGTGTATTTAAATGACAATTTTTAATGTCTTACACTTAGTCTAACATGTACATTTATATTCCATTGTCTAGATATTGAATAGCCCTATACAAGTATGTATTGGTTTTGATCATGCCCCACGTGGATATCGAGCTAGAGGACAATAAGCAACTCTTTTCGAACATCCCTCGTATGTTCATTAATTTAATCAGTCAAAAAGATCATTTTGTGATTCCAATGTTTTAAGCCAGCAAAACTGCGTCCGATCCAACGCCCAAAGGGAAATTCATACTCTTAAGTGTGTTTCTTTTCGTGTTTGTAATGCTTTCTTTGGGTGTCCTCTGTAAATATTCCTTGGAAGGGCTCTCTCTCTCTCAATGTTAATTCAGATTTTGTTGGTTTGTAGTAATTACCTCCTAAACGCCTTTTTTTCTTTCTCTGTTTCTGTTTCATAATTTTTGCTTTACATTTGGTTTAAATGGATGTATGTTTGTCTTGGAAATATTCATTGTACAATGCCTGTGCAGTTTACAAGCCCCCGCCCATAGGGGCTTGAAGAAATATATGGGCTGCATGATGCTTCCACGCAGAGCTGAATCCGGCACGCACACTAGTACTGGTAAACCGCTTAGAGATTCTAAGCCTGTCCAGGAACGCGGTGCGAGGCGGACCGTCCATGCTGATAAACCCTATTGGTTTCATTGGGCGACAGGGCTTGAGATGTCATTTCATCTCAATGTCGGGTAAAAGTCCAACAAAATTGGAAGCAACGTCTCCAAAATGACCTTTACAGTGTTGACGGGGACGTTAAACCTCAAATCAAACAAAAGATAGGAAATATATTTATAAAAGGATATCGGCTTATTTCTGCATTCCTTTGTAAGTTATTAATTTTTGTTTGTTTTGTTATTTTTTTTTTATTTTTTTTTCGTAAAACTTGTATGCGGCTTTATTTGGCTAAATATGGTTACAATTTTCTTCGAATAGTGTAATTCAGTGGGTACTCAATCAATGTTGTGAAATAGTTGTTTTTTCTTTTCTTATCTTATAATTGTACCAATCTTGCGCAAATAATAAATACCTGTTTCCAGTGTAAGACAGTATATACCATTCCAAACAGTTTTTCTTCTTCCTGTTTTAATATGCTTAATATGTTCTTCGTTACAGAAGCGGTTCTAAAGGGCGAGAAGTTACCAGAAGGTGTGGACATCAAGCCAGACAAGAGACTTATCTTGGAGTTTGTAAAAGTATGTTACCTAATACACATAACGTAAGACTGTTCAGACTCAATGACGTGGCCTTAGTATCTTGTTTTGTTGGAAAGTAGTTTAGGTCGTAGTACCAAAGCGTTAATCCAAAATCATTAATCCATAGACAAATGGCAAATATCAATGTTCAGACCAACAGACATGGACTCCACAAGAGTGTAATCAGGCGTCCTAGGATAGTAAGCATTACTTGGTAAGCAAGCTTCGCCCACCATGCCTATCAACCTGAACGAAGAAAAGGAGTAAATGCCGAGAAGGGTGTGTCCGAGATTTTTGAAGTCTTCCTATGGCTTGCGATTGGCAAACACATCGGAAATAATTCTGGAAATGGCCACTTTGTACGGATCAACAAGATCATGGTGCCTCCCATCGAAACTTAGCACTTCCATAAATGGTCAGTTTTCTTATAATTTTATACTTTTTTGGTTCTGGATTAAACCATCGTGAAAAAAAATTCTTTCAATTCAAAAATGTGTCGAATTTTATTATCTATGTTCTTTGCGCCAGTCTCTGGTCGGGCCTGCCTGTGTCTAACTGTTGGTTTTCTTTTTCCCCGGCTTTTCATTTATTTCATGCTGTCGAGTCCTTATCATTGTTCCGTCTCTGTAATGCCCTCGCGCCGGGGTCCACCAGTTTTTCATAGATTTATATAGGGAAAAAACCTTTAAAAACTTCTTGTCTGAAACAAGAAGCTTCATCTAGTGGACCTCTACCAAGATTGTTTTAATTATAGCCCTGGTGTCAAAAATGCCCTCGCGCCGGGGTCCACCAGTTTTTCATAGACTTATATAGGGAAAAACCTTTAAGTATCTTCTTGTCTGAAACCAGAAGCCACATCTAGTTGATCTCTACCAAGATTGTTCAGACTATAGCCCTGGGACCAAAATGCCTCCGCGCCGGGGCCCACCGGTTTTACATAGACTTATATTGGGAAAACCTTTAAAAATCATCTCGTCTGAAACCAGAAGGCCCAGGTCTTTGATATTTGGTATGAAGCTTCATCAAGTGGACCTCTACCAAGATTGTTCAAATTATAACCCTGGGGCCAACAATGGCCCCGCCCCGGGGCCCATCGGTTTTGCATGAACTTATATAGGGCGAACCTTTAAAAGTCTTCTAGTCTGAAACAAGAAAGCCCAGGTCTTTGATATTTGATATGAAGCTTCATCCTGTGGACCTCTACCAAGATTGTTCATATTGTATCCCTGGGGCCTTAAATGGTCCCGCCCCGGGGTCCCACTGGTTTTACATGGGCTTATATAGGGAAACCCTATAAAAATCTTCGTGTTTGAAACCAGAAGGCCGCGGTCTTTGATATTTGCTATGAAGCTTATTCTAGAGGACCTCTACCAAGTTTGATGAAATAATAGCCTTGGGGCCAAAAATGTCCCCGCGCCGGGCCCCTTTTTTACATAGACAAATATAGGGAAAACCTTTAAGATCTTATCGTCTGAAACCAGAAGGCCCATGTCTTTGATATTTAGTATGAAGCTTTGTCTACAGGACCTATACTAAGATAGTTCAAATTAAAGACCTGTGGCCAAAAATGGCCCCGCTCCGGGGCTTACTGGTTTTTCATAGGCTTCTATTTGTTCAGAACTTATTCATATAGGGAAAAAATTTAAAAATCCTCTTGTCTGAAACCAGAAGGCCCAGGTCTTTGATATTTGGTATGAAGCTTTATCTGGTGGATCTTTACTATGATTTATCATATTATAGCCCTGCGGCCAAAACTGGACCCGCCCCGAGGCCCACTGAACAAAATGACCGCCAGAGCTATAAAACCTTAGAAAACCTTAGAAAATCATTTAAATGACATCTCCTCCTAGGGTAATGATCTGATTTCAAAATAATTTCACATGAATATTTCTTTGGTGACCCTCAACCAAAAAATTGCTAAAATGGTTCCGCTCCGCCGAAAAGAAAATGGAAGTCAGAGTGGAAAATAGAAAGAAAGAAAAAACAAATTTAAATGTCATCTCCAAGGTTAATGGTCCGATTTCAAAATAAATTCACATGAAGGTTCCTTTGGTGACTTTCTACCACAATTGATAAAATGGTTCCACTCCGCTAAACAAAATAGCCACCAGAGCCAAAAATAGAAAAAAAAAACTCAAATAAACCTAAACGACATCTTGTCCTAGGCTAATGGTCCGATTTCAAAATAATTTCACAGGAATGTTCCTTAGGTGACCCTCTACCAAAATTGCTAAAATGATTCCGCTCCGCTGAACACAATGGTCACCAGGGGTAAAAATAGAAAAACCTTTAAAAGATATCTCCTCCTATATGCCAATAGTCCGATTTCAAAAATAATTTCACAGGAATTCTCTTTGAGAAACCCTCTACCAAAGCTGCTAAAATGGTTCAACTCAGCTGAACAAAGTAGCCACCAGAGCTAAAAATAGAAAAAAAAATAACTGACATCTTCTCCTCGGATAATGGTCCGATTTTAAAATAATTTCACATGTATGTTCCTTTGGGGACCCTCTACCGGAATTGCTAAAATGGTTCTGCTCTGCTGATTAAAATCGCCACAAGAGCGGAAAATAATAATAATAATATATATATATATAAAAAACATTTAAATGACATTTACTCCTAGGCTAATGGTCTGGGGCCAGTTGTTCAAAACTAACGACATCGTTAGTTAACGTATCGTTAAAACTTTGATAATTCAACATGGTGAAAATAAGAATATTTTTGCTGAAAAAAAATGTGAGCAGCTTTTGCATATGCAAAAGCTGCTCACATTTTATCAGGAAAAATACCAAAATATTAGATATTGTACTTGCTAGACCACTTAACAATATGACCACTAACAAGCTCGTTAAGCTAACATTGCTTTGAACAACTGGACCCTGATTTCAAAATAATTTCACAGCAATAATGATTCTTTGGTGACCCTCTTACAAAATTGTTAAAGTGGTTCCACTTCACGGGACAAAATGACTAGAGTTAAAAATAGGAAGAAAAAAAAACTTTTAACGGACAGCTCCTACTAGGTTAACAATTCCAATTTCAAATTATTATTTAACAGAAATGTTCCTTTGTTGATCTCTTCCAACATTGCTAAAATGGTTCCATTTCTCTGAAGAAAATGACTGCCAGAGTTGAAAATAGAAAAAATCTAAATGACTAATCCTCTTTCTTTTTTCTAAAAACACATAAACAGTTATTATTTTTTGGGAGTTTTTAGATTTTTGCGGTCACCTAAGCAAAGCTCAAGGTGAGCTATTGTGACCACTCTTTGTCCGTCGTACGTGCACCGTGCGACGTGCGTCGTCAACATTAACCGTGTTCACACTCTAGAGGTCTTTACCAGAATATTTGTCTTGATGATATCCGGATCAAGTTCGAATATGAGTCATTTTGGATAAAAAACTAGGTCACTAGGTCTGTCTTGAAAACCTTGCTCACCCTCTTGAGACCACAGTTTGCTTCAATATTCATGAAACTTTACCAGAATGTTTGCCTTGATGATATCTAGGTAAAGTTCGAATATGGGTCATGTCAGATCCAAAACTAGGTCACTAAGTCAAATTTCTTTAAAATTGTTCACGCTCTAGAAGCCATAGGTTTGCTTCAATCTTCATGAAACTTTACAACAATGTTTGCCTTGATGCTCATTGGGTCAAGTTTGAACATGGGTGATGTAGTATCAAACATTAGGTCACTAGATAAGATTTACTGAAAACATTTTTCACCCTCTAGAGACCACAGTTTTGCTTCAATCTTCATGAAACTTTACCAGAATGTTTTCCTTGATGATATCTAGGTCAAGTTCGAATATGGGTCATGTCAGGTAAAAAAATTGGTCATCAGGTCAAATTTCTTTTCCACATTGTTCACCCTCTAGAGGCCTAATTTTGCTTCAGTCTTCATGAAACTTTACCAGACTGTTTACCCTGATGATATCTGGGTCAAGTTTGAATATGGATCAAGTCGGGTAAAAACTAGGTTACTATAACAAATTTCTTTAAAACCTTGTTCACCCTCTAGTGGTCACCATTTTGCTTCAATCTTCAATCCGTGGAGGGGCCCAGGTCTTTGATATTTGTAATGAAGCTTCATCCTGTGGACCACTACCAAGATCGTTCAAATAATAGCCTTGGGGCCAAAAATTGCAACCGCCCCAATGTCTACTGGCTTTACATAGGCTAATGTAGGGAAAACCTTTAAAATAGTCTTGTCTGAAACCAGAAGGCCAAGGTCTTTGGTATTTGGTATGAATCTTCGTCTAGTGGATCTCAACCAGGATTGTTAAAATTATTGTCCTGGGGTCACAATTGCCCCCACCTTGGGGCCCACTGGTTTTACGTAAACTTACATATGGTAAACATTTGAAGAGGGCCCAGATGTTTTATATTTGGTATGATGCTTCATCTGGTGGATCTCTACCAAGATTGGTCAGTTTATGGCCCTGAGGCCAAAAGTGGCCCACTCTGGTACCCACTGATTTTGCATTGACTTCCATAGGGAAAACCTTTAAAAATCTTCTTATCTGAAACCAGATGGCACAGGTCTTTGATATTTAGTGTGAAGCATCATCTAGTGGACCTCTACCAAGACTTTCAGTTTATGGCCTTGGGCGAAAAATGGCCCCACTCTGGGGCCCACTAGTTTTACATGGACTTTCATGTGGAAAACTTTTAGAAATCTTTTTGTCTGAAACCAGAAGACCTCTACCAAGATTGTTTAGTTTATGGCCCTTGGGTCAAAAATGGCCCCACTCTGGGACCCACTGGTTTTACATAGAGTTTCATGTGGAAAACTTTTAGAAATTATTTTGTCTGAAACCAGAAGGCCCAGGTCTTTGATATTTAGTTTGACGCTTCATCTAGCGGACCTCTACCAAGATTTTCAGTTTATGGCCATGGGGCCCAAAATGGCACCACTTTGGGGCCCACTGATATTACATAGACTTACATATGAAAACTTTTAGAAATCTTTTGTCTGAAACCAGAAGGCCCAGGTCTTCGATATTTGGTATGAAGCTTCATCTAGCCGACCTCTACAATATTGTTTAAATTATAGCCATAGGGCAAAAAATGGCCACGCCCTGGGGCCCACTGGCTTTACATAGACTTACATATTGAAAATCGTTTTGTCTGAAACCAGAAGGCCCATGTCTTCGTTATTTTGTACGGCGCTTCATCTGGTGGACCTCTTCCAAGATTGTTCAGTTTTTGGCCATTGGGCCAAAAATGCCCTTACTCTGGGGCCCACTGGTTTAACATAGACTTACATGTGGATTTTTTTTTGAAATCTTCTTGTCTGAAACCAGGTGGCCAAGGTCTTTGATATTTGGTATGAAGCTTTATCTAGCGGATCTCTACTAAAGTTGTTTAAATTATAGCCCTGGGGCCAAAAATGGCCACGCCCCGGGCTTTACATATACTTACATAGTGAAAGCTTTTAATAATCTTTTTGTCTGAAACCAGAAGGCCCAGGTCTCAGATATTTGTACCAAGATTGTTCAGTTTGTGGACATGGGGCCAAAACAATGGCCCCACTTTGTGGCCCAATGGTATTACATAGACTTTAATATGAAATATTTTAGAAATCTTTTTGTCTGAAACCAGAAGGCCCAGGTCTTCGATATTTGGTATGAAGCTTCATCTAGCCGACCTCTACAATATTGTTTAAATTATAGCCATGGGGCAAAAAAAAATGGCCACGCCCTGGGGCCCACTGCCTTTACATAGACTTACATATTGAAAATCGTTTTGTCTGAAACCAGAAGGCCCATGTCTTCGATATTTTGTACGGCGCTCCTTCTAGTGGACCTCTTCCACGGTTGTTCAGTTTATGGGCCCTGGGCCAAAAATGCCCCCACTCTGAGGCCAACTGGTTTTACATAGACTTATATGTGGAATTTTTTTTTGAAATCTTCTTGTCTGAAACCAGGTGGCCAAGGTCCTTGATATTTGGTATGAAGCTTTATCTAGCGGATCTCTACCAAAGTTGTTTAAATTATAGCCCTGGGGCTTAAAATGGCCACGCCCCGGGCTTTACATAGACTTACATAGTGAAAACTTTTAATAATCTTTTTGTCTGAGACCAGAAGGCCCAGGCTTATGATATTTGGTATTAAGCTTCATTTGGTGGACCTCTACCAAGACTGTTCAAATTATACATCTGGGACCAAAACTTGCCCTGCCCCGGGAGCCACATATTAAACTCTAAGCTCAGATGAGCGATATAGGACCATAATGGTACTCTTGTTTTATCAAATAAAGATTTTTTTACCGTGCAAAGTCATGAAAACAGGATTTCTTGTTCATTTGTTCTTTGGAATACGTTTTTGGTTCTCTTTCATTTGCTGCAGCTGTTCGGCTCTTTAACATAAGAAAATGACTTTTTGGGCAAAACCTGCAGAACTGGAATTCCATTTTTTTTTAAATAAAACACTCAAAAACAAGAATTCTTCTTCAGTGGTTTTTGGGGAACTACATGTATCTATATCTCCTTTTATTGCTTCAGTCTGTTGGGCTGTTTTACAAAAGAAAATTTCATTTTAGATAACTTGCCCTCATCTAACTTAGGCCCAAAAAGGCGAGCTATATGGTTATCTGACAACTCTTGTTATTATTTTGCTACTAAAGCTTTTTGGCCGGCCAGAATTTCTCGGGCCAAAAGTTATAGTTTAAAAAGAAAATAAAATTTTTAATTGATTTAAATCTTCTTTAAAATGTTCCTTCAACATATTCAAGCATAAGCGTATATTAGAAACAAATCCCCAAACATATCCGTTTGAACCGACCATTATTTTGTCTTACCCGATATTTCTGGCTGGCCAAGTTGTCCTAGGCAAGAGCTCATCATAAGCTGCTTGCCTAGGCCGAATTGTCTTAGGCCAAATCGTCGGCTATCCAAATCGTTCTAAATTCGCTTTGGCTGCCTGACCAAATTTACATTTTTGTTATTAATACTCCAAACCAGTGCTTCAGCTGAAGTGCACGACCCGCCGGATGCTTTTAGCTTTATGAGTGTTACCATATATGGGTATGGTGGCCATTTTGGTCATGTGACCTGTCCCTAAAACGGTTCCCCCAATAAATGCGCCTTATCGATAGGAGCAAAAATATATCTTATATTTTAGTACTGTATTCTGAATCGTTTGCAGGATAAAATGCATTCTCATTTTTCCAATACAAAAGCATATGTGTCAAAGTTTGACCTAGGCACAAAGAAGGTCAAGGTCAACCCAGGGTCACCATTTTAGCAATTTATGGTGGGCCTACGTCCCAGATGCTATTTATCAAGTTTTGTGGAAATCTGCCCAGTGGTTCTGGAGAAGACTATTTTTGAAGGGTTTTTACCATATATGGCTTGGCGGCCATTTTGGTCATGTGATCTGGACCCCATGAGCAAATTTTGGTTTCCCCCATCCCATAGAGGCTCCATATGAAATTTGACTTCAATCGGCCCAACGGTTTCCGAGGAGAAGCAGTTCGAAAATTTCACATTTTTCGCCTTGGCGAGGCTATACTAAATGGAATGTAATATTTCGCAAATTCATTGGTGAGATCTCATTGATATCTATCAGTATGCAAAAAATTGTTTAAATATTCCAAGCGGTTAAGTCACTATCACCAATTTTCACAAACGGGTTACGGACGGACAGACAGACAGACCATATATGGCTTGGCGGCCATTTTGGTCATGTGACCTGGACCCCATGAGCAAATTTTGGTTTCCCCCATCCCATAGAGGCTTCATATGAAATTTGATTTCAATCGGCCGAACGGTTCCTGAGGAGAAGCAGTTCGAAAATTTTCACATTTTTCGCCTCGGCGAGGCTATACTAAATGGAATGTAATATTTCGCAAGTTCATTGGTTAGATCTCATTGATATCTGGACCTAAAACGGTGCCAGAAATTGTTTAAATATTCCAAGCGGTTAAGTCACTATCACCAATTTTCACAAACGGGTTACGGACGGACCCAAAGAAGATCAAGGTCAACCCAGGGTCACCATTTTAGCAATTTATGATGGGCCTACGTCCCAGATGCTTTTTATCAAGTTTCGTGGAAATCTGCCCAGTGGTTCTGGAGAAGACTATTTTTGAAGGGTTTTTACCATATATGGCTTGGCGGCCATTTTGGTCATGTGACCTGGACCCCATGAGCAAATTTTGGTTTCCCTATCCCATAGAGGCTCCCTATGAAATTTGACTTCAATCAGCCCAACGGTTTCCGAGGAGAAGCAGTTCGAAAATGTTCACATTTTTCGCCTCGGCGAGGCAATACTAAATGAAATGTAATATTTCGCAAGTTCATTGGTAAGATCTCATTGATATCTATCAGTATGACAAAAATTGTTTAAATATTCCAAGCGGTTAAGTCACTATCACCAATTTTCACAAACGGGTTACAGACGGACAGACTGACAGAATGACCGAATGACACGAAGATTTTAGGGCACTCTTAGAAATCAACCGACTTCAGTCGGTTGCTTTTTCTGCGGGTCGTGCAATAAAGATTGCAGGTTGCAGATTGTAGGTGCAAGTAAGCGCCCTCTTATAGAGTTCCCGCAGTTTATGTTTTAGAGATAAAATACAATTCTCACGGCTCCCTGTTTGAACTGGGGTGTATATTAGTGTTTATTTTACGACGATATGTAATGTAATGATTTTACCTTTTTCAGAAAATGAAACATGAGAAGGGATATGATGAAAAGGATGTCGCAGCTATAGTTACACATGTAATGAACAAGGAAATGTCGCACTCAAGAGGCTGGTACAGAAGAAATGCCATAAAAAATATGTGTGGTGCCCCAAAGCTTAATCCAAAATTAGATGATCATACACAAGAGGTAATACTGACTAGCGCTTCCCCTGCATTCACACAATGTTGATTCCACATTGTTTTGTTTGTTTGATTTGAGGTTTAACGTTCCCGTCAACACTGTAAAGGTCATTTTGGAGACGTTGCTTCCAATTTTGTGGGACTTTTACCCGACATTGAGATGAAATGACATCTCAAGCCCTGTCGCCCAATGAAACCAATAGGGTTTATAAGCATATACGGTCCTACACTCGCACCGCTTTGCCTGGATAGGCTTAGATCCTCTAAGCGGTTTACCCGTACTCGTGTGTAGGTCGGTTTTAGCTCTGGGTGGAAGCATCATGCAGCCCATCTATTTCTTCGAACCCCGATGGGCGGGGCGCGCACTCAACGTTGTATAACATTGAAGAAACGTTGTCAAAATTGTTTCAAAGTTGATATAACGTTGAGTGCCAGCTGGGTTGGACCACCTCACTGCGAGCTTCGGTAGCTCAGTCGGATTCGCGTCTGACTTAGGTCAGGTGGTCGCGGATTCAATTTCTTCCGGGGTTGTCAACATTGTTTCGTCGGTAATTCTCTCTTGCTTCCGCTGATTCAGGAAGGGAAGTTGTAATTTTCTAGCGAAAGAAAGTATACTGGTTACTGCTCATGCATAAGCCAACCGAAGGAAGCGTTGTAAAGTAAACTGACCTGCTGGGTATGACCTAAATAGTGTTGACTGGGCAATTGAACTCCAAAACTAGCAAACAGAAAAAGCACTGCAAATAACTGCACTACATCACACAGAATAAAGAGCGACCATTGGGATAATTTTACACAGTTTTAAGATGTAGAAATCCTTTTTATACGGCTGTATTATGTTGTGCACCCACCCCCTCGGGCGTCCGTCCGTCCGCCTGTCTGTAATCTTGGCGTTTCCGGATAACTCCTCCTACAGTTTACATCCGATCAAGCTGAAACTTCATACATTGTTAGACCATGATATGGGGCAGTGCATATTGTTTCGAGGTTACTGTCCACCAAATAATAAAATAGTTATACTCCTTTGAAGAATTATGTAAGCATTTGTTTCGGATAACCTTTCCTACATTTACATACAGTAAGACCATGATGTGGAACAGCGCATTTTATTTTGAGGTTACGGTCTGCCAAATCTTACCAGTGTTATGCCTCTTTTACAGATTTCCTAAACAGTTCGTTTCCGGATAACTCCTCCTACATTTTACATCTAATGAAGCTGAAACTTTACATATAGTAAAACCATGATGTGGAACAGCGGATATTATTTTGGGGTTACGGTCCACAACCTATTGCCAGAGTTATGCCTAAATTATTTTGAGGTTTTGATCCACCAAATATTACCAGGGTTATGCCCCTTTCATACTGAGCCGAAACTTGACATATAGTTAGTGTGTGTGTGTGTGTGTTTCAGTATTACATCCCACCAGCAGCTAACGTCAGACTGAGACGAGACCTCAGTTTAAGACTCGTCGGAAAAACTTGAGAAGCCCGGGACCAAACCCAAGATCCAAGGTTTATGGGGAGAGTGATGATATGATTGTAGACCATGATGCTTTGGTTCTTATGATGTTTTGTCAAGATATAAGGTTGCGTTTGCTCATTAGAATTGCATCAATGAGTAAGTTCTAATGAGCTCACAAATTAGCAGTTTTGCATTGAAGCTGATATCATTATTATGGCCATAATAAATTGTTGACTTGCAAAAATACTTATTGCTGAACAGTGTTTTACTCATAGCTTACTTCTTGCTGAACAGATAATTACTCATAGCCCACTGTATCAGTGCTTTTATTGCCACATTTGGAAACTTCATGCACCGTGTCATTTGGAAAGTATGCAGGCATTTTTCAATATATTAGTGGATAAAGTACTCATATTTTGAAAAATACAGGTCAGTTTTTGGATTTGGAATGATCCCATGACAGAAAACTGGGCAAATAAAATCACAGTTAAATAAATTGGAGCTGGAAACTTATCCGTTTATGATTTTATACGAAATTATGGCTGGTTGGATGTGACCTGCGTCACGGTGCTCGTAACATGATTCACTTATTTCATCTACATGAATCATTCGATTTGCTGATTTCCTGCACATTATTCGAATAATCATCATTCTACCAGTCATGCTTTTTTATTTGTATCAATTTTCAGAGTGTTTTTTTTTTTTCCACACTTAGTCATGTTCAGTGGAATTTGGTGGGCTGCCAGATTTTTGTGATACCCTGATATGAAAGTAGGATACATCTTTTTTGAACTGTTTGTTTGTTTGATTTGAGGTTTAACGTCCCCGTCAACACTGTAAAGGTAATTTTGGAGACGTTGCTTCCAATTTTGTGGGACTTTTACCCGACATTGAGATGAAATGACATCTCAAGCCCTGTCGCCCAATGAAACCAATAGGGTTTATTATCATGGACAGTCCGCCTTGCACCGCGGTTCCTGGACAGGCTTAGATCATCTAAGCGGTTTACCAGTACTAGTGTGCGGGCCGGATTCAGTTCTGCGTGGAAGCATCATGCAGCCCATATTTCTTTTTTTGAACTGATGAGTTTTGAGTGCATCATGGCCAAACGGTCAGAATTGTTTTCGGAGGTGAGGGTTTGGAGCTGCTGCCCCACTTCAAACCTGTCATAGGTATCTTTTTAGTGGGGAGCCGCAAGAAAACACCGGTCAGTTTTTAGGGCAGCTTATCCTAACTCACACTTAGCTATCCAGGGATATGGAATGAAGATTTAATGTGGTTCTGGGGCTTAAAAAGGGGCAGGGGGTCCAGACACGTAAAAAGACGTATCTGAGTGGGAAAGGGTTAAGTGGTGTTAAATATGTTGATTTGTTACGGGACAGAAATAATTAAATCGTGAGTGGCCTTTTTTTCCTTAACATGTTTTGATACGCCCGTTTGAAAAACGGGACGTATTATGTAATACCCCCTGGCGTCCGTCCGCCCGTCCGTCTATTCTACCGTCCGTCTGTCTGTCTATCTGTAAATTCTCGTATCTGGATAACTCCTCCTACAGTTTACATCCAATCAAGCTGAAACTCCATACATGGTTAGACCATGTTGTTAGGCAGCGCATATTATTTCGAGTTTACGGTCCACCAAATATTAATAAATGTGTGCCCCTTTGAATTTTTTTGTAAACTTTTCGTTTCCGGATAACTCCTCCTGCAGTTTACATCCGATCAAGCTGGGAAACTTCATACATAGTTATATAGTTAGACCATGATGTGGAGGCAGCGCATATTGTTTCGAGGTTACGGTCCACCAAATGATAAAAAAGTTATGCCCCTTTGATTTTTTGTACATTTTTCATTTTCGGATAACTCCTTCAGTTTACATCCGATCAAGCTGAAACTTCATACATAGTTAGACCATGATGTGGGGCAGCGCATATTGTTTCGAGGTTACGATCCACAAAATAATAACAGAGTTATGTCCCTTTGAAATTTTGTGTAAACCTTTCGTTTCCGGATGACTCCTACATTTTGCATCCGATTAAGCTGAAACTTCATATATATAGACCATGAAGTGTGGCAGCGCATACTGTTTCGAGGTAATCGTCCACCAAATAATAATAGAGTTATGCCCCTTTGAAAAATTCTGGAAAACATTTTGTTTCCTGATAACTCCTCTTATATTTAACATCCGATGATGCTGATTTAAAATTTTAATTATTTGCATAAATTATTTAAATTTTAATTTATGGACATTAGGTTTGCTATAAGAGGAAATCGTTTTTGTTTTTTTTTAATTTTGTTTGAGATCAATATAATTAATATAGACATGTGGTTAAGTAATTATGATGATTATAAAACACCAGATATTTTGATTGTTAACAAGTTCCAAGTATGACGTCATAAAATACTTCATGCATATTAATGAGGCACAGTTTGTTGTACCTTTTAGAAATATTTCAGACTTAAAATTGCAATATCTTTAGTTCTCAATTATTTCAATATCGTGATAAATGCTCTTCAAGCAAATGGCGTAGTCAGATATTAGACACAACTGTCTCAACTGGATGTACCTTTTTTTCGAGGGAGGAAAACTTTGTGAATTCATGTTCGCTGTTTTAATTTTGAGCCACTACGAAGGGTTTTTCTCAGAACAAAATTTTTTTCGTCAATGTGTCAATTTTATTCGTCAAGGTGTCTCTTAGAGTAAGGAGACGAAACTATTTTCGTATGACTTGGTTTTCCTGAAGGCGTATCACTTGCCCTTATGAGGATATGGTCGCCGTTTTGAAGAAAAGTCAATATATATAACGGTAAATTCTAGCTGGGTCTTGAGATGCCATGTTGTCTCGATGTCGGGTAAAAGTCCCATAACATTGGAAACAACGTCTCCAAAATGACATAAATAGTATTGGCGATTGCGTAAAACCTACCACAAACCAACAAACAAACCAACAACATATGTTTCATTGGGAAATAAAAAAAAAATGTATTTTAATTATCCTCGTTACTCCCTATTATCTGGATGCCATATTGTTCCGTTTAAGCTGCTGGAAACTATGCTGATGGCAGACGACACAGAAGGTTCTCAGGCCTCCCTGTTTTACAAAGAAGAGAATACAAGTCAAGCAATTATAGAGTTTGCTGCACCATCTGTTGCTGTACTAGAGAAAGACCAACAGGTCAAAGTTTCAATTATTCGACATGGGAACATGAAAAAGAGAGTTGTGTGCAGGTAATGTTTAAACCAATCTGGCTTACTCAAAACATTGCGACATCAGTGCTTATCGAGTGAGTGTTTGAGTTTTACGTCCCACAAACAGCTAAGGTCATACGGAGATCTCGGTTTAAAGACTCATCCGAAAGTCTGGAGAAGCCCTGGATCGATCCTGCGACCCCTGGTTTACAAGGCGAGTAGCGTAATCACTACACCACGGATGCTTCTATAGTGCTTATCGAGTATAATACGAAACGTGTCATATTTTTAGCAGAAATTATATTAGATGCATCGATCGTTGTAGATTTAGTGACTTTTTGATCCAAGTAATGGTGATCTTGTTTGAAAATAGACAGTCCAAAAAGAAAATCGTTCTTGTAACATTTACACGACTTTCCTTGATCCATTTATATGCTCCACAATATGGTTAGGTTTGCTTTCGATACAGCATTTTCACATTTAAGGGGAATGGATACACTTTCAGGGGAGGCAACTCCTCCAAAGCTGTTTTATCTCCCATGTCATTGGGACCAGGCTTATAAAAAATTGAACAGGAAGTCCCGATGTTGGAAAATCTGCTAGGTGTTCCCGACACATTTTTGACTTTGCATAACAACCTAATGACCGGTGTTTTGAGATAAGACTTACTTTGGGTAATCTGGCTCTCAAACAGGTAGGGATCAAGAGAGGGTAATCGGAATATGAGTTTAACAAGTCACACTTATTTGCTTGTTTACCAAGTCCTAGTAATGAGGTTTTTTCGAAGAAACAATAGCTCTTTACTTTTGATTTTATTTTCATACCGTTTTGCTTATATTTTGAGGATAAGATTGGGTATCAGTTTTTTATGCCCCCAACTTCGAAGTACATGTAGTTGTGGGGGCATATTGCTCTTGCTTTGTTCGTCCGTCCGTCCTTCAGTCCGTCCGTCACGCAATTTTCTGCACTGCATAACAATTTGAACCGTGGATGCTAGGTTTTTGAAATTTCATATATGGATTCCTCATGAAAAATAATGGACCCTTTTTTGTTTGGCGCGCGTTTTGAAAAAAAAAAAAAAACACAAAAAAAAACAGTCTTATTATGTTATGGGGTCGGCGTCCATTCGTCCGTCGCCATCCGTTATCCGTTTCCGGTTAGCTCCTCCTACAGTTTTCATCCGATCAAACCAAAACTTGATAGATAGTAAGACAATGATTTGGAGATGTGCGTAAAGTTTCGAGGGGTTAACCGTTCACCAAATATTAACAGACTTATGCCCCTTTGAAAATTTATGTTAACAGTTTCGTTTCCGGATAAGTCCTCCCACAGGTTTCATCCGATCAAGCGTAAACTTGGTAGATACGAGGGAAAGTCAATAAGTAACCTGTCTGTCCCATTTCTAATTGATCGAGGCAACCAAGATTCTCATGCCTTGTTTCAATACATGTTTTAGGCATGTATCGTGCCATTCACTTAAAGAACTGTGAACGCCAAACATGGCTAGTGATGTAAAAGCAAGCTTTACGTCAAATGTTGAGTATTGTGCTGTAATTCGGTACTTGTATTTGAAAGGGAAAACAGGCCCGGAATTACATTGCGATTTGACCAATGTTTATGGTTCATCCGCACCGTCGTATGCACAAGTCAAATTCTGGATTGGGAGATTCAAATGCGCAGAGAAGAAGAAACCAGGTCTATACGCCCATCAGATGCAACCGATTGTGAAATGTGAACCAATGCACATAGTGGCATTTCAACAATTTTATATGATAGCTTGGGTATGCATGGCTAACAACCCATTGGGTCCCAAAATCCCTTTGCGACGAGCAAATGACAACCATAGCATCAGTATACAGCGCATTGTGGAACCGGTTTAGGTCAAAGGATGATGGTTTTCACCCACGTCTGGTGGCTGTAGATGAGACCTGGGTCCGTTATTATGAACAAGAGAATAAAATTCAAAGTTGCCAGTGGGTAGGAACGGGGTCACCGAGGCCAAACAAGTTCAAAACGCAACCCTCCGCTGGCAAGGTGATGGCAGCTGTATTTTGGGACGCACAATGCGTTATTGTGTTGGACTTTCTAGCAAAGAATAGTACAATCACAGGTGCGTATTATGCAAATTTGCTCGGCGATCGGTGTAAAACGCCGAGGTAAACTCTCCAAAGGGATTCTGCTCCAACAGGACAATGAAAGAGTCCACACTTGCAACTTGCAAAATTGCAATGGATGCTGTTGAGCGGAATGGGCACAAGCAAATACCACACCCTGCGTATTATCCGGACTTAGCAGTTAGAAACTATTTCCTATTCCCAAACTTGAAAAAGGATATCCGAGGAAGTTGACACGATTTGAGGAGTGGGTCGGAGACAAGGGCCCTGGCATTTTCTGTTCTGGGCTGATGGCACTGGAACAGCGTTGGTCCAAGTGTTTCATTCGAGAGGGCAATTGCATCGAAAAAAAAGGAGAGATCAATCTCACCCAGAAATAAGTAAGGCTGTTTTTTAATTGACTCGCCCTCGTAGAAAGACTATGATGTGGAGATGTGCATAAAGTTTCGAGTTTAACCGTCCACCAAATATTTTCAGAGTTATGCCCCTTTAAATATTTCTGTAAACATTCGTTTCCGGCTAACTTTTCCTAAAATTAACATTCGATCAAGCTGAAATTTGATATATAATAAGATCATGATGTGGAGCAGTGCATATTGTTAGGGCCCCACAGTGGCCATAACGATATTGCTTGTGTCCGTGTGTTTGTCACGTCTTAACACAAAAACTTAATCTTGGTCATAACTTCAAAAGTATTTGCCCTACTCTCATGAAACTTCACACACATGCTGACCATCTCATGACCTACAGTCTGACAAAGGGCGATAACTACATGGCTTTGTCCGTGTGTTTGTCACGCCTTAACAAAAAAAAAATAACCTCGGTCATTACTTCTAAATATTTGTCCTACTCTCGTGAAACTTCACACACATACTTATCATCGCAAGACCTTCATTCTGCATTAACTAAAAAGCCTAACCTCGGTCATAAGTTCACAAATATTTGCCTTTCTGTAATAAAACTTCACGCGCTTACTTACCATCACAAGACTTACGCTCTAAGAAAATCTTGTATTATACCTCTTTGATAGCTTTATGTGGGGCCCTGTGATCTGGTTTGGAGGTTATGGTCTACTAAATAAAAATAAAGTTACTCCCCTGTAAAATTTCTGTAAACATTTGTTCCAGCTATCTCCGTCTGTAGTTTAGATCAAGTCGAGCTGAAACTTGATATATGGTTAGACCATGTTGTGGAGCAGCGCATATTGTTTTGAGGTTACGGTCCACCAAAAAGTTTTGTTTGTGGCTAACTTTTCCTGCAGGTCACATTCGATCTAGCTAAAACTTGATATCTAGTCTGACTATGATATTGTTTAGAGGTTATGGTCCATCAAATATTTATAGAAGTACAGTAGACTGAGCCGGCCTCGGTAGCTCAGTCGGATGCGCGTCTGACTGGTAATCAGGAGGATGCGGGTTCGATACCTGCCGGGGTCGGCAACATTCGTTCGTGGAGATTGATCATGAAATCTTTTCTACGGCCATTCTTCCCATTCCGCTGATTCAGTTTGTACAAGGTCTCTTCAAAGCAGGCAAGAAACGCCTTGCACAACAATTCAATAACAGATATATAGATGATTTATTGTCTCTGAAAAATGCTAAATTTGCAGAGTACTTGGAATTCATCTATCCACCTGAACTTGAAATTAAGGAAACAACAGAGACTGCAACCTCCTCCTCATACTTGGATTGTTATCTCTATATTTACAACGGGAAGCTTACTATTAGGCTGTACGATAAACGAGATGACATCAATTTTCCCATCTGCACCAGCATATGGAGTTTGCGTTTCACAGTTAATCCGTTATGTTAGAGCCTGTACCAAGTATCAGGACTTTATGGAACGTTGGAAGGTGCTCACTACCAGGTTGTTATGCCAGGGGTATCAAAAAACCAAACTGGTATCAACACTAAAGAAGTTCTATGGGAGGCACCATGATCTTGTTGATCCGTACAACGTGGCCATTTCCAGAATTATTTCTGATATGTTTGCCAATGTAAAGCCATAGGAAGACTTCCAAAATCTCGAACATACCCTTCTCGGCATTTACACCTTTTCTTCATTCGAGTCGATGGGCATGGTGGGCGAAGCTTGCTTACAAAGTAATGCTTAATATCCGCGGACGCCTGATTACACTCTTCTGGAGTCCATGTCTGTTGATCTGAACATTGATATTTGCCATTTTGTCTATGGATTAACGATTTTGGATTAACGCTTTGGTACTACGACCTAAACTACTTTCTGGCGCAAGAACGTACACTGTACTGGTTAACCGCTTATGCATACACCTGTCCAGGAAAAGTGTGGATAGTTAAACTGACCGGCTCAAAAATTACTTAAAATAGTGTTGACTGGGCCGTTAAACTCAAATACAAAGAAACAAAACAGGAGACAAAGGATAAGAAGAAAGTTATGTCAGTGAATAATTTTGCTATTAAGCATTGTCCACTGTTGTTCAAAGGTAACAACACTTCGGTAATATTAATTATAATGGTATAGCCTATCAACCTATGATGGTTATAATAATAAATACGGTATAGCCTATCTTACCTACCTATTGAGGTAAACGCTTTGATTTCACTCTCTTCTTATCCTCGCACTACTGTGTACCCATTTGAAAATTCTGTAAACATTTTCTTTCATGCAATTAAGATCCGATTAGGCTGAAAGTTGATATATAGTTAGACCATGATATATAGCAGTTTATATTGTTTCATGGCTGCAGTCCAACAAATATTACTTGTCTCTACATTAAAAATGGCCACGGGCGTATAATGCCACGCTTGAGGAGCTTATAGGATAGGCCGTAGTCGTCGTCCGTCTTCGTCCATCGTCGTCGTCCGACAACACTTTTAAACAACATCTCCTCTGAAGCCACTGGGCTGATTAAGCTCAAATTTTATCTTTAGCGTCCTTGGGCTTGGGGTTTGAAAGTTTGTGTTTTTATGAAATTTGGCTCATTAGTTTGGTTGCAATGGCAACTTAAAGTTTCCATAGACTTATAATGAGGAAAATTGAAAAAATGACATTAGCTGCCAAGCCCTTGCAGATATTTTGACAAAACTTTCATTGAAATGTTCCTTATGCAATCTACTATCTGCCATATGATTTTAGGCCTACTGCTCATTTTTACTGGTTGCAAAGGAAACCAAAATCAAAACGATAAACCATATGTTCTGTTGGGCTGGGACTTTATGGAAATATTCACCATATTTGCCTTTACAGGTTTTGAGGGGGGGGGGGGAGTTAATACGGCCCTTTAGGTTTGTTGCTATTTCATCTTAGAGTTTCAATTGACTTATAATGGGGAAAATTTAAAAATGGCATTTACTGCCACACCTGCCGATATTTTGACAACACTTTCATAGAAGTATTTTGAAGCAGTCATCTATTTGCCATATGATTAAAGGCCAACTGCTCATTTTAATTGATTGCCATGGAAACCAAAATGCCCTCAAAATAGAAAAAAAAATACTTTAAAATCATCTTCTCAAAAACCATATGGTCTATGAGGCTTAGACTTAATGGAAATATTCACCATATTTGCCTGAACAGGTTTTATGGGTTTCTTAAAATGAAATTTGGCTTCTTAGTTTGGTTGCTATGGCAACTTAGATTTCCCATAGGCTTGGTATGGGAAAAATTGAAATTTTGCATTAACTGCCAAGCCTTAGCAGATATTTTGGCAACTCGTTCATAGTAATAATCTTTAAGCAATCAGGCCGAAGCATAGTTGTCAAACCGCATTAGGCAAACTTATAAACGATTGGATGGAAAGCATTG
Organism: Lucinisca nassula; assembly: GCA_963580285.1. NCBI lineage: Eukaryota > Metazoa > Mollusca > Bivalvia > Lucinida > Lucinidae > Lucinisca > Lucinisca nassula. The sequence goes on from OY757011.1 coordinate 178,235,637, forward strand.
ACAAGGGCGACATGGTAGGAGCCCTTTTTATTGATTTTTGTAAGGCATTTGATCTCGTTGATCACGCGGTCTTGCTTAAAAACTTGAACTTTCTCATCAATATCAACGATCTTCCCCTACACCTTAAAATTGTTCCTAAGATTTATATGCGGATGACACAACTATTCATACATACAGCAACAACGTAAAATAGATCGAAGAAGATTTGCAAAGTGAGTACGACAACACATAATCGTGGGGCAAGAAAAACAAAATGAAGAACAAGACAAAATTCATGTTAGTTGGATCTAAAAAGCGAGTGAGCAATTCCCGACCACTAAATATCCATGAGTATGATACAGCCATACAATCAGTTACCAAACAGAAACTTCTTGGAATCTTTACTGACGATAACCTTTCATGGACCGCCCATATAGATCACCTATGTTCACTTATTTCATCAAAAATATCGCCGCTACGCCAGCTGGCAACACACGTGCCACATCATATCAACAAACTGTATTATCAGAGCTATATTCTTCCATATGTGGACTACGGTTCTGTAACCTGGGGATCAACAACTGGAGCAAACATTGAATGTCTTGCCAAATTGCAAAAAAAGCGCTGCCCGAATCATCTTGAGAGCAGACTGTGACACCCCATCCGCAGAGATGTTTAATCGCCTCGGATGGCTTTCAGTGCCAGATAGACTTAAAGCACATGAAGCACGGTTTATTGCAAATTCTAGCTCTTGCACTACCACTGAACTTTCTAAATTATTAACTTCCTGTCTTACTGCTATTAAAACGCATGTAATTAAATATTGTGATAAAGTCTTTGAAAGATCAGGAAGAAATCTGTTTTGGTCTATAAAAAATTCGAATGAGGTTTTAAATAAATTGAAATCTAGACATTTTCGTGCTTCTAGTCTGTCTACCTACGATTTTTCCACTCTTTACACTACACTTCCTCATAATCTTATAAAAGAAAAGCTTAATGATTTAATTGAATGGGCTTTTCACGGAGAGGATTCTCTCTATCTTGCATGTAATGTCAGAAATGCATTTTTCACTTCTAAAGAGCATAAGAATTATACACTTTGGTCATGTCAGAAAGTGTGTGATGCCCTCACCTTTCTACTTGACAATATTTATATTAGATTCGGTACTAAGTTATTTAGACAAATTGTGGGTATTCCGATGGGTACTGGTTGCGCACCTCTTGTGGCTGATCTGTTCTTGTATTGTTATGAAAGAGACTTCATTTTGTCGCTTTCCATTGATAACCAATCTGAAATTATTGAAGCTTTTAGCTCTACTTCTAGATATTTAGATGATTTATTAAATATTGATAATACCTATTTTGATGGTTTGATCAGTCAGATTTACCCCCTAGAACTTCAGTTAAATAAAGCAAATTCTTCTGATACCGAGGCCCCGTTTTTGGATTTACATCTATCTATTGTAGATGGATTTGTTTCGTGCAAAATTTATGATAAACGCGATGACTTTGATTTTGAGATTGTACATTTTCCTTTTTTGGATGGTGATGTTCCTCGTGCGCCATCCTATGGCGTTTATATTTCGCAATTAATTCGATTTGCTAGAGTGTGTAGTCATGTAACTGACTTCAACACTCGTAATAAATTATTAACTGCTAAACTCCTTAATCAGGATTATCGGTACCATAAACTACGCAAAGCCTTTTCAAAATTTTATAGACGTCATTCCGATTTAATTTCAAAATTCAATATTGGACTTAAATCTCTTCTGCAACAAGGTCTATCGGAACCCGAATTTTATGGTGACTTAGTATATAAATTCAGAAAAATATATAACCGCAATGACTTCAGCACCCAATGTCGTAAAATCGTTCTTCGATATAAAAAGATTGGGTACAACATGGATATTATACGACAGACTGCATGCATGGTAGTTAACCCAATCACGGTTGGCAACTTTGCTTCCCTCTTTAATTGCACGCCGGTGGGTCAGGCCTCAGATTCTATGACGGCTCCAACGTTAAGGCTTATTGAGAATTAGAGAGATAATGTTGGTTGGTGCCTGATGCTCTGTCTCTGGTCGGGCTCATCGGAGTCTAACTGTTGGTTTTCTTTTGCTCCAGCATTTCAGTGGTTTCTTGCTGTCGAGTCCTCACCGTTGTCTCACCTCTGTGGTTCTTTGATTTTTGTGTTCACGGAGATGTTGCACTGATGAGTTAGGTGGCCTTCATGCGGACTGAACAAATTATTTGTCTAAATCGCGACGGAACTAAGGGCGAGGATTGTGGCCACGTAAAATCGATTTAAGCCCCCCCCAGTGGAAATCTTCCACTGACCGTTCCAAGGCGGCTCTTCTGTGGCGATTTATTTATGTTGTTGTTTGTTACTTACTGTGTGTATCACTTGTGTCTTTTAATTTTGGATGGCCATATGGCCATTTTTGGGGGAAAGTAACTGTCCTTATGGCCTTCCTTTGTTTAGGTTTCCATTATGGTCTTGTCGCTTTATGTTTGTATTTCTTTCCCTTTGGTGTCTTTTATGGGTGGAGTAAGTTGATTGTATCAATTCCTGATCTTTGTTTTACTTCTACTTTAAATACAATAAAGCCGTCCTGACGTATCGAGCAATAAATAATTTATCCCCGGAATACATAACAGAACTTTTAAAACCGATGTCTGAGGTACATACCTTACACCTGAGGTCATGAAACAATGGCTCAATATATGTACCGAAAGCACGGACAGCACTTTACGACGGTTCTTTCTCGTGTTCGGCCCCTAGACTATGGAACGCTCTGCCTCAAACAATCAGAACTTCGGGTACACTTTCAAGTTTCAAGCAGTCTCTCAGGACAGTATTTTAATTTCACATTCACATGATTGGTTAGTATAAGTTTTAAACCTGATACTAGTCATGTCACCGGACTATCAATGTTAACATTTTATTACATAATGTTCAATCAATTTCACTTTTAGGTCTTGTCGGTATATCGGTATCATAAACTATGCAAAGCCTTTTCAAAATTTTGTAGACGTCATTCCGATTTAATTTCAAAATTCAATGTTGGACTTTAATCTTTTCTGCAGCAAGGTCTATCGGAACCCGAATTTTATGGTGACTTAGTATATAAATTCAGAAAATATATAAATGCAATGACTTCATCACCCAATTTCGTGAAATCATTCTCCGATATAAAAAGATAGGGTACAACATAAATGTTATACGACAGACTGCATGAATGGTAGTTAGCCCAAACACGGTTGACAACTTTGCTTCCCTCTTTAATTGTGCGCCGGTGGGTCAGGCCTCAGATTCTATGACGGTTCCAACGTAAAGGCTTACTGAGAATAAGAGAGTATCTAATTTTCTGTAATGTTGGTTGGTGCCTGATGATCTGTCCCTGGTCGGGTCCATCGGAGTCTAACTGTTGGTCTTCTTTTGTTCCAGCATTTCTGTGGTTTCTTGCTGTCGAGCCCTCACCGTTGTTTCATCTCTGTGGTTGTTTGATTTTTGTGTTCACGGAGATATCGCACTGATGAGTTAGGAGGCCTTCATGCGGACTGAACAAATTATTTGTCTAAATCGCGACGGAAGTAAGGGCGAGGATTGTGGCCACGTGAAAACGATTTAAGCCCCCCCTCCCCTCCCCCACAGTGGAATTCTTTTCACTGACCGATCCAAGGCGGTTCTTCTGTCGCGGTTTATTTTTGTTATGGCTTGTCTTTGCGTATGTATATCGCTTGTGTTATTATAGCCCCGCTTTGAAAAAGTGGGGGCTATATTGGATTTGGCTTGTCCGGAATTCCGTCTGTCTGTCTGTCTGTCTTTCTGTCTGTCTGTAATATTTGATAGTGGGTACCTTGTTACCGCAACTCCTCTTACAGTTCTAGGTCAATCCTTTTGAAACTTTACAGGTGTTTGAATATAGGTCTGAAGATGTGCATATTCTTTTTCATTATCTTTAAATAATTTTTTTCACTTATTTCACCTTTTTTAACTTAGACAATTTTTGAGATCTACTAATGTTAAAATGTATAGGGAGTAGCTACCTTGTGACCACAACTCCTATTACAGTTCTAGGTCAATCCTTTTGAAACTTTACAGGTGTTTGAATATAGGTCTGAAGATGTGCATATTCTTTTTTCATTATCCTTAAATAATTTTTTACACTTATTTCACTTTTTTTAACTTAGACAATTTTTGAGATCTACTAATGTTAAAATGTATAGGGAGTAGCTACCTTGTGACCACAACTCCTCTTACAGTTCTAGGTCAATCCTTTTGAAACTTTACAGGTGTTTTCATATAGGTCTGAAGATGTGCATATTCTTTTTTCATTATCCCTAAATTACTTTTTTTCACTTATTTCACCTTTTTTAACTTAGACAATTTTTGAGATCTACTAATGTTAAAATGTATAGGGAGTAGCTACCTTGTTACCGCAACTCCTCTTACAGTTCTAGGTCAATCCTTTTGAAACTTTACAGGTGTTTTCATATAGGTCTGAAGATGTGCATATTCTTTTTTCATTATCCCTAAATTACTTTTTTTCACTTATTTCACCTTTTTTAACTTAGACAATTTTTGAGATCTACTAATGTTAAAATGTATAGGGAGTAGCTACCTTGTGATCGCAACTCCTCTTACAGTTCTATGTCAATCCTTTTGAAACTTAACAGGTGTTTTCATATAGGTCTGAAGATGTGCATGTGCTTTTTTCATTATCCAAAACTTATTTTTTAACTTAGACTGTTTTTCAGATCTAATAACGCGAAAAGTCTATAAGGCGTAGGTACCTTGTTAGGGATTTAACCCTCTCACAAGTATTTACCTTTAATTTATGAGTCTTTCTCCTCTGACAGGGCTATAGTGGGGCTATAGTCAGATCCTCTGACAGTTCTAGTTTGTTTTGGATAGCCAATTGACCATTTTGTGGGAAAGTGACTGTCCTTTTGGCTTTCCGCTATTGATGTTTCCATTAGGGTCTAGTTGTTTCATGTCTGAGTGTCACGTGACTTCCGGTGAGTGGGAGGTTGAGCTGGCCTGTGGCTCAGTTCAGCCTCACACACACCCAAAGGCAGCGTGCCTCAAGAAAGACGAGGGGTGGTCTAATCGAGAAAGAACAAGGTCCAAGTAACACAACTATTTATTTACAACGTCACTTGTAAAACAGTACACGTCACTTCAATAAAACAGTACACAACACACACTCACACTTATGGATAACAACAGTTACTTATGGCCATGTGCACAATGCTCTTAGGAGCAATAAGTTAATTCCTTATCTGTTCCCATTTCAGGATTGGAATATGCGAGATGTGTTCATTTTTTTAACCATACACGTTTAAGGAGATTTCTCTGATACACGGGACGTCTATATGCCTCCTTCACACGTCCTTCATGTTTGAGATTCGTCCTTCATATTAGAGATTCGTTTCTGACTACGTCAAGTATGGATTACCCTCTTGGCTTGACAAAATAGTCGATTAGATGCTACTACGGGCCACAGGCCATTGGTAGATCATTAAGCCTTGTAGATGTCTGAAATTAACGAACATCTCATAATAATCTCTGCTAACCTCAACTTTCCATATTCTCTCCCTAATGTGTGATGCCATGCCCGCGCAAGGGGGGGGGGGGGGGGTTGTGAAACTTTCAAGATAATTTGACCTTTGATAAATGCGATAATTGAAAGCCACCCCTCATTGCACGGGAAACCTGCATACACAGATCACTAGGAGCGGGCAAGCGAGCGTTATATCAACGTATATTCGACGTCAACGGTCATGACATCAACGTCAATTTGACGTCACGACGTTGCGGCCGAATACACGTGGTGGGGCTGATATAACCTCAGTGCACCAAAGCTTACTACATTTAAGACAAAACTATTACAAAGTTTATTAAGAAAACAGGAAAGCCCTGATGGACATACTAACGTGAAAGAATGAAACTAGATTAATGCAAAGAAACAATGAAACAAGGAAAAACATGCAATAACATGTATCACGACCTCCCCATAACACGGCTCATTAAAGATGGAGAGAAAAAACATTTTTTTTTCCTTTTCCTTTTCTTTCCTCCCCTCTCCTCCCTCTTTTTGATCTCTATAACCGTGCTATAAAGTGGCAGTGGGACATGTATACAGTTACCGCAAAAATACCCAAAAGTCTGGACATACATGTACATATACTGCAATCATAGTCTTAGTTTACAAATATGGACATGTTTAAACTAGTTAGAACAGCAAAAAGTGAAGACCCTGATCGGAAAGAAGCTGATCAATTTGGGTCTGCCCTGGTTACTCTTCTGTCCAAACATTTAGGACACTTGTACGGCAAGCCGCCTGGCTCAGGTTGCAGTTGTTAGTTGTGGCTGAACTAGAGCTGCACAAAAATGTGAGTGATTCGAAATTACACTTAAGAAACAAACTTATACATGTACAAATAAAAATACAGAAACATTACACTTTTAAATGATTGGAATTGTCCCTTTGAACGCCATTGCGCAAACAACCAATGCGTTACCATAAACATAATGTTCTTCTAACAAAACATATGGCTGAAAATGACGGTGCAAAAGTTTGCCATTGTTCCCTACTTCTGCCCAGAATACGGACCGCGTCCACACGTTAGAACAGTATCACTGCGTGAGGCCGTTCTAACGAGTACCCACAATCTGCATGCCAAAGCAGAAACACGAAAAAATGAGTGCACCACCGTTATATTAACACTGCAGCGACAATGTATCGCTCGGAGTACTCTGATATAAGTACACCGACTCTAAACTCGGTATAAAAGGTACTAACTCATGATGACAACCAGCCGTAGATGCTGGGACTCCTCCCCTTGCCAACAGACGACGAGTAAAGGACATTATTTTGTCATCCATCATCGAGTATAGTATGCTCGCCCAGTCCTACAGGCTAGACCGGTGAGCAAAATGTACTTCCCTCAAAATATCTGAAAAATCTGCTTGGAGCCATATGATTGATAAAAAACATATCGCGCGTAGACGCAGGTGGCGTCTGATCAGGGTCTACAGAAAATGCACCCTGGCACTATTTCATTAAAACTTTCATTGAATCTGAACAGTCTTCCAACGAAAGAAGAGAAAAAAAATGTACAATAACATTACTGCGAAAATTCAGTGCTGCGTCTGATCAGGACATTCAATGCAATGAAGCGCCGATAATGATGGTATGTGTGAACAAACGCCGTCTTACACGGTATCTTTTAATCCTAACGCAGTTATCTGCACCTACTATGAACGGTACATAAATCGCCAAAATTATATACCCTTACAATAGATGGCGATCCATGTAAGCAATAGATCCAGCGCTTAAGTTCCATTTCTTCTCTGCCCAACACTAAGGTGTCCCCCTTATGTGCTGTACAGGGAAAAGAAATGGCAATATTAACACAAGGAAGATACTGACAAGCAAGTATAGCGCTGCATCTAAGAATCAAAGATAATAAATAAAAATCATTTTACTCACTGCTATCGGCCTATGCTCGATACTGCAACATCGGCTCTGGAAATAATGTCACACACCCGATGTTGAGCGGTCAGTTGCTTATATATGGATGTGTCAGTCCACGTATACGATCACGCGATGACCTTGCCACAATAGCTCGCAAAAGTCGGGTCGCCTGATCGACACGTCACCTGTATGGAGTACCAAATAGGCCAGCCAGCAGAGAATAACAGAGGGTTCAAGAAGGTTAGTTGGTTAGAAAATACGCCCTCTTAACAAGATCTGTCTGATTTGACAGACGTAACTTCCATCAAGAACATACGTTTAGGTGTGTGCAGGTCCGAAACCGTCCGAAAAGAACGAAGAAACCTACGTTTATCAAGGATAAATAATAGGACAGTTTACTTGACAAGGCCTAGCTACCGTAGCACAAAAAATATAAAAAATCGGTTAACTTGTAAACATGTCAGTATTGCTCTCTTGTAAGAGAGCAAGTAATTACATGCCTATAAGTCTCGGGTTGAAAAATAAGAACACCTCGTCGTGACATTGAGCTTCTTTCCCTTTGGTGCCCCTGATAGGAACTGTAGGTTAGTTGTATCGAATTCTGATCATTGCCTTCTCTTCTATTTTGTCACTCAGGTACTTGTTTTTATGTGCTCGTTGTATTTTAAACCCCAATTTAAAACTGTGATATGTCTTTAACGAATTAAGTTCCATGATTGTTTTACGTCGGTTTAACACTCTAGTACTTTTTTCAGATGACAATATCTTAAAATATGGATACACTTTTTGATCATCATAAATAAATACTTTATTACACGTGAATCAAGTTTTTAATCGTCATTGTATACTTAAATTACTTTAAGTATGTTATGTTAAATCCTAGAGCTAAATCCTAGAGCCTATCAGATAATGTGCCGAGTGAAGACGTGTAATATGTTACTGCATTGCAGGAGTGCTCGCTATCTAGACACTGGGTTTGCCACGGGCTCCCTGCTCTACGGTGCATATAAATAGGCATAATTTTTCCGCGGAAAGGTTAAGTCTCGCTGCAGCATTAAGCTTATATATTAGGATATTTAATTTGCTTAAACGGCTGATACTTAACCTATAACCTAGCGATACTCTTATGATCTTACACGACTTGTGACTCAGTTAATTACATGTATCTTTACACATATTATTTAAACGTTTTATCGTTTTATACGCTCGTTCAAACGCTGTTTTTCACATTATGCATTATTTTAATCGGCTAAACTATGACTTTACAATTAGGCATAAGGTTTTGTCCATTTTAAATGATGCAAATGTGACATGTACATGATTTTAGAACTGCTGTCATCTATGCCTCACACAATGTACCATTATATGTGTTTTGTCTGAATTTAGTGCTTGTGTCTGATATATTTACATATGTATATATCTTTGTTTCATAGAGGGCCGCAAGGTTGAATAGCTATTTAGCTAATTGCGTTACCCTCTCAAAACAATGTACAAATAAATAAAAAAAAATCTTCTATCTGCCATATGATATTAGGCATACTGCTCATTTTTATTCGTTGCCATTGGAATCAAAAATAATAATAATAATAAATACTAGAAAATAAAAATACTTAAAAAAATCCATATGCTCTGAGACTTATACTTTATGGATATATTCGCCATATTTGCCTTTACAGGTTTTGTGTTGTTGTTCTTTTAAGCTCACCTGGGTCAAAGGCTCCAGGGAAGCTTATAGGATGGTAGTCCCTTCGTCGTCCGTTGGTCGTCCACACTTTTCACCATATGTATCTCAGCAGCCTGCAGGCTGATCTCAATCATTTCTCATCTGTAGCATGCTTCTGGTGAGGCATTGATGAAAACTAGCGATGTCGGTCGATTGCTTACGGAGTTATGTCCCCTATACTGTACTGACCTATGCTTATTTTTGACCTTGTCATCACCGTAGCCCCTTCAGTTTGATCGGACGTTCTTGAAACTTACAAACAAGTAAGTCAGGAATAAAGCTCCAGTGAGTTCGAAAACTGGCAAGGTACGCCTATCTGTCATAGAGTTACGTCCCCATGATAGCTGAAATGCTTATTTTGACCTTGTCATCACTGTAACCTCTTCAGTTTCCAACGGATCTTCTTGAAATTTACATGTAAGTAAGTAAGGGATACAACTTCAGCAGAGTTTAAAAATTGCTGAGGGCTGCATATATTTCAGAGAGTTATGTCCCCCTTGATTTCAGAAAATGCATATTTTGACCTTGTCATCAGCATAGCCGCTTCAGTTTTTATCGGATCTTCTAGAAACTTACTTATAAATAATTCAGGGATAAAAGCTTGGATGAGTTCGAAAACTGGTGAGGTCAGCCTATTTATCATAGAGTTACGTCCCTTTGATTGCAGAAAATGCCTATTTTTGACCTTGTCATCACCACATTTCTTTCAGTTTTCATCGGATCTTCTTGAAACTTATATGTAAGTAAGTCAGCGATAAAAGCTCGGATTACTTTGAAAATTAACGATGTCGGTCGATCAATCGATCAATCACTGAGTAATGTCCCTACTTTGCTGAAAATGCTTATTTTCGACATTGTCATCACCGCTGCTCCTTCAGTTTTGATCGGATCTGCTTAAAACTTGCAAGCATGTAAGTCTGGGATAAAAACTAGGATGAGTTTTAAAACAAGAGAGGTTGGCCAATTTATCATAGAGTTACATCCCTTTGATTGCAGACAATGCCTATTTTTGACATTGTCATCATCATGGCTCCTTCAGTTTTAGCGGACCTTCTTGAAACTTACTTATAAACAATTCAGGTATAAAAGCTAGCTTGAGGTCGGCCTATTTATCATATGAGTTATGCCCCCCTTGCTCATTTTCGACCTTGTCACCACCGCTGCTCATTCAGTTTTGATCGTTCTTCTTGAAACTTGCAAACAAGTAAGGCAGGGATGAAAGCTCGGATGAGTTCGAAAACTAGTGTAGTTTGCCTATTTATCATAGAGTTACATTCCTTTGAGTGCAGAAAACGTCTATTTTTTACCTTCTCATCACCATAGCCCCTTCAGTTTTATCGGATCTTCTTGAAACTTACTTATAAGCAAGTCAGGGATAAAGCTCGAATGTGTTTGAAAACCGGCGAGGTTGAGTTATGTCCTCTCCCCCTTGATTGGAAAAAAATGCTTACTTTTGGCCTTGTCATCACTATAGCCTCTTCAGTTTTAATCGGATCTTCTTGAAACTTGCATGTAAGTAATTCAGGGATAAAAGCTCGTATGAGTTCCAAAACAGATGAGGTCAGCCTATTTATCATAGAGTTACGCCCCTTTGATTGCAGAAAATGCCTGTTTTTGACCTTGTCATCACCGTCGCCCCTTTAGTTTTGATCGGATCTTCTTATAACTAACAAACAAGTAAGTCAGGGATAAAAGCTCCGAGAAGTTAAAAAACTGGTGCGGTCGACCTATTTGTTTCCCTTTGATTACTGAAAATGCCCATTTTTGCCATTCTCATCATCATAAGGCCCTAAGATTTGAACGGATATTTTACATTGACTTACTTTTAAAAATATTCATTTCTGAAACCACAAGGCCCAGGTCTTTGATATTTGGTATGAAGCTTCATCTAGTGGACCTGAACCAAGATTTTCAAATTATAGCCTTGGGGCCAAATATGACCCTGCCCATGGGTTCAACTGATGTACAACTCTGTTGACAACCCTGGATGCATGAAACTATTTATATCAATCCGGTTGACAAACCTGCTTCGCCTTCTTTCACAGTTTCTTCTTTTTTTCTAAACACCCCTTATGATTTTCAGGTTCACAGGTGAGTGATACAGGGCCATCTTGGCCCTATTGTTTCATGAAATGTGGCTCTTTAGTTTGGTTACTATGGGAAGGTAAGAGATTCCATAGACTTATAATGGGGAAAAGGAAAATTGAAAAATGACATTTACACCTTTCAAGATATATTATCAAACTTTCACAGAAATGTCCCTTAAACAATAATTTATCGGCCATATGATATTAGGCCTGTTGGTTGCCACAGATGGACAGTTAACAGTTGTCGTCTGTTGTCTTGCAACAACACATTCAAACAATATCAGACCTCTGAAACCACTAGGCTTATTGGGTTCAAATTTTATTTGTAGCGTCCTTGGGCGCAGGGCTTCCATGGCTTGTTAAAATACATGGTTGACAGCGGGCAGTGCTCCTCCCCACCCCCCCCCCCCCCCGAGCTCTGGTGAGCAGAGTGACCCATAGGCCTCTTGTTTCTTATCAGGATTAAGCTCATTTGTAAAAAAAATGCAAAGAAATCTTGTAAGCAAAATATCTGAAAAACTATTTGAGCTATTATATTGAACTTTATCTGTAGATAGAAGATGCTGAGAAGATGCTGAGAAGATGCAAGAGATCTCAAAAATCATTTCAGCTATTGCCTTTAAACTTTACAGACTGATTGGGATGATGAGTAGATGACTTTTTAACTTTTGAAAAAGAAAAAAAAAAATCCGAAATTTCTTTCTTGAGTTAAGGCCCTTTGAATATCTGGGCATTTTAAGTATGTAAGTAAAATATCTCTAAAACTATTTGAGCTGTTGTACTGAAACTTGACAGGCTGATAGGGGATGATAAGTAGATGACCTGATTTATTTTTGAAAAAAAAATCGAAATTTTCTCTTGTGTTATAGCCATTTAAAAATTTCGACATTTAAACCTTGTAAGCAAGATATCTAAACAAGAGGCCCATGGGCCACTATGCTCACCAGAGCTCAGGGGGCACTGCCCACTGGCAGCAATGTATTTTAATTAACCATGGAAGCCATGCGCCAAAGGATACTACAGATAAAATTTGGACCCAATCAGCCTCCAGAGGTGGCTCCAGAGGTCTGATGTCGCTTGAATGTGTTGTTGCAGGACAACAGACGACAATTGACAATTTCCCATCTGTTGAAACTAATAGGCCTAAAAGAACATTATTAAAGGAACATTTCTATGTAAGTTTGACAAAATATCTTGAAAGGCATAAATGTCATTTTTCAATTTTCCCCATTATAAGTTAATGGAAATTCTTAACTTGCCATAGCAAACAAACCAAAGAGTCAAATTTCATAAACCAGACCTCAGGTGGGCACTGCCCATGTATTTTAACATGATATGATTTTAATCTACCAATTATAAAGTCTCCCAAACAAACCTCATACCCAAATGAGCACTCATGTGGACTGTATCTGAAATATTAGGTGTTTTATAAAGTAGAGAGGGTGGGGCATGAACCCAATGGAGCCCTGGTTGGTGTCACTAAATGCGTCTTATCAAAAGGAACAGAGACATATATGGTTTAGCGGCGGGGATATGTATGGCTCCTGAGACATAAGGCCTTATAAGCAGTGGAGGGATTCAGGCATGGCGGATCCCAGAAAAGCCCAAGATTGTTGTCACTGAATGCTGAACAGTTTCTGAGATATGATGCCCTTTTATGAAGTGGATGGGAGAGAAATGGCCCCTGCGGACCCCCCCCCCCCCCCCCCCCCCCCCCCCCCCCCCAAGATTGGGCTGACTGAATGTGTCTAATAACAATGAACAAGAATATATGTGATTATGGGGTGGGGATTTGAATGGTTTCTGAGATATATAGCCTATTATGAAGTGGGGACTTATCATAAGGAACAAGAATATATATGGTTAAGGGATAGGGATCTGAACAATTTCTGAGATATATGGATTTTAATGAAGTAAAGGGGTGGGACATGGCCCGTGGCATCCCGGGGGTCCCCATGCTGGTGTCACTGATTGCATCTTATCATAAGGGACAGGAATATATTATGGTTTAGGGGTAGGGCTCTGAACAGTTTCTCAGATATATGGTCTTGTGTGAAGTTGAGGGGTGGAGCATGGCCCGGGCATGCCCTGGGTGACTCCTAGGTTGGTGTCACTGAATGTGTCTTATCATAAGGAACAAGAATATATATGGTTTAGGGGTGGGGATCTAAAGGTTTCTGGAATAGTTGGCCTTTTATGAAGTGGAGGGGATGGGGCATGGCCCCGGCACATCACGGGGGCCCCCAGGTTGGTGTCACTGAGTGCGTTTTATCATAAGGAATATGAATATATATGGTTACGGGGTGGGGGGTCTGAATGGTTTCTGAGATAAATGCATTTTATGAAGTGAAGGGGGTGTGGGATGTCCCCGGCACATCTGGGGGAACCCCCAAGTTGGTATCACTTAATGCATCTTATCATAAGGAACAAGAATATATATGGTTTAGGGGTGGGGATTTGAAAGGTTCCTGGAATATTTGGCTTTTTATGAAGTGGAGGGGGCTGGGCATGGCCCCGGCACATCCTGGGTGTCCCCCAGGTTGGTGTCACTGAATGCGAATTATCATAAGGAACGAGAATATATATCGTTTAGGGGTGGGGATCTGTAGGGTTTCTGGGATATTGGGCCGTTTATGAAATGGAGGGGGTGGGGCATGGCCCAGGCTCATCCCGAGGGACCCACAGGTTGCTGTCACTGAGTGTGTCTTATCAAAAGAAACAAGAATATATATGGTTTAGGGGTGGAGATCTGAATGGTTTCTGAGAGAAATGGCATTTAATGAAGTGGAGGGGGTGGGGCATGTCCCCGGCACATCCGGTTGAACCCCCAGGTTGGTGTCACTTAATGCATCTTATCATAAGGAACAAGAATATATATGGTTTAGGGTTGGGGATCTGTAAGGTTTCTGAGATATAAGGCATTTTATGAAGTGGAGGGGGCGGGGCATGGCCCCGGCACAACCTACGGAACTCCCAGGTTGACATAAAAGCATATGGCTGAGAGAAGTTTACTCAAGAAACATTTCTATGAAAATTTTGTCAAAATATCTGCAAAGGCTTGGTAGTTAATGCCATTTTTCAATTTTCCCCATTATAAATCTATGGAAAATCTAAGTTGCCATAGCAACCAAACTAAAGTGCCGAATTTCATAAAAAAACACAAAACATGTAAAGGCAAATATGATGAATACTTTCATAAACTCTCAGCCTCATAGAGCGTACGGTTTCTGAGGAGACGATTTTTTAAGTATTTTTTTTTCTATTTTTTCATTTTGGTTTCCATGGCAACCAATACAAATGAGCAGCAGCCCTAAATTCATATTGCAGGGAGTAGATTGTCTAAGGAACATTTCTACGAAAGTTTTGTCAAAATATCTGCAGAGGCTTGGCAGTAAATGCCAGTTTTCAATTTTCCCTATTATAAGTCTATGGGAACTCTAAGTTGCCATAGCAACCAAACTAATGAGCTGATTTCATAAAAAACACAAATTTTCAATCCCTCCGCCCAAGGATGCTACAGATAAAATTTGGACGCAATCGGCCCAGTGGCTTCAGAGGAGAAGTCGTTTGAAGGTGTTGACGACAGACAGACGACGCAGACGCAGACGACGACGACGCAGACGACGACGACGGACAACTGCCTATCCTATAAGCTCCCCCGGAGCCTTCGGCCCTGGTGAGCTAGAAAATGATAGAGGTATTGCCTTGAAACTTGACAGGTTGATAGGGATTGAATGATAATAAGTTGGAAAGATTAACTTTTCAAAAAATATTTGATATTTTTTTCTTGAGATAATGTCATTTGAAACTTTGAGCATTTTATGATTGTATGCAAAATATCTCAAATCCCATTCATATTTACAGAATGATTAGTAATGATGACTAGATGAAATGAACAACTTTAAAAAAAAAAATCGATTTTTTTTCTAGAGGTGTGGCCCTTTGAAAATTTTGACATTTTATGTTTGTAAGCAAACTTTATCTAAAACTATTTGGGCTATTATCTTGAAACTTAGCAGGATGATAAGGGATGATAACGAGATGATCTGATTAACTTCTGAAAAAAATCGAAATTTTCTTCTTGAGTAATGGCCCTTTGAAAAGTTGGATATTCTAACCTTGTAAGCAAGATATCTCAGAATCGTTTTGTGATATTACCTTGAATCTTGACATGCTGATAGGAATTGATGACTAGATGACATGATTAACTTTTGAAAAATATGTGATACTTTCTTCTTGAGTTAAGGCCCTTTGAAAATTGAGGCATGTTAACCTTGTAAGCAAGATATCTCAGAACCTGTTTAAGTTATTGGCTTGAAACTTTACAGACCGACAGGAGAAGATGGGTAGGTGACCTGATCAACTTTTTAAAAAATCCAATTATTTTCTTGAGTTATGGCCCTTTGAAAATTTGGGCATATTAAGATTGTAAGCAAAATAGCTCTAAAACTATTCGAGCTATTGTCTTGAAACTTGACAGGCTGATAGGGGATGATGAGTAGGTGACCTGATTAACTTATGAAAAAAAAACAATCTTCTTGAGTTATGGTCCTTTGGACAAATTTTCATTTTAACCTTGTATACAAGATATCTTAAAAAATGTCTAAGTTATTGCCTTGAAACTTTACAGTCTGATAGGGAATTATAATCAGATGACCTGATCAAATTTTGAAAATATCTGAAATATAATTCTTGAGTTATGGCCCTATGAAACTTTGGACATTTTACGTTTTTATAGTGCGATTATTGGAGGCTATTATGACAGGTCACCTTTTCTGAAAAGAGAGAAAAATGTGTCTTTATAACGCCAAGTAAAACTGCAGAATAGAATTAAATTCTTATCACGACCTACAGACTGCATTTTCTTTGCTTTTTTCAGAGAAAATCAGACGTTATTTCGTGTATTTATAGTCGGTTTATAGACGATACATATGTAGAGGCAAGCCTAAAATTATCTAAATCTACAGCATTAGCAGGTGGATTGTACGAAAGAGCATTAGGGCCAGGTGTACTTTTTTTCTTTTGATAGGTATCTCGAAATTTCGACTTAGTATCTCAAAATTTCGACTTAGTAACTCGAAATTTCGACTTACTTACTCGAAATTTCGACTTAGTATCTCGAAATTTCGACATAATAACTCGAAATTTCGACTTAGCATCTCGAAATTTCGACATAATAACTCGAAATTTCGACTTATTGACTCGAAATTTCGACTTAGTATCTCGAAATTTCGACTTAGTATCTCGAAATTTCGACTTAATAACTCGAAATTTCTACTTAGTAACTCGAAATTTCAACTTAGTATCTCGAAATTTCGACTTAGTAACTCGAAATTTCGACTTATTAACTCGAAATTTCGACTTAGTATCTCGAAATTTCGACATAATAACTCGAAATTTCGACTTATTAACTCGAAATTTCGACTTAGTAACTCGAATTTTCGACTTAATAACTCGAAATTTCGACTTAGTATCTCGAAATTTTGACTTACTAGATATTAAGTCCTATACACACAGTTAATGATAAACACCCCCGTATCATTATACCCCAGCTTTGAAAACAAGTTTATATCAAGCAGATTATGCAAATTATGTTATAACATTGTGAGACTATGGTCATTATCGGCTTACTTGTATCGTGTAAACGTCAATGACCTTTCTCGGTGTATTTTGTCACATGTTCTTTCATTCTTCTTTCTCTCTATATTGGCCAATGTTAATTTTATCAAATATTTCTCAAGACCATAAAACTAGAGGCCCAAAACATATGTATCATGTAAGAGTCAGAGGGTTTTCTGTCTCATCAGGACGTCGCGCATTCAATCCCGTTTCACGGCCCCCGCCCATCGGGGCTTGAATAATTGGATATGCTGAATAGTGCCTCAACGCAGAGCTGAAATACCGTCCGCACACGAGTACTGGTAAGTCGCTTAGAGGAGGTAAAGCGGTGCGAGTCGGACCGTCCATGCTTATAAACCCTATTGGTTTCATATTGGTTTCATAAGGCGACAGGGCGGCCCCGCCGATCGGGGCTTGAAGAAATTTAGGGGCTGCATGATGCTTCCACGCAGACTCCTGAATCCGACCCGCACACGAGTACTGGTAAACCGATTAGAGGATCTAAGCCTGCCCAGGCAAAGCGGTGCGCAAGAGTCGGACCGTCCATGCTTATAAACCCTATTGGTTTCATTGGACAACAGGGCTTGAGATGTCATTTCATCTCAATGCCGGGTAAAAGTCCCACAAAGTTGGAAGCAACGTCTCCAAAATGACCTTTACAGTGTTGACGGGGACGTTAAACCTCAAATCAAACAAACAGTGCGACAGGGCTTGAGCAGTCATTTCATCACAACGTTGGGTAAAAGTCCCACAAAAGTGGAAGCAACGTCTTCAAAATGACCTATACAGTGTTGACGGGGACGTTAAACCTCAAATCAAACATACAAATTCAACCTCGTTTCAGTAAAATAAAAGCGGGCTAAAAGTCATATTTGACAGCTTTTTTTTCTGTATCAAACTTTCTCATCGTGTGCTGTAAAAATCATGTATAGATCAAAGCACTGACAGCACTGTTGGGTCGATTGTCTTCGAGTGTGTATTTGAACATGTTTCGTTTATCCTTTAAATTCCTATACTATAAGCAAAATGTGTAGATTCTGATCAGACGCCGCACTTGGGTCGATTAATTATCAATTGACTAAAAGTTACTAAATACAGAAGCTTCCCGCCTTCTATTGACCTCGTAGCTATCACTGACCATGTTCAAAATCCAGGTCGAGCTATTTATAGCAGCGCTATAGTCTTTCCTTGTGACGTCAGTGCCCCATGTAGACTGGGCCGGGGAACATGGACATTGCAAACAGTGTAGGCCCTGATCAGACGCCGCAGAAGAGAGCTTCATTAAATAACCGGTACGTTCATGGTGTAGATGGTCAGCGATAGTCACGTGGACAATAGCTGTAGGTTGTTACTTTGCGTCGAATGAAAAAAATCGACCCAAAAGATGGTAAACTATGCAACACAAACACCATGACTAACTTAACAAAGCAACAACCGGACAGAAAATGCGGTATCAGAATACGCTGCGTGTTCAAGATGTATCATTTTGACAGAGCAGCAGATTCCTAGACCCTTCGTTTCATCCCATCGGTCAGACGTCGAAATTGATGGCTGGTCAGCTCTAGCCACACGTGTGTGTGGTGGTGGGGGAGTGTGTGTGTGTGTGTGTGGGGGGGGGGGGGGTGTGTTCAATGCTCTGTATTCGACGCCCAAGAATCTCCCAAATATGTTCCAGGGGATTCAAATTCGGGCTTCTAGCTAGCCAAGCCAATGTCTCAATTCCATAACGGCGGGGTCTAGCACACAGGTCCAGTGGCAAATGATTCGTTCTCAAAATGAGGCATGACTTCTTAACATGCAAAAATATCCCAACTCCATATTTAAACCGTGATAATGAAGTTGTGGAAAGTTGGTTATGACATCTGAGGTCTACTTTCAACTCTGAGTTGACCATAACAAGATTCCTGTTATGGCTAATCCCTATTCAGAGTTGAATGCAGAGTCATTTTCGAGCTAGTATGTAGACATTATAGTAAGTCGAAATTTCGAGTTAGTATGTCGAAATTTCGAGATAGTAAGTCGAAATTTCGAGTTATTAAGTCGAAATTTCGAGATAATAATTCGATAATTCGAGATATTAAGTCGAAATTTCGAGTTACTAAGTCGAAATTTCGAGATTTTAAGTCGAAATATCGAGTTATTAAGTCGAAATTTCGAGATATCAAGTCGAAATTTCGAGATACTAAGTCGAAATTTCGAGATATTAAGTCGAAATTTCGAGTTATTAAGTCGAAATTTCGAGATAATAAGTCGAAAATTCGAGATATTAAGTCGAAATTTCGAGTTATTAAGTCGAACTTTCGAGATACTAAGTCGAAATTTCGAGTTAATAAGTCGAAATTTCGAGATACTAAGTCGAAATTTCGAGATACTAAGTCGAAATTTCGAGTTACTAAGTCGAAATTTCGAGATAGTAAGTCGAAATTTCGAGATAATAAGTCGAAAATTCGAGATACTAAGTCGAAATTTCGAGATACGAGTCAAAAAAATAAAAGTTAAAGTGGCCCTAATGCTCTTTCGTAGGATTGTCTGTGTGTGTGCTGAAAAAATGGTCCTGAATGGGAACTTAAGACTGTTTCTTTCTGTACTGTAAGCAAACAGTATAGACGCTAATCAGACGCTGCAGAACAAGGCGTCTGATCTCATTATGAAAACTTGCCTATACAATTACATTGTAAACTTTAACGCCGGAAAAAGGAAAATTTTGAGATGAAAAATCGTGATATTTTTTTCACATTTCTATTTTAGAGCAGAAATAAGAAAAATAAGGTATACCCCGGTAAACCCCAGCTTTACTATATAAAAGTGGGGTTCAAGGGGGTCAGAATCATATGGGCGTGTTTTCGTGATGTGATCTTGGTCTTCACTGTTTGCCAAACCAAGACATGATTCTGGTCCAGATTCTATAGTTAAACCGCGTTCTGTGGCGTCTGATCTTGGTCTCCATTGTTTGTCAAACCCAAAACATTATTCCAGTCCGGATTCTATAGATTACACTTTAACGCAATTCTCTGACCTCACAGCGATAGTAACGGCGTGGCTATTTTCTACCTGGATTTATCATTTAAGAAATGAAATTTATTTTTCTGCAGTTCATGGAAGTATGAACGCAGTGGGTCGCGTGCAAAGTAAATGAACCCCGAAGGGGTTCATGTAAACTTTGCTAGCGACCCACTGTCGTTCATACTTTCATGAAAAGCAGAAAAATTAAGTTTATTTTTTATATTTACATTATTTGCCCCTCATCACTGGGCTAAAAAATGCTTGTTAGGCAAACTTTTAAAGCTGAAAAATATTTATACGCTGTTTTTCTACAAAGGGCGGAGCAGCGTTGACGTCATCAACGCCCGTAGAGAACAATGGTTTAGAATGACGTCACTTAACGTCACTGAAAATCATGTGATTCGATGCGTTCATGGAAGTATGAACGCAATTGTTTTGTATGGGTTTACATTAGACTTTACACTGGAAATGTAAATATAATATTATGACGTCGCGTCTGAGAGTGTAATAATGCCATGTAATATTTTCGATGATCCATTAGTGGATTAGATATGAATGACGTCCTTAACGACGTCGCATTTACTAACGGCGGAATATTGACATTTTTGTAAACAATCGTGAATAAACTGCGTTTTAAATGTCATTTGATTAAAAGAATGTTGCATTCGTCCCATGTATTATTGAATTTATTAAACTCGTTGAGGAAAAGGGGTAAAATGCTCGGCAGAGCCTCGCATTTTATCCCTTTTCCTCAACTCGTTTTATAAATTCAATAATACATGAACACTCATGTAAGATCCTATTTATCAGTGATAGTCTCATGGACAGTCTGTTGTGGTGATTGGCGATATATAGATTTGCGTATGGGCATGCAAGTACATTATAGAAGATACATATGTTTGAAGTTACATTGGATCCAATGAAAATTCAAAATGCATTTTCGTATGATTAATGTTAGGTTGTAAGATCTTTAAGTATAGGCATGCAGAATTCGTAAAATTTTATCAAAAATAAAAGCGCCCCGTACCCATCATAAAGACAGAAAAATGTCCTCATCCGTACTATGCAGAGATACGTATAACAAGGCGAGGGTAACCTGAGAGCATGCATGCTGTTGTTGGCTATCAGTCTCATTAACATGTACCAAAACTATTTTCAATCGCAAAAAGGCCTGTTTGTGATTTTCAAATGTGTATTATCTAGTGTAGTGGTCTTTAGAAAGCGGCAGCCATTTAATCAGTTCTTATTCAATACATACCTTTGGGATCGAGAGAGACAAGAGTAATCTAAGCTCCTCAGTGTTTATCATTACGTTAGGTATTAAAATGGGAATAATGGTCAAAATGTAGGCATAAATGTATTTTAATCTTCAATAGAATTAATGTTTTCGAGGTCATTCAAATCACTGCATACAACATATGTATATTTGCGGGTGGCAGGGCTTGAGATGTCATTTCATCTCAATGCCGGGTAAAAGTCCAACAAAATTGGAAGTAAAGTCTCCAAAATGACATACAAAGTGGACGGCAATTCATACAAACATAAATATAATTTCAAGATAAATAAGGTTTTTAAATAAGTCTTCACTATATCTTACCTAGAGCTATGAAAGAATTTCATAGGGGCGCTTAGAACTAGCCCATGGTGATTTCGGCATAGGTGTTTTAATTATAGATAACCAGCTTTATAGCGTCATTTCATATAACTATAAAATTCCTTACAACGACAATTTACAGCCCCCGCCCATAGGGGTTTGAAGAAATATATGGGCTGCATGATGCTTCCACGCAGAGCTGAATCCGGCCCGCACACTAGTACTGGTAAACCGCTTAGAGGATCTAAGCCTGTCCAGGAACCGCGGTGCGAGGCAGACCGTCCATGCTAATAAACCCTATTGGTTTCATTGGGCGACAGGGCTTGCGATGTCATTTCATCTCAATGTCGGGTAAAAGTCCCACAAAATTGGAAGCAACGTCTCCAAAATGACCTTTACAGTGTTGACGGGGACGTTAAACCTCAAATCAAACACACAAAATCAAACAACGACAATTCCAGTGGTACGAATCCTTCGTTTAAGATGGGAAGAATTAATGGTGGTATACAAAAATACCGTTCTTATTACTTCAAGAAACAGATGTTGTGGGTACTCATTAGAACTCATTCACAACCTATGTTTGAAGTATAATACAAACTAAGTATCACAGTTTTTATTCGTAAAAATTATCAGTTTTGGAGACGTGAAAGAATGCACTTTGTCAGACGGATGTGTTATTGTAATAGAGGGTCTTCTGTATTGAAGTTTTATTGTACAGTCAAGTTAGCACAAACATCTTTGGAAGCATGAACATTTGGCTGCGAAAACTACTGAGGGTTAATTATATGGGAGCTTTCCACTAAATGTTTTCCATAGGCGACAATAGTAACCTTTTACCTGCTCCCACAAAAACTACACATACAAAACTTTTCAAACCTTACTTGTTTATAGAGCCATCCTAGCCCAACAAGTTAATGAGAAAAAATCCACATGTTGATCGGCTCATTTTCAAGTTACAGTCAACCATGTTTGTTTACCTGCTAGAACGGAGTAAATAAAACTAACATTTTTAAAGGAGGGGTGACCATATAAAATCAGCAAACATTTCTTTGAGCTTGCAGATATATTTATAAAACATGCATCATTTTAGTCCCTTATACCTATCATTTTCTCACATTGAAATAAAACATGGGCTATATATCCAATGGAAGCAAAGTCTGGTATTTAGAACGCAACTAAAAGCTCTTCCCCAAAGTGATAAAACCCGGCACCTCCAAGTATTTAGTGTAATGCAACCATATAGCACCATTCAAGAGGTATAGTATGCAAAACTTAAGGCTATCTGTTCAATTTTCGATAAAACAAAGGAATGTTTGTGCACTCATTGGGATTGCCTAATTGAGGCGACACACAATTTACCTTCTCTAGATATTCAGAAAAATCTCTTTATATTATCCTAAATTTACTTAGATATTTGAAGCTAATGGAAAATTGCTTCAGAGCTTAACCCATTTAGTACCAGAAACCCCAAAACGGGTACCCTGGCAAACAGTACAGGCCCAGAGCAGACGCCGCAGAAGGCGGCGTTTGATCAGGGCCTACACTGTTTGCAAAAAGTTCAGCCATTTTCCTAATCAATTTTGAAGAAAACACAACCTGACACCCCTAAATTTTTAAATAGACATGCTATATATAAGGAGCAAGAGTCCATTTGGTACAAAAAGGGTTAAGAGTGAGTGATCTATGTTCTAGTTATTGAAGTTTCGATAAAGGGATATCATTAGGATAACAAGTCCGTGAAATGAAGACCCCTACGCCCCACTTAGTATAGAGAAAACTGGGGTTTACGGGGGTCTACATTATTTTTGTTATTTCTGCTCCAAGACATAGGTTGTGGGTACTCGTTAGAACCGCCTCATTGAGGCGGTTCTAACGAGCACCCACAGCCTATTTTTGCAGAATAAATAAGAAAAACATCAAGGATTTTCATCAGAAAAAAAGCCATTTTGGTGATGTGAAAAATGATCAGTTGATTGGTGTCCCACGGGTGTGTTTTCGCAATGTATTGTGAAAATTTGAATCCATTTAAGGGTTGAAACCTGTGATGGAACAGCCGAGGCAGGCTCCGACTACATTCCAGTGAAAACGTCTTTGGTGTTTGAACCAAGCCAAACAAACCAGGACTTGTTGATTGAAATAATTGATGACAACATTTGGGAACCAGATGAAGTATTTTTTGTGAAACTGAGTATGGACTCTGATCAACCTGGTGTGATAGGAAAACGACAGCTCTGTCAAGTTGTAATCATTGATGATGATAGTAAGTGTTTCTTTCTCTTTATTACTAACCTTTTACGCCAGGATGCATATGTGCGTGCGTGAATGTGTGTGCGTGCATGCTCAAAAATCATATGAATTACATTGATAAGAACTGCCTCATGGAGGTAGACGATGTGTTGAGCAGACAGTAAATGAATCTTTGACCCTATTTTGCTCTATTCAATTGTGAGATTGTCAGGGTGTTAACTATATTTATCGTATGACGTCGCGTCTGAGAATGTAATAACGCCATCTAATATTTTCGATAATCCACTAGTGCATTAAATATGCAAATTAGCTAGATACTTCCCGTATCGTTACATGTATGCCGTCCTTAACGACGTCGCGTTTACTAAATCTGAATATTGATATTTTTGTAAACAATCCTGAATAAAATGCGTTTTAAATGTCATATGATACATAGAATCTTGCATTCGTGCTCATGTATTATTGTATTTATTAAACTCGTTGAGGAAAAGGGATAAAATGTTCGGCAGAGCCTCGCATTTTATCCCTTTACCTCAACTCGTTTAATAAAATTCAATAATACATGAACACTAAGATCCTCTATTTCTTGCTCAGTAGATAAGCAAATCCTCCACTTAATCCTGAAATACTTATCCTACCCATGTTACCATACCAATTGATAGGTTCCGCTGGTAGAATGGGACGTCACAAACGCCATCGTTTAGTTTGACATCACTGAAGGGACAGTGATGTCAAAAACGCCACATTATTCTTATCAAAGTATGGCGAAATGACTACATCATTAAAAACTCTATCCTCAGAAATCAAAAGTGTGCAAGAAAAAGAACCTTGAATTGGTGTTAGGGGTGAATAGAAAAATCTGTTCTCGGGATCACTGTCTGGCATCCCTCGGCAAGCCTAATGATGTCGGACAGCGATCCTTTTCTAGCCACCCCTCCCACCCATGTAAGAGTCTTGTGAGCACACAACAGTTACTCAACTTTGAATCAATGTTGAGTGTCTGCTAGGTAGATTTATTAGCATACAATGATGTCTTCACATAATAATAAGTTACAGAAAAAAACATAAAAACATACTTCTTCTCGGAAACCATATGCTCTTTTCGGCTCATATTCCTCATATTTGCCTGACAGGTTTTGTGGAGTTTTTTATATATATATTTTTATGAAAAACAGAAGTGGAGGCAAAGATCGGGAATCGATACAATTAACCAACAACTCCCATCAGAGACACCAAAGAAAAGAAACACAATCATGAAACAACAGACCCTAATGGAAACATCAATAGTGGAAGCCAAAAGGACAGTTATTTTCCCACAAAATGGCTGATTGGCTATCCAAAACAAAATAATATACGCAACACAAACACCCAAAGACAAACCATAACAAAAATAAGCCGCGACAGAAAAACGCCTTAGAACGGTCAGCGGAAACGAATTCCAGTGTGGGGCTTAAATCGATTTTACGTGGCCACAATCCTCGCTCTTACTTACTTCCGTCGCGATTTAGACAAATAATTTGTTCAGTCCACATGAAGGCCTCCTTACTCATCAGTGCAACATCTCCGTGAACACAAAAATCAAACAATCATAGAGATGAAACAACGGCGAGGATTTGACAGCAAGAAACCACTGAAATGCTGCAGCAAAAGAACACAAACAGTTAGACTCCGATTGGCCCGACCATAGCATCAGGCCCTAACCAACATTACATTGAATTAGATTTCTCTTAAATCCGTTTTTAGCTCACCTGAGCACGAAATGCTCAGTGAGCTATTCTGATAGGATCAGGGTCCGGCGTCCGTCCGTCTTCCATTGTCCGTCGTCTGTCAACAATTGATATCTCCACCTAAACCACTAGGCCAATTTGGATCAAACTTCACCAGAATGATCCTTGGGAGGTACTAACTGAAAGTTGTTCAAAGATTTGGAATCCAAGCAGAACTCTGGTTGCCATAGCAACAAATAGGGAAAATGAGCAAAAATCTTTAAAACTCTTCTTGTCTGAAACCACTGGGCCCAGGTCTTTAATATTTGGTATGAAGCTTCATCCAGTGGACCTCTACCAAGTTTGTTCAAATTATAGTCCTGGGTTCAAAAATGGGCGCGCCCTGGGGCCCACCGGTTTTACATAGGCTTGTATAGGGAAATCCTTTAAAAATCTTCTCCTCTGAAACCACAGGGCCCAGGTCTTTGATATTTGGTACGAAGCTTCATCTAGTGGACCTCTACCAAGATTGTTCAAATTATAACCCTGGTGCCAAAATGGCCGCTCCCAGGGACCCACTGGTTTTACATAGACTTAAACATCTTCTCCTCTGAAACCACAGGGCCCAGGTCTTTACTATTTGGTATGGAGCCTCATCTAGTGGACTTCTACCAAGATTGTTCAAATTGTAGCCCTGGGGCCAAAAATAGCCCCGCCCCGGGACCCATCGGTTTTATACGGGCTTGTATAGGGAAATCCTTTTAAAATCTTCTCTGAAACCGCTTGGCGCAGGTCAATGATATTTAGTATGAAGCTATAGCTAGTTGACCTCTACCAAGATTATTCTCATTATAGCCCTGGGTCGAGAAATGGCCCCGCCCCGGGGCCAACGGTCCTTATAAGGGCTTGTATAGGGAAATCCTTTAAAAATCATTTTATCTAAAACCGTAGGGTCCAGGTCTTTGATATTTGGTATGAAGCTTCATCTAGTGGAAGTCTACCAAGATTGTTCAAATTTTAGCCTTGGTGCCAAAAATGGCCCCGCCGTGTGGCCCACCGGTTTACATGAGCATGTATAAAAATCTTCTTCTCTGGTACTGCAGGGCCCTGGTCTGTGATATTTGGTATGAAGCTTCAACTAGTGGACCGCTACCAAGGTTGTTCAAATTAAAGTCCTGGGTCCAAAAATAGCCCCGCCCTGGAGCCCATTGGTTTAACATGGGCGTGTATAGGGAAATCCTTATAAAAATCTTCTCCTCTGAAACCACAGGGCCCAGGTCTTTGATATTTGGTACGAAGCTTCATCTAGTGGACCTCTACCAAGATTGTTCAAATTATAGCCCTGGGGCGACAAATGGCTGCGCCCAGGGACCCTATGGTTTTACATAGACTTATATAGAGAAAATCCTTAAAAAATCTTCTCCTATGAAAACACAGGGCCCGGGTCTTAAATATTTGGTATGGAGCTTCATCAAGTGGCCCTCTACCAAGATTGTTCAAATTGTAGCCCTGGGGCCAAAAAATAGCCCCGCCCCGGGGCCAACCGGATATATATGGCTTGTATAGGGAAATCCTTTAAACACCTTCTCTGAAACCGCTGGGCGCAGGTCATTGATATTTGGTATGAAGCTATAGCTAGTGGACCTCCACCAAGATTGTTCAAATTATAGCCCTGGGTCCAGAAATGGCCCCGCCCCGGGGCCAACGGCCTTTATATGGGTTTGTTTAGGGAAATTCTTTAAAAATCTTCTTCTCCAAAACCGTAAGGCCCAGGTCTTTGATATTTGGTATGAAGCTTCATCTAGTGGACGTCTACAAAGATTATTCAAATTATAGCCTTGGTGCCACAAATGGCCCCGGCCTGTGGCCCATCGGTTTACATGGGCATGTATAGGGAAAATCCAGTAAAAATCTTCTTCTCTGGAACCTCAGGACCCAGGTCTGTGATATTTGGTATGAAGCCTCAACTAGTGGACCGCTACCAATGTTGTTCAAATTATAGTCCTAGCGCCAAAAATGGCTGCGCCAAGGGACCCACTGGTTTTACATAGGCTTACATAGGGAAAATCCTTTAAAAATCCCTGGGCCAAGGTCTTTAACATTTGGTATGAAGCTTCATCTAGTGGACCTCTACCAAGAGTGTTCAAATTATATCCCAGGAGCCAAAAAAGGCCGCCTCCAGGGACCCACTGGTTTTACATGGACTTACATAGTTAAAATCCTTTAAAAGTCTTCTCCTCTGAAACCACTGGACCCAGGTCTTTAATATTTGGTATGAAGCTTCATCTTGTGGACCTCTACCAAGATTGTTCAAATTGTAGCCCTGGGGCCAAAAATGGCCTCGCCCCAGGACCCATCGGTTTTACATCCTATAAAAACTTCTTCTCTGAAACTGCTGGGCGCAAGTCATTGATATTTGGTAAGAAGTTTCAGCTAGTGGTCCGCCACCAATATTGTTCAAATTATAGCCATAGCACCAAAAATGACCGCACCCAGGGACCCCTTGGTTTCACATAGGCTTAAATAGGGAAAATCCTGTAAAAATCATCTCCTATGAAACCACTGTGCCCAGGTCGTTAATATTTGGTATGAAGCTTCATTTAGTGGACCTCTACCAAGATTGTTCAAATTATAGCCATGGGGCCAAAAATGGCCCCGCCCCAGGGCCCACCGGTTTTACATGGGCTATATAGGGAAATCACTTAAAATCTTCGCCTCTAAAACTTTAAGTCCCAGGTCTTTGATATTTGGTACGAAGCTTCATCTAGTGGACCCCTACCAAGATTGTTCAAGTCATAGCCCACCGGTTTTACATAGACTTACATGGGGAAAATCCTTTAAAAATCGTTCTCTCTAAAAACTGCTGTAAGCTAGTCATTGATATTTGGTATGAAGCTTCAGCTAGTGGACCTCTACCAAGATTATTCAAATTCTAGCCCCGGGTCCAGAAATGGAGCCGCCCTTT
Organism: Lucinisca nassula; assembly: GCA_963580285.1. NCBI lineage: Eukaryota > Metazoa > Mollusca > Bivalvia > Lucinida > Lucinidae > Lucinisca > Lucinisca nassula. The sequence goes on from OY757011.1 coordinate 178,264,044, forward strand.
TGCCCACCGGTTTTATATGGGCTTGTATAGAGAAAATCCTTTAAAAAAACTTCTCTGGAACCGCATGGCCCAGGTCTGTGATATTTGGTATGATGCTTCAACTAGTGGACCTCTACCAAGATTGTTCAAATTATAGCCATAGTGCCAAAAATGGCCGCACCCAGGGACCCACTGGTTTTAAATATGCTTACATAGATAAAATCCTTTAAAATCTTCTCCTCTGAAACCACTGGGCCCAGGTATTTAATATTTGGTATGAAACTTCATCTTGTGGACCTCGACCAAGGTTGTTCAAATTGTAGCCCTGGGGCCAAAAATGGCCCCACCTCGGGGCCCATCGGTTTGACATGGGCTTGTATAGGGAAATCCTTTATACAAAACGTCTCCTCTGAAACCACTGGGCCCAGGTCTTTGATATTTTGTATGAAGCTTTATCTAGTGGACCTCTACCAAGATTGTTCAAATTATAGCCCTGGGGCCAAAATCGCCGCGCCCAGGGACCCACTGGTTTTACATAGACTTACATAGGTAAAATCCTTTAAAAATCTTCTCCTCTGAAACCACTGGGCCCAGGTCTTTAATATTTGGTATGAAACTTCATCTTGTGGACCTCGACCAAGATTGTTCAAATTGTAGCCCTGGGACCAAAAATGGCCCCACCTCGGGGCTCATCGGTTTTACATGGGCTTGTATAGGGAAATCCTTTATACAAAACTTCTCCTCTGAAACCACTGGGCCCAGGTCTTTGATATTTTGTATGAAGCTTCATCTAGTGGACCTCTACCAAGATTGTTAAAATTATAGCCCTGGGGCCAAAAATTGCCCCGCCCCAGGGCCCACCAGTTTTACAGCGGCTTTATAGGGAGATCCTTTATAAATCTTTTCCTCTGAAACCGTTAAGCCCAGGTCTTTGATATTTGGCACGAAGCTTCATCTAATGGACCCCTACCAAGATTGTTCAAGTTAGAGCCATGAGGCCCACCGGTTTGACATAGACTTACATAGGGGAAATCACATAGACTTACATAGGGGAAATCCTTTAAAAATCTTCTTTTCTGAACCGCTGGGCACTAGTCATTGATATTTGGTATGAAGCTTCAGCTAGTGGACCTCTACCAAGATTATTCAAATTATAGCCCTGGGTCAAGAAATGGTCCCGCCCTGGGGCCCACCGGTTTTATATGGGCTTGTATACGGAAATTCCTTTTAAAATCTTCTCTGGAATCACAGGGCCCAGGTCTGTGATATTTGGTATGATGCTTCAACTAGTGGACCTCTACCAATACTGTTCAAATTATAGCCCTAGCGCCAAACATGGCTGCGCCCAGGGACCCACTGGTTTTACATAGACTAACATAGGGAAAATCCTTTAAAAATCTTCTCTTCTGCAGCCACTGGGCCCAGGTCTTTAATATTTGGTGTGAAGCTTCATCTGGTGGACCTCTACCAAGATTGTTCAAATTATAGCCCTGGGACCAAAAATAGCCCCGTCCTGGGGCCAACCAGTTTTACATGGCTTTGTAAAGAGAAATCCTTTAAAAATCTTCTTTTCTGAAACCGTAAGGCCTAGGTCTTTGATATTTGATATGAAGCTTCATTTAGTTGACCCCTACCAAGATATTTCAAATTATAGCCCTAGTGCCTAAAATGGCCCCGCCCTGGGGTCCATCTGTTTAACATAGACTTTCATAGCGAAAATCATTTGAAAATCTCCTCTGAAACCGCTTGGCGCAAATATTTGATTTTTGGTTTGAAGCTTCAGCTAGTGGACCTCTACCAAGATTCTTTAAATTATAGCCCTGGGTCCAGAAATGGCCCCGCCCTGGGTCCCACAGTTTTTATATGGGCTTGTATATGGAACTCCTTTAAAAATCTTCTTCTCTTAAACTGTACGGCCAGGTCTTTGATATTTGGTATTAAGCTTCAGCTCATGGAGCTCTACCAAGATTGTTCAAATTACAGCCTTGGTGCCAAAAATGGCCCCGCCTTGTGGCCCACCGGTTTACATGGGCTTGTATAGGGAAATCCTTTAAAGATCTTCCTCTCTGGAACCGTAGGGCCCAGATCTTTGATATTTGGTATGATGTTTTAACTGGTGAACCTCTACCAAGATTGTTCAAATTATTGCCCTAGGGCCAAAAATAGCCCCGCCCCAGGGCCCACCGGTTTTACATGGGCAATATAGAGAAATCCTTTAAAAATCTTCTTTTCTGAAACCACTGGGCCCAGGTCTTTGATATTTGGTATTAAGCTTCATCTTTTGGACCTTTACCAAGATTGTTCAAATTGTAGCCCTGGGGCAAAAAATGGCCCCGCCCCAGGGCCCATCGGTTTTACATCCTTTAAAAACTTCTTCTCTGAAACTGCTGGGCGGGCCCAGATCTTTGATATTTGGTATGATGTTTTAACTGGTGCACCTCTACCAAGATTCTTCAAATTATTGCCCTAGGGCCAAAAATAGCCCCGCCCCAGGGCCCACCGGTTTTACATGGGCTATATAGAGAAATCCTTTAAAAATCTTCTTTTCTGAAACCACTGGGCCCAGGTCTTTGATATTTGGTATTAAGCTTTATCTAGGGACCTCTACCAAGATTTTTCAAATTATAGCCCTAGGACAAAAAATGGCCCCACCCTGAGGCCCATCAGTTTTTCAAGGGCTTGTATAGGAAAATCCTTTACTGGGCCCATGTCTGTGATATTAAGTATTAAGATTCATCTAGTAGACCGCTACCAAGGATTGTTTTCAAATTATAGCCCTGGGGCCAAAATGGCCTCACCCTAGGGCAAGCCAATTTTACATAGGCTTGTATAGGAAAATCCTTTTAAAATCTTCTTCTCTGAAACGTAAGGCCCTGGTTTTTGATATTTGGAAAGAAGCTTCATCTAGTGGACCTCTACCACGATTGTTCAAATTATAGCCCTGTGTATGGAAATGGCCCGCCCTGTTATATGGGCTTGTATAGCAAAATCCTTTAAAAATCTTTTTCTCTAAAACCGTATGGCCCAGGTCTTTGATATTTGGTATGAAGCTTCATCTAGTGGACCTCTACCAAGATTGTTCTAATTATAGCCCTGGTGCCAAAAATGGCTCCCCCCTGTGGCCAACATGTTTCATATGGCCTTGTATAGGGAAATCCTTTAAAAATCTTCTTCTCTGAAACCATAGGGCCCAGGTCTTTGATATTTGGTATGGAGCTGCACCTAGTGGAACTCTACAGAGATTGTTCAAATTATAACCCTAGGGCAAAACTGTCCGTGCCCAACCACACACCGGTTTTACAAAGACTTACATAGGGAAAATCTTCTTCTCTGAAAGAGCTGGGCCAAGGTCTTTGATATTTGGTATGAAGCTCCATCTAGTGGACCTCTGCCAAGATTATTCATATTACAGCCCTTGGGCCTAAAAAGGCGCTGCCCTTGGGCCTACCAGTTTAACATGGGCTTGTAAAGAGTTATCCTTTAAAAATCTTCTTCTCTGAAACAGTAAGGCCCATGTCTTTGATATTTGGTATGAAGCTTAATCTAGTGGATCTCTGCCAAGATTATTCAAATTATAGCCCTGGGGCCAAAAATGACCCCACCCTTTGGGCCCACTGGTTTCATATGGTCTTGTATAGGGAAATCTTTTAAAAATCTTCTTCTTTGAAACCCCAGGGCCCAGGTCTTTAAAATTTGTTATAACGCTTCATTTAGGGGACCCCTACCAAGATTGTTCAAATCATAGACCAGGGTCCAGAAATGGCCCGGCCCGGGCCATCTGTTTACATGGGCTTGTATAGGGAAAACCTTTAAAAATCTTCTTGTCTGAAACTGTAGGGCCAAGGTCTTTGATATTTGCTATGAAGCCTCATCTAGTGGACCTCTACTGAGAGTGTTCAAATTATAACGCTGGGGCCAAAAATGACCGACACCAGAGACCCACCAGTTTTACCTAGACTTACATAGGGAAAATCCTTTACAAATCTTCTTCTCTGAAACCGCTGGGCCCAGGTCTTTGATATTTGGTATGAAGCTTCATCTATTGGACCTCTTCCCAGAGTGTAGCCAAAAAATGGCTCCGCCCCATGGTCCACTGGTTTTACATAGACTTACATAAGAAAAACATCTGTTAAAAGTCTTCTTCTCTAAAACAGCTAGGCCCTGGTATTTGATATTAGGTGTGACGCTTCATGTAGGGGATCTCTACCAAGATTATTCAAATTATAACCCTGGGGCAAAAAATGGTCACGCCCAGAGACCCACAGGATTTACATAGACTTATTTAGTGAAACCCTTTAGAAAAGTTCTTGTCTGAAACCAGAAGGCCCAGGTCTTTATTTGGTATGAAGCACCATCTTGTGGATGTCTACCAAGATCGTTCAAGTCATACTGAAGTGGCCAAAATGGCCCCTGTGTTGGTTCCCACCAGTTAACACGGGCTTGTATTGGGAAATGTTTTAAAATTTTTCTACTTTGAAACCACAGGGCGGGGTCTTTGATATTTGGTGTGAAGCTTCATCTAGGAGACCTCTATTAAGAATGTTCAAATGATAGCCTTTGGGCGAAAAATTGTCCCGCCCGAGACCAACCGGTTTTACATAGACTTATATAGGGAAAAACTTTTGAAATCCTCTTCTCTGAAACTGCATGGCCCAGGTCTTTAATATTTGGTACGAAGCTTCGTTAATGAGACCTTTACCAAAATTTTTCAAATTATAGTCCTAGGGCCATAAAGCCAGGGCCCACTGTTTTTATATGGACATGTGTAGGGAAATTAAAAATCTTCTTCTTTGAAACTGCTTGGCCCAGGTCTGAAGGTTTGTCTACAAGACCTCTACCAAACTTGTTCGAAGTATAGCCCAGCTGGGTCCAGAAATGGCCCTCCAACGGGGGCCCACCAGTTTAAAATAGTCTTATACAGGGAAACCGTTCAAAAATCGTCTTCTCTGAAACCGCAAAGCCCAGGATTTTGAAATTTGGTATGAATTAAGCTTCATCTAGGGGACCTCAAATCATAGCCCTGGGGCCAAAAATGGACTTTTTAGTAGGTAAAAAATTTAAAAGTCTTCTTGTCTGAAATTAGAAGGCCCAGGTCTTTGATATTTGGTATGTAGCTTCACCTAATGGACCCTAAATGAAAGTTGTTCAAATTATAGCCTTGGGACCAAATTAAATTGGCTATGCCTTAGAGATCACCGAATTGAACATGCCTTAGGGATCACATGTTTTCATAGACCCTTATATGGAAATCCCTTAAAAAATCTTCATGTAGAGCTTCTATACCAAGATTGTTCAAATTATAGCCCTGGGTCTAAAAATGCACCCATTCGGGAGCCCACTTAACCCTTATCTTGCTGTTCATGACAACCCCTATCTTTGCAAACAGTGTAGATCCAGATCAGAAGCCATAGATGGCTTCTGAAAGAAGCATGGCTTCTGATCAGGATCTACACTGTTTGGCATTCAGTTTATGAATTTGTAGTAATAAATTACATCAAGTAATTTGATTGGTTGATAGACAGAAATTGGTGTGGCTTAAATGAAGATTCAGCAAGATAAGGGTTAATTTACATAGACTAATATAGAACAAACCTTAAAAAATCTTTTTGCCTGAAACCTGAAGGCCCAGGCCTGTTATATTTGGTACACAGCTTTGTATGGTTTCTCAAAACTTAGGGGCTCACATTTATTCTGTAGCCAATGGCATATAGGACGGGAACCAGGCTGCTTGGGACAGCTGGAAGCACATCTGACTGAGAAGCTAGAGGTTGCAGGTGTGAGACCTAGCTAGAGGTTGCAGGTTTGAGACCCAATCCGGCCACATACGTCTAAAAGATTAATCCTGAACTATTTTCCACCATCATCCTCCCCTTCTACTGGCTAAATTATGTGTACTAATAATAGTAACAGTTAACCACTTAGATGGAATAATGTGGTATTCTGACCACATTTGACATAATCCTAATGGTTTAAAGGACCCAAATGTGCCAAGCACCATCAACTTGCTTCATGGTCTGAATGAAACAGTTCTTTAAACGATAGATTGTCATTTTAGATGTACATAGTCTTATGAAGAGAAATCCTTTAGAAGAGAAGTCCTTTAGAAAGTTCCAGAGTCAGTAAAGCTCAGGTGAGCGAAATAGGGGCCTCTTGGCATTCTTGTTTTAGTTTGGTTGCTATGGCAAATTGGAGTTCCTTTTACTTATAATGGGAAATTTGAAAAATGTTTCTTTATTACAAAGCCTTTGCAGATGGTAATACAAAACTTTCATTTCATGGAAGTGTTTAATAAGCAATGATCTATCTGCCATAGGAGTTTAGACTGCTGCTCAATTTTATTGGTAGTATGCTAAAAAATAATAAATAAATAAATGGGAAAATATTTTTATTTCCGTCGCGATTTAGACAAATAGTTTGTTCAGTCAGCATGAAGGCCTCCTAACTCATTAGTGAAACATCTCCGTGAACACAAATAATCAAACAACCACAGAGATGAAACAACCGTGAGGACTCGACAGCAAGAAACCACAGAAATGCTGGAGCAAAAGAAAACCAACAGTTAGACAAGACTGCTTTTGGAATGACACCATTATATTTCAATATATTTCAATGCGGTAACGTTTGTCACCTCGACGTGTTTTTCCTAACGTTGAAACAAAGATTACACGGACATGATTATTGGATAGGAAGTGCTTTCTTAAATCTCATATGTATTTAAACGTCTTATCATGGAAAAACCTTGTTTTTTTCTGTTACTAACTCGAAGCTCCAGGTCAGCTTATGTCGTGGCCTGTTGTCCGTCATCCGTCGTCCGTCCGTCGTTAACTTTTCACATTTTCACATCTCCTTCTGAACCGAAAGTCAGATTCGTTTCGGTTTCAGAACTTTGGGGTTGAGACACACTGACGAAGATTAAATATCAGAAAGGCCTCTGTGTCACTAAATTTGGTATAGTTACGCCTTAATTAAGTTGATACCTGGTGGGAAGCATCCTGGTGGCAAGGTGATTCAGATTTGCTCAAATGGTTCCGTTCGGATTCCCAAGATGGACGCCATGGCAGCCATCTTAAGATTCTCCAAACGACATCTCCTCCAAAACCAAAGGTCGAATTCAGGTGAAACTTAATGGAAGGCATCAGGGTGACAGGGTTATTCAGATGTGCTAAAATCGTTCCGTTCGGATATCCAAGATGGCCGCCATGGCAGCCGTCTTGAAATTCTTCAAACGGTATATCTCCCCAACCAAAGGTTGAATTGAGCTAAAATTTGATGGGAGGCACCAAGGTGACATGGAGATTCAGATTTGCTAAAATCGTTCCGTTCGGATATATCAGATGGCCGCCATTGTGGCCAGCTTGAAATTCTTCAAACGACATCTCATCCCAAACCGAAGGTCGTAATACATGAAACTTGATGGGAGGCATGAAGGTGACATGGAGATTCAGATTTGCTCAAATCATTCTGTTCCAATATCCAAGATGGCTGCCATGACGGCCGTCTTGAAATTCTTCAAATGACAACTCCTCCCGAACCAAAGTCGAATCGAGCTGAAACTTGATGGGACATGGCGACTCAGATTTGCTCAAATCGTTCCGTTCCAATCCAAGATAGCTGTCGTTGCGGCTATCTTCAAATGGCATCTCCTCCTGAACCATGACAGCCATCTTGAAATTCTTCAAACAACCTTTCCCCTCAAACCAAATGTAGCATTGAGCTGAAACTTGATGGGAGGCATCGAAATGACATGGAGATTAAGATTTGCTAAAAGTTTCCAGTCCGATATCCAAGATGGCGGCCATGGCGGTCATCTTGAAATTCTTCAAACGACATCTTCCCGAAAAAAAGGTCGAATTGAGCTGAAACTAGATGGGAAGCATCAGAGGACATGGAGATTCAGATTTGCTCAAAGCGTTCCGTTCAGATATCCAAGATGGCCACCATTGCAGCCATCTTGGAATTCTTCATATGATACCTCCTCCCATGGTCGAATTGAGCTGAAACGTGAAGGGAGGCATCTGTGTTGCTTGGAGATTCATACTTGCGTCAATCGTTCCATTAGGACATGGAGATTCAGATTTGCTCGAATCATTCCGTCCCAATATCCAAGATCGCTGCAAAATGGCCTAAGGGTCAAATTGATCTGAAACTTGATGGGAGGCATCGGAAGACATGGAGATTCAGATTTGCTAAAATCGTTACGTTCTGGTATCCAAGATGGCCGCCATGGCAGCCATCTTGAACTTCTTCAAACAACATGTCCTCCCAGATTCAGAATTGTTAAAGGCAAAGTCATCTGATAGACAAAATGGCCACCAAAACGCAATTGCACGACCCGCAGAAAAAGCGACCGACTGAAGTCGGTTGATTTTCTAAGAGTGCCCTAAAATCACTGTTTCATTCTGTCATTCTGTCAGTCTGTCTGTCCGTCCGTAACCCGTTTGTGAAAATTGGTGATAGTGACTTAACCGCTTGGAGTATTTAAACAATTTTTGGCATACTGATAGATATCAATGAGATCTAACCAATGAACTTTCGAAATATTACATTCAATTAAGTATAGCCTCGCTGAGGCGAAAAATTTGAAAATTTTCGAACTGCTTCTCCTCGGAAACCGTTGGGCCGATTGAAGTCAAATTTCATATGGAGCCTCTATGGGATTGGGGAAACCAAAATTTGCTCATGGGGTCCAGGTCACATGACCAAAATGGCCGCCAAGCCATAAATAGTCTGTCTGTCCGTCCGTAACCGGTTTGTGAAAATTGGTGATAGTGACTTAACCGCTTGGAAATTTTAAATATTTTTTGGCATACTGATAGATATTAATGAGCTCTAACCAATGAACTTGCGAAATATTACATTCCATTTAGTATAGCCTGGCCGATGCGAAAAATGTGAAAATTTTCGACCTGCTTCTCCTCGGAAACCGTTGGGCCGATTGAAGTCAAATTTCATATGGAGCCTCTATGGGATGGGGGAAACCAAAATTTGCTCATGGGGTCCAGGTCACATGACCAAAATGGCCGCCAAGCCATATATGGTAAAAACCCTTCAAAAATAGTCTTCTCCAGAACCACTGGGCAGATTTCCACGAAACATGATAAATAGCATCTGGGACGTAGGCCTATCATAAATTGCTAAAATGGTGACCCTGGGTTGACCTTGACCTTCTTTGTGCCTAGGTCAAACTTTGACACATATGCTTTTGTATTAGAAAAGTGAGAATGCATTTTATCCTGCAAACGATTCAGAATACAGTACAAGAGTATAAGATATATTTTTGCTCCTTACGATAAGGCGCATTTATTGGGGTCACATGACCAAAATGGCCGCCATACCCATATATGGTAACACTCATAAAGCTAAAAGCATCCGGCGGGTCGTGCACTTCAGCTGAAGCACTGGTATTGTTTATGATTAGCCTCATCCAGGTGAGCGACTCTGGCCAAATTGGGTCCTCAGTTATTTAGAAGTGTAGAAAAAGCTTTCGAAATGGCACCCGTCCATTTTTGTCTTTCAGTCGGCTTATAAATGCATCGCTACGCTGATTAAAGCGTTAACATAAGCTGTAAAGAAAACTGTTCCAAAATTCAGATACAAAATGATCCTGCAAATCGATCGAAGTGCATGTAATATACAGTTTATTTTTGTCTCTTATTTTATATATTGGATTTATAAACCGACCGACATCATTAAAAGTAAATATATATGAAGGCAATGATCAGGAATCAAAACAATTAACCCACAGCTCCCATCAGAGATACCAAAGGGAGAGATGCACAAACATTAAACAACTAGACTGTAAGCGGAAAGCCAAAATGTCAGTCACTTTCCCACAAAATGGCCAATTGGCTATCCAAAACAAAATAATAAAAGCGATACACACACTTAAAGACAAACCATAACAAAAATAAACCAAGACGGACGAAATGCCTTGGAACGGTCAGCGAATCGAATTCCACTGGTGTGTGTGTGTGTGTGTGTGTGAGGGAGGGGGGAGGAGGGGGGCTTAAATCGATTTTACGTGATCACAGTTATTTATTTGCGGGTGCCCTATAGTAATCACTCTGTCTGTCCATCTGTCCGTCCACATTTTTATGTTTTTTCTTAACAACTTTAAACCCGTCAGACGCCTCATCTGCATATTTTAAATATAAGGTCACAATATCGTTACACAATTCCATGACAAGTTACGTAACTCTAGCTACAGTACTCTCAGAGTTATGGCCCTTTGAAAAACTTATAAAATGTCAACATTTTTCATGTTTTTTTCTTAATAACTTACAAACCATCAAACCTATCAACTTCAAAGCTTAAATATATGGTCTCATCATCATTACACAATTTTATGGCAAGTTACCTAAAAATTCAGCTTTTTCATGTTTTTGTCTTAATAATTTACAAACCGTCAAACCCATCAACTTCAGAATTTAAATATATAGTCTCATTATTATTACACAATTTTATGACAAGTTACGTAACTGTAGTTTCAATACTCTCAGAGTTATGGCCCTTTAAAAAACTGAAAAAAATTCAGCTTTATTCTTTTTTTTTTTTTTTTTTTTCATCTTTATTTTAAAACCGGAAAGATATTCAAATGAAACTACCCAAATATTTGGATGATTTATTAAATATTGATAATACCTATTTCGATGGTTTGATCAGTTAAATTTACCCCCCCCCCCCTCCCCAGAACTTCAGTTAAATAAAGCAAATTCTTCTGGTACAAAGGCCCCGTTTTTTGGATTTACATCTATCTATAGTAAGGGCGAGGATTGTGGCCACGTAAAATCGATTTAAGCCCCCCCAGTGGAAATCTTTCCACTGACCGTTCCAAGGCGGTTCTTCTGGGGCGGTTTATTTATGTTGTTGTTTGTTACTTACTATCTGTATCACTTGTGTCTTTTTATTTTGGATGGCCATATGGCCATTTTGTGGGAAAGTAACTGTCCTTATGGCCTTCCTTTGTTTAGGTTTCCGTTTTGGTCTGGTCGCTTAATGTTTGTGTTTCTTTCCCTTTGTTGTCTTTGATGGGTGGAGTAAGTTAATTGTATCGATTCCTGATCTTTGTTTTACTTCTACTTTGTTTCTTGCAAAATTTATGATAAACGCGATGATTTTGATTTTGAGATTGTAAACTTTCCTTTTTTGGATGGTGATGTTCCACGTGCGCCATCCCACGGCGTTTATAATTCACAATGAATTCGATTTGCCAGAGTGTGTAGTCATGTAACTGACTTCAACACTTGTAATATATTGTTAACGGCTAAACTTCTTAATCAGGGTTATCGGTACCATAAATTACGCAAAGCCTTTTCAAAATTTTATAGACGTCATTCTGGTTTAATTTCAAAATTCAATACTGGTCTTAAATCTCTTCTGCAACAAGGTCTATCGGAACCCGAATTTTATGGTGACTTAGTATACAAAATTAGAAAAATTTATAAACGCAATGACTTCAGCAACCAATTTCGTAAAATCATTCTTCGATATAAAAAGATTGGGTACAACATAAATGTAATACGACAGACTGCATGCATGGTAGTTAACCCAATCACGGTTGACAACTTTGCTTCCCTCTTTAATTGCACACCGGTGGGTGAGACCTCAGCTTCTATGACGGTTCCAACGTAACGGCTTATGGTTGGTTGGTACCTGATGCTCTGTCTCTGGTTGGGCCCATTGGAGTCCAACTGTTGGTTTTCTTTTGCTCCAGCATTTCTGTTGTTTCTTGCTGTCGAGTCCTCACCATTGTTTCATCTCTGTGGTTGTTTAATTTTTGTGTTCACGGAGATGCTTCAATGGTGATTTAGGAGGCCTTCATGCAGACTGAACAAATTATTTGTCTCAATCGCGACGGAAGTAAGGGCGAGGATTGTGGCCACGTAAAATCGATTTAAGCCCCATGTGGAATTCGTTTCCGCTGACCTGCCAAGGCGGTTCTTCTGTCGCGGTTATTTTTGTTATGGTTTGTCTTTAGGTGTTTGTATCGCTTATATTATTTTATTTTGGATAGCCTTTTGGCCATTTTGTGGGACACTAACTGTCCTCTTGGCTTTCCGCTGTTGGTGTTTCCGTTTGGGTCTGTTGCTTCATGTTTGTGGTTCTTTCCCTTTGGTGTCTCTGATGGGAGCTGTGGGTTAATTGTATTGATTCCTGAGCATTGCCTCTACTTCTATTTTCCTGTAGTTACTGACATTTGCCCTATAGTAATGCCTTGTACATCCATCCGTCCGCCCATCCATCCGTCCGTCCATCTGTCTGTCCATCTGATGATCTGACCGTCTGTCCATCAACATTTTTCATGTTTACAAACCTTCAAACATATCATTTTCAACCTTTAAAGGTAAGATAACATCAGCATTAAACAATTTCAAGGCAAGTTACTTAACTCTAGCTATAATACTCTAAGAGTTATTGCCTTTTGAAAAACAAACAAAAAAAAAATCTGCTTTTATCGTCTTTTGTTTTCATCTTAATTTCAAAAGCAATATAGGTATCCAAATGAAAATGAAGCGTCGGGCCGACTGTGATACGGCGTAGTAACGTCGTATCGCTGCCGGTCCGATGTTTGCCCGCTGTTTTGTGCTGCATGGGAGCATCACATCTTGTTCTGCCCCTGCCTACATAGAATGTTGGGCTAGCTAGCGTCAGCCCGACAGCGATACGGTGTTATCACGTCGTTTCGCTGTCGGCCCGACGTTGGCTTACTGTTTTGTACTGGCTGGGAGCATCCCATATTGTACTACTATAGTCTGCATAGAATGTCGGTCCAGCATCGCTGTCGATCCGACGTCAGCCCGCAGTTTGATGCTGGCTGGGACATGCGCATCGTTTTATCCCAAATTTCAACCAATTATGCACAGATTAAGGCTATCTCTCTCTCTCTCTGTCTCTCTCTGTCTCTCTCTCTCTCTCTCTCTCTGTCTGTTCCCAGATCGGGCATTAAATTCAGGCGTAGAATGCACGCTCTTGTTTTGCAAGCAATCATTTTTTTTTAAAGTTGATTTTCAAAATCAAGTTTCTTTGTCAACACATTTCTACTTCCGGTACTTGTCCGCCTTACTACACTTCCGCTCAGAAAGACAAATTCTGAAAAGAAAACAATACCCTGTGACTATTTTCCTAAGCGCTTTCCGGATGATATTTATGTAATTGTTTGAGATTTTACTCTTTCATCCCTGGGTTTCTGAACAGGACTCTTCCCGCTTTAAATATATTCTTTTAGAAAGTGATTTCTGATACGTTCACTGGCATGGTGGCAAACCGTGTACATATAGATTCTGACCAGACGTGCTACTACGTGCCGTCTCATCAGGATCTGCAAGGTTTGCATAGATTCTGTGTATTTCTACCTCGGCGTCTGCACCGGTCTACAGGGTTAAAAGAGTTAGCTCGCTTCTACTAAACAACACTTTACTGGCCTACATCGAACATAGTTATTCACCTGCTTTCGAGAGCTCTAGTTACAAAACATGTGTTGTAAGCTGTGAGTTTTAAATCAAGCTCCGTACGTTTAGCAAATAGTGAAGACACCGATCAGACGCTACATTCTGTGACCTCTTATCTGTCCTAACTGTTTCCGAATGTCCCAGTATTGAAACATTGAAACAATTGGCTTTTATGGGTTTATTGTTTTTAGGACTCCGTACAGGTTGAAATAAACGTATTTGGTAGCCGAAGTTTCGCTAAACGCGCACCTGATCAGAGTTATAATGTCTAAATCAAATGGTATAAAAATAATCTCTTTTTTTGTCAAGTTATTCTCCTTTTTATGTTCCGACACCCGAATGAACATAGCCCCAAGCGGCTGGACAACGTATGCGCATCGTCGTATCAACGCAACTTTGCTAAGACGTCGTGTGCCGGCCAGGAGAACTTCTCTGTAAGATTATTAGCAGATGGGACAAGCACAGTATTTACTGAGCTAGTTTAGAAATTTATGGTTTTACCATGAAGAAATTAGCAGACACGTTTATCTTTCTTTCTGTCTTTTTTCTTCGTGGAGGTAGTTAGGTGAGGCAAAGGTGATGTGTATCTTGGGCCACTGGGGAGTCCAGGTGATATTGACTTACAGTTCTATCTATCTATCTATCTATCTATCTATCTATCTATCTATCTATCTATCTATCTATCTATCTATCTATCTATCTATCTATCTTCTTATACTGAGTCGGTCATATCTGACCATTACCTCAGTTGATTGGGTGGCTAAATTTAGAATTTAGCTAGAAAAAAAGAGAGAGAGAGGCACTGGATGCGTCCTTAAAACTATTTACAATCCGCATAACAGAAGTATCCTAAAACGCATACCTCTGAGTCCCAATCTTACACTGTGCGGGCTTTGAACTCTTCTGCAGACTTGGCATTCACCGCAGAGGAGGGAAGACTATTCCATTGGGGAATAGTTCTAGGAAAGAACGAGTTCTTCAGGGCATCACTATAGGACTGGTATCTACGATATTGTGAGTCGTTTACTTTTGATGCCCTTGTTTGGGTCGACACTGTTACAGGGGTCAACCTATCTTTGTCAATAGACACTGAATCAGAGTGTATCTTGTAGAAGAAGGTTAAAGAGGACTGCTCACGACGGGCCTCCAGGGACGGCCACTCTAGCTCATTAAGCATGTCACCGACGCTACTTCTATTTCGCCATCGCCTACATGTCCATCGAGCAGCTGTCCTCTGCACCTTCTCCACCTGCTGAGTCTGAGTTTTAACATAGGGATGCCAAATGGGTGATGCATACTCAAGTTGAGGGCGAACCAATGTTTTATATGCAACATCCTTTGTCTGCCTAGGTGCAAAAGCCAAGTTCCGTCTAAGGAATCCTAAAGTCCTAGTTGCTTTAGATGTAATCTCTGAGATATGTTGACCCCTATCAAGATCGTCAGTGATGGTGATACCAAGATATTTAGCGGATTGAACATGCTCCTAATTTGCTGGTGAAGGGTATAGTCAAACTTAATTTGCTTGTCCGGAGGGTGTCGTGACACCCTCATTGAGTGACACTTGGCCACATTGAACTTCATTTGCCAATCGGCCTCCCACTGTGCAAGTTGATCCAGGTCATCTTGTAAAATAAGACAGTCAGAAGGAGAATATATGTTCCTATACGGGACACAATCATCAGCAAACAAACGGACCGATGACCTGATATTATCGGGGAGATCATTAATGAAAACCAAGAAAAGGACCGGTCCAAGGACCGAACCTTGGGGGACTCCAGATAAGACAGGGACTGGATCAGACGCTTGGCCATCAAGAACAACTTGTTGTGAGCGCCCAGAGAGCCATGAGCTAATCCACCTATGTGTGGATCCTCTTATCCCATAGTACTCCAGTTTATGTAATAGCCTTCTGTGAGGTACCTTGTCAAAGGCCTTGGCGAAGTCCATGATGATCAAGTCAGTCTGTTTGTGGCCACGGTTTATGGCCCCATCCAGATTGCTCACAATGTCATGGTAAAATTGAACAAGCTGCGTTTCGCAAGAACTTTGACTCCGGAAACCATGTTGACAGTCAACAAGAATGCTCTCAAAGGCTAAGTGCTTGTTGATGTTCGCGTGGTTAAAACAAAATAAATACTCCATAATTGTCTTACAAGAAACGCATTCCGGGGATGGTATTCATGACTTTTGGAAACAACAATGGGGACATGACGCATTTTTTAGCGGAACAAGCACGAATAGCGAAGGAATTGGTATTCTAATAAACCCGAACATATCATATAAGGTTTTGAAATACACTGAAATAATAAGTGGAAGAATACAATCGCTTGAACTTAGCATAAACGAAAGGGATATAACACTCATCAATCTATATGGACCTAACAATGATGATAACTCTTACTTTACAAAACTAGAACGATATTTATTTGACAATTATGAGAAAACTTTTATTATTGGTGGCGATTTTAACACAGTATTGGACATTAAAATGGATAAGAAAAATGGTAGGCAAGACACACATAAACTTTGTAGACAAAAACTTATATCACTAACTGAACAGTTCGAATTAATAGATATCTGGCGAGAAAAACAGCCAGAGCTGAGACAATATACATGGCATTCGTCCAATAAGCCTCCTATCTTTAGCAGACTGGATTATTTCCTGATTTCAAATAACCTCTTGAATGTTGTAGTGTCTTGCGAACATAAAATAAGTTATAAATCTGATCTTAGTATAGTATCACTTCAAATTGACATAACAAAGGGTGATAGGGGTCCAGGTTACTTTAAGTTAAATAATAGTATACTCATAGAAACCAATTATCAAGATATAATTAAAAATAAAGTGAAAGAAATAGCAGAAATTAATAAGGATGCAAACCCTAATACACTGTGGGAATTAATTAAGGAAACCATCAGAAACGAAACAATTAAATATAAAGAAAAAGAAAGATTTAAGTGAAGCCGAAATCAAACTCAAGGACGACATTGATAAACTCAAAAAAGACCTTGGAGAAACAGATAATGCAAGAGAAACAGAAACAATTAACGAGAACTTAAAACAGAAACAACAAGAATTGGAACATATAACAGATACAAACATAAACGGTTTTATATTAAGATCAAAAGCAAATATAATAGAAAAAGGAGAAAAAAATTGTTCGTACTTTGCTTATTTAGAAAAGAAACGCTCGGAAACAAAACTCATCTCACAGCTTAACAAAAACGATAAAATTATTACGGATCAAAAAGAAATTCTAAAGGAAACAGGAAAAATTCTACAGAAATTTATATGCAAAACGAAATACGCAAAATTCTATATACAACTTTTTTTCTGACAACATAACTAAACTTAGTGAGATTGAAAGTAATCAGTGTGAAGGTCTACTATCAGAAGAAGAATGCACTAAAGCGCTTAAGGACATGAAAAATCAAAAGAGTCCCGGTTCTGATGGCTTAACGGTAGAATTTTATAAGATATTTTGGAATAATATCAAAAAATTTTACATTAAGTCAATAAATTTTTCGTATGAAAACGGTCAACTTACAGAACTACAGAAACAAAGCATTATAACACTTATCCCGAAATCAAACAAAGATACTACTAATATAACCAACTGGCGCCCAATAAGCTTACTAAATGTTGATTACAAGATAACGACTAAAGTGATAGCAAATCGAATAAAGAGTGTTTTGATACGGATAATAAATGAATCTCAAACAGCTTTTATTAAAGGAAGATACATAGGAGAAAATATTAGGCTTCTTTTCGAAATCATAGAAACATCTGCAGAAGAAAATACACCAGGAATGATTTTTTTCTCTGATTTCGAAAAAGCTTTTGACAGCCTCGATCATCAGTATATGTTAAAATGCCTAGAACACTTTAATTTTGGTGATAATTTGTTATCATGGATAAAACTTTTCTATAAAGATGCAAAAAGTTGTGTGTCAAATAATGGACACCTGTCTGATTTCTTTCCAATTCAACGCGGGGTTCGTCAAGGATGCCCACTTTCACCGTATTTATTTATTATTTCCATTGAACTTCTTTCACATATGATCACTTCTACAGAAGACATTAAAGGCATCTTTCTTTGTAAGAATGAATTTAAAAACGATGCGTCGTTTATCTTAGACGGGTCCCCAAAATCATTCGAAACATTAATAAGTGTATTAGATAATTTCAGTTACGTATCGGGTTTAACCTTAAATGCAAAAAAATGTCAGGTTTTAAGAATCGGCAGTATGACAAAAAATGAATCGATATATTTAAAACATAGAAAATTTCAATGGAGTTCCACTAAGACAGATGCTTTAGGAATGACATTTACAACAATTAGAGAAAATATTTTTACTCTAAATTTGGAACCTAAAATTAACGACTTTAAGAAATGTTTACAACGATGGCAGCACAGCAAACTGACTCTGATGGGAAAGATAACTGTAATTAAGAATTATGCACTCCCTAAACTCATATATGCACTTTCATCTTTACCAACGCCTTCAGAGGATATAGTCAAACGTATTGAAAAAATAATGTTTAATTTTATTTGGGATGGTAAACCAGAAAAGATAAAAAGAGAAATATTAACAAAAGATTACGAAAATGGTGGTCTCAAAATGATCGATCTGAGAACATTTATAATGTCTCTAAAAATAAGTTGGTTAAAGCGAAGGTTAGATAACGATAATAATAAATTGTATAAACATATCTATATGTCCGAACTGAAACCTTATGGGGGCAAATTATTTTTTGAAAGTAACTACTCTGCAAAAGATATAGAAAACATAATGCCGAAAAACAGTTTCTTTAAAGATGTACTCACTACATGGTGTAAATATAACTATAAGAACATTGCACGATATTATAAAAATGAAATAATATGGAACAACAGCAATATAAAAGCTGGAAATCATACAATTTTCTACGCAAGTTGGTACCAGAAAGGAATAAAAAACGTTAAAGATATATTTAATGAAACAGAAAAACGATTTTATTCATTTACGGAGTTGAAAACAACATATGACTTATCAAACGGAGATTACTTAAAATATGTTAGCTTAATAACTAGTATACCGCTTGTTTGGAAACAAAAAATAAGGAATGAAACCGTTGATATTCCGGCAGATATGTCACTTATAAAACAATTGTTACAATCAAAACAAACAAATAAACACATATATAATTATATTCGGAACAGGGAAACTAATCTTGTAAATCATTCAGAAATAAAGTGGAATACAATGTTTATAGACCATAATTTAAATTGGAAAAGTATATACACTTGTTCATTAAAAACTACAACCGACTCTAGACTACAAAACTTTCAATACAAATATCTACTGAGAATAATACCAACGAATAAGTTCCTATTAAAATGCAATATTGGAATCTCAGCGTTATGTGACTTCTGTGTAATGGAAATTGAAACAGTTAATCACTTATTTTGGGAATGCATGCATGTTCAGCACTTCTGGAGAGAACTCTCAAACTTTTTGAAATATTGTAATATCGACCTCCCATTAACGTTAAAAAAGGTTTGTTTTGGTATTACTGAGCAAATAAATAAAGATGAAAATCAAGTGCAAAATTTCATTATTTTAAATGCAAAATATTTCATTTTTAAAAATAAATATCAAAAACAAATTCCGTCTATTACATATTTTAGATCATTTCTTAAATATAGATTAAAAATAGAAAAAGAGATATATTTCTTAAAGGATAAAATGACCCAGTTCTCACAAAAATGGGAGTATCTCGTTAATCTTTTGAACGTTTAAGATTGAAACACTCTTTCAAAACAGAATACAGCATAGTCCTTCTCTTGTCTTTTTTTTCTTTCTTTCTTTTTTAAGCATATATTTATCAAATTTTATGTACTCTTTATTGCATTATCTGGTTCTCTGCTTTCTTTCAATTTTTTCTTTTTTTTTTTACTATTTTGACTTTCTTATTTATATAGTAGTACCTAATTGTATTTATTGTATATCTTTATTACTATTATCTTTTATAATTATTATTATTACTATTATTATTATTATTATAATTTTTATTCACTTCCTTTTTCTGTTCTGTCATATAACGTAATAATACTCTATACAAATCTATGACATAACAACAATGAAACGTTTCTCAGCACGAAAAAATGCCTATATAATCTTGACCCCTTCAAACTCCACTATTATTTGGTAAAAGTGCGGTTAACTGGGATACAATATTGCTCTTATTGTTGCTCGGGGCATGGATTTTGGGTGATCTTTTGGCCATCTCACAAAGGATGTGCTAACGAGTACCCATCGCCTGTGTCTGGTGCAGGAATATAGGGAATACCGGAAATTTTTATGAGGGATTTTTCATTTTTCGGGGGACAAAACTTTCAAAATCCTTGAATAGGCGTGTTTTCGTGATGTGTTTGGTAATGAATACTAACTCGTATGTTTTGTAGAATCTTACTGTAATTTGAATTGTTGTGTTATTTTGTAATATGATATTTCAGAAATAAAAGTTGAATAACAAAAAAAAAAAAGTGCTTGTTGATGTTGCTTACTAATATATGCTCCAGGGTTTTGCAACAGATGCATGTTAGCGACACTGGTCTATAATTTGCTGCATCATATTTTCCCCCTTTTTTATAGACCGGGGTAACATTTGCTTGTCGCCAGTCATCTGGTACAGTGCCCTGGGCAAGTGATTTATTGAAGATAAAGGCCAACACAGGAGATATTTCAGCACTACATTCCTTAAGTACCCTGGCATTCAGATCATCGGGCCCAGATGCCTTATGTATCTTGAGCTTACCTAACAGTTTAGCGACCCCATTGGGGTCAACTGTTATGTCCCCCATAGAGGGGAACGGACTTGCACCTTTAGATGGTAGCTCACCATCAGTTTCACGCGTAAATGCTGATTGAAACTGTTTATTGCAGATATTAGCCTTATCGCGCGCATCTGTTTTTAGAATTCCATTTTCCCTTAGCGAAGTGATCCCAAACGCATCCTTTTTCAGGGACTTAACGAATGACCAAAACTTTTTAACTTTACCATTCTTTTGGGGGCTATCGGGATCTATATTGTCATCTTCAAAGGTAAAGATGCTGGAAACATGCTTCCAATATGCATCTCTTATAACCTTTTGCACATGTGCTCTGAACCGTTTGTAATGGTTCTTAACGTCAGGGCTGCTAGACTTGCGAGCACGAAAATACATTCTATTGCGTCTTCTGATGAGATGCTTGATCGTGTTATCGATCCATGGTGCCTTATATTTTGTTTTGGTCATTTTCGTTGGTATGCCGTGGTTAATTCGGACTTAAAACTGACCCACAAGTCATTAACTGACATGTGTGAGAGGTCAGAGGAAAGGAACGAATCCTTAAATCGCGCCATATGGTCTCGCAGACCATCCATATCCGCACGTTTGTAGAGAAAAACTTTACGCGGGACTTGTCTGATTCGTTTAGCTTTTATGTCATACTCAACAAGGACTATGTCATGATCAGCTTTGCCAATCGTTGTCTGCTGTCCTTGTAGCAGGTAACGGTTTGGGGGGGGGGGGCGTATTGTTATTTCTTCTGTTTCTACACTTCCATTTATTTTCCTCTTTCTCCTCTGTCCCTCACTTTCATCTCCTCTATTATATCTTATATCTCTTTTCTCCCTTTCTCTTGGAGAAGACAAAAATGATCCACATGGTTGACCTGTCGTTCAACTCAAAGCAATTGATGATTTTTTTCGTCGATTTTTCTAATCCTCAGGGACCATGTCAACAAAATATCTAGATAACTGCTTGATCTACAATTGACATTGTTATCATTATAATTATTCCTCATAAATCAACTTTCCTCAGTACTTTCAGTACTTTGATTTAATATGTAGCATTTGTGCTTCTAATCTTGAGCCCTCTCTATTATGAACCTGCACAGGATGTGTATCTCATAGCACCGGCGAGAGTGGCGTGGGGCGGGCGGGGCGGCTCGATTTTGGCGTGATCCGGACTCACGTTTTACAAACCCAGCAAATGGCATTATCAAAGATGTTAGGCCGTACAGACAAACACAACCGAACACAACAGCTGGCTATTTTGTTCCATAACAAAGGCTCGGTTTTTGATCCGGTACATGTACATGTAAATATGGAAAATACTTTTCCACATTCTTTTTTTTTTGTAGTACCTTTGTTGTGTTTAAGGCGATAATTGTTTTGACATAGTGACTCATTGTTCAAGTATTATTTTCAAAAATACAGTGTAGTTTCACTTTAGACTTTTTGCCCTACATAAACTGCGCATGCGCCAAAATCGGACTGCCATTGTCAGGAAGTGATAGTGCCTAAAGTCATCTATACCGTGTTCTGTTTCCGTCGTCCGTCCATCATCCGTCCTTAATTGTTGCTGTCCGACCAGCAGCAACTTTAATTTTTATTGTGAGGACAACCATCTTGGAGAAGTTCGAATTTGGGTTAGATCGGATTGTTCGCGTATCCCATAGACTTATAATGGGGCAAATGTTGTGTTGTCGATAGATGCTTTATTTTTTATTTGATCCTCAACAAACTTGTAGGTAATAAGGACAGCCATAAAATCATGAACAAGCTCGAATTTGGGGCAGATTGGAATAGTCGTGTGAGAGTTACTTCTCTTCTGTTCCCCATAGACTTATATTAGGAAAAAGTATTGTCCGGCTTTATTTTTATTTGATCCTTAAACTTGACGGTAATGAGGATAGCCATAAAATCTTGGGCGAGTTCGAATTTGGGGCAGATCGGTTTGTTCGTGTGAGAGTAACTTGCCCTTTCGACACCTAAGACTTATTATGGAAAAAATGTTGCCCGGGAAATAAACGTTGTTTTTTTTTTATTTAATCCTCTACAAACTTGTAGGTAATGAGGACAGCCATAAAACCTTGGACGAGTTCAAATATTGGGCAGATTGGATTGTTCGTGTGAAAGTTACCCGCCCCTTCGTCCCCCATATTTATAATTGGCAAAATGTTGTACGGGCTATAGCAACTTTATTTTTGATCGGATCCTAACATACTCGTTGGTAACGAGAATAGCCATAAAATCTTGGACATGTTTGAATTCCGGACAAATCAGATTATTCATTTGAGAGTAACTTGCCAATAAGTCTCCCTTAGGCTTATAATTGGGAAAATGACGGGGGGGGGGGGGTGGTTAGACACTTTACTTTTGATCATATCTTAAACAAACTTGTAGAAAATTAGGACAACCATATAATCTTGGACGAGTTCAAATTTGGGGCAGCTCGGATTGTTCTTGTGAGTTACTTGCCCTTTCGTCTCCCATAGTCTTATAATGGGAAAAATGTTGTTCGGGCGATAGACGCTTTATTTATTTACTTATTTTATTTATTTAATCCTCAACAAACTTGTAGGTAATGAGGACAGCCAAAAATCTTGGTGGAGTTCGAATTTGGGGCAGATTGGATTGGTCATGATAGAGTAATTTGCACTTTCATCTCCCATAGACTTAAAATGGGGAGATTTTGTTTGGGCTATAGCAACTTTATTTTGATCGAATCCTCATCAAACTTGCAGGCGATGTTGACAACCATAAACTCTTGAACAAGTTCGAAATACGGTCAGATTGGAAAGTCTTCATGGCACAGTGTGACATATTATCAGCCTATTACAGGTGAGCGATATGTGGCCCATTCTTGACGATATTGAGTATGTGCCATGAATGAAACCACGCTATCTGCTGAAGACCCATAGTGGTCCAAATCTAATGTCAGTACTCAAGTACTGATTTAAATAACTATATTATATCTTTAACTTTTGCAGTATAAAATTCTAATTTTTCTAAAACTAAGACTGACTTGTCAGGTGAGACATGTATCTTAGCAGATTCAGTTGCCACTTTTTGTAATGTTTTAAATTTTACAAGTCTCGCTACTTCCTCCTTCCTGATGCCCGGGACTTCCGTGGAGTGTGGGCCATGTTTGCTGATGTTGGCTCGGTGGGGGACGTCCATAAGTCCGCGGGTCGGCATCTCTTGCCTGATGTCTCCAGTGGACCTGTCTCATGAGCTACGTCGGTCGGTGCGTGCTCGGAGGGGGATGTGCTGTGTTTGCCGGGTCTTGTCCATCATCCGTTTCGGTTTCAGAACTTTGGGGCTTAGACACACTGATGAAGATTATATATCAGAAAGGCCTCTGTGTCACTAAATTTGGTATAGTTACGCCTTCATTTAATTCTTGGTTGGATGCTTTTGAAAAACTGATATAGTTTTAGCACATCGGCGAGCAGTTTTGACTGGTCAATGTCCGTCGACCCTCTTGCGTGCGTAAATTAACTATTTAAAATTTCGCACCGCAACGCAATAATATTGCCCAGGTAACCATCTGTCTAAGTGCAACAGCTACGCTGCATCGAATAAGATGGTGGATGAGTCGTTCGTCCCCGAGGGTATCATCAGCTCACTATCAGCTCCTTAGTGCTGAGGCTGATACTGCGGTGTTAACGTCAGTACTGAAGTACTGATTTAAATAACTATATCATACATTTAACTTTTGCAGTATAAAATTCTAATTTTTCTAAAACTAAGACTGACTTGTCAGGTGAGACATGTATCTTAGCGGATTTTGCTATACATATAACAAACCTGTTAGATCTATCATTTCCGCCCCCGCCCTTAGGGGCTTGTAGAAATATATGGGCTGCATGATGCTTCCACGCAGAGCTGAATCCGGCCCGCACACTAGTACTGGTAAACCGCTTAGAGGATCTAAGCCTGTCCAGGAACCGCGGTGCGAGGCGGATCGTTCATGCTTATAAACCCTATTGGTTTCATTGGGCGACAGGGCTTGAGATGTCATTTCATCTCAATGTCGGGTAAAAGTCCCACAAAATTGGAAGCAACGTCTCCAAAATGACCTTTACAGTGTTGACGGGGACGTTAAACCTCAAATCAAACAAAACAAAAACAAGATCTATCATTTTTAATTTCAATAAACTTGTTTCAGATCTTGATATTGATACTAATACTCCTGATTCATGTGATTGTAAAAACTCAGTGTATTGCAATCCTGCTGCTGGTCATGTAATAACTGGCAATTTGAAAATGATTCCGGATTCTAGGATAAGGAATATAATTTCTAAAGGACCGAAATATCGGTTCCCTTCTAAAATTGATTTCAGTAAATGTAGAGATGAAATCGCTGCTGCCTTGAATGAATTCGGTAATCGATGGTGTAAGCGAGAGCATGTTGAGCATAAAGCCTTTAAGGACTGGAAACTTAGCATTTTAAAACTAGTGAATAAACGCATTTCTTTCTATTCTCAAAATACTAACTTATTACCTCCTAAGCCTAAGACGTCTTTACGTCATCTTAAACTAGGTATTCGAGGATTTCATAAGAAGTTTGTTTTGGCCCCTGCAGACAAGGCCGCTAACAACGTCGTCGCTGTGTGACGGCTCCACTATGTTAACACGCTTAAGCAGGAGCTTGGTGGTACTAAGGCCTATGAACTTCAGCCTTTAGCTGAAGAGAGAGCTATAGTAGATGAACATATTTGTCATTCAGCCACCAAGTTTGCTGTGTGTGTTACAAAAGACCAAGACAAGCTTCCTACGCTATACTGGTTACCAAAACTTCATAAAAGACCTTACAAAGCACGGTTTACTGCAAATTCTAGCTCTTGCACTACCACTGAACTTTCTAAGTTATTAACTTCCTGTCTTACTGCTATAAAACGCTTGAGATTAAATATTGTGATAAAGTCTTTGAAAGATCAGGAAGAAATCTGTTTTGATCTATAAAAAACATCGAATGAGGTTTTAAATAAATTGAAATACAGACGTTTTCGTGCTTCAAGTCTGTCTACTTACGATTTTCCACTCTTTACACTACACTTCCTCATAATCTTATAAAAGAAAAGCTTAATGATTTAATTGAATGGGCTTTTCACAGAGAAGATTCTCTCTATCTTGCATGTAATATCAGAAATGCATTTTTCACTTCTAAAGAGCATAAGAATTATACACTTTGGTCATGTCAGAAAGTGTGTGATGCCCTCACCTTTCTATTTGACAATATTTGTATTAGGTTCGGTACTAAGTTATTTAGACAAATTGTGGTTATTCCGATGGGTACGAATTGCGCACCCCTTGTGGCTGATCTGTCCTTGTATTGTTATGAAAGAGACTTCATGTTGTCGCTTTCCATTGATAACCAATCTGAAATTATTGAAGCTTTTAGCTCTACTTCTAGATATTTAGATGATTTCTTAAATATTGACAATACTTACTTTGATGGTTTGATCAGTCAGATTTATCCCCTAGAACTTCAGTTAAACAAGGCAAATTCCTCTGATACCAAGGCTCCCTTTTTGGATTTATATTTATCTATTGTAATGGATTTGTTTCTTGCAAAATTTATGATAAACGTGATGATTTTGAGTTCAAGATTGTAAACTTTCCTTTTTTGGACGGTGATGTTCCTCGTGCGACATCGTACGGGGTTTATATTTCGCAGTTAATTCGATTTGCTAGAGTGTCTAGTCATGTATCCGACTTCAACACCCGTAATAAATTATTAACCGCTAAACTGCTTAATCAGTGGTATCGGTATAATAAACTACGTAAAGCCTTTTCTAAGTTTTATAGACGTCATTCTGATTTGGTTTCAAAATTCAATGTTGGACTTAAAACATTTCTGCAACAAGGCCTATCGGAATCCGAATTCTATGGTGACTTAGTATATAAATTTAGAACAATACATGCCTGTAATGACTTTAGAACCCAATTTAGTAAAATCGTTCGTCGATATATAACGATTGGGTACAACATAAATGTTATAAAACAGACTGCATGCATGGTGGTTAACCCAATCACGGTTCGCAACGTTGCTTCCCTCTTTGATTGCACACCGGTGGGTCGGGCCTAAGATTATATGACGGTTCCAACGTAAAAACATAAATGGAATTTTATTTTAGTAATTTTATGTTGGTTGGCGACTGATGCTCCGTCTTTGGCCGGGCCCCTCGGAGTGTAACTGTTGGTTTTCTTTTGCTCCAACAATTCTGTTGTTGTATGCTGTCGAGTCCTCAACCTTGTTTCATCACTGTAGTTTTTTTATTTGTATGTTCCCGGAGATGTTACACTGATGAAATAGGAAGCCTTCATGCGGACTAAACAAAATTAGTGCATACCGCGACAGAGGTAAGGGCGAGGATTATGGCCATGTAAAGTCGATTTAAGCCCCCGCTGGAATTCTTTCGTCTGACCGTTCCAAGGCGGTTCTTCTGTGGCAGTTTATTTATGTTGTTGTTTGTTACTTACTGTGTGTATCACTTGTGTCTTTTTATTTTGGATGGCCATTTTGGCCATTTTATGGGAAAGTAACTGTCCTTATGGCCTTCCTTTGTTTAGGTTTCCATTATGGTCTGGTCGCTTCATGTTTGTGTCTCTTTCCCTTTGGTGTCTTTGATGGGTGGAGTAAGTTAATTGTATCGATTCCTGATCTTTGTTTTACTTCTACTTTGGTTGCCTCCTTTTGTTATATTTTAAAAGTTTGCAAGTCTCGCTACTTTGGACATCTCCTTCCTGATGCCCGGGACTTCCGTGGAGTGTGGGCCATTTTTGCTCGGCGGGGGACGCCTATAAGTCCTGGGGTAGGCGTCTCTGGCCTGATGCCTCAAGTTGACCTGCCTCAGTAGCTACATGGGTCGATGTGTGCTCTGATTGGGGAGTGCTGTGTTTGCCGGGTCTTGTCCATCATCTGTTTCGGTTTCAAAACTGTGTGGTTTAGACACACTGATGGAGATTAAATATCAGAAAGGCCTCTGTGTCACTAAATTTGGTTTAGTAACACCTTAATTTATGTCAGTTATCCATATGATTTTCAGAAGTTGTGTGACATCTTGTAATCAGGTGAGCTATTCAATGCCATCTTGGTCCACTTGTTTATCTGTGCATAAGGTATCAACAATTCGAAAATCATATCATCGCACTAAAACGCCCGTGTGGATATGTTTGAAAAACTCCATTCTGTGTAGAATAAAGTGGTGTTTTTCAGGGTATACTTCATTTTCTAAAATTTGTGCGAAGAAACATTAAATAAGGCTGTGTGTACTGGATTTATTCACCTCAGTTTATATAAAGTGGATTTAATGAGCACATACCTATACTATCTATGTTTTGAGCATAATTGACAATGTCTGAGCTTTGAATGACGCTAATACCTCATATGACTGTGTCTTTTTAATGATTGTTCGAACATCAACAATTACTGTTTCTGTCTGCATACTACGATCAGTGATTTATCTTATATTACAGAGCCTGGCACCATAGAGTTTCCAAATCCATGTTACCTTTTCAAAGAGAGTGTTGGAGTAGCACATATTCCTGTAAGGCGAGTTGACGGAGCGGATGGTAGCATCAAGGCTAAATGGACAACGGAGAACTTAACAGCAATAGGGGGACACGACTTTGAAGCATCCAATGGGGAAATAGAGTTCAAACATGGAGAGGTGGAGAAGCGCATAGAAATAATCATCTACGATGATATGGTAAGTGAGTTATTATATACTCACTGGGCACATGTCCCATCGACATTAGGTATTTACACATGATGAAACATTTTATTATACTTTGCATGGTGCGCATTACGCAAACACGTCTTTATAATTTTGACCCCATTATTCCCCACATTTATATAGAAATCCTGGGGTTTTAATGGTCACAAATTATTTTTAGCTCACCTGTCAGGTAGTGATAAGGTGGGCTTTTGTGATCACATTTTGTCCGTCGTGCGTCCGTGCGTGCGTCCGTAAACAATTTCAAATAAGTACATCTATAACACCCCATGGCCAAATTTGATCAAATTTCATGAGAAGCATCATCAGGTAGGGGGAAAGGCTGCATAAGGTTTTTGGGCTGATCACATTGGAATTCTGGTTGCTTTGGCAACATATATCTCCCATAATCTTAAAATGGAAAAAATTAAAAATCTTCTTCTCTGAAACCAAAAGACCCAGAGCTTAGATATTTAGCATGTAGCAACGTCAAGTGGTCACCAACATAAATCCTGCCAATCATGCCCCTCGAGTCCAAATTGGCCCCGCCCCGGGGCCCCTTAGCTCCAATAGACTCATAATGGAAAAAAAGCTTCAAAAATCTTCTTCTCTGAAACCACAGGGCCCAGAGCTTAGATATTGAGCATGTAGCAACGTCAAGTGGTCACCTACATAAATCCGGCCAATCATGCCCCTGGGGTCCAGATGGGCCACGAGCCGGGGCCTCTTAGCTTCCATAGACTCATAATGGAAAAAGCTTCAAAAATCTTCTTCTCTGAAAGCACAGGGCCCAGACCTTAGATATTTATCATGTAGCAATGGCAAGTGGTCACCTACATAAATCCTGCCAATCATACCCCTGGGGTCCAAATCGGCCACGACCCGGGGCCCCTTAGCTCCTTTAGACTCATATTGGTAAAAACTTCAAAACTCTTCTTCTCTGAAACCACAGAGTCCAAAGCTTTGATATGTAGCATGTAGCAACAGCAAGTGGTTACCTACATAAATCCTGCCAGTCATGCCCCTGGAGTCCAACTGGGCACCGCCCCGGGGCCCCTTAGCTCCCGTAGACTCATAATGGAAAAAAGCTTCGAAAATCTTCTTCTCTGAAACCACGGGGCTCAGAGCCTAGATATTTAGCATGCATCAACGTCAAGTGGTCACCTACATAAATCCTGCCAATTATGCCCCTGGGGTCCGAATCGGCCACGCCCTGGGGCCTCTTAGCTCCCATAGACTCATAATGGAAAAAAGCTTCAAAAATCTTCTTCTCTGAAATCACAGGGCCCAGAGCTTAGATATTTAGCATGTAGCAATGGCAAGTGGTCACCTATATAAATTCTGACAATCATGCCCCTGGGGTCCAAATGGGCCACGCCCTGGGGCCACTTAGCTCCCATAGACTCATAATGAAAAAAAAAAAGCTTCAAAAATTATCTTCTCTGAAACCACAGGCCCCAGAGCTTAGATATTTTGCATGTAGCAACGAAAATTGGTCACTGACATAAATCCTGCCAGTCATGCCCCTGGGGTCCAAATGGGTCCCGTCCCGGGGTCCCTTAGCTCCCATAGACTCATAATGGAAAAAAAGCTTCAAAAATCTTCTTCTCTGAAACCAGAGGGCCCAGAGCTTAGATATTTAGCATGTAGTATTGTGAAGTGGTCACCTACATAAATCCTGCCAATCATGCTCCTGGGTCCAAATGGGCCACGCCCCGGGGCCTCTTAGCTTCCATAGATTCTTAATGGAAAAAAAAGCTTAAAACATCTTCTACTCTGAAACCACAGGGCCCTAAGCTTAGATATTTAGCATGTAGCAATGAAAAGTGGTCACCTACATTAATCCTGCCAATCATGTCCCCGGGGTTCAAATGGACCACATGCTGGGGCCCCTTAGCTCCTATAGGCTCTTAATGGAAAAAGAGCTTCAAAAAGCTTCTTCTCTCAAACCTCAGGGCCCAGACATAGATATTTAGCATGTAGCAACGGCAAATGGACACCTACATAAATCCTGCCAATCCTGCTCCTGTGGTCCAAATGGGCCACACCCCTGGGCTCCTTAGCTCCCATAGACACACAATAGGAAAAAAACTTCAAAAATCTACTTCTCTGAAACCACAAGGCCAAGAGCTTAGATATTTAGCATGTACTTAGCAACGGCAAATGGTCCCCAACATAAATCTTGCCAATTATGCCCCTGGGGTCCAAATGGGCCATACCCCGGGGCCCCTCATCTTCATTAGATTCATTCTCTAAAACCACAGGGCCCAGAGCTCAGATATTTTGTATGTAGCAACGGCAAGTGGTCAACTACATAAATCCTGCTTATCATGCCCCTGGGGTCCAAATGGGCCCTGCCCCGGTGCCCCTTATCTCCCATAGACTCATAATGAAAAAAAAGAGCTTCAAAAATCTTCTTCTAAGAAACTGTGAAGCACAGAACTTTGACATTTAGAATATAGCAACATAAAATAGCCAGCTACATAAAACCTGCTCACCCTGCCCCTGGGGTCAAAATTGGTCACGCCTGAGCTCATCAACTCCTATAGACTTTTAATGGAAAAAACTTCAAAAATCCTCTTCTATGAAACCATAAGGCCCAGAGCTTAGATATTACGTATGAAGCAACGTCGAGTGGCCACCTACATAAATCCTGCCAGTTATGCCCCTGGGATCCAAATTGGCCACACCCCAAGGCTCTTTAGCTTCCATAGACTTACAATTGGAAAAACTTCAAAAATCTTCTTCTGAAACCACAGGCCTCATAGCTTAAATATATAGCATGTAGCAACGTCAAATGATGACCTTCATAAATCCTGCCAACCATGTCCCTGAAGTCAAAATTGGCCAAGCCCATGGGCCAATTAGCTCCAATAGACTTATAATGAAAACAAAAACAAAAACTTAAAAAATCTACTCCTCTGAAACCATAAGTCCCAGAGCTTAGATATTTAGTATGTAGCAACATGAAATGGTCATCTTAAGAATTCCTGCCAACAATGCCCCTTTGGCCCAAATTGCCCACGCCCATGGGTCCATTAGCTACCATGGACTTAAAATGGAAAAAAAAAACTTAAAGTGGGGAAAAAATCTTCAAAAATCTTCTTCTCTTAAACCGTAAGTCCCAGAGCTCAGTTAGTTAGCATATAGCAATGTTGAGTGGTTGCCTACATGAATCCTGCCAATCTTGCGCCAGGTTTCCATAGGCCAGATCCTGTGACCCCTTAACTCAATCAAACTTATAATGGAAAAAGCTTCAAACATCTTCTTTGAAACCATGAAGTACAGACCTTAGATATTTAGTATATAGCAACACAAAATGGTCGCCTACATAAATCCTGCAAACCATGCCATTTGGGTCAAAATTGGCCAAGCCCCAGGGCACATTTGCTACTATATACTTATACTGGAAAAAACTTCAAAAAATCTTCTTCTCCAAAACCATAAGGCGCAGATTTTGTTTGATTTGAGGTTTACATCCCCATCAACACTGTATCAGTCATTTTGGAGATGTCTCTTCCAATTTTGTTGGACTTTTACCCAACATTGGGATGAAATGACATCTCAAGCCCTGTCGCCCAATGAAACCATTAGGGTTTATAAGCATGATATAATGTATGTAGCAATGTCAAGTGGTCTCATACACTAATGATTTTCTGGTACACAGGTGAGGAATATAGGGCGATTAGGCCCTCTTGTTGTTATTTCGGCTGAAAAACATATATTATGGGAACTCTTTAGAACCGGAGTACCAACAATCTATTTTTGAGCAGAAATTTGGAAATTATCAGGATTTATTTCTGAAAAATATCAATTTTTGGTGGTAAAATTGTACCAGTATATTTGGATAGGCGTGTTTTTGAAATGTAGATTTATGCCAGTATAGCATTAGGGCATTATGAGTGTCATTTCCTAAAACCTTAAGCACTGAGCAAAATTGTGGTGCAGATGATCCCTTCATTTTTGGGTTAATTGACCCAAAGTTAATAAAGATAATTAACATATTGCTCATGTACACAAGAATATCACTGACCTACTTAACCGCGTAAATTGCGTTTATTAAAAAAACAGATAGGGGTTATTTATAGATGCGCTATTGCGATGTCAAAGTGCTGTGTAGAGTGGGTAATTTGCAAAATCTTGACTGGACATGTGCTGGATTAGGCAGATAATGCAGACCAGGATCAGATGGGACAGAGAGCAAATCAAAGTACAGAAAGTACTGAAGTTGTTTGTTATCATATTTAAACAACAGTATCCGTCTTAGACCAAGCAGTTCTCCAAATATTTTGCGGATGAGGACCCATGGGGTTAATATTGTAAAGCCAAAAACAAAGAAAGCAATAACGTCTGCTATTGTCTCATAAGGATTAAGTAAAATTTAACATTGTTAGCTCATCCTGAATGTACGCCATCCTGTATTGAAAAGTGTAACTAGCAGGAAACAGTTCATCACTTATTTCGAAGTTAGGGACATGAAAACTGCCATACAGATAGACAGTTTTTACCCGTATAAACGGGTCTGCAGGTAATTGACAACGAGAGAAGGTATATATGTTTGTCAACTTTTGACTGTATCTTTTTGTTTATTCACAGTATATTAGACCGCGTTAGTATTTATCCCCAATTTTGAATCCTATGAATTGTCTTATTGGTTCGGTCGTGGTCCATCGATTCACTATTGTCCATAGGTCCATAGGTCCCATATGGAGCGGTGTCTGCTGAATTTTGTAATAACAGAAACAAAATGATCAGGAATCGATACAATTACCCAACAGCTTCCATCAGAGACACTAAATGTTAAGAAATACAAACATGAAATTAGTACATCCTGAACGAAAAGCGAAAAAGGACAGATACTTTAGCATAAAATGGCCAAATGGCTATCCAAAACCAAAAATACAAGCGTTACATACACTCAGAGACAAACCATAATAAAATAAACTGTGATAGAAGAAGCGCATTGGAACTGTCAGTGAAACGAATCCTACGGGGGGGTCTTAAATCGATTTTTTCGCGGCCATAATCCTCGCCCTTACTTCCGTTGCGATTTAGACAAATAATTTGTTCATTCCGCATGGAGGCCTCCTAACTCATCAGTGCAACATCTCCGTGCACACAAAAATCAAACCAACACAGCGATGAAACAACGGTGAGGACCCGACAGCAAGAAACTAATGTTGCTGCGATTATCTCGATTATAGACTGTTTCCAACAAAAGATATGAAATTTCGATTATAAGTCTAAAAATTCAATTTATTGACTACTTTTTAGGACTGGGTCCTGACGGTTCAGTGCGATGTCTCAAACTCAACTGATTGTGGCCACGTAAAATCGATTGAAACTCCCCCTTCCCCAGTGGAATTCGTTTAACTGACAGTTACAAGGCGGTTCTACTGTCGCGGTTTATTTTTGTTATGGTTTGTCTTTGGGTGTTTGTGTCGCTTATATTACTTTGTTTTGGATAGCCAATTGGCCATTTTGTGGGAAAGTAACTGTCTTTTTGGCTTTCCACTATTGATGTTTCCATAAGGGTATGTTGTTTCATGTTTGTATTTCGTTCCCTTTGGTTTCTCTGATGGGAGCTGTGTGTTAATTGTATCGGTTCCTGATCATTGCCTCCATTTCTGTTAAGCAACAACGTACCGTTATTAAGATGTTACGCTGTTGGCGTAGCGTCAAAGAAAGTTAATCTTTTCATTCCACTGAAATAATCCCAACACCATTTTCCCCTCCTCCAAATGCAATAACATATTTTCATTTTGATTAAGTTAACTTGTCCCTGTTATGGCCACTGAGAAGATTAAGTTTTCCTACTGTACGAGTGATGTTCGAAATAAATTGCTATTTTCTATCTGGAGACTTCAAATTTCACGTAAGCCCAAAATTGCTCATTTCATGCCCAGTAGTCCCCGTCTCTAGAAATGCAAAGGTTCAACCGATGTATCCCTTCTTGAAGGCGTTACGGTATGTCTCAAATCATTCACATTAATTGGCATCCTGGTAGGGAAAACAGAACTAAATCCACTATTGCTCACAAACACAGATGGATTAACATGCCGATAAGCTGGACTGTTACTAACAGGTTTGTACACTGGATAGGAAGCACCAGGTCTCTGGTAGCCAACATTGAAGTGCAACTGATCCTGCACAGGAGAGGTAGCTGGGATCGTGGTCGGCCGATTTATATATGGCTGAGATGTCCATTGTCCAGGGTCTGTGCCTCTACAATCCATCCCTGGTCCCCTCCCCATCATATTAGATACACCACCATTTTGTCTTCCTGTCTGAAACAGGCTACGTTTAACATGAAATTCTGACTGCAACTTCTCCAATTTACATTGCATTTCACTAAGCTTAGTATGTTCCGTGCGCAATGAATCCTGACGCAACAGAAGGTTCTCAGTTTCTAACATCTGATTTCATTTCAAGTCGAACAACATTTGTGTCTGCCCGGGATGGCACATTCCAAGTAGAGACTTGGGGAAAAGCACTTAAACCTCCAACTTGAGAAACCTGGGGAAAAGAACTTATACCCGCCCCTTCCACTTCTTTAGATAACAATAATTCTGTTTCCAATATCTTTTTGGAATTTTCTAACTCTGTTATCAAACGTTTTTGCTGGACAACCTTAGGCCTAGCTGCTGCCAAATCTTTCGTACTTTCACCCATTTGCTGCTCCCTTTTCTTCAAATCCAGTTTCCACCCTCTAACTGATCTTTCTTTAGCAATCAAGTCAGTATTGGGCGGGGGAATAGAGCAATTAGAATCAGTCAAACATCCTACGGGCCCCATGGAATTACTCTTTGAGCCCTTTTTTCCCTTTACTTTTTGTCACCGGGACACTAGTAGGCTGCCCCCCTTTTATAGTGTGAGTCTGAAGCCCCCCAGTGTTACTGACTGTAGGCTCTTACTCTCCAACAAGGTCAGTCACCCCACCAATCCCATTTTTAGCCTCTTCCAACACAGCACTATTATTCTGTGAGCTTACCTGCATGTCAGTAATAATATCAGTATTGATGTTGCTGATAAAGCATTTAGAGACCGAAGGGATTGCAATCTGGGTATGCACTTCAACATCCTTAGAATGAGTAGAGACCCTCGGTTCATCCCTTGACCCTTCACCCCAATCGCATCCAACCCTGCATCACCACCTATAGCCCCATCAACATTACTGTAATCCCTACCATTATGTTTCTCAATATTTACACCCACTTGAGGATTATCATTCATCAAGGATAGAGAATCACGACCAGTTTTAGTGGCAGGCTGAGTGAGTACATCCTCCGCATCATCACGATGACCGGCTGGCACACGGGAGGCCACAAAGGAGACAGCATTTTCAGACTCCATAACCGTACATTGGATACATTTATATTCGGCAAATTATCTGCCTCACTTCTTACCCTGCTCCCTTGAGATCCCCTCACAAGCCCAGTGAATCCAATACTAGCAATGATCACAGAAAATCGAGTCAGAGTCAGAGCTGCATGTTTCCGAGCAATGCAACCAGGGTACTGCACTGTCAGATCCAGAAGAGGCCTCGCCACTCCCACCCGCAGAGCCATCAGTTTCATGAACCAAACGTTTAGATGTGCCAATAGCATTATGCAGCTGTCTTTCAGCTGACTGTGTATTAGATAAAACAGCGGAAGACCCGCATATAGAGCCCAAAACTTGAGCTTTAGAGCTATTTTTAGGTTTTGCGCTGGCAACCTGAAGATGGGAGTGACAGACCTCCCTTATCTTGCATTGATAGCTTCTAGGTTATTATATTTATCTAGGCTAGCTAAAATTTTGCTGAAATCTTCACCCATAAAAGTTTTGTACCCCCTACCATTAATCAAGACTTTACAGATAGTATGATACAGAGAAATTCTGCATATTTGCCGTCCAAGGACAACACTGTCACTACCATCACTCGTAACCGGTCTGACAGCATATGAAAGTTCAGTTATTAGACCACTTCTGTCTCTTTTTTTTTTGATGCTCAAGAGTGCATTTTCTTAGTGCACAGCCCTCATACGAGGACTGTTCAAATATGAATGCAAGTAGAACGTTTTTCTCATGCACTAATGCGAAAATCACCTGGAAATAAAAATCACAGCGTAGAAAAACATTTTACCTATACATTGATACCAAACCTGTTAAAATCCGTGCACTTTAGCCATGTATATCGTTCGATAAACACTGTCTACTCTTGTATACTAATACAAAACATGGTTGGAAGAAGGTCAGAGTACGCCGTTGAAATACGGTCCTATGCTAAGAATCGTTGTATTCTTGGTATACGGTGCAAAGACATTTTTGATGAAATATGTTCGGTTTATGGGCATAATGAAATGTCTTTTCCGACAGTTTTTCGTTGGTGTAAGAAATTCAGCTGTGGGCTAGGCTCAACAGAAGATGCACCACATGATCGTCGGCCGAAAACAGCAACATCTGCCAAGATGGTTGCTAGAGTGAAAGAAATAGTTGCTACCGATGCACGATACACCACTAGGCAAATAGCTAGTATTGTTGGCATCTCATTAGGAGCAGCTCAATTCTGAAACGGGATTTGAAAATGAGAAAGATCTGTGTTAGATGGATTCCCCATCTGTTGACAGATGAGCAGAAAAAGACACGCGTTCAGTGCGCCAAGAAGTTGCTTAAAAAAGTTTCCAAATTACAACGCACGGTCTTTCGCTAATGTCGTCACAGATGACGAGACATGGGTTCACTTTTTTGAGCCAAAACGAAAGATTCAGAACAAAATATGGGCAACAAAGTATTGCAAAAGACCATGCATTGCAAAGCGGACCATGAGCATCAAGAAGGTAATATATGCCATATTCTTTTCAAATCAGGGCCCTGCTATTCAGGTTGCTGTGCCTAAAGGCAAATCTGTACATCGAAATTTTCCAAATTACAATGCACGGTCTTTCGCTAATGTCGTCACAGATGACGAGACATGGGTTCACTTTTTTGAGCCAAAACGAAAGATTCAGAACAAAATATGGGCAACAAAGTATTGCAAAAGACCATGCATTGCAAAGCGGACCATGAGCATCAAGAAGGTAATATATGCCATATTCTTTTCAAATCAGGGCCCTGCTATTCAGGTTGCTGTGCCTAAAGGCAAATCTGTACATCGAAATTTTACAAGAATAAAGTTCTTCGAAAATTGAAGAAATATTTCAAATAACGAAGACCCGCAATTGATTTGGCCAATGTCATATTGCTACATGACAATGCGTCATCGCACAAGGCGCTCATTGTGCAAGACTATCTGACGCAGGAAAAGGTTGTTGAACTCTCTCACCCCCCCCCCCCCCCCGTATTCCCCTGACCTTGAGTATGCAACCGGTGCTTTTCTGAGACGCTGGGATCTAATACTAACCAAATCCATCACATTGGATTGCTTTAATTAGTTCTCTGCATTTCGCCAGAGTTCGAGCTACTTGCTAGCGACACATGGTTTCAGCTTATCATAATAAGACCTGACAGCTTGATAAGAAGAATGTTTTTAAAACTGATTAATTGCTGCAGTAAACTATACACACAGGTGCTAGATCTATCCTCTTTGAAATTTTGTCTCAACATACATAAATAATTTCGCATGTAACTACAAATAATAAGTAAACCAACCCATAAATGGACAACATGGGTTTTGCAAGCTATGAAAACCCCACTTTGTACAGAGAAAACATGGATTTACAAAAATATACTTTTTTATTTCTGCTCTTAGACATATGTTGTGGTTTCTCGCCAGAACCACCTTGACGTTATTGTAACCGACCCATAAATAATTCGGAGTGGCTATTGATAGTCGACTGGTAATAGCCAAAACACATTAACATGGCTAGTGACAGTCGACTGGCAATAGCCAAAATACGTTAAAATGGCTAGTGACAGTCGACTGGCAATAGCCATTTTAACGTGTTTTGGCTATTACCAGTCGACTGTCACTAAGGAATTTTAACTTTTTTGGCTATTATGACATATGAGCCTGCGCATGACAAAACCTTCAATAGGAGCGTTGTGACCAGCAAACCTCAGATCAGCCTGCATCAGGCAGCCCGTGGAAGCATCATGCAGCCCATCTATTTCTTGAGCCCCCCCCCCCCCCCCACACACACACACACACCCCACCCCTACCCCCAGCCATAGTTCCTTCATTGTTGTATGAGGAGTATTTAATCCGCCGTGAAGATTGGTTAGTTTCACAGCCCCAAATCACAAGTAATTCATTTGTTTTGATGTTTAACGTCCCCGTCAACACAGTATAGGTCATTTTGGAGACGTTGTTTCAATTGTGTGGGATTTTTACCGACACTGAGATGAAATGACATCTCAAGTCCTGCCGCCCAATGAAACCAATATGGTTTTTTGTTTGTTTGGTTTGAGGTTTAACGTCCCCGTCAACACTGTAAAGGTCATTTTGGAGACGTCGCTTCCAATTTTGTGGGAGTTTTACCCGACATTGAGATGAAATGACCTCTCAAACCCTACCGCCCAATGAAACCAATAGGGTTAATAAGCATGGACGGCCCGACTCGCACCGCTTTACCTTGGCAGACTTAGATCCTCTAAGCGGTTTACCAGTACTCGTGTGCGGTCCGTTTCAGCATGCGTGGAAGCATCATGTAGCCCATCTATTTCTTCAAGTTCCCCCGCCATAGGCCATAGTTCCTTCATAGTTGTATGCCGAGTATCTAATCCGCCGTGAAGCTTGATTAGTGTCACACCCCCAAATCATAGGTAATTCATTTGTTTTGAGGTGAAACGTCCCCGTCAAAACAGTATTTTGGAGACATTGTTTCAAGTTTGTGGGATTTTTACTCGATATTGAGATGAAATGACATCTCAAGCCCTGCCGCCCAATAAAACCAATAGGGTTTATATGCATATTGTTTCAGTCAAAATATAGATTGTGGGTATGCGTTATAACTGTCTCACTCAGCTTCCAAAATCTATGTTATGAGAATAAGGTACACCCATGTAAATCTTACTTTCTCTGTATAAAGTGTGGCTAACAGAAGTGTTCCTTATACGGACGTGTAAGTACTGCTTAACCGTTGACGACGGACACCAATTAGAACCACCTCGATGCGACGCAATATCCATGTATGTAGTATGAAACAAGAATGTACGTAGCAGGGAATCAGGAAAGAAAATCTTAAACTCCATTTGATCTCCAGAACTATCATCTTTCAGCTGAAATTTGAGTTTTTTTTCTGTCTAAACATAGATTGGGGGTACTCGGTAGAAACGCCTCAATCAGTTATCAAAAATCTACGTTATAAGCAAAGAATATAGGAGATTGAGGTACGCCCCTGTATTTTCGGTATAAAGTGGTGTTAACAGGGTGGGGGCCTCATGAATACCTGTTAGCTGATTTACTGCTAAAGACCGTCGAGGATGGACAAACATTAGAACCGCCTCGGAGCGGCGCAGAATATGTTTGTCTGCCAAGGATCATAGTGTATATGAAATATGACCTGTTCGTAAAACTAATAACAATCGTATGATATAAATAAAAAACCAAAAAAAAAAAAAAAAAAAAGAAGCAACTGGCAATAGCCAAAATACGTTACAATGGATATTGCCAGTCGACTGTCACTAGCCATTTTAACGTGTTTTGGCTATTGCCAGTCGACTGTCACTAGCCATTTTAACGTGTTTTGGTTATTGCCAGTCGACTGGCAATAGACCTTTCCAAAATAATTACTGCCTTGTGGAGAAAATACTTTTTGCAAGCCATGAAAATACACTTTATATAGAGAAAACTTTTATTTGCATAGTTTCCTTATTTCCACTCTTAGACATAGGTTGTGGGTACTCGTTAGAACCGTCATAATAAAGCGATTCTAACCAATCCATAAATGATAAAAGTTTTGCAAGCTACGAAACCCCAATTTATACAGAGAAAGCTGGGATTTACAAGGATATGCATTGTTTTTACTTATTTCCGCTTTTAGACAAAGGTTGTGGGTACTCGTTAGAAACACCTAAATGAAGTGATTCTAACCAACCCATAAATGATTAATGTCTTGTGGACAACACAATGTTTTGCAAGCTATGAAACCCCACTTTATTATAAAGAAAACTGGGATTTGCAAGGATATACATACTTTTTCCTTATTTCTGCTCTTAGACTTAGGCCCGGATACTCGTAAGAACCACCTAAATAAAGTGATTCTAACCAACCCATAAATGATTAATGTCTTGTTTTGCAAGCTATGAAACCCCACTTTATTATAGAGAAAACTAGGATTTACAAGGACATACATTCTTTTTTTCATATTTCCGCTCTTAGACATAGGCTTGGATACTCGTTAGAACCGCCTTAATGAAGTGATTCTAAGGAGCTTCCACAACCTATGTTTGGAGTATAAATAAATAAATAAATAAATAATAATAATTGTAATGATAATAATTCTTCAGAAAACGAACTGTCGGAGATTTGAAGAAAAATGCACGAAGTCTTAGAATACTGTACAAATCTGTATCAGTAAAAGCCACCTTCTGGAATACCTGTATTTGTGCAATCAGTGTTGACACTGATTGTCAATGTGTTATCTTGGTCTGTACTGTCTGCCATGGTGTCAGTACACACAGCGAATCGATTGATTGCTCTGGGTTTAACCACACGTCAACCCTTGTGGGCCATGAGCTATTGTGATCGGTCAATTTCCGTCGTGTGTCGTGCTGCGTCAACAAATTTGCGTTAAATACTAAACCCTTGGGCCAATTCCAATCAAAATTCACAGAAATGTTGCTTAGGTGACTCTCCAAAATAGCTAAAATTGTTCCGCTCCAATTAACAAGATGGCCACCAGAGCTAAAATAGAAAAATATTTAAACGATAACTCCTCCTATACCTTTGGGCCAATTTGATTCAAACTTCACAAACTTCTCTACCAAAATAGCTACAATCGTTTTGCTTTGGAAACAAGATGGCCGCAAGAGCTAAAATAGAAAAAAATCTTCCAACGGCAACTCCTGTACCCTAGGGCCAGTTTCATTCAAATTTCGTAGGAATGTTGCTTAGATGACCTTCAACCAAAATAGCTAAAACGACCCCTCTCCGATGAACAATATGGCCGCCAGAGCTAAAAATAGAAAAACATTGAAAATTTGCTTCAAACGCGAACTCTTAAACCCTTGGGTCACTTTGATTCAAACTTCACAGAAATGTAGCCTAGGTGATACCATACCAAAATAGCTAAAATCATACCGCTCTGACGAACAAGATGGACACCAGAGCTTAAAATAGAATATACTGGAAACGGTGACATACAGGTGAGCGAATCAGGGCCCTCTGGGCCCTCTTGTTTTGTGCCTTTTCCCAAAGAAAGGGAGAAAAGAGATAAAAGAGATAGTAGAGGAGATGAAGAGAAGAGTCAAATGAATGGAAGAGTAGAAACAGAAGAAATAACAACATCACCCTCATACACAGCACAGCAGGCCTTGTCCAACCGCAAGCCAATGTCAGCTCGATGCCCCATGACGGGAGCTTTCCACTTAATGTTTTCCATAGGCGACAATAGAAACATTTTACCTGCTCCTTTGTGAGATAGATTGGCCTGCATAGTGCTTCCGCGCAGAGCTGAAACCGACCAAACTTGATCACTGGTCAACTGCTTAGAATGTAAAAGCCTGCCTAAGAAAAGTGGTGCGAGTGGGATCGCTCCTTACACCCAAGCGGTTTCTTTGATCGGTAGGGTTTAAGATGTCACATCATCTAAAGGTCCGGCAAAAGCCCCACAAAATCGGAAGCAACCAACTGTTGACGGGGACTTAAAACCTCAATACAAACAAATAAAAGAACCGACATCTACCGATTACCCACAATCTGCGATTAGGCTAGATTTTTCAGTTCTATGGTGTGTTCCTTGCTTCCAAAGGATAACCCTTTTATAGAACATATTTTGATTAAAATTAGAGACTCGGTGTACCACAACTAGAATGTCAATACGACACAGATGCCCACGCCCAGGGGACCACCCTCACCAAGAAATAAAAACATGTTGCAAAAAAAGGTGACAGCATTGCTCGCATTGAGGGCATCGGCGTAGGCGGGAGGAAATGTCATTTAAATCTTGGAAAAAGGATCAGCATACCAAATATGAACCAAATCCATAAAAAATAAAGTCTGTGATATTGACCTTGAATTTTGGTTTTACGGCCCTTTCAAGAGTATGTCTTATTTCGAGCAGATCATTAATCAGATAAAGGGCGAAAACTAAACGGGGTAGCCGGAGAAAGGACCTGTCAGTTACGAACTAAATCCGTTTTATGGGTTGGGAAATGTGAGCTCTTATAAATATCGTTGACATTAAAAAAATCTGAATCCGGGACCTTGACCTTGAGGTCATGGGCATGGGCATGGGCGTGGGTATGCTGAAAATTATGAGTCTGTGACGTTGACTTTGAGGTCATGGGCGCGAGTATGCTGAATAAAACTTTATATGTGTCCAAATTTAAATCTCAGACTCCAGGAGGAATGTAAGCTCGTAATCCAATATACCTTGCGCGCGTCTCCATTAATCTGGTCGGTATAGCCGGTATTATCGTAGGAAGAACATTATTTTTTAAACTGAAATGTTGCTTCAACGTTGAATCAATGTTGAGTCAACTAGGCTGTTGATGTTTTGTCACTATTCTTGTTGAATCTGTAAGTGGGGCAGGATCAAATTGTGTTGGTTTAATTTAACAAAACAATTAAGAGCTGTCAGATGTAATCAGATAAAAAAGCCATTCACAACATTAGAATTTTGGGGAAAATCTGGCGAAATGCAAAGGACTATAATGACCTTCCGTAATTTTTACCAACCCTCCAAAAATGTTCCCAGCTGTACCAGCTGCCAATACACACCAGCAACAGAACTTTACAACAACCAACACGCATGTGGGTAGATAACATATATAGCAAGGACTATGTAGTCTACTAATTTCAGGCCACACCAGATCCGACAGACACCAAGCTCATATATCTTCCACAGGACCAGCCGCCAAATAAAAATATGCAATATGCAGGGGAGAACCTGATAAAATTTTAATTTAAGAAATATTGGCCTCCAGGACAGTGGAAGAGAAAGCACTGTGCACTATAATGTAGCAGGCAGGTTAATGCCTAATATAACTAACTAAAAGTAGCACAGCACACTGATATTAGTTGCGAAATGTATGAAAGCAGACTATAATTGAATGGATGGCTTTAAATATTTGTATCAGGAAACTAGTTCTGCTAAAATATGGCACAAATTTGACTCCAAATGCAGGCAATTTAACTGTTAAAATTGTTTAAAGCAGAAAAGACACTACAGTTTAAGACGTTAAAAATCAAAGTTTAATACAGTTGCTTATAAATTAAAAGCATCAGAACCAATACTAGTTGCTATTATAAGCTGTCACACAGCAGGTCAATTATGACTAAGAGCACTGGGGTCCAATACGTACAACTAAAATCACTAAGTCTGTTTAGGTTAAATTCGGTGTTTAAAACACCACTTCAGCAGCGAGGAAAATTATCTGGACACTAATAAGGCTTAAAAGTATGTTCTAGCCCTACAGTCTTGATGAGGTCATACGCAATCCAAGATTGAAAATTCCAGTTTTCAAC
Source organism: Lucinisca nassula (assembly GCA_963580285.1). NCBI lineage: Eukaryota > Metazoa > Mollusca > Bivalvia > Lucinida > Lucinidae > Lucinisca > Lucinisca nassula. Next base: position 178,307,619 of record OY757011.1, read on the forward strand.
TTTTTCAAGATGGCGGCCACGTTTGGATACGAAGAAGTTCATGTGACAAACTAAGACTGCGAATAAAATAAAAATCAAAAATGAGTTCCTTTAAGAACAATGAAAAACTTCATAAGAAAGAAGATGGGTCATACTACGTAGTTTCGGCTAATAAAGCCTCATCAGTGACCCTGTAATGATCCGGCAAAGAAAGCCAGAGAAAACATACTGCAATTTTGCGAATTTCGAATAGTCAGTCGATTCAAAGACTGATATAAATCAAAATGGGGTCCAAATAATTAAAAACTTGTCTAGAATATGAGTCTAAACCAATAATTTATTTCTGATTTCTCAGAATATTCACGCTGATCTCAAAGGACCAAAAGTAAAATATAAACTGCACTATGGTTGATGTACGGGGAGACGTTTTACGGCTGCCACACGGCACAACACCAGCTGCAGTGAAGGGAAATAAAAATCAAAAATGAGTTCCTTTAAGAACAATGAAAAACTTCATAAGAAAGAAGATGGGTCATACTACGTAGTTTCGGCTAATAAAGCCTCATCAGTGACCCTGTAATGATCCGGCAAAGAAAGCCAGAGGAAACATACTGCAATTTTGCGAATTTCGAATAGGCAGTCGATCCAAAGACTGATATAAATCAAAATGGGGTCCAAATAATTAAAAACCTGTCTAGAATATGAGTCTAAACCAATAATTTATTTCTGATTTCTCAGAATATTCACGCTGATCTCAAAGGACCAAAAGTAAAATATAAACTGCACTATGGTTGATGTACGGGGTGACGTTTTACGGCCCCACACGGCACAACACCAGCTGTGTAAAAGTCTGTGACGGAATAATCTGCACATAAAACACATTACATCGGGAATATTCGCAGCAACAACTATCCACAGTATGTATGCAAGGTGGGGTGCTAAAAACTCAAATAAAACACATTATTCTTCGTCCCTCTCTCAAGCGCGCATCTTGTCTCCTTGCCGGCAGTAAACCAAAATTTAACAACCAGGGAGTCAAGAGTGCCCACAATCTTTATTTTAGAGCAGAAATAAGAAAATTAAGGTTTTCTAATGGTCTTTTCGCTTTCCTGGAGGTCTTTTTGCTTTCCTAAAGGTCATTTTGCTTTTCTGAGGGTCTTTTGCGTCCCTGTAAATTTTATACATTTCTCTTTTTTACAATGCTAATTTATATCTATATGTATACTCTTTCACTTTTCTGGTGGTCTTTTTGCTTTTCTGATGGTCATTTTGCTTTCCCGATGGTCTTTTTAGCTCACCTGTCACGTAGTGACAAGGTGAGCTTTTGTGATCACATTTTGTCCGTCGTCCGTCGTCAGTGCGTCCGTCCGTGCGTCCGTGCGTGCGTAAACAATTTATTGTCCGCACGATAGCATCTTCATTTATGATTTGATTTTAACCAGACTTGCACACAACTTGTACCACCATGAGATCTAGGTTCCTTTCTTGAACCAGCCATATCCCATCATGTGTTACGGAGTTACGGCCCCTGAAAGGGAAAAAATTGCCTATTTTGGTCTTGTCCGCACGATAGCATCTTTATTTATGATTTGATTTTAACCAGACTTGCACACAACTTGTACCACCATAAGATCTGGGTTCCTTTCTTACCCCAGCCATATCCCATCATGTGTTTCGGAGTCACGGCCCCTGAAAGGGCAAAAATTGCCTATTTTGGTCTTGTCTGAATGATAGATGTTTCATTTATGATTTGATTTTAACTAAACTTGCACACAATTTGTACCACCGAAAAATCTCGGTCAAGTTCGAATATGGGTCATGGCGGGTCAAAAAGTAGGTCAGTAGGTCAAATCAGAAAAAAACCTTGTGAAGACACGGGAGGCCACAGTTTTGTCCGATCATCATCAAACTTGCCCAGAATGATCATCTTGACAATATCTCAGTCAAGTTCGAATATGGGTGTTGTCTGGTCAAAAAGTAGGTCAGTAGGTCAAATCATAGAAAAACCTTCTGAACACACTAGAGGCGACAATTTATGTCCAATCATCATCAAACTTGCTCAGAATGATCATCTTGATAATATCTTGGTCTTATTCGAATATGAGTCATGCCGGTTCAAAAAGTATGTCAGTAGGTCAAATCATAGAAAAACCTTGTGAATACACTAGAGGCCGCAGTTTTGGTGCAATCATTATCAAACCTGCCCAGAATGATCATCTTGACAATATCTCGGTCGTTTGATTACGGGTCATCTTGGGTCAAAAAGTAGGTCATAGAAAAACCTTGTGAACACACTAGAGGCCACAGTTTTGGTCCGATCATCTCCAGACTTGCCCAGAATGATCATTTTGACAATATCCTGGTCAAGTTCGAATATGGGTTATGTCGGGTCATAAAGTAGGTCAGTAGGTCAAATCATAGAAAAACCTTGTGAATACACTAGAGGCCACAGTTTTTGTCTGATCATCATGAAATTTGCTCCAAATGATTATCTTGACAATTTCTCGGGCAAGTTCGAATATGGGTCATGTAGGGTCAAAAAGTAGGCCAGTAGGTCAAATCAGAGAAAAACCTTGTAAACACTATAGGCCACAGTTTTGGTCCGGTCATCATCAAACTTGCTCAGAATGATAGTCTTGACAATATCCGGGTCAGTTTGAATACGGGTCATGTCGGGTCAAAAAGTAGGTCGGTAGGTCAAATCATAGAAAAAGCTTGTGAACACACTAGAGGCCACAGTCTTGATCCGATCATCATCAAACTTGCCCAGAATGATTATCTTGACAATATCTCAGTCAAGTTTAAATATGGGTCAAGTTGGGTCAAAAAGTTGGTCAGTAGGTCAAATCATAGAAAAACCCTCTGAACACACTGGCGGCTACAGTTTTGATCCGATCATCATCAAACTTGCTCAAAATGATCAGTTGACAATATCTCGGTTAATTTCGAATATGGGTAATGTCTGGTCAATATGTAGGTCAGATTGTTGAAAAACCTTGTGAACACACTAGAGGCCCAAGTTTCGGTCCGATCATCATCAAACTTGCTGAGAATGATCATCTTGACAATATCTGTGTCAAGTTTGAATATGGGTTATGTCGGGTCAAAAAGTAGGTCAGCAGGTCAAATCATAGAAAAACGTTTTGAACACTCTAAGAGGACACAGTTTTAGTCAAATCATCATAAAACTTGCTCAGAAGGATCATCTGGACAATATCTCAGTTAAGTTTGAATATGGGTCATGTCAAATCAAAAAGTAGATCAGTAGGTTATTTTGTCATAACTTTTAAACCGTTTGAGATAGAGCCTTCAAATTCGGCATGTAGGTTCCTTCTGACAAGGGATTCCCACTCATAAAGATTTGACCTGTGACCTTGACCTGTGACCTACTTTATCATACCTTTTGAACCATATGAGATAGAGCCTTCATATTTGGCATGCATTTCCTTGTGACAAGGTTTTCTCAGCCATTCAAAACTTTTGACCTATGACCTTGACCTTTGACCGACTTTGTTATAACTTTTAAAGCATTTGAGATACAGCCTTCATATTTAGCATGTAGGTTCCTTGCGCCAATGTTGCTTAGATTATCCTCTACCAAAAAGGCTAAAACAATCCCACTCGGATGAACAAAATGGCCACCGAAGGTAAAAATAGAAAAATATTGTAAATTTGGTTCAAACGGAAACTCCCCCTAAACCCTAAGGCCAATTTGATACAAAGTTCCCAGGAATGTTGCCTAGATTACCCCCTACCAAATAAGCTAAAATTACTCTGCTGATGAACAAGATGGCAACAAGAGCTAAAAATAGAATGCACTCTAGACAGTGACACATAGGTGAGCGAACCAGGGCCCTCTGGACCCTCTTGTTGCTTTTCTGAGGGTCTTTTGCACCTTTCCGCGTCTTTTTTCCGTCTTCGTAAATTCATTGATTTCCCACTTTATTATTAATATTATTAACGTTTCATTTGTAATTCAGTTCTATTTTTCCCCCTGTAGAACTTATTGTTTGTAAAAAGTGTTCCCACCTTCTATGCTGTGCTGGGAGGTGGGCGAGGGATTGGGTCATGGTACATCATTTTTGCACCTCTATTAATCTTTTTCCATGGACACTTTTTGCCCAAAAATGCTGATTTATATAGTATAACTATGCTCATTTTTGCTTTTATTAGGGTCTTTTTCATTTGTCTGTGGTCTTTTTGCGCTCTGCCTTTTGCGTCTTTCCGGGTCTTCCCGGTGTTTAGGTACCCCGCATGTATCAGGATAGACTCCTTAGTCAAGCATTGAATGAAAATTACTTAATGTTTCGTAACAACCAGAGTTGTTGGCTACACTGTATTTATTTAATTCTAAAAGAGCTTAATTTGCTTTGCATTTTCCACAATCCTTTTTTCTTTGACTAACAAAGCCTTACGTGATATTAAACTAACACTAAAATGTAAATTTGAAAGACAATGGTTGGCTGGTATTAAAGGCATTTATTCCGTAACAGTAGGATACACCGTGTGTTCATAATTGTTTTATTGCCCCCTGTGATATTCTGTCTATAGCAGATCAAAGGCGGCCCTTAATAGGGTGATTAGTAGCTCTTGTTGAATCCCCTGCATGAGGCACTTAAGGGGAAATCAATAATGTACACTCTAGTCAACCATAGTAAACTATTGATTTTCACCAAGGTGCCCCCTTACCTGTTGAAGACAGAGGGGATCTCTCGAGTCAGCACTGAGGGCTACATAATATTATGTAACGAAATGATGGTCCTCGATAATCTAGAAATGCCTTTAACGATAACAAAAGCAAATCTTCAGACATTAATGGTGGAAACAAATTGCATACATATGCTTCTTTTAAAGGCCATTTTTCTTGTGAATCCTACATTGATTTTCTTAAATTTAGAGAAAGACAAGCATTGTCGAAGTTTCAAACCAGTGCTCATAAACTAGAAATTGAAAGAGGCCGGTATTCAGTTCCCAAAACCCCTGTGTGCGACCGCAAATGTAAGCAATGTTGTAAAGGGTAAGTTGAAGATGAACTGCATTTCTTGTTAGTATGCCAAAAGTACAGTTTAGAAAGAAACACACTTTTTCACCAAATTCAAAATAAAAATTTTATGTTACTGTCCCATGCATCAGAAATTTATTTGGCTTATGAGTAATGAGGAGACTAGAATTTGTAAAGCTATTTCAAATTTTATTTTACAAAGTCTTGATAAGCGTGATAATTAATGATCTTAGACTTATAATAGTCACCTTGGCGCAATGAGTCAACAACTCTTATAAAATATAAATTGGAGTTGTTTGCTTTTTTGCGCTGGGCGACGACTGTTATAGTGCCTTAAGTCAATCACACTTATAACTATACAACATTTTTATCGTTATATATGTTGTCTACTGGACCCAGGTGTGCAGAATTTTGCGTGAGCTTAATTACTACATCTTACACTCTTATTACATTTACAAATGGTAGTGCTATTTTATAAAACTTAATGTTTAAGGCTCTTAATAAAAACATAGCTGTACTTTTGGATCCAGTTGACAACTAGCAAAGACCGATGTTCCTAAATATATGATCTTTTAAGATGTCTCCCTCTAGTAGCTATAATTTCATTACTTTTTTTTTTTCTTTTTTCTTTGTTCTTATTCTCTTTTCCTTTGTAGTTATATGTTTCATTTGTGAAACTTTCTGTTCAGATGAATAAACTAAACTAAACTGTATCCTTGACTTCTCGACGGCTGGGCATGTCATGATTTTCTAACTACATCAGCAGTTGATTAACATCCACAGTTGATTCCGAGACCGTGTAAAGGTAGAATTTGTCCGTCATTTATCCTTTTTGGACGGTTTTTACAGGGAAAAAGTCCGTCCTCCGTGCGGGCGGGCGGCCGGGCGGGCGTCAGTGTCCCGGTTTACCTTTTGGTTAACCTTTTTACAAAGTTATATATTACCTTTATTATCCACTGGATTGCTTTCATACTAGGACTGTTGTTTAATTGGGGGGTTCACTTTCATAAGCAATCCATTAATTCCACCAAGGAGCAACAATTTTGTGGGAAATTGGCATTTTTCGGGCGCCCGCGTACCGGTTGACCTTTTGGTTAACCTTTTTTCAAAATCGGCCCCGAAAGCTCAGTTTGTAGAGTATTGGCACCGGAGAACGGGAGGTCACGGGTTTGATTTCGGGCCGCGACATACCAAAGTCGTTAAGAATGGTACTAGCTGCTCCTCGCTTGGCACTCAGATTTACGGGGTAGAGGTAGGACTGGTCGACCCAGTGTCAGGATATTGTGACTGGGTGTGGTATCATGTAATGTGTCAGAGACATGATGCTTCAGTGAGGCAGCACTATAAAAGTGAGCATTGAGCTCCCTGTCGCAACCAGACACCATCGTGATATGACTGAAAAATTGTTGAAAGCGACGTTAAACCCGAATTCACACACACACACACACACACACACACACACACACACACACACACACACACACACACACACACCTTTTTTCAAAGTTATGTATAACCTTTTTATCCACTGGATTGCTTTCATATTAGGACTACTGTTGTTTAATTGGGGGGGGGGGGGTCACTGTCATATGCAATCCAATATTCTTACCAAGGAGCAACATTTTGTGGGAAATTGGCATTTTTGGAAACTTATATAACTTTTCAATTTCAGGTTTACCAAGGAGCAACATTTTTGTGGAAAATTGGGCATTTTTGGACTTGTTTCTCAAGGGGAAAAAAACGTCCTTTAGAATAGCGACGTGCGACCGGCCGGGCGTCCGCGTCCCGGTTTACCTTTTGGTAAAACCTGAAAAAAAACCCGTCTATAATGTCATTTGGCGTTTTTTCTTGTTAACTCATTTTGAAACGCAGCGATGTCGACGATGTCACTGTTTTCCGATGTTGCCATTGCTCTTAGTTTTGTCGAGTTTCGATATCTTACCTTGCTCTGCTACAAGATTTTGTTGCTGCGATTATCCCGATTATCGATTTTTGTTTGCAACAAAAGAAAAGAAACATCAATTATAAACTTCAAAATTCAATTTATTGACTATTCTTTTTAGTACTGAGCCTAATCGATTCAGCACGACATCACAACCCAAATACTTAGCAACAACGTAACGTTATTAAGACGTTACGCTGTTGGCGTAACGTCAAAGAAAGTTAATCCTTACATTCCACTGAACTAATCTCAACTCCCAACTACTGAAATGCTGGAGCAAAGGAAACCTACAGTGAGACCCCGATGGACCCAAACTAACACAGAGCATCAGGCACCAACCAACATTACATAAAAATTAAATTCTCTCTAATTCTCAGTAAGCCTTTACACTGGAGCCGTCATAGACTATGAGACACACCGACGTGCAATTAAAGAGGGAAGCAAAGTTGTCAACCGGGATTGGGTATTCTACCATGCATGCAGTCTGTCGTATAACATTTATGGTGTACCCGATCTTTTCAATATCGAAGAATGATTTTACGAAATTGGGCGCTGAAGTCATTGCAAGTATATATTTTTACTGAAATTATACTCTAAGTCACCATGAAATTCGGGTTCCGACTGACCTTGTTGCAGAAGAGATTTAAGTCCAACATTGAATTTTGAAATTAATCCGGAATGACGTCTATAAAATTTTGAAAAGGCTTTGCGTAGTTTATGATACCAATAACCCTAATTAAGAAGTATAGCAGTTAACAGTTAATTATGAGTATTGAAGTCAGTTACACGACTAGACACTAGCAAATCGAATTAACCAATGCTTTTTTCAAGTTCGTAAGACAGTCTTTGTTTTCCTCACCTTTGCCGTTCAGTTTGTCAGTTGTGTGCCTTTGTTTGCCCAGTAAGCATATGGCGATGAATAAATGTTGATTGAACATTGAAACACTATTTAAAAAACACTGTTTCAACGGCCAGTGCTTACCCGGTAAAGATATGCCTGGTATATTCAGATAAAGAATAAACATATTTCAGTCATGGTCTGATCGAAGACTTGATTACAAGATTCATTCGTTTCAGCTCAGTAGTGTATTCCCTGAATCCAAAGGGATAACGCTTTCATAGAGCATATTTAAGTTCATTATAGCTAGTATAAAGGGAGGTTCTAGCAGCTGTAAAAATTATCTGTCCCTAATCACAATGTAGATTATATCTTTTAGTACTTTGAGATCATTGAATCTGTGGTGAAATTCTGAAATAATCTGAGGTCAATGATGAAGCCTAATTGACCAAAACTAGCTTGTGTGGCTCAGAAAATGTGTACACCATCTGTTTCAGTTCTGTGGTGTATTGCTTGTTGTCAAAGAATAAGCCTTTCAAAGAGCAATACAATTTTAATGTCACTACAGCTGGTATTGAGAGAATGGTCGGCCTAACAAAGTTAGTGGCGGAGCAGGAGTTTAGTTACTTGATACTTTCGAGTCATCGTTGTTCTTTTATCTCTGTTTAGCTTGATTCTTTAGTCCTCGGATAGTTTGCACTGATGCGTTAGAAAACCATTATGCGTACTGAATAAATTATTTGGGCCGCGTCAAGCGATTTTGGTACTTATCGCCTATGCGAGCAGCGAAGGTTCAGGCGAGCCTGCGCATCCGCGCAGTCTCGCCAGAACCTTCGCTGCTCGCTCATACAAGCAGTGAATCAAGAGGAACCTTCAGACAGAAAGCCATATCCCTGGCCCCTCTGAATGGCTGGGCATGCGCAGTTAAAATTTGTCATGACGGAATGCTCGAAGACACAAATTCGCTTGGCGGGGCTCATTTGTCAAAACCACGACAGAACCAAGGGCGATGATTGTGGCCAAATAGAATGGCTTAATGCCTCTACCTCCACCCCGCTGACCGTTCAAAGCAGTATTTCTGTTGTCGGTCATAATCATTATAGTTAGTCGTTGCATGAATGGTCTATTATTTTATTATTTTTTTTTTTGGATAGCCGTTTGGACGATTGGTCTAACAGAGTCCCCATGCCCTTCAGTTGATAAAGTTGATTTGACAATTTCAAAACAGAAAGTTGTGAAAGGTAGATTTACGTTTCTGTTTAATCTATTAAAACGCCTAATTATATGTTTCCACTTACAGTCTCAATTCGCTTTAATAATAGCAAGATTCTAATAATGATTCTTATTTTCTTAGGAACCTGAGAAAGATGAGAACTTTGAGGTTATTTTGGAATCAGTTAGTGGTGGAGCAAGCTTGGGCAAACTCAGGAAAACAATTGTAACTATTGTCAATGATGATGGTGAGTTAACTAATTTTCGCTGTTAGATTTCCAGGAAGCTACCTATATGTCAGGCTCTCATATGTGCAGATTTGTCTTAGCTATACAATATTGGCGATTTTCTCATGAGGTGGTTCATTTGTCTCCCTTATCAAAGGGGTTCTAGTCTCAAACGAGACTAGAATATGCCTGTGAGGAGAAGAGGTCTATTCTTTTAATCCTTTTTGAACCAAATGGAATCTTCCACCTTATATATGCAGGAATCCATTTTGAAATTTAGAGATGTCAGGTTGTGTTTTCTTCAGAATTTATTCGGAAAATGGCTTAAATTTTTGGAAACAGTGTAGGCCCTGATCAGACGCCGCGTTCTGCGGCATCTGATCTGGGTCTGCACTGTTTGCCAAGGCACCTCTTAAGGGGTTTCTGGTACTGAATGGGTTATGTTGACACGCCCCTATCCAAAGGGATTTTGTTTATTTGAAAGTAAATTGGAATTTACAAAGGATGACGTAAATCTTGAGGAAATTTATCACTTATCCATTCATTCCCCTTACACTGAACGAAGGTAATATGGCAGAAACTATTTTGTGGTATCAGTGCACATAACAATAGGATTACCCGCCTTAGTGCATTCTTTCATAGCTCAAACCATGGCACTTTACTGACGAAAATATTTGAGATTTTTCTTATTTCTGCAGCTAACACAGATTGGAGCCGCTCGTTCGTTCCCCACATTGAGGCGGTTTTAATGAGTACCCACAATCTATGTATTCGAATAAAAATGCTAAAAAATTCTTATTGTACATAATATGGGCCCCGTCAAGCGATTTTGGTACTTATCGCCTATGCGAGCAGCGAAGGTTCAGGCGAGCCTGCGCATCCGCGCAGTCTCGCCAGGACCTTCGCTGCTCGCTCATACAAGCAGTGAATCAAGAGGAACCTTCAGACAGAAAGCCATATCCCTGGCCCCTCTGAATGGCTGGTCATGCGCAGTTAAAATTTGTCATGACGGAATGCTCGAAGACACAAATTCGCTTGGCGGGGCTCAATTATCGATCTACTCTAAAATGAGTTTGCAAGGGTGTTCATTGCATAGATCGCTAAAGTGTTTAGGTCCAGTACTGTATGCAACTAGTATTGAAATTTCAGCTGAATATCTAATATTTTGTCAGTATACATTTCTTATTGTTTAGAAACACGATGATGCAATCGCATTATGTTTCACTTGCATGCATGTGCCAGAACAGTGATTTCAGACATTTCCTGTGACTAGTTATGATCGTAAACCCTCATCTCCCTGCAGATTTCAACGGTTTTGTCAGTCGTATAGCTGATCTCACGAATGCAAATCTAGATGCACTGCGTGTACAGAGAGCCACGTGGGGCAAACAGTTTGTGGAGGCCATGAATGTCAATGGTGGGGATCTAGAGACTGCTACTATTCTTGACTATGTCATGCACTTCCTCACATTTGGCTGGAAGGTATGTGAATTGAGCGTTATCTTTGAAACATAGGCATTGTATTTACTTTTTGCATCTATTATTATTTGACTACCCTGTATTGCTCAGAGGTCATCCATACTAACATCAGGTCAGCCAATATTAACCGGATGCCTAATGATATAAAGCTGGGGTCAAAATCAGTAATTGTTTTTTTTTAAATTGTCAATCAATTAAACTGTCATTAATCTAGTAATTTTGTAGTGGTCCAGTCACAGGTCCTCGTTCATCTGTATAAGCCTTCCGCCTCGGACCCATACAGCAGGCATTGGAGCTGTAACTGGGCCAAAGTGAAATTACTCGATAATTAGCATCACAGTATTAAGCAAGTTTTATACTGTGAAAAGTTCTTGAACCACTACTGAACTTTCTAAATCATTGACTTCGTGTCTTACTGTCATCAAAAAGGATGTGCTATGAGATTGCGAGAAGTCTTTAAAAGATCAAGGAGAATCTGGTTTTGTCTATTAAAAATCCTAATGCGGTTTTAAATAAAAAATAAATATGTTCTATAAAAGGGTTATCCTTTGGAAAGTAGAAGTAAAAAAAAAGATCAGGAATCGATACAATTAACTTACTCCACCCATCAAAGACACCAAAGGGAAAGAAACACAAACATTAAGCGACCAGACCATAATGGAAACCTAAACAAAGGGAGGCCATAAGGACAGTTACTTTCCCACAAAATGGCCATATGGCCATCCAAAATACAAAGACACAAGTGATACAGACAGTAAGTAACAAACAACACCATAAATAAACCGCCACAGAAGAACCGCCTTGGAACGGTCAGTGGAAAGATTTCCACTGGGGGGCTTTAATCGATTTTACGTGGCCACAATCCTCGCCCTTACTTCCGTCGCGATTTAGACAAATAATTTGTTCAGTCCGCATGAAGGCCTCCTAACTCATCAGTGCGACATCTCCGTGAACACAAATAATCAAAGAACCACAGAGGTGAGACAATGGTGAGGACTCGACAGCAAGAAACTACTGAAATGCTGGAGCAAAAGAAAACCAACAGTTAGACTCCGATGGGCCCGACCAGAGACAGAGCATCAGGCACCAACCAACATTACCTTGAATTATATCTCTAAAATTCTCAATAAGCCTTTTCGTTGGAACCGTCATAGAATCTGAGGCCTGACCCACCGGCGTGCAATTAAAGAGGGAAGCAAAGTTGCCAATCGTGATTAGGTTAACTACCATGCATGAAGCAAGGATTACACCAAGGAACTGAAAAATATGGAGTGTGCATGTTTTCTGGGCCAGACTAGCTAGTTTCGACCAATAAGGCCTCATCAGTGACTAAAACCCAGTCGTTTCTGATTTTTTAATCTGTCGACATATGATTTCTTTTATACCAAGTTACCTCATAATCTTAAAATGGTATTGAATAGACATTCTATAGAGATTAGTCCCTCTATCTTGCATGTAATTTAAGCAACTTTTTTCACTTCCAAAGGGCATAACAATTACACATTATGGTTATGCCAGAAAGTGTGTGAGGCTCTCATGTGTCTGTTTAAGATTTGGTACTGTTATTTAGTCAAAGTGTGGGAAATCTGATGGGTACGATTTGCGCTTCGTTTGTGGTTGTTCTGATATGATAGAGACTTAATGTGTCTGTGATGGGTTGTGTGAGTCAATTGTATCGATTCCTGATCATTGCCTTCACTTCTATTTTTATAATGTCTTCCTCTGTAGAAAATTAATCTGAAGTTATTGAAGCTTTCAGCTTGACGTCTAGATTTTTGGAGGATTTGTTGAATATTGACAGTACCTACTTCGATGGTATGATCAGTCAAATTTTTCCCTTCAGAACTTCAAATGAATAAAGCAAATTCTTCTGGTACCGAACCCCCGTTTTTGAATCTACATTTATCTTTTTCAAATGGGTTATTTAATACATATTTTAGCTCACCTGAACACGAAGTGCTCATGGTGAGCTATTGTGATCAGTGAATGTCCGTCGTGCGTCGACAACAATTTGATTGATGTGCTTAATACTCCTAAACCTCTAGGCAAATGTGATTCAAACTTCACAGAAATGTTGCCTGGTGGCTGTCTACCAAAAATAGGTAAAATACCCGATGAACAAGATGACCGCCAGAGCTAAAAATAAAAAAAAAAATCTTTAACCACCAACTCCTCCTGTACCCTTAACCCAATTTCATTAAAACTTCACCGGAATATTGCTTAGGTGACTCTCTACAAAAATAGCTGAAACGGATATGCTCCGATGAGTAAAATGGCCGCCAGAGATAAAAATAGAAGACACCATAAATTTGCTTCAATTGCGAACTCCTCCTTTACCCTTGGGTAAATTTGATTCAAACTTCAAAGGAATGTTGCCTAGGTGACTCCCTACCTATAGCCAAATTCGTTCCGCTCTGACAAACAAGAGGGTCGCCAGAGCTAAAAATATATAAAAAAATCTTCAAGCGACAACTCCTCCTGTACTCTTTGGCCAGTTTCATTCAAACATCATGGTAATGTTGCCTAAGTGACCCTCTACCAAAATAGCTAAAATTGTTTTGCTCAGATGAGCCAAATGGCCGCCAGAGATAAAATAAAAAAAAAACGTAAATTTGCTACAAATAAAAACTCCTCCATAATCCCATGAGCCAGTTTCATATAAACTTCACAGGAGTATTGTGTAGGTTTCTCCCTACCACAAATAGCTAAAGTCATTCTGCTCTGAAGAACAAGATGGTTGTCTGAGCTAAAAATAGAAGAACATACTAAATTTGTTTCAAAATCGAACTGCTTAACTTCATAGAAATGTTGCTTCGCTAGCCCTTTACCAAAATAGCTAAAACTGTTCTGCTAAGATGATCAAAATGGCTACCAAAGATAAAAATAGAAAAAAAAGTTTATTTGTTTTAAATGTTAACTCCTCCTAAACCTCTAAGCCAGTTTGATTCAATCTTCACAGGGATATCACCTAGGTGGCTCCCCGGTCCCCGCCCATCGGGGCTGGAAAAGTAGATTGGCTGCATGATGCTTCCACGCAGAGCTGAAAGCGATGGCTGCATGATGCTTCCACGCAGAGCTAAAAGCGACCACACACGAGTACTGGTAAACCTCTCAGAGAGTCGGACCCGTTTCATTGGGTGACAGGGCTTGAGAAGTCATTTCATCTCAATGTCGGGTAAAAGTCCCACAAATTTGTAAACAGCGTCACCAAAATGACCTATACAGTGTTGACGGGGACATTAAACTTCAAATCCAAAACAAAACTAGGTGGCTCCCTACCAAAATCAAGGTTGGTAAATACCAGTGTTGGAAATTCCCAGTTGTATTAACCAGAAATAACCGTCCTGGGAAATACTCCAAAATTTCAATAAAAATGGGAAATACTGAGAAATAGTGGTAAATATGATATTATTTTGTTATTTCATTGAAAAGCAGTATTAATATTTGTGTAGTTTAACAATTGAATTAATGAACAATTACCTATTTTGCAACATACTTCACAATACATACATATCAACAGACTCGTAATTGGTGTGTTTCACCCCTGCCAGAGGACTCATCAGGTGGCTTTCTGGCTACCACGTCAGTCCTTAATTTATTCATATAAAAGCTCTTGGCTGAATCAAATGTCTTTGATGGCCTCAAACCACCAGTGTATCTTTACAATTAAAATATGAATGCACTTTCAATTTATTAAACAATCACCATTCCATTTCTAACCCATCTCGTAGCATTGTTGAACACTATACAAGTTTGGTATCCTAGCCAATACAAGTCTCTTATTTTTTGGGTAGAGGTAGTTATGTTAAATCAGTCATATGCTGTAGAAGATAAATACCATAATGGTCCTAAGATTTGGGACAGAAAGGCCTCCGGGCAAACAGTGCAGACCCCTATATCAGTCTGATTATTCAGGAGGGTTTGCCACTGGAACAATGTTATTTCCATGCTTTGGTGTAATGGTAAAACAACATTTGTGGAGAATTACAACAAACGCCCATGTGAGGTAGAGGTAGTTATGTAAAATCAGTCATATGCTGTAGAAGATAAATACCATAATGGTCCTAAGATTTGGGACAGAAAGGCCTTCGGGCAAACAGTGCAGACCCCTATATCAGACTGATTATTCAGGAGGGTTTGCCACTGGAACAATGTTATTTCCATGCTTTGATGTAATGGTAAAACAACATTTGTGGAGAATTACAACAAACGCCCATGCAGACTAACATATAGTAGCATTTGACAAACTTTGCACACAGACCTTTTGTTCGAAACATGAACTAGTGTAAATATTCTAAAAGTTCAGACAACAACTTTTAGAATGTTTACACTAGTTCATGGTTCAATGAAAGGTTTGTTTGCAAGGTTTGTCAAGTAATTTGTGGATAGTACTCCTATTTCTTAAGATGTGGGAATTTAATTGTTTGTTAAAGACAGGTATTGAAAGAGCACATGCGCGCCTAAAGGTTTCCTTAAATAATCAAAGCAGAATTTTTATTTAAAGTCAAAGCTGACATTTAAAAACATTAAATTTTGAAAAGAAATTATGTACATACTATATGAAGGTAACAGACTATAGATCTGTCAGGTAATTCAATATGATTTTGCTTTTAAAAAGCTTTCAATATTAAGCAGTCTCAAGTGGCACCACCTTTACAAGTGTTTATTCTCCAGTAATTCCCGGGAATTCCCTGTATTCCCAGAAA
Organism: Lucinisca nassula; assembly: GCA_963580285.1. Lineage (NCBI taxonomy): Eukaryota > Metazoa > Mollusca > Bivalvia > Lucinida > Lucinidae > Lucinisca > Lucinisca nassula. The sequence goes on from OY757011.1 coordinate 178,323,004, forward strand.
TTCCCTATATTTCCCACCGTCCAGGGAAATATGAGTGGTTCCCACTTTTTGCCACCTTTGACCAAAAAAGCTAAAATGACAAAATGGTTGTGATAAACAAGATGGCTGCCAGAGCTAAAAAAAAAAATTTGCTTCAAATGCGAACTTCTTACCACTTGGGCAAATTTGATTCAAACATTACAGAGTCTTGCCTAGGTGACTCCCTACCAAAATAGCTAAAATTGTTCTGCTCTGATAATAAAGATGGCCGCCAGAGATAAAAAAAGAAAAATCTTTAAACAACAACTCCTCCTGTACTCATGAGCCAATTTCATTCAAACTTCATTGGAATGTTGTTTATGTGATCGTCTTCGAAAATAGCTAAAATGCTTTTGTTTTAATGAACAACATGGTTGAATAGCTAAAAATAAAAACTCGTATCCAGTTCAATTCAAACTTTGCCAGAATGTTGCCCAGATGATCCTCTATCTAAGTGCAACATATCTGCTTCATGGAATGGCTGTAACCAAATGACTTTCAGAAACCATATGACAACTTGATATCAGGTGAGCGATTCAAGGCCGTCTTGGCCCTCTTGTTTTATAATCGCGATGATTTTGCTTTTTATACACCCGAAGTATGCTATGGGGGTATAATGTTTTCGTCCTGCCGTTCGTCCGTCCGTCCGTCAGTCCGTGTGTCCGTCTTTCCGTCTGTCTGTCCGTCCGTTAACATTTTGGTTAAAGTTTTGCGTCAAAGTTTCTAAGAGATTGTATCTTCTGAACCCTTGGATAGATTTAGTTGATGCTTACACTGAAGTTACATACTGGTCTAAAAATTTCATTGATGCATGTCCCACCCCCACAGTGACCTTGAGGTCAAGGTCACAGACTTAGAATTTTTACATTTGGTTATAGTTTTGCGTCAAAGTTTCTAAGAGATTGTATCTTCTAAAACCTTTGATAGATTTAGTTGATACTTACCCTGAAGTTGCATACTGGTCTAGAGATTTCATTGATGCATGTCCCATCCCACAGTGACCTTGAGGTAAAGGACACGGACTAAGAAATTTCAAATTTGGTTAAAGTTTTATGACAAAGTTTATAGATGCCTGTATGTTCTAAATTCTAAGACAGATTCAGTTGATACTTGCATCAATGTACCAGTCCAAAGATTTCATTGATGCATACACCACCCTGCTGCTTCAGTAACATTGGTACCCCCCACACCCTCACTACCTTTGATGCCCTCACTCTCTTGGTCCATTTAGAAATTTTATGTTTTAGTTTTTACAAGCACATTTATAAATTCTTATAGCTTCTTTACATCTTCATTCATATTACATACAAGCTCAAAAGATTCATCAAGAGTATGGCGCTGGCCGGGGGTATACGTGACACACTGGTCGCTTTCTCTAGTTAGATAGTAAATTGTCCTTTCTTGGATTGGGTTTCTTCCATCCTTCCTGGTGTTGTGCCATGTGAGGGCCGTAAAAAGCCTCCCCGTACATCATTGTTGATTGAGTTCATTTAGATACATTATGAAAATAGAGCTATGTTGAAGCCGGTGCTAGATGGCTACTAGAGGGCGTGGCCAGTGTTGCAAATTTCAGGCTCAATAAAACCGAGTTTGCTTTTTTCGTTTATTTGGTGTATTTTTGCTTCCAAAGGATCTAATTATCCAGAACTTATTTATTATTTGCCCGGCATCATACGGTGTTAATATATAGGAATTAATTTGGTTAGCAAGAGTGTCTAGTTATGTAACTGACTTCAATGCTTGATTTAATAATCAACTGCTAAACTTCTTAATCAAGGTTATCGGTATTAAACTTCGCAAATGCTTTTCTAAGTTTTATGGACAGCATTTCTATTTGGTTTCAAAATTCATTGTGGACTACTTTTCTGCAACTAGGCCTATCAGAATCTAAATTTTATGATGACTTAGTATATGAATTCAGACAAATATATGCTTGAAATGATTTCACTACCCAATTTTGTAAAATCATTCTACGGTATAAAAAGATAAGGTATAACATAACTGTCATACACCAGAGTTAACCGAATCACGGTTGAAAACTGTGCTTCCTTCTTTAATTGCACGTCGGTGGGTCGGGCTTAAGACTCTATGACAGCTCCGGCCTGAAGACTGACTTAAACTTTTAATTAATGTCTGTGGTCTTGGCCATCGGGCTCTAATTGTTAAATTTCTTTTGCCCCAGCAGTTCAGTTATTTGATGCTGTCGATTCCTCATTGATCTTTCAGCTTTGGTTTCGCTTGATTCTTATGTTTCCAGAGATTTTACATTGATGTATTATAAATCCTTTATGCGGATTGAAAAAAATTGTCTAAACCACGACTGAGCCAAGGGCCTGTGACCTTGACCTACTTTGTCATCACATTTGAACCATTTGAGATAGAGCTTTCAGATTTGGGATGTAGGTACCTTGTGGCAAGGGATTCCCACTCATACAAAAATAGTTTGACCTGTGACCTTGTCCTGTGACCTACTTTATAATTACTTTTGAACCATTTCAGTTAGAGCCTTCATATTTTGCATGTATGTTGTTTGTGACGAGGGCTTTATACCCATATAAAAGTTTGACCTGTGACCTTGATCTTTGACCTACTTTAACATAACTTCTGAATCAATTGAGATAGAGCCTTCATATTTGGCATGTATGTTTCTTCTGACAAGGGCCCCCACCCCCAAAAAAAACTTTTTATGCCCCCGGAATCAAGATTCGGGAGTGGGGATATAGTTTTTGGTCTGTCTGTTTGTCCGTCCTTTTGTACGTTCAACCGTTTGTCTGTCTACAAAAACCTTAACCGGCCCCGATAGCTCAGTTGGTAGAGTGTCCGCTACGGGGAACGGGAGGTCACGGGTTCGATCCCGGGCCGCGACATACCAAAGTCGTTAAAAATGGTACTAGCTGCTCCTCGCTTGGCACTCAGATTTACGGGGTAGAGCTAGGACTGGTCGACCCAGTGTCAGGATAATGTGACTGGGTGTGGTATCATGTAATGTGTCTGGGACATGATACTTCAGTGAGGCAGCACAATAAAAGTGAGCATTGAGCTCCCTGTCGCAACCAGACACCGTCGTGATATGACTGAAAAATTGTTGAAAGCGACGTTAAACCCGAATTCACACACACACACACACAAACCTTAACATTGGGTATACCTTTTTGGACGGGTTTTTCGGGGAAAAATTCCGTCCTTTAGAATAGCGATGTCCATGCGGGCGGGCGGGCCGCCGCGTCCCGGTTTACCTTTTGTGGTTTACCTTTTTTCAAAGTTATGTATTACCTTTATTATCCACTGGATTGCTTTCATATTACGACTGTTGTTTAATTGGGGGGGATCCCTTTCATATACAATCAATTATTTCCACCAAGGAGCAACATTTCTGTGGAAAATTAGCATTTTTCCCGGTTTGCCTTTTGCTGTTTACCTTTTGGTTAACCTTTTTTGAAAGTTATGCATTACCTTAATTATCCACTGGATTGCTTTCATATTAGGACTGTTGTTTAATTGGGAGGTGGGGGTCACTTTCATATGCAATCCATTATTTCCACCAAGGAGCAACATTTTTGTGGGAAATTGGCATTTTTCCCGGTTTACCTTTTGCAGTTAACCTTTTGGTTAACCTCTTTTCAAAGTTATGTTTTACTTTTATTACCCACTGGATTGCTTTCATATTACGACTGTTGTTTAATTGGGGGATTTACTTTCATATGCAATCCATTATTTCCGACAAGGAGCTATATTTTTGTGGGAAATTGGCATTTTTGGAAACTCCTACTGAAAAGCCCGTCCATAATGCCATTTAGCGTTTTTCTTGTGAATGGTAATAGATATAGCTTTCATATTTCACATGTGTATACCTTATCACAAGACCTTTCCAGTGGTACCATCATTTTTGATCTCATGACCTTGATCTTGACATTTGACCTACTTCTTTCAAAATTTATAAAACGTTAACATTGGTCATAACTTTCGATTGGTAAGTGATAGGGCTTTCATGTTTCACATATGCATTCCTTGTCAAAAAACCATTTTAGTGGTACCATAATCTTTGACATTGTCACCTTGGCCTTGCTGTTTGACCTTCTTTTTAAACACTTTACAATTGTCCATAACTTTCAACTGGTTAGTGGTAGGGCTTTCATATGTCACATGTGCACTCCTTGTCAAAAGACCTTTCTAGTGGTACCATAATTTCTGACCTCGTTACCTTGACCTTGACGTTTGACCTCCTTTTTTAAAAACTTTACAATTGGCCATAACTTTTGATTGGTAAGTGATTGGGCTTTCATATTTCATATGTGCATTCTTTTTCACAAGACCTTTCCAGTGGTACCATACTTTTTGACCTCTTGACCTTGACGTTTGACCTTTTTACTTTTTAAAAACTTTAACATTGGTCATAACTTTCAATTGGTAAGTGATAGGGCTTTCATATTTCACAGGTGCATTCTATGTCGCAAAAACTTCTAAACAATCCCATATTTTTTTTACCTTGTGACCTTGACCTACTTTTTTAAGACTTGAACATTGGCCACACCTTTCGCTTGCTGAGTGATACTCCTGTCATATTTAAGATGCGCTGTCGGAGGGGCATCAGTGTTTCACAATCACATCTTATTTGTCAAACCTTTTGAACCATTTGAGATAGAGCCTTCATATTTGGCATGGAGGTTCCTTGTGACAAGGTCTTCCACTCATACATTTTTTTAACCATTTGAAATTGAGCCTTCATATTTGGCATGTAGGTTTTTTTATGACAATTCTAGTTCCCTAGGACTGAACAGTATACAACCTTTAAATGACTTCTACCCCTTAATAAACGAAATTATTCACAGAAATGTGATAAGGGTCACTGTCAACCAAAATTGCTCAAACCATCCAATCCACCTTACATTACCTACTGCTTTTTTCTGCAATAGGGATCAGGTGAGCGCCCTCTTGTTAATTAGGGCCCCGCACTGAAAGTGTGGGTGCCCTATAGTAATCACTCTGTCCGTCCGTCTGTCTGTCTGTCCGTCCACAAATTTTCCTACTCCTCTGATAGCGCTGCCGGGGCCCTAGTCAGTTTCACTGACAGCTCTAGTTTTTTTTTATAATGGTTAGTATTTTGGATACAACTAAACGGTAAAATCGCACTGTACGCGTTTTTTGTATTTTTTTTTTTTTTTTTTGTTGAATATATGTATTTTTTGCATGAGTTAAAATCTTTTTCTTTTGGATATTTGGATAGCCATTTTGGCCATTTTGTTCAAACGGAACTATTCTATTGGCTTTCCACTTGTGACATTTTAATTATGATGAAGTAATTAGCTCACCTGTCACGTAGTGACAATATGAGCTTCTGTGATCACATTTTGTCAGTCGTCCGTCGTGCGCGCGTCCGTCCGTGCGAGCGTCCGTAAACAATTTCAAATAAGTATATCTCTAATACCCCATGACCAATCTTTATCAAATTTCATGAGAAGCATCATCAGGTAGAGGGAAAGGCTGCATAAGGTTTTGGAGCTGATCAGATTGGAATTCTGGTTGCCATGGCAACATATAGCTCCCATAGACTTACAATGGGAATTTTTTTTAAAAAATCTTCTTTGAAACACCAGGGCCCAGAGCTTAGATATTTAGCATATAGCAAAAACAAGTGGTCTCCTACATAAATCCTGCCAATCATGCCCCTGGGTTCCAAATGGGCCACGCCACGGGGCCCCTTCGCTCCCTTAGACTCATAATGGGAAAAAGCTTCAAAAATCTTCTTCTCTGAAACCACAGGGCCCAGAACTTAGATATTTAGCATGTAGCAACGGCAAGTGGTCACCTACATAACTCCTGCCAATCATGCCCCAAGGGTCCAAACGGGCAACGCCCCGGGGTCACTTAGCTCCCATAGACTCATAATGTAAAAAAGCTTAAAAAATCTTCTTCTCTGAAACCACATGGCCCAGAGCTTAGACATTTAGCATGTAGCAACGGCAAGTGGTCACCTACATAATTCCTGCCAATCATGCCACTGGGGTCCATTTGGGCCACCCCCTGGGGTCCCTTAGCTCCCATAGACTCATAATAGAAGCTTCAAAAATCTTTTCTCTGAAACCACAGGGCCCAGAGCTTTGATATTTAGCATGTAGCAACAGCAAGTGGTCACCTACATAAATCCTGCCAATCATGCCCCTCGGATCCAAATGGCCCACGCCCCTGGGCCCTTTAGCTCCGATTGGCTCATAATGGAAATAAGCTTCAAAAATCTTCTCTGAAACCACAGGGCCGAGAGCTTAGATATTTAGCATGTAGCAACGGCAAGTGGTCACCTACATAAATCCTGCCAATCATGCCCCTGGGTTCCAAATGGGCCACATCCCGGCGCCCTTTCGCTCCCATAGACTCATAATGGGAAAAAGCTTCAAAAACTTTCTGCTCTGAAACCACAGGGCCCAGAGCTTAGATATTTAGCATGTAGCAATTGCAAGTGGTCACCTACCTTATTCCTGCAATTCATGCCCCTGGGTCAAAACAGGCCACGCCCCGGGGCCCCTTAGCTCCCATAGACTCATAATGGAAAAAAAGCTTCAAAAATCTTCATAGCTGAAAACAGAGGACCCAGAGCGTAGATATTTAGCATGTAGCAATGGCAAGTGGTCACCTACATAATTCCTGCCAATTATACCCCTGGGGTCCAAACGGGTCACGCCCTGGAGCCCCTTAGCTCCAATAGACTCATAATGGGAAAAAGCTTCAAAAGTCTTCTTCTCTGAAACCACAGGGACCAGAGCGTAGATATTTAGCATGTTGCAATGACAAAGGGTCACCTACATAATTCCTGCCAATCATGCCCCTGGGGTCTAAACAAGCCACGCCCCGGGGTACCCATAGACTCATATTGGAAAAAAGGTTCAAAAATCTTCTCCTCTGAAACCACAGGGCCCAGAGCTTAGATATTCTTACGTAGCAAAGGCAGGTGGGCGCCTACATAAATCCTGCTAGTCATGCCCCTGGGTCCAAACAGGTCACGCCCCGGGGAACCATAGCTCCGATAGACTCATAATGGAAATAAACTTCAAAACCTTCTTCTCTGAAACCACAGGGCCCAGAGCTTAGATATTTAGCATGTAGCAACGGCAAGTGGTCACCTACATAAATCCTGCCAATCATGCCCCTGGGGTCCAAATGGGCCACGCCATGGGGCCCCTTAGCTCCCATAGACTCATAATGGAAAAAGCTTCAAAAATCTTCTTCTCTGAAACCACAGGGCCCAGAGCTTAGATATTTAGCTTGTAACAATGTCAATTGGTCACCTACATAAATTCTGCCATTCATGCCCCTGTGGTCCAAATTGGCCACATCCCGGGGCCCCTTAGCTCACATAGACTTATAATGGAAAAAAGCTTCAAAAATCTTCTTCTCTGAAACCACAGGGCCCAGAGCTTAGACATTTAGCATGTAGCAACGGCAAGTGGTCACCTACATAATTCCTGCCAATCATGCCCCTGGGGTCCATATGGGCCACGCCCCGGGGCCTCTTGGCTCCCATAGATGCATAATGGAAAAAAACTTCAAAAATCTTCTTCTCTGAAACCACAGGGCCCAGAGCTTAGATATTTAGCATGTAGCAATGGCAAGTGGTCACCTACATAAATCCTGCCAATCATGCCCCTGGGGCCATTAGCTCCCTCAGACTTAAAATGGAAAAAAAATCAAAAATCTTTTTCTCTGAAATCATAAGTCCCAGAGGTTAGATGACATGAAAGTGTAGTGACATGAAATGGTCACCTTAATAAATCCTGCCAAAAATGCCCCTTGGCTCCAAATTGGCCACACCCATGAGCCTATTACCTACCATAGACTTGAAATGTACAACTCAAAATGAAAAACAAACTTCAAAACTCTGCTTCTCTAAAAACACACGGCTGAGAGCTTAGGTATTTAGAATGTAGCAACGTCGATTTGTCACCTTCAATTATCCTGCCAATCATGCCCCTAGAGTCCAAATTGGCCAAATCCTGTGACTCCTTAACTCCAATAAACTAATAATGGAATAATGGAAAATAAGCTTCGAAAATCTTATGAAGTACAGACCTTAGATATTTAGTATATAGCAACATAAAATGGTCCCCCACATAAATCATGCCAACCATGCCTTTTGGATCCAAATTTGTCATGTCCCAGGGCGCATTAGCTCCTATAGACTTATTCTGAAAAAAAAACGCCAAAAATCTTCTTCTCATAAACAATGAGGCCCAGAGCTTAGATATTTAGTATGTAGCAATGACAAATGGTCTCCTACATAAATCCTGCCAACCATGCCCCTGGAGTCCAATGGAGTCCATAACTTCAATAGACTTATAATGGATCATCTTCAAAAATCTTCTTTTCTGAAACCACAGGGCCCCGATTTTTGATTGATTTGAGGTTTAACATCCCCGTCAATACTATGTTGGTCATTTTGGAGACTTTGCTTCAAGATTTGTGGGTCTTTCACCCTACATTCAGATGAAATAACATCTTAAGCTCTGCTGCCCAATGAAACCATTTGGGTTTAAATGCATAGACCGTTTAACTTGCACAACTTTTCCTGGGCAGGTTTAGAACCTCTAAGCTGTTTTCCAGTACTCATCTGCGTTCGGTTCCAGATCTGCGTGGAAGCACCATGTAGCGCAATCTATTCAAGCTCCGATGGGCATTCTAAACATCACTAATGATTTTCTGGTACACATGTGAGCGCTACAGGGCCAGTTGGCCCTCTTGTTTTATACTGGTGTTTCCTTTTGGTTTCTTTTGTGAGAGGTGTGCGGCAATTTTATCGATGACTGTTCATTGCATTCACTTCTATTTCATTTACTGATCTTTATCCTGGTTAGGTCAGGTTCATCATTATTAAGGCCTCCTCTAAATCTCTAAATGAGATACGTTTTGGGAGGTATTAGTTAGCAATTAACATTTTAGCTCCCCTAAGCCAGCGGCTCCAGCGTGGGGGTAGCTTATAGTGGAGGGCGGGGGGGGGGGTAGCTTATAGTGCAGTCTATTAATTGAGTAAAGATACTTTAGGAACTGATCGAATCGGAACACAAAGCCGATCTCAAACATTAAAGGGAAATAAGGACACATCTACTAGCAACAAAATCCCAGGCGACAAGCCGAGTTAGGAGCTGTTTTCCAAAAAGGTGGCAACTCAGTAACCTTTACTGAACTAAATAATTAGGACACACACAAGTGTTACAATGAAAACATTTGAGCCAGCGCATGTCAAAACCTACAATATGAAATGTGCGCCCATCGAAATAGAAGAGGAGGCAATGATCAGGAATCGATACAATTAACCCACAGCTCCCACCAGAGACACCAAGGGGAAAGGAACGCAAACATGAAGCAACAGACCCCAACGGAAACACCAAGAGCGGAAAGCCAAATGGCCTTAATATAAGCGATACAAACACCTAAAGACAAACCATAACAAAAATAACCGCGACAGAAGAACCGCCTTGGAACGGTCAGCGGAAACGAATTCCACCGGGGGGTGGGGGTTTAAATCGATTAACGTGACCACAATCCTCGCCCTTACGTCCGTCGCGATTGAGACAAATAATGTGTTCAGTCCACATGAAATAAAAATCAAAAATGAAAGCCTCCTAACTCATCAGTGCAACAGCTCCGTGAACACAAAAATCAAACAACCACAGAGATGAAACAACAGTGAGGATTTGACAGCAAGAAACAACAGAAATGCTTGAGCAAAAGAAAACCAACAGTTGGACTCAGATCAGCCTGCGCATCCATATAGTCTAACCAGAGGCTTCCCTTGCTGCATGAAGGAGCATTGGGCTCTTAGCTATCTTTAGAGCGCACAACGAAGACTCTAACCAGCCTGCGCTGATGCGCAGGCTGATCTGAGTCTTCGTTGGGCGCATATGTCTTATTGTAGGTTTTGTCATGTGCTGATTCATTTAAAGTTTAACAGCACCGAACATAAGCAAATGTAATCGCAATGAAAGTACTGCCTTGGGGCGGCCAGTAATAAATACCGGGAATTGTTAAACCGGCTTTACGGCCCTGAAAAACTTGTACACTTCATATGTTTCAGTTCTGCGGTGTATTCTACGATCATTTAATTTAGAAAAAAAATAGATGGAACTTCTGTGAAGTTGATGTCGCACCTGCCCCCCACCCCACTGACATTCCCCCTTCAAAAAGTAATGTTTATGCCAGGTAGAAGAAATTAATATGCATTAATAGGAATTGCATTGAAAGATATGCATATTCGTATATGTTGCATAATAAAACTTCAGACATCAACAACTGATGAAAAATTGTGGATTATGCACTTTTGTTTTCATTGTCATAGTATATAGCGAGGAATGAGAAGTTTCTAAAGCAGAGAAGGCAACACGTTCGAAAAGAATTGATGAAAATTAATATGTTCATAATATGGAAAAAGTGACATAGAATGATTTATCAATTATATCCTAAACACATGCACACCATCATACCATGATGACGAAAACACAGGCAATTTTTCAAAAAAGATTAGTACAAAACAGTAACAGGAGTTGCGCCCTCAAGAGGTATCTACTGTATGTACAGTGAAGGTGAAAAAAGTGTAAATTCGCAATGTGGAAAAGCGACGAAAACTGATCCAATAATTATATTCAAACCACATGCGCACCCTCAAAGCATGAAGAATACATGCGCAAAGTTTGAAAACCATTGAAATGAAACTGTAAGAGGGGTTGCTTTTACAAAATGTACCTACCGTCTATCTACTGATGGTGAAAAATGTAGGGACAAAAGGGACAAAACGTGATCCAATAATTATATCCAAATCACAGGCACATTATCATAGTATGGAGGAAACCCATGCAAAGTACCAAAATGATTGGTTAAAAGCTGTCAGAGGAGTAGCGCTCACAAGACATCTGGTATAATGTTTACGGACGGACATACGGATGGAAACTTGCACGCCTAAGTCTTCCTGCTAAGCAGATGCGACAAAAAGCTTCCTGCAGTTTATGGTACCTTTGTTGTAAAACGGTTATAACGGGCATTTAAAATTAGCTGATGAAAAGCGATTAAATTGGCAGATGTTAACACCATTAGAAGTTGTGCGGGTCCAAATGGAAAAATGCAGTGGAATGACACGCTTTAAAGAATTTTAAATGCCCCGTGTGTACGATTTGCTAAAGCGTATATTTACTAAAAGGTCATGATAGTGAAATCATTAAGAACTAAAAGCATATTGCTTCAGGTAAGTGAAAACTGAAACTGGATCAAATTATCTTTATTAGTTTCTGAGATATTGCAATTCCAGGTCTGAAATATTTCAAATACATAAAAGTCTCCACCTGATGACTTCCCTTGAAATAAATATTCATGAAGTAGTCTATGAAGTCATAGTTGACTTCAAATTCTTGTAACTTCTTAACAATCGATATATCTGGTATTTTACAATCATCAGAAATTACTTAGCCACCTGATAATATTAATTAGATTGATCCGAGTCAGCTCAGAAACAACTTCTTCTTATAAGAATTCAAATAATATATTTAAATAATTTAAATTTCAGGTTGCATGTTTGTATGTAGGTCAAATAGCATACAGTTGTATGTTATATGTTTATAAGACATGCGAAAAGCATTTTTTAGTAACTTCACTTAAGAATTTATAAATGAACTGTTTGTTTTAAACAGTTTAAAATATCATTTAAAACTTAAATAAGCATTTTAATTTAGAAAAGAAAGTTCATTTTTATATCCAGAGTTATTAATTAGATGCACAGCCATCAGTGGACATAAGAAAAATGTACAATAAAAACAGAGAAATTGAAAATATGGCAGTTTTAAAGTTAATTCAAAAGTGGAAAATAGGTACGTATCAGATCTAAATGAGCGTAACTTTGAAACAAATGCGATTTTTTTTTCATGCGGTTTTCAATTAAATGATCCTCTTTATGTAGTCTTTCATTATACTAAATCCTAGAAATATGTAAATTTTCGTGATAAATGACCTTAAAGCGTATATTTTCCCATCTAAAAGAGCTTTGTAGAAGCCTCCGTGGTGCAGTGGTTACGCTACTCGCCTTGTAAACCAGGAATCGCTGGATCGATCCCGGGCTTCTCCAGACATTCAGACGAGTCTTTAAACCGAGGTCCCGTCTCCGTATGACCTTAGTTGTTGGTTGGACGTAAAACTAAAACTCACTCAATCACTCCAAATGAGCTAACCATACGTCTAAACAAAGTTTAACCAATACATGGAAGTGAAACGCAAACAAACACTAGAAGTAAACGCTAACAATACGCAAACAAAACATGAAAGTGGAATAACGGTCAGTGTAAAATGAAGTACACATGCAAATGTCCTTGACCTGTATAAAATGTATTGTCCATTCACATACAATAGTAATTAAAGAACTAGTAGTTATTAGATTTTATACCCATGCCAGTGACTATATAGATGACACATATCATAAGAGCCTAAAACATTTTAGTTCACTTATATAAAATAACATTCAAGCTGAATACAGATTCATTTGGGGCAGTTGGAAATTATTTTAAATCAGTTCATTTCATTCAGCATATATCATTTTTTTCATATTATCATTCTTCGCTGATAATGATTAATTAATATTACAAAGTAGAAGTAAAACAAAGATCAGGAATCGATACAATTAACTTACTCCACCCATCAAAGACACCAAAGGGAAAGAAACACAAACATTAAGCGACCAGACCATAATGGAAACCTAAACAAAGGAAGGCCATAAGGACAGTTACTTTCCCACAAAATGGCCATATGGCCATCCAAAATAAAAAGACACAAGTGATACACACAGTAAGTAACAAACAACACCATAAATAAACCGCCACAGAAGAACCGCCTTGGAACGGTCAGTGGAATGATTTCCACTGGGGGGCTTAAATCGATTTTACGTGGCCACAATCCTCGCCCTTACTTCCGTCGCGATTTAGACAAATAATTTGTTCAGTCCGCATGAAGGCCTCCTAACTCATCAGTGCAACATCTCCGTGAACACAAAAAATCAAAGAACCACAGAGGTGAGACAACGGTGAGGACTCGACAGCAAGAAACCTCTGAAATGCTGGAGCAAAAGAAAACCAACAGTAAGACTCCGATGGGCCCGACCAGAGACAGAGCATCAGGCACCAACCAACATTACCTTGAATTAAATCTCTCTAATTCTCAATAAGCCTTTACGTTGGAGCCGTCATAGAATCTGAGGCCTGACCCACCGGCGTGCAATTAAAGAGGGACGCAAAGTTGCCAACCGTGATTGGGTTAACTACCATGCATGCAGTCTGTCGTATAACATCCATGTTGTACTCAATCTTTTTATATCGAAGAATGATTTTACGAAATTGGGTGCTGAAGTCATTGCGGTTATATATTTTTCTGAATTTATATACTAAGTCACCATAAAATTCGGGTTCCGATAGACCTTGTTGCAGAAGAGATTTAAGTCCAATATTGAATTTTGAAATTAAATTAGAATGGCGTCTATAAAATTTTGAAAAGAAAATATACAATGATTATTTTAGGGCTTAGCTTCATGCATGGTGCTTATGATCGACTTCTAACATCAAAACTTTCTGACTGCATTCGTGCATATACAGTACACATATTTAGGACAAGTTATGAATTTCAAGAAAAAAATACCTATAGCTCTGTGATAAGGTAACTGAACTGTTCATGATAAATTGTATATGATGCAAATGCAATTAAAATGCTTATTTGAAATTAGTTTTTCAACCAGTTTCAACCAAATAATCCTTCAAGACAAGCACACCACAACTATTCCTTCCAAATTTTGAAAAAACAGGAAGTGAGTCATTGGATTAATTACTGTCAAGATGCTTGCTGGAAAATTTACAAGAAGCAAAATACTAATGAAATGCAAGGCATAACACAAATAAACAACTATTTTGAAATGTTAAATGAAACCACGCACTATCAGTACATTTGAAATCAAAGTAAGTAAAACATACTATTAAAAAAAATTAAGAAAACAAAATGCTAACAATACGCTTCTTCAAGGTGCGTGTTGAAAGCGTTTTATCTTTAGAGTATTGCAACAACCCATTGTAACAAGATGCAAAAAACAACGTATTGATAGCATATTATATACGCATCATATGCGTTTTGCTTCTTTTCTTATTCATTTGTGGGACAACACCGTCTAAAAATAGAAAATTAACAACATTGAAATCAAAATCATCGCAATTGTCAGAGATTTTAGGTGAAAAAAAAATCCGTCTAAAATTGATAAATGTAAATCTAAAAACGGCGCCTCGGTATCAGAAGTATTGACTGAAATATGTTCTATAAATTGATTATCCTTTGGAAGCAAGGAATACACCACAGAATTGGAAAATATAAAGTTTACATGTTTTCAGGGCCAAACTAGCTAGTTTCGTCCAATTAGGCCTCATCAGAATCAATGATCCCAAAGGACAAGACAATATAATCTACACTATGATGTAGGGCAGGGAGACTTTTTACGGCCGCCACAAATTCCCAGACACCAGCTGCAGTGGCGTCAAATATGTTCTATGAAAGATTTATCCAAGCAATACACCACAGAACTGGAAAATATGAAGAGTACATGTTTTCTGGGCCAGATTAGCTAGTTTCGGCCAATTAGGCCTCATCAGTGACCCTCAATTTTTTTCTAAATTCCACAATGGAATCAATGATCCCAAAGAACAAGACAATATAAACTACACTCTGTGTACTTAAGAGTGTCATCTCTACATTGACGATGGCAAGCTTGCTACTAGGCTTTATACGACAAAGGACATGACTTCAAGTTTCACATTGTTAGCTATCCGTTCCAGAGAGGTAATATCCCTTGTGCACCAGCACACAGCGTTTATGTTTCACAGTTAATCCGTTATGCCAGAGCCTGTTCAAATTATCTGGACGTAATGTGACAATGTTATTGGGCCAGGTTTGTCAAAAACAAAACTTGTGAAAGCACTTAAAAGTTCTATAATTCTATGGGAGACAAACTGTTTTTGCCAATCCCTACAATGTGTCAGTTTCTTGAATTATTTCTGTTTTAACAAAGACAAGCCATAAGTAGACTTCCAAAATCCAGGCATAAACTTCTTGTTTTGCCTTTGTTCAGGCCGATAGTCATCATGAGCAAGGCTTATCAAATAATGCTGGCTATCTGCGGACACCTAATTACACCCTTCTGGGGTCCATGTCTGTTGGTCTGAACATTCTGGCTCGTCTTTCGTTTACGGATTTATGCGGTTGGATTATTTTGTTTGTTTAAATTGAGGTTTTACGTCCCCGTCAAAACTATTTAGGCCATTCTTGAGGCATTGCTTCCAATTTGTGGGACTTTTACCCGGAATTGAGATGAAAAGACATCTCAAACCCTACTGCCCAAACAAACTAATATGGTTAAATGCAGGTACAGTCCGACTTACACCACTTTGCCGGGGCATGCACGCCTCCCCGTGCTTCATCATAGTGCAGATTACATTTTCTTTTCCTTTGGGATCATTGAGCCATTTCCTGTTACATTGCAAAATCGAATATCGCTTAAGCCGGTGCTTTTAGGCGTATGCAGCCTTGCAAACTTCATTGCTGTGTATGAAGAGACTCAATAAAACCGAGTCTCCGATTTTCATTCTTTTCTGTGTTTCCAAAGGTAGCCTTTTAGCTTTTTAAATCTTCTAAGTGGTATACCGGAACTAGTGTGCCGTCGGTTTCAGCTCTGCGTGGAAGATCCATGCAGCCCAATATATTTCTCCATGCCCCGATTGGCTTGGGGATGGCGGCGCGTGCGTTTGAATAATTGCTTGGATACTAACAATTCCTTCAAAATAAGGATTGTGAATAGCCAAACATAAAGACGTTGATTTAAATGGTTCAATAGCATCCGCTTGTGTTTCATTAGAATGAGAAATCATTAAATCTCTTTCATAGCAAAACTACAACAAATCACCTCAAATAGTACCCTACAGAGAGTTATGTAGAACATATATTAAAACATTGCAAACATTTTGTCAAAACCAAAGTTTAAACTTTTCATTATCATCTGAAGTAAAGAACGAATTTCTATCATTATAAGGCCACCTTCGTCCATCGTGCGTCCGTCAACATTTGAAAAAGAACTGCTTCTCTGATACCTCTAGGCCAATATTAATTAAATTTCATATGTAGTTTTCTGACAATGGAGACTGTATAAAACTGACTAAAATGGCCACCATGCCCATGTATCTACTCCAGAACCACTAAGTAAAATGCGTTGAAACTTGGTGTCTAATATCAGGTGACGGAGTACTGTGTTTATTCCAATGATGACCCTAGGTAAACCTTGACCTGTTTTTGGAAAGTTCGAATTTGGCCCTTTAGTCTGTTGAATGTGGAAAAGGGTAAAACATTGCATTTATCAAAAAACTATTGTATTCGGGGACATGAGAGTAGGTACTACATGATTGTCTACGAATGCCAAAGGTCAAAGTCATTCATCACAGGTCATTTGAATTGCATAGCCATTGACCTTTCAATTGACATTTTGCCTCAAACTGCTGGGTAAATTTTAATTGGACGGGTTTCCAAGGAAAAATTCCGTCCTTTAGAATAGCGATGTCCGTGCGGGCGGGCGGCCGGCCAGGCGTCCGTGTCCCGGTTTACCTTTTTGTTAACCTTTTTTCAAAAACCCGTCCATAATGCCATTTTGGCGTTTTTCTTGTTAAATTTCATATGCAGCCTGCTGACAGTGAGAGGAAAAAACTTTCTACGAATGGTCCAGCTGACATGACCAAGATGGCCGCCATACCCAAATATGATAAACACCTTAAAAATCTTCTGCTGAACAGCTCTGTCAAATGACTTGAATCTTGGATATAGCATTAAATGACTAAACACGCCCAAAATTGTTCACATGTTGACGATAGGTTGACCTTGACCTATTTTACGGCAAAGTATAATTTGTTCCATCTGATTGTTTTTTGCGTCCGAAAGATAACCCTTTTATAGAACATTCTGAATCGGAAAAGGGTAAAACAATTCATTTTTTGGAAAAGTATTAAGGTCTTTTGAAAGTAGGTCAATATGAATGTCTGTGAAATCAAAAAGACCAAGGTCATTCAGCGACTTTAGCTGGGCCCCTGACCTGATCCTTGGTATGCACATTTAAATGTCTAAGCACGCCCAAGTTTGTTCACATGATGACCATAGGTTGAACTTGACCCTTTTTAGATTGATTTTTGCTTCTGAAAGGTAACCCTTTTATAGAATATTTTGAATAGGAAAAGGGTAAAACCATTCATTTTTCGAAAAAAAATTGAGGTCTTTTGAAAAGTTTGTTCCAATGCTTAAGGTCCCCATGTCCAAAAACCTAAAAAATCTTGTATTCCAAACCCACGGGGCCAGTAGACTTGAAACCTGGAATGCAACATCAGGTGACTGCGTTCTATCAAATTTGTTCAAATAAAGAACCTAGACTGATCTTGAACTTTTTATGGCTAGATAAAATTTGGTCCCTTAGGCTTTTGAATGGGAAAAAAAATAATGCAGTTTTCGAAAACAAAACATTGTGGTCTACGACATGAGAGTAGGTAGAATATGAATGTTCATGAATGCCAAAGGTCAAGGCCAGGTGGCATCGTTGGTCCCAGGTCACAAGGATAGCAGATACATTACATTATAAAGGACTTCTTTCCTTAGACAGCTGCACCAATTTCACTTGAATTCCAGATGCAGCCTACTGACTGGGTGAACGAAAATTTGTTCGAATTGTTCAGATTACATGACCCAGATCGCCGTCATGCCCAAATGTTAAAAAACAAACAAACTAAATATATTTTCTCCAGTACTGCTGGGCCATTTGTCATAAAACTTGGCATGTAACTTCATATTACCAAGTACAATCTTTTTATTCAATAGATGGCGCAAAGTTGACCTTAACCTAGTTTACGGCAAGGCCAAATTATGGTCCCTTAGGCTTCAGAACGGGTAAAGGGAAATGCTACTCTAGAACCACTGAGCCAAATTACCTTTAATCTTGGTATGTAGCATTAGGTGACTGAGAACTATCAAGTTTATACAGTACATGACCCTAGGTTGATGATGACCTATTTAACGGCATTGAAAATTTGGTACCTAAGGTATTTGAATTAGAAAATGCGTATTTCTAAAACTAGTATGGTCAGTGATATGTCTTTGAATGCAAAAGGTCAGGGTCATTCAACGACCTTTGACCCAGCTCACTTGGATTGCAGATCCATCAACGTTTCAAAAGCATACCACTGCGCAAACTTCAGCTACATTTCTTGTAAAGTCCCCATGACAATTGGTGAATGAAAAAGTTTCAAATGGGCCAGGTTACATGATTCAGATGGCCAATATGGCCTTATATGAAAGAAAAAACTGCTACAGAACTGCTGAAACAAATGCCTTGAAACTTGGAATGTAGCTTTAAGTGACTCACTACTACCAGATGTTTTCCCTTAATTACATAGCTTGATCTTGACTTATTTATGACACGGTCAAAGGCCCCTTAGGCTTCTGAAACGGAAAAAGGTAGATAATGCATTTGTTGAAAACGTTTACAGTCTGTGACATCAATGACCAGAGGTCGTTATTTAGTAACCTTGAGCCCGGGGTGGGGAGTGGGGGCCTATCGGGGATTGTAGAAATAGATAAGACTGCATTATGCTTCCAAGCAGAGCTGAAACCGACTGCACATGAGTACCCCTAAACCACTTGGAAGGTCAAAGCCTGTCCAGACAAAGTGGTGCGAGTCGGACTGTCCCTGCATTTAAACCCATTGGCTTGTTTTGATGTTAGGGCTTGAGATGTCACTTCATCTAAGTGTCGGGTAAAGATTGGAAGCAACATCTCCAAAATAACCTTGAGTGTTGACGGGGACGTAGAACCACAATTCAAACAAAAACCTTGACCCCAGGTCACTTGGTATGCAGGACACTCAACATTCAAACCAAATTTTGAAACAGCAGGGTCAAGTTTAAATTGTTTTTATATGCTGTCCTATGGCAAAGATTGAACTAAAAGTATGTACAGATGGTCCAGTCTGATGGCCATATACGGGCCCCGTCAAGCGATTTTGGTACTTATCGCCTATGCGAACAGCGAAGGTTCAGGTTATCCTGCGCATTCGCGCAGTCTCGCCAGAACCTTCGCTGCTCGCTCATACAAGCAGTGAATCAAGAGGAACCTTCAGAAAGAAAGCCATATCCCTGGCCCCTCTGAAAGGCTGGGCATGCGCAGTTAAAATTTGTCATGACGGAATGCTCGAAGACCCAAATTCGCTTGGCAGGGCCCATTACAGTATAATCTTAAAAAAACTTTCGTCTCCAGAACCCCAAGGCTTTTGAATGGGAAAAGTACCACGATGGTATTTTCGAAAACTGTTGTAGTCCGTGACATGAAAGTAGGTACTACATGAATATCCGTGAATGCAAGAGGTCAAGGTTATACAGTTACCTTGGATATGTGTTGCTGCGATTGCAGATTCATCAACATTTCAAAGGACATTTCCCTGAAACTGCTTTGCAAATTGTAATGAAACCGTCATATACAGACCCGCTGGAAATGGTTGAACAAAAATGTTTTAGAATGGTTCAGGTAACATGACAAAATTGGTCGGTATAAGCCTTAATTTTTAGCTCACCAGAGCCGAAGGCTACAGGGGAGCTTATAGTATAGGCATTGTTCCGTCGTCCGTCGTCGTCAACATTTTCAAACAACATCTCCCCTGAAACTACTTGGCCAATTTAAACCAAATTATATGTGGAGCCTCTTTGGGAAGGGGGAACGAAAGTTTGTTCGGGAGGACTGGATCACATGACCAATATGTCTGCCATGCCCATATATGGTAAAAATCTTTAAAAATCTTCTTCTCAAGAACCGAATAGCCGATGATCTTGAAACTTGGTATGCAGCATCGGGGACTCGGGCCCTACCGAGTTTGTTCAAATGATGACCTTTGGTTGACCATGACCTGTTTTACGTCAAGGTCAAATTTGGTCACTTAGACATTTGTGTGGAAAAAACGGCAAAACAGTGGATTTTCTGATTGAATGTTAGCTAGTGGCATCAAAAATGGCATTTGCAATCAGCTGAATGGAAGTTTATCAGTTCCAAAGGTCAAGGTCATTTACCGACCTTTGTCCAGGACGGCTCAGATTCAGTATTTTTATCTTCTTCACTTAAACTACTTGGCCAATTGAAACCAAATTACATGTGGAGCCTCTATGGAATGAGGGAACGAAAGTTTGTTCTTGAGGACTGGGTCACATGACCAATATGGCCGCCATGCCCATATATGGTAAAAACCTTTAAAATTCTTCTTCTCAAGAACCGAATGGCTGATGATCTTGAAACTTGGTATGCAGCATCAGGGACTATGGCCCTACCAATTTTGTTCAAATGATGACCTTTGGTTGACCTTGACCTGTTTTATGTCAAGGTCAAATTTGGTCACTTAGATATTTGTATGGAAAAATGACAAAGTAGTGGATATTTCTGATTGTCTGGTAGGCTGTGACATCAAAAATGAAATTTGCATTTAGCCGAATGGAAGTTTATCAATTCCAAAGGTCTAGGTCATTACTGACTTTTGTCTTGGATGGCTCAGAGTCAGTATTTTTATCTTCTTTTCCAGTAAAAGAGCTTTCCTGATTGAAACCAAATTACATGAAAAGCCTCTATGGGGGTGAGGCAATTAAACATTATTCGTGGTATTGTTGTCACATAACCAAGATGGGCCGCTTGCCTGTATATAGTATAAACCACATGACCTCTGGTGAGCGTAGTGGCCCATGGGCCTCTTGTTTTGTGTGTGTCCAGAATCGCTTGACGATTGTCTTGAAACTTGCTATGTAGCATTAGGCGACTTGAGTTATTATACATTTGTTGAAATGATGACACTAGGTTGGCTTTGACCTATTTTATGAGATTAAAGTTGGTCCCTTAGGCTTTGGAATGGGAAAAAGGTAAATATTAATAACAGTTGCAACCTCCTCGAAATTCTTTTCGAATGGTCCAAGTCAATTAAGTTTCATATGCAGGCCTCCTGGCAATGTGGTTTGGTTTGTGCTTACAGGTAAGTTTTCATCTAGGATATGAACGTAGTAAAACATAAATTGCTTTTCAGCATGCCAAAATTCAGACTCAACTGGTTGAATGAGTATATCAGTCTTTATACGTGTAAGTACCAATAAATACCCATATTGGGAAAAGAGTGAGTGAGTGAGTTTTAGTTTTACGTCCCACCAACAGCTAAGGTCATACGGAGACGGGACCTCGGTTTAAAGACTCATCCGAAAGTCTGGAGAAACCCGGGATCGATCCTGCGATCCCTGGTTTACAAGGCGAGTAGCGTAACCACTGCACCACGGAGGCTTCTATAGGGAAAAGAATTACCAAATTGTGCTCAGAGCTCAGGAGAGCGATAAGGACCACATGTTCATCCTGTCTACATTATGAAGATGATAGCGATCTCCGTGAGTGACTTTTTCTACGGCTGTTCAATCATTGTATATTAGATTTAAGGAATTTTTATTTACTTATTTCAGTTGATATTTGCCTTCGTTCCACCACCGAGTATCTGGGGAGGCTGGCTAACGTTCATTGTAGCCCTTGTATTTTTGGGAGTCTTGACAGCCATTATTGGCGACCTGGCCAGTATTTTTGGTTGCATCATAGGCCTTAGAGACGCAGTCACAGCGATCACTTTTGTTGCCTTGGGAACAAGTTTACCTGACCTTTTTGCCAGTAAAACAGCTGCAGTGTCGGAGAAGACAGCAGACAACTCTATAGGAAATGTTACGGGCAGCAATGGTGTTAATGTCTTCCTCGGCATTGGATTAGCATGGTTCATCTCTTCTTGTTACTGGACTGCTCAAGTAAGTATTTGACTTTTTGGGGTCGATTGATTGTCATTCTACCCAAAGTTACTAAGCAAAGTAGCTTTATGTTGCTGAGGTCCACGTGACTATCATTAATTTGTTCGAATTGCAGGTAACGATTTAATAGCCGTGTATTCCTATCTTTGTGAGGTCAGTGCTGTGTTAAGAGCACTGTAGAATCAAACTGAACAGAACTCACGTGTTAGTTTTGGAAAACAGTGTAGACCTAGAGCAGACTCCAAAGAAAGTGGATCTCAGAGGACTGCAGTCTGCTTAAGATATATGAATTATAGGATGAAATAAAAAAAAAGCCAAAGTCCCCGTTCAGGATCATTTTTATCCCCGGACCGAATAGGTTCGGGGGATATAGCGATCAGCCTGGCGTCCATCCATCTGTCCGTCCGTAGACGCAACCTTGTGATGGCCATAACTCCTTTACCCTTTGAGATTCATTGATGGTTCTTGGCACAATTGTTCACAAGGCTGAGACGGCGTGTCATGCGCAAGAACCAGAACTCTGGGTGCCAAACTTTTTGAGTTATCTCCCCTTTTAATAAAATAGAATGACAACTTTGTGATGGCCATAACTCCAATACCCTTTGAGATATGTTGATGATACCTGGCACAGTTGTTCACAAGGCTGAGAAAGCGTGTCATGCACAAGAACCACAACTCTGGTTGTCGTGGTTTTTGAGTTATCTCCCCTTCCAATAAAATTGAGTGACTACCTTGTGATGGCCATAACTCCAATACCCTTTAAGATATATTGATGATACCTGGCACAGTTGTTCACAAAGCCGAGACGGTGTCTTGCACAAGAACCACAACTCTGGGTGCTATGGTTTTTGAGTTATCTCCCCTTCCAATAATAAAGAATCACTACATTGTGATGACCACATCTCCAATACTCTTCGAGATATATTGATGGTACTTGGTACAGTTGTACATGAGGTTAAGCAGGTGTGTCACGTTCAAGAACCACAACTCTGGGTGCCCTGGTTTTTAAATTATCTCCCCTGACATTATAACATTGTGATGGCCATAACTCCAAAACCTTACAGATCCCCACCCCTAAACCATATATATTATTGTTCCTTATGATAAGACACATTCATTGACACCAACCTGCCCCCCCCATCCATCCGAATGTGCTGGGCCTTGCCCCACCCCCTCCACTTCATAAAAGGCCCAATCTCTTGGAAACCTTACAAATCCCCACCCCTAAACCATATATATTCTTGTTCCTTACGATAAGACACATTCAGTTACACTAACCTGGGGGCCCCAGGATGCGCCGGGACTATTCCCCACCCCCTCCACTACATAAAAGGCCATATGTCTCAGAAACCGTTTAGACCCCCATCCCAAAACCATATATATTCTTGTTCTTTATAAGATACATTCATTGACACCAACCTATGGGGCCCCGGGATGTGCCGGGGTCTTGCCCCACCCCCTCCACTTCATAAAAGGCCCAATATCTCACAAACCTTACAGATCCCCACCCCTAAACCATATATATTATTGTTCCTTATGATAAGACACATTCAATGACACCAACCTGGGGGCCACTTGGGTGGGCCAGGGCCCTGCCCCACCCCCTCCACTTCATAAAAGGCCATATATCTCGGAAACTATTCAGATCCCCACCCCAAAACCATATATATTCTTGTTTCTTATGACAAGATATATTCTTGTTTCTTATGACAAGACGCTTTCAGTGACACCAACCTGGGCATCCCCTGGGAAGTGCCCGGGCCAAGCCCCACCCCCTCCACTTCAAAAAAGGCCCAATTTCTCAGAAAGTATTCAGATTCCCACCCCCAAACCATATATATTCTTGTTTCTAATGATAAGACACATTCAGTGATACCAACCTAGGGGTCTCCCGGGATGCGCCTTTGCCCCACCCTTCCACTTCATAAAAGGCGATATATCTCAGAAACCATTCAGATCCCCACCAAAAAACCATATATATATATTCTTGTTTCTTATGATAAGATGCATTCAGTGACACAAACCTGGGGGTCTTCTGGGAAGTGCCCGGGCCATGTCCCACCCCCTCCACTCCATAAAAGGCCCAAATTCTCAGAAACCGCTCAGATCCCCACCCCTTATCCATATATATTCTTGTTCTTCATGATAAGACGCATTCAGTGATTCCAACCTACGGGTCTTCAGGGATGTGCCGGGGCCATGCCCCACCCTGCCACTTCATAAAAGGCGATAAATCTCAGAAACCTATAAGATTCCCACCCGTAAACCATATATATTCTTGTTTCTTATGACAAAACGCATTCAGAGATACTAACCTGGGGGGTCTCTTGGGATGTGCCCGAGCCATTCCCCACCCCCCTCCACTTCATAAAAGGCCCAATATCTCAGAAACTGTTAAGACCCCCACCCATAAACCATATATTTTCTTGTTCCTTAAGATGCATTAAATGATATCAAATTGGGCTCTGTTGGGTCATCTCGCATCCCTCCACTTCATAAAAGGCCTAATATTTCAGATACAGAGTCCACATGGAATGGGGGTTCATTTGGGAGACTTTATAATCAATAAATTAAAACTATACATGGCTGCCAGTGGGCAATGCCCGCCTGAGCTCTGGTGAGCATCGTGGGTCATGGGCCTCTTGTTTAGTCATCTCCCATGACAGTATAATCTTGTGATGGCCATAACTGCAATACTTTTGGGTGTTCGAACTGCTAGGGTGTTCGAACTAATTGGTCACCTACCGGTAAATGACCAATTAATTTGAACAGTAAAAAAATAAATACTGATCTGGGTGTTCGAATTATTAGAAAATATCAGATCAAAATATATTGCTGGTTTAATTCTGGTGAACAATCTTCTGAATGCCATATTGGTTTTTAGTCGGGGGATTTGCCATCTCTTCCGATGGCTATTTTTCCAGCCTATATTAAGAATCAGAATCAGAATTGTTACTGGTGACACGTCAAATGACATTCATACACCAGGACCTGTGATGTGGGAAGTTAGTCCCTAGCTCTAACCAAAGGGGTAAATTTAGCTACACAATCATCAGCACCTTCAGCTGTCGAAATGATCGAATCTGGAAGAGCATTCCAATCTCTAATGGTTCTGGGGAAGAACGACTCTTTATAAATGTCAGTTCTTGCAGTAAGGGTCTGAAATGCCAACGAATGGTGATTTCTACAGTGTCTAGCTGGGGGAACAAGGTCATCTGTTGGAATGCTGGCAGCACCCTTTAGACCTTTGTATAAAAGGATTAGCCTACTGTCTTTTCTCCTTTTCTTGAGAGATTCCCATTTTAATTTTCCAAGTATTCCAGTCATGCTCCCAGTTTCAAAGCAGTAATTGCCTGTTACAAATCTAGCAGCTCTATTCTGAACTTTCTCAATTTCATCGTTGAGGACCACTCCACTGGGGTCCCAGAAACAACTAACATATTCCAAGATTGGGCAAACAAGACCTTTATATGCTGCCTCTTTTACATCCTGAGGGCACTGATGAAGATTTCGCCTCAGGAAACCAAGCGTTCTATTTGCCTTAGTACACATGTTGCTAATATGAGTATTCCATCTCAAGTTGTGTGAGATTGTCACTCCAAGGTATTTAATGGACCGTTCCCTCTAAGGTGTAAGAAACCTCAACTTTATTTAATCTCTTCCTAGTTATCTGCATAATATTGCATTTAACTGGCTGAAATCTCATGCCCCATTTACGTGCCCAGCATCCTAATCTATCTATGTCAGCCTGTAGTTTCAATGAGTCATCTGTATCTTTAATTTCCCGGTAACAAACACAGTCATCTGCGAACAGTCTTATTTCTGAGTCAATGTCAGTGGAAATATCATTGAAGTACAGGGAGAACAAAAGTGGACCAAGAACAGTCCCTTGCGGGACTCCAGACAAAACTGGAGCCCACTCCGAAGATTCACCAATAACAACAACCCGCTGTTTTCTGTAGCAAAGAAAGGAATCTATCCATTTGAGGGTCTTTCCCCCAATTGCATAACCAAATAACTTAGATTTAAGTAGTTATTCAGTAGTATTCAGAGGCAATCGACCCACCAATGCTCTGATTTGTCGCAGTGAAACTTCAGTGACTCATCTGAGCGCTAGATAACAAATAATTAGGGTGATTTTTATTATTTTATCCTGAAAATGTATAACTGGGTTTCTGATTAGAATCGCCTCATACTATGCATTGCAAACCATACTTGAAATCTGGTTATTGCCATGGTCCTTAAGGTATTCAAACCATTGAAGTTTGATTGTGTTATGCAAAATTGGCAGTAAACCTTTGAATACCAATTTCAATGAGATTCTACAGAAAAAAAAAACGAGAAAAACACTGGATTCTTATTGGTGTTGTGCAAATACTGTCTGTCATTGAATGGTAGACCACTTTGTTAGATGAACTGAGTTCACCGGAAAGTAATACCTAAAAATGAATTCATAATTTTCTCTCTTGGATGAGCCATGTCATGAGAAAACATGTTGTTGGAACACAAAGTTGCATATCAGCTAGCACATCCGCAATCTGGATCCAGTTGTTCAAAGCATTGCTCGCTGTTTGAGCACATCAGTTGTCAGATTGCTTACTGTTATTACAAGTACAATATCTGAAATTCTGGTATTTTTGCTGAAGAAAATGTGAGTAGCTTTTGTATATAAATGTGTGACGGGCTCGAATATCAATATGCTCTATAGAAAGGTAATCTTTTGGAAGCAAGGACGACAGCACAGAACTAAAAAAAACTGTCTACTGGACAAGTTTTTCCTGGGCCAGACTAGCTAGTTTCGGCCAATCAGGCATTATCAGTGACCTTCAGACATACTCAAAATCCTGTAGTGGAATCAATAATCCTAATTTTAAAGGACTAGAAAATCTATCCTACACTATGATGAGGGGCAAGCGGACTTTTTACGGTCGCAACATGTGCGCATTCCCTCTACATCGGCTGTGTTGGAGTTAAATATGTTCTATAGAAAGGTTTCAGCAGCTTGTAGTTGGATGGCCCATTCATTTCCCCTAAAACAACAGATTGGGTAGACCATATTTATCGGCATCATTTTATTATAGTTTGCAAGTTCTGCTGCCCTTGCAGCACAAAGATGTTTTTATTCTGTATCTGTTTTTTTCCATATTCTCCCCATTCCCTCTCTATCATCTTCTCTAACTTTTCAAAAGGACACTACATAAAATGACCATCTATCAGTAAACTCAACACAACGATATTGGCGGGTGTCTCTACAAGTTAAGGCATTTTGATTGATAGGTGATTTTAGAGTTTAACTCTTTTTGGTCAGTTTGCATCGCCTGCCAGTGAACGGTGGATATTATAGAGACAAAAGAGAGGCAGTGGAGAATTAGGAAATGAGAAAGTCGAGAAACAGGCGATGTAAAAACTGCAAGGTCAGCAGGCCTAGCTTAAACAAATGAATATAAACTAGAAAGAAAAGGTCACTAAGGAATCGCCACAATCAAAGAACTCAGACATCCCAAGTCAGCTGAAGAAAGTAAGCGACATGGGGCACACACAAAAATATCAGACGAAACATGAACCAAATGGCACAAAGCCATTTAACAGATAAGACACTGCAATAGAACGACTGCCTTGGGACCATCAATAGTAAACTACTGGGGGCTTCAATTATTTGTGTAAATCACGATGGAAGGGAGAGGATTGTGGCCAGGTAAAATTGACTTGTTATGGTTTGTCTTTGGGTGTTTGTGTCGCTTATATTATTTTATTTTGGATAGCCTATTGGCCATTTTGTGGGAAAGTAACTGTCCTTTTTGAACAATCCTGGTATCGGTCCAGTAGACAAAGCTTCATACCAAATACCAAAGCCCCTGGGCTATAATTTGAACAATCTTGGTAGAGGTTCACTATATGAAGCCTCATACCAAATATCAAAGACCTGGGCCTTCTGGTTTCAGACAAGAAGGTTTTTTAAAGGTTTTCCCTATATGAGCCTATGTAAAACAAGTGGGCCCTGGCGCGGGGGCATTTTTGGCCCCAGGGCTATAATTTGAACAATCTTGGTAGAGGTCTACTAGACGAAGCTTCATACCAAATATCGATGACCTGGGCCTTCTGGTTTCAGACAAGAAGATTTTTAAAGGTTTCCCTATATAAGCCTATACAAAACCAGTGGCCCCTGGCGCGGGGGCATTTTTGGCCCTAGGGCTATAATTTGAACAATCTTGGTAGAGGTCCACTAGATGAAGCTTCATACCAAATATCAAAGACCTTGGCCTTCTGGTTTCAGACAAGAAGCTTTTTAAAGATTTTCCAATATAAGCCTATGTAAAACAAGTGAGCCATGGCGCGTGGGCATTTTTGGCCCCAGGGCTATAATTGGAACAATCTTGGTAGAGGTCCACTAGACGAAGCTTCATACCAAATATCAAAGACCCGGGCCTTCTACTTTCAGACAAGAAGATTTTTTAAAGGTTTTCCCTATACAAAACATGTGGCCCCTGGCGCGGGGGCATTTTTGGCCCTAGGGCTATAATTTGAACAATCTTGGTAGAGGTCCACTGGACTAAGCTTCATACCAAATATCAAAGACCTGGGCCTTCTGGTTTCAGACAAGAAGATTTTTGAAGGTTTTCCCTATATAAGCCTATGTAAAACCATTAGGCCCATTGGCGCAGGGGCATTTTTGGTCCTAGGGCTATAATTTGAACAATCTTGGTAGAGGTCCACTAGACAAAGCTTCATACCATATATCAAAAACCTGGGCCTTCTGGTTTCAGACAAGAAGATTTTTAAAGGTTTTCCCTATAGAAGCCTATGTAAAACCAGCGGGCCCTGCGCGGGGGCATTTTTGGCCCCAGGGCTATAATTTGAACCATCTTGGTAGAGGTCAACTAGATGAAGCTTCGTACCAAATACCAAAGACCTGGGCCTTCTGGTTTCAGACAAGATGATTTTTAAAGTTTTTTTTTTCTTATTTTCTCCTTTTCGTTGCCGTGGAAACCAGAGTTCTGCATGGAATAGAATTCTTTGAACAACTTTGAGAGAGGCCAACCCAAAGATCATTTCTGCCAAGTTTGGTCAAAAGCTGTTCAATAGTTTATGAGTAGATGTCCTTTAAAGCAATTGTGGACGGACGGACGGATGACCACGGACGGTGAGTGATCACAATAGCTCCCCCGGAGCCTTCGGCTCAGGTGAGCTTAAAATTGAGCGATTTTCGTAGAGGATCACCCAAAGAACATTCCTGCAAATTATTTCAAAATCCGTCCATTGGTTAAGGAGGAGAAGTCGTTCAAAGGTTTTTTTAGCTCACCAGAGCCGAAGGCTCCGGGGGAGCTTATAGGATAGGCAGTTGTCCGTCGTCTGCGTCGTCTTCGTCAACATTTTCTAACGACATCTCCTCTGAAGCCACTGGGCCGATTCAGCCCAAATTTCATCTGTAGCATCCTTGGGCAGGGGGATTGAAAGTTTGTGTTTTTAATGAAAATCGGCTGATTAGTTTGGTTGCTATGGCAACTTAGTTTCCATAGACTTATAATGGGGAAAATAGAAAAATGGCATTTACTGCCAAGCCTCTGCAGATATTTTGACAAAACTTTCAAAGAAATATTCCATAGGTAATCTACTATCTGCCGTATGATTTTAGGCCTTCTGCTCATTTTTATTGGTTACCATGGAAACCAAAATGCAAAAAATAGACAAAAATTACTTAAAAAATCATCTCTGAAACCATATGCTCTAGGAGGCTGAGACTTTATGAAAATATTCACCATATTTGCCTTTACAGGTTTTGTGTTTTTTATGAAATTTGGCCTTTTAGTTTTGTTGCTATGGCAACTAAGAGTTTCCATTGACTTATAATGGGGAAAACTGAAAAATGGCATTTACTGCCAAGTCATTGCAGATATTTTGACAAAACTTACATTAACATGTTCCGTGTGTAAACTTCTCTCAGCCATATGCTTTTCTGTCAACCTGGGGGTCCCCTAGGTTGTGCCAGGGCCATGCCCCGCCCCCTCCACTTTATAAAATGCCTTATATCTCAGAGACCTAACAGATCCCAACCCCTAAACCATATATATTCTTGTTCCTTATGATAAGATGCATTAAGTGACACCAACCTGGGGGTCCCCCGGGATGTGACGGGGACGCCCTGCCCCCTCTATTTTATAAAATGCCATTTATCTCAGAAACTATTCAGATCCCCACCCCTAAACTATATATATTCTTGTTCCTTATGCTAAGATGCATTAAGTGACACCAACCTGCCAAGTCATTGCAGATATTTTGACAAAACTTACATTAACATGTTCCTTGTGTAAACTTCTCTCAGCCATATGCTTTTATGTCAACCTGGGGGTCCACTAGGTTGTGCCAGGGGCATGCCCCGCCCCTCCACTTCATAAAATGCCTTATATCTCAGAAACCTTATGGATCCCAACCCCTAAACCATATATATTCTTGTTCCTTATGATAAGATGCATTAAGTGACACCAACTTGGGGGTCCCCCGGGATGTGCTGGGGACATGCCCTGCCCCCTCTATTTTATAAAATGCCATTTATCTCAGAAACTATTCAGAACCCCACCCCTAAACTATATATATTCTTGTTCCTTATGCTAAGATGCATTAAGTGACACCAACCTGGGGGTCCCCCGGGATGTGCCGGGGACATGCCCACCCCCTCCACTTCATAAAATGCCATACATCTCAGAAACAATACAGATCCCCACCCCTAAACTATATATATTCTTGTTCCTTATGCTAAGATGCATTTAGTGACACCAACCTGGGGGTCCCCCGGGATGTGCCGGGGACATGCCCTGCCCCCTCTATTTCATAAAATGCCATTTATCTCAGAAACCATTCAGATCCCCACCCCTAAACTATATATATTCTTGTTCCTTATGCTAAGATGCATTAAGTGACACCAACCTGGGTGTCCCCCGGGATGTGCAGGGGACATGCCCCACCCCCTCCACTTCATAAAATGCCATACATCTCAGAAACCATACAGATCCCCACCCCTAAACTATATATATTCTTGTTCCTTATGCTAAGATGCATTAAGTGACACCAACCTGGGGGTCCCCCGGGTTGTGCCGGGACAATGCCCAACCCTCTCCACTTCATAAAAGGCCAAATATTCCAGAAACCTTGCAGATCCCTTGCCCTAAACCATATATATTCTTGTTCCTTATGATAAGACACATTCAGTGACACAAACCTAGGGGTCACCAAGCTGCTCCCGGGCCATGCTTCACCCCTTGACTTCACAAAAACCATATATCAGAGAAACTGTTCAGAGCCCCACCCCTAAACCATATATATTCTTGTTCCTTATGATAAGATGCAATCAGTGACACCAGCATGTGGGTCCACCCAGGGTGCCATGGGCCATGCCCCACCCCTTTACTTCATTTAAGTCCATATATCTCAGAAACCATACAGATCCCCAGCCCTAAACAATATATATTCTTGTTCCTTTTGATTAGATGCATTAAGTGACACCAACCTGGGGGTCCCCCGGGATATGCCCCGACCCCTCCACTTCATAAAAGGCCATTTATCTCGGAAACCATTCAGATCCCCACCCTTAAACCATATATATTCTTGTTCCTTATGATAAGACGCATTAAGTGACACCAACCTGTGGGTCCCCCGGGATGTGCCGGGGACATGCCCCACTCCTTCCACTTCATAAAATGCCATTTATCTCAGAAACCATTGAGATCCCCACCCCTAAACCATATAATTATATTCTCATTCCTTACGATAAGTTGCATTCAGTGACACCAATTTTGGGGTCCCCTGGGATGTGCCTGGACCATGCCAACCCAACCCCCTCCTCTTCGTAAAAGGCCAAATATTCCAGAAACCTTACAGATACCCACCCCTAAACCATATACATTCATGCTCCACCCCTTCACTTCACAAACGACCATATATCTGAGAAACTGTTCAGAGCCCCACCCCTAAACCATATATATTCTTGTTCCTTATGATAACACTCAATCAGTGACACCAGCATGCAGGTCCCCCCGGGGTGCCACAGGCCATGCCCCACCCCTTTACTCCATTAAAATCTCTCATATATCTCAGAAACCGTTCAGATCCCCACCCCTTAACCATATTTATTCTTTTTCCTTATGATAAGACTCAACTTCACAATAGGCCATATATCTCAGAAACGATTCAAATCCCCATCCTATAATCACATATATTCTTGTTCATTGTTATTAGACACATTCAGTCACACCCATCCTTGGGGGTCCGCAGGGGCCATTTCTCTCCCTGCCACTTCATTAAAGTGCCTCATATCTCAGAAACCATTCAGATCCCCACCATTTAACCGTATATACTCTTGGTCCTTATGATAAGACTTATTCATTGACAACAATCTTGGGCTTTTCTGGGATCTGCCATGCCCGATTCCCTCCATTGCTTAAAAGGCCTTACATCTCAGGAACCATATATGTCTTTGTTCCTTTTGATAAGACGCATATAGTGACACCAACCAGGGCTCCACTGGGTCCATGCCCCGATCTCTCTACTTTTATAAAACACCTAATATTTCAGATACAGTCCACATGGGTGCTCATTTGGGTATGGGGTTTGTTTGGGAGACTTTATAATTGGTATAATAAAATCATATCATGTTATAATACATGGCTGCCATTGGGCAGTGTCCACCTGAGCTCAGGTTTATGAACTTTGGCTCTTTGGTTTGTTTGCTATGCCAAGTTTTGAGTTTCCATTGTCCTATAAAGGGGGAAAATTGAAAAATGACATTAATGCCTTTCAAGATATTTTGTCACACTTTCATAGAAATGTTCCTTTAATAATGTTCTTTTTGGCCTATTTGTTGCCTCAGATGGGAAATTGTCAATTGTCATCTGTTGTCCTGCAACAACACATTCAAGCGACATCGAATCTAAAGCCACGAGGCTTATTGGGTCCAAATTTTATCTGTAGCATCCTAGGGCACAGGGCTTCCATGGTTAATTAAAATACATTGCTGCCAGTGGGCAGTGGCCCCCTGAGCTCTGGTGAGCATTGTGGCCCATGGGCCTCTTGTTTCTATTTTTACCTCTGGTGGCCATTTTGTTCATCCGAGCAATTTTGATAGGTCACCCAAAGAATATGCCTGTGAAATAATTTTAAAATTGGACCAGTGGCCTAGGAGATGTCGTTTTAAGTTGGTTTTTTTTTTCTATATTTGGCTGTGGTGGCCATTTTGTTAAGCAAAGCGGAACCATTAGGCAATTTAGGTAGAGGGTCACCTAAGGAACATTCCTGTAAAGTTATTTCAAAATCCATTCACCGGTTAAGGAGGTTGTCATTTAAGTAAATTGTTGATGGACGGACGGAGGATGCATGTCGGACATTGAAAAGAAAGTGACCTAAAAGGTTTACTCAAGATGTAGTTTATATTGCAGATGTTTTTTTGTTTTTTTTTTGCAAAAGCATGCCAAAGAGAATACTTATAGGCCCATGCCTAATAGTTGAGTGAGTTCACTTGATTTGTGAAGGTGACCTAAAAGGTTTCTCAAGATGTGGTTTATATTGCAGATGTTTTTTTTTATTGCAAAAGCATGCCAAAGAGAATACTTATAGGCCCATGCCTAATAGTTGAGTAAGTTCACTCGATTTGTGCTCAGAGTAAAATCCAGACTTACACAGATTTTGATAATGAATTATTTGTAGTTCTATATTTGTTTTCTCCCATTTCTTCCTCTGATGGGCAGCTGGTGACTACTCGTAAAAGAATGTGCTATGAATACTGCTAAACTGCTTTACCGGAAGTGAGTTTGCCAAGGAAAAGTGTGATTTGGTATACTGACTAACCCAATATGACCATATTTGTTTACCAGAAAGCCGAACAACAAGAACAAACTAACAAATAATCTTCATTTTATTTGTAGGGCAAGACTTTTGAGGTACCAGCTGGAAACCTTGGGTTTAGTGTGGTTGTCTTCACATGTTGTGCCTTAGTAACAATTGCTCTGCTATTGGTGAGGAGATACGCAAAACCACTGGGTGGAGAGCTTGGGGGCCCAAAAGTACCAAAATTGCTGTCAGGAATAGGTCTCATATTTCTGTGGATTTTTTATGTATTAATGGCATCTATGCAGGTTTATGGCCATATCAAAGGCTTCTAAGACTTATTTTCTAATGAAACAGAAGGCCAACTTTATTTCGTACCCGGCTAAGCACTCTTCTTACTAGGGTTGTGTAACATTTAATTCATTCCATTGATTTCCACCAAGCTGAAACGGCCAATCAAAAAAGCCGTTAGATTCCAGTCTGAAAAAAAGCTTTATAAACATGTACAGGCGCCATGGTTTCATTGTGACACAGCAATGTGTTGAGAAACAGCATAAACTTTTTAATCCTGCTCATTTGTAGATGTAAGAAGAGGTAAACTTTTCTACAAAGAAGGCAGATAAAAAGTGTGTCCTCTAGTTCTTATCTGAGTACGAAGTGAAGTTGGCCTAGGATAGCAACCCCTGTGAGATCATATTTTTTCGTGGTTCCAAAAATGGCCTTTTATATTGAAAATTTCATTCTCATATGACGTCGATGACAAGCAGTGGATAAGGTCATGTAATAAAAATCGTATGACCACACGTGTAGTAATACTTCAGTGGGATTACGTAACGTCATGGCGGCGTACATGTCAACCATGCATTTTTGTATATAAAATTGTCAAATCTAAAGACCACAAATTCCAATTTTAAGTGGTCATATGATAAACAAAACCTTACACTCGTGTTCATTTCATATGAAATTTATGAAACTCGCCCAAGGCTCGTTGCATAAATTTCATATTAAATGGCCACTCGTGTAAGATCCTATATGTATTTTTATCCCCCGACCAAATAGGTTCGGGGGATATAGCAATCAGCCTGGCGTCCGTCCGTCTGTCCGTGCGTCTGTCCATCCGTCCGTCCATCCGTAGACGCAACCTTGTGATGGCCATAACTCCTATACCCTTTGAGATTCATTGATGGTTCTTGGCACAATTGTTCGCAAGGCTGAGACGGCGTGTCATGCACAAGAACCAGAACTCTGGATGCCATACTTTTTGAGTTATCTCCCCTTTTAATAAAATAGAATGACTACTTTGTGATGGCCATAACTCCAATACCCTTTGAGATATGTTGATGGTACCTGGCACAGTTGTTCACAAGGGTGAGACAGCGTGTCATGCACAAGAACCACAACTCTGGTTGTCATGGTTTTTGAGTTATCTCCCCTTCCAATCAAATTGAGTGACTACCTTGTGATGACCATAACTCCAATACCCTTTAAGTTATATTGATGATACCTGGCACAGTTGTTCACAAGGCCAAGACAGTGTGTCATGCACAAGAACCACAACTCTGGGTGCCATGGTTTTTTAGTTACCTCCCCTTCCAATAATATAGAATCACTGCCTTGTGATGGCCACATCTCCAACACTCTGAGATATATTGATGGTACTTGGTACAGTTGTACATGAGGTTAAGCAGGTATGTCACGTTCAAGAACCACTACTCTAGGTGCCCTGTTTTTTTAGTTATCTCCCCTGACAATATAACCTTGTGATGGCCATAACTCCAAAACCTTACAGATCCCCACCCCTAAACCATATATATTATTGTTCCTTATGATAAGACACATTCATTGACACCAACCTGGGGGCCCCCCAGATGCGCTGGGGCCTTGCCCCACTCCCTCCACTTCATAAATGGCCCTATATCTCGGAAACCTTACAGATCCCCGCCCCTAAACCATATATATTCTTGTTCCTTATGATAAGACACATTCAGTTACACTAACCTGGGGGCCCCAGGATGCGCCGGGGCCATGCCCCACCCCCTCCACTACATAAAAGGCCATATAACTCAGAAACCGTTTAGACCCCCCACCCCATAACCATATATATTCTTGTTCTTTATGATAAGATGCATACATTGACACCAACCTATGGGCCCGCGGGATGTGCCAGGGCCTTGCCCCATCCCCTCCACTTCATAAAAGGCCCAATATCTCGGAAATCTTACAGATCCCCACCCCTAAACCATATATATTATTGTTCCTTATGATAAGACACATTCAATGACACCAACCTGGGGGCCCCCTGGGATGGACCAGGGCCCTGCCCCACCCCCTCCACTTCATAAAAGGCCATATATCTCAGAAACCATTTAGATCCCCACCCCAAAACCATATATATTCTTGTTTCTTATGATAAGACGCATTCAGTGACACCAACCTGGGGGTCCCCTGGGAAGTGCCCGGGCCAAGCCCCACCCTCTCCACTTCAAAAAAAAGACCCAATTTCTCAGAAACCGTTCAGATCCCCACCCCTAAGCCATATATATTCTTGTTTCTGGTGATAAGACGTATTCAGTGATACCAACCTAGGGGTCTCCCGGGATGCACCATTGCCCCACCCCCTCCACTTCATAAAAGGTGATATATCTCAGAAACCTTTCAGATTCCCACCCCAAAACCATATATATTCTTGTTTCTTATGATAAGACGCATTCAGTGACACCAACCTGGGGGTCCTCTCCTTGGATGTGCCCGGGCCCTGTCCCATCCCCTCCATTCCATAAAAGGCCCAAATTCTCAGAAACCGTTCAGATCCCCACCCCTTATCCATATATATTCTTGTTCTTTATGATAAGACGCATTCATTGATTCCAACCTAGGGGTCTTCAGGGGTGTGCCGGGGCCATGCCCACCCTGCCACTTCATAAAAGGTGATAAATCTCAGAAACCTATCAGATGCCCACCCCAAAACCATATATTCTTGTTTCTTATGATAAAACACATTCAGAGACACAAAATTGGGGGTCTCTTGGGATGTGCCCGGGCCATTCCCCACCCCCTCCACTTCAGTATCTCAGAAACCGTTAAGACCCCCACCCATAAACCATATATTTTCTTGTTCCTTATGATAAGATGCATTCAATGATATCAAATTGGGCTCTGTTGGGTCATCTCCCACCCCTCCAACTTCATAAAAGGCCTCATGTTTCAGATACAGAGTCCACATGGAATAGGGGTTCATTTGGGAGACTTTATAATCAATAAATTAAAACCATACATGGCTGCCAGTGGGCAGTGCCCGCCTGAGCTCTGGTGAGCATCGTGGCCCATGGGCCTCTTGTTTAGTTATCTCCCTTGACAGTATAATCTTGTGATGGCCATAACTGCAATACTTTTGTGATATATTGCTGATTTAATTCTGGTGCACTTTCTATTGGTGAACAATCTTCTGAAGGCCATATTGGCTTTTGGTCGGGGGATTTGCCATCTCTTCCGATGGCTTTTTTTATTTCTGCAACAAAAATAAGATTGTTAGTGCCCGTTGAAACTACATCATTGTGGTAGTTCTATCAAGTATCCACAATCTATGTTTCGAGAAAAGAAATAAAAATACCAATGCAAACCCAACTTTGCTCTATATAAAGCAGGATTTACAAGTGTGTCCATTTTTTCGAGCCTGTTATTAGCATGGCGTGATATAGGCGCTCGGTTTTCCATCCGTCCGTTCGTTCGTCCATCCGTTTGTCAAGGCGTCAACATTTGCGACCACCCTAGCGTTCACCCTAATGGTCAAGTTTATTTCTCAAGAACTATAAGAGCTTCATTTATGATACTTGGTACAAACTTGTATCTGGGGATGACAACTTACATGCAAGCATCCATATTTGACCTTGACTTCACTGACTTGGTAAAATATTGCGACCACCCAAGCGTTCACCCAAATGGTCAAGTTTATTTCTCAAGAACTATTAGAGCTTCATTAATGATATGTGGTACAAACTTGTATCTGTGGATGGCAACTTGAATGCAAGCATCCATTTTTGACTTTGACCTACATTTCATGGTTCACTGACTTTGTAAAATATTGAGACCACCCTAGCGTTCACCCTAATGGTCAAGTTTATTTCTCAAGAACTATAAGAGCTTTTTTTATGATACCTGGTACAAACTTGTATCTGGGGATGGTAACTTAAATGCAAGCATCCATATTTGACCTTGACCTATATTTCATGGTTCACTGACTTTGTAAAATATTGCGACTACCCTAGCGTTCACCCTAATGGTCAAGTTTATTTCTAAAGAACTATAAGAGCTTCATTAATGATATTTGGTGCAAACTTGAACCTGGGGATGGCAACTTAAATGCAAGCATCCATATTTGACTTTGACCTTAATTTCATGGTTCACTGACTTTGTAAAATATTGCGACCACCCTAGCGTTTACCCTAATGGTTAAGTTCATTTCTCAAGAATTATTAGAGCTTCATTAATGATACTTAGTACAAGCTGGCATTTGAGAATGGAATCTTTTGTGCAAGCATCTATGTTTGACCTTGACCTACATATCATGGTTCGATGACTGCGCCCCCAGAGCCGCGACATAGCCTTCGGCGGAATTGTTTTGTCGCGCCTGCTATTAGCATGCCGCGATATAGGCTCCCGGTTTTCCGTCCGTTCGTTCGTCCATCCGTTTGTCAAGGCGTCAACATTTGCGACCACCCTAGCATTCACCCAAATGGTCAAGTTTATTTCTCAAGAACTATAAGAGCTTCATTTATGATACTTGGTACAAACTTGTATCTGGGGATGACAACTTACATGCAAGCATCCATATTTGACCTTGAACAACATTTCATGATTCACTGACTTTGTAAAATATTGCGACCACCCAAGCGTTGACCTAATGGTCAAGTTTATTTCTCAAGAACTATAAGAGCTTCATTAATGATATTTGGTGCAAACTTGTATCTGGGGATGGCAACTTAAATGCAAGCATCCATATTTGACCTTGACCTTAATTTCATGGTTCACTGACTTTGTAAAATATTGCGACCACCCTAGCGTTTACCCTAATGGTCGAGTTCATTTCTCAAGAATTATTAGAGCTTCATTAATGATACTTAGTACAAGCTGGCATTTGAGAATGGAATCTTTTGTGCAAGCATCTATGTTTGACCTTGACCTACATATCATGGTTTGATGACTTTGCGCCCCAAGAGGCGCGACATAGCCTTCGGCGGAATTCTTGTATAGAATGTGGTCGTTAAGATATTTTTCAACCAGCTAAGCTGATAAAGTTACTTATCATATGACGTCATAGATAAGCAGTGGATAATGTCGTGTAATAAATATAATATGACCACATGTGTAATAACGCTTTGGCGAGATTAAGTAACGTCATGGCGACGTCCATGTCAACAATGCATTTTTTGCCGAAAATTGTCAAATTGAAAGACGATGAAATCATCTTTAAAGTGGTCATATGATAAACCGAATCTTACACTCGTGGTCATTCCATATGAAAATTATGAACTCGCCAAAGCCTCATTACATAAATATCATATGAAATAACCACTCGTGTAAGATCCTCTATTTACTATATGTATCTGATCAGCTGACAACACAAATATCCATGTGCTTACTAAATAGCAAGTACTTTTCACATGTTTACTAACATTGATGGTTCTGGCAAGATGATACAAATATCCAGACTTGCATACACTCTTCATCTCAGTATTGTTTCCACATCAGCTGTGTCATTAGTCTCATTAGCTATTAGTCGGATTGCCACATGAGCATCTGAGTAGATTTAATTTATTTGCCAAACTTTGTTTCTCATGTATATTTGGACTTGCAAACTGTGGATACTGATCGGAATACTCAATCAGATCCGGATTTACATTATTTGCGCATGCCACTTTGCCAAGATGTTAGACATTTTATTTACTTATTTGTAATTTCAAGACCAGGCCCCAAGGTAATAAGACAGCTGAGCATGAAACTTTTAATGCGTGCATGTATTGAAATACAAACAAATCAGACAGTTTTACTACCCACATCAGAAATGAATGTTGTTTGTGTCATGCTCATAAATTTTAAAATGGCAACAATTGCTGGCATTTTAAATTTGTGGACAGAACAAATTACATGCTCAAGTGAATTGAGCACAAAAAAAACTGAACTGCTTGTTAAATATGATGAATCAGCGCAAGACAAAACCTAAAATAAGACGTGTGACCAGTGAATAATCAGATAAGCCTGTGCATCTGTGCAGTCTGATCAGAGTCTTCGCTGTTCCCATGAGCCTTCTATAGAAGCTGGTCTATTCAGAGGGCAACAAGAGAATGCTCCTACAAGGCTGAAGTGATGGGCCGGCTGAACTGAGTCTTAGACCATCGCACGGGGTCTAATTGTAGGTTTTGTCATGCTACGGCTCATATTCATAGTTAATTGTATTATAAGAAAAGTACATTGCTGTGACGGATGGATGGAAAAATCCATCCCCGAGGGTCACTGTCCCGAGGGACGGGTTTTTCTATCCACCCCTCGCACCCATGTAGGATTATTGTTCTTATATACTTTCCATTTCTTAGCGAGGATGTTTAATACTGCAATCACTTCGGTTACTGGCGTCGGCCATATTGAGATTACACTACAGTTTTTTTTGTTACGTCACGTACGTGCTGTGACGTCAACCTTAACGACGGCGCAAACATGGTCGTAACCAGTGCATTTATCAAACACGCGATAATATTCGATTTTGGGTAAGAAAACGAGGGTTAGAACAGAATTTCTATCCCTAGTTAAAACTATGGATTTCCTTATCTGGTGTGCAAGAAATTCTTTTCTTTCACACAAACAAGAGTTGTTCAGCTCATACAGATTTGGCTTTAGACGTTCATGTGATATAACAAAGTGTAAGAGACGTCTAACAGCTTCTGTTCCAGCATATCTTCACATGCATTCAATATGTTGCCTTTCCAATACGTTTTCAACTGGTTTATCTACCTAATAGTGCTTTAGAAGTATTTGTATGTTTTTTTTCTTGCAACTAGCGCCCAGTTGTTCAAAGTCTTGCTAAGTTTAACGAACAATTACAATTCCAGCAAATACAATGTCTGATACAGTGGTATTACAATCACAATGAAAAGAAACGAGAAATCCGCCAAAATCTATGTCAAGACTATATAGCGGATTATAGCCTGTATGAACATTTAGGTAAACACTGGGATTGTTGCAATGCTGAAAGTTTTAGGAATGAACGAATGGATGAAAGAAAGGATTAACTGACAGAAAACCAAACTCCTATATCACACCATGCTTGAAGTAGGAGCAACAAAAATGTGAGTAGCTTTTTCTGCTCAACAAAATACTTCTTTTTCCACACTGAATGGTTGAAGGGTTAATTTGCAAGATTAACTTACAAATTCCTAAACTTTGAACAACAGAGTCCAGTTTTCTTACTCCGTCCATATTTCATGAGCAAAAGTATTTTTTCATCAGTTTCTAACATCATTATATGTAATCTAATCACATGTTTCATCTTAATTAAATTATCTGTGTTGAAATTTGTTCGGATACAGATATTGTTGATGATACGCTGTAACTGTTTAATAGCCATTTACAGTGAAAACAGACATTGCATTTGTTTTCAGAAGAAAAGCAAGTTGCCAAACCTGGCAGGCGTCAGACCCATGAACACCTGAGGCCAGTTTTTTAGAGCCTCATTGGCTTAAACACTTGTTATTGGTCAAATCGTTAACTGTTCTAGCAAGAACAATATATAAAATTTTGTTATTTTTGCTTAAAAATGTGAGTAGCTTTTGCATGTGCAAAAGCTACTCACATATTTTAGCAAAAATATAAGTATATTAGCCATATTATTAAAATAATTGAAGTTTTAACCCATTTAGTCCAAGGAAACCCTCCAGCCTCAGAATGTCAAGACTAGTGAACTGCTAAGGCACGTTGTATGTTAATAACTTTTATTCTTATATGTCATCTTCTGATATTTATTGAAACTAGACAAAAGTGCCCAGTGGGGCACGTATACCCCCGGCCAGTGCCGAACTACAAAGGGAAATAACTCTAAAAGGCCTGACCCCTTGGCCCTTATTTTCTTTCCCACAATACAAGTAGTCATACTGATCATGTGTGCAAAAGTTCAAGTTTCTATGTGAAGCAGTTCCTGAGATATCTTTGACACAAAATAATTGTTTACGGACAGACAGACGGAAAAGACAAAAACTATATACCCCCATTGCATACTTCGTATGCCGGGGGAATAATTGAAGTTTTAACCCATTTAGTCCAAGGAAACCCTCCAGCCTCAGAATGTCAAGACTAGTGAACTGCTAAGGCACGTTGTATGTTAATAACTTTTATTCTTATATGTCATCTTCTGATATTTATTGAAACTAGACAAAAGTGCCCAGTGGGGCACGTATACCCCCGGCCAGTGCCGAACTACAAAGGGAAATAACTCTAAAAGGCCTGACCCCTTGGCCCTTATTTTCTTTCCCACAATACAAGTAGTCATACTGATCATGTGTGCAAAATTTCAAGTTTCTATGTGAAGCAGTTCCTGAGATATCTTTGACACAAAATAATTGTTTACGGACAGACAGACGGAAAAGACAAAAACTATATACCCCCATTGCATACTTCGTATGCCGGGGGTATAATATGTCATCTGCTGATACACCAATTACTTCATTATAACACAGTTTCTGATATAGCTGTTTGTTTCTGAGTTTAACTCTTATCATGCTGTTCACGACAACCCTTATCTTTGGAAACAGTGTAGATCCAGATCAGAAGCCATCTGATCAGGATCTACACTGTTTAACATTAATTAAGTTTATGGCTTTGTAAGAATAAATTACATCAAGTAATCTGATTGGTTCTAAGTCAGAAATGGGTGTGGCTAAACTGAATATTCAGCAAGATAAGGGTTAACAGTTCAGTCTACACTATTTATATTATATCAAGCTGCTGAGTTTACATAACCATATTTCTTGTACATATTCTTTAACCCTTTTTGTACCAAATGGAATCTTCCTCCTTATATATAGCCAGAGTTCATTTCTAAATTTAGGGGTCACAGGTTGTGTTATCCTCCAAAATGATTTAGAAAAATGGCTGAACTTCCTGTAAATAGTGTAGGCCCTGATCAGACGCAGCATTCTGCGGCGTCTGATCTGGGCCTTCACTGTTTGTCCACTACCCGTTTTAGGGTTTCCGGTACTAAATGGGTTAAGAACGAGACTGACAACTGCCCTTCTTGAATCAGCAGAAGGGAGGGAATGACCAAAGAAAATGTTACAAGATCAAACTCCACCAAAGCATGATGCCAACACCTCAGATATCCACCCCGGGACCTGATCCTGATCTTCTGTCAAGAAACACATCAGATTGACAGTCAGGGGCCAGTTGTTCAAAGCATCGTTAGATTAACAAGCTCGTTAGTGGCCATAATGTTAACTGTCCTACCCAGTTCAGTATCTAAAATTTTGGTATTCTTGCTGAAAAAATGTGAGCAGCTTTTGCATTCGCAGAACCTGCTCTCATTTTTTCAGCAAAAATATTAGCATATTTGCCATAGTAAATGATAAAAGTTTTAATGATATGTTAACTAGCAACGTCGTTAGTTTTGAACAACTGGCCCCTGATGTTTATGTGCCATCTCTGAGCTACAGAGGCTGCTAGGATAAAGCATCTTTAAGGCTTATCCTTCAGAATGGATTCATTTTCCCAAACCCATTTCTGAATTTATTTTGCGACACCCATTTCTGAATATCAACCAATCAAATAACTTGATATAATGTTTTCATTCAAATTCACAAACATGGTGACAGTGTACAGTTCTTAAGCCATCTGATCTGAATCTACACTGTTTGCAAAGTTGGGGTTGTCATGTTCAGCATAAGGGTTAAATATGGGCCCAAAAATGTACAGATATATAGAAAAACGACCATTAATATCCATAAATGGTCATTTTTCTGTATAATCTATAAAGTTTTGTTTGGATATAACCATGTTGTTCAACATCGCCTCTGCTTTGGAACCCAGCAATAGTGCTGTAATGAGGCTGTGGTGTTCATGAATTTAGCAGGTCAAATGTCAACATAATTTATTCCACATTGCTCACAGTCGTTTTACAGATTTTATGAAGTATTTATTACAATAAACATTTTAGTTTTTAACATCTTTTACTGTTGTCTTTTGATATCAAAATAAATATGAACAACAACAATTTCTGGACACTATACTCTGCCTCCTATGCTGCAGATAACAAGCAGTAAGGCTGGCAGGATTAATCGGATAATCGATTATTCAATCGATAAACGATTATTTGATAAGTACAATTTACTACCCCAAGTTGTGCCTAAAATAGCTGTATGAATGGCAAACAGTGCAGACCCAGATGAGACGCCGCATCTCATCTGGGTCTACACTATTTGCTCAGGTGTGTCTGTTTAAATACATATGGAAAAGTACAGCATATGGTAGGAATCATGCTCAGACAGCAAGCCAGACAGGTAAATTTATGATCAAATCTTCAGTGATTACTAACTGATTATCGATTGCAATGACAGGAATGATAATCAATTTTCTTGCACACCAGACAAGGAAATCCGTGATTTTACCCTGGGATAGAAATTTATGTTCTGACCCTGGTGTTCCGACCCAAAATCGAATATAATCGCGTGTTTGATAAATGCACTGGTTGATTACGACCGCGTATGCGCCGTCGTTAAGATTGACGTCACAACAACGTCACTAAACATTCCTGCAGTGTCAACACAATATGACGGACTTTGGTAACCGAAGTGACTGCAGCATTAAAAATCCGCTTTAAGAAATGGAAGGTGTGCAAGAAAAAGAATCCAATATGGGTGTGAGGGGTGGATAGAAAAATCCATCCCTCGGGATCACTGTCCGGCATTACTCGGCAAGCCTCCTGATGCCGGACAGGGTCCCTCTGGACAGATTTTTCCATCCACCCCTCACACTCATATAAGATTCTTATAATCTTTCCAGTACGATTAGCTAGCCCTAACAAGCAGCAAAGATAACTTGAGAAT
This sequence comes from Lucinisca nassula, assembly GCA_963580285.1. Classification (NCBI taxonomy): domain Eukaryota; kingdom Metazoa; phylum Mollusca; class Bivalvia; order Lucinida; family Lucinidae; genus Lucinisca; species Lucinisca nassula. Next base: position 178,367,804 of record OY757011.1, read on the forward strand.
ACCATAAAAACCCTCCAGAATTCTGAAACCTTGAGCACTTGCTGTAATTCTCCTAATTTAAACAAATTTGTTTCACAATCCAGCAAGGAGTCCAAAAGGTAAAGGCGCAATTTGGCAAACAGTGTAGACCCTGATCAGACTGCTCAACAAGGAGCAGTCTGATCTGTGTCTGCACTGTTTGCTTCGGCCTTTCTGTTCCAACAGTTTTGATCAATGAGGTAATTTTCTTGTTCTATAAACAGGAAAGATAACGGGGATAAATGTCTCTGCCACCAAAATTTCTATTTACCGTAATAAAGGGCATGCAACAGAAATCAGTGACCTCGACACACATTCTCAGCCTATATCCTTACTATGGTGCAAATTTCAAACCAAGTTCTTGAAAACTAGCACAAGTTTTGGGGACATGAACTATAATCAGGGGCCCATTGTTCAAAACTAAAGATGTCACTGGTTAACATCGTTAAAACTTTGACTAGTTTCAGCTTCACCAGATGTAAAATGTGGGAGGCACTATCCAGAAACAAAATATGTTTAGAAAAATATGTTAAAGGGGAATAACTCTGGTAATATTTGGCGGACGGTAACCTTAAAATAATATGCACTATTCGACATCATTGTCTTACTATAATACGTAAAGTTTCAGCTTCATCAGATGTAAAAAGTAAGAGGAGCTATCCGGAAATGGAATGTTCAGAAAAATCTGTGGAAGGGGTATATCTCTGTTAATATCTGGCAGACTGTAACCTCAAAATAATATGCACTGTTCCATATTATGGTCTTTCTATATGTAAAGGCTCAACATCATCAGATCTAAAATGTAGGAGTTATCCGGAAACAAAATGTTTACAGAATTTACAAAGGGGCATAACTCTATTATTACTTGGTGGACCATAACCTCGAAATAATATGCGCTGCCCCATATCATGGTCTAATTATATATGTATTTGAAGTTTCAGCTAAATCAGATGTAAAATGTAGGAGTCATCCAGAAACGAAAAGTTCACAAAAAATTTCAAAGGAGCATAACTATTAATATTTGGTGGACCTTAACCTCGAAACAATATGCGCTGCCCCACATCATGGTCTAACTATGTATGAAGTTTCAGCTTAATCGGATGCAAACTGTTAGGAGTTATCGAGAAACGAAAAGTTCAGAAAAAATTTCAAAGGGGCATACCTCTATTATTACTTGGTGGACCGTAACCTCGAAACAATATGCACTGCCACACATCATGGTCTAACTATGTATGAAGTTTCAGCTTGATTGGCTGCAAACTGTAGAAACTATCCGGAAACGAAAAGTTTACAAAAAAATTCAAAGGGACATAACTCTTAATATTTGGTGGACCATAACCTCGAAACAATATGCGCTGCCCCACATCATGGTCTAACTTTGTATTAAGTTTCAGCTTAATCTGATGTAAACTGTAGGAGGAGTTATCCGGAAACATACAGGCAGATGGACACCAGGGTTACCCCCCCCCCCCATATCACCGACTCATTTTAACAAGAATTCCGCCGAAGGCTATGTCGCGCCTGTGGGGGTGCAAAGTCACCCAACCATGATATGTAGGTCAAGGTCAAACATAGATGCTTGCACAAAAGTTTCCATTCTTAAATGCAAGCTTGTACCAAGTATCATTAATGTAGCTCTTATAGTTCTTGAGAAATAAACTTGATCCTCAGGGTGAACGCTAGGGTGGTCGCAATATTTTACAAAGTCAGTGAACCATGAAATATAGGTCAAGATCAAATATGGATGCTTGCATTTAAGTAACCATACCCAGATACAAGTCTGTACCAAGCTTGTACCAAGTATCATTACTGAAGCTCTTATAGTTCTTGAGAAATAAACTTGAACCTCAGGGTGAATGCTAGGGTGGTCGCAATATTTGACAAAGTCAGTGAACCATGAAATGTAGGTCAAGGTCAAATATGGATGCTTGCATGTAAGTTGTCATCCCCAGATACAAGTTTGTACCAAGTATCATTAATGAAGCTCTTATAGTTCTTGAGAAATAAACTTGAACCTCAGGGTGAACGCTAGGGTGGTCGCAAATGTTGACGCCTTGACAAACGGACGGACGGACGAACGAACGGACGAACGGAAAACCGGGCGCCTATATCACGCCATGCTAATAGCAGGCGCGACAAAAATGGACTAGGGGCTAGTAGCCCCTAGTACGAAATAGCTCCTGAAACCTGTCCTGGACCAATGTTTAAGCCCCTAAACCCTCAATGTTGGCGCTCAGAGGTATATCATAATATCCCACCACTATCGTGTGGTGGGGTATAAAAAGGGGAACATGACTGTGCCTCTGCAGAGGCTGATCTGCACCCTTGTTGTCTGTGAATGGCAAAACAGATTTTCTGATGACTCTGAAAACTATGAGGGAGTAAAATCTCCTTAAGAACAGACTGGTACATATACATCAATAACATGTTGCAGGTTCCATCTTTTCTAACAAAGACAACCAGCTTCATGAAATATTTAATTGGTAAATGGTCTCTGAGCGTAACAAGTACAATAACATGACAGTAAAAATATAAGGACTAACAGCTGTAGTTCAAATGACTCCAAAACATTAGTGTTTGTTTGTTTGATTAATTTGAGGTTTAATGCCCCCATCAACACTGTGTAGGTCATTTTGGAGACATTGCTTCCAGTTTTGTGGGACTTTTACCAGACCCTGAGATAAAATGACATCTCAAGCCCTGCCACCCAATAAAACCAAGAGGTTTTATATGAATGGATGGTCCGACTCGCACCACTTTAAAAACATTCGTGTCAAATACCAATTAAACACAATCTTTCAATATGGTGTATTTCTAAAAAACACATTTTTTTTCCGGAAGAAATGTCTCCAAAATGAGCAAAATGGTTTTGATGGGGATGTAAATCTTCAATTCAAACAAACATGGGTTGTAAATCAATGGAGCACAAATCAAGTTTAGGAGACGGATTTTTGAAAGATGTTTTATCCCACATTTTTTACAGAAAATAAGGCTTCACATTACATGTGAATCATTTGCTGGGCAGATGATCCACATGTAACGTTAAGGGGAAAGGATACACCTTTAGGGGAGGCAACTCCTGCAAAAGTATTTGTCTCCCATGTCAATAGGGCTCTACTCTTAAAGGAAAGAATTTGCTCCTAAGAGGAGCAAATTCTTTCCTTTAAGGGTAGAGCTCTTTTTCTTTGGGACAGGGCTTATAGAAAAACGAACAGGAAGTCCCGAAAGTTGTCTCCCTTTGAAAATTGGCGGAAAAATATGCCAGGTGTTCCCGTTCCCCTTAAGCCTTTTATTTCTATGAGAAAACTAGAGAAAGCGACCAGTGGGTCACAATATACCCACGGCCAGTGCCACCCTCTGATATATCTTTCGAGCATGTATGTAACATGAGTGAAGAAGTCAAGAAGCTATAAGAATCTATAATCTGCTTATAAAATCTAAACTAAACATAAACTTTCTAAATGGACCAAGGGAGTGAGAGCATCAGAGTTACTGAAGGGGTGGGGGCATCAATGTTACTGAAGCAGCAGGGTGGGGTATGTATCAATGAAATCTTGGAAGTGGTATGCAACATTAAAGCAAGTATCAACTGAATTTGTCCTAGAGTTTACAACATACAGGCATCTATAAACTTTGCCATAAAACTTTAACCAATGTAAAATTTCTAAGTCTGTGACCTTGACCTCAAGGTCATTGTGGGGGGTGGGACATGCATCAATGAAATCTTTAGACCTGTATGTAACTTCAGTGTAAGTATTAACTGAATCTATCAAAGGGTTCAGAAGATACAACCTCTTTGAAACTTTAGCGCAAAACTTTAACCAAGATGTAAAATTTCTAAGTCTGTGACCTTGACCTCAAGGTCACTGTGGGGGGTGGGACATGCATCAATGAAATCTTTAGACCAGTATGTAACTTCAGTGTAAGTATGAACTAAATCTATCAAAGGGTTCAGAAGATACAACCTCTTAGAAACTTTAACGCAAAACTTTAACCAAAATGTAAAATTTCTAAGTCTGTGACCTTGACCTCAAGGTCACTGTGGGGGGTGGGACATGCATCAATGAAATCTTTAGACCAGTATGTAACTTCAGTGTAAGTATCAACTGAATCTATCAAAGGGTTCAGAAGATACAACCTCTTAGAAACTTTAACGCAAAACTTTAACCAAAATGTTAACGGACGGACGGATGGACAGACGGAAGGACGGAAACACGGATGGACGGACGAAAACTATATACCCCCATAGCATACTTGGTATGCCGGGGGTATAATAAGAAAATAAGTAGATAGCTGACTCCTCAAGAAGTTTCCATGCACTTGAAGGATTAACATGATGACAACTAGGTCTAGATTAACCATTTTTGTACCAAACGGAATCTTCCACCTTGTTTAGAGCACAAGTCTATTTCAAAATTTAGGGGTGTCAGGTTGTGTTTCCTTATTTAGAAATTGGCTGACCTTTTTGCAAACAGTTTAGGCCCTGATCAGGCGCTGCATTCTGCGGCATCTGATCTGGGCCTGCATTTTTTGCCAGGTACCCGTTTTGAGGTTTCAGGTACAAAATAGGTTAATTAACTCAATATTTTCTCTTTTTCTTCATTTTTTTTCGCACTCCTGAGGATTCTTCAGTATCGTCCACATCTTCCTTCCCTTTTTTCCTTTTACTACCACTCTCGCTCATCTCCATTTTAGCATGTCTTTGGGCTTCAGAAACCCTCTCCATTAATACCATTACCTCCTCTTCCTCAGTCTTGTAGAGAGGCAATTGTTTGCCAATTAAATGTTCTATCCTCTGATACAACTCAACATCATACTGTGTTACAAAAGTAATGGACTTCCCCGACCTTCCCGCTCTGGCTGTACGACCTACTCTATGAATGTAGTCTTTGGAGTGAGTTGGTATATCAAAGTTTATCACAACGTCAACATGGGGTATATCAAGTCCTCTACTGGCAACATCTGTTGCTATCAAAATGGATCGACTTTTACTTTTGAACTTTCCTAGTGAACCAAGGCGTTTTGCCTGGCTCATCTGACCATGAAGAGGTATAGCCATTAAACCAAGATTTCGTAACATTAACGCAACTCTTTGTGTATTAGCACATGTGGCACAAAAAACCATGAAAGAATTTCCTGCAAGTTCATTAAGAATGTAAAGCAGATATACATCTTTAAACTTTACAGGAATGAAGATATAAGACTGTTGTAATTTATCAACTGTCTGGTATTTAGAAGAAACTTCAAGTTTTACAGGGTTACGTAAAGATGCTCGCTGAAGTTTGTTCACTTTCTTTGTCATAGTTGCTGAATACAAAAATGTGTGTCTTTCTCTTGGTATCACCTGAAAAAATAAACATCATTTCAGCTTGTTAACAAGAAAACCTGTCCTGTCTGCGGGGTTTGTGACCAGGGGCCAGTTGTTCAAAGCATCGTTAGGTTAACGAGCTCGATAGTGGTCATATTGTTAACTGTTCTAGCAAGTTTAATATTTAAAATTTTGGTATTTTTGCTGAAAAAATGTGAGCAGCTCACATTTTTTTAGCAAAAATATTAGCATTTTTGCCATAATAAATTATCAAAGTTTTACCGATACGTTAACTAACGACATCTTTAGTTTTGAACAATTGGCCCCTGGTTTAGACACATACCAGCCTACACAGCTACATAGACCAGCAAGTGTCTTGAAATACAGTGAAATTCTGCTATTAACCCTTATCTTGCTGTTCACGACAACCCATATCTTTGCAAACAGTGTAGAACCAGATCAGATGGCTTCTAAAGAAGCCATCTGATCAGGATCTACACTGTTTGGCATTCAGTTCATGAATTTCTAGCAATTAATTACATGAAGTAATTTGATTGGCTGATAGACAGAAATGGATGTGGCTTAAATGAATATTAAGCAAGAGAAGGGTTAAGACAACCTAAAATTAAGACTAATTCTGCTTTAAAAAGATTACATGTACTTAGTGATTAAAGTTATTCTTTCTTTTTGTTTCCTGCATACAGTGGTCCTCTGGTCAGAGACCACCTTGGGGACTCACCTCAGTCCAAAAGGTGGTCTTAATATACCAATTCTACTGTATCTGGTGCCTGTATATAATGTAGAAACGAAAGTACTAATCTATTGTATTAGCCTAGCAGCAAACACAAAAGGGCTGATCTGGCTGTGCTGATGTGTGGGCTGATCTGCACTTCTGATGTCTGCAACTGACAATAACAGGTTTTCGTATGATGTGACATCATGGATAAAACTACACTGTACAAGTAACATACTCGCCTGGAAATGTACATCAGCCGGCCTTGGTAGCTCAGTAGGATGCGCGTCAGACTGGTGATTAGGAGGATGTGGGTTCGATACCTGCCGGGGTCGGCAACATTCTTTCACGGAGATTGATCATGAAATCTTTCCTCAGTCATTCTCTCCCTTCCGCTGATTCAAGAAGGGCAGTCGTCAGTTTCTGGCGAAAGAATGTGCACTGTACTGGTTAACTGCTTATGCATAACCCTGCTCAGGAAAAGTGTGGATAAGTGAACTGACCGGCTCAAAAATTACCTAAAATAGTGTTGACTAGGCCTTTTAACTCCAAAACAAACAAACAAATATACATCAAAATGAGTGTCACTGTTGCCAACAATGTATTTTTTTTTTTTTTTTTTTTTTTTTGGTTTTATGGCCCTTTCAAGATTACTCACGTATTTCTTGCTGATCGTCAATCAAAGGTGGATGAAAACCAAAGAATCCCAAGAGAAAAATCATCTCACCTTCCCTTGCAGCAATGTATTTTATTTGTCAAAATAAACTAAAAATTTAATCCAGAATCCTAAGAAAGGAGCGTTACTGCCCTTGGCCAGTTGTTGCAGAATGCAAAATCTGACAGGAGTCTACATTTACTGCATATAGATTAAAGGTGCATTACTGAGCTATACCGGGTCTCAAATTTTTTTTTCTGGTTTTTATTTTCCATGCATACTCCTTTGTCATGTGTACACTTTTGGAGCCAAATACAGCTTCAGAACTTTGTGAAAATGGTCGTTATCATTCGTGTTTACCCTTCGCTCTGAATTTCTGTTCTAAAAATAAATCTGTCACTTTACACATACATGGCGACAGTATCGTCTCTGAGTGTCGTTACTTATGGCAGGTATTCAGCGTCATATTTTTTTCCGATTCAGGCATGGCCTAAGCAAACAAGGCCAAAAATGAACGTCGCATAACGTCATATATGGGGATTCCATTTTTGTCACGAACTAAAAATAAATCTAACTAGTGTTCGAAACCTAGTTAGGGAATTGGTTGGTTGGTTGATTTTAGGTTTAACGTCCCCGTCAACACTGTAAAGGTCATTTTGGAGGCGTTGCTTCCAATTTTGTGGGACTTTTACCTGACATTGAGATGAAATGACATCTCAAGCCCTGTCGCCCAATGAAACCAATAGGGTTTATTAGCATGGATGGTCCGCCTCACACCGGGGTTCCTGGACAGGCTTAGATCCTCTAAGCGGTTTACCAGTACTAGTGTGCGGGCCGGACTGAGCTCTGCGTGGAAGCATCATGCAGCCCATATATTTCGTCAAGCCCCTATGGGCGGACGCCGTTAGTTAGGGAATCCCTCTCAAAATCGTTTACCTGTCATCATAATTGTTCGCATTTTTGCATAAAATGCATTCACTTGTATTGTTTTATGAAAAATACCGGCTATATGTATTTTATTTTTGGAAGCATTTTTTTCCAGATAGCTCAATAATGCACCTTTAAAGGAATTTAGTAAAATGTGATAAATATAAAATCAGGGAGGCATTCCCTCTATTGGAATGAGAGGCCAATAGGCATTAACAGGTTAACTTAAGGGGAATAGGAACACCAAGCACATTTTCAGCCATTTTTTCAAAGGGAGACAACTTTCGGGACTTCCTGTTCGTTTTTCTATAGGCTCAGTCCCACTGAAAAAGGGGTCTACTCTTAAATTCTTTCCTTTAAGAGTTGACCCCTATTGACATGGGAGACAAAAATACTTTTGCAGGAGTTGCCTCCCCTGAAGGTGTTCCATTCTCCTTAAATGAATAAAATATTTAACAGTGCAGGCTTATACCTGTGCTATAGGTCCTGAAAAGGAGAAATAATGAGGATAATAATAATCTTTGTTATACTGCAAAGAAAAGTGTAGGCTTTTGATTAGACAGTGCAAGGGCAATTATTTTCCATCTTACCTGCAAGCAAAAAAATATATACCCCACTCACCACTCATGCATGCCTTTGATGACTAACAATGACCACCATCTTCCATTTACTGCACAGTTGGGAAGGAATGAAAGGTGTGTGTGGGGGGGGGGGGGGGGGGGGGCAAATTAGTAGAAGAGATTAGACATACAATGGGTTTGCCCTGTTACAAGTCTCAATTGGTACTCTGACTGTTTCTTGCTAGTTATTTTAAACATTGCTTGCATGGTTTGAAGCACCATAATGTTTGCTGTATAAATAAGAAAGATATCACGGATTTTCATCAGAAAAGCAGCCTTTTTGGAGATATGAAAAAATGCACTATGTCGATGTGTTATCGTAATGCTTAACATTTATCTTGCTGTTCACGACAACCCCTATCTTTGCAAACAGTGTAGATCCAGATCAGATGGCGCCATCTGATCAGGATCATCCCTGTTTGGCATTCTGTTTATGAATTTGTAGCAATAAATTACACCGAGTAATTTGATTGGTTGATATAACGAAATGGGTGTGTGGCTTAGATGAATATTCAGCAAGATAAGGATTAATTATCCTCATTACTCCTCCTTATCTGCAGTTATATATATACATATATGTCTGAAGCAGAGGCTCAGTCAGTATAAGAATAAAGGATCATTCAGAATATACATGAAAAAAACCAGAGCATCGGTGAAACCGAGGGATGCTCCCCGAAGATGCGCAGTAGTAGGAGGGTTATTTTAGTGAAATGATCCTATACACTTTGAAGTTTGATAAGATTTGTTTGAAGACAAAGGTTATGGGTACTCGCTAGAACCGTCTGAATGAGGAGGTTCTAATAAGTACCCTCAGCTGATGTTTGGAGTACAAATAAAGTAGGTAGTGATTTTCAACCAAGAATGCCAAAAACATGAGAAATGTAAGGCCCCTTCCCTGCAAGGACCTGTAAATCTTAAACCATAAGGCTAAGAAACTCAATTTTGTGTTCCCTAGTAAATGATTTTCAATGGAAAATGTCACAAGGAATACACATGTGAAACATGAAAGCCCTATCACCCATGGTTATGAAATAACAGGAGAATTTTTTTTGAAAAAGGGGAGATGATTAGTGAAAATAAGCAATATAGTAATGGTCCTTTGTCAGAATGTAGCCTGACAAACACACACCCAAATGCAATCTGTCAGGATGTAGGTCTTGTGATGATAATTATGTGTGTCATGTTTCATGAGAGTAGACAAAATACTTTTGAAGTTATCACCGAGGTTAAGGTTTTTGGTTTAGGTGTGACAAACACACAGTTATTCTCCTTTGTCAGAATGTAGGTCTTGTGATGGTAAGTATGTGTGTGAAGAGTAGGGCCAGGTTAAGGCGTGACAAACACAAGTTTCGTGGCGTCTGATCTGGGCCTGTACTGTTTGCCACTTACCCCTTTTGGGGTTTCCGGTACCAAATGGGTTTAACCTAAAGTCTCCCTAGTTAGTTTTCAAAAAAGACTGCAAAAATAAGGAGAAATGTAAGGCCCCTTCCGTGCAAGGGCATGTAAATCTTAAACCATAAGACAAAGAAACTCAGTTTTGTGTTCCCTAGTAAGTGATTTTCAATGAAGAATGTCACAAGGAATATATATGTGAAATATGAAAGCCCTATTACCCATGGTTATGAAACAACAGGAGATATTTTTTGGAAAAGGGGAGATAATTCAGTGAAAATAAGCAACATAATTATGGCCCTTTGTCAGAATGTAGGTTTTGTGATGGTAAGTATGTGTGTGAAGTTTAATGAGAGTAGGATAAATACTTCTAAAATTTTGACCCGAGTTTAAGTTGTTTGGTTATTGCCTGACAAACACACACCGAAAAGCAATATAGTTATGGCCCTTTGTAAGAATGTAGGTCTTGTGATAGTAAGTAAGTGTGTGCAGTTTCATGAGAGTAGGGCGAATACTTTTGAAGTTATGACCGAGGTTAAATTTTTTGGTTAAGGCGTGACAAACACACGGACAAAAGCAATATGGTTTGTCAGAATGTAGGTCTTGTGATTGTTAGTAAGAGTGTGAAGTTTCATGGGAATAGGGATAATACTTTTGAAGTTATAACCGGTTAAATGTTTTGGTTTACATTTGAAACTGACTGACAAGATTACTATAGGCAGTGATTTTTTTAGACGTGCGTCCTGCGTCCTGTACGCATAATTTCGTCAGAGGATGCATAAAAATATCGTCGGCGGGTCCTGGGACGCATAAAAATTCTCGGATGAATGTACGCTTGCTTTATGAACTCTTACTTTTGTTTTCGGAATGCAAAAACGGTGTTTAAGTAAGTACAATATTTCGTCTGATATGGATTAAAACTGTTTGATAATTTATAACGGTTCAATTATGACACTATTGTTAATCCCTGTCATATAATTGCCACCCTGCGGTGTGTGTCGATATGGTGTGAAAATATGGCCAAGTTATGTCTCTAGTTTGCGTTTATTCCCCAATCATAAAATTTAATCCGCAATCAATGTGAAAATTATTTAATTGCTCCTAAAACGAGTTGCTACAACTATTCTACTATCTCGTGAATGGTTATGTTTTGGCGCCAAATAGCAGACGCTTGGCGAGAAAAGTTGAACGCTTTAATTTGTGTTAACATATCTATATGCTGTTGTTGGTTATTGACACGGAGCTTACGGAAAGCGCTGTTTTCCACAACCGTTTTGCTATCGAGAATTTTTTTACCTTTACAGTTTCCAAACATTTTTTATGAAAGAGATACGCCCCCATTAAGATAAAACAATAAACACGTGTGGGGTTGCTGGGGTCCGATGACGTCATTTACCGATCGCGTGCAGGAAAAAAAAATAGCGGTGGTTTGTGGGCCGCAGTTTGGATGCCGGAATTTGATGTTCGCATTGAACTTGCTTGTTTATTTCGTTACAAATCGGAGCTTAGGAAAAATACACAAAAATTGGGCTTGCTTAGTAATGGAGATTGTTATATTACTCATGTGTAAGTAAAATTGAGTGGACAATTATTCAATTAAACGTTATTTATGTCGGGAATTGTAAAAGGATACAGCATAACATGAGATGCATCATATTTTTAGCTGACAAAAGTAAAAATAAAATGGTCCAAAAATAATTTTGGCGGGTTACCTGCACCCTGAATTTGGGCCTGTAATTTGAGGAGAAAAAACTGCGGGTAATACAAGCCCGAATACGGTATATACACAAGTTTAAATAAAACTGAAAACGGGCAATGATCAGAAATTGCTACAATTCAGAATTCATGCATTCCAGACTACAAGACTTACTCTAGGGTGCAAAAGAAGGTTTCACAATGGGTCCTGGGTTGGATGCATGGTTTGGGTCTGGGATGCATTAATTCTGGACCCAGTGGGTCCCAGGACTCATAATGGAAAATTTGTAAAAAAAATCACTGTATAGGGCACCCAAAATACTGTGTGGGGCCCTAATTAAGAAGGGAAGTAACTCCGTAAATAATGATGGTAGGGTTATGCTTCTTGCATTCTGCAATGTCTCTCCTAGCCCCCTATCAGTGTATCAAGTTTCCTAAATTACCTTTAAAACTTTTAGAGATATGCTCCGGACAAGCTTAATATAGCAAAAACTAAAAAGGGAAATAACTCTGTAATTACTTGTGATAGAGTTACAGTTCTTGCACTCTGCACTTCCTCTGATGGCCATCTATCAATGTATTAAGTTTCACTTAAATCCCTTCTATACTTTCAGAGATATGCTCCGGACAATCTTTTCATTGAAATAGTTAAGAAGGGAAGTAACTCCATAAATACTGGTGACAGGGTTATGGTTCTTGTATTTTACGATTCCCCTCATCGCCCTCTATCAGTATATCAAGTTTCACTTAAATACCTTTAATACTTTTAGAGATATAGAGCGTGACGGACAGACGTTCGTACAGATGGACATTTGTTTGGTACTACAGTGTTAATTTTTCACCTATAAGTACCCAACAATCCGCTAAAATTTGCACAAGTACCCAACATGTCCCATCAAATTTGTTGGCTACTTTTTCGGACACTAACGGAATAAACGGCAAGTACCCAACTTATGTCTACCCAACATATGCCCGTGGGTGCGCTCGGACAGACAGACAGACGGACGGACGGACAAAGCGGCGACTATATGGCTCCCCCTTCGGGGAGCATAAAAAAAAAGATGTGCAAATTATGTTCTTAGGGGTGTTCAGTATACATGTATTTCAAAACAGAAGTTGTTCTCAATTTCTAGTTAAATGGCACCTGCTGACCGGTAACCTTCATGCAGACAAACTTAAAATGCCACATTTCTGATGAAAATTTGTTGCATTTTTTTCTTTTTTTGCTCAAAAGAAAACTAGAGCATCAATTGTCCTGAGTCGCTGAATGCGAAAGTTTATGGAGCCATTCCTTTCTGAGAAGATTATTAAAGGAATTTTACCATGGTAGCCATCTTGGTCATGTGACCTGATAATGGGCCCATTGGTTCTGGAGAAGATGATTTCTGCAGGGGTTTTTACCTGATACGGGCATGGTGGCCATACTGGTCATGTGACCAAACTCATATTAATAAATTTTCATTTGTTTGTTCCTAAAAGCTTAAATGTGGAATTAGGTTACAATGGACTTTAGGATTCCTTAGACGTAATTTGGCCTTTGCACCTAGATGCTCATCTTTAGCTCAGGTGAGCTATAAAAAGGTCAACCTCAGTACCGGTACATGATTGTATTCTCCACCGTTTACCTTCAGGATCTTGTCCACCTCCTGTTCGAAGTCCATATTGAGTATCCTATCAGCTTCGTCCATGACCAGATATTTCAGAGACCTCAGACTGAAGCCTTTAGTGTTTTCCAGATGATCTACAAGTCTACCAGGAGTTGCAATGACCACATGTGGTTTCTTGGCAAGCATGAGAGCTTGAGTCATCATATCTATACCACCCACAATCACACAACTTTTCACCCCTGAAAATATCAAATGCTATTTTATACTCCCCATGAAACCACCATGGACTGTGCCATCGAAAACCAAGAAATATAAGCCATATTATGAGGAAACCTGTTTTTGCAATAAACAGTGATATTCCTCTTTGAATGGGTATGGATACACCTTCAGGGGAGGCAACTCTTGCAAAAGTACTTTTGTTTCCTATGTCAATTGGGGGCATTAATTGGTGGCAACTCTTAAAAGAAAGAATTTGCTCCTAAGGAGCAAATTCTTTCCTTTAAGAGTAGACCCTTTTTTACAGTGGGACAGGGCTTACCGGTATAAAAAAGGGAACAGAAAGTACCGACAGTTGTCTCCCTTTGAAAAATGGTAGACAAATCTGAACCGAACCATGACATCTAGGCCAAGGTCAAACAAAGACGCTTGCATAAAAGTTGCCATTCTTAAATGCAAGCTTGTACTAGTGTCATTAATGAAGTTCAAATAATTCTTGAGATATTAACTTGATCATTTGGGTGAACACTAGTGGGGTCGCAATATTTTACCAAGTCAGTGAACCATGAAATGTAGGTCAAAGTCAAATATAGATGCTTGCATTTAAGTTGCCATCCCCAGATACAAGCTTGTACCAAGTATGGCCTCTAGAGTGTTAACAAAGTTTTTCTATGGTTTGAACTACTGACCTACTTTTTGACCCCACATGACCCATATTCGAAATTCACCGAGTTATTGTCAGGATGATCATTCTGAGCAAGTTTGAGAATGACTGGACCAAAACTGTGGCCTCTAGAGTCTTAACGATGTTTTTCTATAATTTGACCTACTGACCTACTTTTTGACCCGACATGACCCGTATTCGAACTTGATCGAGATATTGTCAGGATGATCATTCTCAGCAAATTTGAGGATGAGTGGACCAAAACTGTGGCCTCTAGAGTGTTAACAAGGTTTTTCTATGGTTTGACCTAATGACCTACTTTTTGATCTCACATGGCCCATATTCGAACTTGACAGAGATATTGTCAGGATGATCATTCTGAGCAAGTTTGAGGATGATTGGACCAAAACAGTTACTGTGGCCTCTAGAGTTTCTGGACCAAAACTGTGGCATCTGGAGTCTTAACAAGGTTTTTCTATGATTTGACCTACTTTTTGACCTAACATGACCCATATTCGAACTTGACCCAGATATCATCAAGACAAACATTCTGGTAAAGTTTCATGAAGATTGAAGCAAAATTGTGGTCTCTAGAGTCTCAACAAGGTAAATGTTGATGACGCACGACGCATGTCGAACGACGCACATACGACGGACAAAAGGTGATCACAAAAGCTCACCTTGAGCTTTGCTCAGGTGAGCTAAAAATCGGTTTGAAAATTTTCGCTAAGTCATTATGTTGTAAAAACATGCTGACCTTTTGCCACTGATAATCCAAGCATGTATGCAAAAAACGCCTAAAGCAAAAGGTGTTAGACTGGTTCATTATCTAACTAGGTGAAAATCAGTAAGACCAAATTAGTTGAAGGGTTACAAAAAAAATTGATTACTCTCTATTATTCAAATGGATTATTCCACCATTAAACCGTGAAAACTGGCCTCAGGCGTTATCGGTAAGCTGGCAAACAATGTGACAGGGTGAGAAAATTAGGTCAATCAATGCAGGACATACGCTAGTTTGAATACACAAGTCATTAACTTATGGCTAACTATAGAACCGGTATTGGAATATAAAACTGTTTTTCCACAAGGCGCAATTTTCAGCCCACATCTGTCATGTCTGAACCTTCGGGATAAAAGCCTTTTTTTTGTTTTGTTTTTTTACCCATTCAAAACGGTATTTTTATTTAAGAAATACGCTCCATTGACACCAATAACATAAAACATGTATGTATTACACCCTTGAACGAATTAAAATGAAACCACATGACGTCATTTTCCGATCACGTGGCTTCAATATCAGTCGCTATTTGTAGGCAAAGCGATTTGTTTCAGGATATGGGTACCTGTAGTAGACTAATCGTGAAATATGTATTTATATTCTTTAGAACTCGGTTCGGCCATGTTAGATTTTCAATGACTCTCGTTTGGCCATGTTTTGGTTCGAGAGTAAAGAAATGTTTTTCGACTTTTTAACCCCTTCAAAACGATTTCTTTAAGATATATGCTCTACTAAAATCAATAACATAAAACAGGTGTGTGTTACGTCCTTGACTGCATTAATGTGTAAATGGAAACCATATGACGTCATTTTCTGACCACGTGGCTGCAATATCGGTCGCCATTTGTAAACAAAGCAATTTGGGCAAAATAAATATGTGCGAAATAAGAGAAATATTTTAAAGGTTTTAAAAAGGAAAAAAAAAATATAGTGACCATCAAACTGGTCTTTCACTGCACCATGCCGGTTGTTTCCCTTTAGTGGTCTTCAGGTACTGAGTGACCCGGCTATTGGGAAAATAAAAGTAGATGAACTCTGGTGTAGAAAATGAAAGTAGAAATCGGAACGATCTGAGCAATATTGCTGTTTATAATCGAGATACTGGCGCTCATATTTGTTTAACAAGTGTAAGAGCAACAATGGTATGTCATTCCTTACGCTAATAACACATTTTGAAATCGCAAATCACCAAGGACGTTTACGGAAAATACCGAAACTGGTTCAACAATTTCTGTAATTTTTGGCGAAATCTGGCAGGACCGATTTGGATTCTTTGGTTTCTTGAGTCCTGGTTTAGAAGATATGGCAAAATCATACTTTTTGACATTTGACATTGGGGTCATGTTGAGGTCGAGGTAACACCAAAAGTAGCCCAATATATTCTATATTCCAAGGGCCATCCGATAAGCAAAGTTTCAGAACTGTTACCGTAGTCCAATAGTTTAGGAGATATGGCAAAGTACTTTTTGACCTTTGGGTCATGTTGAGGTCAAGGTCGCACCAAAAGTAGCCCAATTTATTCTATATTCCAAGGGCCATCCAACAACCAAATTAACTCCAATAGTTAAGATATGGGAAAATCATACTTTTCCACCATTGACATTGGGGTCATGCTGAGGTCAAGGTCACACCAAAAGTAGTCCAGTGCCATCTACATCCCATGTACTATCCACTGACAAATTTGAAAAGTGTACCGTAACCGGTTTCAAAAGAGATCCATTCCAAAGAAACGTGACGGACGTACGTACACACACACATACATACAGACCCACAGATTGTCAGACACTCGACTCTTGAGATGAAAATAATATACCCGATTTTTCTTTGAAAAAGTGGGTATAATAATCAAAGCATCCAGCTGTGACAGCTAATCTAGTGATAAGAATACAGGTGTTATCTGCCAAATCTGTTATCAACCGTCTATGTGTCAACTGTTTGTCAGTGTTTATTAAGATCAAAGCCAAGTGACTGTCAAATAGACACTTTTGAGTGAGCCCCGCCACGGAAAAACATGTGTCCGTGGACGTGTCTATGACATTTTTATGCATCCCGCTGTTTCTTTATGCATCCAGGGACGCAGAATCCTGCGTCCCTTAGAACCCTGAATGTTGCAGACCCCAGCAGGTAAGGAACATGCATCCTCCTGAACACCAGTCAGATGCGCATCCGACTGAGCTACCGAGGTCGGCATGTTATTCACAATAATTTGATACCAAACTGAGTACAGTATATTTTGTTTTTGTTTGTTTTGGAGTTTTACGGCCCAGTCAACACTATTTAGGTCATTTTTGAGCCGGTCAGTTTACCTATCAACACTTTCCTGGGCAGGCTAATATGTAAGCGGTTAACCAGTACAGTGCACATTCTTTTGCCAGAAACTGACAACTGCCCTTCTTGAATCGGCGGAAGGAAGAGAATGACCGTAGAAAAGATTTCATGATCAATCTCCACGAAAGAATGTTGCCGACCCCGGCGGGAGTCAAACCTGCGTCCTCCTGATCACCAGTCAGACGTGTATATTTTGTTTGTTTGATTTGAGGTTTAAGCACTAAGAAAATGTCTTCCTGGCATGTAGGCTAAATTTCATGGGTGTTAAGCATGTTGACATATTTCTAGAAACGCAACTGATAATGTTCCAAATTAAATGAATAAATATCAAACATGCATATTGAAAGGTGTATTTTTGTTGTTGGAAGAAAAAAAAATACTAGAGAAAGCGACCTGTCGGTCACGTATACCCCCGGCCAGTGCCGCCCTCTGATATATCTTTAGAGCTTGTATGTAACATGAATGAAGAAGTCAAGAAGCTAGAAGAATCTATAATGTGCTTATAAAATCTAAACCAAACATAATCTTTCTAAATGGACCAAGGGAGTGAGAGCATCAAAGTTACTGAAGCGGTGGGGGCATCAATGTTACTGAAGCAGCAGGGTGGGGTATGCCTCAATGAAATCTTTGAACTGGTATGCAACATTGATGCAAGTATCAATTGAATTTGTCTTAGAATTTAGAACATTATGTAACAGGCATCTATAAACTTTGTCATAAAAGTTTAACCAAATGTAAACTTTCTAAGTCCATGACCCTGAGCTCTAGGTCACTGTGGGTGGGGAAGCGACATGCATCTCAAAATCTTTGGACTGGTATGCAACATTGATGCAAGTATCAACTGAATTTGTCTTAGAGTTTAGAACATAAAGGCATCTATAAACTTTGTCAGAAAACTTTAACCAAACGTAAAATTTCTAAGTCTGTGACCTTGACCTCAAGGTCATTGTGGGGGGTGGGACATGCATCAATGAAATCTTTAGACCAGTATGTAACTTCAGTGTAAGTATCAACTAAATCTATCAAAGGGTTCAGAAGATCCAACCTCTTAGAAACTTTAACCAAAATGTAAAATTTCTAAGTCTGTGACCTTGACGGTCACTGTGGGGGGTGGGACATGCATCAATGAAATCTTTAGACCAGTATGTAACTTTAGTGTAAGTATCAACTAAATCTATCAAAGGGTTCAGAAGATACAACCTCTTAGAAACTTTAACGCAAAACTTTAACCAAAATGTAAAATTTCTAAGTCAGTGACATTGACCTCAAGGTCACTGTGGGGGGTGGGACATGCATCAATGAAATCTTTAGAACAGTATGTAACTTCAGAGTAAGAATCAACTAAATCTATCAAAGGATTCAGAAGATACAATCTCTTAGAAACTTTAACGCAAAACTTTAACCAAAATGTAAAATTTCTAAGTCTGTGACCTTGACCTCAAGGTCACTGTGGGGGGTGGGACATGCATCAATGAAATCTTTAGAACAGTATGTAACTTCAGTGTAAGTATCAACTAAATCTATCAAAGGATTCAGAAGATTCAATCTCTTAGAAACTTTAACGCAAAACTTTAACCAAAATGTTAACGGACGGACGGACGAACGGCAGGACGAAAACTATATACCCCCATAGCATACTTCGTATGCCGGGGGTATAATAAATTGACTTTTAAAGAAAATTTCGTTTCAAAATGGTCGATTTTTGAATGTCTGTTTCTCCATTGGCCTTCAGTAGAAACATACCATTTTTTACACCAAAATGTACTTTTGTGTTTGTCCTAGCAATGACGAGCAAGGTTGGCCAGTAAATACCGGTGACGGGAATTCCCACTGGTATTTACCGGTAATTACCGTCCAGGGAAATACTCCAAATTTCAGCAAAAGTGGGAAATAGTGGGAAATATGATTTTTGTTTAGTTATTTCATAGAAAAACACTATTAATAATTGTGTAATTTAATTGAAATAATGAACAGTTAGCTATTTTGCAATATGCCTCTCCATACATATATGTCATAAACTTGTCTGCTATTGCTCAAACACAAGCATAAATATATATCTGTTGTTATGTAGGGTGCAGAGAATTATTTAAAATCACCCATATGCTTAAGAAGGTGAAATACCATATGATCCCAATGTTTGTGACAGACATGCCTGGGCAAACAGTGCAGACCTAGATCAGAATTACTTAGCTTCTTTAAGAGATGGTTTGCAAATGGAACTTTTTTTTTTTTTGGTTTGGGTTTTACGGCCCTTTCAAGATTATTTCACTCATATCGAGCCGATCGTTAATCAAAGGTGGGCGAAAACCGGAGTACCCGGAGAAAAACCACCTGACCTTCCGTTGCAGAACTTGGCGTCTCACACGTGGCCCGAGCGAGGCTCGAACCCACGGCGGTGAGAGACCTAATGACTAAGAGTCAGCGCTCTTATCCACTAGGCCACGGAGGCCCGAGCAAATGGAACTACATGTTTTGTATGCTTTAGTGTAACACTAAACAACCCGGTTAAATTTTTTGGAGATTTACAACAACTCTTTGGATGTTTGAACTTTAAGGATGTTTACACTAGAAAAGGTTTGTTTGCAAGTTTGTCAAGTAATCATACTCCTAATTGCTAAAAGGTGTGATAATTTAATTGTTTGAGACAGGTATTAAAAGAACAAAGTTAATTTAAGCAAGTATTAAAATTACATGTATTTACAAGTCAAGGGAAAGAGCTGAAAGTTAAAAAGTAATATTTTAGAATCACGTTTGAAAAGAAATTATATACATTCTATATGAAGGCAAGGGACTATAGATCTTTCAAGTTATTCAATATAAAAGGGCTGCAAATTCTTCAAAATTTCACTTGTCCGACATGACTAAGTGCATGCAAATGTTGGTAAATGTCATAAGGACTAGACAAACTTTTTACTTGACCTTCAATTTGTCATTGCAAGCACACAAATAGAATTTTCAAGCTCTGCATGAACTTGAAATAATTTTGCTTTCAAACAGCTAGATAGTTGGGGTATATTAAGCAGTCTCAATTGGTACCATCTATGTAAATATATATTTCCCAGGAATTCCCTGTATTTCCCGGGAATTCCCTGTATTTCCCGCCGTCCAGGGAAATATGAGTATTTCCCGCTTTTTTGCCCACCTTGACGACGAGACGTGATTTGTCCAAAAACTGACAATATAACATTATATCTGTCGTAGTCCAAATAGGAATTTAGCCAGATCCGGAATCTGGCTAGGCCAAATAGGAATTCTTATTCGGCCTAGGCAGATTCCGGATCTGGCTGAAATAAAATTTAGTTTAGCCAGATTCCGGATCTGGTTAAACTCTGTTTAGTCCAAATGAGAATTCCTATTTGGCTAAGCTGGTCAGAACAAATAGGAATCTTGGTTTAATGCTAACAGACCTTCATTGAATATTGATAAATTGACTTCAGTAACAGTTTTATAGAACATATATTTAATTTTCAAAGTATTAAATTATGACACACATTTTGTTTCTTTAATAATGTGTTTTTTAGACCACCCAGGCTAATTTCTATAATAAACAAATGTTTCATCTTCTGATTTTTTTTGCCTTACATGCTTCATTGACAATCTGTCTGTTTCAAATATGTGTGAAAAGCAATCATAGACAATTTTTATACTAACAAAAGATGAAAGGAAATCTCTTATTTGTTTATGTCCTAAAGTTTAATCCTTACATATGGTTTTAAAAACAAACTTGCAAATGACAGATCCTATGTTTCTTCTTCATTATTAAGTATCTAAGAGTTCAGTTAAGAACGGTACATGAGAGATCTTTGTTTATGAAGCGGAGGAGCAGTATTTCAGTTACAATCATTACTGTAAATACTGTACATATCAATGGAATGGGAATGTTTTCAGTTTTCTGATTTCTGCTCTAAAATATAGATAATCTAAGGCCAAAAAAAATCTATGTTTAGTAGCAGATAATAACAATTCTGAATAGAAAATATCAATACTCCATGTCTTAATTGAGTAGATAAAAACAATAGTTGATAATAGAAGGTAATTGTTTTTTTAATTTGTTCTTATAAAAATGATAACTAACATTTTATTATATCTATTTGTATTTTAAAAACATGAGGACAACATTAAATTACTCTGCTGACCCAGTGAAACTTAAATACCTACCCAAACAATAATTTTCTTGGTTGTTTGTGAAAAAGAATTTATTTTTTTCTCAGAATGGAATTTTATATAGATCTTGTTTCTCCCTTTATTTCCTCAAACAGTTTTTAAAGGATGGTCACAGTGCTACCATAACCCGAATTCTGCCCCTAACACCAATATGGAAAGAAGTAGATGTTTCCAGGCATTGATGGAATAACAAGATTCCTATTTGGCCTGACTAGCTTAGCCAGATCTGGAATCTGCCTAGCCAAATAGGAATTCTTATTTGGACTAAACAGAGTTTAGCCAGATCCGGAATCTGGCTAAACTAAATATTATTTTAGCCAGATCCGGAATCTGCCTAGGCCAAATAAGAATTCCTATTTGGTCTAGCTTGATTTCGGATCTGGCTAAATTCCTATTTGGACTACGACATATCCATTCCGAAAGAACCCCTATCAACATGTAGAGTTCACTACACATTGTCATCCATTTACACAGTATAATGCATGGATTAATTTAGCACTGGGGTAAATAAGCGTAGCGATAATAAAAATTCTGTCAAATCTTTATCATGGCTTTTGGACAAAACAAACAATTTTCCCCTCTTATGTATATTATATGCATAATGATACTATATGCATAATGATATTTACCAAATTACGGAAAGAATAAAGGAAAGCATGATCTGGGCATAAAAATATTTAGAATAAAATCCGTTTTGCAGGATATTTTTACCCACGATTAGCATGTTTATACCCCTGATTTACCTGGAGAATTTACCTATCATGTATATAGTAATGGCTGTCAAAATGACCGTTCAGTGGGTGTTTAAAAGGATGGATATAATAATATTATGGCAGTTTTTTGAAAAACTACTTCTCGTCGTTGCTAGGACATGGAATATACTTTAGGCTGATGTAAAAACTGAATGTTTCCGAGGAAGGACAATGGAGGAAACTATGTTCAAAAATTGACCATTTTGAAAGGTAATTTTCTAATTTATAGGAGGTTTTAGGAATTCCGTTTATGACGCCATTCTTGCGCATGCGCAAAGTACTGGCCGTCAATTGAAATGGCCATCGCTATTCAAATGTATTGGCGGAACTTAAAATGGTAACAATATTCAGACATTTTGAGAGAAAATATACCCGTTTTCATTGAAATAATGCCTCGAGAAGGAAAGAATGATATTTCGCTTTTAATACCGAAATTCACTTATCCCAAATCCGTTTTTAATTGACGAAAATCTTTTCGTGAATGACCCATGTCAATGGCTTGAGATACCGTTATTCACGAAAGCTTACTGACAAAATACGTTTTTACGTAACTTTCGTTTTATTCACTATCCAAGTCTATCTATCTATCTATCTATCTATCTATCTATCTATCTATCTATCTATCTATCTATCTATCTATCGATCTATCTTTCTTTAGAAATCTGTCCAACAATCTGTCTACATGTGCAATTTAAATGTCCATACTGACAGTCGAAATAAACTTATGAGTGGACTGACGGAGGGGCGTTGAGTCAATGTTGGTTCGACGCCATGCCGACAACACCCACTCCAACTCACTTCATTGTCACATGACCGTTGGCATGGGAGAGAGAGAGACAGACAGAGAGAGACAGGTTTGACTGACAAACTGACAGTAGACAGACAGACAGACGAAACACAGACCGACTGAATGACTGACTAACAGACGGACTGTTAGGCAGACAAATAAAAATACAGACAGTCGAAAAAAAAACACAAAAAACAAATGAGTGGACTTACAGACGGGCGTCGAGTCAACGTTGGCTCGACGTCATTTAGGGCTATCAAGTTGTGTTTTCTTCAAAATTTTTTTGGAAAATGGCTGAACTTTTTGCAAACAGTGTAGGCCCCGATCAGATGCCGCATTCTGCCGCATTTGATCTGGGTCTGCACTGTGTGTCACTTACCCCACTGAGTCTTGATGGGTCCGAGCACTGGGCAAATGACATTTTATAAAGCAACGCCGTATTATCGCCAACACAACGTTCTGACGTTTCATCGACGTTGCAATGTCAAATTCAATGCATCGCTTTGAAGTTGGTTTGATGTAGACACGACGTTGTTCACACGCTACATGTCGGTTGACGTTTCGTCATTTAACGACAAACTGTAATTTACATTTGCCTGCGCTCGCTAATTGTTGGTGCGCTGAGAGAGAGAGAGAGGACCCTGTATGGTTGTATCTACAATATATTATTTTCGTAATGCGAAATTTCATATCTAGCAGCATATCGGTGTTTCACCCTTTATCTTACATTTGCATTCGCAAAATGTTTAAAAGAATTCCACTGTTTTATGCTGCAATTAACACTTTATCTGTCCCACTGCCTTTGAAGCAATACGACAGATGACGGCCAGGGCTTTTCCCGTTCTATTTTTAAAACCGGAAGTACGTCACGAAAAAAGCTCCTATTGTTTATTCTTCTAACAACAAAAATACACTTTTAAATAAGCATATCGGTTCGTAGAAATACCGGAACACACCTAAACACCGGAACACACTGGTAATTACCGGAACACACATAATGTGAGTCTTTTTAGCAGACAGAGAAGACCACGATCAGACCCGGCAATCGGATTTATACCTTTGCTCCAGGCAACAACATACGTTTGTAGACATGTTTTCCAATGGCATGGCACGTATCAGACTGCTATTTGATTTTTGAATATACATTGTGTTTTTATATACTTATGTTGTTTTTAGAGAGAGAGAGAGAGAGAGAGAGAGTTATATAACATAATTACAATGAATTGATGAATTTTGAAATAAAACTGTGCAATATTAAAACATGGTTTGTTATGTATTTCATTACCATTTGTCATATTTCATTCTCTGCTAAGAATGAAACCAAGAAACCAATGTAGTATGGACCGGAATGATCTAAGCTGTTTACTAGGCCAGAAATTATAATAAAAAACAATAAAATGACACAGACAGAGTTGCCACTTAGCAAACTTGGTAAAAATCTGATAAAAAAACCTGAAATTTTTCTAAGCTAAGGTTTTTGACATTTCATGTTTTTCTTCCCAATGGCGTCACTATGCTGGAAATGCCAATCTTTTTTTTTCTATTGTCAAACTGTATTCTTTTGGTCATCAAATGAGTTATATCAGAGAAAGCAAATCTAAACATAAACTACTTGTATATATTCAGACCCACAGGACCGGAACACATTTGATAAAACACTGAACTAAGATTAATTAAAATTAATTAATTTATGTTTTTTATATCAGAAACTTTTTCAACAACACCATACACAATAAAACAATGCAAATAGGTCAAAAATAACATTTCTAATAAAATAAAAATAAAACATTCAAGTGTGTTCCGGTAATTACCAGTGTGTTCCGGTGTTTTGGTGTGTTCTGGTATTTCTACGAACCCTAAGCATATTTTATGATTATCCATATAATTTGGAACATTATGGGCTGCTTTACTTGAAATTTGTCGACATTCTGAACAACCGCAAATTTTAGCTCACGTGTCAGGTTGACATTTGTATATACCTTAACGTCCCTGTCAACACTGTAAAGGTTATTTTGGAGATGTTGCTTCCAATTTTGAGGGGCTTTTACCCGACATTGAGATGAAATGACATCTCAAGCCCTGCCGCCCAATGAAACCAATAGGGTTTATGAGCATGGACGGTCCTACACTCACACCGCTCAACATCTCAAGCCCTGCCGCCCAATGAAACCAATTCACCTTATTTGCATTATCTGCTGGTTCCTAGTCTAAAGGTTATCAGTTGGAAAAACAGGTAACCAGACCCCCCTGACCTTAAAAGGTCAAGGGGGGTCTGGTTACCTGTTCTTCCAGTATTGACAATGTGCAAGTTGGGAGCCAGCAACTAATGCAAATATGGTGAATAGGGTTTATGAGCACGGACGGTCCGACACTCACACCGCTTTGCCTGGGCAGACTAATATCTTGATTGTAACAAGAGACAAAATATAAACTCTTTAGATAAGCATTTCTGACTCGGCGGCCTTGGCTTTTATACCCGACCAAGATTTCCCTAAATCCTGATACTTGCCAATTGTTGATCCTAAAGCCTCAAATTGTTCAGAAATTTGAAAAGCAAGTTCTCTTGTGGGTGTCAATACGAGTGCAAACAGTCTTTGTGGGTTTTCCAGGAGCTGCTGAAGAATAGGTAGGGCAAATGCTCCAGTTTTACCGGACCCTGTCTCTGCCAGACCAATCACATCGTTTCCGGAAAGCGCAACAGGTATGGATTCCCGCTGGATTTTCGTCGGCTCCTTCCAATTCAGACCATCACATGCTTCGCAAAGTACATCAACAACGCCTAATGATTTAAAAGTAGACTTCTCTTCTTCCATATCTGTATTTAATCCTTCTTGTTCATCTCTGGGTTCGTCAGCTTTCGTTTTGTCGTCCATTTTGTAACAAAACACGTGTTTTACACGGTGTAAATGTAAATGTTTGTCGAAATATATTATCCGGACGTGAGAACAAGCCAAAGCCGAACTTGGGACCGGTAGCAACTCCGAACGCTTTAACAATGTAGACCCAGCTACGGGAAAGTATAAAACCCGGGAGTAACAGCCGGAAGCCGGGAGTAAAATCCGGGAGTAAATTTTGGCAATCGAATAAAGGTATTAAACATTAACATATCTAGATGAAATTTGGATCAAAAGTAGAATATAGACTCCTCTTTAAAATGCATATAAGTTTTATATTAATAATTGAGTACTTTTCAAGATATGAACCGAAATATATGACCATGTCGCAAAAAATTCGCCCGGGAGTAGCTTTTTGCGGTATTGACGATGTCAAGCATTTTGCAAAATATGTTCAGTCTGGGATTGCTACAAGAATAAGTTTGTGTATTGTCAATTAAAAAACATATCAAACATTAGAAAAATACTAAAATAAAGTCATTTCATCGCTCCGTGAAGTAAGTAATTGACCCGGGAGTAGGCCGGGAGTAATTTCTGGGTTGAAATCGGCGTTTATTGGCGTTATTGCCTATGTCACACACATTGTATTTATTAAACGTAGTCTTACTACCCTGACAGCTAATAGCAAAGGCACTGATCAGACTGCGGAGGTAATAGTGTCATCGTTTCTACATTATACGGCCATAAAACAAATAGCGCCAAATATAAATGTCCCGGTCACATAAAATCATAGGCGCAGGAGCAGGGCGTGAGTAGGGTTGGGGGTTTGGATGTGTAGCGAGTCCCGATATGACAAGTAAATAAATTCATGTACTCCATGCTGAATCTTAGCTCTTCTTCTGACAAACGTTTAAGAAATACAATGTATGTGATAGAAGCAATAAGGCCGAGAATAAGGCAAATAAACGCTGATTTCAACCCAGAAATTACTCCCGGCCTACTCCCGGGTCAATTATTTACCAGGTGGAGCGATGAAATAACTTTAATTTTGCATTTTTCTAATCTCTGACATGTTTTTAATTAATAACACATAAAGTAATTCTTGTAGAACCCCCAGACTGAACATATTTTGCAAAATGCTTGACATCGTCAATACCGCAAAAGTTACTCCCGGGCGAAAATTTTGCGACGTGGTCGTATATTTCGGTTCATATCTTGAAAAGTACATGGTAAAAATGTTAACACTTATTTGCATTTTAAAGAAACGTCTATATTCTACTTTTGATATAAATTTCATCCATATATGAGAATGCTGAGTACCTTTATTCGATTGTCAAAATTAACTCCCGGATTTTACTCCCGGCCGTTACTCCCGGCTTTTATACTTTCCCGTCTTGTATCTTGTATAGATACAAGACATATTCTAGATTAATCGGCAGTAGTTAACCACGACATCACAGACCGGTACGTGATTTCTCAAACTGAAGTTAATGGCACAAAGGTCTTCTTTACGGTCGGGTAGAAAAACCAAGGCCTGGAGTGTATGTAATGAATCAGAATCAGAATTGTTACTGGTGACACGTCAAATGACATTCATACACCAGGAATGGACTAAGTTGTTCTCACGTCCGGATAATATATATTGTTGTATGCTGATGACATGAACACCTGCAAGTAATGGCTAGATCCAGATTGCAAACCTGTTGACAATAAACTATCTCTTCATTTAGGTAAAACAGAATGTATACTATTTGGTTCAAAAAGGAAACTTAAGAAAGTCAAGGACTTTAATATTGTATGCAATGGCCATACCATAGAATCGACAACTTCTGTTGAATACCTTAGTCTTAATATAGATAATCTTTTGTCAGGTGAATTTGTTGTAAATAACATAATCTCAAAAGGAAATGCTCGCCTTAAATTTTTGTATAGACAGGGTAATAGTCTGTCTAGAAAACACAGGAAAAACTTGTGTTCGGCTCTAATATTGTGCCATTTTGATTATTCCTGTTCGTCATGGTATGCTGGCCTTAACAGGGGGTTAAAGAAAAAAATACAAATAGCTCAGAATAAGATCATTAGATTCATTAATCAACTAGGACCTAGAACAAGGATAACTTTTGAAATTCTTATGAACCTGAACTTGCTTAATGTTGAAAATAGGGTGAAACAGTTGAGATTAAATCATGTGCATAAGATATTCTACAACTTATGTCCTTCGTATTTAAAGGAAAATTTTGTTCCTTTAAAGGAGGTTCATCAACATAATACAAGGTCTAGCGGCTATAACTTCTTAGTCCCTCGTTGTCAAGGTATCGATAGTTCCACCTTTTATTACAATGGAATAAAAGATTGGAATTCCCTTCCGGAATGGCTGAAACAAATAGAAAGCTCTCAAAGATTTAAAGCGGCCCTGAAGCAGCATCTAATTCAGCATGGTCAAGCAACAGATCAGAATAGCTTCTTGTTTTATTGATTCTTTGGACCCCCTTACCACTTCTCTTGTCTGTGATGATTGTGTCAATCCACCCCGCTTCCATTGTCTGTGATAATTCTGTGATAATTGTGTCAATCAGCCGTGATATTTGAAATAGTGCTATCATGTCTTCCGCACACACACTTGGGCCGCTGTATGCTCGGGGCACACTGTTCCTAGAGATACAGAGGGGGTTAATGGAGAAGCTATATATGACACTCTGGTGCCAATCATGGTCCACTTGGGTGTGCGCTGGATGTGGTCTTTATTATTCTTACCGTTGTTTGAGCACTCTTCTGTGATGGATTCATTTAAAAATGTATCTTATAATGCTTTCTCTTTTCTCGTG
Source organism: Lucinisca nassula (assembly GCA_963580285.1). NCBI lineage: Eukaryota > Metazoa > Mollusca > Bivalvia > Lucinida > Lucinidae > Lucinisca > Lucinisca nassula. The sequence goes on from OY757011.1 coordinate 178,396,110, forward strand.
CCAAAATCTTGAGCCATTATCAAATGGACTCCATTGGGAATAAGCCTGTTGGCTTTATGGGCCATCCATAGGTTTTAAGATCATTCTTTTAATTTTAGACACATTGATAAATGGGTGTGGATGTTTATTTTATAACAGCCTAGCCAATTACCTTAAACATAAAGTCTAGTCAAAAGCTAATTGTGATACTTTTTATATTTTGCTCCTGTCTCAGTCTTCACAAATATCATTCAAGTGTGCTCTTAATTATCCATCATTTAAGTTAAAATTTTAATATCAAAACATCATTTTTAAATATTGCATGTATACCTGATCTTATTTCCTGAATAAATCTTAATCTTAATCTTAGCGAAAGAAAGAAAGGCCGTGCCGAGCCAAAAATGCCAATCCGAAGATTTTATATTTCATCCCTGGTCGAAAGTCTTAAATACCTTCCTTGTCTAGGGAAAAGTGATCATCTCGTGCTGTGTTTTAATTTTAACTTTAGTATCAACAATAGTGTTAGGTCTTTTTACAAATTAAACTTTAACAAGGGCAACTACGTAGCATGTATAGAGGTCTTAGATAGCATTAGTTGGGATGAAGAGATGGACGGGTTAAGTATATCTGAATCATGGGCAAGCTTTGCGGAAAAAATGTCAATGTAATTAGAAACTATATACCGGTGAGCAAAGCTAGAAATGATGTAGGCAAACGTAACCCAGTAGTGACCCCACAATGTAAGGATTCCATCAAGACAAAAGATAAGAAATGGAAAAGATACCAACATTGTAAAAGTCAAGAAAATTTTAACTCCTACAAAGTTGCCAGAAATAAAGTTGTAACATGCATAAGGAGAGCTACCCACCAAGCAAAATATATGGGACACATCTGGGTCCCATATGGGATTCAATGTGGGTCCTGTATGGGCATTCCATATATCTATCTCCCGTATAGTCAAACCCCTCGCGGGGACATAGACTTTGACGCGCGTCATCCGCCAAGAAGGTTAAAGGTGTAGTAAAAGCATAATAGACAGAAAAGAAATGTTAAAAATAGATAAAAACAGGGCCAGATTACTATGGTGAGACATGTTCAATCTGGCTTACAGCCAGACTGAACTCGGGGCCAGACAGGGTGACAACTTCAGGGGGGGCAAGGCATTCCAGTGGACAATAGTTCTGGGGAAGAAAGTGTACTTGTGATAGTCAGTTTTTGTGTGTATTTGCTGGAATGCCTGAGAATGAGAAGTTCTGGAAGGTCTAGAGAGAGGGGTCACGGAGTTAGGTATGGGGATGGCAACCCTGCTCTGCAGAATGTTCTGGAACATTACAAGGCGTTGGTCAATGCGTCTGAGGTCAAGTTGTCGCCACTGTAGAGAATTTAACATGTCAGTAACAGAGGAGGTCTGCCCGGAGTCCCGTTTGGTCCAGCGAGCAGCCTTCCTCTGCACTGCTTCAAGTTGATCCATGAGATTGCTTGTGTAGGGTGCCCAGACTGTAGAGCAGTATTCGAGTTGTGGTCTTACAAGAGTCTTATATGCTACTGATTTTAGCTGTTCAGAATGGACCTTGATGTTACGCCGTAGAAAGCCTAGTGTCTGGTTTGCCTTTTTAGTGATGTTGTCTATGTGTGCGTGCCAGGTGAGATCTTTTGTGTGTGTCACACCTAAGTATTTGGCTGCATATACAGTGTCCAGAGGAGAGTTGTTAAGAAAATATTGGGTAGGTATGGGTGTTTTTCGTTTGGTGATTTGCAGGACCTGACACTTAGCTGGGTTAAAGGACATATCCCAGGTCTTTTCCCACATCTCAAGTTGCTGCAGGTCATGCTGGAGAAGGACTGAGTGGGACGAGATAGAGATAGCTAGATAGATAGCAGTGTCATCAGCGAATAATCTGACTATAGAAGATTTAACAGCCACAGGGAGGTCGTTAATGTATATTAAGAACAGAAGGGGACCAAGAACAGAGCCCTGAGGGACCCCGGAGGACACAGGGATAGAAGAGGAGGAGGATCCATTCACTACAACAGACTGAGACCTGTTGTCTAGGCAACTCTTAATCCACTGCAGTGTTTGGCCCCGTATACCGTAGAAGTGAAGCTTGTACAGTAACTTTTCATAATTGACCATGTCAAAAGCCTTGGAGAAGTCAAGTAGAATGAGATCTACCTGGCTTTTGTTATTTACTGCCTGGAGGATGTCGTCAAGAAGCATTTGCAACACGGTTCCAACTGGGACCCACATGGGCCAATCCATGTGGGTAGCATATGAAAAGTAGAAGTAAAACAAAGATCAGGAATCGATACAATTAACTTACTCAACCCATCAAAGACACCAAAGGGAAAGAAACACAAACAAAGCGACCAGACCATAATGGAAACCTAAACAAAGAAAGGCCATAAGGACAGTTACTTTCCCATAAAATGGCCATATGGCCATCCAAAATAAAAAGACACAAGAGATACACACAGGAAGTAACAAACAACAACATAAAAAATAAGCCCATGTGGGTTGTATGTGGGTAATCTCATATTATATTCAAGAGAAAAAGTTTACACAAATAATTACAAGTCCTTATTGTTCCAGCCCACTTGGTGGGCTGGTTAGGTCCCAACAGACTTTTGCCGATGACGGAAAAATCTATTCGTCCATAAAAGAAATTCAGGATGAGAAGAGGCTACAGGCGAATGTTAAGAACTCAGAGAACTGTACAGAATTGTGGAATATGTTCTACAATACCAAAAAAAATGTAAACACATGAGAATAGGTAAAGGTCAACCAGCAAAACCTTACACTATGAAATAAGGACAAGAAACAACTATCATTGAACAAGTGAAGTTCGAGAAAGACCTAGGTGCAATTTTTGGATGAAAAATTGTTATTCAGAGAGCACATATCAAAAAAGTCTGCACTTGCAAACAGGAACTTGGGGTTGATAACCAAGAGTTCCACCTACATAGACAAAGAAATGTTCTTGGCCCTTTCCAAATCCATAGTCACCTATGTACTATTAAGATGCAAGTATTTTGGAAAATACACAGAGAAGAGCCACAAAAATGGTAAACTCATTACGTCACCTTACATATGAGGAAGGCTAAAAAAATTAGGGCTCCCTAGTTTGGAATATCGCAGACAGAGAGCGGATGTTGTTGAAGTGTATAAGATCCTGAACCAATGATCGTGTGGACATAAACAAATTCTTTACACTTCAGGAAAATACATCAACCAGAGGTTACAGCAAAAAGCTTTACAAAAAACGATCCAGGCTAAATATAAGGGCGAATGTTTTCTCCAACCGTGTAGTGAATGTATGGAATTCTCTCCCCAATGAAGTAGTTCTGGCACCTTCCGTGAACGCGTTTAAATCAAGACTAAATAAGCACTGGCGCGGACATGTGCAGAAATTCTCACCTGCGTGCTACATCCCGGTTAACCCCAACAACAAAACCCAAGAAGATATCGAAATGGGCCAATAGAAGTGGTGTAACCGCTTAAAGAGGTCTCTAGAATGGTAAGAAATGGTAAGAAAAGTTAACAACGACATCACAGACCGGTACGTGATTTCTCAATTTTAACTTAATGACACAAGGCCTGGAGTGTATGTAATGAACACCTGCAAGTAATGGCCAAATGTGACCGAAAGAAAGAAAGACCGGACCGAGCCGTGCCGAGCCGCCGAGCCAACAATGCCGATCCGAAGATTTTATATTTCGTCCCTTGTTACAATTAAGATATATACTGTGGTCAATTTGGTATAAAATTATTATGAATAAAGTATTTGATAACTGCCCGAAGGTTCGTCTCTCTACATTGTATTCAGAATCAGAATCAGAATTGTTACTGGTGACACGTCAAATGAAATTCATACACCAGTACCTGTGATATTAGAAGTTAGTCCCTAGCTCTAACCAAAGAGGTAAACTTAGCTACACAATCCTTAGCACCTTCAGCCGTCAAAATAATCGAATCGGGAAGGGCATTCCAATCTCTAATGGTGTAGCTGGGTCAGTATAAAACGCAGCACTTTAGTGCAGCTATATTAAAAATATAGGAAAATGCAGCCAATAATGATATCACAGGTAATGCAGCTATTATAGAAAACGGGGTAAAATGCAGCCAATTTATAATATATAGTGTAGTATTCACTTTTCGCTTTTCAGTTAAAATTTATCTTATTTTTTCACACATCTGCTCAAAACATAGATTGTGAGAACCGACTCGGCGAGGCTGTTCTAACCAGTACCCACAATCTATGTTTTTGAGCAATATATGAAGAAAAATGTATACCCCTGAAAACCACATTTAGCTATATAAATGTTGGGGTTAATGGGATCAAAATCAAATAGGCGTGTTCTTGTTATGTCTTGATGAACCTGGGACTCTCATTCTTTGTGTTGTTTGAATAAAGATCGCGGATTAAACTGATGCTAAAGACTCTCAAATCGAGTTCTGTCTGGAGTCCCACAAGGGACTGTTCTTGGTCCGCTGTTGTTCTACCTGTACATCAATAATATTTCCACTGACATTGTCTCAGGAATATGACTGTTCGCAGACGACTGTGTTTGCTACCGGGAAATTAGAGATACAGATGACTCACTGAAACTTCAGAATGACATAGATAGATTAGGTTGTTGGGCCCGAAAATGGGGCATGAGATTTCAGCCGGTTAAATGCAACATTATGCAGATAACTAGGAATAGATCTAATAAAGTTGAGGCTTCTTACACCTTAGAGGGAACGGTCCTCGAAAATGTAGACTCCATTAAAAATACCTTGGTGTGACAATCACACACAACTTGAGATGAGTGGCAAATAGAACACTTGGTTTCCTGAGGCGTAATCTTCACCAGTTCCCTCAGGATGTAAAAGAGGCAGCATATAAAGATCTTGTACGCCCAATCTCGGAATATGGCAGCTGTATCTGGGACCCCAGTGGAGTGGTCCTTAACGAAGAAATTGAAAAAGTTCAGAATAGAGCTCCTAGATTTGTAACAGGCAATTTCTGCTTTGAAGCTGGGAGCATGACTGGAATACTTGGAAAATTAAAATGGGAGTCTCTCCAGAAAAGGAGGAAAGACAGTAGGCTCATCCTCTTATACAAAGGTCTAAAGGGTGCTGCTAGCATTCCCACAGATGACCTTGTCCCCCCCCCCCCCCCCCAGCTAGGCACTGTAGAAATCACCATTCACTAGCGTTCCAGACCCTTACTGCAAGAACTGACATTTATAAAGAATCGTTCTTTCCCCGAACCATTAGAGATTGGAATGCCCTTCCCGATTCTATTATTTGAATTCTGTGAATGCTGTGGGATCAAGGAAAATAGATTCATTCAAGGATATTTCATAACAGAGCTAAGTACATTTAATTTACTTACTTCTACAGGTTAAAGATACTTTGCAAATAAATTTTTTAATTTTTTCCAAAAAGCTTGTTTGCTTTTTCTTTCTGCTACGTCTGGCTCGTAACAGAAATTGGGGGCTCGTCCGGGATAAAAACATCTTGAGCATTTAGGACTGGCATTTCATTTGTAGGCAAATAATTGTCATTTCTTATCAAAAATAGACTTGACAGTTGCTTCAAAAGATTGGCTTTTCCCCATAGGCATAAAAGGGAGTGTCATTTCATGTGAATTGTCATTTCAGGTGAAATAGTACTTGTCATTTCATGTGAAATTTTCGTTGGGCTTGTCATTTAAAAAAAAACCTTTGTCAAATTACCCTCAATCTGTATTTCCATAAATACTTTATAAAACTAACAAAAAGCAAACATGTCGATTGATTTGAGAAGCTTTTTGGCTCAGCCTACTCAGGAGTTGTTTAATCTGGCCAAAAGGGCAGATTTGCTAAAAATTGCTTCCCATTATGGGGTCACTGCTGTTAAAACAAGCATGAAGAAGCATGAAGTTAAGAATATTTTGGTACAGTTTTTTTGTTGATGAAGAACTTTTCGATCAATCTGCTTTGTCTCTCATTATGGTTTCACACACTGAATTGCAAATGAGACAAATTGAAATAGGAAGGCAAATTGAATTACAGAAGTTAAGATTAGAAATGGAAGAAAGAGAGAAGGAAAAAGAAAGAGACATGCAGAGACAAATGCAGATGGAAAGATACGAAATGGAAGAACGAATTCCTGATTCTAGGATAAGGAATATAATTTCTAAAGGACCGAAATATCGGTTTCCTTCTAAAATTGATTTCAGTATACAATACTAGACTGAAGTGACTGTCAATTATATTATTAAATCATGGACGCCACGCTATGCTTTCATTTTTAAGTTAGCCTCTCGTTAAGAGAGCCGCATCATATAACTGATTAGAACAATCGTAGAATGAATCGCCTCGGTGTCCAGAAGACGTAAAACAGAAACGGGTAATGAACTTAAATCAGAATCAGTAACAACGTCGTCGTTGTGTGACGGCTCCACTATGTTAACACGCTTAAGCAGGTGCTTGGTGGTACTAAGGCCTATGAACTTCAGCCTTTAGCTGAAGAGAGAGTTACAGTAGACAAACATATTTGTCATTCAGCCAAAAAGTTTGCTGTGTGTGTTACCGAAGGCCAAGACAAGCTTCTTACGCTCTACTGGTTACAAAAACTTCATAAAAGACCTTACAGAGCACGGTTTATTGCAAACTCTAGCTCTTGCACTACCACTGAACTTTCTAAATTATTAGCTTCCTGTCTTACTGCTATTAAAACGCATGTGATTAAATATTGTGATTAAGTCTTTGAAAGATCAGGAAGAAATCTGTTTTGGTCTATAAAAAATTCGAATGAGGTTTTAAATAAATTGAAATCCAGACATTTTCGTGCTTCAAGTCTGTCTACTTACCATTTTTCCACTCTTTACACTACACTTCCTCACAATCTTATAAAAGAAAAGCTTAATGATTTAATTGAATGGGCTTTTCACAGAGAAGATTCTCTCTATCTTGCATGTAATGTCAGAAATGCATTTTTCACTTCTAAAGAGCATAAGAATTATACACTTTGGTCATGTCAGAAAGTGTGTGATGCCCTCAACTTTCTACTTCACAATATTTATATTAGATTCGGTACTAAGTTATTTAGACAAATTGTGGGCATTCCGATGGGTACGAATTGCGCACCTCTTGTGGCTGATCTATTCTTGTATTGTTATGAAAGAGACTTCATGTTGTCGCTTTCCATTGATAACCAATCTGAAATTATTGAAGCTTTTAGCTCCACTTCTAGATATTTAGATGATTTATTAAATATTGATAATACCTATTTCGATGGTTTGATCAGTCGGATTTACCCCCCAGAACTTCAGTTAAATAAAGCAAATTCTTCTGATACCGAGGCCCCGTTTTTGGATTTACATCTATCTATTGTAGATGGGTTTGTTTCGTGCAAAATTTATGATAAACGCGATGACTTTGATTTTGAGATTGTAAATTTTCCATTTTTGGATGGTGATGTTCCTCGTGCGCCATCCTATGGCGTTTATATTTCGCAATTAATTGGATTTGCTAGAGTGTGTAGTCATGTAACTGACTTCAACACTCGTAATAAATTATTAACGGCTAAACTTCTTAATCAGGGTTATCGGTACCATAAACTACGCAAAGCCTTTCCAAAAGTTTTATAGATGCCATTCTGATTTAATTTCAAAATTCAATATTGGATTTAAATCTCTTCTGCAACAAGGTCTATCGGAAACCGAATTTTATGGTGACTTAGTATATAAATTCAGAAAAATATATAACCGCAATGACTTTAGCACCCAATTTCGTAAAATCATTCTTCGATATAGAAGATTGGGTACAACATGGATATTATACGACAGACTGCATGCATGGTAGTTAACCCAATCAAGGTTGGCAACTTTACTTCCCTCTTTAATTGCACGCCGGTGGGTCAGGCCTCAGATTCTATGACGGTTCCAACGTAAAAGCTTATTGGAAATTAGAGATATCTAATTCAAGGTAATGTTGGTTGGTGCCTGATGCTCTGTCTCTGGTCGGCCCCATCGGAGTCTAACTGTTGGTTTTCTTTTGCTCCAGCATTCCAGTGGTTTCTTGCTGTCGAGTCCTCACCGTTGTCTCACCTCTATGGTTCTTTGATTATTTGTGTTCACGGAGATGTTGCACTGATGAGTTAGGAGGCCTTCATGCGGACTGAACAAATTATTTGTCTAAATCGCAAAGGAAGTAAGGGCGAGGATTGTGGCCACGTAAAATCGATTTAAGCCCCCCCCCCTCCCCCCAGTGGAAATGTTTCCACTGACCGTTCCAAGGCGGTTCTTCTGTGGCGATTTATTTATGTTGTTGTTTGTTACTTACTGTGTGTAGTATCACTTGTGTCTTTTTATTTTGGATGGCCATATGGCCATTTTGTGGGAAAGTAACTGTCCTTATGGCCTTCCTTTGTTTAGGTTTCCATTATGGTCTGGTCGCTTAATTGTTGTGTTTCTTTCCCTTTGGTGTCTTTGGTGGGTGGAGTAAGTTAATTGTATCGATTCCTGAACTTTGTTTTTCTTCTACTTCGAAAAGAAAAATTAGAACAGGAAGAAAAACAAAGAGAAATGGAGGAACGCCTTCAGAAAGAAAAATTAGAAAAAGAAGAGCGACTTGAAATAGAAGGAGAAAAATGGCAATTTCAATTAAAGATGAAGGAAATGGAACTCCAGGGTCAAAATAGGGTGAAACCTACCCCTGTTTTTGACTCTGGTAGTTACTTTGATGCCACAAAACACATCAGATTAGTTCCGCCATTTCAGGAAAAAGAGGTAGATAAGTACTTTTTGCATTTTGAAAAAGTTGCAGAAAATTTAAAATGGCCAAAAGAGCATTGGACCTTACTTTTGCAAAGCGTTGTTGTCCGAAAGGCTCGAGTCATTTACACTCAGCTGACTGTCGAGCAATGCTCAGACTATAATTTGGTTATGGAGCTTATTCTTAAAGCATATGAGTTGGTCCCTGAGGCTTACAGGCAGAAATTTAGGAATTGTAAAAAAGAAATTTCCCAGACCCATGTAGAACTTGCTCGAACCAAAGAACAGCTATTTGATAGGTGGTGTTCTTCTAAAAAGTAGGCTCTGATCATGACAAACTTAGACAACTTGTCCTTGTTGAAGAGTTCAAACGGTGCATAAATTCAGACATTAAATCTTTTCTCGATGAGAGACAGGATGAAACTTTAAGCTTCTCGTTTGGCAGATGATTATGCTTTGACTCATAAAGTCTCATTTGTGAACAGGCTTTATCCTCGAAAACCTTATAATCCACAGACAGGTCCAAGATTCTATCCTAGTAACCCATCTGGTAGTTATAGCCATACATCTAGTAGTATGCCCAAACTTTCTGGTGAAAATAAATTCCAGAATCCTTCCAAACCTTCTGGTGAAAATAGAAGCCAGAATTTTTCCAGAGCTTCTGGTGAAAACAAAGACCAGAATCCCTTATCTCAATCTCAATTAGTTTGTAATGATTGTAAAAATACAGGTCATTTGATCTCTGAATGTTTAAAATTAAAGCGAAGAAAAGAAAGAGAAAGAAAAGAGGAACTTAAGCCTACAGGCTTGACTTCTATAAGGCCAAAACCATAGTCTTGTGTAAGGGAGGAAACTCTTTCTGATACCAAGTTATCTGAGACTGATTCAGTTATGGAGATTTATGAACCATTCTTATCAGATGGTTTTGTGTCACTAAAAGGTGACAGTTATGCCCATCCTACCCTTATTAAAATCTTACGAGATACTGGAGCTTCTCAATCTCTTATTCTTGCAGATACTCTGCCTTTTTCCGAGAAGACTTCTTTGGGCCAAAGTGTCCTTATTCAGGGTGTGGAATGTGGATTTGTTAATGTTCCGCTTCATAACGTTTATTTGTCATCAGACTTGGTATCCGGTTCAGTGGCTGTTGGTATTAGACCTTCTTTACCTTTTAAAGGTGTTCATTTGTTGCTAGGCAATGACTTAGCTGGAGATAAGGTTGTGGTAAAGTAGAAGTAAAACAAAGATCAGGAATCGATACAATTAACTTACTCCACCCATCAAAGACACCAAAGGGAAAGAAACACAAACATTAAGCGACCAGACCATAATGGAAACCTAAACAAAGGAAAGCCATAAGGACAGTCACTTTCCCACAAAATGGCCATGTGGCCATCAAAAAAAAAAGAAAAAAAAAAAGACACAAGTGATACACACAGTAAGTAACAAACAACAACATAAATAAACCGCCACAGAACCCACTTTTGACTTCTAATCCTTGCACAGACCAACCGCCTGATCCCATTGAGCAGGAAATTCCTGATCTTTATCCCTCTTAAGCCGTCACAAGGGCTATGGCACGTAAGGCCTAGCAAACTGATGGGAAACAGGATTTTGATTTCACTGATACCTTTTTGGGGTCAGTCTTTTAATGACGAGATAACAAGGTCTCGGTGTTCAAATAAAAATCAAAAATGAGTTCCTTTAAGAGCAATGAAAACATTCATAAGAAAGAAGATGGGTCATACTACGCAGCCTCGGCTAATAAAGCCTCATCAGTGACCCTGCAATGACCCTGCAAAGAAAGCCAGAGGAAACACCCCGCAATTTTTGCGAATTTCGAATAGGCAGTCGATTCAAAGACTGATATAAACCAAAATGGGGTCCAAATAATTAAAAACCTGTCTAGAACCTGCTTCAATCCATTAGAATATGAGTCTGCCTGATAAGCACACAGATTTTCATGAAAATAACTCCTCTTTCGATCTAGGCCATGACAAAATGTCCGGGTCTCAACTAGCTATAGAACAGCACAAGGATCCTGAAATTTCGCCTTTGTTTCAAAGGGCTTTAGATGAGCAGGAAGTATCTCAGGTCCCAATCTGATATTATGTCAAAAATGACATTCTTATGAGAAAATGGCGTCCACCAGACGCCTCAACAGAAGACGAGTGGACTGTCAACCACCAGATAGTGGTTCCACGGGTTTACCGTCCCGAAATATTGAACTTGGCACATGAAACTCCCATGTCAGGACATTTAGGTGTAAATAAAAACTATCACAAGATTCTTAATCAGTTTTACTGGCCTGGGTTAAAATCAGATGTTTCTCAGCATTGGAGGTCCTGTCATACATGCCAAACGGTAGGAAAATCCAATCAGACTATACCTAAGGCTCATTTGCAGCCTATACCTGCTTTTGGTGAATCTTTCAGTCGAATAATTATAAACTGTGTGGGTCCCTTGCCCAGAACTTAGTCTGGCTGTGAATATCTTTTGACTATTATGTGTGCTTCCACACGTTTTCCTGAAGCCATTACAGTAAGAAATATCAAAACGAAGACAATCGTCAAGGCGTTAGGGAAGTTTTTCACCTTTGTTGGACCTCCCAAATCATTTCAGTCAGACCAACGTTCAAATTTCATGTCTGGAATTTTCAACAAGTTATGCATGAACTAGGCATTGTACAGTATAAGTCATCAGCCTATCACCCTGAAAGTCAAGGCACCCTTGAAAGATTCCATCAAAAAATGAAAAACATGATAAGATCATATTGCTTTGACACAGAGAAGGATTGGGATGAAGGCATCCATTTGCTTGCTGTTAGTGAATCTGTGCAAGAATCTCTTGGCTTTAGTCCATTTGAATTAGTATTTGGCCATACTGTTCGTGGTCCTTTGAAACTTCTGAAAGAGAAATTTCTCTCTAATTATGACACTTCCTTGAATTTACTTCAGTATGTGTCCGATTTCAAAACTAGACTTTCAAAAGCTTGTGAGCCTGCACGGACCAATCTTCAGTCAGCCCAAAGGAAAATGAAACAGTTATATGGCATAGGGACAAAAGAAAGGAATTTTAAACCAGGTGATAAGGTACTAGCTCTTTTGCCTATTCCAGGAAAATCTTTGCAAGCCAGGTATTATGGTCCATACACTGTAGACAAAAAGATCAGTGACGTAAATTACATAATAAACACTCCTGGGAGGCGCAAGCTAAAGCAGCTATGTCATATTAACATGCTTAAGGAATACATAGATAGGGACAATACATCTTTAACATCAGTCAATCTAGTTAGCTCTGTTCCACTTAATTCATGTGGCAATGACTGTGAGGATATTAATTCAGTGAAATCTGATCCCACATCATCAAAGCTTCAGAATTCTGACATTCTTATGAATCTCGACCAGAAACTGTCACATCTTGAGCCAAATCAGCGGAATGAACTGAAACAGCTGATTTTTGAATATGAAAAGTAGAAGTAAAACAAAGATCAGGAATTGATACAATTAACTTACTCCACCCATAAAAGACACCAAAGGGAAAGAAATACAAACATTAAGCGACAAGACCATATTTGAAACCTAAACAAAGGAAGGCAATAAGGACAGTTACTTTCCCACAAAATGGCCATATGGCCATCCAAAATAAAAAGACAAAAGTGATACACACAGTAAGTAACAAACAACAACATAAATAAATCGCCACAGAAGAGCCGCCTTGGAACGGTCAGTGGAAGATTTCCACTGGGGGGGCTTAAATCGATTTTACGTGGCCACAATCCTCGCCCTTATTTCCGTCGCGATTTAGACAAATAATTTGTTCAGTCCGCATGAAGGGCCTCCTAACTCATCAGTGCAACATCTCCGTGAACACAAAAATCAAAGAACCACAGAGGTGAGACAAAGGTGAGGACTCGACAGCAAGAAACCACTGAAATGCTGGAGCAAAAGAAAACCAACAGTTAGACTCCGAAATAAGAACACTTATTTCCTGACTTTCCAACACGAACAGACAAAATATTTCACGATGTGGACATAAATGGTTCTAACCCTGTAAAGCAACATCCATACAGGATGAATCCTATGAAACAAAAATATCTTAAAGAAGAAGTTCAGTATTTATTGGACAATGACTTTATTGAACCAAGGCAAAGTGAATGGAGTTCTCCTTGTATTCTTGTACCAAAACCTGATGGGACATATCGTATGTGTACAGATTTTAGGAAAGTTAATTCCTTACGTAAAACAGATAGCTTTCCTATTCCAAGAATGGATGACTGCATTGATAACATCGGGAATTCCAAATACATAACGAAATTCGACCTTCTGAAAGGATTTTGGCAAATTCCACTCACAGATAGAGCAAAGGAGGTTCTGGCATTCACAACACCAGACGGATTATTTAACTATAAAGTCATGCCATTTGGAACGAAAAACTCTCCGGGAACATTTCAACGCTTAATAAACATGGGAATTGCAAGACTGGAAGGCTGCAGTGCTTATATTGACGACGCTATCATATACAATGACCAGTGGAATAAACATCTTGGGACTATTAGAGCATTCTTTGATAAACCGAGCAATGCCAAATTGACAATCAATCTTGCTAAAAGTGAATTCTGCCATGCAAGTTTGACATTTCTAGGTCATGTGGTAGGTCAAGGTCATGTGAAACCCATTGATGCTAAAGTTGAGGCTATCTCAAATTTTCCCGTACCCACGTGTAAAAGACAGCTGATGCGATTTCTTGGTATGGCTGGTATTTACAGAAAGTTCTGTAATAATTTCTCTATAATTGCTGAGCCTTTGACAAATTTGCTCAGCAAAAGAACAAAATTCCATTGGAATGCAATATGCCAAAATGCTTTTGATAAACATAAAGCCATACTCAAGAGTGAACCAGTTCTCTTGGCACCAAACTTTGAAAAGGAGTTTAAGCTAGCTGTAGATGCTAGTGACGTAGGTGCAGGTAGTGTTTTGTTGCAGGAAGATGAAAATGGTGTGGATCATCCAGTTTGCTACTTTTCCAAAAAGTTTAATAAGCATCAGAGAAATTACTCTACCATAGAGAAAGAGTGCTTGTCTCTGATTCTTGCTCTGCAACATTTCGAAGTTTATCTTACTCCTACTGTTGCACCAACTGTTGTTTTCAGTGATCATAATCCACTAACTTTCATACATAAAATAAAAAACAAAAATCAGCGGTTGCTCAGGTGGAGACTTATGCTACAAGAGTATAATTTAGACATAAGGCATATCAGAGGGAGAGTAAACATTATCCCTGATGCCCTTTCAAGAGCTTGAGCAGTATCAGGAATGTGTTTGTCTTTCATACTGAAGTGGATTGTAGATACATGTAATTTTATATCCTATGTTCAATATTTTATTATTCTAAAAGCAAAAGAAAGCTTTATTGCATAAAACTTTCTTTTCCTCGAAGAGGGGGAGTGTTATGCTTAAGAATTTATTTATCTGATTCCCACTTTCACCCCACTGGATGACCTAATAGTGCTATTAATATCTTATTAATCTTCTTATAGAAGATTCTCGAAAACTGAGTCACAGATTAATTTCATTTTTGTAAACAACATGTTTACAAGGAAAAGTACTTCAGAACCTTCCAGAAAGTTCTGGGTTGCATTATTTTTAGAAAATTACCTAATCTTATTCCACAGCCCTCTGGAATGTTCTAGAGAAATCTTACAGTCTATAAAAGAGCTTGATTATTATCATTGAGTCAGACTTTGGAGTTTGATGTTTGGGCTTTTAAGAAAAGTTATTTCTAAATTCTGTGTTGTATTGTTAAAGGATGTAAAAGCTGCTTTTGACGTCGTCTCCCATGCTTGCCTGCTACGTAAGCTGTTCCATATAGGCAAAGAAGGTCCCGAATGGTCACTCATACATTCTATGCACGTAGGAGCCGAGTCCGTGGTAAAGTGGGAGGGAGCAACATCAGACCCATTTCAAGTAAAACAGGGTGTCCGACAGGGAGGCATATTGAGTACAGATTTGTATTAGCTGTATGGGAACAGCCTGCTTAACAGGCTGACCGATTTGGCAATAGGAGCACATATTGGAGAGACTTCTTGTGTAGCACCTACAACGGCAGATGACATGGCTCTAGTGGCTTCAGAACTGACGGTATTATAGCGTCTTGTTAACACCTCCGTGGACTATAGTTTGATGGAGAATTACCTTCTTCAGCCCGTCAAAAGCGTGATAGTGGCTCTACCAAATAAAAGCAAGAAAAGACAGAACCCTGTTGATATTGACATACACATGAATGGAGTGCGTATGCCGGTGGTTCAGGAGGCAGCACACATGGGCATTATCAGATCAGCTGACAGTCAAGAATCTACAGTCAAGCAGAATATTGAAAAGGCACGGCGTACCATATACTGTCTAATGGGAGCCGGACTACACAGGGAAAATGGTTTAGACCCTGACTCATCTATCCATATCCTGCAGACCTATGTGCTTCCCCTACTAGTTTACGGGTTGGAGGTGCTCTTGCCAAGAAAGACGTTGCTAGACAAATTAGAACGTGCCTACAAGAAGTTTCTTAAACAGATCTTGTCATTGCCCAATTCCACAGCAGACCCAGCTATCTACATTCTCTCAGGCACAATCCCTATAGAAGGAGTCATACACAAAAGAGCATTAACTCTGATTGGGAACATCAGTCGCCTTCCAGACGATTCTGTGGAGAAGAAAATAGCTGTACGGCAATTGTCGGTGAAAGGAGAAAACTCGTACAGTTGGTTCATAGATGTGAAACATATTCTCATCAAGTATGGCTTGCCCTCCACCTGGGAAATAATGGAGTCCACACCTACGAAGTTCTCCTGGAAAAGACAAGTCAAGAAACAAGTAGATGCTTATTGGGCTGATGTGCTAGTGTCGAAAGCTGCCCTATATCCCAGCCTCGAGTACCTCAAAACAGATAGCTATGTCCCGGGCAAAAAGCACCCAGTCATACAGGAGGCTCATGGTGTGAAAGATATCCCCCGAATACATACGAAAGTCAGAGTTCTTACAGGAGTATATGTTCTGCAAGTCAACAGAGCTGCTTTTAATCAGAATGGGGTAAACCCAACAGGTCTCCTTTGTAAAGAGGATGATGAGACCACAGAGCACTTTATACTACAATGTCCAGCCTTAAACCATGTCAGACAGCCTATTCTAGAAGACACAAAACAGATATGCCAAAGCCTTGGTATAGAAACTAACTTTGAGGACAGCAAATGCATGCTTCAGCTCATACTAGACAGTACATCCTTATTTAACAAACACCCAGAATTAAACAGTATAGACTTTGATCGGCTAGAAAGACACAATAGACGACTCTGTCACACACTACATGTTGAAAGATTCAAAAGACTCCCCCATTTGGTTACAAAAAGGAAGGGTCAAAGCAGAAAAGTAGGCTCCAGCACAAACTCCAGGAACCTGTAAATAATATGTAAAATAGATGTACATAGGGTGATGTTAGACAGTCAGCTCAACCCACGGTGAAGTTAAGACCCCCCCCCCCACTTAAGAAGATCACTCTGGCGACAGAGGTGTGCCTTAACTGGCAGAAAATATTGGAAACAGTAAACAGTATAGCTGCACTTAAGTGCTGCGTTTTATACTGACCCATAGTTTTCAAAGTCAGTGGACCATGAAAAGGATATCAAGGTCAAATATAGCACCAAACGAGGATATTACAATATATTCCGGCACTCACCATACTCCCATCAACCCCTTTGTAAACCTAAACATATATAACATCAAGCCATACTAGTAGGGCTTGAAAAAATAAGGGCAAAACGACCAACCAAATGTCCAACGGGCGAAACGACCCGTGACCTTGTTAATAGGAATTATTTACTGTGACACCGGTCACAGGTTGGGGCGTGTAATGGAGGAAAACGGAACAAAGAGCAATATTTACAGATCATTTCGATTGACATAAACGTTTTTGAACTACTGGTGAGACAGACCAGTTGAGGTATCTTTCCAGACCCCAGAAACGATGTCATGAATAGTTATAATCTGATTTTATGTATTTACAATCCACTATACTGCAAGGAGAACGTCTCAATGGCGTCCTTGATTAATTCGAACAAGTACAAGCTTTGGCAAAATCAGACAGAATCAGAATTGTTACTGGTGACACGTCAATTGACATTCATACACCAGACTGACGGTGCTGGATATTTATAATATGTTTTCATATAGACGGATCCAATGATGTGACTTTGTTTACATTTCTTTGCATATGGCAAATTACTTCCCTTTAAAATCTGACATGGATTACCATTTTCCGTGCTTGGCAAAAACACAGATACTTGGGGTCTGTAGAGCATTCTTGCGGTTTCTGAAGACCTCAGAGGTTTGGCTTTGTCAATGGCCATGTCTCACAGTCACTGGCATGGAGCATTGTCTCTGTACACACGGCCACATGTCTTGAAGGAGAGGTGGTAGGAAGAAAAAGCGGGGTACCTAAACACCGGAAAGACCCGGAAAGACGCAAAAAGACCCCCGAAAAAGCAAAAAGACCCTAATAAAAGCATAAATGAGCATAGTTATAAATATAAATCAGCATTCTTGGGTAAAAAGTGTCAAAAGAAAAAGATTAATAGAGGTGCAAACTTTTTTAGAACGTACCATGGCCCACATCCCTCGCCAACCTCCCAGCACAGCATCAAAGATGGGAACACTTTTTACAAACAATAAGTTCTTTTGGGGTAAAAATAGAACTGCATAGCAATTAAAACATTATTAATATTAATAATAAAGTTGGAAATCAATGAATTTACGAAGACGGAAGAAGACGCGGATAGGCGCAAAAAGACCCTCAGAAAAGCAAAAAGACCCTCGGGAAAGCAAAAAAGACAACCAGAAAGCAAAAAGACCACCAGAAAAGCAAAAAGACCCCCAGAAAAGCGAAAGAGCATACATATAGATATAAATCAGCATTTCTGTGCATAAAGGAGTGCCAGCAAAAAGAATCATAAAGGAGCAAAAGAACATATCCTGACCCCATCCCGCCCCTACCCACAGAATAAAATGAAAGGCAAGATAACATTTATAAAAATGAGCTCTACAAAAAATACATACTACTACCGTAAAAATTCGGCTATAAGACGAGGATTTTTCCCTCCAAAATGAGCCAAAAAAAATGACCCCGTCTTATAGCCGAGGTCATGGACTACAGGCTTTTTTCCGGCAATGTCCGGCGAAGACCAGACATACGGAAAATGCCGATCGGTGATTTTTTAATTGATATAAATCGCCGCCCACAAACCACCGCTACCATTTTTCTGCACGTGATCGGTAAATGACGTCATCCGACGCCAGTACCCCAACACGTGTTTAATGTCATTGCGTGTATCTCTTTCATAAAAAAATGTTTGGAACCGTTTGAAAATATTTTCTGGATAGCTAAACGGTTGTGAATAGAGGTGGATAGAAAACCAGCGCTTTGCAAAGCTCCCGAATTATCCCCAGAAGCTCCGTGTCAATAAACAACAATAGCGTTCCACTTTTCCAACCAAAACATAACCATTCATGAGATCATAGAAAAGTCCGTTTTTATTAGGCAAATATCTACCGTTAGATGTAGCTAATTGTCTGGGGAGCGATTAAATCATTTTCACATTGATTGCGGATTAAATTTTATGATTGGAGGATAAACGTAAATTAGAGACATAACTTGACCATATTTTCACACCTTATCGACACGCACCGCAGGGTGGCAATTATATGACAGGGATTAACAATAGTGTCATACTTGAACCGTAATAAATACACAGATGGTTTGTCTCTGAATTGACAGTGCAGCAATTACATGTATTGCGATTTACTTACTGGTCTAGTTTTACCGTACATACTGAGTTGTAGACGATTTTTTTTTTTGCACTTGTCCGACCGGGCGTCATAAGGTAAAAGTGCACCTGCCCGGCGCAATTTTGGTCTTGTCCCGGGCGGCCGGGATCGTGAGGGGTAAGTAGAGGGATTTTCTGACTAAAAAAGTCTGATTTCTCACATCTAAACAGCATCTGGCGGTAGCAGATAGGCCCCGACAGATATGGCAAAAATTTGACCCGTCTTATAAAAGAGTATAAGCAATATCCCACCTTAGAAAAACTGAAAAAGGGGTCCCGTCTTATAGCCGAATCGCCTTATAGCCGAATTTTTACGGTACTTAATTGCAAATAATAATAATAATAATGCAAAAAGACGAAATGTATAAAATTTACAGAGACGCAAAATGACGCGGAAAGACGCAAAAAGACCCTCAGATAAGCAAAAAGACCTTCAGGAAAGCGAACAGACCTTCAGGAAAGCGAAAAGACCATAAGAAAACCCTATTTTTCTTATTTCTGCTCTAAAATAAAGATTGTGGATACTCGTTAGAACCGCCTCACTGAGGCAGTTATAACGAGTAACCACAATCTATATTTACATAGATGCAAAAAGACGCAAAAAGACCCTCAGAAAAGCAGAAAGACCTACAGGACCTACATTTTACTATTAAAATCGTGCGCCAATGTATTTAAACTTTTGAAATCGCTCCGCTTATTATTGTTTCTTCTTTTTTTTATATATAACTAAGAATTTTAATCCATTTAATTGAATGAGGTATACTTAATGAAATCATACTGTATAATAGATAATGCGATTAGGTTGTGTGGCACGATCATGACACCTGAGATAATCAGTTGTGATTGGGTTTGATCGCACTTCAGTCGGCTTTTTAAGCACTTAACGTGAAAAAAGTCGTAAAAAATTTCATAGTTTTTGTCAATTACCACGAGCATGTACTTTTTTGGGCAATTTTAACCACCTCAACGAGGATGATTTGAAGATTTCAAAGTGATAGTAAACCCCCGTTAAACCCAAATTCAATAAATAAAGTTACGATAAAATTCCGACACCTTCAGGATTTGTCGTGACTCTGTTCAAATTTCAAGCAGTCTGATCTAGGTCTGTACTTTATGCTGCTGATAAGACATTCAATTTGGGAAATGTTTTTGTAACGGCAGCAGTTTATAAAAAATTTTCAGTAATCCGGAACAGTACAAAAGAAAACCCCATTAATATTGGTCCAGTATTCCTTCATAGCAAAGTAGAAGTAAAACAAAGACCAGGAATTGATACAATTAACTTACTCCATCCATAAAAGACACCAAAGGGAAAGAAATACAAACATTAAGCGACCAGACTATAATGGAAACCTAAACAAAGGAAGGCCATATGGACAGTTACTTTCCCACAAAATGGCCACAACTCTACCACACCTACGTATATCAAATTCATGACCAGTATGGCTTCACAACTAAATGAACAGGAACTAATTAAGTTGACAATCGGATCCGATGATGAAACTGCTATGAGAAATGCAATCAGAAGGTCGTTTGTTGGATCCACGCAGGTATTGTGCACCCGACATTTGCGGGAAAATGTAAATAGATACCTCCAGGATGACGTTGGTGTTAACGTAACAAAAAGAAAGTTGATTGTAAATGCCATATTCGGTGATCAAGGTATGTCAACTTCAACTAGCATGGACTTATTTGAGCACCGCTTGGAAGAAGCGATTAAAACCATTCAGGCAAACGATAGCCCTGAGAGTGATAACAAGCAATTTATGCCATACTTCAATTCAAGGTTGGTTCCTGCGGTCCGGGACTTCGTTGTGAAGCCATTGATTGAGACAAAGATTGGGCCAAACTGGACGAATAATAATTGTGAAAGTGCGAATTTTCGCCTAAAACTAGCAGCAGACTGGAAACAAAAGAACATTTCCGATTTGGTTGAATTAATATACAATGTTGTAAAATCTCAAGAGGCGGAATGTGACAGAGCACTGTATGGTCGAGGTAATTTTTCTTTGTCGGAACGATTTATGCACAACAGGATTGCATTCGATAAGTGGAATGCCATGACACAGGAACAAAGAAACAAAGTTATGGCAAAATTCAATAGTGATAGAGGGAAAAGAAAAAATTACACCTTTTCAACAGACGGCAGTAGGTTTATGATAACCACTCCGACAGCAGGAAAAAAAACAAATCAGGCTAAAAGGAAAAGATCAGAGCGCTCAAGAACTCCAACTGCAAGAAAAAAAATTATAAAATAAAATCAACAGATCTGCCTGTAATTTTCGGGACATTTTATTTCTGGTCCCCACACAGATTATGGGAGCTTGTTAGAACCGCTTAAAAGAGGCGATACTAATGTGTTTCTTTAATCTTTGTTAAAGCTTGAATAAGTGGACGCTAAGCATAAAAAATAAAAAATCAAGAAAAAAAAATAAAAAAAAAGGCTGGTGAAGATTGTCAGAAAAGCATTTTATTTCTTTTTTTTTCTGGCGATAAGTCCTAGTCACACCTTCACGTGGTACCAGCTGGAAACTGCATTCATTCATACTGAAGTTGAAATTATACGTATGCAGGCTAACGTGACAGGGCGCTATCATTACGATAACATACCGGTGTGATAAAGTGCATTTTTGACATCTCCAAACTGACTACTTTTCTGGTGAAAATCAGGGGTATTTTTCATATAAATACTGCAAACATAGGTTGTTGATACTCTTTAGAACCGCCTCGTTGAGGCGGTTCTAACGAGTACCCACAACCTATGTTTTGGAGCAGAAAAATAATGGATACCCCCGTAAACCCCTGTTTTCTCTATATGAAGTGGGGTATATGGCGGCCCGTATAGGGGGGTCTTCATTTCACGGACTTGTTCAAGTGATAGGTAGGTAGGTTCTAACCGCCTGCCGAGTATTAGAGGTGCGAGTCTGATCGTCCATGCATATAAACCCCATTGGTTTCATTGGGCGGCAGGGCTTGAGATGTCATTTCATCTGAATATTGGGTCCCGCAAAATTGGAATCAGCGTCTCCAAAATGACCTATACAGTGTTGACAGGGACGTTATACCTCAGATCAATGAGAAACTAACAGTACAGTGCACTGTTTTGTTTTTATTTTTCTCACAGAGTATAATTATTTTTCACTATAATGGGGTCTTTTTGCAAGTTGTTCCTAAATATATACTTATTTGTCATCATAATGGGGTCTTTTTGTGTCTGTGGGTCTCTTTTGGGTCTTTTTGCGCAATTTTATGTGACAGGGATCAATTTTATTTTCTATTGTTCTATTAATATATATTAATTTATTACTATTTTGGGGTCTTTTTGCTTTTTCGGGGGTCTTTTTGGGTCTTTCCGGGTCTTTCCGGTGTTTAGGCACCCCCGAGAACTGGTAGCAACTCCTTGAATTTCTTCCAGGCTATTTTCACACGTGATGTGGTTGAAAGGTCGCAACCACCCGCTGCTCACCCTGGTAGCAAAAGGAAGCTACAACCTCCAGCTTGTCAGATCACACTTGGGACTTCCCTCTGTGATCTGCCAACAAATGGAATATATGGATGAAATTTCACAGCTGTATAAGCCTCTAAGTGAAGCATAATTATTCCATCTACGGACCACTAATCTGACCATCCCTGATTTTGAGTTATCTGCACTTAATGTATGGGAAAATGGTTTTTGGCCTGTATCTCCTTTGCTATAATATTATGGACCACATGTATCTCACTTTTCATATGTACAGGGTACTAAAGTTTGCGTATTGTGGCTAAGTAGATTAACCCTCACCATGCTGAATATTTAAGTATGCTACTTCAGCCATTTGTGTTGCATGGTTTTGATTTTTATCAGTGCAATGCATGGAATATATTTGTATTTGTATCACACGGGCTCTGTATATATATAACAGTTAGTATAATGCGTAGATATTTATCTAGCTCAGCCGGGATAAATTGATGAGATGATTCAACGTTGTTTCATTTTTATTACATGATGATTGGTATGGTAACCAATAAAACCAAAGAGGGTGTATCCTACAAGGAAACAACAACAATAATAACTATAAGATAACAATGCCTTAACAGGCTTGTCAATATTTGGTCAACGGACAAGTCCGACGGATGCACATAATCACATGATGATGATCAGCTTTATGCATTCATCTTTAATACAAAATATTCAGTCATGCTTCCATGTAAACATACAGTATGCATACTGACATGAATCTATGGAAACATGAGCACAAATGAACATGTCGTATACGGCATAGTTACGCTTATGCGTCTAAATGATAGGACTCGAGCAAAATCCTATTATCAGGCTCTCCGTATGCAACGGGATAATTAGTATATGAACATAACCAATGCATGAAATATTGCTGGCACCTTTGTGTTATGGGTCTGATTTAAACCCTGAATATCTGTGCAATCTGCAGCATACTAAAAGAAATACTCATAAATGTATTCAGGTTATTATTATGGATATTCAAGGACCGAAAGAATCAGACAACTAGTGCTTTTTACGAAACAAGATTGTCACAGGTAAGATTTCCATTGTTGTCAATGTCGTGGCAAATTCAGAGGTAAATGTATGGATAAAATGGCAATAATTTCACATAAGGGATTATCTGGGATATACCTGAACAATAATATATCAGTAAATGTCAAAGTAAACCTTTGAAAGGTTATGACATTGTGAAATATTAAGAGACATTGTGAAATATTAAGATTCTTCTTTGTCAACTTTCTTCTTTCTTTTTCTCTATTTTTCGTTCGCGGCGGAATTGTATCTAATCTATAAGCGTGCCTGTGATTGGTTAGTTTTGTGAAGGAAACCCCGTTATCAGCCAATCAAATTCACTCTTTCATTTCATCCATCTTAAAATCAAGGGAGGCAACTACTCGGGAAAGCATAATGAGCGAATGGAACCGCAACACATTGAATATAATAGAACAGGAATTGGAGATAGTGCAGAGATGGACCACCAGCTATATCACAGAATATGAACTATTGCAGAAAATGTCTAAAAGGCTGGAAAATATAATCTGCACAACAAAATGCACTGTGTGACATTTGGAATAAATCCTTTTTAGCTCACCTGTCACATAGTGACAAGGTGAACTTTTGGGATCACTTTTTGTCTGTCATGCGTGCGTGTGTAAACAATTTCTTCAAACGAGATCTCCTTAACTACTGATCTGATTTGGACCAAAATTCACGGGAATGATCCTTAGGTGGTCCCCTTTTTGAAGTTGTTGAAATGGTTCAGGTCCGTTGCACATCTAGCCTCTAGGTCACAGGAGCCAAAAATAGATTGATTTTTTTACTGAAAACTTAAAAAAATCGTCTTGTCTGAAACAGCAAGGCCTGATATTTTGTATGAAGCTTCATCTAGTGGACCTCTGCCGAGATTGTTCAAATTATAACCCCGGGGCCAAAAATTCCCCCGTGCCGGGACCCACCAGTTTTACATAGACTTATATAAAAAAAACCTTTAAAAATCTTCTTGTCTGAAACCAGAAGGCCAACGTCTTTGATATTTGGTATGAAGTTGTATCTAATGGACCTCTACCAAGATTGCTCCAATTATAGCCCTTGTGCCAAAAATGTCCCTGCAACAGAGACCACCGGTTTAACATAGGCTTATATAGGGGAACGTTTAAAAATCTTTTCTGAACCCAGAAGGTCTAGGTGTTTGATATTTGGTATGAAGTTGTATCTAATGGACCTCTACCAAGATTGCTCAAATTATAGCCCTGGGACCAAAATGCTGCCAACCCGGGGCCCATGAAATGGACTCATCTTATACATAAGGTGGAAGATTCCATTTGGTACAAAAAGGGTTAATATGATAACTCTTGTCTGCTCAAGTGCCCGTAAGTTTATCAAAACCTCACTTTAGGGGACAAATCCCCAACAATACCATCAGGCCATTCAGGGTTTATTTTGTCTGCTGTTCTGTCATCATGTTTTTGATTCTGTGAGATAAACTTTTCATAATTTTAACCCTTTAAGCAATGCAGAAAGTTGTAGAGCAGACAGCATCTATTTTTAGCTCACCTGAGCATGAATGTTGTGATCGCTTTTTGTCCATCGTCCGTCTGTCCGTCAACAATTTCTTCAAATGACAAACCACAGTGCCAATTTTAAAATAATTTAAAAGGAATATTCCTTGGGTGACCCTCTACCAAAATTGCTAAAATAGTTCTGCTCCGTTAAACAAAAAGGCTGCCAGAGCTAAAAATAGAAAAAAACCTTTAAAGGACATCTCCTCCTAGGCTAATGGTTTGGTTTCAAAATAATTTCACAGGAATGTTCCTTGGCTGACCCTTTACCAAAATTGCTTAAATAATTCTGCTCCGCTGAACAAAATGACCGCCAGAGCTAAAAATGGGAAAATCTTAGATAAACCTTTAAACGGCATTTCCTCCTAGGCTGATGGTCCGATTTCAAAATAATTTCACAGGAATATTTATTAGGTGACCCTCTACCAAAATTGCTAAAATGGTTCTGCTCCGCTGAACAAAATGGCCACCAGAGCTAAAAATAGAAATAAAAGCATTTAAATGACATCTCCTCCTAGGCTAATGGTCCAATTTCAAAATAATTTCACAGGAATGTTCCTTGGATGACCCTCTACCAGAATTGCTTAAATAGTTCTGCTCCTCTGAACAAAATGGCCGCCAGAGCTAAAAATTGAAATACCTTACAAAAACCTATAAATGACATCTCCTCCTAGGCTAATGGTCCGATTTCAAAATAATTTCACAGGAATATTTATTAGGTGACCCTCTATTAAAATTGCTAAAATGGTTCTGCTCTGCTGAACAAAATGGCTGCCAGAGCTAAAATTAGAAAAAAAACTTTAAACAACATCTCCTTCTAGGCTAATGGTCCGATTTCAAAATAATTACATAGAAATGTTCCTTGGATGACCCTCTACAAGAATTGCTAAAATGGTTCTGCTGCACTGAACAAGATGGCTACCAGAGCTAAAAATGGAAAAGCCTTTAATTGACATCTCCCAGGCTAATGGTCCGGTTTCAAAATAATTTCACACGAATGTTCCTTGGATGACCCTCTACCAGAGTTGCTATAATAATTCCACTCCACTGAACAAAATGGCCACCAGAGCTAAAAATAGAAAAGCCTTTAATGGACATTTTCTCCAAGGCTAATGGTCCGATTTCAAAACAATTTCTCAGAAATGTTCCTTGGGTGACACTCTACCAGAATTGCTAAAATGGTTCCACTCAGCTGATCAAACTGGCCACCATACGAAAATTAGAAAAAAAAACTTTAGACAACATCTCCTCCTAGGCTAATGGTCGGATTTAAAAATAATTTCACAGGAATGCTCCTTTGGTAACCCTCTACCAAAATCATGTAGTGATGATTGCTTAAATTGCCGAAATGGGTTTCATCTGCTGAACAAAATGTCCATATGACTGCAGAGATAAAGACAGAAAAAATCATTAATGAACATCTTCTCCAATGTCTCAGGTTTAAAATAACTTCGACAGAAAAGTTCCTTGAGTGACCCCTCTACCAAAAGTGCTTAAGTGGGTCTGCTCCTCTGTACAAATTGGCTGTCAAAGGTAAATATAGAAAAACCTGTAAACAACAATGTTAGTGAATTAGATCATCTGCTAGGTGATTCACATGGAATGTCAAGCCTTATTTTCCCATGAATTTTCTGCCAGATGATTCACATGAAATGGCAAGCCCTATTTTTCCATGAACCATCTGCCAGATGATTCACATGAAATGTCAAGCCTTATTTTTTCCATGAACCATCTGCCAGGTGATTCACATGAAATGTCAAGCCTTATTTTCCCATGAATCATCTGCCAGATGATTCACATGAAATGTCAAGCCTTATTTTCCCATGAACCATCTGACAGGTGATTCACATGAAATGTCAAGCCTTATTTTCCCATGAACCATCTGCCAGATTATTCACATTACATGTCAAGTCTTATTTTCCTTGAAAATTAGAAGAAAAAATAACGTTAAAATTAGTGCTTGAAGGTACGAGGGCTGATTGATATGTTGTGAGCCTCGTATTGAAGGATATGAATTTTGTCGGACATATTGTATTATTTTTCAACATAAACCCCTTCAGTATCTATACACTCTTGCCAGTGGTGTTTGAGGGCTTCAATGCCACTTTTATGGAACTCCTTTTCGTGGCTGTTCAGAAAGTCATCCACTGCATATATGATGTCATCATCAGACTGAAAGTGGGTGCCTGAAATAGCCGTTTTCAGTTTTGGAAACAGATGAAAGTATGATGGAGTGAGATCAGGTGAATAAAGCGGATGCTCAATCAGTTTAAGGCCACAATCGTAAATGGCAGCCATAGCAACGACTTGCCAATGAGGAGCATTGTCCTGATAGAACAACACACCTTTAGAGAACTTTCCATGGGGCTTATGTTTAATATTTTCCCCTAACTGCATCAGAAGTGAAGCATAGTATGTGCCATTGATTGTTTGTCCCTTTTGGAGATAATCTATCAGCAGAATACCATCTGCATCCCAGAAAACCGAGACCATAACCTTCCCAGCTGATGGAACAGTCTTTGCCTTCTTTGGCAGGGGTGAGACAGGGTGCTTCCATTGTTGAAATTGCTGTTTGGCCTCTGGGGTAAAATGACGGACCCATGTTCATCCATAGAGACAAATCTCTGAAGAAAGTTGGCAGGATCTTCCTCAAAAGGTTAAGATTAGCACCTAATAATGTGCGCCTGGTGTGCTTCTGATCAACTGTCAGAAGTCTTGGTACCCATCGGACCAAAAGTTTTCTCATTGCAAGATCCCCTGTCAGAATGGAATGTGACGTAATGACTGAAAATGCCAACTCTACTGGCTATATATCTTTCTGTGACTCCTCTGTCAGTCTTAACAATAACATGGACTTTATTAACCATTTCAGGGGTTGCAACATTGACAGGCCTTCCAGGATGGGGGTCATCCTCAAGGCTGTGTCTGCCGCGCTCAAATCCCGGCACCCACCTTTTCACTGTAGCATATGAAGGGGTATCTTTCCCTAGTGTTGCTACCATATCATTATGAATAACCTTTTTATGCAAATATTGGATCACTGTTTTTTTCACCGATTTTGTCCATTTTGCAAAAGCTGCTTGTCTTGTTATCCCCTCGCAACAACGTTGCGAATGGGGATATAGCATCGGTGCCGTGCGTCCGTGTGTTAGTGTGTCTGTGTGTGTGTGTGTGTGTGTGTGTGTCTGTCCGGAACCTTGTGAGCAGGATAGAAGACACAGTATTCATCGTAGAAGCATCAAACCTTCCACAAATGTTCACCATGTACAGAGGATGAACCCTATTGAATTTCAAGGTCAGGGGTCAAAGGTCAAGGTCACAATGGACTTGACCTTGAAAACCTTGTGAGCAAGATAGAAGACACAGTATTCATCGTAGAAGCATCAAACCTTCCACAAATGTTCACCATGTACAGAGGATGAACCCTATTGAATTTCAAGGTCAGGGGTCAAAGGTCAAGGTCACAATGGACTTGACCTTGAAAACCTTGTGAGCAGGATAGAAGACACAGTATTCATCGTAGAAGCATCAAACCTTCCACAAATGTTCACCATGTACAGAGGATGAACCCTATTGAATTTCAAGGTCAGGGGTCAAAGTTCAAGGTCACAATGGACTTGACCTTGAAAACCTTGTGAGCAGGCTAGACGACACAGTATTCATCGTAGAAGCATCAAACCTTCCACAAATGTTCACCATGTACAGAGGATGAACCCTATTGAATTTCAAGGTCAGGGGTCAAAGGTCAAGGTCACAATGGACTTGACCTTGAAAACCTTGTGAGCAGGATAGAAGACACAGTATTCATCGTAGAAGCATCAAACCTTCCACAAATGTTCACCATGTACAGAGGATGAACCCTATTGAATTTCAAGGTCAGTGGTCAAAGGTCAAGGTCACAATGGACTTGACCTTGAAAACCTTGTGAGCAGGATAGACGACACAGTATTCATCGTAGAAGCATCAAACCTTCCACAAATGTTCACCATGTACAGAGGATGAACCCTATTGAATTTCAAGGTCAGGGGTCAAAGGTCAACATTGACAGGCCTTCCAGGATGGGGGTCATCCTCAAGGCTGTGTCTGCCGCGCTCAAATCCCGGCACCCACCTTTTCACTGTAGCATATGAAGGGGTATCTTTCCCTAGTGTTGCTACCATATCATTATGAATAACCTTTTTATGCAAATATTGGATCACTGTTTTTTTCACCGATTTTGTCCATTTTGCAAAAGCTGCTTGTCTTGTTATCCCCTCGCAACAACGTTGCGAATGGGGATATAGCATCGGTGCCGTGCGTCCGTGTGTTAGTGTGTGTGTGTGTGTGTGTGTGTGTGTGTCTGTCCGGAACCTTGTGAGCAGGATAGAAGACACAGTATTCATCGTAGAAGCATCAAACCTTCCACAAATGTTCACCATGTACAGAGGATGAACCCTATTGAATTTCAAGGTCAGGGGTCAAAGGTCAAGGTCACAATGGACTTGACCTTGAAAACCTTGTGAGCAAGATAGAAGACACAGTATTCATCGTAGAAGCATCAAACCTTCCACAAATGTTCACCATGTACAGAGGATGAACCCTATTGAATTTCAAGGTCAGGGGTCAAAGGTCAAGGTCACAATGGACTTGACCTTGAAAACCTTGTGAGCAGGATAGAAGACACAGTATTCATCGTAGAAGCATCAAACCTTCCACAAATGTTCACCATGTACAGAGGATGAACCCTATTGAATTTCAAGGTCAGGGGTCAAAGTTCAAGGTCACAATGGACTTGACCTTGAAAACCTTGTGAGCAGGCTAGACGACACAGTATTCATCGTAGAAGCATCAAACCTTCCACAAATGTTCACCATGTACAGAGGATGAACCCTATTGAATTTCAAGGTCAGGGGTCAAAGGTCAAGGTCACAATGGACTTGACCTTGAAAACCTTGTGAGCAGGATAGAAGACACAGTATTCATCGTAGAAGCATCAAACCTTCCACAAATGTTCACCATGTACAGAGGATGAACCCTATTGAATTTCAAGGTCAGTGGTCAAAGGTCAAGGTCACAATGGACTTGACCTTGAAAACCTTGTGAGCAGGATAGACGACACAGTATTCATCGTAGAAGCATCAAACCTTCCACAAATGTTCACCATGTACAGAGGATGAACCCTATTGAATTTCAAGGTCAGGGGTCAAAGGTCAAGGTCACAATGGTCTAACATATTCAGATTGGATTTTCATGTTAATGAATGGTATGCAGTTGCGAGGGGATGCTACGCTTGCGTTGTCTTGTTTACTTTAGAGTGCTACATTGTCGATATTAACTGAACAAATGAGACCAGTCCTTGGATACACGGCCTTGTATAGTCAGAGAATAGTAGGACTTAAAAAGAGCATCCCTGAATACCTCCTTCAATACAAGGCTCACAACATATCAATCACCCTCGTAATTACAGTGACTGAAGTTAGAACACAATTCAATAAAATTCTGCTTTTGAAAGCATATTTTGAAGCTTTTAGTTATTCTTCTTTTATATATTCTGCACACAGTGTCATCTAGTAAGAGACCACCTTTGGGTACAAAATAAAGTGGTCTTTAAGACCACTTTTGAACAGTCCCAAAAGTGGTCTTAATATAGGAATTAAACTTATTTGTTATATTTAAGAGTACATGTATCTTATTTTTTGTAGGACAAAGAAGATGGGAACCTATGTGGAATCAGCCTACATTGAGAGACTTAAGGAGGATATCATTATAGCAGTAATGCATCAGTTGCTATCTTACAGCCAACTGAACCCAGCAGGCACATGACGTAAGTGTGACATCACATCAACGTCGGTGCAACATCATGACGTTTATGCAATGTCACATCTACGTCGGTGCAATGTTGTGACGTTGCATCGACGTTGATTTGACCTTGCCCTAGCCACGTGTGCCTGCTGGGAAGGATGTCCATGGTCTTTATCATATGTGACTAATGATCACTTGGTCACTTCTTTGAACCTATGCCTGTGTTTGTGTACATGTGTGTGTGTGCACAGGTACACATGCACAAGTGCATGCATCCATGTATTTGTACTTAACAGAGGACCTCATGGAAGTTTAGCATCCTCTTTAAGTGAAGTCATTTTTTGCAATATTATTTGTTTAGCATGAAATTCATACTGTTTGTAAATATGCAAATAAATGAGGCTGTTTTTCTGTCCAGGTCAGAGTTGTGTGTCTTGCCCATAAATATTAAGATGTCAACGGCAATTGTTGGCTTTTTAAAATTTATGAGCAAGACAAATGTCATGCTCAGGAGTTCATAACTTCAGGGCTAGTGTGAGGTAAAAATAGGCATGGCCCGATATAGGCGCCCGGTTTTCCGTCCATCCGTTTGTCAAGGCGTCAACATTTGCGACCGCCCTAGCGTTCACCCTAATGGTCAAGTTTATTTCTAAGGAACTATAAGAGCTTCATTATTCATACTTGGTACAAACTTGTATCTGGGGATGACAACTTACATGCAAGCATCCATATTTGATCGTGACCTACATTTCATGGTTCACTGACTTTGTAAAATATTGCGACCACCCTAGCTTTCACCCTAATGGTCAAGTTTGTTTCTCAAGAACTATAAGAGCTTCATTAATGATACTTGGTACAAACTTGTATTTGTGGATAGCAACTTAAATGCAAGCATCCATATTTGACCTTGACCTACATTTCATGGTTCAAAGACATTGTAAAATATTGCGACCACCCTAGCGTTCACCCTAATGGTTAAGTTCATTTCTCAAGAATTATTAGAGCTTAATGATACTTAGTACAAGCTTGCATTTAAGAATGGAAACTTAAGTGCAAGCATCTATGTTTGACCTTGGCCTACATATCATGGTTGGGCGACTTTGCACCACCACAGGCGCGACATAGCCTTCGGCGCAATTCTTGTTTTTTGTTTTTTTTTAGATTATGGGTAAAAATTGACCAAACACCATCAAGATCCAATTTTCATATACATGTATATTGGTCGCTGTTGAAAACACAGAGAGATTATCAAAATTTTTGCCACATCTGCTTTCAGCATGTCACAAAATAGGGATCAGGTTTTCTGTTTGTCCAGCTGACAACAGTTTCATCAACCATAATATCAACTGTAATGTTCAAGTCAGATCTGGCTCCCAACATTGATTATTACAGATCCTGGGAACATACATCTGGCTGTTTGGAGCTATAGCTGCTTGGAGCTATTCTTGAACGGGCCTGAAGACATTTAACCCTTGTCCTGCTGAATATTCATATATGCCACACCCACTACTGATTATCACCAATCAGATTATTTGATGCAAATTATTGCAACAAATTCACAATCTGAATGGCAAACAATGTAGATCCTGATCAGATGGCTTCGTCAGAAGCCATCTGATCTGGATCTTCATTGTTTGGAAAATAAGGCATATCCGGCTCAGCTGGACAAGGGTTAAAAATCCAGGTCAAAATCATTAATTTCACATCCTGTTTGAACATGGGTTTTGAACTTTTGATATCACAAGACAGGCCTTACTTTGTTTATGTTATGTTGAGCACTTTAAAATTGTTGACCTGAACATAGCATTGTAGAATTTTATGATGATGTCATTGTTAACACTATTCTGAACTAGCAGCCATGTTGGTTTTATTATTGTATTTAAAGAGGTTATTTGGAGTTTTGGTCTGTGGTCACAATTTGTCGTTGGAATCATAATAATGATAATCCGTGGTTATTTCATTGCAGTAGTGGCCAAGTGTTCAAACAGCTTCAGCTGTTAATGCATGAAAAAACATGGGTGATCCCTACATTCTTATCACTGTATCAGAGTGGAAAGCACAATTTTACAATTTTACAAATCAGCCACGTCGTGAGGAAACCTGTTTTTGCTGTTTACAAGAAATGAGCAGTTTATGTGCATCTGGGCAGTCTTTAGCAATTTTATGTTCACTGCTTGATAGTACAGTTATACACTCCAGCCTCATTATAATACTGTTAATGGGGTCCAAAACAGAAACTGTGTTAGTTAAACAGCCATGTTATATATAGATCATGTAGACAAATGACCATTTATGGTCATTTTTGTCGCACCTGCTATAAGCGCTATATACGAGTCCCGTTTTCCGTCCATTCGTCAAGCCATCTACATTTGCGACCACTCTCATTTCACTCTAATGTAAGGGTCCAGTCCTTAAGGCCAGACATAGCCTTCTGCGGAATTCTTGTTCTATACATGTATAATCAGTACATTTTGGGGCCCATTCTGAAATCGTATTATATCCAAAACCGTGTTATAACGAACAATGTTATAATGAGGTTGTTGTGTATCCCTAGTTTCTATATCTAAAATTAAAGGCTCTTGGTTGTCTATTAAGCTATGCAGGTCAGTTTGTGTCTTATCTGGTGGCCCACCCAGAAGACAAGTTTGCTTGTGGCAAGGTTTATACTGGTAAAATACCCCAGTTGTAGAGTAATTTTAACCCTTGTCCTGCTGAATATCTTAATCTGCCACATCCACTACCTATTATCAACCAGTCAGATCACTTGATGCATTAACTGCAAAAGAAAATCACAATCTTAGTGACAAAAAATGTAGATCCTGATCAGATGGCTTCTTTAAAAGCCATCTGATCTGGATCTACATTGTTTGAAAGATAAGGCATATCCAGGCTCAGCAACACAAGGGTTTATAATTCTGAACACAAGCTGAATGAGCCCATTAGTGATTAAACTGTTAACTGTTCTAGCAAGATACCTCAGTATTTTTGCTTAACAAGCTAAGCTACTCACATTTTTTCAGTACAAATATTAGAAATTTTTCCATATTATATGATCAATTTTAACAATTTGTTACCTAAGCACACCGTTAGCTTTGAACAACTGCATGATATGGCTAGTTTTGAACAACTGTACCCTGTTGTTTTCAGTGTCGTAGACTGGAGGAGCAGGGTCTAGAAACCTTGGTATTAACAGTGGATCAGGACAACCATCATGTCTCGGGCTCACAGAATGGCAGAGTCTTTCTGGAGCAGAAGTATGCTTTTATTGCAGAGTTTGTTCAGTATTGTAAAGGTAAGTCTACTCTGAAAAACTACTCTGCACTACAAGTGAACTTCCTCAATTATTAACTTCCTGTCTTACTGCTATTAAAACCCATGTGATTAAATATTGTTATAAAGTCTTTGAAAGATCCGGAAGAAATCTGTTTTGGTCTATAAAAATTCGAATGAGGTTTTAAATAAATTGAAATCCAGACGTTTTCGTGCTTCAAGTCTGTCTACTTACAATTTTTCCACTCTTTACACTACACTTCCTCATAATCTTATAAAAGAAAAGCTTAATGATTTAATTGAATGGGCTTTTCACAGAGAAGATTCTCTCTATCTTGCATGTAATGTCAGAAATGCATTTTTCACTTCTAAAGAGCATAAGATGGTTGGTTGGTTGATTTGAGGTTTAACGTCCCCGTCAACACTGTAAAGGTCATTTTGGAGACGTTGCTTCCAATTTTGTGGGACTTTTACCCGACATTGAGATGAAATGACATCTCAAGCCCTGTCGCCCAATGAAACCAATAGGGTTTATTAGCATGGACGGTCCGCCTCGCACCGCGGATCCTGGACAGGCTTAGATCCTCTAAGCGGTTTACCAGTACTAGTGTGCGGGCCAGATTCAGCTCTGAGTGGAAGCATCATGCAGCCCATATATTTCTTCAAGCCCCTATGGGCGGGGGCCAAAAGAGCATAAGAATTATACACTTTGGTCATGTCAGAAAGTGTGTGATGCCCTCTCCTTTCTACTTGACAATATTTATATTTGATTCGGTACTAAGTTATTTAGACACATTGTGGGTATTCCGATGGGTACGAATTGCACACCTCTTGTGGCTGATCTGTTCTTGTAGTGTTATGAAAGAGACTTCATGTTGTCGCTTCCCATTGACAACCAATCTGAAATTATTGAAGCTTTTAGTTCTACTTCTAGATATTTAGATGATTTATTAAATATTGACAATACCTACTTTGATGGTTTGATCAGTCAGATTTATCCCCTAGAACTTCAGTTAAACAAGACAAATTCCTCTGATACCGAGGCCCCCTTTTTGGATTTACATTTATCTATTGAAGATGGATTTGTTTCTTGCAAAAGGGGGTCTTTCATTTGTGCCCATGCATGTTTTTTCTTTAAACTTTGTATATTAATAACTCAGCATATAAAACTTATAAAAATGTATTTAATAAATTATATAAATCAAAGTAGGACTCAGGAGGCCATTCTAACTGACTCCCTCCATGAGCTGGTATCTGTCTCTAAATAAGTGCGTCTTAAATCTTATGTTTTATTTAGTTTGAAGATTTGTAAACTGGATTGAATGCAGAACTCCATAGGCATTCCTTTGATACTAAGAAACCTTTTGAATTAATTAAAGTTTACATTTTCTGATAAAATAATTATCAAAAATCTCATTTTTTAATTAAATTTTTAAAAAATTATCAAAATTCAATCCCTAAGATAAATATGTTCTAGTCTTTGTCAAGATTTCATTTTGCTAGGAAAACTTGCCATATGTATCTTCTTTAGCTATGCCAAATTTCATGAAAATCCAAAACCGGTAACACTGTAGTTTTACACTTTTAATGGATGTAAGTCGTTTCTGCAAAATTTACTATTTTATTGAAATCATCCAAGAACCTTACAAAATGGCAATTCGTAACACTTACGTGATAAAAATGAGATTATACAAATCAAACTGAACACATATTGAGCTGATCTAGCTTAGAAACTATTAAAATATCTTGAATTTCTGATATTTTCCATTCATTTATACACTATGATCTATCCAAAATAGTAGATAGTAAAACACTAAATCAAAAGGTTTTTCTAATCAACAAATTAGGCTTAACAACATTAATTAGGCTTTTTTATTAGCAGCAAAATTATTGTGAACATGTGCAACTTTATTTAATGACTTTGCATAATTCATGCTACTCAAATAAGTGTAAGGCAAGGAGATCCATTATTTTCATTTCCATACCAAGCTGGTATGCAAGGACGCAATGGTCAGTGGTTTGTTGTTACTAGTAAAAATAGTTCTGTTGATAAATCCATGACCAGATAAAGCCTTAGATATACTCTGTCTTTATGAACACTGGATTATTATCCTAACAAAAAGTTACAGTAATTATTGGTTAGCATTTCCAAAAATCGAAATGTCACTGATACTGAGTTTCTGTTGCAAAAGATATCATTGATGGATGAGGCGCAGAATATTTGATGTAAATAAAGCTGTCCCATGACCTAGAGAAATTTTGCTATTAGACGGGGAGAGAAACAGTTTCCTTCCTTATAGTACACATGCATAAATATCTCTTTTCTGGGTTGGTATTGTAATTGTTGACGTTTTTTTAGTGTCTTATTTTTTCTATTTACTTTGTCAATATAGTGGTTAATTTATCGGAAGCGAGCTTTTAGTATTTGTTTCTGGTTGTAAAACTTTCAACCACTTCTTGAATATTTCTACTGAATGTAAGTTCACTGTTTTTTAAGCACTGTTCTTGCTTGCCTTTTGTTCATTAATAATTACCAGTACATTTCTGTGCAATGTATCTCTCAGCTTAGAAAGAGCATTGCAGTGTTTGGACAGAAAAAAAACCACATCAAAATGTATTTACTGAAAAATAATTTAAAATCCTATGAGTAATGCGATAACTACTCACAGATTAAATAATTATTATCAACAGTTCAAGTGCTTCTGGATATCTTACATAATGTATATTGTAATTACTGCAACAACTGCTGAGATAGGTAAATGAAGTGAAAGACCTATACAAATATATAGACAACACAATCATGATCACATAAGTTTTGGAACACTGACAAATGTACGACCATGTGAATTCTAAAAGCAAATTCAAATGACTTTGGAATACAACCTCAGGAAGCCGTTTGATTTCGTTCATAGGGGCTATACAAAAAAGATAGATTGGCTAGTGCCTATGCAGATACAAATTCTGAAAACTTAATGTCCAGGAAAAGTAATCTCAAGTGTTATTGATTTTCCCTAGAGTAAACCTTTCTTTTTAAATGGACAGTTAGGGTTAAACAAACAAACAACAGTTTGACTTGAGAGTCATTTATCTCCAGTTGGATAACAAATCTCATAAAATCTGAAGCACCATCTAAAGTGATTGGTATGTTGTTGATTTGAATGTTAAATCTAAACATCACCTTAGCACCATTACCAAATTAGAAAAGAAAGACAGAAAGAAAACTGTGCACATGAATTGCATGGGTGCGTTTGATGACATTAGTGGGGGGGGGGGGGGGGGGGGGGCAAATTTACTGAAATGGATGTTTTAAAATAATACTTATAATTATGCTATGAACTACTGACACAAACCATACTATACTATAGCCATCCAAATTGAAAGCAATAGTAAAGTATTATTAAAAAGCATGGCCAAAACATGATAATCATATAATTTCACATTTTGCTGAATCAGGACTACCAGTATTTAGTCTGTTAAAACACAATGTTACCGGTCCTCAATTTCCATCAAAATTCATCAACATGTTCCTAAGATATGTGGGTAGTTTTTATGTTAAAATGGTGTCTTGACAAAAATTGGAACATGGTAAAAATGCATATAAATTTTTAATGAATACAAAAATAGGAGCTGAAATATGGGGACACCATCAAAGAAAACTGAATGCCCAGCCACTATTACTAGACATATGAGGTCATTCATAGTATCAACTAACTCACCAATTATGGCTTTATTTCATAAAACATAGCAGCATTAGATATATGAATTTCTGAATACTGTAGACAAGTTTATATGAGAGTACTCCCTGTTGTGATAGAGACTTCATAAAATATGTAATAAATTTACTACGGAAATAAAATTTAAAAGTGAATGCATCGTAATTATAATGGTTATACCCAAGGCAATTATTGTGCGTAACTTCATCAAAATCAAAGCGTGGGCAGAAACCAATGCAAATTTCCTATACCTTGAAAGACCCCCTTTATGATAAACGTGATGATTTTGATTTCGAGATTGTAATTTTTCCTTTTTTTGGATGGTGATGTTCCTCGTGCGACATCATACAGGGTTTATATTTCGCAGTTAATTTGATTCGCTAGAGTGTCTAGTCATGTATCCGACTTCAACACTCGTAATAAATTATTAACCACTAAACTTCTTAATCAGGGGTATCGGTATCATTAACTACGTAAAGCCTTTTCTAAGTTTTATAGACGTCATTCTGATTTGGTTTCAAAATTCAGTGTTGGACTTAAAACACTTCTGCAACATGGCCTCCTATCGGAACCTGAATTCTATGGTGACTTAGTATATAAATTTAGAAAAATACATGCCTGTAATGACTTTAGTACCCAATTTCGTAAAATCTTTTGTCGATATATAAAGATTGGGTACAACATAAATGTTATAAAACAGACTGCATGCATGGTGGTAAACCCAATCACGGTTGGCAACTTTGCTTCCCTCTTTGATTGCACATAGGTGGGTCAGGCTTAAGATTATATGACGGTTCCAGCGTAAAAGCATAAAAGGAATTTTATTTTATTTTATTTTAGTATTCTTTATGTTGGTTGGCGCCTGATGCTCCGTCTTTGGTCGGGCCCCTCGGAGTCTAACTGTTGGTTTTCTTTTGCTCCAGCAATTCTGTTGTTGTATGCTGTCGAGTCCTCAACTTTGTTTCATCTCTGTAGTTTTTTTATTTGAATGGTCTCGGAGATGTTACACTGATGAGTTAGGAAGCCTTCATGCGGACTAAACAAAATTAGTGTATACCGCGACAGAGGTAAGGGCGAGGATTATGGCCATGTAAAATCGATTTAAGCCCCCCAGTGGAATTCTTTTCACTGACCGTTCCAAGGCAGTTCTTCTGTGGCGGTTTGTTTATGTTGTTGTTTGTTGCTTACTGTGTGTATCACTTGTGTCTTTTTGTTTTGGTTGGCCGTTTGGCCATTTTGTGGGAAAGTAACTGTCCTTATGGCCTTCCTTTATTTAGGTTTCCATTATGGTCTGGTCGCTTCATGTTTGTGTTTATTTCCCGTTGGTGTCTTTGATTGGTGGAGTAAGTTAATCGTATCAATTTCTGATCTTTGTTTTACTTCTACTCTGATAGAATCTTGGACACTGGTGATCTGCCTAGACAAAGTTTCTAGAGGTGGACAAAATCCCCCTTGCTTTTTGCATTCCTGGACAAAGTCCCACCTCCACCTGTTTGCGGAAGGAATCCCTGATCCATTTTTAGCCCACCTGGACTTTGTCCAAGAAGAGCTATCACACTTCCCCCCTGGCGTCTGCGTCCACATTCAAGGTTAAAGTTTTTTAAGAGCTCATATATTCCAAACCATACAATGGATTTGGCTCATATGGTATGATGATAGATATATGTCCACAGTTTTATTTACCAAAACCCCAGCTCATGTCTATAACTGCAAGGTCAAGGTCACAGGCTTAGAATTTTTCAGCACCCCTAAGCCAAAGGCTCTGGGAAAGCTTATAGGATGGTAGGCATATGTCAACACTTTTCAGATGTTTTCTCCTCTGAAACCACTGGGCCAATTTCAATATTAAGGAGGCTGACCTTTATTTTTATCTGAGATACCTGCCCTAGAGAATTTCCTTGTATTATAACAAAGTAACCAGCAGATTAAAGTAATGAAAATATCATGTCACCAAGACTGGGAAAAAAATGGGGGTCAATCCAAAAGTAATGCTGTTTTACACATTTTTTTGCATTGATTGTAATGGGAAATCGCTAAAATTTGACACAATTGCAGTGCTTTTATTTCAAGAGCTGTTAGGCGCATTAAAGGCATTGCTTCTTTTGCTCCTCAGTGAGCAAATGGGGCACCCACCTAGCACAAATCTTTCTCAAAATAGAAGAGAAGGCAAGATCAGGAATTGATACAATTAACCCACAGCTCCCATCAGAGACACCAAAGGGAAAGAAGCACAACTGTGAAACATCAAGACCCTAATGGAAACATCAACAGCGGAAAGCCAAAAGGACAGTTACTTTCCCACAAAATGGCCAATTGGCTATCCAAAACGACAAATATATGCGATACACACACTCAAAGACAAACCCTAACAAAAAATAAACTGCGACAGAAGAACTCCCTTGGAACGGTCAGTGAAACGAATTCCACTTTGGGGGGGGGGGGGGGGGCTTAAATCAATTTTATGTGGCCACAATCCTCGCCCTTACTCCCGTTGCAATTTAAATAAATAATTTGTTCTGTCTGCATGAAGGCCGCCTAACTCATCAGTGCAAAATCTCCCAAGTACTTTGTCAGAATGGAATGCCCACTGCCTTCTGATATGCCATTTGGCTATCTCTTTCACTGACAGTCACATATCTTCTTCGACCACTGTCTTTACGGCAGAAATGATACTGCTTGCACTGTGGAGGTCTTTCGCCTGCCAGCACAGGCCTCATTGACCGATGATTTACCAGCTTTAAAAGCTTTGACCCACCGATAAACTGTGCTCTTTGAAATGACAAGAGGTTCGTTTTTGTCACACAATTCATAAAATATCGGACTTGAACCTATGTCAAGCCGAACTCGGCATTTAATGTTAGACCTAACATATATTTTACAATGTAACTTATAAATTGGCCAGTGTATTTGACTGCATGTATTTCAATTTGACATATCTTGCTCAATATAAAAGCAATTTGCTGGAAATAAACTGTTATCGGTGGCTATTTGAAAGGCTATTCAAATCCAATGAAGCGTTATCAGAAATAGATACGATAAAACTAGGGATACCTACTAGTGACAAAACTTTCGGAAGGACCCTCGTACACCACTTCTATTTAATGATTGGCTCGAAAGTAGCAAAATATTCTTGAAAGGGTTTTAAAACTAGAGAAACCAAAAACAAATAGAAAATCGTTTGTGTGTGTCTCTCTCTCTCTGTCTCTTTCTCTCTCTCTCTCTCTTAACTATGCATGATTTTATTGTGTTTTGGTAAGCATTAGCAAAATCCGCCTATTCAAATATATATTAAATTTTACCACCATGAAACGAGAATTTTAAACTGATTTTTTTTTCATATTTTTGCTCAAAACATAAAGTGTGGGAACTCTTAGAGGTGCTTCTAACGAGTAGCCACAATCTATGTGTTTTCGAGCAGAAATTAGAAAAAATAATGTTTACTCCTGTTAACCTCAGTTTTACTGTATAATAGTGGGGTTTAAGGGTGTTAAAATTATTTGGTGTGTTTGCGTGATGCCAAGGGACTCTGTTGTCAGAGAGAGAGAGAGAGAGAGAAAGAGAGAGAGAAAGAGAGAGAGAGAGAGAGAGAGAGAGAGAGAGAGAGAGAGAGAGAGAGAGAGAGAGAGAGAGAGAGAGAGAGAGATTGGTTTTAAACTATGAATGTAGCATTGGGAACTCCAGCCCATTGTAACTTATTCAAATGATGAGTCTGGGTTGACCTTGATTTCTTTGACACTGGTCACTTGTGCTTTTGTATGAGAAACAGGTGGAAATCAGTATTTTTTCAAAAACAGTCATTGCCTCTGAACTTAGATGGTATATGCACTCAGCTAAGCAAATTAAGTTAATGAACTGCATGAGTACCAAAGGTTAACCTTGTTCCAGGGTCACTCAGATTTGAAAAAAAAAAACAGCTGGGCAAATTTTGGCCAAATTTGATATGAAGGCTTTATGGGATGGAGAAACAAAAGTTTGTTCAAATGGTTTAAATTGCATAACCAAGGTGGCTGCCATGGTAAATACCCTTCAAAAATCTTCTTCTCAGAAACCAAATAGCTCCATAAACACTGGTGGGAATTAACTGCCAAGATTAGCAAGTTTGAATTTTTTTGCAACTTTTTCTGTAGCTCTTATTGCATATGTTTGCATGATTAGTGAAGACTAGTAAAGTAGAAGTAAAGGCAATGATCAGGAATTGATACAATTAACCCACAGCTCCCATCAGAGACACCAAAGGGAAAGAAACACAAACATGAAACAACTAGACCCTAATGGAAACATCAATAGTGGAAAGCCAAAAGGACAGTTACTTTCCCACAAAACGGCCAAATGGCTATTTAAAACAAAATAATATAAGCGATACACACACTCACAGACAAGCCATAACAGAAATAAAACACAACAGAAGAACCTTTTCTAGCTTCATATGTGATAAGAGGGCTTTGCAGATGCCACTGCTTATTTATATTTATGGCCTTGTTAATTGTGAAGGTTTTGTTTTATTTTATTTGACAGATATCAGATTGGCAATAAAGACTGAGACACAGACAGTCACACTTTTCAATGAACAAGGGAAGTCAGTTAAAATACAGCAGTTATCTTTTCCTGAGAGCATAGAGTCTTTGACTAGTCCATCTCTACCCGAGAATGAGTCCACCTTGAATACTCCAGTTCTGCCAGCTAATGATTCTATCATAAATACTCCAGCTCCACCTGATACTGATTCCACTGTGAATACTCAATCTGAACTGGCTAATGAGACCTCTGCATATGTTGGTGCTGTTGACTCTGCTGACTATGACAAAACACAATCCTTTGATACTGCTGTTCTTGAAGATTTAGTGGCAATGAATTATACTGAAATGAAACCAGGTACAGATATTCCATCTTGTGAAAATGAAGAAACAAAAGAAGAAAACCAAGAAATAAGAGGAAAGAAAGATAAAATAGAGTCCAAACAAAATGAAAAGAAAACTGAATTGCCTGTAAAAAGAGTTCTAAGGAGTTCTAAAAATAGCCAGTCACATAATATTGTTGAAAACCTGCCTCGTGTTAAAGGTGTCTTAACAAAATTGAAAAAGCAGAATAAATCAAAAGAAAAGAAATCTGTTTGTAAAATATCTGAGGACACTGATGCATTAAGCAATAACCCAAAGAAAGGACAGCATAAAATTGGAGTCATCAATGAAAAACAGTTGTCTGCCTTAAAATCTGACAACTCTGAAAAAGCATTAGAAAGCCTAGTAAACACAGAGATGTCACCAGATGGTCAAAATGAATTATTTTGTAGTGTTTGCAAGGACACATTCGACACTGTTAAAGATTTTCAGACACACATGGCATTTCATAATGCCCTTGCCTGTCACATGTGTAAGAAGGTGTTTAAGAAGAAGGAAGGTTTAGAAGAACACAAGCAGCGTCATATTGATAACAATGAGTATAATGAATGCAGTAAATGTGATAAAGTTTTTAAGTTTATATGGCAATTAGGTGAACATGTGGAAAAAGTACATGAAGTATCAGAAGAAAAGGGTAATGAAAGTTTTCCTTGCAGTAGATGTGCTCATGTCTTCAAGCGACACCAACATCTTGCTGAACATAAAGCCAGGAACAAAGACTGCATGTCTGAGCAGTCCAGAGTTCATTCTAAAGAAAATACAGATGATATACTGTTAAGTGAAATTCATTTCACAGATACAGTATCAGGTTATCCTAAGAAGAAGACAGTCAAAGAAATGCTAGACAATGTAAAGTTACCAGCCACATGTGAAGTTTGTTTAAAGACTTTTGGTAAACTATATAACCTCAAACGACACATTGTTCACCACTCTGAAGTGAAACCTTACAAATGTATTATTTGTGGCCAACAGTTTCAGCTGGAAGAGAACCTAAAGAAACATCTTCGGCAGCATGAACTTAGACCTTATTACTGTTCTAATGAGAATTGTGGCAAGAGGTTTGAAACCAAGACACGACTTGATCATCACTTCAGATTTACATGTAAGAAGGCAGCGAAGAAGCCTGATTTGACATGTAATGAGTGTGGTCACCAATCCCAGAGTGTGTAAGTTCCCTTGAATATTTCTGCTATAAACTTATGTTAAATATGATGCAGTCCTTAATACAGATTATGCATCAATACACCATTTTGATTTTTGTTTTACAGTACTCTCACTTTGATCAAATTCTTTAAAAAAAAATGGAAGAAAAAATGATGCCAGGAACAAAATCTGATCATTCATATATAAGCAAGTCTTGCTGTGGCCAACATTACGATAACACACCTGTGCGACATAGTGCATTTTTCACATCTCCAAAATGGCTACATTTCTGATGAAAATCCATGATATTTTTCTTATTTTTACTGCAAACATAGGTTGTGGGTGCTCGTTAGAACTGGAGGCAGTTCAAACGAGTACCCACAACCCATGACTTGGAACAGAAATAAGAAAAATAATGTGTACCCCAGTAAATATGTTCTATAAAAGGGTTATCCTTTGGAAGCAAAGAATACACCGCAGAACTGAAAAATATGGAGTGTACATGTTTTCTGGGCTAGACTAGCTAGTTTCGGCCAATTAGGCCTCATCAGTGACCCTCAGATATTTTCAAAATTCCACAATGGAATCAATGATCCCAAAGGACAAGA
Organism: Lucinisca nassula; assembly: GCA_963580285.1. Classification (NCBI taxonomy): domain Eukaryota; kingdom Metazoa; phylum Mollusca; class Bivalvia; order Lucinida; family Lucinidae; genus Lucinisca; species Lucinisca nassula. Next base: position 178,440,174 of record OY757011.1, read on the forward strand.
AAATATAATCTACACTAGTTTTCTCTACATAAAGTGAGGTTTAGGGGGGTGTTCATTTCATAGACTTGTTCACGTAATGAACATGCCATTATAGCCCATAAAAATGTAGAGGAAGAGCTGTAGGTTGTGTTTTCTTGTCAGGTTGTGTTTTCCTCAAAATTGATTTGAAATGTAGAGGAAGAGCTGTAGGTTGTGCTTTCTTGTCAGGTTGTGTTTTCTTCAAAATTGATTTGAAATGTAGAGGAAGAGCTGTAGGTTGTGCTTTCTTGTCAGGTTGTGTTTTCTTCAAAATTGATTTGAAATGTACAGGAAGAGCTGTATGTTGTGCTTTCTTGTCAGGTTGTGTTTTCTTCAAAATTGATAACGTAGAGGAAGAGCTGTAGGTTGTGCTTTCTTGTCAGGTTGTGTTTTCTTCAAAATTGATTTGAAATGTAGAGGAAGAGCTGTATGTTGTGCTTTCTTGTTAGGTTGTGTTTTCTTCAAAATTGATAACGTAGAGGAAGAGCTGTAGGTTGTGCTTTCTTGTCAGGTTGTGTTTTCTTCAAAATTGATTTGAAATGTAGAGGAAGAGCTGTATGTTGTGCTTTCTTGTCAGGTTGTGTTTTCTTCAAAATTGATTTGGGAAATGGCTTAACTTTTCACAAACAGTGTAGGTCCTGATCTTGATCTGGGCCTGCACTATTTGCCAGGGTACCCTTTTGGGGGGTTTCCGGTACAAAAAGGGGTTACTATCTCATATTGTCCAAACCCTTAGGTTGATTAAACTTAAACATAGCATTATGGCAGAAGTTTGAACGGGCCTCCGTGACCTAGTGGATAAGAGCGCTGACTCTTAATCATTAGGTCTCTCACCGCTGTGGGTTCAAGTCTGGCTCAGGTCACATGTGAGACGCCAAGTTTGCAACGGAAGGTCAGGTGGTTTTTCTCTGGGTACTCAGGTTTTCGCCCTCCTGTTTTGTGATAGATTTTATATAAGTAAAGTAATCTTGAAAGGGCCATAAAACCAATTCAAAACAAAACAAAAAAAAAATGATAGATATTTGTCCAAAGTTTTATTCAGAACCAACAACACCTGCTGGTGTGCTTGTGACCGTAACCCTTGTTCTGCTGAACTTGAATGTGCACTACTTTTTGAAAACAGTGTAGATAATAATAGCATAGTATCTACAGTTTGATATATACAAGTAGTTAGTGAATTTGTAGGAATAAATAACATAAGTGACATCAAGTATTCTGATTGAAAATTGTGGCTAGTTCAGTGAAATTTTGATGGCACGAATATGGATGGCATGTTTACCATGGCTGTTTCCAACTAGTCCTTGTGTCCCTAGGAAAAACATTTCCATAACTTTAAGTATAGATATATTTGGGATAGTTGTTTTATGTGGGCTTGATAATGTATGACGTGTGTACTCATTAGAATCGCCTTATTGGGCGATTCTAATGAGTACACTCAACTTGCATATATTTTGAGTACACACATACATATGTAATGAATACACACAATCTACATATATTTTGAAGAAAACTGAAAATATGTCCATATAATGCTTCCTGACCTGGCTCTAAGATCGACCCTCATTGACTCAAACCACCCCTGTCAGGAAATTTTTTTTCATAGTTCAAAAGGTGTTCTTGCCATTGAAGTTCAACTCTAATCAGGGTACAAGAGTTAGAGTGAAGATAATGGACCAAGAAATAGGTCAGTGCTGTACAGACAAGGTGCAATCAGGCGTGCTGCCCCACCTGACAGGTCATGTATGTTTATTCTGGTGTCAGTTGTGTCTTGGCCAGGTTTTGAAGTGGTTCCAGTATTAATACGTACCTACCTGAAATGCTGTTGTCTACTAGGGCTGGCTAATCGGAGCTGAAAAGTTAATTGATTATCAGCCCTGTCATTGGGATCGATAATCGATTAGCAATCGCTAAGGTTTTTGTCATAATTTTACCTGTCTGGCTTTCTGTCCGAGCATGACTCTTACCATATGTTGCACTTTACCATATGTATATTTGAACAGACAGGCCTGAGCAAACAGTGTAGACCCAGATGAGACGCCGCATTCTGCGGCATCTCATCAGGGTCTGAACTGTTTGCCACTCATACACCTATTTTAGGCATAACTTTGGGTAGTAACTTGCACCAATCAAGTAATCGATTAAAAGCAAATCAGAAATGAAATAAATCATTTTTATGGAATTTATCGATTGATTAATCGGTTATACGATTATTCGTGTCAGCCTTATTGTCTACTACCAGTTTTCCAACACAAAAATACAGTATTTTCAGATTCTCTATCACCATCCCTGCTAGCTCTGAACCCCGGCATTTTAGGACGTCAGAAAGCAGCCACGTGTAATGGGGAACCAGATGTGTGAAATGATGATGTCACTTAACACGCAGAGCGTAATGCCAAATTTCCCGCTTATTTATGTTTGAAAAAAAAAGACTTTATTGGAAGTTTTTGTTTGATTTGAGGTTTAACGTCCCCGTCAACACTGTAAAGGTCATTTTGGAAACGTTGCTTCCAATTTTGTGGGACTTTTACCCAACATTGAGATGAAATGACATCTCAAGTCCTGTCGCCCAATGAAACCAATAGGGTTTATTAGCATGGACGGTCCGCCTCGTACCGCGGTTCCTGGACAGGCTTAGATATTGGAAGTAAAACAGAATATAATTATCATATTATCACTATAGTAACTACATCTGCCACACAGAATAACGTCTCTTGGATGTTTCTAGGTCTTACATATCACACTTGATGCCCTGCGTCTGGTGTGATATGTTGATCTGGAAACATCCACTCGACATGATACGAGCCCCGCCAAGCGAATTTGTGTCTTCGAGCATTCCGTCATGACAAATTTTAACTGCCCATGCCCAGCCATTCAGAGGGGCCAGGGATATGGCTTTCTGTCCGAAGCTTCCTCTTGATTCACTGCTTGTATGAGCAAGTAGCGAAGGTTCTGGCGAGACTGCGCGGATGCGCAGGCTCGCCTGAACCTTCGCTGCTCGTATAGGCGATAAGTACCAAAATCGCTTGACGGGGCCCATACAATGTGACAGGTGAGGTTACCGTAGTAATAATCTGTATGTGCTATTTTCCAGGCAAACTATAGATACACTGTTCACTTATCTACTCAGACAGGATCCACTTTACAACTATGTTTTGTCCAAAACAGTGTTATAATGAAGTGTTATAAAAAGATTAGGTGCACAGTAAAATTCCGCTATTAAGGCCACCAAAATCTGAGACTAATTCTGCTTTAAAAAGCTTATTTAGAAAGTTTCAATTATTTTTCTTTGTGTTTTCTGCATATAGTGTCTTCTTGTCAGAGACCGCCCTTGGGACTGGTCAAAAGTGGTCTTAAAGACCACTTTTGAACAGTCCCAAAGGTGGTCTTAATATAGGAATTGTACTGTATATTCATTCTGTTTCACAGGCAAGCTCTGCAGACCCACCAGCGAGTTCACACAGGTATTAAGGCATTTAGTTGTGAGATATGTGGTAAGTTGCTGGCCACCAGAGAGAGTCTGGAGAGACATAAACAAGTTTTCCACCAGGAGGAAAGACCCTACGAGTGTGGAGAGTGTGGCAAGAGATTCAAAATCAAGGACACACTAAAGAAACATGAGAAAATTCACGGAGAGAGGAAATTCAAATGTGAGGTACGGTTTAACCCATTTTGTCCTGAAAAGAATCTTCCTCACTATAGCAGGAATCCAGTTGGAATTTAGGTATTTCAAGATGAGATACTTTTGGAATATATTTGGAAAATTACAGAACTTTTTATGTCCCTGGTAGCGATAGCAGGGACATATTGTTTTTGCCCTGTCTGTTTGTTTGTACATGGACAACTTTAACGTTGGTCATAACTTTTGACCGGTTTGAGATAGAGCATTCATATTTGGCATGTAGGTTCCTTATGACAAGAGCTTCACATTCATGCAAAAAATTTTGACCTGTTACCTTGCCCTTGATGTGTGACCAAATTTGAAAAAAAAAAAAAGCCTTGCCCGGGGACATGTTCGTGTTTCTCAAACACATATTTCTTGTTGCAGAGTGTGATGCCCCCAATCAAATGCCCTGTTTTGTGGCATTTGATCTGGACCAGCACTGTTTGGCAATGTCCCAGTTTAGGGTTTCCAATATAAAATGGGTATTTGGAGATGATTACAATAACACATGCAGGCCTCGGTAGCTCAGTTGGATGTGCGTTTGACTGGTGATCAGGTGGACGCGGGTGTGATATCTGCCGGGGTCGGCAACATTCTTTTGTTGATCAGGAAATCTTTTCTAACGTCAGTCTCTCCCTTCCACTGATTCAAGAAGGGCAGTTGTCAGTTTCTGACGAAAGAATGTGCACTGTACTGGTTAACCGCTTACGTATAAGCCAGCCAAGAAAAATTGTGGATAAGTAAACTGACCTAAATAGTGTTGACAGGGCTGTTTAACTCCAGTACAAACAATAACACACCTTGCCTCCACCCATCGGGGCTTGGAGAAATAAAGTGGGCTGCATGTTGCTTCCTCGCAGAGCTGAAACTGACCACTCATGGTAACTGGTAAACTGCTTAGAAGGAGTAAGCCTGGCCAGGCAGTGTGACTCAGAACGTCCAGGGCATATAAGCCTTTTGCATTCATTGGGCGGCAGGGCTTGAGATGTCATTTCATTTCAGTGTTGGGTAAAAGTCTTACAAAATTGGAAGCAACATCTCAAAAATGACCTTAAAAGTGTCAACGGGGATGTTAAAAATCAACTCAAACAAACAAACAATAACACACCCATGCACTAGAATGCCTAAAACTACATTTAGCTTTATTCAGGCAAAAGAGCTCCATATCTTTCTTATTCTAGTCCAAATATAGATTGTTGGTGCTCTTTAGAAATGGCTCATTGAGGCAGTTCTAACAAGCTCACAAGTACCAGAAATCTGTGTTTTAGCAAAATTAGGAAAAAAATGAATACCCCCACAAACCCCTTTATGAGTCTATATGTCAGATATTGGTCATTTTTATAGGAGTAAAGATACTCTTTGGGATACTTTCAGCAGATTTCATCAGAGTCTTTCAATCATGTAGATTATAATACATAAAAAGTCTACTCTTAAAAGAAACAATTTAGTCCTGTTTGGGAAACACATTCTTTTCTTTAAGTGTGGAACCCTTTTTGAAGGGACAAAGTGAATAGAAATCCTGAAAATAGTCCCCCTTGCACAACAAGGCATAAAATATGCCACTAGGGATAACTTTGCACATTTAGAGTGTTGAAAGTAAAATTTATTGGTTTAAGTTAGAATCTCCATGAGGCATTTAGGATAAACCCACAACATATATTTTCAGAATTCAAAAAAATATTCTTTGAATAAACCTCACAGCCCCTCTTTATCAGGTCAAGTGCACATCATGGCAAGCAGACGTCATTTCTGCTGAGCAGACAATTCACGTGCAATGCCTGGCTTTATTTCATTGGAAAATTATTTCATGCTGAGCAGACTTATTTCATGCTGAGCAGACGATTCACATAAAGGGTCAAAGCTTTTTCTCTGAAACAAGTTATATTGCCTCTTGCTTTAGAATTATATTTAGCAATTAAGGGCAATAGGAACACCTGACAGATTTTTCCACCATTTTTTCAAAGGGAGACAACTTTCAGGACTTCCTGTTCGCTTTTCTATAAGCCCTGTCCCACTGAAAAAGGGGTCCGCTCTTAAAGGAAAGAAATTGCTCCTCAGGAGCAAATTCTTTCCTTTTGGAGCTGACCCCAATGGACATGGGAGACAAGAATACTTTTGCAGGAGTTGCCTCCCCTGAAGATGTATTCCTTCCTCTTAAAGGGTTAAGATCAGAGCCTAGGCTATCTGCCTGAAAAAGTTCAGGACTCCTGACTGGTTAACCCTTATCCTGCTGAACATGACAACCTCTACCTTTGCAAACAGTGTACTGTAATGATCCTAAGTATTGGAAGATACGCCTGAGCAAACAGTGCAGACCTAGAAGAAGCAGTCTAATTAGGGTCTACACTGTTTGCCACTCTGTCTGCACATTATGGACTCCTTCCTAGATCATGAAATAAATTTGTTAAAATTTTAGGGGAATTACAGCAAGTACCCAAGATGTAAGAATTTTTAGGATTCTTTTGGTAGATCCAGATCAGATGGCTTCTGAATAAGCCGTCTTGTCAGGATCTACACCCTGTTTCATGCAGTTTATATATTGAACAGCTACATCGTATCAAGTAATTTGATTGGTTGATTGTCAGAAATGGGTGTCACTAAATTAATTTATTCAGCAGGATAAAGTCAAAGCCTGCCCTGGCAAGATGGTGCAACTCCGACCGTCCCTAAATATAAATGTTCTGAGAAAAGGGTAATCCTTTGGAAGCAAGGACTACAGCACAGAACTGAAAACCATGATTTTTCTGGGACAGACTAGCTAGATTCGGCCTATATTCTAAATTACGCAGTGAAATCAATGATCCCCAAGCACTAGAAAATATAATCCACATTATGATGAAGGCAGAGAAACTTTTATGGCCACCAGCCATTCCCTTAACACCAGCTGAGAAAAGGGTAATTCATTATGCTAGTTGTTTCCTGAAAGATTGTTCTTAAGGTATGGGCCACATGACCAATATCGCCACCATGCCCATATATGCTAAAAACCTTTAAAAATCTTCTTTTCAGGAATCAAATGGCCAATGACCTTGAAACTTGGTATGCAGCATCGGGGATTTAAGTCCTGCAGAAGTTGTTCAAATGATGACCTTTGGTTGACCTTGGCTTGTTTTACGTCAAGGTCAAATTTGGCCACTTAGACATTTGTATGAAAAAGGCAAAGCACTATCTCAGTGCATGGTAGCCTGTGGCATCAGAAATGATACTTGCAATCAGCTGAATGGAAGCTTATCAATTCCAGAGGTCAAGGTCATTTACTGACCTTTGTCCTGGATGTTTCAGATTCAGTATATTTATCTTCTCCCACTTAAACTGGCTTTGGTTACTGCTGGGTAGATTGAAACCAAAGTTCATGTGGAGCCTCTGCTGGAAGGGGGAACGAAAGTTTGTTCATAAGGCCTGGGTCACATGACCAATACGGTCATCATGCCCTTACATGGTTAAAAACGGTTACAAATATTCTCCTCTGGAACCCAATGACCTTCAGACTTTTTATATAGAATAAGGGACTTGGGTCCTACCAAGTTTGTTCAAATGATGACCTTTTGTTAACCTTGACCTGTTTTACATCAAGGTCAAATTTGGTCACTCAGACATATGTATGGTAAAAAGGTAAAACAGTTGATTTTTCTGATTCTATTGCAGCCTTTGGCATCAGATCAGCTATTTGGAAGTTTATCAATTCCAAAGGTTAAGGTCATTTACTGACCTTTGTTGTGGATGACTCATATTCAGTATTTTTATGCCTTGCCATTCCAAAAAAACCGCTGGGTATTATGTAATACCCTCCAAAGTTTTGAGTGTCTGTCCGTGCGGCCCCTGCACATAGGGGCTTGAAGAAATATATGGGCTGCATGATGCTTCCACGCAGAGCTGAATCCGGCCAGCACACTAGTACTGGTAAACCGCTTCGAGGATCTAAGCCTGTCCAGGAACCATGGTGCGAGGCGGAGCGCCCATGCTAATAAACCCTATTGGTTTCATTGGGCGACAGGGATTGAGATGTCATTTCATCTCAATGTCGGGTAAAAGTCCCACAAAATTGGAAGCAAAGTCTCCAAAATAACCTTTACAGTGTTGACGGGGACGTTAAACCTCAAATCAAGCAAAAAAAAAACCATCAAACAGTCAGTCCATCCGTCAGTGCCTCATTGTTTATTGTCCCCGCCATAACTCGGATACCATTTGAGATATTTCCACAAAATTTCACAGATGTGAGACGACATGCAGAACGTATGAACTGTAACTCTGATTTTCCTACTTTTGGAGGTGTTGCCCTTTGAACATTGAACATAGCCATTTCTATCATAGTTTCGTGTCTGCTCCATAACTTTGTTACCATTTGAGATATTTCCATGAAACTTCAGAGATAGTATGGAGCACCATGAGATGATATGCAGAATATTTGAACTTTAACTTTGATTTTCCAACTTTTGGAGTTATTGCCTATTGAGCTTTGAATATAGCTGTTGCTATCAGTTTCGTGTCTGCTCCATAACTCTGATACCATTTGAGTTTTTTTTTTTCACAAAACTTCACAGATACAGTAGAATCTCAGTGATTCGAAGGCCAATTTTTCAAAACTACCGGATTTTTCGAAAGTGTGTGTCAGTCCCGATCTTTTTTTGCTTTTATTTTATGTAAAAATATTACCGATTTTTCGAATTTCGATTATTAAAAAAATTCGATTTTTCAAATAAAATTCTCGGTCCCCATCAGAGAAATTCCTATGAAAATCAATCTTCAAATTCGAAGTCAAAATATATCAAGCACATTACGAGGACTGTTCAAATATGAATGCAACTAAGCACATAAAAATGATTCCGTGATAGATTTTGATGAAAAATTTATTTTGTCCCCTCAAAGTATTCCCCTTTAACAGATTTACAAACTTTCAGTCTTCTGATCCAATCATTGAATGCATTTTGGTAGTCTTTTTGAGGTATACTATGAAGGCACTGGAATATTGCAGAACCGAGGTGTTTGTGCTGTAAAAATTTTCGACCAGAAAGGTATTTTTTCAGCCGCAGGAACAAAAAACAATCACACAGGGCAAGGTCAGGGGAATACGGGGGTGAGGAAGTTCAACAACCTTTTCCTGCTTCAGATAGTCTTGCAAAATGAACGCCTTGTGCCATGACACATTGTCATGTAGCAATCTGACATTGGCCAAACCAGTTGCGGGTCTTCGTTCTTTGAAATATTTCTTCAATTTTCGAAGAACTTTATTCTTGTAAAACTTAGCATTTACAGATTTGCCTTTAGGCACAGCAACCTGAATAGCAGGGCGCTGATTTGAAAAGAATATGGCATACATTACCTTCTTGACGCTCATGGTCCGCTTTGCAATGCATGGTCTTTTGCAATAGTTTGTTGCCCATATTTTGTTCTGAATCTTTCGTTTTGGCTCAAAAAAGTGAACCCATGTCTGGTCACCTGTGACGACATTAGCAAAAGACCGTGCATTGTAATTTGGAAACTTTTTAGCAACTTCTTGGCGCACTGAATGCGTGTCTTTTTCTGCTCATCTGTCAACAGATGGGGAATCCATCTAGCACAGATCTTTCTCATTTTCAAATCCCGTTTCAGAATTGTATGAGCTGCTCCTAATGAGATGCCAACCATACTAGCTATTTGCCCAGTGGTGTATCGTGCATCGGTAGCAACTATTTCTTTCACTCTAGCAACCATCTTGGCAGATGTTGCTCTTTTTGGCCGACGATCATGTGGTGCATCTTCTGTTGAGCCTAGCCCACAGCTGAATTTCTTACACCAACGAAAAACTGTCGGAAAAGACATTTCATTATGCCCATAAACCGAACATATTTCATCAAAAATGTCTTTGCACCGTATACCAAGAATACAACGATTCTTAATATAGGACCGTATGTCAACGGGGTACTCTGCCCTTCTACCAACCATGTTTTGTATTAGTATACAAGAGTAGACAGTGTTTATCGAATGATATACATGGCTAAAGTGCACAGATTTTAACAGGTTTGGTATCAATGTATAGGTAAAATGTTTTTCTACGCTGTGATATTTATTTCCAGGTGATTTTCGCATTAGTGCATGAGAAAACGTTCTACTTGCAATCATATTTGAACAGTCCTCGTATTCATGCTTGAAGAGCATGTTTTCCTTTGAGCTTGTTCACACCCGACTGATATCACAGGTGCATTCTATTATTGTGTATACAGGTAATTGACACCTAGTTAATCCTGAGCTTCTTAATTGATATAACGGTAATTGGTAATGAGCATCGTTAAGAAAATTATCCTGTTTGATGTTTTAAAGCGACTTTAATCTGAGACCTTAGTGCATATGGGATTTTTGGGAAACTGAATGTAGACGATTTTTAGAGAATGTCAAGGACAGTTGAAAGTGAAAAATTCAAAATAGAAAATAAAAATGCAGTACATCGAATGACTAGAAATATGTGGTTTGCCAGCACAGACTTAAACAGTATGCTTATTGCATTCTGATCTAGATCTTTGCTGACTACTCCCGTGAGCCATTTCTGTCCCACCTTTTTACTGGTACAATAGGTTGTCTGTTAGAGATTTATTGTTTTACATTACACAATAGATCTACTTGCGGGATGTTAAATGCATATGGTTCATGTTGTTTTGTTTCCTTTTAGATGAGGTACTCTTCTTTTATATAGAAAGTTTGTGTTCTTGCCTGTGGACAAACTGCAGTCAAATATACTGAACGAAAACTTCCGAACATTACCGAAAACTGCCGTTTTTGAAAATACGAACTCCTGATAATTCGAAGACAATCTGGCGGTCCCTGTCACTTTGCATTATCGAGGTTTGGCTGTATGTAGAGCACACTGAGATGATGTGCAGAACATATTAACCATAACTCTGATTTTCCTACTTTTGGAGTTATTGACTTTTGAACATGGAACATAGCCATTTAGCCATTTTTATCATGTAGTTTGAAGGACTATATTTCCATAACCTAATTATTGATTCTGACCAAACTTGCATGGTTACATCACTAGGATGGGGGAAAACAGCCATTAGGTTTCGATGACCTTGACCTTTTTTTCAAGGGCACTGGTAAAAAACTGTTCATTTTGGGCCAAGCTTGTCTGCACCCAATGTCATGAACACATCAATGAAATGTGGTCTAACTTGGTACAATATATCATTGCAATTAACCAAAGATTTGATTAGATTTTGAAGGCCTTATTACCTTCTTTCTCCACTAAAACTGCTGGGATTACATGAGGAACCTCTGTGGGATGGGGCAATGAAATGTTATTCATGGGATTGGTCACATGACCAAGATGGATGCTATGCCTCTATATGGTGAAAAACTTATGTCCTCTGGTGAGCATAGTGGCATATGGGCCTGTTGTTCTCCCTTTCTATGGGAAACATCACAAAATGACCCACTATGGTTAGCATTTCATTCAATTACTTCACAAATCTTGTGTTTGTGAAAAATGTTTCTGGCTCTGCAACTGCTCAGCATCTCCTTGCAGATCTGTGGTAAACTGTGGATTGATTCTAGTGATCTTAAGAAGCATAAACGGACACACAGTAAAATACGAGAGAAGAAATTTGTTTGTGATATCTGTGGTAAAGCATATGAGCGCAAATCATACATGGAGAATCACAGACGGACACACACTGGAGATACGCCATTTAAATGTGATAAAGAGGTACAACTGTGATCACTTCAATTGCTGGGGGACCAGAACAAATAAAATGTTAAAGTATTTACATTAAATATTCAGACACCTGATCTCCTTACCATACTTGTTCTAAAATTTGAACAAGTACAATTTACTACCAGATTTTGAGTCTAGAAATAGCTGGATGAATGGCAAACAGTGAAGATCCTGATGAGATGCCGCCTTCTGCGGCATCTCATCTGGGTCTACACTGTTTGCTCAGGCATGTCTGTCCAAATAAGTAGGGTAAATAATGTATATGCCAAAACAACTGGTGAAATTTCAAACAGTGCCTTGATTCTATAGAATCAGTCCAGATACTGTTTACAATATTTGTTTGGTAGCCAAGTAACTGGAGAGATTTAACAATATTACTGAAGGGCATGTTAAGAGTGGATTTTGGTCATAAGCCTATTCAGCCTTAACCCTTAACCAAAATGACTGACAGAGAAATTTGTTTTAGTTCATGAGTCTTAGTCAACACCATATTGCCCAGCAGGCACATGACATGATTGTGACGTCAAATCAACGTCGTTGCAACATCATGACATTTATGCCACGTCACATCTACGTCCGTGCAGCATCACTGACGTTGATTTGATGTTGTCCTAGCTACATGTGTCTGCTTGGTGGTAACATTGGACTTGTCCAGGTTTAAAGATGGAAGAGTCCACTTCAGAGACTCAGGAGTGAAAGGGTAAAATATGAGCCAATGGTAGTAGGCACAAAACATCACAAAAGTCCTTGGTGCTTATGTCTATAAAAGGGACCAGAGCTCTCAGTGTATGAGATGGATTAACCCTTAAGCTATCAAGATGATGTCTGTTTTTGTCGTCTGCTGAATCATTTTGCAAACTGTCATGCAGGCAAACAGTGAGGACCTTGATCTGCGAGCAGTCTTATCTGGGTCCACACTCTTTGCATCAATAACTTTTAAAGTAAGCAGCTGACAACAAAGCAGATGACATCCGACAGCAACTTAACGGGGTAGTACAAGCATGTTAGGAACCTTTGTTTGTTTGTTTGATTTGAGGTTTAACGTCCCCGTCAACACTGTAAAGGTCATTTTGGAGACGTTGCTTCCAATTTTGTGGGACTTTTACCCGACATTGAGATGAAATGACATCTCAAGCCCTGTTGCCCAATGAAACCAATAGGGTTTATTAGCATGGACGGTCCGCCTCGCACCACGGTTCCTGGACAGGCCTAGATCCTCTAAGCGGTTTACCAGTACTAGTGTGCGGGCCGGATTCAGGTCGCGTGGAAGCATCATGCAGCCCATATATTTCTTCAAGCCCCTATGGGTGGGCGCCGGTTAGGAACCTTTGTGATGTAATGTTGCTCCATTTGTGATACATAGCTCACCTGGGGTTGTTGGGCTGACAGGTAAGAAGTTTGTCAGTAAAAGAATCACAACACAAATAAATGGCTTCTCACCATGTGTATCTGTCATTGATGATCTGTTCCAGTAGGATTGAGCGCTCAGAGGCAGGATTACTATTTTCAAACCAAGGTGAACATGTAAACTAACAAAATTATCTGACACTTATGTTATTAGAGACAAAATTTAAGGTTCAGTATGCCACTGTGATGTCACAGAATACCTCATGAATATTTATGATGCAGTTTGAAGTTGTTTTTAATTGACTATTTCACTTAAGTTGTTTTATGTTTGTAGTTCTTTCCCTTTTGGTATCTTGGATGGGAGATGCGAGTTAATTGTATTGATTCCTGATCATTGGCTTCTCTTCTATATTTCAATTTCTAAACTACAAGGTATTTTGATCTAGTTTTCAGCTTTAACTTTCTTAAAGAACACCCTTTATTTCTTTCAGAATTCATTACATTGATAAATGATCTTTATTCAGATGCAGAACAAAAGTTAAATCACACCATGAAAACTTGCTTTTATTTTTCTTATTTTTGTCCAAGAACATTTATTGTGGGTACTTGTTAGAACTGCCTCAGTGAGTGGAACTGCCTCCACAATCTATGGTTTGAGCAGAAATATAAAAAATATCCGAATTTTTTATTCACCTAAAATTTTAGTAAATTTTGGTTCACTATCCAGCAAGGAGTTCAAAAGGTACAGACAGAATGGCAAACAGTGTAGACCCTAATCAGACTGCTCCTTTAGGACTGTTTGCTAAGGCCTATCTGGTCGTCCTCTCTATGTGTAGCAGGAATCAAATTCAGAATTTAGGTGGGGGGTTAGTTTCATGAATTTATGTAGAAAAGTTTCAGCTCTTTGGTAACAGTAAAGGCCTTGATCAGTTGCTACATTCTGCAGCATCTGAACTGGGTCTGCACTGTTTGGCAATGTACCTGGTTTGTGGTTTCCCCTATTGAAACTGGGTAAACCAAGCTTCTGCATACATTTTATTGAAAGAAAGTTTAATTCAGATCTGTGGTAAAGGCTGTGTTGAGGCGGGAAACTTGAAGAAACATATGATGACACATACAAAAGAGAAGCCATTTATTTGTGATATTTGTGGGAAAACCTATGGCCGCCGTTCACTACTTGACAATCATATGCGATTACACACAGGAGAGAAACCTTATATTTGTGAAATTGAGGTAATTTATTTGTAATGTTTGTCAGAAATCCTCTGCAAGACAGTTACATGAGATTGTATATATATATAAAGAAGTGAAACTGCATACCCTCTTAGCCCTAGGTATTCAGGCACCTCAATTCCTTAACATACTGGCTCGAAAACTTGAACTTTACCACCCAATGCTGTGTCTATAAATAGCCAGATGAGTGGCAAACAGTGTAGACCCAGATGAGATGCCACATTATGTGATGTCTTTTCTGGGTAACACTGTTTGCTCTGGCCTGACTGTGCAAATAAAATGGTTTATACCGCAATCAGGCATTCTAGTAACCTAATAAAGGGGGTCGAATAACTGCACGCTATAATCGGTAGTGACCTATAATACCTTCTACTGACCTATAATACGTCTAGTGACCGTATATAGCCCGGGCCTACTTTTCAGTTCACTAATTTACAAGTGTAAACAATAACATCCAACCTTTTATACTTGGGAAAACAACGAAACTTCAAGTTAAAATCTTTGCAATATTTATTTGAACAGAATTTCAGAAATTTCAGCTAAATTCTTACCTTCTCGCCCTTTCCTGTTTTGAAGTGCCCGTTGGAGTAACTGGGCACTGCTACTGCAGTTGAGTCTCAACCTTGAAAATAATTTCTAAAGCTTAAATAAACTACTTATTTGCAGATTTTCATAAAGAGTGTAAAGCGCTGAGAAACTTTTATTCGAGGGTCCATGTTGTTTCCTACGTCTTTGTGGCGTGGTGACGTCAAAAACTTTGCACTCGTTGACGTCACGTTATACTATGTTTGCGCGCCATAGCACTGAATGTCGTTTAACACGCCACACTGTCTGTTGTCTTTTTTTGCTAAAATTTGCTAAATTATTGCAAAACCCCTTGATTTTTAGCTCACCAGAGCCGAAGGCTCCGGGGGAGCTTATAGGATAGGCAGTTGTCCGTCGGCGTCTGCGTCGTCTGTGTCTGCGTCTGTGTCGTCGTGTGACGTCAACACTTTTAAACGACATCTCCTCTGAAGCCGCTAGGCCCATTGGGCCTAAATTTCATCTGTAGCATCCTTGGGTTGGGGGATTGAAAGTTTTTTTTTTTTTTTATGAAATTCGGCTCATTAGTTTGGTTGCTATGGCAACTTAGAGTTTCCATAGACTTATAATGAGGAAAATTGAAAAATGGCATTTACTGCCAAGCCGCTGCAAATATTTTGACAAAACTTTCATAGAAATATTCCTTAGGCAATCTACTATCTGCCATATGATTTTAGGCCTACTGCTCATTTGTATTGGTTGCCATGGAAACCAAAATGAAAAAAAAATAGAAAAAAAAACTTAAAAAATCATCTCCTCAGAAACCGTATGCTCTATGAGGCTGAGAGTTTATGGAATTATTCACCATATTTGCCTTTACAGGTTTTGTGTTTTTTATGAAATTTGGCTCTTTAGTTTGGTTGCTATGGCAACTTAGATTTTCCTTAGACTTATAATGGGGACAATTGAAAAATGGCATTAACTACAAAGCTTTTGCAGATATTTTGACAAGCTTTCATAGAAATGTTTCTTGAGTAAACTCCTTTCAGCCATATGCTTTTATGTCAACCTGGGGGTCCCGTAAGTTGTGCCGGGGCCATGCCCCCACCCCCTCCACTTCATAAAATGCCTTATATCTCAGAAATCTTACAGATCCCCACCCCTTAACCATATATATTCTTGTTCCTTATGATAAGATGCATTAAGTGACACCAACCTGGGGGTTCCCCCGGATGTGCCGGGGACATGCCCCACCCCCTCCACTTCATTAAATGCCATTTATCTCAGAAACCATTCAGATCCTCACCCCTAAACCATATATATTCTTGTTTCTTATGATAAGACGCACTCAGTGACAGCAACCTGGGGGTCCCTCGGGATGTGCCTGGGCCATGCCCCACCCCCTCCATTTTATAAACGGCCCAATATCCCAGAAACCCGACAGATCCCCACCCCTAAACCATATACATTCTCGTTCCTTAAGATAATTCACATTCAGTGACACCAACCTGGGGGACACCCAGGATGTGCTGGGGCCATGCCCAACCCCCTCCACTTCATAATAGGCCAAATATTCCAGAAACCTTACAAATCCCCACCCCTAAACCATATATATTCTTGTTCCTAATGATAAGATGCATAAAGTGACACCAACTTGGGAGTTCCCTCAGATATGCGGGGGACATGCCCCACCCCCTCCACTTCATAAAATGCCATTTATCTCGGTGACACCAACCTGGGGGTCCCCCGGGATGTGCCGGGGCCATGCCTCATCCCCTCCACTTCATAAAAGGCCAAATATTCCAGAACCTTTCAGATCCCCACCCCTAACCCATATATATTCTTGTTCCTTATGATAAAACACATTCAGTGACACCAACCTAGGAGTCACCCAGGGCATGCCCGGGCCATGCTCCACCCCTCAACTTCACAAAAGACCATATATCTGAGAAACTGTTCAGAGCCCTACCCCTAAACCATAATATATTCTTGTTCCTTATGATAAGACACAATCAGTGACACCAGCATGGGGGACCCCTGGGGTGCCACGGGCCATGTCCCACCCCTTTACTTCATTAAAAGCCATATATCTCAGAAACTGTTTAGATCCCCACCCCTTAACCGTATATATTCTTGTTCCTTATGATAAGTCCCCACTTCATAATAGGCCATATATCTCAGAAACCATTCAAATCCCCACCCCATAATCACATATATTCTTGTTCATTGTTAGAAGCCCCTGTGGTGCAGTGGTTATGCTACTCGCCTTGTAAACCAGGGATCGCAGGATCGATCCCGGGCTTCTCCAGACTTTCGGATGAGTCTTTAAAAACCGAGGTCCCGTCTCCGTATGACCTAAGCTGTTGGTGGGACGTAAAACTAAAACTCACTCACTCACTCTTGTTCATTGTTATTAGACACATTCAGTCACCCCCATCTTGGGGGGTCCGCAGGGGCCATTTCTCTCCCATCCACATCATAAAAGGGCCTCATATCTCAGAAACCGTTCAGCATTCAGTGACAACAATCTTGGGCTTTTCTGGGATCTGCCATGCCCGAATCCCTCCACTGCTTATAAGGCCTTACGTGTCAGGAGCCATTCATATCCCCACCGCTTAACCATATATGTCTCTGTTCCTTTTGATAAGACGCATTTAGTTACACCAACCAGGGCTCCATTGGGTTCATGCCCCACCCTCTCTACTTTATAAAACACCTAATATTTCAGATACAGTCCACATGAGTGCTCATTTGGGTATGGGGTTTGTTTGGGAGACTTTATAATTGGTAGATTAAAATCACATCATGTTAAAATACATGGGCAGTGCCCACCTGGGCTCTGGTTTATGAAATTTGGCTCTATGGTTTGTTTGCTATGGCAAGTTAAGAATTTCCATTGACTTATAATGGGGAAAATTGAAAAATTACATTTATGCCTTTCAAGATATTCTGTCAAACTTACATAGAAATGTTCCTTTAATAATGTTCTTTTAGGCCTATTACTTGCCACAGATGGGAAATTGTCAATTGTCATCTGTTGTCCTGCAACAACACATTCAAGCGACATCAGACCTCTGAAGCCACTTGGCTGATTGTGTCCAAATTCTATCTGTAGTATCCTTTGGCGCAGGGCTTCCATGGTTAATTAAAATACATTGCTGCCAGTGGGCAGTGCCCCCTGAGCTCTGGTGAGCATAGTGGCCCATGGGCCTCTTGTTTAAATTGCGGTATATACTAAATACATGATTAGTGTCTTTAATAATAAAATATAATCAGTTCGCCGTGACAATTTTATAGGGGCTCGCTAAAGCTTGCCCCTATAAAATTGTTCAAGGCTCACCGATTATATTTTATTATTAAAGACACTAACCATGTATTTACTATATGTATGGTATTATTATATACCCAGAAAATGTTCCGTTTACTTTGTACACAAGTTACTGGTCAATATTTTTCCATATTGCCCATAGATAAGCAGTCTCGTTAACAATAGAACTACTTTCAAATCTATGCATTTCAAGACAAAACATCGGCAGCCATCTTGTCATGCGTATTCACTGGAAGTTCGTAAAACAAAACAAACATGGGTTCTGACAGAGTGCATAAAGCGCATTTCATGCTGTCAAATATGACCTACCTGCAATCTGTTCAGATTTTCAACACTTTCTTCTAAGAAATCAGGAGTATTTTGGAAGAAATATAACCAGCGCTTCAGAAAAAATGGCATCCTGCTTTGTAGGGAGACACTTAACAACCTTCGTTGTTTTCCATTTTCAAACCACTTAAAGATATACAATCTGATTTTATGTTCAGATTTCTACACCAGGCAATCCTGAATTCTAGTAGACAGTACAAGTTTTGGGTATATACCGGGTAATAAAAAGATCAGTGACTTTATATTGTGAAATATTCGTCACTCGTTCATATGGGGGAGAAGCTCGTGCATCCTTCGCCATATGAACTCGTGCCGAATATTTCACAATCTAAAGTCAGTAACCTATAAATACTGTGTGACTTTGAGGTCATTTATTGTTGCTAGGTGGGGTTGTACACAGGTCTGAGATGATCTATATAGAGTGCAGTTGAAGAGATTTTTAGCTAACTTGGGCCAAGGGCTCCAGGGGAGCTTACGGTATAGTAGACTATCTGTTGTCCATCAACAACAACACCCCACCCTATACAAAAGGGGGGAGGGGTGTCAGGGGATGGGGGGCTTGGGGATTATGTTCGGGGCAATTTTCTCTATGTGATTCTATACTTACTGCTTTCTAAAAAATATAGGAAGCAGTCACTAAAAGTGTTCTTCTTGAAATCTAGTTTTGCCATAAATGACAGAACATTTATTGTGAGTGATTCAGGTTTGTCCCCGGCCACTGATAAGTCATTTGACTCCAATATGCCTGAGGGGTAACTAAAACAGCCAAAATTTTGTTTTGATGGTTCATAACATACATTTATCTAGCATGTTTTTTTAATTCTTCCACTGTGCGGAAATTTATAAAATTGAATGTAACTTAACCCTTCAAATGCTAGTTATACTTAGCAGATGACATATTCATCTTCATTATACTTTTTATCCCCCCCCCCCCCCCCCGCCCATAGGGGCTTGAAGAAATATATGGGCTGCATGCTGCTTCCATGCAGAGCTGAATCCGGCCCACACACTAGTACTGGTAAACCGCTTAGAGGATCTAAGCCTGTCCAGGAACCGCGGTGCAAGGCGGACCGTCCATGCTAATAAACCCTATTGGTTTCGTTGGGCGACAGGGCTTGAGATGTCATTTCATCTCAATGTCGGGTAAAAGTCCAACAAAATTGGAAGCAATGTCTCCAAAATGACCTTTACAGTGTTGACGGAGACGCTAAACCTGAAATCGAACAAACAAACAAATTATACTTTTTATAGCTCCATGTCAGCTTATGCCATAACCTGTTGTGTGTCGTCCATCTGTTAACTTTGGACATTTTCGACGACTCCAGATACTTGGTGGGAGGCATTGGGAGCAACATGGAGATTCAGAATTGCTAAAATGGTTCCATTTGGATATCCATGATGGCTGCCATCTAAACATTCTTTAAACGATATCTCCTCCTTAAGCGAAAGGCAGATTGTGCTGAAACTTGATGAGGCATCAGGGCAACATGGAGAATCAGAATTGCTAAAATGGTTCTGTCCAGGGGCCAGTTGTTCAAAGCATCGTTAGCTTAACGAGCTCGTTAGTGGTCATATTGTTAACTGTTCTAGCAAGTTTAAAATTCAAAATTTTGGTATTTTTGCTGAAAAAATGTGAAAAGCTGCTCACATTTTTCAGTAAAATATTAGCATATTTGCCATAATAAATAATCAAAGTTTTAACAATACGTTAACTAACGACGTCGTTAGTTTTGAACAACTGGCCCCAGATATCCTAGATGGCCACTATGGCAGCAAACTTAAAATTCCTTCAATGACATCTCATGAACTGAAAGTTGGATTGAGCTGAAACTTGATGGAGGCATTGGGGCAAATCGGGGTTCATAATTGCTGAAGTCAATCTGTTTCAGTATCCAAGACGACCGCCAAGGCAGCCACCTCGAAAGTCTTCTCCCAAATGTAAAGTCAGATTGAGCTGAAACAGGGGAGGCATCAGGACAATATGGAGATTCAGAATAGTCTAACTGTTGGTTTTCTTTTGCTCCAGCATTTCAGTGGTTTCTTGCTGTCGAGTTCTCACCGTTGTCTCACCTCTGTGGTTCTTTGATTATTTGTGTTCACGGAGATGTTGCACTGATGAGTTAGGAGGCCTTCATGCGGACTGAACAAATTATTTGTATAAATCGCGACAGAAGTAAGGGTGAGGATTGTGGCCACGTAAAATTGATTTAAGCCCCCCAGTGGAGATCTTTCCACTGACTGTTCCAAGGCGGTTCTTCTGTGGCGGTTTATTTATGTTGTTGTTTGTTACTTACTGTGTGTATCACTTGTGTCTTTTTATTTTTGATGGCCATATGGCCATTTTGTGGGAAAGTAACTGTCCTTATGGCCTTCCTTTGTTTAGGTTTCCATTATGGTCTGGTCGCTTAATGTTTGTGTTTCTTTCCCTTCGGTGTCTTTGATGGGTGGAGTAAGATAATTGTATCGATTCCTGATCTTTGTTTTACTTCTATTTTGCTAAAATGGCCCTGTTCCGATACCCAAGCTGGCCACCATGTGCATTATCCATCCCTACATCGTACATTGTTAGCTTTTCACATTTTGACATCTCCAGAACCCCAAGTCCAATTAAGCTGGCATGGGGACATCATGGAGATTCGGAATTGCTAAAGTCATTTCATTTCGATAACCAAGATGGCCACTATGGCAGCAATCTTGAAATGCTTCTCCCAAATGTAAATTCAGATTGAGCTGAAACATGATGGGAGGCAGGTTGACATGGAGATTCAGAGTTGCTAAAATGGTTCTGTTCCAATAACCAGGATGAGGGCTATGGCAGTCATCTTAAATTCTTTACAAGATATCTCCCCCAGAACCGAAAATCAATCCAGCTGAAACTTAATGGGGGGCATCAGGGTAGGGATTCAGAATTGCTAAAATCGCTGTGTTCTGATATCTAAGATGGCCACCTTGACAGCCAACTTGAAATTCTTTAAACAATGATTCCTCATGAACCAAAAGTTGAATTAAGCTGAAACTTGGATGATGGAATTGGGGCAAAGTGGAGATTCAGAATTGGTAATATCATTCCATTCTAATATCCAAGATCTTGAAAATGCTTTAATCACACCTGCTGTCTAACAGTCAGTCAGCTTGAGTGGAAATTTTGTGGGAATATAGGGGTGACATGAAGATTCAGAATAGATAAAGTCTTTCCATTCTGATATCCAAGATTACTGCCATGATGACAATCTTGAATTTCTCTAAAGGACCTCTGCACCAGGATCATCCTAAGTTGGATTGAGCTGTTTAGAAACTTGATCAGGGGCATCAAGGCTACATGCACATTTAGAATTGCTGAAGGCAATCTGATCTGATAGCCAAGATGGCCACCATGTCAGCTTGCCATACATCATGATCAGCCTCATCCAGCAGAGCCATTTTTGGCACACTCAGACCACTAGTTCTTATTTTTCAGAGCCAGCTAGGTTTTTTTCTGTCATTTCCCCACACTTTCAGTTTGCCAGGGTGTGGGGGTGAAATGAAAACTGCCTAGACTAGGGGCCACTATGCTGATTTTTTTTATTTTTTTTCTTTAAAATTTGAGGACCCCTTTTTAGCTCACCTGTCACGTAGTGACAAGGTGAGCTTTTGGGATCACTTTTTGTCCGTCGTCCGTCGTGCGTCCGTGCGTCCGTGCGTGCGTCCGTGCGTGCGTCCGTAAACTTTTCTTCAAACGACATCTCCTCCTAAACCACTGATCGTATTTTGACCAAACTTCACAGGAATGATCCTTAGGTGGTCCCCTTTCAAAGTTGTTCAAATGGTTCCGGTCCGTTGCACATATAGGTCACAGTAGCCAAAAATAGATTTTTTTCACCGCAAACTTAAAAAATCTTCTTCTCTGAAACCGCAAGGCCCAGGTCTTTGATATTTGGTATGAAGCTTCATCTAGTGGACCTCTACCAAGATTGTTCAAATTATAGTGCTGGGGCCAAAAATGCCCCCGCACGGGGGGCCCCTTGGTTTTACATGGGCTTATATAGGGAAAATCTTTAAAAATCTTCTTCTCTGAAACCGCAAGGCCCAGGTCTTTGATATTAGGTATGAAGCTTCTTCTAGTGGACCCCTACCAAGATTGTTCAAATTATAGTGCTGGAGCTAAAAATGCCCCCGCAGAGGGGCCCTTTGGTTTTACTAGAGCTTATATAGGGAAAATCTTGAAAAATCTTCTTCTCTGAAACCGCAAGGCCCAGGTCTTTGATATTTGGTATGATGCTTCATCTAGTGGACCCCTACCAAGATTGTTCAAATTATAGTGCTTGGGCCAAAAATGCCCCCGCAAGGGGGCCTTTGGTTTTACATGGGCTTATATAGGGAAAATCTTTAAAAATCTTCTTCTCTGAAACGGCAAGGCCCAGGTCTTTGATATTTGGTATGAAGCTTCATCTAGTGGACCCCTACCAAGATTGTTCAAATTATAGTGCTGGGGCCAAAAATGCCCCCGCATGGGGGCCCTTTGGTTTTAGATGGGCTTATATAGGGAAAATCTTTAAAAATCTTCTTCTCTGAAACGGCAAGGCCCAGGTCTTTGATATTTGGTATGAAGCTTTATCTAGTGGACCCCTACCAAGATTGTTCAAATTATAGTGCTGGATCTAAAAATGCCCCCGCACGGGGGCCCTTTGGTTTTACATTGGCTTATATAGGGAAAATCTTGAAAAATCTTCTTCTCTGAAATCACAAGGCCCAGGACTTTGATATTTGGTATGAAGCTTCATCTAGTGGACCCCTACCAAGATTGTTCAAATTTTAGTGCTGGGACAAAAAATGCCCCCGCCACGGGGCTCTTTGGTTTTACATTGGCTTATATAGGGAAAATCTTTAAAAATCTTCTTCTCTGAAACCGCAAGGCCCAGGTTTTTGATATTTGGTATGAAGCTTCATCTAGTGGACCCCTACCAAGAGTGTTCAAATTATAGTGCTGGAACTAAAAATGCCCCCCCCCCCCCCACAAGGGGGCCCTTTGGTTTTACATGGGCTTATATAGGGAAAATCTTGAAAAATCTTCTTCTCTGAAACCGCAAGGCCCAGGTCTTTGATATTTGGTATGAAGCTTCATCTAGTGGACCCCTACCAAGATTTTTCAAATTATAGTGGGGGGGGGGGGGGGGGGCAAAAATGCCCCTGCACCAGGGCCCTTTTGTTTTACATAGGCTTATATAGGGAAAATCCGGAAAAATCTTCTTCTCTGAAACTGCAAGGCCCAGGTCTTTGATATTTGGTATGAAGCTTCATCTTGTGGACCTCTACCAAGATTGTTCAAATTATAGCCCTGGGGCCAAAAATGCCCCCGCTCCGGGGCCCTTTGGTTTTACATAGACGTATATAGGGAAAATCTTGAAAAATCTTCTTCTTTGAAACCACAAGGCTTAGGTCTTCGATATTTGTTATGAAGCTTCAGCTAGTGGACCTCTATAAAGATTGTTCAAATTATAGCCCTGAGACC
The DNA here is from genome assembly GCA_963580285.1 of Lucinisca nassula. Classification (NCBI taxonomy): domain Eukaryota; kingdom Metazoa; phylum Mollusca; class Bivalvia; order Lucinida; family Lucinidae; genus Lucinisca; species Lucinisca nassula. The sequence goes on from OY757011.1 coordinate 178,463,785, forward strand.
AAAAATGCCTCCGCCATGTGGCCCTTTGGTTTTACATAGACTTATATAGGGAAAATCTTTAAAAATCATCTTCTCTGAAACACAAGGCTTAGGTCTTTGATATTTGTTATGAAGCTTCAGCTAGTGGACCTCTACCAAGATTGTTCAAATTATAGGCCTTGGGCCAAAAATGCCCCTGCTCCGGGGCCCTTTGGTTTAACATAGACTTATATAGGGAAAATCTTGTTTTACATAGACTTCTATATGCAGGGTAAACCTTTAAAATCTTCTTCTCTGAAACCAGAAAGCCCAGGTCTTTCATATTCGATATGAAGCTTCATCTTGTGGACCTCTACCAAGATTGTTCAAATTATAGCCCTTGGGCCAAAATTGACCCTGCCCGGGGCCCACTTGTTATACATTGGATCAGGTGAGCGAACCAGGGCCCTCTGGGCCCTCTTGTTGGGAAGTGAGGGGGCCCATTATTTTAAATCCTAGAAGCAACACTGCAACATTTATGGTGAAGTATGTGGCATTCCTGATCCCCAGATTCTTGAAAATTGCCTTTCATGTTCCTGAAAAGTGACATTTATGGTTGGCACCTCTGCTCTAGGACTCTCTATAGGTACTTGAAGCGTTTATCTCATCCCCTAGACCTCGCCCCACCTCTAATCTATGCCAAAAGATGAAGTTTGATATTGGAGGCTTGTTCTAATACCAGAGTTTTACTATTTTTTTCAGGGTTGCAACAAAGCATTCAGGTCTTATGGTAACCTCAAGCAGCACAAATCAACTCACACAACGGGACATTCCTTCATTTGTGATATCTGTGGCAAGACATTTAAACTAAAAAGTCGCATGAATCATCATCGTAAATTTCACACTGTTGACTATCGATGGCCTTGTGATTATTGCGAACAAAAATTCAAGTCTATTTTCATATATAAAAATCATCTTGCTAAAACACATCCGCTGATGAAAGCAGACATTGAAGAGAGGACTAACATCCGTTTATATGAATGTAACATTTGTCAAAAGATGTATGGTGATAAGGAGGACTTAACTCGTCATATATACATTCATAAAGGTCTGAAGCCATTCAAATGTCAGTACTGTGGAAAGGCTTTCAATGACAAGAGTAATATGAAATGCCATGAACGTATCCACACAGGTGAGAAAAAACTTAGCTGTGGGCTGTGTTATAAGACTTTCATACATCCGAGACCACTGAGACAACACATGAAAAATGTACATGGTCAGAAAATTGAGGTGGAGCAGGATATAAAGTCTGGTGATCATGAAGTTATGAAGGAAGATTACCCTGATTACACTGATCAGGAGTGTCAGACTGCTGTGGAAACTGTTTTGAGTGTAAGTATGTAATAATATATAAGAATACAGATGCACTAAGTACATGTATAAGCATGTAAAATACATCAGCTGCTGTTCTCAGTGTAGATGTAGTCAATATGTATGAAGGAGCTGCTGCTGTCAGTGTAAGTGTACTCAGTATAAGTATGTAAAAATGCAGCAGCTGCTGTTCTCAGTGTAAGTGTAATCAGTGTATGTAGGACTGCAGCAGCTGCTGCTCCCAGTGTAAGTGTACTCAGTGTAAGTAATACTAAGTATATAAGAAACATTAACTGCTGCTCTAAGTTAAAGTAAGAATGCAGCAACCAATTTTGTCTGTGTATGTGTACTCAGTACTTGTGAGAATGCAGCAGCTGTTGTTCTCAGGGTATGTGTAGTCAGTGTAAGTACTTAAGTGTGCAGCAGCTGTTCTCAGTATATGTGTAGTACAGTGTAAGTATTTAAGAATGCAGCAGCTTTATGTATACTCAGTTTAAGCATGTAAGAATTCAACAGCTGCTGCTCTCAGTGTAAGTGTATCATCTTCTTTCTTATGAATGTTTTCATTGCTCTTAAAGGAACTCATTTTTAGCTCACCTGTCACGTAGTGACAAGGTGAGCTTTTGGGATCACTTTTCGTCCGTCGTCAGTGCGTGCGTGTGTGCGTGCGTGTGTGTGTGTGTGTGTGCGTAAACTTTTTCTTCAAATGACATCTCCTCCTAAACCGCTGATCAGATTTTGACCAAACTTCACAGCAATGATCCTTAGGTGGTCCCCTTTCAAAATTGTTCAAATGGTTCCGGTCCATTGCACATCTGGGTCACAGGAGCTAAAAATAGATTTTTTAAAACAAAATTTTAAAAATCTTCTTCTCTGAAACCGCAAGGCCCAGGTCATCAATATTTGGTATGAAGCTTCATCTAGTGGACCTCTACCAAGATTGTTCAAATTATAGCCCTGGGGGCCAAAATGCCCCCGCCCCGGGGGCCTTTGGTTTTACATAGGCTTATATAGGGAAAATCATTAAAAAATCTTCTTCTCTGAAACCACAAGGTCCAGGTCTTTAATATTTGGTGTGAAGCTTTACCTGGTGGACCTCTACTAAGATTGTTCAAATTATAGCCTTGGGGCCAAAAATGCCCCCGCCCCGGGGGCCTTTGGTTTTACATAGACTTATACAGGGAAAATCTTTAAAAATCTTCTTCTCTGAAACCGCAAGGCCCAGGTCTTCAATATTTGGTATGAAGCTTCATCTAGTGGACCTCTACCAAGATTGTTCAAATTATAGCCCTGGGGGCCAAAATGCCCCCGCCCCGGGGGCCTTTGGTTTTACATGGGCTTATACAGGGAAAATCATTAAAAAATCTTCTTCTCTGAAACCACAAGGCCCAGGTCTTTAATATTTGGTGTGAAGCTCGACCTGGTGGACCTCTACTAAGATTGTTCAAATTATAGCCTTGGGGCCAAAAATGCCCCCGCCCCGGGGGCCTTTGGTTTTACATAGGCTTATACAGGGAAAATCTTTAAAAATCTTCTTCTCTCAAACCGCAAGGCCCAGATCTTTGATATTTGGTATGAAGCTTCATCTAGTGGACCTCTTTCAAGATTGTTCAAATTATAGCCTTGGGGCCAAAAATGCCCCCGCCCCGGGGGCTTTTGGTTTTACATAGGCTTATACAGGGAAAATCTTTAAAAATCTTCTTCTCTCAAATGGCAAGGCCCAGTTCTTTGATATTTGGTATGAAGCTTTATCTATTGGACCTCTTTCAAAATTGTTCAAATTAAAGCCCTGGGGGCCAAAATGCCCCCGGGGCGGGGGCCTATGGTTTTACATAGGCTTATATAGGGAAAGTCATTAAAAAAACTTCTTCTCTGAAAACACAAGGCCCAGGTCTTTAATATTTGGTGTGAAGCTTTACCTGGTGGACCTCTACTAAGATTGTTCAAATTATAGCCTTTGGGCCAAAAATGCCTCGCCCTGGGGGCCTTTGGTTTTACATAGGGAATACAGGGAAAATCTTTAAAAATCTTCTTCTCTGAAACCGCAAGGCCCAGATCTTTGATATTTGGCGTGAAGCTTCATCTAATGGACCTCTTTCAAGATTGTTCAAATTATAGCCCTGGGGGCCAAAATGCCCCCGCCGTGGGGGCCTATGGTTTTACATAGGCTTATATAGGGAAAATCATTAAAAAATCTTCTTCTCTGAAATCACAAGGCCCAGGTCTTTAATATTTGGTGTGAAGCTTTACCTGGTGGACCTTTACTAAGATTGTTCAAATTATAGCCTTGGGGCCAAAAATGCCCCCGCCCTGCGGGCCTTTGGTTTTACATAGGTTTGTACAGGGAAAATCTTTAAAAATCCTTTTCTCTGAAACCGCAAGGCCCAGATCTTTGGTATTTGGTGTGAAGCTTCATCAAGTGGACCATTTTCAAGATTGTTCAAATTATAGCCCTTGGGCCAAAAATGCCCCCACCCCGGGACCCTTTGGTTTTTCATAGGCTTAAATAGGGAAAACCTTTGAAGATCTTCATGTCTGAAACCAGAAGGCCCAGGTCTTTGATATTTGGTATGAAGCTTCATCCAGTGGACCTCTTTCAAGATTGTTCAAATTATAGCCCTTGGGCCAAAAATGCCCCCACCCCGGGACCCTTTGGTTTTTCATAGGCTTATATAGGGAAAACCTTTAAAAATCTTCTTGTCTGAAACCAGAAGGCCCAGGTCTTTGATATTTGGTATGAAGCTTCATCTAGTGGACCATTACATAGTTTGTTCAAATTATAGCCCTTGGGCCTAGAATGTACTGGAGACACTAATTTTCAGGTGAGCGATTCAGGGCCCTCTGGGCCCTCTTGTTTATTTTTATTTGTGTAAATATGTGTGAATGCAACAGCTGCTGCTTTCAGTCTAAGCATACAAGAATGTAACAGCTGCTGTTCTCAGTTATTTATAGTCTGTGTAAGTATGTAAAAATGCAGAAGCTGTTCTCAAAGTAAGTGTAGACAGTATATAATACCTTAAGAATGCAACAGGTGTTTTTACTGTTAGTGTACTCAGTATAATAATGTCAGAATGCAACATCTGTTCTCAGTTCAGTGTATTCAGTATAAGTATGAAAGAATGCAGCAAATATTCTCTGTGTTAGTGTATTCATTAAATTATTACTAATACATGTATTGATACAGTATAAGTATGAAATAATGCAGCAGTTGTTGTTCTCTGTATAAGTATGTGCAGTGTAAGAATGAAAGCATGCAGCACCTGTTCTCAGTGTAATTGTACTCTGTTTAAGTATACAGAAATGCAACAGCTGTTGTTCTCAGTCTAGTTTACTCAGTGTGTTTTAGAATGCAGCATCTGTTCTTAGTTATTCACTAGAAGTATGTGCAATTGCAGCAGCTGTTGTTGTCAGTGTGAATGTACTCAGTGTAAGTATGTAAGAAAGTCACAGCCATTGGTCTCAATGTAAGTATACTCAGTATAAATATGTAAATGTGGCCAAAATGTCATCAGTTAATGTCGTATGCTGAATCTTCTTGCAAACATTTTGAAAATATTTTGCATACAAGCAAACAGAGTGGACCCAGATCAGACAGCTCCTAGAGGAGTAGTCTGAAGTGGATCCACACTGTGTACAACAATGACTTTATAGTGGCTGACAGATGACTTAATCAGATGGCAATAATCGTGATAGGCATTTAATGGGTTAAACTTCATAACAAACAAACAAGCTAAAATGGGTCTTGGGACATGCACACAGGAACAGCACAAATCAGCATCTGCAGTCAAAATAGAGCTCTTCCTACCTGCATGAACCCAGGCACTCCGAATAAAGCTTTCTCTACAGCTTATAATTATATTATGATAACAAATCCCTGTGACATACCCGGTAGTTTGCTTTTTCATTTCTTCAAAATGGCCAGTTTTCCATTGAAAATTTATGATACTTTACTTAATAATTATTATATTTCAAACATAAGATTTGGGTATTTGTTTAGTTCTAATGAATACCCACAATCTATGTTTCTGAGCGAAACTAAGGAAGATTAAACCCCACTTTTTGCTATACAAAGTGGGGTTTATGGGGGTATTGCACAGACAGGTTAATGTGATTAAAGATTTTGGTGTGCACATGTGTAGACCCATTTTGGCTTGTCTTCATATAATCCCTGTCCTGTGGAGAACCTACTTAGTATATAGTGAAGATACAGAACAGCCTTTGCTTCAGTTCAGTACATTCTATATTGGGTTGTTAGCTCACCTGAGCACGAAGTGCTCATGGTGAGCTATTGTGATCAGTCAATGTCCGTCGTGCATCGTGTGTCGTGCGGCGTCAACAATTTGCTTTAAATGCTAACTCCTCCTAAACCCTTGAGCCAATTTCAATAAAACTTTATAGGAATATTGCTCAGGTGACCCTCTACAAAAATAGCTAAAATTGTTCCGCTCCGCTGAACAAGATGGCCACCAGAGCTAAAAATAGAAAAATCTTTAAACAACAATTTCTCCTGTACCTTAAGGCCAATTTCATTCAAACTTTATAGGAGTGTTGCTTAGGTGACCCTCTTCCAAAATAGCTAAAATGTTTCCGCTCCGGTGAACAAAATGGCCACCAGAGCTAAAAATAAAAAATTCTTTAAACGACAACTCCTCCTGTACCCTTGGGCCAAATTAATTCAAACTTCATAGGAATGTTGCTTAGGTGACTCTCTACTAAAATAGCTAAAATGGTATTGCGCTGATGAGCAAAATGGCCGCCATAGCTAAAAATAGAAAAACATCGTAAATTTGCTTCAAACACAAACTCCACCTCAACCCTTGGGCCAATTTGATTCAAACTTCACAGGAATGTTGCCAGAATGACTCCCTACCAAAATAGCTAAAATCGTTGTGCTCTGACAAACAAGATGGCTGCCAGAGCTAAAAATAGAAAAAATCTTTTAAATGACAATTCCTCCTGTACCCTTGGGCCAATTTTATTCAAACTTCATAGGAATGTTGCTTAGGTGACCAGCTACCAAAATAGCTGAAAAGATTCTGCTCTGATGAGCAAAATGGCCGCCATCGCAAAAAATAGAAAAACATCGTTAATTTGCTTCAAACACGAACTCCACCTTAACCCTTGGGCCAATTTGATTCAAACTTCACAGGAATGTTATGTAGGTGGCTCCCTAAAGAAATAGCTAAAATCATTCCGCTCTGACTAACAAGATGGCTGCCAGAGCTAAAAACAGAAAAATTCTTCAAACGACTACTCCTCCTTTACCATTGGGACAATTTTATTCAAAAGTCATAGGAATGTGGCTTAGATGACCCACTACCAAAATAGCTAAAACGTTTTCGCTCTGATGAGCAAAATGGCCGCCATAGCTAAAAACAGAAAAACTTTGTAAATTTACGTCAAAACGCGAACTCCTCCTCAACCCTTGGGCCAATTTGATTCAAACTTCACAGGAATGTTAGTTAGATGACTCCCTACCAAAATAGCTAAAATCGTTCAACGCGGCGAACAAGATGGCCGCCAGAGCTAAAAATAGAAAAAATCTTCAAACGACAACTCCTCCTTACCCCTTGGGTCAATTTGATTCAAACTTCACATGAATATTATGTCGCTGACTCCCTACCAAAATAGCTAAAATTGTTCCTCTCTGACTAAAAAGATGGCCGCCAGAGCTAAAAATAGAAAAATTCTTCAAACGACAATTCCTCCTCATCCCTTGTGCCAATTTGATTCAAAACTTCACAGGAATATTATGTCGTTGACCCTCTACCATATTAGCTAAAATGATCCTGCTCTGATGAACAAAATGGCCACTAGAGCTAAAAATAGAAAAACATTGTAAATTGGCTTCAAACTTCACAGGAATGTTGCCCAGGTGACTCCCTACCAAAATAGTAAAAATCATTCCACTCTGATAAACAAGATGGCCACCAGGGCTAAAAATAGAAAAAAATCTTCAAACAGCCGCACTGGGGCCGACCAGTTAAATACATGGGCTTGTATAGGAAAATCCTTTAAAAATCTTCTTCTCTGAAACCGTAGGGCCCAGGTCTTTGATATTTGGTATGAAGCTTCATCTAGTGGACCTCTACCAAGATTATTCAAATTGTAGCCCCGGGGCCAAAAATGCCCCTGCCACAGGGCCCACTGGTTTTACATAGGCTTATATAGGGAAAACCTTAAAAAATCTTCTTGTCTGATTTCAGAAGGCCCAGGTCTTTGATATGTGGTATGAAGCTTCACCTAGTGAACCTCTACTAAGATTGTTCAAATTATAGCCCTGGGGCTAAATATACCCCAGCGCCGGGGACCACCAAGATTTTTTAAATCACAGAGTTGGGGCCAAAAATTGCCCCACCCTGGGACACGCATGTACATATCTTAACTCAGGTGAGCGAATTAGGACCATCATGGTCCTCTTGTTTAAAAGTCTAATTTCAGTAATATGAGCCTTGTGCAGACAATGAATGCTCAGAGCAGCCTGTACAAATAAGCAGGCTGATGAATGCCTTTATTGGCATAACACCTACAGCTTTTATTTTAACATTTCAGACAAAACAAATGCCTTTTCATTTCAAATGCCTCCAGGGATTTATATTTGGTTTGAACTGATGGGTGATGCTGATCCAAAGTTTCAGAATAAAAGTAAAGAATCGATACAATTGCCTCATACCTCCCACACCAACATAAAACAACTTCGACATAATGAAAACATCATATTAAGCAGAAAGCCAAAATGAAGGTTACTTTCCCACTTTACCTCAAAATGGCCAAACGGCTATCCAGATTAAGAAGATATTAGCAATACATATGGTGCATGCAAAGACAAACTATAACAATAAACAACAATAGAAGAACCACATTCGAACGGTCTTATAAAAGAAATAAACTGGGGTGGGTGGAGGCGGGGGGGGGAGGGGGATGGTAAAATCAAATTTATATGGCCACAATCTTGGTCCGTTGAGAAATAATTTGTTTAGCCTGCATGAAGGATTTCTAACTCATCAGTGCAATATCTCCAAGAACATATAAACAGAGATGAAACCCAATGAGGAGGACTCAACAGCATGAAATTGCTCGAATGCTGAAGCAAAAGAAAAACATCCTTTGGACTCCTCAACCCTCATTTCTTCCAAATGAGGTTGAGTCCAATGTCATTGACTTAGAAATTTACACTGTTTAGCAGTTTCGGTAGACAAGGCATACGCAGACAGGCTATGCTGTCCTATGACAGCTCTTGAACTTTAAGGGTGCATACATCTAAAACTCTTTATAACACTGTTTATTATAACACAGATTTGGATATAATATGGTTGAAGATGGGTCCCAAAAATGGTAAATGGTCAATTTTTCTATTAATCTAAACATTTTTGTCTGGATATAGCATGGTTATGTATGTAAGCTAACACTGTTTCTGCTTTGGACCTCAACAATAGTGCTGTCATGACGCCCCCAAAATAGAGCTATAAAGAGGTTGTGGTGTATATTGGAAAAAAAACTATGCTGGATCCTTACTTTAGGCTTAATTCAGGTGAGATTCAGTTGTGCCAACACATGGAACTATGGGAATTCGGTCCAGACAGATGTTTAGATCTGGAGGCAAAGTGGGAATAATTTATTCTTTAAGTCTTTTACTTCTTCTGTAAGATAAAGGTTGAAGTCTTGAAGTCTTTTTGATTCTTAGCTCACCTGAGAACGAAGAGCTCATAGTGAGCTATTGTGATTGGTCAATGTCCGTCGTGCGTCGTGTGTCATGCGGCATCAACAATTTGCTTTAAATGCTAACTCCTCCTTAACCCTTGAGCCAATTTCAATAAAACTTCATAGGAATATTGCTGAGGTGACCCTCTACAAAAATAGCTAAAATTGTTCTGCTCCGCTGAACAAGATGGCCGCCAGAGCTAAAAAATAGAAAAATCAAACAACTTCTCCTGTACCTTAAGGCCAATTTCATTCAAACTTTATAGGAATGTTGCTTAGGTGACCCTCTACCAAAATAGCTAAGACTGTTCCGCTCCGGTGAACAAAAAATAGAAAATTCTTTAAACAACAACTCCTGTACCCTTGGGCCAAATTAATTCAAACTTCACAGGAATATTATGTCATTGACTCCCTACCAAAATAGCTAAAATTGTTCCGCTCAGACTAACAGGATGGCTGCCAGAGCTAAAAATAGAAAAAAATCTTCAAATGACAATTCCTCCCCTTGGACCAATTTGATTCAAACTTCACAGAAATATTATGTCGTTGACCCTCTACCATATTAGCTAAAATGATCCCGCTCCGATGAACAAAATGGCCACCATAGCTAAAAAAGGAAAAACATAGAAAATTTGCTTCAAACTTCACAGGAATGTTGCTCAGGTGAATCCCTACCAAAATAGTTAAAATCATTCCACTCTGATAAACAAGATGACCACCAGGGCTAAAAATAGAAAAAATCTTCAAATGACAACTCTTCCTGTACCCTTGGGCCAATTACATTCAAACTTCATAGGAATGTTGCTTAGATGACTCTCTACCAAAATAGCTAAAATGGTCTCGCTTCAATGAACAATATGGCTGCCAGAGCTAAAAATAGAAAAACATTGTAAATTTGCTTCAAATGCGAACTCTTCCTAAACCCTTGGGTCAATTTGGTTCAAACTTCAAAGGAATTTTGCCTAGGTGACACCCTACCAAAATAGCTAAGATCATTCCACTCTGATCTACAAGATGGCCACCAGAGCTAATTCAGGTGAGCAAATCAGGGCCCTCTGGCCCCTCTTGTTTAAGATAAAGGTAGGTAGTGTGTACTCATTAGATTTGACTCAATGAGCAATTCTAATGATTATACACAAGACAACTTTTCAAGATAAAAAAGGGATATGTTCCCAAAATATCCCTAAATATTTGTTGTCGGGAACAAATTCCCTATGGACTAAAAAACAAGTTAGAATCAGTCATGGTTAACAAGCCATCAGTAGTGAAGCCATTGAAGTTTGACAGTATCATGACACTTAATTTATTTTTTTTTTGCAGGCTGATCCAGAACCACCCCAACTCCTTATGATGCAGACATCTCAGGCTGTGATAGCTGAACCAGCCCAAGCTGTAATAGCCCAGACCTACCCTACCAGTTCTCTAGCACAGCCAGGACATCTGTTTCCTCAGCTTGTCAAGGAGTTTGAACCCCTTATGATTGTTGAAAACTATTAGTGTATCCAGAGACCTTCTAAGTGTAGGAAAGTGCCACAAATAAGATACAGGCATGGTTTAGATTTAGATTACCGTTTTGTAGGGTGGGCTTCCTTGGCTTAATGGGCAAGATCGCTGACTCTTAATCATTAGGTCGCTCACTCTTAATCATTGGGTAGGAAAGTGCTACAAATCAGATACAGGTATGGTTGATTTAGATATCATTTTGTAGGGTGGACGTCTGGATCCTTGGCCTAATGGGTAAGAGTGCTGACTCTTAATCGTTAGGTGCCTCACTCGAGTCAGTTGAGAAACCAAGTTTGGTAATGGAAGGTCGGGTAGTCTAGCATCTCTGGGTGCTCCGGTTTTCACCCGCCTCTAAAGTAGCAATTGGCTTGAAATAAGTGAAATAATCTTGACAGTGTCATCAAACCAACCCCCCCCCCCCCCAAAAAAAAAATCATTTTGTAGGGCATGAAAAACATTGCCCTATTTTTGGGTCGATCAGTTTACGATTGACCCAAATTTACTAAATGGCCAAATGGAATTCACGCAGATCAGCAGGTTGCACAGGAACTTCACTGTTTGCTTAAATAGTGGCATTTGAGGTTAAACAAAATAGTATAAGAATGCCAGGTTGCTCACGTAATGAAAGAAAAACAATATCTTAATCCAGGCCACGATGCCATGTGATGTCTTTCAGAACATACTATTTATAAAATTGTTACACAAATGTATGCCAAGTCGAGTAAAAATAGACTTTTCGCACTCCTGCTAAGAACTTAATTTTAGAGCCCTGAAATGTTTAAGTGCAAAAATGAGTAGCCCAGACTTTATAGGTGGTACCGTTATTAGACATACAGCGTAGACCAAGATCAGATATAGAGTACATTGCTTCTGATCAGGTTGGCACTCTTCGCCATATGTATGCAACAACAGTTTTGAACATGATTCAGGGCCGTATGCTATGTTAGTTGATTGAAAATGCATGCAAACAATTAAAAATATTTAGATAGAACTGTAGTTCATCAGCCATACATGGTTTTCATTTTTGGGATAGAACTGAGTTCTTCATATATACTCCTTTTACATTTATGGATAGAACTGGAGTTCATCAGCCATCCATACATCTTTTACAATTAAAAATATTTTGTTGCCACTAATACTTGTACTGTTCTAGATAAAACAGTTTGAAAAATAAAAAAGATATTGTCTCTAGTTTTAAAATATATTTCATTTATGCAAACAATTTATTACCAACCAAGGTAATTTTAATTTGAATATATTTAATTTGAATAATTTTTGCAAATTCCTGCAAGTAAGTCACTTTATAATAAAAAAGTTATGGCATCCATTGAACCTATTCACGAAACAAAAGCATTTTTAGTTCAATTTGAAGTCCAGTGAGAACTATTGCACTATCCCAGACATTGGTGTTGGGGTGTGCATGCACATTTACATTATAAAAATTCTTTAAAAAGCCCATATTTTTCATACCATATGATATATTTGGTATTATGAAATGTATATTTAGGTCCTGAGTTTTATTCAGCAATACCCATGACCATGAACTTAAGGTGATCTCCCCTTTAAATTTTGCAAAAACTCAGAAATTGCTTGGAAAAAGCTTTCTGGTAATAATTACAATTCTTCTTTTCATTCCACTCTGTTTATTAAACAGTACATGAAACCTTTAACCTTATCCTGCTGAATAATTTTATTAACCGCACCCATTTCTGAATATCAATCAGATTACATGATACAATGTTTTCGCTGAAATTCACAAACTGAATGACAGATGGTGTAGATCCGGATCAGATGCCTTCTTCAGAAGCCACCTGTTCTGGATCTACACTGTTTGCAAAGGGTAGGGGTTGTCCTGAACAGCAGGATAAGAGTTAAATTGCTTATTGTTCAATTTTATTGGTCAGTAAAAACGGCATGTACAACACTGCAGTATTGTTAATTTGTTGTTGATTTGAACTAGACAAAAATACCTTAGGATTTGCAAATGATGACTCATGATTATTGATATGTGACCCGTCACGCGAAAAGGGACCTTCTGGTAATTTTTGGCGAAAATGAGTTACAACTGATTTCAGATATATTGGTATTTGAGAAACAATTTGACACCAAATTGAATAAAATACTCCTAAAGGTTTAAGATTTACAGTATTTTAAACATAAGTATACCCTAAACGTAATAATGTCACAGAGAACCGATTCGACGTCATGGGTTATTCGACGTCATGGGCTACGTCAACAAACTGTTAAAGGTAAAGTTGCAGGCAATAATGCAAGGAAACACCTGAAAGGCATTTTCAAACGCTAAAACATTTATTTCCTAAACACTCTCTAATTATAAGCATTTCTTTGAGAAATATGGCATGTTGTCGTCGGAGAATCTGTGTATTTTTAGCGATAGTCAAGGGAAGATCAAAAACATTTTTTACACATTATATGAGCAAATTGTGGGTTTGAACCTGGCTCGGGTCACTTGTGAGACGCCAAGTTCTGCAACGGAAGGTCATGTGTTTTTACGGTTGCTCCCGTTTTCACCCACCTATGGTTAACGATCGGCTAGATATGAGTGAAATAATCTTGAAAGGGCCGTAAAACCAAACCAAATTAAGAAGAAATGTCACCTAAGGCTTCTGAGACTGAGCAGACTCGTATGTTGGCTCATCTGGTTGGAAATACCGACGACCGATTTTCTCACGAGATACGAAAAAAAAAAATGAACTCAATATTCACCGCTATGGTTCGAGCCTTGCTCGGGTCACAAATAAGATGCCATGTTCTGCAACGGAAGGTCATGTTTTTCTCGGTACTCTGGTGTTCTATCTATCTATCTTTTATCTATCTATCCTGCGATTGCCCCTGCGCACCAGGACTTGAAGAAATAGATGGGCTGCATGATGCTTCCACACAGAGCTGAAACCGACCGCACACGAGTACTGGCGAACCTCTTAGAGGATCTAAGCCTGCCCAGCCAGGCAAAGCGGTGCGAGTCGGTCCGCCCATGCTTACAACCCTATTGGTTTCAGTGGGCGATAGGGCTTGAGATGTCATTTTATCTCAATGTCGAGTAAAACTCCCACAAAATTGGAAGCAACGTCTCCAAAATGACTTATACAGTGTTGAGGGGACGTCCAACCTCAAATCAAACCAAAAAGGAAAAATGCTCCCATCGGAACTGGGAGAAATAGATTGGGCTGCATGATGCTTCCACACAGAGCTGAAATCGACCGCAAACGAATACAGGTAAACCGCTTAGAAGGTCTAAGACTGCCTGTGCAAAGTGGTGCGAGTCGGTCCGTCCATGCATTTAAACCCTATTGGTTTCATTGGGCGATGTCATTTCATCTCAGTGTCGGTCCGACAAAATTGGAAGCAACGTCTCCATAATGACCTAAATAGTGTTGACGGGACGTTAAACCTCAAATCAAACAAAACAAACATAAAAACGATATTGGTTTCATTGGTTGGCAGGACTTGAGATGTCATTTCATCTCAATGTTTGGTAAAAATCCCACAAAATTGGAAGCGAAGTCTCCAAAATGGCCTATACGGTGTTGACGGGGACGTTAATCCTCAAATCCAACGAATAATTGCTGGGAGCGAATTTCAAACTTATGACATTATGAGGGGAGTTACTGTAATGCCTGTTCTAATAATATATTAACTTATGACGTAGCAGTTAGACGTCACCAATACCCACTGTCTGTGAACTGGTTGACCTTATCGCCCTAATTGAATATCGAAGATTATACCTCATGGGCCTGGCATTAGGCTGACATTACCCGCATGAAAAATATCCGTTGCCCGGATCAGACATGTAACCTGTCAACGCTGTTAAATTCATTCCATCCATCGCCAGAGAACAATTTTCAGGCAAGCTGTCACTTGGTGCGGAAGTCAACTGTTACGCTTACTGTTTATTTTTATTTAAAACAACGAATGCAACTCGAACAGTAAAAAAAATCAAACTTGAAAAAAAATGCCATTTCGCCATATGTAAGGTGAATTGTCAGTCCATTTAAGACACAGCGTAATCAAATTATCAGAATCAATTATGACGTTAACGCGAACGTTATTTTCAAACGTCATTTACGCTAAATGACGTAACTTCCCAGAAGGTCCCTTTTCGCGTGACGGGTCACATATGATAATTGTTCATAATTAACAGTATAATTGTAATAAAATGTTTTCATATAAATCCAGTTAAAGTTCTCAGTCTGCTGTATTAGCCCTGGGCTTAGGCCAACACAGTTGATCTCAGACTTATAACTGGGTAATATGACAACAGTATCAAAATACCATTATACCATTGTTTTGTCATTGCCGATGTTTTGATGAAATTTTTACACAAATATGTCTGTGATAGTAAACATAAATCTCTTTATAACTGTATTGTTGGGGTCTTGGGGTTCCAATAGTTAACCCATTTGTATGGGACCCCCCCCCCCCCCCCCCCACACACACACACAAAAAAAGGTAATTGGCAAGAAGGTGTAAGCCCAGATCAGATGCCACAAAATGTGACTTATGATCAGGACCTACACCGTCTGCAATTAGTTGAGCCATTTTCCAAATAAATTTTGAAGGATACACAACCTCACGCCCTTAATTTCCAAAAGGACTTGTGGAAGATTCCTTTTGGCACAAAATGGGTTAAACAAAATTGTATCGATTATGTGCAAAAATGACCTTTTCGGATCATTTTTCTGTATAACCAAAATATTTTATGATCCACCTTCAAACTGCTTTTTATTTTAAATTGTGCTTTAATGAACAGTGTTATAAAGAGATACTTGATTTTCTAGCCATGGCAACAAAAAAGGCTTTGGTTCTGGCCAGCTTGCTGTTTTAAACCCGCATCCTGTTCATGACTACCCCTACCTTTGCTAACAAGTGTAGATCCAGATCAGATGGCTTCTGAAGCCATCTGATCAGAATCTACACTGTTTGACATTAAGTTCGTGAATTTGTAGGAATAAATTACGTCAAGTAATCCGATTGATTCAAAGTCAGAAATGGGTGTAGCTAATTTAGATGGATAAGGGTTAAATTTATATCAGATGACCTGATAAATGAAGTCTAATACTACATCTTTGATATGATCTGTAAAGTGGAAAATGCTTTTCATGCAAAATTGTTAATGCAACATCTGTCTTCACTGGTTTGTTTTATTTGCATATACAATAAAATTCTGCTTTTACAACCAGTTAAAATAAAGAGAGATTCTACTTTTAAAAACATTTTGGTTTCTAATTTTCTTTATTTTCTACACTCATTGTCCTCAAGTAAGAGACCTTTGGATCTGTTAAAATTGGTCTTAAATACCTGGACCACCTTCGAACAGTACCAAGGGTGATCTTAATATAATAATTTCATTGGGTTTTTTTGTGTTCCATCACGAAAATATGCCTATATATTTCTGACCCCTTGAACCCCATTTTTGTTGCGCCTGGTATTAGCATGGCACGATATAAGCGCCCGGTTTTCCATCCATTCGTCAAGGTGTCAACATTTGCGACCACCCTGTGGTCACGTTTATTTCTCAAGAACTATAAGAGCTTCATTAATGATACTTGGTACAAACTTGTATCTGTGGATGGCAACTTAAATGCAAGCATCCATATTTGACCTTGGCCTACATTTCATGGTTCACTGATTTTGTAAAATATTGCGACCACCCTAGCATTCACTTTAATGGTCAAGTTTATTTCTCAAGAACTATAAGAGCTTTGTTAATGATTCTTGGTACTAACTTGTATCTGGGGATGGCAACTTAAATGAAAGCATCCATATTTGACCTTTACCTATATTTCATGGTTCACTGACTTTGTAAAATATTGCAACCACCCTAGCGTTCACCTTAATGGTCAAGTTAATTTCTCAAGAACTAAAAGAGCTTCATTAATGGTACTTTGTATAAACTTGTATCTGGGGATGGTTTCTTAAATGCAAGCATCCATATTTTACCTTGACCTACATTTCATGATTCACTGACTTAGTAAAATATTGTGACCACCCTAGCGTTCACCCTAATGGTCAAGTTAATTTCTCAAGAACCATTAGAGCTTTATTAATGATACTTGGTACAAACTTATATCTAGGATGGCAATTCTAATGCAAGTATCCATATTTGACATTGACCTAAATTTCATGGTTCACCGACTTAGTTATGCCCCCAACTTCGAAGAAGTTGTGGGGGCATATTGGTTTTGCCCTGTTCGTCCGTCCGTCCTTCCGTCCTTCCGTCCGTCCCACTTTTTACTGCATAGCATAACTTTAGAACCATGGGTGCTAGGTTTTTGAAATTTCATATATGGATTCCTCATGAAAAAATAATTGACCCGTGTTTTTTTTCTCGTCAGGATTATGCCCCTTTTTTGAGTTATGCCCCTTTGCAAAAAATACTATGAAATCTTGTAAGCAAGATTCTCAAAACCTGTTTGAGCTATTGCCCTGAAACTTTACATGCTGGTTGGGGATGATGAGTAGATGAACTGATTAACTTTTGAAAAAAATCCGAAATTTTTTTCTTGAGTTATGGCCCTTTGAAATTTTTCGCGTTTTAAGTTTGTAAGCAAGATATCTAAAAAAACTATTTGAGGTTTTTCCCCGAAACTTCACAGACTTGTCGGGGATGATGAGTAGATGAACTGATCAACTTTTGAAAAAAATCCGATTTTTTTTTCTTGAGTTATGGCCCTTAGATTTTTTTCGTGTTTTCAGCTTGTAAGCAAGATATCTCAATAATTGTTTGAGCGATTGCCCTGCAACTTTACAAGCTGGTTTGGGATGATGTGTAGATGAACTGATTAACTGTTGAAAAAAAATCCTATATTTTTTTCTTGAGTTATGGCCCTTTGAAATTTTTCGCGTTTTAAGTTTGTAAGCAAGATATCTCAAAAACTATATGAGGTTTTTCCCCAAAACTTCACAGACTGGTTGGGTATGATGAGTAGATGAACTGATTAACTTTTGAAAAAAATCCAATTTTTTTTTCTTGAGTTATGGCCCTTTGATTTTTTTCGTGTTTTCAGCTTGTAAGCAAGATATCTCAAAAATTGTTTGAGCTATTGCCCTGAAACTTTACAGGCTGGTTGGGGATGATGAGTAGATGAACTGATTAACTTTTGAAAAAAATCCGAAATTTTTTTCTTGAGTTATGGCCCTTTGAAATTTTTCGCGTTTTGGCGTCCTTCCGTCCTTACGTCCGTCCCACTTTTTACTGCATAGCATAACTTTAGAACCATGGGTGCTAGGTTTTTGAAATTTCATATATGGATTCCTCATGAAAAAATAATTGACCCGTGTTTTTTTTCTCGTCAGGATTATGCCCCTTTTTTGAGTTATGCCCCTTTGCAAAAAATACTATGAAATCTTGTAAGCAAGATATCTCAAAAACTGTTTGAGCTATTGCCCTGAAACTTTACATGCTGGTTGGGGATGATGAGTAGATGAACTGATTAACTTTTGAAAAAAATCCGAAATTTTTTTCTTGAGTTATGGCCCTTTGAAATTTTTCGCGTTTTAAGTTTGTAAGCAAGATATCTAAAAAAACTATTTGAGGTTTTTCCCCGAAACTTCACAGACTTGTCGGGGATGATGAGTAGATGAACTGATCAACTTTTGAAAAAAATCCGATTTTTTTTTCTTGAGTTATGGCCCTTAGATTTTTTTCGTGTTTTCAGCTTGTAAGCAAGATATCTCAATAATTGTTTGAGCGATTGCCCTGCAACTTTACAAGCTGGTTTGGGATGATGCGTAGATGAACTGATTAACTGTTGAAAAAAAATCCTATATTTTTTTCTTGAGTTATGGCCCTTTGAAATTTTTCGCGTTTTAAGTTTGTAAGCAAGATATATCAAAAACTATATGAGGTTTTTCCCCAAAACTTCACAGACTGGTTGGGTATGATGAGTAGATGAACTGATTAACTTTTGAAAAAAATCCAATTTTTTTTTCTTGAGTTATGGCCCTTTGATTTTTTTCGTGTTTTCAGCTTGTAAGCAAGATATCTCAAAAATTGTTTGAGCTATTGCCCTGAAACTTTACAGGCTGGTTGGGGATGATGAGTAGATGAACTGATTAACTTTTGAAAAAAATCCGAAATTTTTTTCTTGAGTTATGGCCCTTTGAAATTTTTCGCGTTTTGGCATATTGGTTTTGCCCTGTTCGTCCGTCCGTCCTTCCGTCCTTCCGTCCGTCCCACTTTTTACTGCATAGCATAACTTTAGAACCATGGGTGCTAGGTTTTTGAAATTTCATATATGGATTCCTCATGAAAAAATAATTGACCCGTGTTTTTTTTCTCGTCAGGATTATGCCCCTTTTTTGAGTTATGCCCCTTTGCAAAAAATACTATGAAATCTTGTAAGCAAGATATCTCAAAAACTGTTTGAGCTATTGCCCTGAAACTTTACATGCTGGTTGGGGATGATGAGTAGATGAACTGATTAACTTTTGAAAAAAATCCGAAATTTTTTTCTTGCGTTATGGCCCTTTGAAATTTTTCGCGTTTTAAGTTTGTAAGCAAGATATCTAAAAAACTATTTGAGGTTTTTCCCCGAAACTTCACAGACTTGTCGGGGATGATGAGTAGATGAACTGATCAACTTTTGAAAAAAATCCGATTTTTTTTCTTGAGTTATGGCCCTTAGATTTTTTTCGTGTTTTCAGCTTGTAAGCAAGATATCTCAATAATTGTTTGAGCGATTGCCCTGCAACTTTACAAGATATCTCAATTACTGTTAGGGACAAGCAGTGTTAGGGTCAAGCAGTTGGGGGCATTGTGTTTCATAAACACTGGCTCTAGTTAACTATTGCATCAACCCTAGTGTTCAACCTAATGTTTAAGTTCATTTCTCAAGAACTATTAGAGCTTCATTAATAATATTTGGTACAAGCTTGCATCTAGGAATGGCAGCTTTTATGGAAGCATTAATATTTGACCTTGGCCTAGATTTCATGGTTCAGTGACTTGCGCCCCCACAGGCGCAACATAGCCTTCGGTGGAATTCTTGTTATATACTTTATGAAAACATACCCATGTGACATTGGGCATTCTTTAGTATCTCCAAACTGGCTACTTTCCAATGAAAATCCGTGAAATCTTTCTCATTTATACTGCAAACATAGGTTGTGGGTGCTTGTTAGAACCGCCTCATTGATATGAATACCCACAACCTATGTCTTGGAGCAGAAATAAGAAAAATAATGTATACCCCGGTAAACCCCAGTTTTCTGTAAAAAAAGGTGGGGTTTTGAGGGGTATTCATTTCATTGACTTGTTCGCATGATGGTAAAACTTAATTAGGGTTTGCATGTGTAAACCTTATTTTTTAGCTCGCCTTACGAAAGTAAGGGGGAGCTATTGCCATACCCCCGGGCGTCCGGCGTCAGCGTCGGCGTCGGCGTCCGCATTTGGTTAAAGTTTACCTGCAAGCTCTTATATGTGATGTTTTACAACTTTATTTTGAATATATAATTAATAATTGCTAAAAAACAATATTTAACATTATCATTGTACATCATTTTACAGGTTTTTTGCCTTAAATGGGACTTTTTGAGAAGTTAATAGTTTCCTCTGTATTACCTCCCTTACTTCTCTGTGTTAAAGTTTACCTGCAAGCTGCGTGAGTTCAAATCCCGGGGGAGGAACGTTTTTTTTTTTTTTTTTCTTTTCTTTTTTCTTTTTTTTTTTTTTTTTAAAAACATAGTGGGGTCTGGGGCTCAAGGTCAAGGTCACTATTGCTATTTTTAGAAAAACATTGTCATTGCTCTAGCGCCTTCATTTATTGATGGATTTTAATATAACTTCACCCAAATGTTGGGAATAATGATATCTCGAGTGACTTTGACTTTCAGGGCCCGGGGCTTAAGGTCAAGGTCACTACTTTCAGGGTCACGGGGTCAAGGTCACTGTGGCTTTTTTTAGAAAAACATTGTCATCGTTCTTGCACCTTAATTTATTGATGGATTTTAATATAACTTCACACAAATGTTGGGTATGATGATATCTCTAGCAAGTTCGACTTTTAGGTTCCGGGGCTGAAGGTCAAGGTCACTGTGGCTATTTTTAGAAAAAACTTTGTGATCGCTCTAGTGCCTACATTTATGAATGGATTTTAATATAACTTCACAAAAATGTTGGCAATGATGATATCTTGAGCGAGTTCGACTTTCAGGGTCTGGGGCTGAAGGTCAAGGTCACTGTGGCTATTTTTAGAAAAACTTTGTCGTCGCTCTTGCGCCTTCATTTATTGATGGATTTTAATATACCTTGACCAGGCCTCCTAGCAAGACCTATAAAACCTATAATAACCTATAATTTTGTGCCAAACCTATAAAACCTTTATTTTGTTCATAAAACCTATAAAAAGCCTGTATTTTCATAAAAAACCTATATTTTTCACTTTTTGAACCTTCTTGCGACTCAACCCTAACTTTTCTTCAAAATGCACTACTATTTTTTACTTTTTAGTCCCATAAAAAGTGATGAAAACTGTCAAGAAATTGTATTTTTTTCCTCGCTCGCTTCGCTCGCTCGGACTTTGTAAAATTTAGATCTACTTTATCTGAGTAATTGTGGCACAAAAATTCATCAAATACTTTTTCTTCAGTGTTAAATCTTTATGTAAGTTTGGAAGACTCTTTTTTAACCTGTATTTTTATTGAAAAACCTGTATATAACCTATATTTTGAGTAAGAAGAACCTATATAAAAACCTATATTTTCAAAGTGGGCCACTAGGAGGCCTGCTTGACACAAATGTTTGGTATGATGATATCTTGAGTGACTTTGACTTTCCGGGTCAGGGGCTGAAGGTCAAGGTCACTGTGGCTATTTTTTAGAAAAACTTGATCATTGCTCTAGTATCCAGATTTATTGATGGATTTTAAGATAACTTCCATACAAATGTTGGGTATGAAGTTCAACTTTCAGGGTCTGGGGCTCAAAGTCAAGGTCACTGTGGCTATTTTTAGAAAAACTTTGTCATCACTCTTAAGTACCTAAATATATTGATGGATTTAATGTAATTTTACACAAATGTTACGCTAGGCTTTTTTTAATTTGTCTTGCTCGAGGGGATTTGTATCGTCTGTGATGCCTTGTTATTACTTGGTAGTTTGTAGAAATTTTTTTATCAAATACATATTTCTTTTTCACTTTTTTTTTTTGCAGTGGAAAGGCTTGAAAACAGGATGATTAGGGGTACATTTTGGTTCTCTTTCATTTGCTGCAGTTTATTGGGCTGTTTTACAGAAGAAAATTTTTTTGATAACTTGCCCTCATCCATCTTAGGCCCCCAAAGGCGAGCTATGTTGTCTTCTGACAACTCTTGTCTTATTTGTGCTCTAATATATAGATTGTGGGTACACGTTAGAACTGGCTCAATGAGGCAGTTCTAACATGTACCCACAATCTATATTTTGAGCAGAAATTTACAGTGTATTTGTATATAGGCATGTTTCCGTAATGAAAACCTAAAGGTAAATTTAAGGATTGTTGTTTTATATGAATAGCTTTTAAATTGTTTTGAAACGTTTTGTGTAAATAGACTGTACATGTATATATCAAATGCCATACACATTTGTCTGTATCCAACATTAAAAAAACATAGTACTATCGTGAAGTTCTCGATAACTACCCAAACACACAACTGGATCCTATGCAAGAAGAAGCTATCCCGAAAAGAACCAATTGCAACAACAGCAGATGTCATTTTTATACCCCACCACATGATAGTTGAAGGGTTTTATGATATACCTTCTGTTGTCTGTCAGTCCACACCATTTCCGATAGATAACTTGGGTATTTTTCACGCATTTTATTTATAGCTCACCTGAGCACAAAGTGCTCAAGGTGAGCTGTTGTGATCACCCTTTGTCCGTCATATGTCTGTCGTCAACATTTAGGTGGGTCACCCTCTAGAGGCCACAGTTTGCTTCAATCTTCATGAATGTGTGTGTGTGTGTGTGTGTGTGTGTGTGTGTGTGTGTGTGTGTGTGTGTGTGTGTGTGAATTCGGGTTTAACGTAGCTTTCAGCAATCTTTCAGTCATATCACGACGGTGTCTGGTTGTGACAGGGAGCTCAATGCTCACTTTTATAGTGCTGCCTCACTGAAGTATCATGTCTCAGACACATTACATAATACCACACCCAGTCACATTATCCTGACACTGGGTCAACCAGTCCTAGCTCTACCCCGTAAACCTGAGTGCCAAGCGAGGAGCAGCTTGTACCATTCTTAACGACTTTGGTATGTCGCTGCCCGGGATCGAACCCGAGACCTCCCGTTCCCCGGAGCGGGCACTCTACCAACTGAGCTATAGGGGCCGGTAAATCAATCTTCATGAATATTTACCAGAATGTTTGTCTTGATGATATCTCGGTCATGTTCGAATCTGGGTCATGTGGGGTCAGAGACTAGGTCACTAAGTCAAATTTCTTTAAAACCTTGTTCACCTTCTTAGATGCCACAGATTTGCTTCAATCTTCATGAAACTTTACCAGAATGTTTGTCTTGACAATATCTGGGTCAAATTCGAATATGAGTCATGTTGGGTCAAAAACTAGGTCACTAGGTTAAATATCTTTCTGACCTTGTTCACCCTCTAAGAGGCCACAGTTTTGCTTCAACCTTCATGAAACATTACCTGAATGTTTTTCTTGATGATATGTAGGTCAAGTTCATATATGGCTCATGTCGGGTCAAAAACTAGGTCACAAGGTCAAATTGCATTAAAACCTTGTTCACCCTCTAGAGGCCACAAGTTTGCTTCACTCTTCATGAAATTTTACCAGAATTCATGATATCAAGGTCAAGTTTGAGTATGGATCATGTCAGGTCAAAAACTAGGTCACTAGGTCAAATTTCTTCACCCTCAAGAAGCCATAATTTTGCTTCAATCTTCATGAAACTTTACCAGAATGTTTGCCTTGATGATATCAATTATAAGTTCGAATATGGGTCATATCAGGTGTCACAAACTAGGTCACAAGTCCTATTTCTATAAAACCTTGTTCATTCTCTAGAGGCCAAAGTTTTGCTTCAATCTTCATGAAACTTTACCAGAATGTTTCCCTTGATGATATTTGGGTCAAATGCTAGGTCAAATTGCATTAAAACCTTGTTCACCCACTGGAGGCCACAATTTTGCTTCAATCTACATGAAACTTTACAAAGTTCTTGTCTGATGATATCAAGGTCAAGTTCAAATATGGGTCATGTTAGGTCACTGGGTTTACCCTCTACAGGCCATAATTTTGCTTCAGTTTTCACGAAACTTTTCCAGAATGTTTGCCTTGAAAACATCTGGGTCATGTCAGATCAAAAACTAGGGCACTAGGTCAATTTGTGTTTAAACATTGTTCACCCTCATAATTTTGCTTCCAACTTCATGAAACTTTACCAGAATGTTACTTGATGATAACTGGATCGAATTAGAATATGGATCATATCTGGTCCAAAACTAGGGCACTAGGACAAATAGCTTTAAAACCTTGTTCACCCTCTAGAGGCCATAATTTTGCTTCCGTCTTCATGACACTTTACCAGAATGTTTGTCTTGTTAATATCTGGGTCGAGTTTGAATATGGGTTATGTTGGGTCAAAAGTAGGTCACAAGTCAAATTGTGTAAAAACCTTATTCACACTCTAGTTTTACATAGACTTATATAGGGAAAATCTTTTTATATGTTTGTTGGCTCTTCTTGACTGAAACCAGAAGGCCCAGGTCTTCAAGATATTTAGTTCATAGCTTCGAGTACAGGACATCTGCCAAATGTGTTCAAACTATTGCCTGAGGCCAAAAATGGCCCACCCAGCGCCCGCCCATAGGGGCTTGAAGAAATATATCGGCTGCATGATGCTTCCACGCAGAGCTGAATCCGGCCCGGACACTAGTACTGGTAAACCGCTTAGAGGATCTAAGCCTGTCCAGGAACTGCGGTGCGAGGCGGACTGTCCATGCTAATAAACCCTATTGGTTTCATTGGGTGACAGGGCTTGAGATGTCATTTCATCTCATTGTCGGATAAAAGTCCCACAAAATTGGAAGAAATGTCTCCAAAATGACCTTTACAGTGTTGACGGGGACATTAAACATCAAATCAAACAAAACAAACCCAGTGCCCAAGGGTACACATATTTTACATGAATTTATATAGGAAAAATCTTTAAAAATCTTCTTGCCTGAAACCAGATGACTAAGACCTTTGATATGTGGTACACAGCTTTGTCTAGTTTCTCAAAACTTAGGGGCTCACAAGATTCATTTCTGTGTCCTATGGCTTATTGGTTGCTTTGCATGGTAACTGTTGGAAGCACGTCTGAGTGAGAAGCTAGAGGTTGCAGGTTTTAGACCCAAACCGACTACAAGCATGTACTTCCATGGAAATTATGGAATATTTTCATATTTTATACCATCATTCTCCCCCTTCTGCTGATTCATGAAGGGCAGTTGTCATTTACTGGCAAAAATATGTGTACTTATTACTGGTTAACCAGTTAGGTCTAGGCCTGCTCAGGAACAGTGTGGTTAGGTTAACTGACCTCAACTGACATAATCCTAATTGCTTGAAAGGCCCCAAATCGGCCAAGCACCATCACAGTCCTCCCAAGGCCTGTATAGCATAGTACTTAAACCTCCAGTCTGTCATCCCAAAACATTTATTTTCAATAAATTTTAAAACATACATAGACATATGAAGAAAAATCATAGTCCTATAGAAAGTACTAGAGACAGTGACACTCAGGTGAGCGAAATAGGGGCCTCTTGTCTTCAAATTATGCTTGTGCATATAGATCGGGGATGTATGGTTTGGGATTGTTGGTAGGCCAAGTCCGTCATCTTTGACAGAGGTATGGCCCTTGTCAGTTCATAATAAGTGGTTTTGGGGTGTTTCCGATCGAAAACTCAAGTATTTTTCACAGATTTTCTTCAAATTTTGCATATATGAGTACATTTGTATTGGAGATGTGTGGTTTGGGATTGTTAATGCGAAAAAATCTGTTAAACTTTGACAGAGTTACGGTTGTTTACAACTTCCATTAAATTGTTTTTGGACTCTTATTCCTTTACTAAACGGAATATATGAAGGAAACTTCACTGATAATCAGACCACTAAAGGAAGCATATTGTTGATAAGAATCATCACTCTGACCAGCCTTTATCGGAGTTATCTGCCCTTAATAGATATGAAAAATGGTTGTTTTTCCTTCGCAAAATGTAATATCTTGGTGAACTTTTACAAATGGATAAAACATAAAAGGAAGCATGTAATGGCCAAGGACAGTCCCTCTGCCAATTCTGGTTATTGAGTTATCTGTCCTTGATATATGTAAAAAATGTTTTTTTATACACCCATTTGAAAAAAGGTGGTATTATTTTATCCCCCTCGGCATCTTTTTATTTCCCCGATAACTCCTCCAACAGTTTACATCCGATCACGCTGAGAGTTGGACCATGTGGAGCAGGGCATATTGTTTTGAGGTTTCTGCCCACCAAATATTAACACAGTTATGCCCCTTTTAATTTTTTAATGTAAACATTTCGTTTCCAGCTAACTCCTCCTACAATTAACATTCGATCAGCTGAAACTTGATGATAATGTTTTAGTTCACCAGTCTGGGGGAGCTTACTGGTATAGAATAGAAGTGGTCTGTCATCTGTAGTGTCAACATTTTCAAACGATATCTCCTCTGAAACTGCTTGATCAATTGAAACTAAATTACATGTGGAGCCTCTATGGGAAGGGGGAACCAAAGTTTGTTCATAAGGACTGGGTCACATGATCAATATGGCCATCACGCCCATATATGGTAAAAACCTTATCTTCTCAGGAACCAATGCAGATGACCTTGAAACTTAGTATGCAGCATCGGGCACTCAATACCTACCAAGTTTGTTCAAATGATGACCTTTGTTTGTCCTTGACCTGTTTTACATCAAGGTCAAATTTGGTCACTTAGACAATTGTATGGAAAAAAGGTCAAAAGTGGTTGGATGAGCCAATGAAGATTAATTGGTGAGATTGGAGTCACATGATTAATAGGGCCTCCATGCACAATATGGCCACCATGCCCATATTTGGTAAACTCCTTTATAAATCTTTTCTCTGGAACAAAATGGCCGATGACCTTGAAACTCTTGGGAACCAACAGGCCGATGACCATGAAACTTGGTATGCAGAATCAGGGACTTGGGCTCTACCTAGTTTATTCAAATAATGGTCTTTGGTTGACCTTGACCTGTTTTACCTCAAGGTAAAAGGGGGTGTGCCCATAAGGCCCTTTTCCTGCCCTGGAACAAAAGTCTTCATTTTCTTCTGATATATTGCCTATAGTGTCCCATGTACTAAAATTGTATTGGTTTTGAAAAGTAAGCCCTAGTTATTGGGAAACATGACAATGAAAGTGGGTGGGGTAATTCAGCATTAATCTGAGGTGTCATGTTTTACGCACTGTTTCTTTTTTAAAATATATCACACCCACTCATTATTTCTTCTGTTTGTTAGACAAAAGTATTGGGTAAATTCCTACCCGGTACTTAAATTTTCTTCCTCTAAAGTAAAATACTACATCTGCAGCACTATTTTATGAACATCGTCAGGTTTTGTTAATTTTGCATTTTCAAATTCAATAAATCCTAGCCTATCTCCGAAACTAAATGGCAAATTATTTTCAAACTTACTTGAATTAAACATTGGAAGAGTACAAAGTGTTGATTAGGTTTTGGTGACCTTGTCCTAATATTCAAGATCACTTGGGCTGGTCAAATGTCAAATTTAGGGTTGAGCATTTTTCTGTTCCTGAACAAAAAGCTTCAAATTCTCCTTATACATTGCCTATAGAATTCCTTTTACTAAGACAGTCTAGGTTTTGCAAAGTAAGCCCTAGTTATGGAGTTAAATGATCCTGAAACTGGTTCTGGTAATTTGATACGATGCTGAGGTATTGTGTTTTATGCACCAAATCTCTTTTAAAATATAGCAAATGCAGTCACAACTTCCTCTGCTGCCTGTTCGTTTGCCTTAGGTAACATCCTACCTAGTTTTATTTTATAAAGTTTTGTTTGTTTGAGGTTTAACATCCCCATCAACACTCTAAAGGTCATTTTGGAGACGTTGCTTCCAATTTTGTGGGACTTTTACCCGACATTGAGATGAAATGACATCTCAAGCCCTGTCGCCCAATGAAACCAATAGGGTTTATTAGCATGGACGGTCCGCCTCGCACCGCAGTTCCTGGACAGGCTTAGATCCTCTAAGCGGTTTACCAGTACTAGTGTGCGGGCTGGATTCAGCTCTGCGTGGAAGCATCTTGCAGCCCATATATTTCTTCAAGCCCCTTTGGGCGGGGGCCGACATTGTCATGTAATAAAGCTGCAGTCCTTATATTTTCCTCGTAAGGGAAAAATAAGACTGGACTATATAGCTCTTGGGTAAATGAAGATCTGTTGTGGCGGGGATGGCGATGGGTGGGTTCAGCAGAATATGACCTTATTGGTCCTGTCTTATAGTTTCAAAGACCATGTAAACATGATGATAAGGTCAAGGTCACCATAACCTAGGCAACATTTTGTTTTCTCCAAATACTGTCGCTAGATTTATTTCAATGGAATATTTCATTTAATTCCGGATAATATATGTTTTACTGAATTCCAAGATGCAAAATTCTCGAAATAGGTTTTCATAAAAGAGTTGCTGCAGATGGCATACTTAACTTTAGAGGAAGAAAACTAGGTAGGATGTTACCTAAGGAAAACAAACAGAGGAAGTTATGACTGTGTTAGCTATATTTTAAAAGAGTTGTGGTATATAAAACACAATACCCCAGCATGGTATCGAATCACCCCAACCAATTTCAGGATCATTTAACTCCATACCTAGGTGGTATGACGATTTTCCCGATAATGGAATGACACCAAAATAATCATTTAACGTCCAAAGATTAATCAATTTTATTCCTTTAAACAACGATAAACGATTATGTAGAGACGTCTTCTTAGAACCGTGTCTCTACTCAACTTCGTAACTAACGTAACTATCGACGTTACGTCATAGACGCAACGTCCAATAAGCGCTTAATCTAATAAATACTAAATTTACCTCCTTTCCATTTTCCCCTCCTCAAAATGCATTACATTTTGATATAATCGATTAAACATTAAACGCAAAAAACTGTGACCCCGAAGATATTATTGCGTATTCCCGAGACCTACATTTTTTGCGTCATGCATAAGAACATGTGTTTACTATCATAAAAAGTTTACAAATTAAAGGCATTTTGAGATGGTTTAGAGTAAGATAAACATTTGTCTTTCACAAAGCTTTAACGTTTTTCGCCTGTATGAATAGGCTCAGAATGTTAGCTAACTGTATCTAGTCTTCCAGTTCCAAAGGACACAGTTTTTGTTGCGGCCCTCGTGGTTGTGTCCTTGCCCACCTGGACCTTCACAACGCGGACCCGACCATCTTTTCCAGGATATGTATCGAGCACCCTTCCGAGCGGCCAATTTCCTCTGTTTGTATCGGGTGACATCACTAGTACCACGTCATCGACTTTGAGGTCTCGTCCTGACTTGAACCATTTTTTCCTCGCGCTTAGCTCTGGCAACCATTCCCAGATGTTATCCACCGATGTTAGGGCAAAATGACCACCCATCTGGCCATGCAGGAAATGGTTAGGTGTCAGTGGTACATCATCCGAGGGATCAGCTGTCTGATACGTCAATGGCCGAGAGTTTATGAGATCCTCGGCTCCGATTATGGCTGTCATCAATTCTTCATCTGTTATATCTGCCTTGCCCAGAATTGCCTTGATGGCCCTTTTTGCGGACTTGATTAGGCTTTCATGTACTCTCCGCCGAAGTGTGGAACCATTGGTGGATTGAAATTCCATTTCACTCCTTTGTTGGCGACAGTCTGTTGAATTTTGTCTTTGTCTAATTCTGCTAAAAGCGACTTCAGCTCGTTGTCGGCTCCTTTGAAATTAGTGCCGTTATCAGAATAAATTTCGTCTGGTAGTCCTCGACGACTGGTCATTCTGTTGAAGGCGTTCATGAAAGAATCCGTGTCGAGTCCGAAGGCGAGCTCAAGATGGACCGCTCTAGTTGCCATGCAGGTGAACAAGCATAAATAGCGCTTCTCTCGACGTTTGCCTCTTCCCTGCACAGTTACAAATGGTCCAGCGAAGTCAACTGCTGCCTTCGTAAATGCTCTCATCGACGTCTCTAACCTTGCCAGCGGTAAAGGGGCCATGATCTGTTGGCAGGCCTTGGCTTTTCTACGTCTGCACTCCATACATTCTCTTTCCCACTCACGAATTGCCTCGCGTCCTGAGACAATCCAGTAGCGTGCCGATAATGAAGCCAGTGTATGGTTTGTGCCACATGCATGCGATCCTTGTTCATGGTGCTCTTTAATTATCAACTTAGTCACCCAGCTTTTTCGAGGTAATATTACTGGATAACGTACATCGAAAGACAGATATTCAGCGTGTGCCAATCTTCCATTGGAGCGCATCAGTCCGTTTTCATCTAGCATGGGCTTCATTCCCAATAGCTTGCTTCTTGGTGGAAGGGGCTTTCCTTTAGTTAACGCTGACCACTCTTCCTTAAAGTCTGTACGTTGTAAGCCTTTTATGAGTTGGACTTCTGCCATTTTAATTTCGAATGTTAGAAGCTCTCCGGATTTTCTATCTTCCTTTTGTTTCTGACAGTTGTTTAGGAACTGATTTATCCAAGCTGTAACCCTCTTTAGTTTTAACCAGCTCGAGTAACGGTGTGGATCAGCTGCAAATGGTCCACTCGGCTCCTCAACCGTTACGAGCGCGTCCAATTTCCCACTGACTGCATGTGAATAATAGCTATCTGCGGCTGTCTGTGATTCCGCTTTCTTTACGGTTTTGATTTCTACATTATCATCTTGCTTCTCCACCACCTTCCTAAACGGCCAGGTCTCTTCCGATTGTGAGAGAAAATCTGGACCTTTCCACCATTTGCTGCAAACATTAAGCTCTTCTATTCTCATGCCTCTACTTAGAATGTCAGCAGGATTCATTCTGGTAGGAACATACCTCCATTGCTCTGGGTCGGTGTTGCTTTGTATCTCTCCAACTCTGTTGGCAACAAACGGCTTAAATTGTCGACTGCGACCCCTAATCCACCATAAGACATTTACGCTGTCAGACCAGAACGTAACCATTCCTATGGGAAAATCGATGACTGTCGCTATTCTTTTAGCCAATCGAACACCGACGACCGCATCCATTAACTCAAGCCTAGGTATGCTTATCGCTATACTAGGTGCGACTTTTGTTTTAGCGGCCACGATGTTGATTGAAATCGATCCGTCCTGATAACTGTATCTGGCATACACCACTGCCCCATACGCACCCTCGGAAGAATCTACAAAGGCATGAAGAGATAGCGCCTCTACCGTCTTGTTCTTTTCTTGCAGGCATCTTGGAATATGCAGTTTCTTCAAATCACCTAGTTCTGAAAACCATCCCCGTGCCAAGCGGGCCAGCGATTCAGGCATTTCCTCGTCTTAGTCTAAGCCAGCCGTCCACATATCTTGTAAAAGCATCTTGGCTCGAACTGTAAACGGTGATAGTAGACCAATCGGATCAAACGATGTGGCGATCTTCTTTAAGAAGTTTCTTTTCGAATATATCATGTCATCATTAGGTTGGTTTTCTTTGAAAGTGAACACGTCTTGATCAGCCAGCCACCAAACCCCTAATGTTTTTGTGGGCGGTAAATGGTCACTATCTAAATCTACCATTGATTTTCGGTCCTGTGGTGGGATTCCCTTTAGTACCCGTGGCGAGTTCGATAACCATTTTTGGGTGTGCATACCGGCCTTGGTAAGTAATGTCGAAAGTTCGCTATACAGTGTCATGCCTTGTTCTTCAGTTCCTACTGAGTCCATGGAATCGTCCATGTATACGGATTTTAGCACTGTTTCTGCGGCCACAGGAAATGTGCCCTGGTACCACCTCACATGTTGCTGCAGCACAAACTGAGCCTGGAAGGGCGATGAATTTACTCCAAAGACGACTCGATCAAATTCATAGACATCTGGTGTGCGACTG
Organism: Lucinisca nassula; assembly: GCA_963580285.1. Lineage (NCBI taxonomy): Eukaryota > Metazoa > Mollusca > Bivalvia > Lucinida > Lucinidae > Lucinisca > Lucinisca nassula. The sequence continues at coordinate 178,495,410 of OY757011.1, forward strand.
TCATCCATTCCTCTCCACAGGAACCTATGATACGGTTTGTCAGACTGAGTGATTCCAATGCGTAGGTACATTTCTTGTATGTCACATACAACTGCTATTGTGTGCCTTCTGAATCGCAGCAGTACATCAAACAAATCACGCTGGAGTTTGGGGCCCTGGTATATTTTGTCATTAAGAGAAACACCCTCAACCTTTGCGGCAGCGTCGAATACTACTCTTGTTTTTCGTGGTATCCTTATCAGGTCTCAACACGGGAAAATGAGGAAGGAACCATTTTGAATATGAATGGTCGGAAGCTGGAACCTTTGCAACATAGCCTTTCTCGATATATCTTTGAATACAATCACTGTATGCTTGTCTTACCTCGGGTGTCCTTTTCAATCTTTTCTCTGTGTTTTGTAGTCTCTGCAAGGCCATTTTGTAGCTGTTTGGTAAGACTGGGTTCATGCAATTCCACGGTATTCCTACTCGATACATTTGGTTTTCGTAGGAGATGGATTGTTTAACTTTGCTTAGTGCCAGGTTGTCTTCCAGTCTGATGATCGGTGCTTCCTCTGATGTCGAAACGCTTTCAATTTCCCAAAATTTCTTCAGGTTCTCATTAAGCATTTCAATTTCTAACACTTTCCTGGCAAAAAAGGTACATGCAAAATTTGTCTGGAGAACAGGTCGATCAGAAGGTCTGGGATTACCTATACAGGTCCATCCTAGAGGTGTGAGTCTTGCGACAGGCTCACCTGGTTTGCCTCTCACTTCTTGAAGCGCATAATGTAGGCTGGCACAGTCCTGTCCAATAAGGATATCTACTATCGGCTTTGTTGCACAACGCTGAAAGTCAACAGATTTGAGGTGCGGTCATTGCTTTTTGTATTTATTCCAGTCTACAACAGCCATTATCCCTGTAACCCTGTTGGCTGTAAATGCAGACACCTTAAAGCTTACGTTGCCGTTTACACTTTGCAATTCAAGGTTTACTGGTCTTGTGTCAAAAGTCTCAACCTGGCCGTTTAGAACATTAACAGTTACCTTTTCTGTCTTTCCCTTCAAGCCCAGCTCAGCGGCGACATCTGCGTTAATGTACGTCTTCGTACTCGCGTCATCTAGTAGTGCGTTCACTGTTAAAGAACGGTCCCCATTCATGAGAATCACCGGAACGGTGCGGAGTCCTATCAAGTCTACTCCAACATGCTTTTGTGCCATCATGGTCACCTGTTCACTGCGTTCCTTCCCCTCCGTGACGGAAGAAACTGGATCTGCGAATCGGCCAGCAGTCTCTTGGCTGTTCATAATACTTTTCACACGGTTTCGTCCAAATTATGTATCTTTCGTTGTGTAGATTCAGATCTATGCAACAGTCTGTGGTGCAATTCCTTACATCCATTCTGACCACACTGTCGGCTCCTTGGACAGGATATCCCAAAATGGTTATCTCCCAAACAGCGATAGCAAAGCCGATTCTGCCTTGCAAGTTCCCAGCGATCAGGTACAGTTAGATATATAAACTTGGTGCAGTTCCATATGCTATGTGATTTACCACAGACATTACAAAGCAACTTCTTGATTTCACGACCGCCTTTCGTATCACCGAAAAATGTGCGTTGGTGTTTGTACCTCGCACCCGTCGATGCTGTGGTGTCAGAAGCCATCTTCCCCGCAAGTCCATGTACCGTCTCTGAAGCTATCGTCTGGAACTCGGCTTCTTGTATCACCCATGTCCGTAACATGACAACTGACTCCGGCTTCCTGTTTTCAAAGATCCACCGATGATACCTAGCTAACAGCGCTTCCGGTAGTTTGTGCTGCAGTTTAGTGTAAAGAGAGCCGTCCCCGAGTTCATGATTTTGGCCTGCTTCCTTGAGATTTATGATAGCAATATCTATTAAGTCGGCAAACTTGTCCAGGTCCCTGGCGTTTCCGGGTCGTATTTGCCGAAACTGTTCCAGCTCCTCAAGGTAAATAGCTATCTGGCGACGCCTTCCCCCATACTTTCTTTCTAGTCGCTCTTTTGCAGCCTCGTAGGCAGTAGACGAATGACCAAGGTTTTCAATCACTTTAAGAGCTTCTCCTGATAAGTATTGTCTAAGCTGAAGTAGCTTATATTCGCCCGTAGCTGGAGCACTGTCTATGCAAGCAACGAAGGCCCCCTTCCAACTCTGGTAAGTTCTTTTGTCCCCGGAAAATACAGGAATTTGCACCCTCTTCAGTTGCCTCCATAGGTCTTGTCCAATAGAAGGGGCTGCACAGCTAACCATCGGCTCGAATATTGCTGCGTTTGGGTTCATAGTGCTTTCATTTTCTGTTGCTTTGAAAACACTTTCGCATCGTGATGTCCTATACCCCGACTGTATGCACGGTTCCGGTTCTGTCCAGTGGCTGCCTTTTGCCCATGACCGTTCAGTGGCCATACCTCGTGTGAAGTCATCATCGGTACATGCAGGCATGCTAGGCTTGTGAGTACCACTGTAACTGTTTTGTGGCGTTTTCTCGGTAGTGAACGGCATTGTTTCATGAACGTTAATAATTTGATTTTGGTTATTTACCTCTCTGATTGCCTGCTTTTGATACGTTTCCGAGTTATCAGTGATGTTGAGTTTCTGCACCATGTCAACTGACAAAATGTCGGATGCCACACTTGATCTTTCGTCCCATCGTGCATTAAGATGTTCCCTCGCTGCTTCGCTAGCCGTAGAATACTCGTCCTCAAGCTTCTCCATCTCCGCCACAACTTTCTTGCCCTTCTCCAAATCATTATGCTTCATATAAAGGTCCGATAAGCTGATCATTATATCCATAGCGATCTCCAGTCGGCTGTCCATGTTGCTACAAGCATCCTGAACTGCTCGGCGGCTTTGTAAATCCTGTTTCTCCAGCAATGCTGACAATTTGTTTCGAGCCCGCGTAAAGTCCGATTTTGCCCGAGCCTTTTCTTTCTTTAACACCGTTTCCCTTTCTGTGTACTCGGCAATAGTACCAGCACGATCGGTGGATTTCCTGCGATCTTCAGAGTTGATTCTTTTAACTGACGATGCCATTTTAACTGTTTGTTTCTATCTTTTTCGCGATAATGTTCCTAAAACCTCGCTCTGCTACCAGATTTGGTATGACGATTTTCCCGATAATGGAATGACACCAAAATAATCATTTAACATCCAAAGATTAATCAATTTTATTCCTTTAAACAACGATAAACGATTATGTAGACGTCTTCTTAGAACCGTGTCTCTAATCAACTTCGTAACTAACGTAACTATCGATGTTACGTCATAGACGCAACGTCCAATAAGCGCTTAATCTAATAAATACTAAATTTACCTCCTTTGCTTATTTTGCAAAACCTGGACTGTCTCAGTAAAAGGAATTCTATAGGCAATGTATTAGGAGAATTTGAAGCTTTTTGTTCAGGAACAGAAAAAATGGCCAAAATGGTCAACCCTAATTTTGACATTTGGCCAGCCCAAGTGACCTTGAATATTAGGCCAAGGTCACCAAAACCTAATCAACACTTTGTACTCTTTAAATGTTAAATTCAAGTAAGTATGAAAATAATTTGCCATTTAGTTTCGGAGATTGACAATGTTCATAAAATAGTTGCTGCAGATGTAGTATTTTACTTTAGAGGAAGAAAATTTAACTAGGAATTTACCCAATACATTTGTCTAACAAACAGAGGAAATAATGAGTGGGTGTGATATATTTTAAACAAGAGGCCCATGATGGCCCTGAATCGCTCACCTGAATCCAAGATGTTTCAAAGCTTATGGAAATGAAGGATTCACTGTTTTAAGGAGATGTGGATCAAAGTCTTTTATGATTGGAGACCATTTTTCATTGTAGTGGAACCATTTTAGCAGCAATAGAGGAAATTTCTGTGAAATTATTTTGAAATAGACCATTATTTTGAAAATGGGTCATTTGCCTCGAGATGAGAAGGTGTCATTTAAAGGTTTTCTATTTTTACCTCTGGCAGCCATTTTGTTTAACGAAATGGAACGATTTAGGCAATTTTGAAAGAGGCTCACTCAAGGAACATATCTGTGAAATTATTTTCAAATCAGGCCATTTGCCTAGGAGATGTCATTTAAAGGTTTTTTTCTATTTTTAGCTCTTGCGGCCATTTTGTTTAACGGAGCGGAACGATTTAGGCAATTTTGAAAGAAGGTCACTCAAGGAACATTCCTGTGAAGTTGTTTTCAAATTAAACCATGTATCTAGGAGGAAATGTCATTTAAAGGTGTTTCTATTTTTAGCTCTGGTGGCCATTTTGTTTAACGGAGCGGAACGATTTAGGCAATTTTGAAAGAGGCTCACTCAAGGAACATACCTGTGAAATTATTTTCAAATTGGGCCATTTGCATAGGAGGAGGTGTCATTTAAAGGTTTTTCTATTTTTAGCATTGGCGGCCATTTTGTTTAACGGATTGGAACAATTTAGGCAATTTTGAAAGAGGGTTACTCAAGGAACATACCTGTGAAATTATTTTCAAATTGACCTATTTACCTAGGAGGAGATGTCATTTAAACGTTTGTCTATTTTTAGCTCTGGCAGCCATTCTGTTTAACAAAGCAGAACCAATTGGGCAATTTTTAAAAAGGATCACCTAAGGAAGCTTCTTATGCAATTAATACCGAATCAAGCCATTTTCTAGGTGGAGATGTCATTTAAAAGTTTTTCCATTTTTAGCTCTGGTGACCATTTTGTTTAACCAAGCAGAACCATTTCGTCAATTTTGGAAGAGGGTCACTCAAGGAACATTCCTGTTCAATTGTTTTCAAATTGGGTCATTTGCCTAGGAGGAGATGTCATTTAAAGGTTTTTCTAAATTTAGCTCTGGCAGCCATTTTGTTTAACGGAGCGTAACAGTTTAGGCAATTTTGAAAGAAGGTCTTTCAAGGACCATCCAGTGAAATTATTTTCAAATCAGGCCATTTGCCTAGGAGAAGATGTCATTTAAAGGTTTTTCTATTTTCAGCTCTGGTGGCAATTTTGTTCAACGGAGCAGAATGATTCAAGGAATTTTGAAAGATGGACACTCATGGAACATTCATGTGAAATTCTTTTCCAATCAGGCCATTTGCTTAGGAGGAGATGTTATTTAAAGGTTTTTCTATATTTAGCTCTGGTGGCCATTTTGTTTAATGGAGCTGAACGATTTAAGCAATTTTGAAAGAGGGTCACTCAAGGATCATTCCTGTGAAATTATTTTCAAATCAGGCCATTTGCCTAGGAGATGTCATTTAAAGGTTTTTCTATTTTTTAGCTCTGGCAGCCAATTTTGTTTAACAGAGTGGAACAATTTAGGTTATTTTGAAAGAGAGTCACTCAAGGAACATTCCTGTGAAATTATTTTCAATTCGGGCTCTTTGCCTAGGAGAAGATGTCATTTAAAGGTTTTTCTATATTTAGCTCTGGTGGCCATTTTGTTTAACGAGCGGAACATTTTAGACAATTTTGAAAAAGGGTCACTCGACAAACGTTCCTGTGAAATTATTTCCTAATTGTGCCATTTGCCTTGGAGGAGATGTCATTTAAATGTTTTTCTATTTTTAGCTCTGGCGGCCATTTTGTTTAACAGAGTGGAACAATTTAGGCAATTTTGAAAGAGGGTCACTCAAGGAACATTCCAGTGAAGTTATTTTCAAATCGGGCCATTTGCCTAGGAGGAGATGTCATTTGAAGGTTTTTCTATTTTTATCTCTGGCGGCCATTTTGTTTAACGGAGCGGAATGATTTAGGCAATTTTGAAAGAGGGTCACTCAAGCAACATTCCTGTGAAACTATTTTCAAATCGGGCCATTTCCCTAGGAGATGTCATTTAAAGGTTTTTCTATTTTTGGCTCTGGCAGCCATTTTGTTTAACGGAGCAGAATGATTAAGGCAATTTTGAAATGGCTCAGTCAAGGAACGTTCCTGTGAAATTATTTTCAAATTGGGCCATTTGCCTAGGAGGAGATGTCATTTAAAGGTTTTTCTATTTTTAGCTCTGGCGGCCATTTTGTTTAACGGAGCGGAACGATTTAGGCAATTTTGAAAGAGGGTCACTCAAGGAACATTCCTGTGAAGTTGTTTTCAAATCGAGCCATTTGCCTAGAAGATGTCATTTAAAGGTTTTTCTATTTTTAGCTCTGGCGGCCATTTTGTTTAACAGAGCGGAACGATTTAGGCAATTTTGAAAGAGGGTCACTCAAGGAATGTTCCTGTGAAATTATTTTCAAATCGGGCCATTTGCCTAGGAAAAGATGTCATTTAAAGGTTTTTCTATTTTTAGCTCTAGCGGCCATATTGTTTAACAGAGTGGAACGATTTAGGTAATTTTGAAAGAGGGTCACTCAAGGAACATTCCCGTGAAATTATATCAAAATCCATTCACTGGTTTAGGAGGAGATGTCATTTAAGTAAATTGTTGACAAACGGACGACGGACATTGACCGATCACAATAGCCCACCTTGAGCCTTCGGCTCAGGTGAGCTAAAAAGAAAACAGTGCATAAAACATGATACCTCAGATTAATGCTGAATTACCCCACCCACTTTTATTATCATGTTTCTCAATAACTAGGGTTTATATTACAAAACTAATACTATTTTAGTAAATGGGACACTATAGGCAATATATCAGGAGAAAATGAAGACTTTTGTTCCAGGGCATGTAAATGGACAGAATCAATGTAAGTCTATGGGATTTATTCCATTAGACACCGAAAATACTTCTTTTCTGTGGCTAAAAGTAGCCACTTAAGTATCAATCCTGCCAAAAATAGCCATATAAGTATACATCCGTGAGAACGTCCGCGCGGGTGTCCGTGCGTCCGAAACGTAAACGCGTTCAATAATTTCCTTATTTCTTGATGGATTTTAAAATTACTTGGCAGAAATGTTAACCATGATGGGGCGACATGTCACCTGCAAAACCCAAGTTCGTACCTCCAAGGTCAAGGTCATACTTAGAGGTCAAAGGTCAAAAAAAGGGTCCGAAACTTAACAGTCAATAACTTTCTTATTTCTGGATGGATTTTGAAATTACTTTGAAGCAATGTTAACCATCATGAGACGATGTGTCACGTGTAAACCGAGATCCATACCTCCAAGGTCAAGGTCATACTTAGAGGTGAAAGGTAAAAAAAATGGTCCGAAACTTAACAGTCAATAACTTTCTTATCTCTAGATGGATTTTGAAATTACTTGGCAGAAATGTTGGCCATCATGAGACAATCTGCCTCACACAAAACCAGGGTCCTTACCTCCAAGGTCAAGGTCATACTTAGAGGTCAAATGTGAAAAAAGTGTCCAAAACTTAAACATGGTCAATTTCAGGCGGGGGCATCCGTGTCCTATGGACGCATTTCTAGTTTTCTTTTAAGTATGTCAATGGCCAAGGTCAAGGTCCCAGGTCAAATTGTTTTGCATTAATGTGAAGCTCGTCACAAGGAACCTTCTTGCCAAATATGAATACTCTACCTCCAATGGTTCAAAAGTTATGACCAACATTAAAGTTGTCCACGTACAAACCAACAAACAATCCACCAAACAAACAGACAGGGCAAAAACAAAATGTCCCTGCTATCGCTACCGGGGACATAAAAAGGCAAAAACTGTGGGCTTTGTTTATTCTGTTGTAGCCTGTGGCATCAGAACTGATATTTTTCAATCAGCTGAATGTGACCCTTTGTCCTGGATGGCTCAGATTCAGTAAATTTATCTTCTTCTCGCTTACACTGCTGGGTTAATTGAAACCAAATTACATATGTAGCCTCTATGGAAAGAGGTTATGAAAACTTATCCATGGGATTGGAGTCAAATGACCAATATGGCCACCATGCTCATATATGGTTTTCAAAATCTTCGTCTCAGGAACCAAATGACCAATAATCTTGAAACTTGGTATGTAGAATTTGGGACTGGTGGTTCTATCAATTTTGTTCAAATGATGACCTTTGACCCGCCCAGCAACCAGGAGTCCACATATTTTACATGAATTCATATAGGAAAAATCTTTAAAAATCTTCTTGCCTGAAACCAGAAGACCAAGACCTTTCATATTTGGTACACAGCTTTGTCTAAAAAATAGTGACATACAAGTCAGCTCTGTTTTGTCACAGGGAACCACCGACTCATATGTCAAGCATCTTATGCCAACTGTTTTCTAAACATTGCTTATGATCATCTGGTGACAGGTGAGCCATACAGGGCCATCTTGGCCCTCTTGTTTGACATTTAACCTCTTAGTATGACCTTGACCTTTTAGGTACCAACCTGGTTCATGCGTGCAACACATCGTCTCATGGTGGTTAACATTTCTGCCAAGTAATTTCAAAATCCATCTTAAAATAAGAGTTATTGACCAGACACAATTTGCCCATACATACACGATTTTGTGACCGACAAACTTCCAAGGGAAATAACTCAAAAAGTATAAACGCAAGAGTTATAGTTCTTGCGCTCTGCACGTCGCCTAATGTTGATTAATATTTATAGGAAGTTTCCTGAAGATAGCTTGAACAGTTTTCAAGTTATAGAGCGGATACGACTTTGTGACAGACGGACAGACAGACCACCAGGGGAAAAACGTCAGGGGAGACATAAATATCAGCAGTAATGGCCCTTAGATAAAATTCATAAGCTGACTCTTATAGTTTACATTACAAGCTGGCACATTGTAAAAAGTTACATCATGATGTGGAGCAGCATATACCATTTTGAGGTTACAATCCACCAACTTTCATTTCCAGGTAATTCCTAATTTACATCCCATCAAGCTGAAAAGTGATTTATACTTACCGGTAGACCATGATATGAACCATTTGTTTAGATGTTACAGTCCACAAATGTATCAGATGTTCTGGATATTTAACGCTTTTAAGATTGATAAAACATGTTGTAATGAACACTTCTTGTAATGAACAGTGTTATAAAGGGGTTTATGTCACTTCCACTGATCCAAGAAGGGCAGTTGTCAATTTCTGGTGAAAGACTTGCACCGTGCTGGTTAACAGGTTATGAATAAGCCCACTCAGGAAAAGTGTGACAAGTACTGTAATCTGACTGGCTTGACATGACCTTAGCACTGTTGACTAGGCTGTTTAAGACCCCAAACCAAATCAAAATAAATGGAACACCGTATGAGATCGTAAGGGACAGAAGGTACCATATTTTCCCTACGTATTTGTACACCAAAACTTGAACAAGTACAATTTAATACCCGATGCTTAGCCCGAAAATAGCTGGATGAGTGGCAAACAGCACAGACCCTGATGAGACACCGCATTTTGCGGCGTCTCATTTGGGTCTGCACTGTTTGCTCAGCCCTGTCTGTCTGAATATACATTAAAGTAAATATGGTATGCAAAATGAGAAATGTTTAAACAGATACCGTGTTAAGGAAACATATTAACGAGGAAACATATTAACAACAACATCAATATAGAATGAATGTCTGTGTATTCTATACCAAAAATAACACTTAACAAAAAAGGTATTGTTATATATGACAGCTCACCAGCCACCTGGTCAGGTGGTCAACCTCAAGGTCACTTTGGTGGGGCTGGTGTAATAAACTGGTCTACAAAATGTATAAAATGACATTACATTTTTGGTGTAATGGTAGGAATCACAATATAAACTTTGTTCTGCAATCAGCTATTCTAGTAACCTACTAAAGGGGGTTGAATAAATGCAACTACATGTATAATGCTTAGAGATGTATAAAACTTACTGACCATTAATATGTCTATTGACCATTTCTAGATCGGACTTGCTTTTGAAGTACCTAATCTTGCAAGTGTAAACAACAAAATTCAACTCAGCAACCAAACTACTAGATATTATCTTCACTATCATTATTAACCTGTTTAGAAATTTTGGCTAGATTCTTACCTTCTTTGACTTTCCTGATTTGAATGGTCCATTGGAATAATTACGCACAGAAGAATACCCGTAATTTCTAGAGCCAAAATAAATGATTTCAGATTTCCATGCAGAATGTAAAGTACTGGGCGACATTTACTGAAACCATCATGTTTTTTCTGACAGTTCTGAGAGAGATTTTAGAAACCTTCCACTCTTTGACATCAAGTAATGCTTTGTGTGCGCACCATGGCATTGAATGTTGTTTAACCTGCTATACTATCTGCAGTCTGTTTTGGAGATTTTGTTCAATACTGGCAAAAACTTTATGTGGATAAAGTCTCTTGCTCAAGGAATCAACACTTTAGTTTGTGGGTATTAAACCAGATACCTCTTGATCTAGAGTCTGATTGCTTTACCATTGCACCGCAGTGTTAAGTATAATCGGTTAGCCGAGATAATTTTATAGCTCCTTTCTATATATTTGTCTATGGGTCACCGGTTATATTTTATTATTAAAGACATTAATATGTATCTTGACTGATGTTGATGTATCTTAGTCTAATTTTTTCACCCTCAGATTAACTTAAAGAAAAATTACAAATAGATCCTATTCATAAATGTTGACCCTAAAAACACAAACATATTATTTTTCAAAGAAATAAGGCTTCATATTTCATGTTAATCATCTGCATAGAAGACAATTCATATGAAATGTTAAGCGGCATTTTCCATGAAAAATTAGACTTTCATCTGCTCAGGGTCTGCATAGTCATTACGATAACACACTCATACTACAAAGTGCAGTTTTTCAAATCTCTGAAATGGCTACTTTTCTGATGAAAACCTGCTATATTTTTCTTATTTATACTGCAAATATAGTTTGTGGGTACTAGTTAGAACCCCCTCATCGAGGCAGTTCTAAAGAGTATGTGGAGAAGTAAGAAAAATAATGTATACCCTCGAAAACCCCAGTTTTCTCAATATAAATTTGGGTTTAGTGGGGTATTCATTTCACGGACTTGTTCACGTGATGGCTTTTACACTTCAAGTGCTAATCACTACTAACAGACAGCATTTTCAAAGTATTGCCGAAAAATTCCTAAAAATTTTAACCACCTTGAGAACTTCTGTAATTCTCCTTTTTAACATTTTTTTTCTTGATCCATCAAGGGTCTGAAAGGTACAGACAGAATGGCAAACTATAAACCCTGATTAGACTGCCTGTTCAGGAGCAGTCTAATCTGGGTCTGCACTGTTCCAATAATTAGGACCATTATGGTACTTCTGTTTTCTCAGAGAATATAAGCCTTGACATTATTTTTGCACTATGTGCTCGGCAGTCAAGTAATGAAATGTAAATGAGTTTGAAATAGTTTATATATCCTTTGGAAGCAAAGAATACACCAATTAAACGAAAATAGCAGGCTCGGTTTTATTGAATCTGTTCATGACCAGCACTGAAATGTGCAACACTGGCCACGCCCTCTAGCACCAGTTTAAGCAGAACTCTATTTTCAAAATGATTCTAAATGAACTCAATGATCCGAAAGGGCCAGAAAATATAATCTGCACTATGATGATGTATGGGGAGACCTTTTACGCTGCCACACGGCACAGCACCAGCTGCAGTGAAGCTAAATAAGTTCTAAATAGGCAGCTCCTTTGGAAGCAAAGAATACACCAAATAAACGAAAATAGCCGAATCGGTTCTATTGAGTCTGTTCATGACCAGCACTAATTGCCTCTTTTTAAGATAAAATGAGATTGCCATGCCACCATAGAATTTTTGCAGCTCTTCGAGGGGTTTTAAGTTTGCATTTTACGACCCTTTCCATGTAATTTCACTTATTTTAAGCCAGTTGTTAATCAGAAGGCGAAAACTAGTGTACCCAGAGAAAACCATCTGACTTTCCATTGCAGAACTTGGCTTCTCACCTGTCCCCGAGCCAGTCTCAATTGCGAGATCTAATGAAAGAGTCACTCTTAACCACCAGGCTAAAGAGACCTGTTAGCTCTTGGAGAGATCAAGCTAAATCTGTAACTGTTGCTGGCAAGCAGGACAGATAGTGTGAGGCTGGGCAGTACGGAGAGCAAAATCTAAGACATTTACAAAATGAAAATACATTCAACCACTCACGATAGTCATTCATCAGAACAACAAGCAACCTTCTGAGGTGAAAAATTTAAAACTATTATTAATTAACCAGCATTCTGTCCAAATATATATACATGTATATAAAAAGTCTGTATATATTCATAAAATGTACAAGTAAAAATAAGAAAATAGAAAGACACACACACAATAAATGACAGAAGTGATAACATACACTATATCCTCAGTCTGGGGCTTAGGCGAGTCAATTGTTTGTCAATCAACCAAAAGTTACTAAGCAAAAGTAGCTCTGGTGCTGATGTCCACATGACTCACTGATTCATATGAAATCCAGGTAACTTGTTTATCCCACTGTATGCTGGTGGGCTCTTCCATTGCTGTATGCTGGACAAGTCCGTTTGTCATATAAGTGGTGTCAGGCCTATTTTTTTGTTTTTATTCTATTTTTTAGGGAAAATTCTGTTAGCAATCAGTGCAAGCCTGATCAGACACCACATTCTGCGGCGTCTTATCTGGGCCTTCACTGTTTGCCAAGGTACCCCTTTAGAGGTTTCCCACATGCAATGGGTTATAGAAAATAGGACTTCACACTATTATCATTGTGGGGTCAGATTGTTGTGTAAGTGTAGCGTAATGCTTAGTAGGCCGTAAGATTTTCTAAAAACTGAGAATTTTACGTTCTTAGTTTGGTAGAGAGAGTGTTTTGACACCCCATTATTGATTTGGTCTTTAGTGAAACTTGATAATGGAAAATCTGCGGGGTAGTTGTTAAATTGTCATTGATTAAGTATTTAGCTTCACGCCCCTCTTTTTCCAATAATGGACTTGTCACCACTCTATGAATTATAAACGTGTATTGTCACCACCACATGCTTGACAAATGTATTTATCACCTTGTTAAGGGTTTCCAGGTGCTAATGTCCTTTATTAATGTATAGGGGTGTTTAAATATTCCAGTTAGTAAAAGACTTTCACACTATTTATGAGTTCATTCACTTTACAGATATGTTAATATGGTAAAATGATCTTCGGGCTTTTCTTACTAATGGGTTTTAACACGTGCGAATGGGTATGACTAAGTATGCAGGTGTGAGAGTACTATATAAGGAGCGAGTGCGAGGGAGCAGGGGGAGTTCGATTTCAGATTGATACCAGACTCTGAAATGGTTATACGTGTATTTACAAGATCTGGTTTTTACAACTTTGGACATGGATTCGGCTTTAAGATGATATCTCAGAAACATTAGAACTTCTAGTCAGTATTATATAGACACTGGTAGGATGTGATTTGGTATGAGAGAGACTCCTGTGGCGTATTACAGTATGTTGTCAATAAACTAAATATTGTACCAGAATGTCTTTATTCGTTCCTACCAACCCAGAAAACACAACGCGAAGGATAGACTAAGAAACAGTAATTACGTAACATGCGTAAACCTTTTTGGTGCCAAGTGACCAGGATATGGACTTAACCCAATGAACATAAAATAGTGACATTTTTGGCTGTGAAAATAATTGGATACCCTGTGGAATAGATAACGTTTGGATATAAGGTAAGCCTAGTTTGTTTTCTAAATTTCATTTTTACCATAATGGCAGACGCAGACGCAAACATTGGACATGTATTTCAAAATCTGGCACAGGAGATGGGTAAAGTCTCCACGGCTTTGGGGGCCCAGGGTATAAGTCAAATAATAGCACCATTTGATGGGGAAGCACGAAAATTTAAGGATTGGGTTAAATCTATAGAAAAGTATGCACTTTTGACGGACCTGGATGATGACACAGTTAAACGTGTTGCATTCCAATCAAGTAGGGGGCCAGTAAGTGATTTTATTCGTAGATATCAGGCAACACATCCAGCTGTCACCTGGAATGTATTTAAAGGGGAATTAGCGAACAGATTTTCTGAAGTAGTGGATGAGCAGCATGCATTTATGCTTCTCAGAAAGGTACACCAAAAACATGGGGAAACAGTACAAGTTTATGCCGAAAGGCTAATTACATTATCAGAAGAGGCATTTCCTCTACAACAAGGGCCTGTCATACAAAGACAGTTGATTGACATTTTTGTCGATGGGTTACTTGAAGATCATCTAAAAATGAAAATTTTAAGGGAAAACCCTAATAATTTAGAGGCAGCAATTACATCTGCTACGAACGAACAAAACATTCGTAGGAGATTCAATTTAAGAACTAGACATCCTCAGATACCTGATGAGGAAGAAATGGAAGTAGACCATTATCGGCCTGCTCCACGCTGTTTTAGGTGTAAGAGAACCGGGCATAGGGCAAAGGACTGCAAGGCAAAAGTGACTGTTAATTCATTGGAGGGAACAGATAAAAATCAGGGATATTACGGACAGGACCGGCTTTGCTGGTATTGCAATAAAAAGGGACATTTTAAAAGGGACTGTCGTAAAAGGCAAAATGATCTTAAAAACCTAAATCAAGGAAGACAATGGGGACAGAAAAACTCAAATACTAATAATAGTAATGCTAATCAGGAAAACTAGGGCACTCCTTTCGTAATGAAGCCGCCGGAAGGAGTGATAGGTTTAAAAAGAAAAAGGACATTCCAAATTACACTATAGCATTGACAGGTAGTCCAAATTCTTGTTTAATTCAGATAGGGAAAAATAAATATAGGTCATTGGTGGACTCAGGAGCCGAGGTGTCTCTGATACATAGACGTGTATATAATGCACTTAAAAAGAAACCACCATTAATCCGTAAGACAGCTAATCTACAGTCAGTTAATGGCGGACGATTGAAAATTGACGGGTGTGTTATTATCAACCTTAAAATAGGAAATGTAGAAATAAAACATGAATTCTTTGTTTCGCCTTCTATAAACAGAAATCTTATCTTGGGTAGAGATTGGCTTGTACAAAATGGTGTTAGGCTTTATTTTGATTTAGGCTTCCTGAGAATAGGAGAAACTTCTGTACCTTTGGAGGAAGACATTTATATTTCTTGTCTAGTAAGGTCAAGGTCAAAAGTTTTACTTAGACCACAGACGGCTACTGTCTGTTTGGGAAAGGTCAAAAATACGGCTGAATTTCCTAGATCTAATTTATATTCAGTTTCGGCCATTGATACAAAATTTACAGCTTCAGAACCAGGGCTTATGGTTTCAAACTCATTGGCTAAATTAGGTAAGGGTCGTACAATACCAATTATGGTTGTCAATCAAACAAATCAAACAATAAGGATATCAAAAGGGTGTGTCATTGCAAAAATTGAGGCAATAGACATTGATAGTGTGCGAGACGTAGATCGTCTGACAAATCAGAACACATTTGAAACTTGTGATTGGACGTCTGACGTAGACGTGCCCGACGAACACAGACATGACATTGTGCAATTTCTCAAAAACAACTTTGATTTATTTGCTTTAAAAGACTCTGAGTTAGGACACACAGATACTATAAAAATGAAAATAGATACACAGGATCACCCACCCATTAAATTAAAGCCTTACAGTACACCCTTAAAAGACAGGGAAGTTGTTGATCAGGCTGTTGATGAAATGCTTGAAGCAAATGTAATCCGAAGGTCAAAATCACCTTGGAGTTTTCCCGTTGTTATCGTCGATAAGAAAGACGGGTCAAAACGATTCTGTGTAGACTTCAGAAAACTTAATCAAATTACTAAACCTAATTCTTACCCTCTTCCTTTGATTGATGATATTTTGGCAAACTTAGGAAAGCAAAATACTTTACATCTTTAGATTTGAAGTCTGGTTATTGGCAGGTTCTTATGGATGAAAAGGACAAGGAAAAGACGGCATTCACTTGTCATAGAGGTCTCTTTGAGTTCAATGTTATGCCATTTGGACTTATGTCAGCACCGGCCGTGTTCCAAGAAATGATGTCTATCGTATTGCAAGGTTTGAGTGATTTTTCAACGGCATACCTTGATGACATTTTGATATTCAGTGAAACTTTAGAAGAACACCTTTTTCACTTTCAGACAGTCTTTAATAGGCTAAGGGAACATGGCCTTAAATTAAAACTTAAGAAATGCTCATTCTTGCGAGCAGAAACAAATTACCTTGGGTTTATTATCAATGGTAAGGGAATCAGTCCTGATCCACAGAAGGTAGAGGCAATTAAATCTTTGCCAGCACCAACTTGTGTGCGAGAAGTTCGATCCTTCATAGGGATGTGTTCTTATTACAGAAGGTTTGTTCCGAACTTTTCGGAAATAGCAGAACCAGTCGTGGCATTGACGAGAAAACATGCACGATTTCGCTGGACGGACGAATGTCAGTCTGCCTTTGACTATCTTAAACAGAGTCTGACAGTCGTTCCATTACTAGCATATCCAGACCCGAATGAACCATATGTTCTGTATACAGATGCCAGCAATTCTTGTATAGGGGCGTGTCTGACACAAAAGTGTGACGAAATTGACAATGTGTTCCATAATGTGAAAAATGAGAAACCCATCTACTACCTTTCCCACAAATTAAGTAGAACTCAATGCAAGTGGTCCACCATAGAAAAAGAAGCTTTTGCAATTCACTATGCATTGCAGAAACTTGACTACTATCTGCATAATGCGAGATTTTTGATAAAAACTGACCATAAACCTCTGAAATACTTGTTAGAGTCCCCGATTCAAAACAAGAAAATTAGCTTATGGGCTCTTGGCATGTCTGGCTATAACTGCTCATTAGAATACATACCAGGTACAGAAAATACCTGTGCTGACCTACTTTCTAGGAAACCAGACATAAATCATGTCCAATCAGATGAACCCTTTGTCTTTTGTCTTAGACATTAATGACAATACCTTTGAGGTAGGGGCTATCAATTCAAATGAGATGGAGCCCAAACAATTTGCAAATTGTAAGGTAGCAGAGCAAGGTGCACCGGAAGTCCCAAATACAGAGTTGTCCGGTCTAAATATGGTTCGTGAACAGGCAAAAGACAGTGAAATTTTAGATCTCAAGACTATTTTGAAGCATGGGGGACCTTCTCAAGCAGTAAAGTAGAAGTAAAACAAAGATCAGGAATTGATACAATTAACTTACTCCACCCATAAAAGACACCAAAGGGAAAGAAATACAAACATTAAGCGACCAGACCATAATGGAAACCTAAACAAAGGAAGGCCATAAGGACAGTTACTTTCCCACAAAATGGCCATATGGCCATCCAAAACCAAAAGACACAAGTGATACACACAGTAAGTAACAAACAACAACATAAATAAATCGCCACAGAAGAGCCGCCTTGGAACGGTCAGTGGAAGATTTCCACTGGGGGGCTTAAATCGATTTTACGTGGCCACAATCCTCGCCCTTACTTCCGTCGCGATTTAGACAAATAATTTGTTCAGTCCGCATGAAGGCCTCCTAACTCATCAGTGCAACATCTCCGTGAACACAAAAATCAAAGAACCACAGAGGTGAGACAACGGTGAGGACTCGACAGCAAGAAACCACTGAAATGCTGGAGCAAAAGAAAACCAACAGTTAGACTCCGATGAGCCCGACCAGAGACAGAGCATCAGGCACCAACCGACATTATCTCTCTAATTTTCAATAAGCCTTTACGTTGGAGCCGTCATAGAATCTGAGGCCTGACCCACCGGCGTGCAATTAAAGAGGGAAGCAAAGTTGCCAACCGTGATTGGGTTAACTACCATGCATGCAGTCTGTCGTATAATATCCATGTTGTACCCAATCTTTTTATATCGAAGAATGATTTTACGAAATTGGGTGCTGAAGTCATTGCGGTTATATATTTTTCTGAATTTATATGCCAAGTCACCATAAAATTCGGGTTCCGATAGACCTTGTTGCAGAAGAGATTTGAGTCCAATATTGAATTTTGAAATTAAATCAGAATGGCGTCTATAAAATTTTGAAAAGGCTTTGCGTAGTTTATGGTACCGATAACCCTGATTAAGGAGTTTAGCCGTTAATAATTTATTACGAGTGTTGAAGTCAGTTACATGACTACACACTCTAGCAAATCGAATTAATTGCGAAATATGAACGCCATAGGATGGCGCACGAGGAACATCGCCATCCAAAAAAGGAAAATTTACAATCTCAAAATCAAAGTCATCGCGTTTATCATAAATTTTGCACGAAACAAATCCATCTACAATAGACAGATGTAAATCCAAAAACGGGGCCTCGGTATCAGAAGAATTTGCTTTATTTAACTGAAGTTCTAGGGGGTAAATCTGACTGATCAAACCATCAAAATAGGTATTATCAATATTTAACTAGAATTTGTTTTTCTACAAAAACACAGATGTCTCCCCCGTTTTTGACCTCTAAGTATAACCTTGACATTGGAGGTATTGAGCCGGGTCTTGTGTGTAACACATCATCTAATGAAGATAAACATTTCTGCAAATTTACTTTAAAAATGTTCAAAAAATTTCAAAGGGCAATTACTCTTGAAAGGGGCATAATCCGGATGAGAAAAAAAATATGCGTCAGCTTATTTTCCATTAGGAATGCATATATGAAATTTCAAAACCATAGCATACACAGTTCGAAAGTTATGCTATGCATCCCTTTTAGCATTCATTACAATGGGCACAAATTACCAAAATGACAAGGGCCATAACTCATAAAGTATTTTTCGGAATTTTGTCAAAAGTTAATCAGTTCGTATACTCATCACCATCAATATACTCAACAACTTTCAAGGCTCTAGCTCCAATAGTGTTTGAGAAATTTTGCTGACAAGATTTTATTGAAAAAATTTCAAAGGGCAATAACTCTTGAAAGGGGCATAATCCGGACGAGAAAAAAAATATGAGTCAGCTAATTTTCCATGAGGAATCCATATATGAAATTTCAAAACCCTAGCATACACGGTTCTAAAGTTATGCTATGCATCACTTTTAGCATACATTACAATGGGCACAAATTACCAAAATGACAAAGGGCCATAACTCACAAGTATTTTTCGGAATTTTGTCAAAAGTTAAACAGTCCATCTACTCATCACCACCAATATATTCACCAATTTTCAAGGTTCTAGCTCCAATAGTTTTTGAGATATCTTGCTGACAAGATTTTATTAAAAAAATTTCAAAGGGCAATAACTCTTGAAGGGGGCATAATCCGGACAAGAAAAAAAATACGCGTCAGCTAATTTTCCATGAGGAATCCATATATGAAATTTCAAAACCCTAGCATACACGGTTCTTTAGTTATGCTATGCATCAAAAGCGTAACGGACAGACGAACGGACAAACGAACCAGAACCAATATGCCCCTCCAACTTTTTCAAAGTTGGAGGCATAAAAAGGCCCCTTTTTGTTCTTTAACCTCTTAGTACGACCTTGACATTTGAGGTACCAACTTGGGTCATGCAAGCAACACATCGTCTTATGGTGGTTAACATTTCTGCCAAGTAATTTCAAAATCCATCTAAAAATAAGAAAGTTATTGACAGAACACAAAAAAAGGCCCCTTTTTTGACCTTTAACCTCTATGTATGACCTTGACCTTTCAGGTACCAAACTGGGTCATGCGTGCAACACATCATCTCATGGTGTTTAACATTTCTGCCAAGCAATTTCAAAATCCATCTAAAAATAAGAAAGTTATTGACCAAACACGAAAAAAAGGCCCCTTTTTTACTTTTGACCTCTATGTATGACCTTGACACTTGAGCTATCAAACTGAATCATGCATGCAACACATCGTCTCATGATAGTTAACATTTTTGCCAAGTAACTTCAAATTCTATCTAAAAATAAGCAAGTTATTGACAAAACTGGAAAAAAGGCCCCTTTTTTTACCTTTGACCTCTAAGTATGACCTTGACCTTTGAGGTACCAACCTGGGTCATGCACGTAACACATCGTCTTATATTGGTTAACATTTCTGCCAAGTGATTTCACAATCCATCTCAAAATAAGAAAGTTATTGACAAAACACGAAAAAAAGGCCCCTTTTTTTACCTTTGACCTCTAAGTATGACCTTCACCTTCGAGGTACTGACCTGCCTGATGCACACCACACATTGTCTCATGGTTGTCAATATTTCTGCCAAGTAATTTTAAAATCCTTCTCAAAATAAGAAAGTTATTGACAAAACACGAAAAAAAAGGCCCCTTTTTTTACCTTTGACCTCTAAGTATGACCTTGACCTTGGCGTTACTGACCTGCCTGATGCACACCACATATCGTCTCATGATGGTTAATATTTCTGCCAAGTAATTTTAAAATTCATCTCAAAATAAGAAAGTTATTGACCAAATACGAAAAAAAGGCCCCTTTTTTGACCTTTGACCTCTAAGTATGACCTTGACCTTTGAGGTACCGACCCGATTCATGCGCACCACACATCGTCTTATGGTTGTTAATATTTCTGCCAAGTAATTTTAAAATCCATCTGGAAATAAGAAAGTTATTGACCGGACACGATTTGCCCATACATATATACATACCAACAAACTTCCAAGGGAGATAATTCAAAAAGTATAAATGCGAGAGTTATAGTTCTTGCGCACTGCACGTCGTCTAATGCTGATTTATATTTATACTAAGTTTCGTGACGATAGCTCCAACGGTTTTCAAGTTATAGAGCGGACACGAAAGTGTGACAGACAGACGGACAGACAGACAGACGGACAGACAGACAGACGGACAGACGGACAGACAGACAGACGCCCGGGGGAAAAACAATATGTCTCTCCGAAAAAAAATTTTTCGGGGGAGACATAATAAATCATCTAAATATCTAGAAGTAGAGCTAAAAGCTTCAATAATTTCAGATTGGTTATCAATGGAAAGCGACAAAATGAAGTCTCTTTCATAACAATACAAGAACAGATCAGCCACAAGAGGTGCGCAATTAGTACCCATCGGAATACCCACAATTTGTCTAAATAACTTAGTACCGAATCTAATATAAATATTGTCAAGTAGAAAGGTGAGGGCATCACACACTTTCTGACATGACCAAAGTGTATAATTCTTATGCTCTTTAGAAGTGAAAAATGCATTTCTGACATTACATGCAAGATAGAGAGAATCTTCTCTGTGAAAAGTCCATTCAATTAAATCATTAAGCTTTTCTTTTATAAGATTATGAGGAAGTGTAGTGTAAAGAGTGGAAAAATCGTAGGTAGACAGACTAGAAGCACGAAAATGTCTAGATTTCAATTTATTTAAAACCTCATTCGAATTTTTTATAGACCAAAACAGATTTCTTCCTGATCTTTCAAAGACTTTATCACAATATTTAATTACATGCGTTTTAATAGCAGTAAGACAGGAAGTTAATAATTTAGAAAGTTCAGTGGTAGTGCAAGAGCTAGAATTTGCAATAAACCGTGCTTTGTAAGGTTTTTTATGAAGTTTTGGTAACCAGTATAGCGTAGGAAGCTTGTCTTGGCCTTCGTTAACACACACAGCAAACTTGGTGGCTGAAAGACAAACATGTTTATCTACTATAGCTCTCTCTTCAGCTAAAGGCTGAAGTTCGTAGGCCATAGTACCACCAAGCTCCTGCTTAAGCGTGTTAACATAGTGGAGCCGTCACACAACGACGACGTTGTTAGCGGCCTTGTCTGCAGGGGCCAAAACAAACTTCTTATGAAATTCTTGAATACCTAGTTTAAGATGACGTAAAGACGTCTTGGGCTTAGGAGGTAATAAGTTAGTATTTTGAGAATAGAAAGAAATGCGTTTATTTACTAGTTTTAAAATGCTAAGTTTCCAGTCCTTAAGGGCTTTATGCTCAACATACTCTCGCTTACACCATCGATTACCGAATTCATTCAAGGAAGCAGCGATTTCATCTCTACATTTACTGAAATCAATTTTAGAAGGAAACCGATATTTCGGTCCTTTAGAAATTATATTCCTTATCCTAGAATCAGGAATAATTTTCAAATTGCCAGTAATTACATGACCAGCAGCAGGATAGCAATACTTTGAATTTTTACAATCACATGAATCAGGAGTATTAGTATCAATATCAAGATCTGAAACAAGTTTATTGAAATTAAAAATGATAGATCTAACAGGTTTGTTATATTTATAGCAAATTATAGGTGTTTCAGTATTTTGAAAATAAGCAGGAATGGAAGAAAGCACCGATCTCTCACGGAAGATACTGGGCAAATCTATAAAATCCATACCCTTATTAATGAAGGATATTTTGAAGAAATGGCGTTTATGATTAATTTCTGAATCAATGTAAGGACGGAGAGTATGCTGAGTATAGCCTCTAGTTAAGAGAGCCGCATCATATAACTGATGAGAACTATAAGGCGGCGATACGTCATCGACAATGATGTGCTTTACTACTTGTCGGATCCAAATGACAACCCCACGTTACGACTGTTTGTGCCGCAACACTTACGACAGTGTGTCGTGAAGCAATATCATGATGACAATGGTCAAATGGGAGTGCAAAAGACGTATGACTCTATCAGGCAGAAGTATTTCTGGCCTAACTTATTTCAAGAGCTGAACGAATATGTTTCTTCTTGTGTTTTATGCCAGACAAGATCCGCACAAAGGACAAAACCTTTGCTGCAAATGCCTGACTTACCACCTTACCCTATGGCTAAGTTAAGCTTAGACTTATCTGGGCCATATCCCAAAACATTGTCAGGGAACAAATACATAATTGCCTTCGTTGACAGGTACAGTGGATGGCCGGAAGCCTTCGCAGTGCCAGATAAAACAGTCGATACTGTGGCGCACTTGATTATCAATGAGATTTTCCCGCGCTTTGGCTGTCCGTTAGAAATTGTGACGGACAACGGAGGTGAAAACGTAAATCGTGTGGTTAAGGAAACCCTACAAAGCCTCAATATACATCATGTAACCACTTCGGTCTGTAACCCGAAGGCTAATAGCAAAGTTGAAAGATTTCACAGGACACTGCACGATATATTAGCAAAACGGTTACAGGGTAATCAGTCCACCTGGGATTAACATTTGAACCAGGTACTGGCCAGTGTTCGCTTTAATATAAGTGAAGCCACTGAATACTCGCCATACTATTTATTGTATGGTAGAGATGTTGTCTTACCCATTGATAACCTGTTGAGGCCTAGACGGAAATACCAAGGGGAGGATATGCATCAAATATCTCTCCAGGAACAGCATAAAGCTTTTATGTTTGTTCATGGTCGTTTACGAAAGCAACAGCGTAAACAAGAAAAACACGGTAACAAAAACCGGAAGGATATTTCGTATAAAGTAGGGGATCCTGTCTTCTGGCAGAAATACAAACGTGAAGGTAAAATGGACAGAAATTTCATTCCATTTTACAGAGTCATAGAACAGAAATCACCAGTGACTTATATTATCAAAAATCAATTAGACGGTACCACAGAAAAGGTGCATGCAGACCATTTGAAGCTGGCTAAGGTAGACCAGTGGGAAATCCCCAAAACAGCTGCTGGTCAGCCTCGTGGGCGAGCTGCATATGTCGCGCCTCCACCGTCTGATTCTGATGACAGTTCGTCAGAGTCGTCTGACTCAGAACCAGAAAAACCTCGAAACAAGCTGATTAAGCTTGAACGTAGGCAAAGAGAGGATTCTGAAGATGAGGATGACATACCACTGATGGAACTGGCTGGACGCTTACGCGAACGGGAGGGTCGCATTAATACAGAACATGATGAGTCTGTGGAAAACGTAGATGTATCAGACGACGCAATGTCACCAGACTGTTCGGACTCTGAGGCTACAGTTGACTATGACTGGTCCGACTCAATGATGGTGGACGAGGTTCGAGCCCCATCTAAAGTTCAAAGCACTGAGATTATCAGGCAAAGAAACAAGAAAATGACAAACAAGGGCGATAATGCCCAGGTAAAGACACTGTTAAATGCTATAGCGGGAATGTTCTAAAGAAATAAATAAAGGCTTCACCTGTAAATAGGTTAATATATGTATGTTTTAATATGATGTGTGCACACATAACAGAAACAGTCAAGTTTCGGGGTACCCGGTAAAAGGGGGTAATTAGGAATAAATATTACTTTGAGGAACGATTAGGTCCTTGTTATTCGTGAAAAATTAAAACGTGTAAATATGTCATTGTACATGAAAAGTATATATTGTATAAGCGGTTTTACTGCAAGAAAACTTAAGGGTATGTCTGTATCTTTGCAGGACAGACAGACACACAGTACAAGATGAGTCTCTCTATAATATTTTTATTGGCTGGCTTTGCATATGGGGTCATAGTTCATGAGAACGTCATATTTAGTAAGGTTAATGAAATAACAACTACACGGGCTAGGTGGCTAGTTACGTTTGTGCAAGACTTAAGTCCTTTTAAGTACTATTTATCGCGGATTGCGATTGACATAGATATAGCAGCTAACATTACAGATGCTATGATTGACCACTATGATGGCCCTAAACAAGAAACTTTCGTTGAAACTCTCAAGAACTTGAGGGACGAGGTTTCTTCCCTTGACAAAATGCTAGAAGGCATCCTAAAAAGTTATGTAAGCTATAGATCATTAGGGTCAAGGAAGCGCAGGAGTGTGTTTCCTTGGGTGGGATCCGTACTTTCTTTCATGTTTGGTACACTAAGCGAGCAAGATCTAGAAGGGGTAAGGCGCGGCATAAACGAGTTATCCCAAAATCAAAGGGCGATAATTCACGTTTTGGAAGAACAAATGTCTATACTAAATGTATCTCGTACACAAATTTCGGAAAATCGCTTAGCTATTATAGACTTAGTAAAAGCAGTAAGTCTGTTCGATCAGCGAATAAGAAATCTGACGACGGTGATTCAAAAGCGATTTGAGCATGTAGAAATGTTTATTAATGCATACACTCAATTAGATCTAATAATTAGTGGCATAAAAGATGCACTACAACGTGCAGTGCTTTATTTGGAAAATTTAAGAATTGAACTGAACATGTTATCTTTAAATAGATTATCACCAAGCACTGTGGCACCTCAACAACTACGGTCATTTTTACTTCAAATTAAGACAAAATTGCCAGCTACTCTTAAATTACCGGAGGATCCGGAGAAAAACATTTGGTACTTTTACAAAGTTTTAACATGTTCTACGATTTTAGAAGGGGACAAAATTCTTGTTTTAATTAGTATACCACTTTTGGATTACCAGGGGGAATTTGAGGTATACCAGGTACACAGCATTGCTGTACCGCCTGGTCCTAATCTAAACAGTAGGAAAAGCTTTCCCAATATGGTAGCTAAATACAATGTTGAGTCGTCAGGATTCTTGATCAATAAAGCGAGAAATCAATACGCCTTATTAAGTTCTGAAGAATTGCAAACTTGTAGCAATCCAGTTACAAAATATTGTAGTCCCAAAAATGCCGTTCTGCCTGTAAATTTGAATAAATTATGTATTTTGGCATTATTCTTTAAAGATAACAGAAAAGTTGATAAATATTGCGTAAGGATGGTGCAGCCCAATACAGTATTACCCTCTGCCCAATATATCTCTTCAGGTAACTGGGTAGTAAGTGCTCGCGAACTCTTAAAATTCTCAATTGTATGTTTAGCGTCAAATGGGCGTAGATCACCTATGACGCAACAAACTCAAACAATGACTTCTTACGTAGATGTAATAAAACTTAAAAGTGGTTGTTACGCTGCAAATGATTACCTAAATCTGCCACCATACTATGAATTTGAGGGGTATAGGGTGGATACAATGGACCCTTTGAGCGGATTGTTGAGAGTTCAAAATCAAACTAAATTTCGCATATGGGATTCATTTGAACAGGCATTGCCTAACTTCACGGGGTTAAACTTACCTAAGAATTTGGACGCCATTGACCCGATCCCTATGAAATACATGTTACAAAAATTAAGGGGGCTTAAAGGTGTCGAGGTATCGGACTCGTCCATACCTATCTGGGTCTACATTGTAATAAATCTATCAATATTGTTAGTACTCATAGCCCTTGTATGTTTCTGCTGTAAACATAAGAAAAACAAACACAATTGGACCCCTACATGTTCATGTTTGCGTTGCTTAGCCAAGCCTGGTAAAAATGAAGAGAGAGCAAACGACGGCGAACCTGAGTGCCGACAGTCTACAGGGGACAACGACGGTCAGGCAACGTATATGTTGCTCGAAGGTAGTGAAAACCTCGCCTGTGGACAGGAGAACCAACAAACATTGAAATCTATCCGATTTAGTCAGCTTCTGAATTCGTCGAATAGTTCATCCTAAAGTGTTGTTGTCACGTAGAAAGAACATTAGCCACATGTTGTACTGTTAGTTGGTGTGAAATAACTAATGACATTGTTTTGAACAGTAAGATATTATCACCAGTCCAACCATGACGGCAGATGCTTGTTTCCCATTTCGCATTGATAATTTCTACTTAATGGAATTTGCCACCAGAAAACTGTGAAACTAACATTAATATTCAGCCTTTTCGGAGACAGTAATTACTTTTGATAAAGGGGTGTGACGGAGATCCAAAAGTTCCGTATAATTAAACGTTTTGATGTGCTAAGTGGACTGAGCCATTCACGCCTAACATGGAAAAAGCCATCATCTGAATATTCTATGAACATGTGTTATTCGGATATCCTCACATAAATGAGAACAGTTGGGGAGAACTTCATTCTGTTTCTAACTTTTGTCAAACCAAAATATACTCAGTAAAAACGACTTAAAAACAACTCAAAATATGGCGAAAAATTTCAAGGCAGCTTGTGAGCAAATAGTTACTGCTAGGGACATAGAAAGTTTAGCTCCGGGACAGACGCCATGCAAGCAAATGTCCCCGGATGCTATAGTTGCAAAGGTTGTCTTCAGTGAAGAAATGTGCAACAGGGCGCACATCCACAGGAACAATGAACAGGAGACGGACTGCGCAAGTAGTCTTTGTAGTGGAAATTCGGAAGAAACCACTTTGTGGGAAGAGGATGAAACAAGCGACGATATAATATTGCCGCATATCATGACATTAGATATGGACAATACGACAGATGATGATGATCTGGATTATTTGGCGGGTATCGAACCCATTTCACCAGTAAATCAGTACAGCGAAGTCACCTCCACATTCATGTGGCCAGTGGTTAGCCAGCCATCGGGAACGGGCCTTAGGCCAGGTGAGATAATGATACCGGCTGGCGCGGAGGACGGCAGTGATGATTTCTATAGGGACGGCGAGGCGGACGACGTCGGGATTGTTCAGGAGTACTACAGAGATAGTGTGGAACATTTTTATTCAAACTTGTGAAGTGCCGGGAATATAAACTCTCATGTAGGAGATATTCTCGAAGGACTTATGTAGAAAGACTTAGTTAGTAGTGAATTTACATGTTTAATGTTGGATGTTGTAATTTTGGTTGTATACAATTTTGGCCACAGGAGTGAATAGGTATTTAGGTAAGATTTATAAAATTTCAAGTTACATGTATATTGCAATGTAAGGTTTGTTGTGTAATTAAATTGCAACAAATAAGAATGTTTAATATTGAATTGCAATGGTTAGTACATGCACTTCGAATTAATTACGGTATTTAGGGGTAAAATTTCTTGAATATGTATATGAACTGATTTTAAATGATCTGTTTAAGGCTATTATATACATAATATGTTAAGAAATGTGTATGGTTGTGTATGTATGTATGTGAGTTGTAAAGTTTTAGCTAATGTTCTTTGATAAAATCCAAGATCATTGCTTGGCAAGGCGACGCTTGTAGCGTAATGCTTAGTAGGCCGTAAGATTTTCTAAAAACTGAGAATTTTACGTTCTTAGTTTGGTAGAGAGAGTGTTTTGACACCCCATTATTGATTTGGTCTTTAGTGAAACTTGATAATGGAAAATCTGCGGGGTAGTTGTTAAATTGTCATTGATTAAGTATTTAGCTTCACGCCCCTCTTTTTCCAATAATGGACTTGTCACCACTCTATGAATTATAAACGTGTACTGTCACCACCACATGCTTGACAAATGTATTTATCACCTTGTTAAGGGTTTCCAGGTGCTAATGTCCTTTATTAATGTATAGGGGTGTTTAAATATTCCAGTTAGTAAAAGACTTTCACACTATTTATGAGTTCATTCACTTTACAGATATGTTAATATGGTAAAATGATCTTCGGGCTTTTCTTACTAATGGGTTTTAACACGTGCGAATGGGTATGACTAAGTATGCAGGTGTGAGAGTACTATATAAGGAGCGAGTGCGAGGGAGCAGGGGGAGTTCGATTTCAGATTGATACCAGACTCTGAAATGGTTATACGTGTATTTACAAGATCTGGTTTTTACAACTTTGGACATGGATTCGGCTTTAAGATGATATCTCAGAAACATTAGAACTTCTAGTCAGTATTATATAGACACTGGTAGGATGTGATTTGGTATGAGAGAGACTCCTGTGGCGTATTACAGTATGTTGTCAATAAACTAAATATTGTACCAGAATGTCTTTATTCGTTCCTACCAACCCAGAAAACACAACGCGAAGGATAGACTAAGAAACAGTAATTACGTAACATAAGAGGGTTAGCAATAGAATCTTGACAGGAATCATGCATTAGGTTTGACAAACAGTGTAGACCCAGATCAGATGCCACATTTTTCAGATGCCACAGAATGCCCTGTCTGATCAATGTCTACACTGTTTGCTTACAGTACAGGAATTTAAGGGTTAAGAGAAACAGTCTAATTCTTAATTTAGGACAATTTTTCTAGCCTACCGGTACACACAGAGACAATAGACCCACCAGTGCTTTGAATAAATATAATTATGTCCAAAATCAAAGAATTGTCCTAAACAATGTATTTATCGCATGAATGAGTGACAAAGACTTGTATTAGCCCATACATCCATACAAACAGAACAGCCCACCAAAGACAGCCTGAAACTCCAATGCATTCCAATCTAACCATAGGGCAAAAAACTATGGCTTCTACCTAACTCTACAGAACCAACTGATAATGGATGCAGTCTTCAAAGACAATTACTTGTGACACAGGTCAAAAATGAAAGACACACAATAAATAATGTAAGAGAAAATGCTCAATATACCGGTATCCTCCACCTCAAGGTTTAGCGTTCAAAAAACGCAACTCATTTTTAACCCTTTTTGTACCAAATGGAATCTTCCACCTTATATATGGCAGGAGTTCATATCAAAATTTAGGAGTGTTAGGTTGTGTTTTCTTCAAAAAGTATTTGGAAATTGGCTGAAAATTTTGCAAACCGTGTAGGCCCTGATCAAACGTCGCATTCTGCGGTGTCTGATATGGGCCTGCACCGTTTTTCAACCCCTTTAGGGGTTTCTGGTACTGAATGGGTTAAATACTATAAACCACACCTTTGTACATTAAAATGAGTGTTATACAACAATATAACCCCCAAAGTTAAACAGTCTACCTGATTGCACCTTACATGAAAATACAATTTCAAATATTTTATTATAGTCTCACCACTTCATACACAAATAAATATAATGTATTTATACATGTGTGCAGTGCACATTTTTTCAACAGAAACTGATATCTGCCCTTCTTGAACCATCAGAAGGGAGAAAAAAAACATACAAAAGATTTCATGATCTTTCCAGGGCAAAATGTTTCCAACCTGGCAGATATGGAACCCGTGACTGCCTGACCACCAATTAGATAGCATCCAACCAAATTCTACAACTTGTGTCTTTAACCCATTCAGTACCCGAAACCCCTAAAGGGGTACCTTGGCAAACAGTGCAGGCCCAGATCAGATGGCACAGAATGCGGCGTCTGATCAGGGCCGGCACTATTTGCAAAAATTCAGCCATTTTCCAAATAAATTTTGAAGAAAACTCACCCTAACCCTCCTAAATTTTGAAATGGACTCCAGCTACATACAAGGAGGAAGATTTCATTTGGTACAAAAAGGGTTAGAGGAAGCAACTAGCTTCACTAGAAAATGCTGTTTCATATATAGAGTAAGTTTCAAGTAAAAGTTATTTCCTTATCCTTACACTCAAACAGTACATGCATCATCAAATAAGCCCCACCAAGCAAATTTGTGTCTTCGAGCATTGCGCCATGACAAATTTTAACTGTGCATGCCCAGCCATTCAATGGGGCCAGGGATATGGCTTTCTGTCAGAAGGTTCCTCTTGATTCCAATACCAACACAAATGCCGGGGTTAGTACAATAGCTCTTCCTGGACCTTGTCCATGGGAGCTTAAAATGTATGTTCTTTAAGCAAACAGTGTAGTCCAAGATCAGACACCATGTCCTGTGGGGTCTCATCTGGGTCTGTACAATTTGTCAATGCCTTGAAATGGGTCACTAGGCATATATACCACAATCACCTTTTTGCTGATTACTGAGTTTTGACCGGACATTTCATTGACTACTAGCTTTTAAGCTATATAATTTAATGGCAGTCTTTCACTTAGCTTTGGAGCTATCAGGCTGTAACTTGCATATACAATCAACACTTGCATTGAGGCAATTTATGCCACAAATCATACTAATAATTAATGGCTGTCAATTTATGCTCTTTAAGGCTGATTATTGATAGGTAAAAATTTTGTTTAGTGATTAAGTGGCAAATATCAAAATACATGTAATTATTGGATACTGATTTCTACACCTCTTCTCGACCCCCAAGTCCCCACACACATCCGGACCCTCCTCTATGGACAACTTATGTTCTAATAACAAAACCTCTATGAATCTGAGACTCAAAATGAGATCATAGCTCAAGATTAAGCGGGATGCCAAGTATTTTCAAGGGAAAATTTTCATTATTATTTTGTTTCACCAATTGAATGTGGGAAACCCCTAAAGGGGTACCTTGGCAAACAGTGCAGGCCCAGATCAGACACTGCAGAATGTGGCGTCTGATCTGGGCCTGCACTATTTGCTTATAGAATTTTCCATCAAAAATAAAATAAGAACGAAAAAATGGACCTGATACCCCTTATATGCCAAATGGACTTGTCCAACAAAAAGCAATGGAAGAGTCCACTAGTGTTGTTTGTTTGATCTGAGGTTTAACTTCCCCATCGACACTGTAAAGGTCATTTTGGAGACGTTGCTTCCAATTTTGTGGGACTTATACCCAACATTGAGATGAAATGACATCTCAAGCCCTGCCGCCCAATGAAACCAGTAGGGTTTATAAGCATGGACTGTCCAACTCGCACTGTTTTGCCTGGGCAGGCTTAGATTCTCTAAGCGGTTTACCAGTAGTCGTGTACGGGTCGGTTTCAGAGTCCACTAGTATACAATGGGTTAAAACCTGGTGTGGGTACTTGCTAGAATTGCCTCAATATATCACTTAGTTGATTTGACTAGTAACAAGATCATATAATTTAATTGACAAATGGAACACAACGCTGTTGCAGGAGAGCATATTTCGGCAGCCTCGGTAGCTCAGTAGTTAACACATTCAACTTATTATCATGAGGTTGTGGGTTCAAATCCGCCATCGGATGCGAGGGGTGTCTTTAGGCAAGACACGTAATGCCACTGTTCCACTCCACCCAGGTGTAAATTGGTAGCAGTGGTGTAAAAGTCACTGTCTCTCTCGCGGGGGCCTGATAACACTGGGAATGAGTGTTGGAGAGCGATTCAAATAAGCTTGATGCTTTCATCGCAATGAAAATAAATTAGCATAAACTAAAAGAAATTTTAAAAGCTTTGGTGTAAAACATTAAAGTGGGTGTGACACAGATGCATATTTGTAGGTAACAACAACTCTTGAATTTTCATTCAGGCAAGCTTAATCCTTATCCTGCTGCTCACAACAACCCTGAAGAAGGCACCTGATCAGGATCTACACTGGTTGACATTCAGTTTTCGAATTTGTGGGAATAAATAACATAAAGTAAGCTCATTGGTTCAAAGTCGGAAATGGGTGTGGCTAACTTAATTATTCAGCAGGATAAAGGTAAAAATAACCCTAAAATTACACTTTTTAGCCTTTCTTATCTGGAGCTATGTGATATCACTGATATATGAGTGGTTGGTAAGTGTTAACAAGCTGATGAGCTGTGCTGGGATGTTGCGGTGGCTGAGAATGGGGTGGCACTGGGGGAAGCGAAAAGTTCAATGCTCTTTCAGAAGACATCAAATCTTGTGGCCTGTCCGGTTGCATCATATTTGGTTGCCTATCAATAGGCATCATATCTGGTTGTCTGTCAGAAGGTATAAAGTGGTGAGGCCTGTCAGTACACATCAACTCTGGTGGCCTGATAGACTGCATCATTTCATGTGCTCTGTCTGATGACATCAAATCCAGTGGTCTGTCAGATGACATCATTTCCAGCTGATGAGTTGTCTCTTGTCTCCTCTCAATATGTAACTAGAAAATATGAAAAGGGCATGATAAATTGTGTGAAACATGGTAGCTCAGTGCACTTGTCTCTGATGCAATAGGCCCTTGGTTTGATCCCCGGCAGCAGTGACAAAATTTCGGTGTTCGAAAGTACACCATTCTTCAGATTGGGAGGTTAATCCTGCAAATCTGGAGTGTATGTAATGTACACCTTGAGTATTTGTCAGATTGATTAGATTAGATTAGATTAGATTAGATTAGATTAGATAAGATAAGATAAGATAAGATAAGATAGATGCATAGAGTGCCGAGTGTTTATGGAGCAAATTGGTTTCAGAGAAGATTTTTGAAGGGGGTAGTTTCAACCACTGACTTAAGCTACCGTAACTGCATTTTTAGATCACAGCCTGCAACAGTTTCCGAAAAATATGTAGTTTTGACTTTTTGACTTTTTCCCCCTGGATAAGTCTACGTGACCAAATTTGACCTTGGCATAAAATAGGTCAAGGTCATCAGAGGGTCATCATTTGAACAAACAATGATGGGCCAGAGTCCCCAATTCTACATATCAAGTTTAATGACAATCTGCCTACTGATTCGAGAGAAGATTTTTGAACGGTTTTTACCTTATATAGGCATGGCGGCCATGTGACCAAGCTCGAATTATTTAATTTTCATTTTCTTTTTCCTTAAAGTTTTCATATGAAATTTGGTTACAAATGGCCCAGCGATTTCTGTGGAAAACAAGTTTTAATTTCCTTTTCTGGCATCCGGCAAGGGCCATAACTCTGTTGAAAATTGAAACAAAAAGCTTTGTAATAATCCCAAGCTAGAGGTTGTCAATATCAATTCATATGTAAAATTTGATCAATATCCATCAATGTGGGGAGTGGGGGTGTAAAATAATAGTGATGAAACAAGAAGCTCAATCAGCCTAAACTACACATCTGAGGAACTTCACTTTTAACAATTCACAGATTTGACTATTAAGTGCTAAAGGTATCTTCTAATCACACCCATTACGATAACACACCCGTGGGACATAGCCCATTTTTCCCCATCTCCAAAATCGCTACTTTCTGATGAAAATCCATGATATTTTTCTCATTTGTACTGCAAACAAAGTTTGTTGGTGCCCGCCAGAACCGCCTCAATGAATACCCACCTTTGTCTTGGAGCAGAAATAAGAAAAATAATGTGAACCTCCTTAAACCCCAGTTTTCTCTATATAAAACGGGGTGTACTTTATGGGGTGTTCATTTCACGGAGTTGTTCATGTGATGTAATGAGCTGATGAGCCCATGGGGCTTGGACAATTTGGACCCCTGGAACATTGCTGGCAGGAAACAATGTTGCTACATACCACATATCTAAGCTCTTGGAATTATTGTTTCAGAGGAGATGATTTTTCAAGTTTTTCCCCAATAGAAGTCTATGAGCTAATGAGCCCCGGGGCACAGCCAATTTAGACCCTAGGGGCATGGTTGGCAGGACTGATGCAGGTGACCACTGAACGTTGCTACATACTAAATATCTAAGCTCTAGTCCTTATGGTTTCAGAGTAGAACATTTTTGAAGATTTTTCCATTGTAAGTCTATGGGAGCTATTGAGCCCATGGGGCACGCACGGCCCATTTGAACCCTAGGGGCATGGTTAGCAGGATTTATGTAGGTACCCAATTAACGTTGCTACATCTGCTCTTGGCCATATGGGGTCAGAGATGATTTTTTGAAGTTTTTCATATTACACTGTAGATCCAATATATACTGGTGTTTGGGGTCCATGTTCCGCTAGCATGATATATCTAGATCAGGATATAAGTCGTGGTGGTAGTTTGCCGAGATGTCGGTGAGATGACGCTCATCAATCCACACTAAATGGCTGTCAGTAATGCAATCAGCCATATTTCACCATTAAAGTAGCTTCAGAATTACTCAATGACAGAATACACAATGGGGACTATGTCTACCAATCAACTTACATTCGAGAACAGCTGATAAACTGCCTTTGAAAACATGATCGCTGAAATGATGAAAGAGGACGCCATTTTGGATGTACTGGTTCCCTGAATGGGTTCCCTGTAACAATGAAGGTCGCAGGGGCGCAACTTACATACTAAGCGCTAAGACAATTTGTGCTGTTTCTCTTTGCTTGCCAGAGGAAAGAGTCATTAAAAGAAGCGACTGGAAAAAAGGATTTACCATCTGCTGCAGGCCCAAAAACTATACAGCAAAAAAACTATCATTTTATTATCTTTTGATTTCTTTCATTTTATTTTCACATGGAAGGCGTGATAGATCAAGATTAGGATGCTCTGCATGATGGCAAATACACGGCACACAGCCAACGTTGTCTGATTGAGCATTGAGTAGATTACTCAGTTATGACAATGATTATGACAAGTATAGGGATTAAGATTTATTGTTTGCCAGTACCTGTACTAACTGATGCTAATTGGATTATTTGGTCATAATGTGTGAACAGAAGTGATTTTGCGTCTGGATATGTGGGAATAATCAATACCGGAATTACATGTACATTCAATCTCATTATTTTCTTCCAACTGTGAAAATGTCAGCTCTGAACAAGCCATTTAGTTTAGTGTGGACTGATAAGCGGCATCTTAGCAAACTACAACCGTGACATATATCAGCGTCTCGGCAAACTACCACCGTGAGAGTATAAGTCTATAGGAGGTCAATTTAAAATGAGCCCTAAGGCATGGCCAATTTGGAGCCTAGGGGCATGCTTGGCAGGATTTATGTAGGTGACTTCTTAACTTTGCTACATACTAAATATCTAACCTCTGACCCTTATGGTTTCAGAGAGGAAGATTTTTGAAGTTTTTCCCATTATAAGTATATGGGAGGTAATGAGCCCCAGGGCGTGGCCTATTTGGACCCAACGGACATGGTTGGCAGGACTTATGTGGGTGACCACTTAATGTTGCTACATACTAAATATCTAAGCTCTGTACCTTATGGTAGGGGTGCAACAATATACCAGTAAACCGCAGTTTGCTGAAAATAAATATCATACCGCATTCACTTTTGCCTATATCGTTGCACCCCTACCTCATGGTTCCAGAGAAGATTTTTTAAGTTTTTCCTATAATAAATCTATGGGAGCTAACAAATCCCGGGGCGTGGCCAATTTGATTAAGATTGGCCATGGGTATCAGAGATATTCTTGTTTGAAATTGTGGACGGACGAGGACGGACCCGGATCATTGGCACACTAATACCTCATGAGCCTTTGGCTCAGGTGAGCTAAATAGTGTCAAAAAGGAGGCCGGACCTCAATTTAAAAACGTAAATCTAAAGGATCCTGGGATCAAACCCACAAACCCTGGTTTATGTGGCAAGTAGCATAACTACTAGACCATGAAGGCTTCTACATGAGATGAAACAAATAAGTTGAGAAAGGAGAACAGGGGACATCCCCACCAAACTTGTCTAGCCTGAGTCTTTGCTTGTTGCAATTTGAATACCATAATGATGCAAAGTATTAGGACAGACAGGCCTAAACAAACAGTACAGACCCAGATCATACTGCTCCTGAGGATTAGGATCTATACTGTTTCCTATTCCATCTGCACTGTTTGGACTCCTTGCTGGATGCTGAAGCAAATTATTAAAATTTTAGGAGAATTACAGCAAGTTCTCAAGGTGTCTGAACTTCAGGGTTTTACAGAAGTCTTGAAAAGTCTTGAGGTTGTCATGCAGACAACAGTGATCAGAATGCATGGATGCAAAGGCTGATTTCAGTTTTTATTTGTCACAAAGGTCATACTGTAGACTTTGATGTGTGCAAGCTCATGCTGTAAAACTATATGCCCTAAGTAGTAAATTCCACTAATTGAGACCACCTAAAATTAAGACAAAATCTGCCTTTAAAAGCTTATTGAGGTTTCAGTAAGTCTTGCTATGTGTTTTATACACCCAGTGTTTCTTTACTATAGACCACATTTGGGACTGTTCAAAAGTGGTCTCACAAACCACTTTGAACAGTCTCAAAGGTGGTCTTAATAGAGGAATTTTCTGAAAACATAAGTTTAACCCTTATCCTGCTGAACACATAAAGCCCTAACTTTGCAAACAGTGTAGATCCCAATCAGATGGTTTCTGAAGAACCCATCTGAACATGAGCTACACTGTTTGTCATTCAGTTTGTGAAGTTGAACCCATTCATTTTACCAGTAATTTCAATAGCTGGTAGTCAGAAATGAGTGTGGCAAGATTAATTTATTCAACAGGATAAGTGTTAATTTCAACAGTAATCATCCTAATGCAGCATTGCATAATAAAACACGAAAAAGAGGTCAAGGTCAGTCACTGCTTATGACATTCAACAGAACTGAACATGCTACAAGTGTAGCCTAAGGTGTAAGAGAAACTAATCCAAACAGAATTTTGTGTCTGATGTGGGTCTATCTCTCCTTGAACTTATATTTTCAACTAAAACATTCTCCCATCCCTCAAATTGAAAATGGAGGTTGTGGAAGATTCTATCTCCCAAATACGGGTTCAACAGTTCTCCAGGGCCCAGTTGTTCAAAGCATTGTTAGCTTAACTAGCTCGTTAGTGGTCATATTGTTAACTGTTCTAGCAAGTCTCATACGTAAAATTTTGGTATTTTTGCTAAAAAAAAGTGAGCAGCTTTTGCAGATGCAAAAGCTGCTCACATTTTTTCAGCAAAAATATTAGCATATTTGCCATAATAAATGAGCAAAATTTTAACAATACGTTAACTAACGATGTCATTAGTTTTGAACAATTGGCCCCAGATGTGTGCACATACACTGTCTGTAATAATACTATTGGTGGGTCTAAAGCAGAAACTTACTGTGTTATATCCATGAAGAGGGCCCAATGGCCCTATATCACTCACCTGTGTACCAGAAAATTATTAGTGTAGGAGACCACTTGACATTGCTACACTAAATATCTAAGCTCTGGGCCTTATGGCTTCAGAGAAGAAGATTTTTGAAGCTTTTTCCCATTATAAGTCTATGGGAGCTAAGGGGCCCCAGGGTGTGGTGGCAGGGTTAGCAGGATTTATGTAGGTGACTATTTTCTGTTGCTAGATACTAAATATCTAAGCTCTGTGCTTCACAGTTTCAGAGAAGAGGTTTGAAGCTTTTCTCCATTATGAGTCTATGGGAGCTAAGGGGGTCCAAGGGCGTGGCCCGTTTGGACCCCAGGGGCATGATTGGCAGGATCTATGTAGGTGACCACTTGCCATTGCTACAAGCTAAATATCAAAGCTCTGGGCCCTGTGGTTTCTGAAGAAGATTTTTGAAGCTTTTTTCCATTATGAGTCTATGGGAGCTAAGGGGACCCGGGGCATGGCCCATTTGGACCCAAGGGGCATGATTGGCAGGATTTATGTAGGTGACCACTTGTCGTTGCTACATGTTAAATATCTAAGCTCTGGGCCCTGTGGTTTCAGAGAAGAAGATTTTTGAAGCTTTTTTTCCATTATGAGTCTATGGGAGCTAAGGGGTCCCGGGGCGTGGCCTATCTGGACCCCAGGGGCATGATTGGCAGGATTTATGTAGGAAACCACCTGCCGTTGCTTCATGCTAAATATCTAAGTTCTGGGCCCTGTGGTTCCCAGAAGAAGATTTTTGAAGCTTTTTCCCATTATGAGTCTATGGGACTAAGGGGCCCCGTGACGTGGCCCATTTGGACCCCAGGGGCATGATTGGCAGGATTTATGTTGGTGACCACTTGCTGTTGCTACATGCTAAATATCTAAGCTCTGGGCCCTGTGGTTTCAGAGAAGAAGAGGTTTGAAGCTTTTTTCCATTATGAGTCTTTGGGAGCTAAGGGGCCCTGGGGTGTGGCCCAATTGGAGCCCAGGGGCATGATTGGCAGGATTTATGTAGGTGACCACTTGACGTTGCTACATGCTAAATATCTAAGCTCTGGGCCCTGTGGTTTCCGAGAAGAAGATTTTTGAAGCTTTTTTCCATTATGAGTCTATGGGAGCTAAGGGGCCCCGAGGCGTGGCCCGTTTGGACCCCAAGGGCATGATTGAGTCGCAGGATTTATGTAGGTGACCACTTGACATTGTTACAAGCTAATTATCTAAGCTCTGGGCCCTGTGGTTTCAGAGAAGAAAATTTTTAAAATTGTTCCTACTATAAGTCTATGGGAGCTATATGTTGCCATGGCAACCAGAATTCCAATCTGATCAACCCAAAAACCTTATGCAGCCTTTCCCCCTACCTGATGATGCTTCACATGAAATTGGATCAAAATTGGCCATGGGGTATTAGAGATATACTTATTTGAAATTGTTTACGGACGCACGCATGCACGACGGACAACGGACAAAATGTGATCACAAAAGCTCACCTTGTCACTACATGACAGGTAATCTAAAAAACAAGAGCTGTCACTATAGGTGACCAATGCCACCATGGGAGCCAATTTCTGAGTTTTTGCAAAATTTCAAGGGGAGATAATTCAGCCAAAAATGACAACAGAGTCATGGCCCTTGGTCAGAATGTAGCCCCTGTGATGGTGAATAAGTGTGTGATGTTTCATGGGGCTAGGTCAAATACTTTTGAAGTTATGATCAAGGTTAAAGTTTTTGTGATGGACAGAAAGACAAACAAATAGACAGACAGGGCAAATACTATATGCCCGCCGAATGAAAGATTCTGTGGGGGCATAAAAATGTATACATTTCGTAGAACAGTAGCCATTTATGGTCATCTTTCTATATACACCACAGCCTCGTTAAAACAGTGTTTGTTATAACAGGTTTAGGATAATACATGGTTTCAAGATAGATCCCAGATGTCTAGTTAATATAGAAAAATGACCATAAATGGTCATTTTTCCTCATAATCTATACATTTTTGTTTAGATATAACATGGTGTTTAACTAACATGGGTCTGCTTTGGACCTAATTAAAATAGTGTTATAGAGAGTTTGTGGTGTAATCTATATATATTTTAGGGATCCATCTCTAAACTGTGCTATATCCAAAGCCATGTCATAATAAACAGTGTTCTGAAGAGGTTTATGTACAGTTGCTCTGCAACTTATCAAATGTCCATGAAATCTTACCATGGTTATAGCAGCTTCTGGTGCCTGCAGCTCTGGTCCTGCCGATGTTTCAATGGACTCAGTTTCACCCTTCACACTGAAATCTAACTTCTCATGCCTGTTTTTAAGATGGGCCTTTAGAGCTTTTGGATCATTATAGGTTTTAGAGCAGAGGTTACAGCGAAGTTTCTTCCCACCTGTATGTGTTCTTTCATGCTGCCTCATATTTGATCTTGTACTGAAACCCTTGCCACAGTAAGCGCATTTATTTGGCTTCAGCCCTTTATGAATAGCCATATGTTCTTTAAATACATGACTCTGAGAAAGAATCTTCTGACATATTGGACACTTGAAAAATTTCAGTTTTGTCTTTTGCTCTATTTCGGGAACTTTATCTAGATGGTAAGTTAGGATGTGTGTTTTAAACCTTTTCCGACCATTGAATTTCTCACCACAGTATTCACACGGCCACTGCCATTCCGTATGGCTCTTCCGATGATGTTTCATCAGACACTCCCGCTTAAAGGATCTACCACAGAAATCACACATGAAAGGATTATAAGACACATGATATTCTTTATGCTGCTTCAGAGAGGAAATACTTCGGAAAGCTTTTGAACACCCCTGAAAATAATATAAAATTAAAAATGAATAATCCTTGTCCTGTTCCTTTACAAACCGTGTTGATCCAGATCAGATGGCTTATTCACAAACAGTGTAGATCTAGATCAGATGGCTTCTGAAGAAGCCATCTGTTCAAGATCTACCCTGTTTGTCATGCAGATTGCAAATTTAAACAGAATCATTGTATTAAGTAATTTGATTGGTTGATAGTCAGAAATGGTGCAGCTAAATTACTTCATCAAGCTGTATTAGGGTTCAGTTTTTATAGACAATTATCCAAACATAGATTCTACCAATATTGTCTTTGTTTTATTTAGGGAAATGGATATATCTTTGGGTCAAGGCACTCTTTCAAAAATATTATTGCCTCCATTGTTCTGAGTTTTTGTTTAGTTTTTTCGTCCCTGTCAACACTATCTAGGTGATTTTGTAGATGTTGCTTCCAATTTTGTGGGACTTTTACCCGACATTGAGATGAAATGACATCTCAAGCCATGCCACCCAAAGAGACCAATATGCTCTATATGCATTGACCTTCCGACGAGCACCACCATTTCGCTTGTTAGACCTTCTAAGCAGTGTGCTGTCCCTTGAATAAATGGCACAGCATATTCCAAATATATCCATCCTCCTGTATATTACCATGGAATATTGAGCTTATCATTTGTCTCCAGTTGTTCAAAATTAATATTATATTTGTCTTAAAATTCCTTACATTAAGAGACCAAATGTGGTATAAGGTTCATTGAAAAACACAAAAGTCATTGAACAAAATGTGGTTGAAAACCTAACAATGGACATTACTCTAAGAGTTATGGACCCTTGGCCCCCTCTTCCTGTATACAGGATACAGCCAGTCATTGTCTATGTTTATGCAAATTTTCAGCTTTCTAGCTTTCATAGTTCCTGAGAAATCTGATACAAATATTTTCAAGAATGGCAAAATTTTAAAACCTACCAAGAGACATAACTGGTAGAGTTATTGACCCTTGACCTCTTTCCCAGTATGCACAATACATCTGATCATTGTCCATGTTTATACAAAGTTTCAGCTTTCTAGCTTTCATAAATCCTATGGAATCTGTTACGAAAATTTTCAAAAATTGAAAACTTGCCAAGGGACATAGCTCCATGAGTTATGGGCCCTTGATCATTATTCTGCTACTGCATCTCACTTACCTTAGAGACCAAGTGTAGTTTAAGTTTCATTGGAGAAGGACCACAAGCACAGAAAGTTATTAAGCAAAATGCATTTTAAAACGACACAACAAATACATCCAGTCATTGTACATATTTATACAAAGTTTCAGCTTTCTAGCTTTCAGAGGTCCTAAGAAATCTGTTTCGAAAATTTTCAAGATTGGCAAAATTTGAAAACCAACCAAGGGACAAAACTCCAAAGTGATGGGCCATTGATCACTTTCTGATCCTACACCTTCCTTACCTTACAGATCAAGTGTAGTATAAGTTTCACGGAAGTAGGAACACAAACATAAAAGTTATAAAGCAAAATGCATTTTAAATTTGCATTCATGAAATGACAGAATCATGGAAGGATATGGCAAATCCAGTATAGCCCCACGGACATAGCTCCATCAGAAGAGAAGAAGTAACATTATTAATATATCCATTTTTTTTGTATTTTTTTAGGACAATGTTTCATTTTGTAGCTAACGTACAAACATGTTAAGGAATTTGTATAAAACTAGAAATGTGTCAATACAACACAAATGCCCCCGCCAAGGGGCCTACCTCACCCCCCCCCCCCCCCCCCCCCCCACTTAAGTCACGGGGCCGGGTTATGGCTGAATGAAAGTTTTTCCTGTATCTATCATCATTCCAAATATGTAGCAAATCCATCACATGGTTCAGGAAATATGAACTCTCAAAAAATGTAATATAAACTAGAGCGATGACAATGTATTTCTAGCCATAGTGACCTTGACCTTGAAAGTCGAAATGGCTCGAGATATTGTCATAAGGAACATTTGTGTGAAGTTATATTGAAATCGGTGAAGAAATGTAAGCCCTAGAGGGATGACAAAGTTTTTCTAAAAATAGCCACAGTGACCTTGACCTTGAAAGTGGAACTCGCTAGAAATATTGCCATAAGGAACATTTGTGTGAAGTTATATTGAAATTAGTCAAGAAATGTAAGCGCTAGAGCGATGACAAAGTTTTTTTAAAAATAGCCACAGTGACCTAGACCTTGAAAGTCAAAATAGCTCGAGATATTGTCATAAGGAACATTTGTGTGAAGTTATATTGAAATTGGTGAAGAAATGTAGGCGCTAGAGCCATGACAAAGTTTTTCTAAAAATAGCCGCAGTGACCTTGACCTTCAGGTGATGACCTTGAAAGTTGAACTCGCTCAAGATATTGTCATAAGGAACATTTGTGTGAAGTTATATTGAAATCAGTGAAGAAATGTAGGCGCTAGAGCAATGACAAAGTTTTTCTAAAAATAGCCACTGTGACCTTGACCTTGAGGCCATGACCTTAAAAGTTGAACTTGCACGAGATATTTTTATAAGGAACATTTGTGTGAAGTTATTTTGATATTGGTTGTACAAATACCTTAACCAAAGACTTAAACATTAAAAATTTTCTAATTCTGTGACCTTGACCTTGAGGTCATGGGTATGGGTGGGGGTATTGCTGAATAAAACTTTGGACCTATATCTATCATCATACTAAATATAAACCAAATCCATTGTATGGTTTTGAAAATATGATCTCAAGTTCTACGTGGTACAAATACCTTAACCTGGGTATTAAATGTTAGAAATTTCTAAGTTCGTGACCTTGACCTTGAGGTCATGGGTATGGGTGGGGGTATTGCTGAATAAAACTTTGGACCTATATCTATCATCATGCTAAATATAAACCAAATCTATTGTATGGTTTGGAAAGTATGAGCTCAAGTTCTACCGTGTACGAAAACCTTAACCTGAGTCTAACAGGATTACGTACGTACGTACGTACGTACACACTTTCGTACAGAAGGACGTACATTCTGACACCTGTACGCACGTACACACATACGGAAAACCGAAAAACTCTATGCCCCCGGCATCATCCGATGCGGGGGCATAAAAATGTATTGAGAAATGTTTTATTATATATATGTACTTGAAGATAACGAAAATAAAATATAAAAAAACTAGAAATGTGTCCAAAGTACACAGATGCCCCCGC
Organism: Lucinisca nassula; assembly: GCA_963580285.1. Lineage (NCBI taxonomy): Eukaryota > Metazoa > Mollusca > Bivalvia > Lucinida > Lucinidae > Lucinisca > Lucinisca nassula. The sequence goes on from OY757011.1 coordinate 178,538,506, forward strand.
TAAGCACATTAATCTTTAAGTGGTGCAAATACCAATCTGTGCGAGTTTCGGCGTTCCACCAATAGTGACCTTGACGTTAAAAGTCGAAATCGCTCGAGATATTGTCATAAGGAACATTTGTGTGAAGTTATTTTGAAATCGGTGAAGAAATGTAAGCGCTAGAGGGGTGACAAAGTTTTTCTAAAAATAGCCACAGTGACTTTGACCTTGAAAGTGGAACTCGCTAGAGATATTGTCATAAGGAACATTTGTGTGAAGTTATATTGAAATTAGTCAAGAAATGTAAGCGCTAGAGCGAAGACAACGTTTTTCTAAAAATAGCCACAGTGACCTTGAACTTGAAAGTCAAAATAGCTTGAGATATTGTCATAAGGAACATTTGTATGAAGTTATATTGAAATTGGTGAAGAAATGTATTCGCTAGAGCAATGACAAAGTTTTTCTAAAAATAGCCACTGTGACCTTGTCCTTGAGGTGATGACCTTGAAAGTCGAACTCGCTCAAGATATTGTCATAAGGAACATTTGTGTGAACTTATATTGAAATCAGTGAAGAAATGTAGGCGCTAGAGCAAAGACAAAGTTTTTCTGAAAATAACCTCTGTGACCTTGACCTTGAGGCCATGACCTTAAAAGTCGAACCTGCACGAGATATTTTTATAAGGAACATTTGTGTGAAGTTTATTGAAATTGGTGGTACAAATACCTTAACCAAAGTCTTAAACATTAAAAATTTTCTAATTCTATGACCTTGACCTTGAGGTCATGGGTATGGGTGGGGGTATTGCTGAATAAACCATTGGACCTATATGTATCATCATAGTAAATATAAACCAAATCCATTGTATGGTTATGAAAATATGAGCTCAAGTTCTACCTGGTACAAATACCTTAACCTGGGTCTTAAACATTAAAAATTTCAAGTCCATGACCTTGACCTTGAGGTCATGGGTATGGGTGGGAGTATTGCTGAATAAAACTTCAGTCCTATATCTATCATCATACCGAATATGAACCAAATTCATTACACGGTTTGGAAAATATGAGCTCAAGTTCTACCTGGTACAAATACCTTAACCTGGGTCTTAAACGTTAAAAATTTCAAAGTCCACGACCTTGACCTTGAGGTCTAGGGTATGGGTGGGGGTATTGCTGAATAAAACTTTGGACCTATATCTATCATCATACTAAATATAAACCAAATCTATTGTATGGTTTGGAAAATATGAGCTCAAGTTCTACCTTGTACAAAAACCTTAACCTGAGTCTAACAGGATTACGTACGTACGTACGTACGTACACACTTTCGTACATTCGGAAACCGTACGCACGTACCCACGGACGCACGTACGGAAAACGGAAAAACTATATGCCCCCGGCATCATACGATGCGGGGGCATAAAAAAAGAGAGAAGAAGTAACAAAGATAATAATTGGATAATTTTCTCTTTTTTTTCCCTCATTAGAAACGTATTTTGTTGATACCATCAGTACTTCTAACAATCACCTCAACCAGACAATTCTAAAAAGTACTTACAAATTCATTATTGTTTATAACAAGAATAAGGAAAAACTATCACAATTGTAACTTCTCCTTATCTGGAACACTGTATCCAATTATGTGAACGGGCCTCTGTGGCCTAGTGGATAGGAGTGCTGGCTCTTAACCATTAGGTCTCTCAACGCTACGGTTCAGGCCTAGCTCGGGTCACAAGTGAAGGGCCAAGTTCTGCACTGAAAGGTCAGGGGGGTTTTCTCTGGGTACTCCAGTTATTGCCCACTTCTGATTAAGGATTAGCTCGATACAAGTGAAATAATCTAGAAAGAGCCGTAACCCCCCCTCCCCCAAATGTGACATCTCAAACATCTTGGCTGGATAGCAGGCAGTGCAGACTACGATCATAAGCAAGTTGATCTGGGTATTCAATGTTCACTCAATAACTGAAGCTAAAACTGGACATCAAACTACTATACCTCAAAATCACATTTAAACGGAGTTTCTCCAGTGTGAAGAAGGCGATGTGATTCCAGGATTGTTTTTCTACTAAATGCCTGCCCGCAAACTTCACAGATAAATGGGAAGAGTTTGACACCAGAGTGTGTCTTCATATGCCTGTTCAACTTGCTCTCCTCTGACCAGGGCTTACCACATATCTGCAACAGAAAAAATTCACAGAAAGTTAACACTATCTTACCAGTAAGCTGCAATTGATTTTACATAGCTCCAGCTAAGGTGGGTAGTTGGTGATAATGAAAGGATAATTTTCCATATTTCTCCATATACCGTAAAAATCCTAAAAATTCAGACACCTTGAGAACTTGCTGTAATACTGCTAAAATTTAATATACGGTCCTACAAGGAGTACAAAAGGTGAAGACAGAATGGCAAACAGTGTAGACACTGATCTGGGTCTCCACTGCTTGCTAAGGCCTATCTGTTTCAAAATTTAGGATCATTATGGTAAACCTATGTTGTGGTGCCTCTAATACTCACAATGTAGGGTTTTATGGAGAACTGACAAAAACTAAAACTGTCGGAGGGTCTGACTGCTATACACCAGCTTTAGCACATATTACTGAATTTGGATACCTAAAGCGTTTTTTTAGTTATTATCTGAACAAAATTCTAAACAAACTAGAAACAGTGACTTTGACCTTGACCTGACCCAAATGAAATTTATAGACCTCATGCATATGCAAAACTTGAATTCAATCGGTGAAGAAATGTGGGAGAACTTCACATTGCAAGATGGTTCTATTTTCAGCAAGAGTGACTTGACCTTGAACTGCCGCATATGATATTTATGTCAAGCACATCTACATCTCATTATGAATGCAAATGCAAAATTTGAATTCAATCCATGAAGAAATGTGGAAGTAGTTCGCATCACAAGATTATTCTATTTTTAGAAAGTGACCTTGACCTTGAGATGACCCATATGAAACTTAAGTCATGAACACCTACATCTCATTATGAATGCATATGCAAAATTTGAACTCAATCGGTGGGGAAATGTGTAAGTTATTTGCATTTCAAGATTATTCTCTGTTAAGCAACAGTGTTGACCTTGACCTGACCCATATGAAATTTATGTCACCCATATGTAGACCACATTAAAAATGCATAAGCAAAATTGGAATCCAATCATGAAGAAATGTGGGAGTATATCATGCCCATCTACTTCTCATTATGAATGCATATACAAAATTTGAACTCAATCGGTGAAGAAATGTGAAAGTAGTTCTCATCACAAAATTATTCTGTTTTTAGCAACAGTGACCTTAAGCCTTACATGACCCCTATGAAATTTATAGCATGCACATCTACATCTCATTATGAATGCATATGCAAAATTTGATTACAATCGGTAAAGAAATGTGTTAGTTATTTGCATCACGAGATTATTCTCTTTTAGCAACAGTGTGTGTTTGAATTCGGGTTTAACGTCGCTTTCAACAATTTTTCAGTCATATCACGACAGTGTCTGGTTGCGACAGGGAGCTCAATGCTCACTTTTATAGTGCTGCCTCACTGAAGTATCATGTCCCAGACACATTACATGATACCACACCCAGTCACATTATCCTGAAACTGGGTCGACCAGTCCTAGCTCTACCCCGTAAATCTGAGTGCCAAGCGAGGAACAGCTAGTACCATTTTTAACGACTTTGGTATGTCCCGGCCCGGGATCGAACCCGTGACCTCCCGTTCCCCGGAGCGGACACTCTACCAACTGAGCTATCGGGGCCGGATGATTTTTTAGCAACAGTGTTTACTTTGAACTGACCCATATGAAATTTATGTCACCCATATATAGACTGCATTAAGAATGCATAAGCAAAATTTGAATTCAATCGTGAAGAAATGTGGGAGTATGTCATGCCCACTCGTACATCTCATTATGAATGCATATGCAAAATTTGAACTCAATCGGTGAAGAAACATGGAAGTAGTTCTCATCACAAGATTATTCTATTTTTAGCAACAGTGACCTTGACCTTTATATGACCTTATGAAACTTATAGCATGCACATCTACATCTCATTATGAATGCATATGCAAAATTTGAACTCAATAGGTAAAGAAATGTGTTAGTTATTTGCATCACAAGATTATTCTATTTTTAGCAGCAGTGACCTTTACCTGACCCATATGAAACTTATATTACCCACATCTACATCTCATTATGAATGCATATGCAAAATTTGAAGTCAATCAGTGAAGAAATGTACAAGTTATTAGCACCACAAGATTATTCTATTTTCAGCAACACTGACCTTTGACCTTGATGCAGATGAAATTTATGTCACGCACATCTACACTGTATCGTGAATGCATATGCTAAAACTGAAGTCAATCAGTGAAGATAAGTGGAAGTAGTTCGCATAACAAGAATAAGAGGCCCATGGGCCACAATGCTCACCAGAGCTCAGGGGGCCACTGCCCACTGGCAGCAATGTATTTTAATTAACCATGGAAGCCCTGTGCCCTAGGATGCTACAGATAAAATTTGGACCCAATAAGCCTCGTGGCTTTAGATTCGATGTCGCTTGAATGTGTTGTTGCAGGACAACAGATGATAATTGACAATTTCCCATCTGTGGCAACAAATAGGCCAAAAAAGAACATTATTAAAGGAACAATGCCATGAAAGTGTGACAAAATATCTTGAAAGGCATTCATGTCATTTTTCAATTTTCCCCATTATAGGACAATGGAAACTCATAGCTTGGCATAGCAAACAAACCAAAGAGCCAAAGTTCATAGACAAGTGCTCAGGTGGACACTGCATAATGGCAGCCATGTATTATAACATGATATGATTTTATTATAACAATTATAAAGTCTCCAAAACAAACCCCATACCCAAATGAGCACCCATGTGGACTGTATCTGAAATATTAGGTGTTTTATAACGTAGAGAGATCAGGGCATGGACCCAATGGAGTCCTGGTTGGTGTCACTAAATGCGTCTTATCAAAAGGAACAAAGACATATATGGTTTATCAGTGGGAATATGTATGGTTCCTGAGATGTAAGGCCTTTTAAGCAATGGAGGAAATCGGGCATGGCAGATCCCAGAAAGGCCCAAGATTGTTGTCAATGAATAAGTCTTATCATAAGGACCAAGAGTATATATGGTTAAACGGTGGGGATCTGAATGGTTTCTGAGATATGAGGCAATTTTATGAAGTGGCAGGGAGAGAAATGGCCCCTGTGATCCCCAAAGACGGGGTGACTGAATGTGTCTAATAACAATGAGCAAGAATATATGTGATTATAGGATGGGGATTTGAATGGTTTCTGAGATATATGGCCTATTATGAAGTTGAGTCTTATCATAAGGAACAAGAATAAATATGGTTATGGGGTGGGGATCTGAACGGTTTCTGAGATATATGGATTTTAATGAAGTAAAGGGGTAGGCATGGCCTGTGGCACCCCGGGGGGACCTGCATGCTGGTGTCACTGATTGCGTCTTATCATAAGGAACACGAATATATATGGTTTAGGGGTGGGGATCTGAACGGTTTCTGAGATATATGGATTTTCATGAAGTAAAGGGGTGGGGCATGGCCTGTGGCACCCCGGGGGGACCTGCATGCTGGTGTCATTGATTGGGTGTTATCATAAGGAACAAGAATATATATGGTTTAGGAGTGGGGCTCTGAACAGTTTCTCAGATATATTGTCTTTTGTGAAGTCAAGGGGTGGAGCATGGCCCGGGCGCACACTGGGTGACCCCTAAGTTGGTGCCACTGAATGTGTCTTATCATAAGGAACAAGAATGTATATGGTTTAGGGGTGGGTATCTGTAAGGTTTCTGGAATATTTGGCATTTTACGAAGAAGAGGGGGTTGGGCATGGTCCCGGCACATCTCAGGGGACCCCAAATTTGGTGTCACTGAATGCAACTTATCATAAGGAAAGAGAGTATATATGGTTTTGGGGTGGGGATCTCAATGGTTTCTGAGATAAATGGCATTTTATAAAGTGGAAGGGGTGGAGCATGTGCCTGGCACATCCCGGGGGACCCACAGGTTGGTGTCACTTAATGTGTCTTTTCATAAGGAACAAGAATATATATGGTTTAGGGGTGGGGATCTGAATGGTTTCTGAGATAAATGGCCTTTTATGAAGTGGAGGGGTCAGGGCATATCCCCGGCATATCAAGGGGGACCCCCAGGTTGGTGTCACTTAATGCATCTTATCATAAGGAACAAGAATATATATTGTTTAGGGGTGGGGATCTGTATGGTTTCTGAGATGGATTTTAATGAAGTAAAGGGGTGGGGCATGGCCCATGGCACCCAGGGTGGACCTGCATGCTGGTGTCACTGATTGCTTCTTATCATAGGAACAAGAATATATATGGTTTAGGGGGTGGGGCTCTAAACAGTTTCTCAGATATATGGTCTTTTGTGAAGTCAAGGGGTGAAGCATGGCCCAGGAACACCCTGGGTGACCCCTAGGTTGGTGTCACTGAATGTGTCTTATCCTCAGGAACAAGAATATATATGGTTAAGGGCAGGGGATCTGTAAGGTTTCTGGAATATTTGGCCTTTTATGAAGTTGAGGGGGGTTGGGCATGGTCCCGGCACATCCAGGGGGACCCCCAGGTTGGTGTCGCTTAATGCATCTTAGCATTAGGAACAAGAATATATATAGTTTAGGGGTGGGGATCTGTATGGTTTCTGAGATATATGGCATTTTATGAAGTGCAGGGGGTGGGGCATGTCCCCGGCACATCCCGGGGGACCCCCAGGTTGGTGTCACTTAATGCATCTTAGCATAAGGAACAAGAATATATATAGTTTAGGGGTGGGGATCTGAATGGTTTCTAAGATAAATGGCATTTTATGGAAAAGAGGGGGCAGGGCATGTCCCCGGCACATCCTCCGGGAACCCCAGGTTGGTGTCACTCAATGCATCTTATCATAAGGAACAAGAATATATATTGTTTAGGGGTTGGGATCTGTAAGGTTTCTGAGATATAAGGCATTTTATGAAGTGGAGGGGGCGGGGCATGGCCCCGGCACAACCTAGGGGACCCCAAGGTTGACATAAAAGCATATGGCTGAGAGAAGTTTACACAAGGAACATGTTTATGTAAGTTTTGTCAAAATATCTGCAATGACTTGGCAGCAAATGCCATTTTTCAGTTTTCCCCATTGTAAGTCAATGGAAACTCTAAGTTGCCATAGTTACAAAACTAAAAGGCCAAATTTCATAAAAAAAACACAAAACCTATAAAGGCAAATATGGTGAATATTTTCATAAAGTCTCAGCCTCCTAGAGCATATGGTTTCTGAGGAGATGATTTTTTAACTAATTTTTTGTCTATTTTTTGCATTTTAGTTTCCATGGTAACCAATAAAAATGAGCAGAAGGCCTAAAATCATACGGCAGATAGTAGATTACCTATGGAACATTTCTATGAAAGTTTTGTCAAAATATCTGCAGAGGCTTGGTAGTAAATGCCATTTTTCTATTTTCCCCATTATAAGTCTATGGAATCTCTAAGTTGCCATAGCAACCAAACTAATGAGCCGATTTTCATTAAAAACACAAACATTCAATCCCCCTGCCCAAGGATGCTACAGATGAAATTTGGGCTGAATCGGCCAAGTGGCTTCAGAGGAGATGCCGTTTGAAAATAATGACGAAGACGACGACGACACAGACATCGCAGACGACGACGGACAACTGCCTATCCTATAAGCTCCCCCGGAGCCTTCGGCTCTGGTGAGCTAAAAAATGTGTCATGGATGGATACACAGACCAACCAACCAACCAATAGACTGACTCTCCTATATCCCCGTCTCAAACTTCGTTTGCTGGGGTATAATTAAAGTACAAATTACTGTCCTATGTTGAGTAAAAACTGAATGGATGAGTGTCAAACAGTGTAGACCATGATAGGAAATTTAGATTATGACATTTGCAAACAAAGGTGTAGATCAGTCAGCATAGAATATAGAAGAGAAGGCAATGATCAGGAATCAATACAATTAACCAACAGCTCCCATCAGAGACACCAAAGGGAAAGAAGCACAAACATGAAACAACTAGACCCTAATGGAAACATCAATAGCGGAAAGCCAAAAGGAGATTTACTTTCCCACAAAATGACCAATTGGTTATCCAAAACAAAATAATACAAGCAATACAAACACTCAAAGACAAACCGTAACAAAAATAAACCAACACTCAAAGACAAACCGTAACAAAAATAAACCACGACAGAAGAACCCCCTTGGAATGGTCAGTGAAACGAATTCCACTGGGGGGGGGGGGGGGCTAAATCGATTTTATGCGGCCACAATCCTCGCCCTTACTTCGGTCGCGATTTAGACAAATAATTTGTTCAGTCTGCATGAATGCCTCCTAACTCATCAGTGCAACATCTATGTGAACACAAAAATCAAACAACCACAGAGTTGAAACAACAGTGAGGACTTCACAGCAAGAAACCACTGAAATGCTGGAGCAAAAGAGGACCAACAGTTAGACTCCGATGGGCCGGACCAACCAACATTACATAAAATTAGAAACTCTATTCTCAGTAAGCCTTTACGCTGGAACCGTCAAAGAATCTGAGGCCTGAAGCCTCCACGGTGTAGTGGTTATGCTACTTGCCTTGTAAACTAGAGAAAGTGCCCAGTGCCATCCCCTTTTAGTGGAAATAACAATTTGTCTGTAGCATTGATCCTTTCCATATAATAACCATTAAACCACTGAGAATAACTATTGCATTTCTACAACAAGGAGTATAATGAAAGCAGTTAACACAAAACTTGGACGTAATCAAAATGCCTAAGTCTTAATTATTGACCCCTAGCCCCACCCTGGGGAATGGCCCAGGAGCTTAGATATTCCATATGAAAGTTAATACTACAGCTATATTCTGTACCATGTATGAAGAGAATCTAACATGAGGTTACAGAGATATGATCAATGAAAAAGGTTTAACACAAAACTTTGACGTAAAAATTGACAAATGGACAGACAGCCCACCCGGGGGCTTGACCCAGGGGCTTAGATATTCCATGTGAAAGGTAATGCTATAGAGATATCTTTTACGAAATATGAAGAGAATCTAACATGTGGTATAAGAGATATAAGCAATCAAAAAGGTTTAACACAAATTTTTGATGTCAAAGTTTACAAACGGGCAGACAGCTCACCCAGGGGATTGACTCAGGGGCTTAGATATTCTATATGAAAGGTAATGCTATAGAGATATTAAGAGAATCTAACATGTTGTTACAGAGATATGAGCAATCCAAAAGGTTTAACACAAAACACTGACGTAAATGTTGATGAAGGGATGGACAGACTGATGGATGGACAGCCCACCTAGGGGCTTGAACCCCGAGCTTAGATATTCCAAATGAAAGGTAATGCTATAGAGATACCCTTTAACAAATATGAAGAGAATCCAACATGTGGTGACAGAGATATGAGCATCAAAATGGTTTAACACAAAACTTTGACGTAAAAGTTGACAAATGGACGGACAGCCCACCTAAGGGCTTGACCCAGGGGCTTAGATATTCCACAGAGATATCCTTTACCAAATATAAAATACGAGTAGCGTAACCACTATACCACAGAGGCTTCTAAGACAAAACTGAAGATGCTAAAATGATTTTAGCCACTTTTGGGACGTTTTTGACTTGAAACATAATTTTGGAATTTTTGGTGAAGAATGCAGTTTTTGAGATTTCAGTAGAATGTTTGTCTCTCAATAAATTTTAGATGTTATGTTCTTTTTTTTATTTCTTGCTTTTGACTTATTAGATATATGAAAATAACATTGTCGTCAAAGTATGATTACAAACAGATTTTGTGAAAAATGCACTTTTTTACATTCTGGCCAAATCTTTTATTTTGAACACCAGGGATTGTCTTTGAATTGTTACAAGATTTATGTCTATTGATAGTCGAGTCCTTAATCAGTAATTATTAACTGAATTATCATGTGTTATGTCAGAAGAAATGATTTAAAAGTGCATAGTTTCTATTTCCAGTGATCATGTACCAGCATAATAGCATTACTTACTGAATACATGTACAACTTCCGAAATGAAAATAAAAGATCTCAATCGCAGGGGTGAAAGGAAAATTCTGCCAAGCCCATGCTACTTTTACACATGGGCCAGCCTATTATTTAATAATTATTTATGTACAAGCCATTACCTTGCATTTATATTTCAGCTCTCCATGATCTTTCTCATGCCTTTTTAGAGTATCCTTGTGCTTAAATGTCTTTCCACATACTGGACACTGAAATGGACTTTTATGTGACTTGGCTTTATGTCTCAAGAAGTTTTCCTCCGATTTAAATAATTTCCCACATTCCTCACACTTACTCTGGACATGGGTATGTTTCTTCTTGTGCAACATTAAATGGCTTCTGAAAAACAACAACAAACAAGATGTGTTTGTGAAACACTGATGCCCTTGGACAGCGCATGTTAAATATGAAAGCTGTATCACTAAGCAATCGAAAGGTATGGCCAATGTTCAAGTCTTAAAAAAGTAGGTCAAGGTCACAAAGTCGTAAATTATGGAATTGTTGGAAAGGTCATGTGACATAGAATACACATGTGAAATATGAAAGCCCTATCACTTACCAAAATCGGAAGTTATGGCCAATGTTAAAGTTTTTAAAAAGTAGTTCAAACGTCAAGGTCAAGAGGTCAAACATTATGGTACCACGAGAATGGTCTTGTGACAAGGAATGCACATGTGAAATATGAAAGCCATACCACTTACCAATCCAAAGTTATGGCCAATGTAGGTCAAATGTCAAGGTCAAGGTCATGAGGTCAAAAATTATGGTACCATCAGAAAGGTCTTGTAAAAAAGAATGCACATGTGAAATATGAAAGCCCTATCACTTACCAATAGAAAGTTATGGACTATGTTGAAGTTTTTAAAAAGTAGGTCAAATGTCAAGGTCAAGGTCACGATATAAAAATTGATGGCACCTGTAGAATGTCTTGTGACAAGAAATGCACATGTGAAATATGAAAGCCCTACCACTTGCCAATCGAAAGTTATGGCCAATGTTAAAGTTTTTTTAACTAGAGAAAGCGACCAGTGGGTCACGTATACCCCGGGCCAGTGCCACCCTCTTATATATCTTTCGAGCTTGTATGTAACATGAATGAAGAAGTCAAGAAGCTTTAAGAATCTATAATGTGCTTATAAAATCTAAACCAAACATAATCTTTCAATATGGACCAAGGGAGTGAGAGCATCAAAGTTACTGAAGGGGTGGGGGCATCAATGTTACTGAAGCAGCAGGGTGGGATATGCATCAATGAAATCTTTGAACTGGTATGCAACATTGATGCAAGTATCAATTGAATTTGTCTAAGAGTTTGGAACATTATGTAACAGGCATCTATAAACTTTGTCATAAAACTTTCACCAAATGTAAACTTTCTAAGTCCATGACCCTGAGGTCTAGGTCACTGTGGGTGGAGAAGCAACATGCATCTCAAAATCTTTGGACTGGTATGCAACATTGATGCAAGTATCAACTGAATTTGTCTTAGAGTTTAGAACATACAGGCATCTATAAATTTGTCATAAAATTTTAACCAAACGTAAAATTTCTAAGTCTGTGACCTTGACCTCAAGTTCATTGTGAGGGGTGGGACATGCATCAATGAAATCTTTAGACCAGTATGTAACTTCAGTGTAAGTATCAGCTAAATCTATCAAAGGGTTCAGAAGATACAACCTCTTAGAAACTTTAACCAAGATGTAAAATTTCTAAGTCGGTGACCTTGACCTCAAGGTAACTATGGGGGGTGGGACATGCAGCAATGAAATCTTTAGACCAGTATGTAACTTCAGTGTAAGTATCAACTAAATCTATCAAAGGGTTCAAAAGATACAACCTCTTAGAAACTTTAATGCAAAACTTTAACCAAAACATACAATTTCTAAGTCACTATGGGGGCGGGGACATGCATCAATGAAATCTTTAGAACAGTATGTAACTTCAGTGTAAGTATCAACTAAATCTATCAAAGGATTCAGAAGATATAATCTCTTAGAAACTTTAACCAAAATGTTAACGGATGAACGGAAGGATGGACGGACAGATGGCAGGTCGGAAACATGGACGGACAGATGAACGGCAGGACGAAAACTATATACCCCCATAGCATACTTCGTATGCCGGGGGTATAAAAAGTAGGTCAAATGTAAAGGTCAAGAGGTCAAAAATTATAATACCATTTGAAAGGTCTTGTTACAAGGAATGCACATGTGAAGTATGAAAGCCCCATCACATATCAAAAGTTATGGCCAATGTTAAAGTTTTTAAAAAAATTCAAGGGGAGATAAAAATGTCAAAAATGACAACAGAGTTATGGCCCTTGGTCAGGATGTAGCCCTTGTGATTGTGAATAAGTGTGTGAAGTTTCATCGGGCTAGGTCAAACACTTTTGAAGTTATGATCAAGGTTAAAGTTTTGTAAAAATTTCAAGGAGAGATAATTCAGCCAAAAATGACAACAGAGTTATGGCCCTTGGTAAGGATGTAGCCCTTGTGATGGTGAATAAGTGTGTGAAGTTTCATGGGGCTAGGTTAAATACTTTTGAAGTTATGATCAAGGTTAAGTTTTTTTGTGACGGACGGACGGACGGACAAACAAACAGACAGACAGGGCAAAACTATAAGCCCCCCGAATCAAAGATTCTTGGGGGCATAAAAACACAACAAATGATTGGTTCATTCCTTCAGAGTAAACAAGAATATGTCGCACATGAGGGGGCACAAAGTCACTGAACCTTGAAATCTAGGTCAAGGGCAAACATGGATCCCTGAAAAAAAAATGTCACTCCTAGATGCAAGCTTGTACCAATTATCATTAATGATGCTCTTATAGTTCTTGAGAAAAGGAATCTTACACAGTGTTGCAAGTATTGTTAATGAAGCTCCTTTAGTTCTCGAGAAATGGACTCTTATATCGGTGGTCGCATTAATTCACAAAGTCAGTGAGCCATGAAATGTAAGTCAAGGTCAGATACGGATGCTTGCATTAAAGTTGTCATTCCTAGATGCAAATTTGTACCAAGTGTCACTAATGAAGCTCTTACAGTACTCAAGAAATGGACCCTCATATTAGGGTGCAAGGAAGGGTGTTCGCAATGCCAATGGCTTGACAAATGGAGGAACGGACTGAAAATTGGACTCGTATATCACGCCATGCTTAAAGCAGGCATGACAACAACCAGGGGCCAGTTGTTCAAAGCATCGTTAGCTTAACGAGCTCGTTAGTGGTCATATTGTTAACTCATCTAGCAAGTACAATATCGTAAATTTTGGTATTTTTGCTGTAAAATGTGAGCAGCTTTTGCGTCAGCAAAAGCTGCTCACATTTTTTCAGCAAAAATTTCAGCAGATTTGCCATATTTAATGATCAAAGTTTTAACGATACGTTAACTAACGACGTCGTTAGTTTTGAACAACTGGCCCCAGGAGAGCAACTGGTGACAATTCTGAGTGGACTTTCGTTCTTATTACATGTACTATAATACCCTAAGTATTCTGACACCCCAACTCTTTAAAAACTTGTTCTGAAATGTGAACAAGTACATTTTACTGCCTAGTGTTGATTCTTAAAAATACAGTTGGATTAGTGGCAAAAAGTGTAATCCTCATGGGACTGTGGTGTCTCTTCTTGGTATACATTGTTTGCCCAACTCTGTCTTTCTGAAATGTAAGATACAGTACTACAATGTAAACAACACAATAGAAGAGCTCGTCCCCGCCCATCGGGGCTTGAAGAAATAGATGGGCTGCATGATGCTTCCACGTAGAGCTGAAACCGACTGCTGGTAAACCGCTTAGAGGATTTAAGCCTGCCCAGGCAAAGCGGTGCGAGTGGGACCATCCACTCTTATAAACCCTATTGGTTTCATTGGTCGACAGGGCTTGAGATGTCATTTCATCTCAATGTTGGTGACTTCCACAAAATTGGAAGCAACATCTCCAAAACGACCTAAACAGTGTTGATGGGGATGTTAAACTTCAAATCAAACAAACAAACAATAGCAGAGGTGTAAAATTTCTTTAAAACTAACTCACCCATATGGTGTCAATTTTTTATCTAGATACAAAACAAGAGGCTCAATGAGCCTAAACCGCTCACCCGAGGAACTTAAGTTTTAACAATTCACAGACTTGACTACTAAATCTGCTAATAGAATCCAGCCCATTGACCCTTACAGGATATAAGTCATCATTATTGCATTGCATTCCAAGTTTGAGACTTCTAGCTTCTATAGTTCCTGAGAAATCTTTGACGAAAATTTAACATTGTTCAAAATGGAGAGAAAGAAGAATGAAAGAACAGATGAACAAATAAGCTGAGAAAGCCCAATGTCTCTTACACAAAATAAGTCATCATTATTCTATTGAATACCAAATTTGATGCTTCTAGCTTTTATAGTTCCTGAGAAATCTTTGATTAAAAATTTAACATTGGTCTATTATCTCTATATGGAGAGAGTGAAATGAAGGAACAAATGAACCAGACTAGCTCCAAAACCTAATGCAGCCTTTCCCTTGCCCAATGGTGCTACACATAAAACTTAAACAAGATTGGTCGACTGCCTTCTGAGATATGCTTCATTGAAAGTGTGGACGACGGATGGACGGACGACAGACGACGGACTCCGGAGCCTTGGTATACTATCAGCTCACTGAAGCCTTTGGCTCAGGTGAGCTGAAAATTCAAGTAGCTATTTCTGTCACAACATTTTCCCTACGTTAAGTCTATGGGCAAATTTTTTTGTCTCTCAAGGTCACGTAACTCCAAGGTCAATATTCCGATTCGGCCCAAAATCGAACTTAACCGAGATTTTATGCCTGTCCTCGTTACCTGCAAGTTTGAAGCTGATATGAATAAAAATAAAGTTGCTATCGTGGTCACAACGTATTTTTTTATGCTCAAGGGCAGGTAACTCCAAGGCAAATATTCCGATTCGGCCCAAAATCGAACCTGCAAGTTTGAAGCTGATCTGAAAAAAATTCAAGTCGCTATCGTAGTCACAACATTTTCCCTATGTAAAGTCTATGGGCAAATTTTTTGTCGCTCAAGGTCATGTAACTCCGAGGTCAATATTCCGATTCGAACTTAACTGAGATTTTATGCCTGTCCACGTTACCTGCAAGTTTGAAGCTGATCTGAATAAAAATAAAGTTGCTATCGTGGTCACAACGTATTTTTTTATGCTCAAGGGCAGGTAACTCCAAGGCAAATAATCCCCATCGGCCCAAAATCGAACTTGACCGAGATTTTATGCCTATACTGGTTATCTGCAAGAATGAAGTCGATCAGAAAAAAATTGACGGAGCTAGAGTGATGACAAGCTTTTTCCTATGTGAAGTCTATGGGAGCTAGATGTTGCCATGGCAACCAGAGTTCCACTCAGATCTGTCTGAAAACCTAATGAAGCCTTTCCACTTGCCCTATAATGCGACACATGAAATTTGATCAAAGTTGGCCAAGTAGTCTTTAAGATATACATTTTTGAAATTCCCATTAACCCTAATGCAAAAACACACAAGGGCAGGTAACTCCTAAGTGAATGATCCGATTCTGCCAGTTATCGAACTTGACCGAGATTTCATGGCTGTGCTGGTTATCTGCAAGAATAAAGCCAATCTGAAAATAATTGGAGCAGCTACGGTGATGACAACATTCTCCCCATGTTAAGTCAATAGGCAATTTTTTCAACGCTCAAGGGCACGTAACTCCTGAGTGAATAATCCGATTCAGCCCAAAATCGAACTTGATCGAGCTTTCATGCCTGTCCTCGTTATCTGCAAGAATGAAGTCGATCAGAAAAAAATTGACGGAGCTAGAGTGATGACAAGCTTTTTCCTATGTTAAAAACGCTCAAGGGCACGTAACTCCTGAGTGATTAATCCGATTCAGCCCAAAATCGAACTTGATCGAGATTTCATGCCTGTCCTCGTTATCTGCAAGAATGAAGTCGATCAGAAAAAAATTGACGGAGCTAGAGTGATGACAAGCTTTTTCCTATGTTAAGCCTATGGGAGCTCTTTGTTGCTGTGGCAACCAGAGTTCTCATCCGATCTGCCTGAAAACCTAATACAGCCTTTCCCCCTACCTGATGATGGTGCATAGGAAATTTGATCAAGGCCGGCCCACTGGTTCCAGAGTTATACTTCGTTGAAAGTGTGGACGACGGACGACGGCTCGTGGTATACTAATACCCCACATGAGCCTTCGGCTCAGGTGAGCTAATAATCAAGGTATGATGTTTCTCCATCAAATAGTATTCAAGATTTAAGGCAAAATCACTGAACCATGAAATATAGGTCACACTGACCTAGATTTATTTCGAGGTCAATCATTGGGTCACATGGAAGTAATAATCAAGGTATGATGTTTCTCCATCAAATACATGTAGTATTCAAGATATAAGGCAAAATCACTGAACCATGATATATAGGTCACACTGACTAAGATATATTTTGAGGTTAATCACCGGGTTACATGGAACTACTAATCCAGATATAAATTTTTTCCATCATATAGTATTCATGATATAAGGCAAAGTAACTGAACCATGAAATATAGGTCACACTGACCTAGATTTATTTCCAGGTCAATCATTGGGTCACATGGAACTAATATACCTGGTTTGAAAATTCCCCATCAAATAGTATTCAAGATATAAGGCAAAATCACTGGACTGTGAAATATAGGTCACACTGACCTAGATTTGTTTCGAGGTCAATCATGGGGTCACATGGAACTAATATACCAGTTATAACATTACTCCATCAAATAGTATTCAAGATATAAGGCAAAATCACTGAACCATGAAATATAGGTCACACTGACCTAGATTTATTTCGAGGTCAATCATGGGGCCACATGGAACTTATATACCCGGTATGACATTTAACCATCAAATAGTATTCAAGATATAAGGCAAAATCACTGGACCATGAAATATAGGTCACGCTGACCTCGATTTATTTCAAGGTCAATCATGGGGTCACATGGAACTAATATACCAGAAATAACATTTCTCCATCAAATAGTATTCAAGATATAAGGCGAAATCACTGGACCATGAGATATAGGTCACACTGACCTAGATTTATTTTGAGGTCAATCATTGGGTCACATGGAACTAATATACCCAGTATGACATACCTCCATCGAATAGTATTCAAGATATAAGGCAAAGTCACTGGACCGTGAAATATAGGTCACACTGACCTAGACTTATTTTGAGGTCAATCATGGGGTCACATGGAACTAATATACCCAGGATGACATACCTCCATCAAATAGTATTCAAGATATAAGGCAAAGTCACTGGACCGTGAAATATAGGTCACACTGACATTGGCATGGGTGGGGGCATTGGTGAATCAAACTTGGGACCTATATGTATTATTATACCAAATATATACCAAAGACATCATAAAAGTTCTGTTTATACCTGTTACAAAAACCTTAACCTGAGTCTTTAAAATACAAAATTTCTAAGTCCATGACCTTGACCTTGAGGTCATTGGCATGGGCGGGGGTATTACCAAATAAAACTTTGGACCTATATCTATCATCATACCAAATATGAACCGATTCCATCCAATGGTTTGGAAAATATAACTTGTAGAAGTTCAGCCTCTACCTGTTACAAAAACCTTAACCTGAGGTTACAGGATGACGTACGTACGTACAAACACACCAACAAATGTACATTCGTACGCACGTACGGAAAACCTTAAAACTTAATGCCACCGGCATCATTAGATGCAGGGGCATAAAAACAGCTACAGTGATGAATTGAAGCAGCTACAGTGATGACAAAATTCTCCCCATGTTAAGTCTATAGGCAAATTTTCAAACGCTCAAGGGCACTTAACTCCGCAGTGAATTACCCGATTAAGCTCAAAATCGAACTTAATTGTATCGATTCCTGATCTTTGTTTTACTTCTACTTTGATCAAGATTTTATGTCTGTCCTTGTTATCTGCAAGAATGAAGCTGATCCGAAAAATATTGACAAAGCTAGAGTGATGACAAACTTTTTCCTATGTTAAGTCTATGGGAGCTATATGTTGCCATGGCAACCAGAGTTCCATTCAGCTCTGCCTGAAACCGTATGCCGTTTTTGCACTTGCCCAATGATGCTACACATGAAATCTGGTCAAGATTGGCCAACTAGTATTAAGGATATACATTATTGAAATTCCCATTAACCCCAATGCAAAATGCGCAAGGGCAGATAACTCCAAAGTGAATGATCTGATTCTGCCAGTAAACGAACTTGACCGAGATTTCATTGCTGTTCTGGTTATCTGTAAGAATAAACCCAATCTGAAAACATTTGAAGCAGCAACAGTGATGACAATATACTCCCCATGTTCAGTCTATAGGCAAATTTTCAAACGCTCAAGGGCACGTAACTCCTGAGCGAATAATCCGATTCGACCCAAAATCAAACTTAACCAAGATTTTATACCTGTACTCATTATCTGCAAGAATGAAGCTGATCAGAAAAAAATTGACGAAGCTAGAGTGATGACAAACTTTTTCCTATGTTAAGTCTATGGGAGCTATTTGTTGCCATGGCAACCTGAGTTCCAATCAGATCTGCCTGAAAACCTGATGCAGCCTTTCCACCTGCCCAAAGATGCTACAAAAGAAATTTGATCAAGATTGGCTGAGTAGTATTTGAGATCTACATCTTTGAAATTCCATTTGGCCCCAATGCAAAAACGCACAAGGGCAGGTAACTCCTACATGAATGATCCGATTCTGCCAGTAATCGAACTTGACCGAGATTTCATGGCTGTCCTGGTTATCTGTAAGAATAAACATAATCTGAAAACATTTGAAGCAGCTACAGTGATGACAATATTCTCCCCATGTTAAGTCTATAGGCAAATTTTCAAACGCTCAAGGGCACCTAACTCCTGAGCGAATAATCCGATTCAACCCCAAATCGAACTTAACAGAGATTTTATACCTGTCCTCATTGTCTGCAAGAATGAAGCCGATCCAAAAAAAAAATGACGACGCTAGAGTGATGACAAACTTTTTCCTATGTTAAGTCTATGGGAGCTATTTGTTGCCATGGCAACCAGAGTTCCAATCCGATCTGCCCGAAAACAGTATGCAGCCTTTCCCCCTACCTGATAATGCTTCACATGAAATTTGATCAAGATCGGCCCACTGGTTCCGGAGATATACTTCTTTGAAAGTGTGGACGACGACGGACGACAACGACGGACGCCGGCTCATGGTATACTAATACCTCACATGAGCCTTCGGCTCAGGTGAGCTAATAAGCCAAGAAAGCCCATTGTCATGAAAACCTTATGCAGTCTTTCCACTTGCCCTATAATGCTACACATGAAATTTTATCTAAGTCGGCCAAGTAGTCTTCAAGATATACATTTTTGAAATTCACATTAACCCTTATGCAAAAATGCACAAGGGCAGGTAACTCCTAAGTGTATGATCCAATTCTGCCAATTATCGAACTTGACCGAGATTTCATGGCTGTGCTGGTTATCTGTAAGAATGAAGCCAATCCGAACAAAATTGAAGCAGCTACAGTGATGACAACATTTTCCCCATGTTAAGTCGATAGGCAATTTTTCGGGCGCTCAAGGGGACGTAACTCTATGTGAATTATCTGATTCGGCCAAAAATCGAACTTGACCGAGATTTTATGCCTGTACTGGTTATCTGCAAGAATGAAGTCGATCAGAAAAAAATTGACGGAGCAAGAGTGATGACAAGCTTTTTCCTATGTGAAGTCTATGGGAGCTAGATGTTGCCATGGCAACCAGAGCTCCACTCAGATCTGCCTGAAAACCTAATGAAGCCTTTCCACTTGCCCAATAATGCGACACATGAAATTTGATCAAAGTTGGCCAAGTAGTCTTTAAGATATACATTTTTGAAATTCCCATTAACCCTAATGCAAAAACACACAAGGGCAGGTAACTCCTAAGTGAATGATCCGATTCTGCCAGTTATAGAACTTGACCCAGATTTCATGGCTGTGCTGGTTATCTGCAAGAATAAAGCCAATCTGAAAATAATTGAAGCTGCTACGGTGATGACAACATTCTCCCCATGTTAAGTCAATAGGCAATTTTTTCAACGCTCAAGGGCACGTAACTCCTGAGTGAATAATCCGATTCAGCCCAAAATCGAACTTGATCGAGATTTCATGCCTGTCCTCGTTATCTGCAAGAATGAAATCGATCAGAAAAAAATTGACGGAGCTAGAGTGATGACAAGCTTTTTCCTAATTCCCATTAACCCTAATGCAAAAACACACAAGGGCAGGTAACTCCTAAGTGAATGATCCGATTCTGCCAGTCATCGAACTTGACCGAGATTTCATGGCTGTGCTGGTTATCTGCAAGAATAAAGCCAATCTGAAAATAATTGAAGCAGCTACGGTGATGACAACATTCTCCCCATGTTAAGTCAATAGGCAATTTTTTCAACGCTCAAGGGCACATAACTCCTGAGTGAATAATCCGATTCAGCCCAAAATCGAACTTGATCGAGATTTCATGCCTGTCCTCGTTATCTGCAAGAATGAGGACAATCAGAAAAAAATTGACGGAGCTAGAGTGATGACAAACTTTTTCCTATGTTAAGTCTATGGGAGCTATTTGTTGCCATGGCAACCAGAGTTCCAATCCGATCTGCCCGAAAACAGTATGCAGCCTTTTCCCCTACCTGATAATGCTTCACATGAAATTTGATCAAGATTGGCCCACTGGTTCCGGAGATATACTTCTTTGAAAGTGTGGACGACGGACGACGACGGACGACGGACGCCGGCTCGTGGTATACTAATACCTCACATGAGCCTTCGACTCAGGTGAGCTAAAAATGAAGAAAGTACTGAAAATCTCACTCACCCTGCATTAAATTTGCTGACAAGATTTCATCCAAAATTTTTTCAAAGGGTCATAACTCAGGAAACTTTGAGGAAAGGGGCATAATCCTGATGAGAAAATAAAACTTGTCTGCTATTTTGTATGATAAATCCATATATGAAATTTCAAAAGACTAGCATACATGTACATGGTTCTAAAGTTATGCATCACAAAGCACAAAATGTGTAAATGCCAAAATTTACAAAGCACCATAACTCCTGAAGTATTTATTTTTCAAATTTTTTCAAAGGTTAATCAGGTCATCTACTCATCACTACCCATGCATTCATTAACTTTGAAGGCTCTATCTTCTATGGTTCTTGAGAATTTTTGCTAACAAGATGTCATCCAAATACTTCAGGACGTGGGCATAATTCGGAACAGAAAAAAATATGTGTCCAGTATTTTTTCATGGGGACTCTATATATGAAATTCCAAACCCCAGCATACATAATGTTAAAGTTTGATATGCATCACAAAGCATGCAATGTACAAATGCCCAAAGTCCCAAAGGGCCATAACTCATTTTTTTTCAAGAATTCAAACAAAAGTCAATCAGGTCATCTACAAATCTCTACCAATCCAGTCACCAACTTGCAAGGCTCTAGCACCAATAGTTTTTGAGATACTCTGCTGACAAGATTTTATCAAAAAAAATTTCGAAGGGCCATAACTCTGGAGAGGGGCATAATCCGGATGAGAAAATATGATTCAGCTTTTTTTTCATACAGAATATATTTTTGAAATTTATTAATGCTAACATACATGTTTCTTCAGTTATGCATCACACTGTACAAATGCCCAGAATTTAAAACGGCCATAACTCATAAAGTATGTTTTGGAATGTAGTCAAAAGTTAATGAGGACATCTACTCATCACCACCAATCTGTTCATCAATAGTTTTTGAGATATTTTGCTGACAAGATTTCATCCAAATTTTTTCAAAGGGCCATAATTCAGGAGAGGGGCATAATCCCAATGAGAAAAAAATATGTGTCAGCTGTTTTTCATGAAATTTAAAAACCCTAGCAGACATGATACATGTACTAAAGTTATGTTATGCATCACAAAGCACACACTGTACAAATGCCTAAAATTACAAAGGGCAATAACTCATGAAGCATTTTTCAGTCAAATGTAAATCAGGTCATCTACTCATCACTAGCAAACCACTCATCAACTTTCAAGGCTCTAGCTCCAATATTTTTTGAGGAAATTTGCTGACAAGATTTTATGAAAAAAATTCAAAGGACCATCATATGGCTTAAAAGGGGTAAAAGTCAAACAAGATAAAAATACAAATCAGCTATTTTTCATGAGGAATCCACGTATCAAATTCCAAAAACCCAGCATACATCGTTCTAATGTTATGCTATGCATCAAAAAGCATACTATGTACAAATGCCAAGTTACAAAGGGCCATAACTCATAAAGTATTTTTCTGAATTAAGTCAAAAGTTAACCAGGTCATCTACTCATCACCACCAATCCATTCACCAACTTTCAAGGCTCTAGATCAAATAGTTTTCCAGATGCTTTGCTGACAAGATTTTATAAAAAATATTAAAGGGCCATTACTCCTTAAAGAGGCATAATCCGGACGAAGTCATCTGCTCATCACTACCAATCTATTCACCAACTTTCAAGGCTTTAGCACCAACAGTTTTTGAGATATTATGCTGACAAAATTTTATCAATTTTTTTTCAAAGGGCCATAACTCTTGAAATGGGCATAATCTAGATGAGAAAATAGAAGCATCAGCTATTTTTCATGAGGAATCCATATATGAATTTTCAAAACCCTAGCATACATGGTTCTAATGTTATCATCATACACTGTACAAATGTCCAAAGTTACAAAGGGTCATAACTCATTAAGTATTTTTTGGAATTCAGTCAAAAGTTAACCAGGTCATCTGCTCATCACTACCAATCCATTCACCAACTTTCAAGGCGCTGGGTCCCTAGTTTTCCAGATATTTTGCTGACAAGTTTTTATCAATTTCTTCTCAAAGAGCCATAGCTCCTGCAAGAGCCATAATCCGAATGAGAACAAAAATATGTGTTAGGTCATCTACTCATCTCTACCAATCTATTCACCAACTTTCAAGGCTTTAGCTCCATTTTGAAGATATTTTGGTGATGAGATTTTATCATTTTTTTTTTTTAGGGCCATGAATCCTGAAAGGGGAATAATCTGGATGAGAACAAAAATATGTATCAGCTATTTTTTCATGAGGAATCCATATATGAATTTTCGAAACCCTAGCATTCATGGTTTCAAAGTTGTGCAATGCATCACAAAGCATAAAGAATCCTCCATGGTGCAGTGGTTACGCTACTCGCCTTGTAAACCAGGGATCGCAGGATCAATCCTGGGCTTCTACAGACTTTCGAATGAGTGACGGATGAACAGACAAACACTCCAGAAGCAATACGTACCATTCATCCAACTATTCTTAGACACAACATCGGGAAGTTGTACTTGTTCAAATTTTTAGAACGAGTATGGTAAGGAACTGAGGTGTCCGAATATTTAGGGTACATACTCTTAGTACGTCCTCCTCACTATCAAGATCTCATGATACAGAAAAGGATGAGTGAGTGTTTTATGTCTCACCAACAGCTAAGGTCATACGGAGACGGGACCCCGATTTAAAGACTCATCTGAAAGTCTGGAGAAGCCAGGGATCGATCCTGGAACCCCTGGTTTACAAGGCGAGTAGCATAACCACACCACGGAGGCTTCTAGTAGACAAGAGGCTCAATGAGCCTAAACCGCTCACCTGAGGAACTTAAGTTTTAACAATTCACAGACTTGACTACTAAATCTGCTAATAGAATCCAGCCCATTGACCCTTACAGGATATAAGTCATCATTATTGCATTGCATTCCAAGTTTGAGACTTCTAGCTTCTATAGTTCCTGAAAAATCTTTGACGAAAATTTAACATTGGTCAAAATGGAGAGAAAGAAGAATGAAAGAACAGATGAACAAATAAGCTGAGAAAGCCCAATGTCTCTTACACAAAATAAGTCATCATTATTCTATTGAATACCAAATTTGATGCTTCTAGCTTTTATAGTTCCTGAGAAATCTTTGATTAAAAATTTAACATTGGTCTATTATCTCTATATGGAGAGAAAGAAGAATGAAGGAACAAATGAACCAGACTAGCTCCAAAACCTAATGCAGCCTTTCCCCTTGCCCAATGGTGCTACACATAAAATTTAAACAAGATTGGTCGACTGCCTTCTGAGATATGCTTCATTGAAAGTGTGGACGACGGATGGACGGACGACAGACGACGGACTCTGGAGCCTTGGTATACTATCAGCTCACTGGAGCCTTTGGCTCAGGTGAGCTAAAAATTCAAGTCGCTATTTCTGTCACAACATTTTCCCTACGTTAAGTCTATGGGCAAATTGTTTTGTCTCTCAAGGTCACGTAACTCCGAGGTCAATATTCCGATTCGGCCCAAAATCGAACTTAACCGAGATTTTATGCCTGTCCTCGTTACCTGCAAGTTTGAAGCTGATATGAATAAAAATAAAGTTGCTATCGTGGTCACAACGTATTTTTTATGCTCAAGGGCAGGTAACTCCAAGGCAAATATTCCGATTCGGCCCAAAATCGAACTTAACCGAGATTTTATGTCTGTCCTCGTTACCTGCAAGTTTGAAGCTGATCTGAAAAAAATTCAAGTCGCTATCGTAGTCGCAAAATTTTCCCTAATTAAGTCTATGGGCAAATATTTTGTCGCTCAAGGTCACGTAACTCCGAGGTCAATATTCCGATTCGGCCCAAAATTGAACTTAACCAAGATTTTATGCCTGTCCTCGTTACCTGCAAGTTTGAAGCTGATATGAATAAAAATAAAGTTGCTATCGTGGTCACAACGTATTTTTTTATGCTCAAGGGCAGGTAACTCCAAGGCAAATAATCCGAGTCGGCCCAAAATCAAACTTAACCGAGATTTTATGTCTGTCCTCGTTACCTGCAAGTTTGAAGCTGATCTGAAAAAAATTCAAGTCGCTATGGTAGTCACAACATTTTCCCTATGTAAAGTCTATGGGCAAATTTTTTGTCGTTCAAGGTCATGTAACTCCGAGGTCAATATTCCGATTCGAACTTAACTGAGATTTTATGCCTGTCCACGTTACCTGCAAGTTTGAAGCTGATCTGAATAAAAATAAAGTTGCTATCGTGGTCACAACGTATTTTTTATGCTCAAGGGCAGGTAACTCCAAGGCAAATAACCCGATTCGGCCCAAAATCTAACTTAACCGAGATTTTATGTATGTCTACGTTACCTGCAAGATTGAAGCTGATCTGAAAAAAATTCAAGTCGCTATCGTAGTCACAACATTTTCCCTATGTTAAGTCTATGGGCAAATTTTTTGTCGCTCAAGGTCACGTAACTCCGAGGTCAATATTCCGATTCGGCCCAAAATCGAACTTAACCGGGATTTTATGCCTGTCCTCGTTACCTGCAAGTTTGAAGCTGATCTGAATAAAAATAAAGTTGCTATCGTGGTCACAACGTATTTTTTCATGCTCAAGGGCAGGTAACTCCAAAGCAAATAATCCGATTCGGCCCAAAATCGAACTTAACCGTGATTTTATGTCTGTCCTAGTTACCTGCAAGTTTGAAGCTGATCTGAAAAAAATTCAAGTCGCTATCGTAGTCACAACAGTTTCCCTATGTTGTCTATGGGCAAATTTTTGGTCGCTCAATGTCACGTAACTCCGAGGTCAATATTCCGATTCTGCCCAAAATCGAACTTAACCGAGATTTTATGCCTGTCCTTATTATCTGCAAGAATGAAGTCGATCAGAAAAAAATTGACGGAGCTAGAGTGATGACAAGCTTTTTCCTATGTTAAGTCTATGGGAGCTATATGTTGCCATGGTAACCAGAGTTCCACTCAGATCTGCATGAAAACCTTATGCAGTCTTTCCACTTGCCCAATAATGTTACACATGAAATTTGATCAAAGTCGGCCAAGTAGTCTTCAAGATATACATTTTTGAAATTCACATTAACCCTTATGCAAAAATGCACAAGGGCAGGTAACTCCTAAGTGTATGATCCGATTCTGCCAATTATCGAACTTGACCGAGATTTCATGGCTGTGCTGGTTATCTGTAAGAATGAAGCCAATCCGAACAAAATTGAAGCAGCTACAGTGATGACAACATTTTCCCCATGTTAAGTCGATAGGCAATTTTTCGGGCGCTCAAGGGGACGTAACTCTTGAGTGAATTATCTGATTCGGCCCAAAATCGAACTTGACAGAGATTTTATGCCTGTACTGGTTATCTGCAAGAATGAAGTCGATCAGAAAAAAATTGACAGAGCTAGAGTGATGACAAGCTTTTTCCTATGTGAAGTCTATGGGAGCTAGATGTTGCCATGGCAACCAGAGTTCCACTCAGATCTCCCTGAAAACCTAATGAAGCCTTTCCACTTGCCCAATAATTCGACACATGAAATTTGATCAAAGTTGGCCAAGTAGTCTTTAAGATATACATTTTTGAAATTCCCATTAACCCTAATGCAAAAACACACAAGGGCAGGTAACTCCTAAGTGAATGATCCGATTCTGCCAGTTATCGAACTTGACCGAGATTTCATGGCTGTGCTGGTTATCTGCAAGAATAAAGCCAATCTGAAAATAATTGAAGCAGCTACGGTGATGACAACATTCTCCCCATGTTAAGTCAATAGGCAATTTTTTCAACGCGCAAGGGCACGTAACTCCTGAGTGAATAATCCGATTCAGCCCAAAATCGAACTTGATCGAGATTTTATGCCTGTCCCTGTTATCTGCAAGAATGAAGTCGATCAGAAAAAAATTGACGGAGCTAGAGTGATGACAAGCTTTTTCCTATGTTTTTTCAACGCTCAAGGGCACGTAACTCCTGAGTGAATAATCCGATTCAGCCCAAAATCGAACTTGATCGAGATTTCATGCCTGTCCTCGTTATCTGCAAGAATGAAGACAATCAGAAAAAAAATGACGGAGCTAGAGTGATGACAAACTTTTTCCTATGTTAAGTCTATGGGAGCTATTTGTTGCCATAGCAACCAGAGTTCCAATCCGATCTGCCCGAAAACAGTATGCAGCCTTTCCCCCTACCTGATAATGCTTCACATGAAATTTGATCAAGATAGGCCCACTGGTTCCGGAGATATACTTCTTTGAAAGTGTGGACGACAACGACGGACGACGACTCGTGGTATACTAATACCTCACATGAGCCTTCGGCTCAGGTGAGCTAATAAGGATGAGTAAAGAATTGGCCAAATGATCAATTTTACTAGTATAAAACATAGCTAACCCTTATCCCGCTGAATAAATAAATTTAGCCACACCCATTGCTATCAACTAATCAAATTCCTTGATTTAATGTATTTTTTTCTTTCAATTCACTTACTGCATGACAGTGTAGATCCTAATCTCAGAAGCCATCTGATCTGGATCTACACTGTTTGCTAAAGGTAGGGGTTGTCATGAATAGCAAGATAAGGGTTAAACTCCACACTGTTAAATTATACTAACCCAGCAGGGAAGGAGCCTTTGTGGTGTAGTGGTTAAGCTACCTGCTTCATAAACTAGGGGTGATAGGTTTGATTCTGTGCTTCTCCAAACATTCAAATGAGTCTTTGTCCCATTTCCATATGATCATATTTCTTGATGGGATGTAAAACCCAAACATATACCCACAGACCAGTAGATGTAAATACTTAAATAACTGCCAATTAAACTTGTCCATCAATCAAATTTTACTAAAAGAATTGCAGGACAACATGCCTATTTGATTGAATGGTCAAATTTGACACTGTCAATTGAGAAAATAGGTCATTTGGACAAGGCCTACCAAAGATGCTATGGTGGACACAACATTACCAGGATTAGTTGTTGTTTTGGGGTTTAGCAACACTTCGACAAATGTTGAGTCATTTTGCGCCTTTTCTAAGATTATCGATTGACCGATTAGTGTTTTACAGCCAATGAGCACAAAGTAGGCCATAGCGCATAGATTGTTTCAAAGGGAAAAATAAGTCCATATAAAACAGAAGAGTTTTAAGGGGATTAAAGAAAGGAACAAGGAAGAATGCTGATGATAAATGTCCATTAGATGGAGCAACATACCAAATATCAAAGACCTGGGCCTTCTG
Organism: Lucinisca nassula; assembly: GCA_963580285.1. NCBI lineage: Eukaryota > Metazoa > Mollusca > Bivalvia > Lucinida > Lucinidae > Lucinisca > Lucinisca nassula. The sequence continues at coordinate 178,566,682 of OY757011.1, forward strand.
GTTTCATTTATTATCCCCACGCTTTTCGAAGAAAAAGAGGGGATATTGTAATGGTCTTCGTCGTCCGTCAGTACATTAGTCCGTACGTACGTACGCCCATCCGTCCGTCCGTCTTACCGGATGACTCATCCTAGACGGTTATAGATAGAAACTTGAAACTTTGGGAACTGATAGCTCTTTGGTCTGGGGAGTGCATGACACTTTCGGAATTTTGATCACACCCCTAGGGGTGGGCCCAGCAGGTGGAGCCCATGGGGTAAAAAATAAAAATTTCCAGAACATGGTTGTGTAACATATCAAAGCTAACGGCATGATGAGTAGAAAACATTACAATCAAAATTTGACCCCTGGGGTCGTTTTTGAGGTCACCAGAGGTCAAAAACTGATTTTGATCCCTTTACCCCAAAACATTACTGTTACCGGATAACTCCTCCTAGACGGTTATAGATAAAAACTTGAAAGTTTGGGAACTGACAGATCTTTAGTCTGGGGTATGCATGACACTTTCGGAATTTTGATCACACCCCTAGGGGTAGGCCCAGGTGGTGGGGCCTGCGGCGAAGCTTGGGAATATGCGATGGCGTGCCATCGACTGCGACAGTCTAGTTTGATTTTATTTGAGGTTTAACGACTCCATCAACACTGTATAGGTCATTTAGGAGACAATGCTTCCAGTTTTGTGGGACAATTACCTGACAATTGTATGAAATGACATCTCAAGCCCTGTCTCCCTGTTTATAAGCATGAACGGTCCGACTTGCACCGTTTGGCCGGGCAGGTTTAGATCCTCTAAGCAGTTTACCAGTAGTCGTGCGCAGTCAGTTTCAGCTCTGCGTGGAAGCATCATGCAGCCCATCTATTTCTTCAAGCCCCAAATGGGCCAGGGCTGCCTTCTGGTTTCAGACATGTAAAGTAAGTGGTCCAATTTTGGCCACAGGGCTACAATTTGAACAATCTTGGTAGAGATCCACTAGATCAAGCTACAGACCCAGACCTTCTGGTTTCAGACAGGAAGATATTTTAAGGTTTTTCCCTTAAAAGTCTACGTAAAACAAGTGGGCCCGAGGCGGGGCCATTTCTGGCCCTAGGACTATATTTAAACAATCTCTGGTCCCAGGACTATCATCATCATCATAATCATCAACAAATTTTTGATTAATGTGCAGGTACAGGGGCAATGTCCACATAAGTGGGCCCCCTTCCAGCTGCACGCATGGCAGATCTTACACCAGATCTCCAGGCTGGTCTATCATGAGGATTGATAGCAGAGAGCTTCCATTCTCTGCAATCTCTTTCTGTTAGCTGCTTCCAGGTCATCTTGGGCCTTCCAGGCCCGCGCTTTCCACCTACCTGTATGTCACAGGCAGTCCTCACCGTTGTCTCACCTCTGTGGTTTTTTAAATATTTGTGTTCACGGAGATGTTGCACTGATAAGTTAGGAGGCCTTTATGCGGACCCAAAAAATTATTTGTCTAAATCGCGACGGCAGTAAAGGCAAGGATTGTGGCCACGCAAAATCAATTCAAGCCCCCCACCAGTGGAAATCTTTCCACTGACCGTTCCAAAACGGTTCTTCTGTGGGGGTTTATTTATGTTTTTGTTTGTTACTTACTGTGTGTATTACTTGTGTCTTTTTATTTTGGATGGCCATATGGCCATTTTGTGGGAAAGTAACTGTCCTTATGGCCTTCCTTTGTTTAGGTTTCCATTATGGTCTGGTCACTTAATGTTTGTGTTTCTTTCTCTTTGGTGTCTTTGATGGGTGGAGAAAGTTAATTGTATCGATTCCTGATCTTTGTTTTACTTCTACTTTGACTGCACCGTTGGAGCGTTCCACATGTCCATACCAGCGAAGCCTTCTCTCTTTCAGGATGAGGTCCAGGTCCTCAATGCCAAGATGCTCAAGTAACTCACTGGACCCGATGGTGTCCTGTGGGTTGACATTGCAGATCTGTCTGATCATTGCCCTGTCATTCCGCTGTAGACGTTGGAGGTTTGGCTTTGTCAATGGCCATGTCTCACTGGCATGGAGCATTGCACTCCACACACTAGAGCTATACACATGGCCACGTGTCTTGAATAAGAGGTGGCGGGAAGAGAGAACTGGTAGCAACTATATTTAATCAATCTTGATAGAGGTACATTAGATGAAACTACATACCAAATATCAAAGACCTGAGGTCTTGCGGTTTCAGCGAAGATTTTTTAACTTTTTAGTTAAAAAATCTATTTTTAGCTCCAGTGACCTAGATGTGGAACCATTTGAACAACTCTGACAGCAGACCAGGACCATCCAAAGATAATTTCTGCCAAGTTTGTTATTAACTGGTTAGAATCCATACAGTGGTTAAGGAGGAGACGATGTTTAAAGGAAATTGTGAAAAGATATTCAGACGTTGGACAGTGAATGATCACAATAGCTCCAATTGAGACTTCGGCTAAGGTGAGCTAAAAATACACCCCCTTGACCCAACCTACTGCAAAGGCAGCAAGCCTTGCCCAACTGTAAGTCAGCATCAGTTGGATGTCCCTATCTATTGAGAGTAAGAGCAAGAAATATCTTTCCTATAGCCTAGATTAGCTGAAATGTAGATCTATTTGAGTTATGAATGATAATAGTACTAGTACTAATCTTCCATGTGGCCCTCTTTTCCTGGGTAGAAACCAGTACTAAGCAATGTGGATAAAGTCCCTTGCTCAAAGAAACAACACTTGGCACTTGCGAGGATTGAAACGGCTACCCTTCAATCTCAAATCCGATGCTTTACCACTACATCACAGTGCTCAATAAGTGATAAGGAGAACCCATGTAAGGATTACGGAGCAAAATCAAGGGATAACTCATTTTCTTTTAAGAACGATATGTTGTTGGTACTAGCCACAATCTTCTTCCTGAGATGATTCTAACAAGTACCACAACATCTGGTTAAAGAAAAAAAAAAAGAAAATTTATCACACAATAATAACTTTGATACTCATCCTAATCTGAGCATCTGAGCAACCAAAATAAGTTCTGAAGTTAGATCCTTTGGGAGCAAGGAATACACCAAATAAAGGAAAATAGCAGACTCGGTTTTATTGAGTCTGTTCATGACCAGTACTGAAATGTGCAACACCGGCCAAGCCCTCTAGCACCGGCTTAAGCAGAACTCTATTTTCAAAATGATACCAAATGAACTCAATGATCGCAAAGGGGAAAATAGCAGACTCGGTTTTATTGAGTCTGTTCATGCCTTCAGACATGTGCTTTCAATGAAAACTCAGACCAGCCTACCGTAATGAGCCTAAGTGTTAGGACAAATAGCCTAAACAAACAGAGCAGACCAAGATAAGAGTGCTCCTGAAGGAAGAGTCTGATCAGGGTTTACACTGTTTGCCATTCTCTCTGCATGCTGGATCATGAAACAAATTTGTTAAATTTTAGGAGAATTGCAGAAAGTACTCGAGGTGTCCAAATTTTTGGGATTTTTTAAGCATCTTACCAGTCAGTCTTCACTCGACACATAACAAATGCTCATTGACCTAAAAACTTTCTTCATGCAAGCAGAGGAAGTCTGTATCCCGACAGAACGAGTACACAGGCTGATCTTAGTCTTCACTTTGTTCATGTTCAAAGGCAAATTTTCACTTGGCATGGCTCCTCTAGAAATGTACATGGCAAAACATTTTCATTTTTGGATCTCAACTTAGTTATTCAAAGCCTTGTCAGCATAAAAAGCTTGTTAGCTGTCAAATTGTTGACTATTTGAGTGAGTTCACAATAAAATACATTGGTATTTTGCTGAAAACAATGTGAGCAGCTTTTGCATTTGCAAAAGCTGCTCACATTTTTTCCGCAAAAATATTAGTATAGTTGCCATTTTGAAGAATGGCAGTTTTAACAATTTCTTGCACACCAGACAAGGAAACCCTGGGATAGAAATTGATGTTCTGACCCTGGTGTTCCGACCCAGGCCACTAACATAAATGCACTTCAATTCTATTCAACTGCCGGTGTAACAGTTTATCTTTACCCCCTGGGTAGCTTTACCCCCGGGGGTAAAGATATCCCGGGATATCTTTACCCCCACCCTGGATATCTTCACCCCCGGGGGTAAAGATATCCCGGCTGGGATATCTTTACCCCCGGGGGTAAAGCTAAACTGGCTAGGATATCTTTACCCCCACCCCAACTTTTGGGTATAAACTATTTTCTAAATGCCCAATTTCTTCTTATATGTAAGAGAAGCAAGATAGTGGACTCGATGTTTCACTTTAACATTTTTCGTTTCAATCGTGACTCGGACTATTAGCACTACCCTAAGTAAGAAATATGACCATATTATAGAGGCAAATGATTATTTAATAACTTTTTTTTGTATATATTCTTATTCAAAATGTCCCTTATGACAATCTTTCATAATCTTGCATTATCCGTGTCAGTTGTGAAATGGGTGGTGGGGGTGAGTGGAAAGGCGGGGGTAAAGATATCCCGGACGGGATATCTTTACCCCCGGGGGTAAAGCTAAACTGGCCAGGATGTCTTTACCCCCACCCCAACTTTTGGGTATAGACTATTTTCTAAATGCCCAATTTCTTCTTATATGTAAGAGAAGCAAGATAGTGGACTTGATGTTTCACTTTAACATTTTTCGTTTCAATCGTGACTCAGACTATTAGCACTACCCTAAGTAAGAAAAATGACCATATCATAGAGGCAAATGATTATTTAATAACTTTTTTTGTATATATTCTTATTCAAAATGTCCCTTTTGACAATCTTTCATAATCTTGCATTATCCGTGTCAGTTGTGAAATGGGTGGTGGTGGTGAGTGGAAAGGCAGGGGTAAAGATATCCCGGCCGGGATATCTTTACCCCCGGGGGTAAATCTAAACTGGCCAGGATATCTTTACCCCCACCCCAACTTTTGGGTATAGACTATTTTCTAAATGCCCAATTTCTTCTTATATGTAAGAGAAGCAAGATAGTGGACTCGATGTTTCACTTGAACATTTTTTGTTTCAATCATGACTCGGACTAATAGAACTACCCATGGTAAGAAATACGACCATATTATAGAGGCAAATGATTATTTAATAACTTCTTTTTGTATAGATTCTTATTCAAAATGACCCTTATGACAATCTTTCATAAACTTGCATTGTCCCTGTCAGTTGTGAAATGGGTTGTGGTGGTGAGTGCAAAGGCGGGGGTAAAGATATCCCGGCTGGGATATCTTTACCCCCGGGGGTAAAGCTAAACTGGCCAGGATATCTTTACCCCCACCCCAACTTTTGGGTATAAACTATTTTCTTAATGCCCAATTTCTTCTTATATGTAAGAGAAGCAAGATAGTGGACTCGATATTTCACTTGAACAATTTTCGTTTCAATTGTGACTCGGACAAATAGAACTACCCTTAGTAAGAAATACGACCATATTATAGAGGCAAATGATTATTTAATAACTTCTTTTTGTATATTCTTCTAAATTATATTTCCGCAGGGAAAATAACAAATAGTCTATGAATTAAAAATCACTTTAAGAAATTGTATAGTTTCTTATTCAAAATGTCCCTTAGGACAATCTTTCATAATCTTGCATTATCCCTGTCAGTTGTGAAATGGATGATGGTGAGTGGAAAGGCAGGGGTAAAGATATCCTGGCTGGGATATCTTTACCCCCAACCCAACTTTTGGGTATAAACTATTTCTTAATGCCCAATTTCTTCTTATATGTAAGTGAAGCAAAAAAAACAAAACAAGCATAATTAAACCATACAGCTTGCAAGAATATTTTTTTCACATCTTATACCATTGCTCATGGGTGGGGGTGAAGATTTCCTGGCTGGGATAGGGTGACCCCCCCCCCCCCCACCACTCCCCAAAAAGATCAAGACTTTGGAAAACCCAGACAAGCACACTTCTCAACAATGGAAGGTACTACTGATGTCCAATGGTCTATGGTTGACATAACATTACCACAAGCTAGCTTGCATGAATCAGGATTTCACACCTCTACCATTGCTCATGGGTGGGGGTAAAGATATCCCAGCTGGGATACCTTCACCGGGGTCGGGGGGGGTGGGGGGGGGGTGGGGGGGTGGGGGGGGGGGGGGCAAAATATCCTGGCTGGGGTAGCTTGACCCCCACCCTTCCAGCATTTTGAAAAACACAAACAAGCACACTTATACTATATAGTGTGCATTAATCAGTTTTTCACAAATTGTACCATTGCGCATAGGTGGGGATGAAGATAGTGTGACCCCACCCCACCCCAAATCCAGACTTTGGAAGACCCAAACAAGCACACTTCTCAACAATGAAGGTACTACTGATGTCCAATGGTGTATGGTTGACATAACATCACCACAAGCTAGCTTGCATGAATCAGGATTTCACATCTCTACCATTGCTCATGGGTGTGGGTAAAGATATCCCGGCCGGGATACCTTCACCCCCGGGGGCAAAATACCCTGGCTAGGTTACCTTCACCCCCACCCTTCCAGCATTTCGAAAAACCAAACCAAGCACACTTATACCCTATAGCTTGCATAAATCAGTTTTTCACAAATTCTACCATTGTTTATGCGTTGGGGTTTTGTTCAAACATCGCTTTTTGCAGCATCTGATCTGACTCCACACTGTTTGCAATTTTGGGTTTCCCATCAGAAATGGGATAAATGTATGGTTCAGCATGAACTTAGGACAATTAAAGAGCAGACAAAAGAACTGTATCTGGAGTTACATTCAACAACAATATAGAGTCAGCCCCCGCCCATCAGCGCTTGAAGAAATAGATGGGCTGCATGATGCTTCCACATCGAGCTGAAAACAACAGCACACAAGTACTGGTAAACCGCTTAGAGGCTCTAAGCCTGCCCAGGCAAAGCAGTGCGAGTCTGACCATCCATGTTCACAAACCTATTTGGCTTCATTGGGCAACAGGGCTTGAGATGTCATGTCAAAATAGTTTATACCCAAAAGATGGGGTGGGGGTAAATATATCTTGGCCAGTTTAGCTTTACCCCCGGGGGTAAAGATATCCCAGCTGGGATATCTTTACCCCCGCCTTTCCACTCACCACCACCACCCATTTCACGACTGACAGGGATAATGCAAGATTATGAAAGATTGTCATAAGGGACATTTTGAATAATAAAATATACAAAAAGAAGTTATTAAATAATCATTTGCCTCTATAATATGTTCATATTTCTTACTAAGGGTTGTTCTATTAGTCTGAGTCATGATTGAAACGAAAAATGTTAAAGTGAAACATCGAGTCCACTATCTTGCTTCTCTTACATATAAGAAGAAATTGGGCATTTAGAAAATAGTTTATACCCAAAAGTTGGGGTGGGGTAAAGATATCCTGGCCAGTTTAGCTTTACCCCTGGGGGTAAAGATATCCCAGCCGGGATATCTTTACCCCCGCCTTTCCACTCACCCCCACAACCCATTTCACAACTGACTGGGATAATGCAAGATTTTGAAAGATTGTCATAAGGGACAGTTTGAATAAGAAAATATACAAAAAGAAGTTATTAAATAATCATTCACCTCTATAATATGGTCATATTTCTGACTAAGGGTAGTTCTAATAGTCCGAGTCACAATTGAAAAGAAAAATGTTAAAGTGAAACATCGAGTCCACTATCTTGCTTCTCTTACATATAAGAAAAAATTGGGCATTTAGAAAATAGCTTCTACCCAAAAGTTGGGGTGGGGGTAAAGATATCCTGGCCAGTTTAGCTTTACCCCCGGGGGTAAAGATATCCCAGCCAGGATATCTTAACCCCCGCCTTTCCACTCACCACCACCACCCATTTCATGACTGACAGGGATAATGCAAGATTATGAAAGATATTCATAAGGGACATTTTGAATAAGAAAATATACAAAAAAGAAGTTCTTAAATAATCATTTGCCTCTATAATATGGTCATATTTCTTACTAAGGGTAGTTCTATTAGTCTGAGTCATGATTGAAACCAAAAATGTTAAAGTGAAACATCAGGTCCACTATCTTGCTTCTCTTACATATAAGAAGAAATTGGGCATAAAAAAATAGTTTATACCCAAAAGTTGGGGTGGGGGTAAAGATATCCTGGCCAGTTTAGCTTTACCCCCGGGGGTAAAGATATCCCAGCCGGGATATCTTTACCCCCGCCTTTGCACTTACCACCACCACCCATTGCACAACTGACAGGGATAATGCAAGATTATGAAAGATTGTCATAAGGGACATTTTGAGTAAGAAAATATACAAAAAGAAGTTATTAAATAATCATTTGCCTCTATAATGGGGTCATATTTCTTAATAAGGGTAGTTCTATTAGTCTAAGCCATGATTGAAACGAAAAATGTTAAAGTGAAACATCGAGTCCACTATCTTGCTTCTCTTACATATAAGAAGAAATTGGGCATTAAGAAAATAGTTTATACCCAAAAGTTGGGGTGGGGGTAAAGATAACCTGGCCAGTTTAGCTTTACCCCCGGGGGTAAAGATATCCCAGCCAGGATATCTTTACCCCCACCTTTGCACTCACCACCACCACCCATTTCACAACTGACACGGATAATGCAAGATTATGAAAGATTGTCATAAGGGACATTTTGAATAAGAAAATATACAAAAAGAAGTTATTAATTAATCATTTGCCTCTATAATGTGGTCATTTTTCTTACTTAGGGTAGTACTATTAGTCTGAGCCATGATTGAAACGAAAAATGTTAAAGTGAAACATTGAGTCCATTATCTTGCTTCTCATACATATAAGAAGAAATTGGGTATTAAGAAACTAGTTTATACCCAAAAGTTTGGGTGGGGGTAAAGATATCCTGGCCAGTTTAGCTTTACCCCCGGGGGTAAAGATATCCTGGCCAGTTTAGCTTTACCCCCGGGGGTGAAGATATCCAGGGTGGGGGTAAAGATATCCCGGGATATCCTTACCCCCGGGGGTAAAGCTACCCCTGAGTAGCTTTACCCCCGGGGGTAAAGCTACCCAGGGGTCAAGATAAACTGGGACACCGGAACTACTTCCGCACTACTTTTATTTTGTAAACAATATACATGTGCGAGCTGTCAAAACTAACCGGAGGTGTTGTGCAAGAAAAAGAATCCAATATGGGGTTCTGTTGTAGATGGGCGTTTCCAACCCTAGGGATGACCGTGCTGAGCGGAACCTCAGCGTAGCCTCGGTTCCGCTCAGCACAGTCATCCCTCGGGTTGGAAACGCTCATCTACAACAGAACCCCATATCAGATTCTTATAATCTTAACCAGTAACGTCATAAGTTTTGAACAACCTGGCCCTGGCAAAACCCCTGTAGCAACTTACAGGCTCTTAGTTTGGTAACCACAATCTGCACATATCAAACCAGGTCTGTGCTTTGTCTTCTTACAGCTATACTTTACATGATGATCATGTCGTGAGGCATACTGAAATCTTCCAAAGCAAGTAATACAAAAGTATGGTCGTTCTTCATGTATAGCCAAGTGACGAGGCATACTTGATTGCACATTGAGTTCTTTCAGGCAGATATGGCATCTTCTTAATCCAATCTTTGAATGAGTAAGGATGTGGCTTTGATATGCATAAATTGTTTCAAACTTCCTACAGCAAAATGGACAGTCTACCGGTAAATCACACTTTGAAACAGCAAGAATGTTTTTCAGTGATTTTTTCTTCTTTTCACCTGACACATGATCCTTGACACTGAATTCATAACTCAAGGGAACAAACTTATTCTTACTACCAACTTTTTTCTTTAATGCAATGTCTACTATACAGTCTGGGTTTCTAATACTATGTTCATGAAGATGAGCTTCTAAAGCAAAATGAAAACCACATTTACTACAAGTAAATGATCCTTCTTCAGGCTCTTTTTCATGTTCAATTCCTATATGGTCAGCAAGGTCTAATGTAGTTTTCAACATTTTATTACAAGTTCTGCACTGAACTCCATCTTCAGCTTCATCAACTTGAGTTTTAATCACAACTGGTTCTTCAGATGTTGACTTGGATTCCTGTTTGACAGGAACTGGTGCAGTTCTCTTACTTGTTTTAGCTTTACTTTTGTCTGGCTTACCATCAGATTTCTCACTTTTCAAAACACTCCCTATTTCTGTTTTAATCACCGCATCCATCCATCCATTGAATTCACCAATACTGAAACCTGGTGGCTGTGAATCATATTCATCAGTATCTTCATCATCATCATCAAATACTGGTACATTATTATCTACTCCTTGCACAATGCTGCCTCCGTCACTAGCACCCTTCTCTTTTTCTCCAGGTGTTGAAAATCTTTTATGTGCCCAATTAGATGAGTTTTTCTCTATTGAAATAAAAACATAAAAGAATTTTCAACTACTAACCTGTACAACCTAGTACAACTGACTGATATAAGCTTCCTAGCCATTTTAGTGATTGAGAGTCTTTTTAAATGCATTCCTTGACTGTTGATATGTGTTTTACACCCCTTTCAAGATGACTTCACTTATATATAACAGATCATCAATCGAAGGAGGGTGAAAAAAGTAATCACAGACTAGAAATGTGTCCAGACGACACAGATGCCCCTGCCCAGGGCCCCGCCTCACCTCAAAAATCCATGTTGCAACAAAATTTTCTAAGTGTGTGACCTTGACCTTGAGGTCATGGGCAGGGTTGGTGTTATGGCTGAATGAGACTTGGGACCTGTATCTATATTCATTCCAAATTTGAAGCCAATCCATAAATATGAGCCCTAAAACTTTAAAAGCATAATAAGACTAAGTCTGTGACCTTGACCTTGAGGTCAGAGGTGGGGGTATATACAACTTTGGACCTGTAACTATCATCACACCAAATTTGAAGCAGATCTATATGGTTTGGTGAGTATGAGCTCTTAATAAACTTTAAATAAAAAATTTCTTTGTCTGTGACCTTGACCTTTAGGGCATGTGCATGGGTGGGGGTATTGGACCAGTATCAATCATCATACCAAATATAAACTTAATTCATCGTAGGATTTGGAAAATATAAACTCTTAAAATATCTAATTAAAAATTTCTAAGTCTGTGACCTTGACCTTGAAAGGTTGAGTACCGCATGTCAGTTTTTACTACATGCACGTGATTTTCGTAATAGTGGTAAAGGTATTGTTTGCGCAAATTTAAATTGCGAACGCACCTGAACAAATTGGAAAATTAAAAACATTGTGAGTATTGGTGAGCTGTTTTGTAAAAGTCTTTTATTATTTTCTTTAACTGAAAGACCGGCGGCATGTTGTTTTTTGTTGTTGTTGTTGTTTTTGCTCAAATACTTTTTGAGAGATCTTGCTAATAAGATTTCTATGTAATTTAATTAAAGGGGAAATTACTCAAAAAGGGGAAATAATTTGGATAACAAAAAAAATATGGGTCAACTATTTTTTCATGAGTAATCCATATATGAAATTTCAAAACACCAGCATAAATGGTTATAAGGTATGCTATGCACCAGAAAGCAACACAATTAAATGGCGAAAAATTGCAAAGGGCCATTCCTCTAACAAAATTTTATTAAATTGGTTGAAATTTTAATCAGGATGATCTCTTCCATCGTCCCAATCAGTATACCAAATATCAAAGCTCTAGCTCAAATACTTTTTGAGATATCATGCTAACGAGATTTCTATGTTATTTAATTAAAGGGGAAATAACCCAAAAAGGGGAGATAATTCTGATAAGAAAAAAATATGGGTAAACTAATTTTCATGAGTAATCCATATATGAAGTTTCAAAACACTAGCATACATGGCTATAAAGTTATGTTATGCACCATAAAGCAACACAATTAAATGGCCGGAAATTGCAAAGGGACATAACTCTAAGAAAAATTCATTTAATTGGTTGAAAATTTAATCAGGTGTTCTCCTCTTCAGTCCCAATCAGTATACCAAATATCTAGGCTCTAGCTCAAATACATTTTGAGATATCTTGCTAACAAGCTTTCTATATTATTTAATTAAAAGGAAAATAACTGGGGAGACAATGTCGATGAGAAAAAAAATATGGTTCAACTATTTTTTTCATTAGAAATCCATATATGAAATTTCAAAACCCTAGCAAACATGGTTCTTATGTTATGCTATGCAGAAGCAAGCATGACGAATGAAAAAACTTTTTCAAAGTTGGGGGCATAATGTTGGCAGATTTTACTCAAAACCCAAAGCTGACCTTTATTTTATGACCATATACCTGTGAATAAAATATGAATCCAATCCATCAAGGTTTTCAAAAGATATCGCGCTGAAACCATTTTTCAAGTCACTAGAAATGTGTCAATACGACACAGATGCCCCCGCCTAGGGACCTACCTCAGGTTCTACCAGGTACAAATATCTTAACCCGAGTCTTAAACATTAACAATTTCTGTGACCTTGACCTTGAGGTCAAAGGCATAAATGGGGGTATTGCTGAATAAAAGTTTGCACCTATATCTATCACCATACCAAGTATGAATTAAATCCATTGCATACTTTGGAAGATATAAGCTCTTAAATAATAAAGTGTAACCTGGTACAAATAGCTTAACCTGACTCTGTCTATGACCTTGACCTTAAGGACATAGGCATGAGTGGGGGTATTGCTGAATAAAACTTTGCACCTATATATACCATCATACCAAATATGTTCCAAACCTGTCAGATACTTTTAAAGATATGAGCTCTTAAATAATATGGTTCTACCTGGAACAAATACCTTAACCCGAGTCTTCAACATAAAAAATGTCTAAATCTATGACCTTGACCGTGGCACTCAGATTTACGGGGTAGAGCTAGGACCGGTCGACCCAGTGTCAGGATAATGTGACTGGGTGTGGTATCCTGTAATGTGTCTGGGACATGATACTTCAGTGAGGCAGCACTATAAAAGTGAGCATTGAGCTCCCTGTCGCAACCAGACACCGCCGTGATATGACTGAAAAATTGTTGAAAGCGAAGTTAAACCCGAATTGTTCAATTCACACACACACATGAACCAAATCCATCACATGGTTTAGAAAATATGATCTCTAAGAAGTTCAGGCTCTACCTGGTACAAAAGCCTTAACCTGAGTCTAACAGGATTACGTAGGTACATACATTGGTACAGACAGACATACATTCGGACGCAGTTACGCACGTACTCACGGACGCACATACGGAAAACCCAAAAACTATATGCCCCCGGCATCATACGATGCAGGGGGCATAAAAATTAAGTTGAACAAGATGTGTTTGTGAAAAACGAACATGTCCCCGGGCATGGTCATTTTTTTTTCCAAGTTGGTCAAAATTCAAAGTCAAGGTCACAGGTCAAGATTTTTGGTTCAAGTGGGAAGCCTTTGGCACAAGGAACTTACATGCCAAATATGATGGCTCTATCTTAAACGGTTCGAAAGTTATGAACAACCAGTGCTTCAGCTGAAGTGCACGACCCGCCGGATGCTTTTAGCTTTAAGAGTGTTACCATATGTAGGTATGGCGGCCATTTTGGTCATGTGACCTGAACCTAAAATGGTTCCCCCAATAAATGCGACTTATCGTAAGGAGCAAAAATATATCTTATACTTTAGTACTGTATTCTGAATCGTTTGCAGAATAAAATGCATTCTCACTTTTCCAATACAAAAGCATATGTGTCAAAGTTTGACCTAGGCACAAAGAAGGTCAAGGTCAACCCAGGGTCACCATTTTAGCAATTTATGATGGGCCTACGTCCCAGATGCTATTTATCAAGTTTCGTGGAAATCTGCCCAGTGGTTCTGGAGAAGACTATTTTTGAAGGGTTTTTAACATATATGGCTTGGTGGCCATTTTGGTCATGTGACCTGGACCCCATGAGCAAATTTTGTTTTCCCCCAATCCCATAGAGGCTCCATATGAAATTTGACTTCAATCGGCCCAACGGTTTCCGAGGAGAAGCAGTTCGAAAATTTTCACATTTTTCGCCTCGGCGAGGCTATACTAAATGGAATGTAATATTTCTCAAGTTCATTGGTTAGATCTCATTGATATCTATCAGTATGCCAAAAATTGTTTAAATATTCCAAGCTGTTAAGTCACTATCACCAACTTTTCACAAACGGGTTACGGACTGACAGACAGACTGACAGAATGACACGGTGATTTTAGGGCACTCTTAGAAAATCAACCGACTTCAGTTGGTCGCTTTTTCTGCGGGTCGTGCAATAATATTTTTTTCTTTAAAGTAGGTCATAGGTCAAGGTCAAAAACTTCGCATGAATGTAAAGTTCTTGTCACAAGGAACCTACATGCCAAATATGAAGGCTCTATCTTAAATGCTTCAAAAGTTATGAACAATATTATTTGTTCTTTTAAGTCGGCCAAAGGTCAAGGTCATGGTAAAAAAATTTGGCCTGAATGTAAAGCTCTTATCACAAGGAACCTACATGCCAAATATACTACTCAAAGTTTGATAGGGATCACCCTTTTTTAAATGCAAAATAATTTTTGGATGAATTAATCAGCTGAATCCAAATTTGATACATAATGATAGAAAACGTATCCTTCACAAAACCTAGTGATTAATTTTGTCAACTGGTACTGCATTCAAGCGTGACAACAGCAAACGTCTTGGCACACCCAAAATTTGCCATAACACGAAGGGATTTGGACAACTGATTTTTCACAAATTTCCAAATTTGTTTAGACAAACGTGCTTATTAACGTGTATGGCGTACAAGGGCATCAATTACAGTACGACATCGCTTGCGCACGCTCGTAATCCGAGTCTGTATCCGGTTTGTGAAATCAGCTTTCATTCAGCAACCAATGCATCTTTGAGCTCCTTTAAAGTCCTCGGATGCACAGGTCGGGCTGAAACAGCACTCTGTAGCATGTCCCGCGCATGCCTCAATCGGATTTAAGTGCGGTGACCGAGCAGGCCAGTCCATACGAACGATTGTCTCGCGTTCCAGGTAGGAATCAGTGACGTTGGCAGGGTTGGGACGGGCATTATCATCCATCAGAATAAAGTACGGGCCGATAGCATCTGCATATGGTCTCACAAACTCATCAAGAATCTCATTACAGTACCTCACTGCCATTAACGTTCCGTTTTCAATGACATACAAGTCAGGTTTACCGTTCACGCTTATCCCAGCCCAAACCATGACTGACCCCTTTCCATAGCGATCATGCTCTGCCACATTCAAGTCATCGAATCGCTGTTTGGACATTCACCACACTAATTGACGTTTATAAGTGAAGTCTAGACAGAATCTGGACCCCTCAGTAAACAGTACCGGCGTCAAGTCACGAACCGTCCACCTGACGTGAGTTCTGACAAAGTCTAACCGGTCTAGCACTTGCTGTCTCGTCAACGGGACACGTACAGCAGACCTCATGGCATTAAGTCTGAACTCGTGGAGTCCGTTTCTGACAGTTTGTGTAGAAATTCGTACTCCAGTTCCGTTCATAAGCTCGTTATGCAAACGCGTAGCGTTCAGGAACTGTTGACGTCGAGACTGAATCAAAAAGAAACGGCCCTGACGTTGAGTTGTAGCCCTTTCTCGACCCCGCCGCGGCTGTGTGAAGGATTTCCGTGGGTAAGATGCCGACTCCACATTCGTGAAACCACGCTCTGAGACACATTCAGAATCCCAGCAACACGACGTTGAGAGACGCAAGATTCCAACATTCCGATGCAAAGATTCATTTCTTCGGGGCTCAGACGGTTTCTTAATTGTCCCCCTAGGCATTTTAGTGTTTCACAAATCAAATGAAGTCCTTTTTACGCTTGGTAAAGGAACACTGACAAGTTTGATTGGTCTGTTGGAAAGCAGTGCTACGCAAGATTTTGGGGGTGCATGAATTCATTTGCGAATTGTGAGAAGTGTACACTTTTATGAGTACTGAACTGCACATGAGTTTCTGCTTAAGATATTTATCAATATACCGAGTACAAATTCTGTCAAGAACTTATAAATTTTCTGTGCAAAATTTGGTACATAAAAAGTGATCCCTATCAAACTTTGAGTAGTATATGAAGGCCCTATACCAAACGGTTCGACAGTTATGACCAAAATGTTAATTTTTTCTTTTAAGTAGGTCAAAGGTCAAGGTAATAGGTCAAAATGTTTTGCATGAATATGAAGCTCTTATTACAAGGAACCTACATGCCAAATATGAAGGCTGTATCTGAAACGGTTCAAAAGTTATGACCAATATTAACTTTTTCTTTTATGTAGGTTAAAGGTCAAGGTCACAGGTCAAAATTTTTGTGTGAATGTAAAGCTCTTGTCACAAGGAACCTACAAGCAAAATATGAAGGCTGTATCTCAAATGGTTCTAAAGCTATGACCAAAATGTTATTTTTTTATTTTAATTAGGTCAAAGGTCAAGGTCAAAATTTTTTGCATGAATGAAAAGCTTTTGTCACAAGGAACATACATTACAAATATGAAGGCTGTATCTCAAGCCGTTCAAAAGTTCAGACCAATGTTATTTTTTTTCTTTTAAGTAGGTTCAAAGGTCAAGGTCAAATTTTTTTGCATGAATGTGAAGCTCTTGTCACAAGAAACCGTCATGCCATGATGCCAAATATGAATACTCTACCTCCAACGGTTCAGAAGTTATGACCAACATTAAAAGTTGTCCACGTACAAACCAACAAACAGACAGGGCAAAAACTAGAGAAAGCGACAAGTGGGTCACGTATACCCCCGGCCAGAGCCATACTCTGATATATCTTTTGAGCTTGTGTGTAATATGAATGAAGATGTCAAGAAGCTATAAGAATCTAAAAATTTGCTTGTAAAAGCTAAACCAAACATAAAATTTCTAAATGGAACAAGGGAGTGAGGGCATCAAAGTTACTGAAGGGGTGGGGGTATCAATGATACTGAAGCAGCAGGGTGGGGTATGCATCAATGAAATCTTTGGACTGGTATGCAACATCGATGCAAGCATCAATTGAATTTGTCTTAGAGTCTAGAACACAGGGATCTATAAACTTTGTCATAAAACTTGAACCATATGTAAAATTTCTACGTCCGTGACCTTGAGGTCAAGGTCAACATGGGTGGGAGAAGGGACATACATCACGAAATGTTTAGACTGGTACATTGATGCAAGTATCAATTAAATTTGTCTTAGAGTTAAGAACATACAGGCTTCTATAAACTTTGTCATAAAACTTTAACCAAATGTAAAATTTCTGTCTGTGTCCTTCACCTCAAGGTCACTGTGGGGGGTTAGGACATGCATCAATGAAATCTTTAGACCAGTATGTAACTTCATTGTAAGTATCAAATAAATCTATTGAAGGGTTCAGAAGATACAATCTCTTAGAAACTTTGATGCAAAACTTTAACCAAATGTAAGATTTCTATGTCTGTGACCTTAACCTCAAGGTCACTGTGGGGGGTGGGACATGCATCAATGAAATTTTATAGACCAGTATGTAACATCAGTGTAAGTATCAACTGAATCTATCAAAGGACTCAGAAGATACAATCTCTTAGAAACTTTGATGCAAAACTTTAACCAAAATGTTAACGGACGGACAGACGGACGGATGGATGGAAGAACGGCAGGACGAAAACATTATACCTCCATAGCATACTTCGTATGCCGGGGGTATAACCATAGCATACTTCGTATGCCTGGGGTATAACAATATGTCCCCGCTTTTGCTACTGGGGACATAACTAGAGAAAGTGACCAGTGGGTCACGTATACCCCCGGCCAGGGCATTACTATGATATAGCTTTCAAGCTTGTATGTAATATGAATGAAGATGTCAAGAAGCTATAAGAATCTATAAATGTGCTTGTAAAAGCTAAACTAAACATAAAATTTCTAAATGGACCAAGGGAGTGAGGGCATCAAAGTTACTGAAGGAGTGGGGGTTTCAATGTTACCGAAGCAGCAGGGTGGGTTATGCATCAATGAAATCTTTGGACTCGTATGCAACATCGATGCAAGTACCAATTGAATTTGTCTTAGAATTTAGAACATATAGGCATCATAAAACTTACCAATTGTAAAATGTCTAAGTCCCTGTGACCTTTGTGTGTGTATGTGTGGGGGGGGGGGGGGAGGGACATACATCACAAAATGTTGGAACTGGTACATTGATGCAAGTATCAACTGAATTTGTCTTAGAGTTTGGAAAATACGGGAATCTATAAACTTTGCCATAAAACTTTAACCAAATGTAAAATTTCAAAGTATGTGTCCTTGACCTCAAGGTCACTGTGGGGGGTAGGACATGCATCAATGAAATCTTAAGACCAGTATGTAACTTCAGTGTAAGTATCAACTAAATCTATCAAACGGTTCAGAAGATACAATCTCTCAGAAACTTTGACGCAAATCTTTAACCAAATGTAAAATTTCTAAGTCTGTGACATTGACATCAAGGTCACTGTGGGGGTTGGGACATGCATCAATGAAATCTTTAGACCAGTATGTAACTGCAGTGTAAGTATCAACTAAATCTATCAAACGGTTCAGAAGATACTATCTCCTAGAAACTTTGACGCAAAACTTTAACCAAAATGTAACGGATGGACAGACAGAAAGATGGACACACAGAAGGACGGATGGACGAACGGCAGGACGAAAACTATGTACCCCCATAGCATACTTCGTATGCCGGGGGTATAAAAAGAGCCATAAGTCTCATAACTATTAGCTGAATTTACCTGAAATCCGACTTGACCTGTGTTTTATGATTCTAAAGATATTGCATGGAAACCATTTGGTTTTGTTTGTATTGGAGTTTAACGGCCCATTTAATACTATTTTTGGTCATTTTTGGGGCGGTCACTTTACCTATCCACACTTTTCCTGGGCAAGCTTATACGAAAGCGGTTAACCAGTACAGTGCACATACTTTCGCCAGAAAGTGACAACTGCTCTACTTGAATCAGCAGAAGAGAGAGAATGACCATAGAAAAGATTTCATGATCACTCTCCAAGAAAGAATGTTGCCAACGCCAGCAGGTATCGAATCCGCGTCCTCCTAATCACCAGTCAGACACACATCCGACTGAGCAACCGAGGCCGGCAAACCATTTTGTACGGGACATACTAGATGTACAGGACAGGACATACAAGATGTACATACGGATAGCAGTGATACTATATATATTCGCCCCATTTCAAAATGATGGGGGCATAAAAAAATTCCTCCACCCGGATTTGAACTAATGACCCTTCGTTTCAGAGTCCTAAGCTCTATCTACAACACTACAGAGCTTGCATGTAAACTTTAACCAGGGGAAATAAGGGAGGTAATACAGAGGAGATAATTAACATCTAAAAAAGTCCAATTTAAGCTAACGAGAGGCACATGGACCACTATGCTCACCCGAGCTCAGGGGGGCACTGCCCACTGGCAGCCATGTATTTTAATAGCCCATGGAAGCCCTGAGCCCAAGGACGCTACAGATAAGCCTAGTGGCTTCAGAGATCTGATGTTGCATGTGTTGTTGCATAACAACAGATGACAAATGACAATTTCCCATCTGTGGCAACCAATAGGCCTAAAATCATATGGCCGATCAATAGAACATTGTTACAGGCTTAGGTCACTGATGAGGCCTAATTAGCCAAAACTAGCTAGTCTGGCCCAGAAAACATGTACACCCCATATTTTACAGTTCTGTGGCGCAATCTTTGCTTCCAAAGGATAACCCTTTCTAGAACATATTAGGCATATTTCTATGAAAGCTTGACAAAATCTCTTGAAAGGCATTTTGGGGGGGGGGGGGATGGAGGGATTGGTTTTACAGCCCTTTCAAGATTATTTCAATCATATCAAGCTGATCGTTAATCACAGGTGGGCGAAAACTGGAGTACCCCTAGAAAAAACACATGACCTTCCGTTGCAGAACTTGACTTCTCACATGTGACCCGAGCCAGGCTCAAACCCACAGCGGTGAAAGACCAAATGATTAAGAGTCAGCACTCATATCCACTAAGCCATAGAGGCCCGTTAAAGAGCCAAATTTGAAAAAAAAAAAAAAACAAGAGGGCCATGATGGCCCTGGATTGCTCACCTGATCCATAGAGTTACAAGGGGGCCCAAGGGAGGGCCATTATTGACCCAGGGCTATAATGTGCATAATGTTGAGGAAGGTATAAATAGGTGAAGCTTCATACAAAATATCAACAAAGGCTATAATTTGAAGAATCTTGACAAAGGTCCACAAGACGAAGCTAAAACCAAATATCAAAGACCTGGGCCTTGCTGTTTCTGAGAAGAAGATTTTTTTTAAAGATATTCCCTACATAAGCCTATGTAAAACCAAATGGCCCCGGGGCTAGGGTGTTTTTGGCCTCAGGGCTATAATTTAAACAATCTTAATAGAGGTCCACTAGTTGAAGCTTCACACCAAACCTGGGCCTTGCTGTTTCAGAGAAAATGATTTTCAAAGATTATCTCTATAGTCTATGTAAAACCAAAGGGCCCCGGGGCGAGGGCATTTGTGGCCCGAGGACTATAATTTGAACAATCTTTGTAGAGGTCCACTAGATGATGCTCCATACCAAATATCAAGAACATGGGCCTGACAGTTTCAGAGAAAAAGATTTTCAAGATTTTCCCTATATAAGTCTATGTAAAACCAAACGGCCCCGGAGGGGAGGGGGGTGGATTTTTGGCCCCAGGGCTATAATTTGAACAATCTTGGTAGAGGTCCGCAAGATAAAGCTTCATACCAAATATCAAAGCCCTGGGCCTTGCAGTTTCAGAGAACAAGATTTTTAAAGATTTTCCCTATATAAGTTTATGTAAAACCAAAAGGCCCCGGGGCGGGGGCATTTTTGGCCCCAGCACTATGATTTGAACAATCTTGGTAGGGGTCCACTAGGTAAAGCTTCATACAAAATAGCAAAGACCTGGGCCTTGTGGTTTCAGATAAGAAGATTTTCCCTATATAAGCCGATGTAAAACTTAAGGGTCTCGGTGCTGGGGCATTTTTGGCCCCAGCACTATAATTTGAACAATCTTGGTAGGGGTCCACTAGATGAAGCTTCACACCAAATATCAAAGACCTGGGCCATGCAGTTTCAGAGAAGAAGATTTTTAAAGAGTTTCTCTATATAAGCCCATGTAAAACCAAAGGTCCCTGGGGCAGGGGCATTTTTGGCCCAAGCACTATAATTTGAACAGCCTTGGTAGGGGTCCACTAGATGAAGCTTCATACCAAATATCAAAGACCTAGGCCTTGTGGTTTCAGAGAAGAAGATTTTTAAAGATTTTCCCTATATAAGCCCATGTAAAACAAAAGGGCCCCGGGGCGGGGGCAGTTTTGGCCCCAGCACTATAATTTGAACAATCTTGGTAGGGGTCCACTAGATAAAGCCTCATACCAAATATCGAAGACCTAGGCCTTGCGGTTTCAGAGAAGAAGATTTTTAAAGATTTTCCCTATATAATCCTATGTAAAACAAAAGGGTCTCGGTGCGGGGGCATTTTTGACCCCATCACTATAATTTGAACAATCTTGGTAGGGGTCCACTGGATGAAGCTTCATACCAAATATCAAAGACCTGGGCCTTGTGGTTTAAGAGAAGAAGATTTTTTAAGTTTTCGGTGAAAAAAAAATCTATTTTTGGCTCCTGTGACCTAGATGTGCAACGGACCAGAACCATTTGAACAACTTTGAAAGGGGACCACCTAAGGATCATTCCTGTGAAGTTTGGTCGAAATCCGATCTTTTGTTTAGGAGGAGATGTCGTTTGAAGCAATTTTTTACGCACGTTTGACAGACAAAAAGTGATCCTAATATAAAACACAAGAGGGCCATGATGGCCCTGGATCGCTCACCTGATCCATAGTGTAACAAGTGGGCCCCAGAGAGGGCCATTATTGGCCCCAGGGCTTTAATGTGCATAATGTTGAGGGAGGTCTTAAAGGTGAAGCTTCATACCAAACATCAACAAAGGCTATAATTTGAATCATCTTGGTAGGGGTCCTTTAGAAGAAGCTTCATACCAAGTATAAAAGACCTAAGCCTTGTGGTTTCAGAGAAGAAGATTTTTAAAGATTTTCCCTATATAAGTCTATGTAAAACCAAAGGGCCCCGGAGCGGGGGCATTTTTGGCCCAAGGGCTATAATTTGAACAATCTTGGTAGGGGCCCACTAGATGAAGCTTCATACCAAATATCAAAGTCCTGGGCCTTGCGGTTTCAGAGAAGATGATTTTTTAAAGATTTTCCCTATATAAGCCAATGTAAAACCAAAGGGCCCGAGGGCGGGGGCATTTTTTGCCCCAGCACTATAATTTGAACAATCTTGGTAGGGGTCCACTAGATGAAGCTTCATTCCAAATATCAAAGTCCTGGGCCTTGCGGTTTCAGAGAAGAAGATTTTTAAAGATTTTCCCTATATAAGCCTATGTAAAACCAAAGGGCCCTGGGGCGGGGACATTTTTGGCCTCAGCACTATAATTTGAATTATCTTGTTAGGGGTCCTTTAGATGAAGCTTCATACCAAATATAAAAGACCTAGGCCTTGTGGTTTCAGAGAAGAAGATTTTTAAAGATTTTCCCTATATAAGTCTATGTTAAACCAAAGGGCCCCGGGGCGGGGGCATTTTTGGCCCAAGGGCCATAATTTGAACAATCTTGGTAGAGGTCCATTAGATGAAGCTTCATTCTAAATATAAAAGTCCTGGGCCTTGCGGTTTCAGAGAAGAAGATTTTTAAAGATTTTCCCTATAAGCCTATGTAAAACCAAAGGACCCCGGGACGGGGGCATTTTTTGCCCCAGCACTATAATTTGAACAATCTTGGTAGGGGTCCACTAGATGAAGCTTCATACCAAATATCAAAGTCCTGGGCCTTGTGGTTTCAGAGAAGAAGATTTTTTAAAGATTTTCCCTATATAAGCCTATGTAAAACCAAAGGACCCCGGGGTGGGGGCATTTTTGGCCCTAGCACTATAATTTGAACAATCTTGGTAGGGGTCCACTAGATGAAGCTTCATACCAAATAGCAAAGACCTGGGCCTTGTGGTTTCAGAGAAGAAGATTTTTAAAGATTTTCCCTATATAAGCCAATGTAAAAACAAAGGGCCCCGTGGCGGGGGCATTTTTTGTCCCAGCACTATAATTTGAACAATCTTGGTAGGGGTCCACTAGATGAAGCTTCATACCAAATATCAAAGTCATGGGCCTTGTGGTTTCAGAGAAGAAGATTTTTAAAGATTTTCCCTATATAAGCCTATGTAAAACTAAAGGGCCCCGGGGCGGGGGCATTTTTGGCCCCAGCACTATAATTTGAACAATCTTGGTAGGGGTCCACTAGATGAAGCTTCATACCAAATATCAAAGACCTGGGCCTTGTGGTTTCAGACAAGAAGATTTTTTAAGTTTTTGGTGAAAAAAATCTATTTTCGGCTCCTGTAACCTAGATGTGCAACGGACCGGAACCATTTGAACAACTTTGAAAGGGGACCACCTAAGGATCATTCCTGTGAAGTTTGGTCAAAATCCGATCAGTGGTTCAGGAGGAGATGTCGTTTAAAGAAATTGTTTACGCACGGACGGACGCACGGACGGACGCACGGACGCACGACGGACGACGGACAAAAAGTGATCCCAAAAGCTCACCTCGTCACTACGTGACGGTGAGCTAACAAGAGGACCATGATGGCCCTGGATCGCTCACCTGATCCATAGAGTAACAAGTGGGCCCCGGGGAGGGCCATTATTGACCCCAGGGTTATAATGTGCATAATGTTGAGGGAGGTCTAAAAAGATGAAGCTTCATACCAAATATCAACAAAGGCTATAATTTGAACAATCTTGGCAAACGTCTACTAGATGAAGCTGAACACCAAATATCAAAGACCTGGGCCTTGCGGTTTCAGAGAAGAAGATTCTTTTAAAGATATTCCTTACATAAGTCTATGTAAAACCAAATGGCCCCGGAGCAGGGGCATTTTTGGCCTCAGGGCTATAATTTAAACAATCTCGATAGAGGTCCACTAGATGAAGCTTCACACCAAATATCAAAGACCTGAGCCTTGTTGTTTCAGAGAAGAAGATTTTCAAAGATTATCTCTATTATAAGTCTATGTAAAACCAAAGGGCCCTGGGGCGGGGGCATTTGTGGCCCCAGGGCTATAATTTTAACAATCTTGGTAGAGGTCCACTAGTTGAAGCTTCATACCAAATGTCAAAGATCTAGGCCTTGTGGTTTCAGAGTAGAAGATTTTTCAAGATTTTTCCTATATAAGTCTATGAAAAACCAAAGGGCCCAGGAGCGGGGGCATTTTTCGCCCCAGGGCTATAATTTGAGCAATCTTGATAGAGGTCCACAAGATGAAGCTTCATACCAAATAGCAAAGACCTGGGCCCTGCAGTTTCAGAGAAGAAGTTTTTTTAAAGATTTTCCCAATATAAGCCCATGTAAAACCAAAGGGCCCTGGGGCGGGGGCATTTTTGGCCCCAGCACTATAATTTGAACAATCTTGGTAGGGGTCCTTTAGATGAAGCTTCATACCAAATATCAAAGACCTGGGCCTTGCGGTTTCAGAGAAGAAGATTTTTAAAGGTTTTCCCTATATAAGCCTATGTAAAACCAAAGGACCCAGGGCGGGGGCATTTTTGGCCCCAGCACTATAATTTGAACAATCTTGGTAGGGGTCCATAAGATGAAGATTCATACCAAATATCAAAGACCTGGGCCTTGCAGTTTCAGAGAAGAAGATTTTTAAAGATTTTCCCTATATAAGCCCATGTAAAACCAAAGGGCCCCGGGGCGGGGGCATTTTTGGCCCCAGCACTATAATTTGAACAATCTTGGTAGGGGTTCACTGGATGAAGCTTCATACCAAATATCAAAGACCTGGGCCTTGCAGTTTCAGAGAAGAAGATTTTTAAAGATTTTCCCTATATAAGCCTTTGTAAAACCAAAGGGCCCCGATGCGGGGGCATCTTTGGACCCAGCACTATAATTTGAACAATCTTGGTAGGGGTCCAACAGATGAAGATTCATACCAAATATCAAAGACCTGGGCCTTGCAGTTTCAGAGAAGAAGATTTTTAAAGATTTTCCCTATATAAGCCCATGTAAAACCAAAGGGCCCCGGGGCGGGGGCATTTTTGGCCCCAGCACTATAATTTGAACAATCTTGGTAGGGGTCCACTAGATGAAGCTTCATACCAAATATCAAAGACCTGGGCCTTGCAGTTTCAGAGAAGAAGATTTTTTAAGTTTTCGGTGAAAAAAATCTTTTTTTGGCTCCTGTGACCTATATGTGCAACGGACCGGAACCATTTGAACAACTTTGAAAGGGGACCACCTAAGGATCATTCCTGTGAAGTTTGGTCAAAATTCGCTCAGTGGTTTAGGAGGAGATGTCGTTTGAAGAAATTGTTTACGCACGCACGCACGGACGGACGCACGGACGCACGACGGACAAAAAGTGATCCCAAAAGCTCACCTCGTCACTACGTGACGGTGAGCTAAAAAAAACAAGAGGCCACTATGCTCACCAGAGCTCAGGCGGGCACTGCCCACTGGCAGCCATGTATGGTTTTAATTTATTGATTATAAAGTCTCCTAAACAAAACCCCCATTTCCAAATAAGCACGCATGTAGACTCTATATCTGACATGTTAGGCCTTTTATGAAGTGGAGGGGTGGGGCATGGACCCAGCAGAGCCCAGGTTGGTATCACTGAATGTGTCTTATCATAAGGAACAAGAATATATATGGTTTGGGGGGTATCTGTACAGTTCCAGAGATAGAAGGCTTTTTAAGCTGTGGAGGGGTTGGGGCATGGCCCTGACAGACCCCAGGAGCCAAGGTTGTTGTCACTCAATGTGACTTATCATTAGGACCAAGAAAATATATTGTTTAGGGGTGGGGATATGAGGCCCTTTTATGAAGTGAAGAGGAGAGGAATGGCCCCTGTGGACCGCCAAGTTGGACGTGGCTAAATGTGTCTAATCAAAAGGAGCAAGAATATATGTGATTATGAGTCGCGGATCTTAATGGTGTCTGAGATATATATTATGGCCTTTTATGAAGAGGATGGATGAGCCATAGCATTGCCTTAGCACAAAGAGACGTCTTATCATAAGGAACAAGAATATATATGGTTCAGGGGTGGGGATCTGAACGGTTTCTGAGATATTCGGCCTTTTACCAAGTGGAGGCAGTGGGACATGGCCACGGCACAACCCAGGGAACCCCAGGTTGGTGTCAATGAATGCGTCTTATCATAAGAAACAAGAATATATGTAGTTTAGGGGTGGGGATCTGAATGGTTTCTGAGAGATTTGGCCTTTTATGCACTGGAGGGGGTGGGGCATGGCCCTGCCACACTCCTGGAGACTCCTAGGTTGGTATCACTGAATGCGTCTTATCATAAGGAGCAAGAATATATATGGTTTAGGGGTGGGGATCTGAAAGGTTTCTAAGATATTGGGCCTTTTATGCACTGGAGGGGGTGGGGCTTCAGAGATGTCGTTTGAAAGTGGTGACGCCAAACGTCGACGGACAACTGCCTATCCTACAAGCTCCCCTGGAGCCTTCGGCTCTGGTGAGCTAAACAAGAGGGCCCACAGGGCCCTGGTTCGCTCACCTGTGTGTCACTGTCTCCAGTACATTCTATTTTTAGCTATGGTGGCCATCTTGTTCATTAGCAGAGTGATTTTAGCTTATTTGGTAGGGAGTCACCTAGGCAACATTCCTGTGAAGTTTGAATCAAATTTGCCTTAGGGTTTAGGAGGGGTTCATGTTTTACAATACTTTTCTATTTTTAGCTCCGGTGGCCATTTTTTTCATCAGAGCGGGATTGTTTTTGGCCTTTTTGGTAGAGGGTCATCTAAGCAACATTACTTCGAAGTTTGAATGAAATTGGCCCAAGGGTACAGAAGGAAATGTCGTTTGAAGATTTTTTTTTTTTTTAGCTCTGGCAGCCATCTTGTTCATTGGAGTGGAATGAGTTTTAACTATTTTGGTAGGGAGTCACCTAGGCAACATTCCTGAGAAGTTTTAAATCCAATTGGCCCAAAGGTTTAGAAGGAGTTCACATTTGAAGCAAATTTACAATGTTTTTCTATTTTTACTCTTGTGACCATTTGTTAATCGTTATGCTATTTTCCTAGAGGGTCATCTACATAACATTCCAATGAAGTTTAGAAGCCTTCATGGTGAAGTGGTCATGCTACTTGCCTTGTAAACCAGGGGTAGCAGGATCAATCCCAGGCTTCTCCAGACTTTCAGATTGGTCTTTAAACAGAGGTCCCATCACTGTATGACCTTAGCTGTTGGTGAGACTTCAACTCAAACACTCACTCCTATGAAGGAACCTATATGCCAAACATGAAAGCTGTATCTTAAATGCTCCAAAAGTTATGACAAAGTAGGTTAAAGGTCAAGGTCATGGCTCAAAAGTTTTGAATGGTTGAGAAAACCTTGTCACAAGGAACAGACATGCCAAATATGAAGGCTCTATCTCATATTGTTCAAAAGTTATGATAAAGTAGGTCACAGGTCAACGTCACAGGTCAAATCTTTATATGAGTGGGAAGCCCTTGTCACAAGGAACCTACATGCCAAATATGAAGGCTCTATCTCAAACAGTTATGACAAAATAACCTACTGATCTACTTTTTGATTTGACATGACCCATATTCGAACTTAACTGAGATATTGTCCAGATGATCATTCTGAGCAAGTTTTATGATTTGACTAAAACTGTGGCCTCTTATGAGTGTTCAAAATGGATTTGACCTGCTGACCTACTTTTTGACCCGACATGACCCATATTCAAACTTTACCCAGATATTGTCAAGATGATCATTCTGAGAAAGTTTGATGATGATCAGACCAAAGCTGGGGTCTCTAGTGTGTCCACAAGGTTTTTCAACAATCTGACCTACTGACCTACTTACTGGCCAGATATGACCCATATTCGAAATTAACTGAGATATTGTCAAATGATCATTTTTAGCAAGTTTGATGATGATCAGACCCAAACTGTGGCCTCGAGTGTGTTCAGAGGGTTTTTCTATGATTTTATCTACTGACCTACTTTTTGGACCGACATGACCCATATTCAAACTTGAAACTACGTAGTATGACCAATGTTTTCATTGCTCTTAAAGGAACTCATTTTTGATTTTTATTTGAATCGACTGCCTATTGGAAATTCGCAAAATTGCAGTATGTTACCTCTGGCTTTCTTTGCCAGATCTTTACAGGGTCACTGATGAGGCTTTAATAGTCGAAACTACGTAGTATGACCCATTTTCTTTCTTATGAATGTTTTCATTACTCTTAAAGGAACTCATTTTTGATTTTTATTTGCCTTCACTGCAGCTGGTGTTGTGCCGTGTGGCGGCGGTAAAACGTCTCCCCGTACATCAACCATAGTGCAGTTTATATTTTACTTTTGGTCCTTTGAGATCAGCGTGAATATTCTGAGAAATTAGAAATAAATTATTGGTTTAGACTCATATTCTAAACAGGTTTTTAATTATTTGGACCCCATTTTGATTTATATCAGTCTTTGATTCGACTGCCTATTCGAAATTCACAAAATTGCAGTATGTTTCCTCTGGCTTTCTTTGCCGGATCATTACAGGGTCACTGATGAAGCTTTATTAGCCGAAACTACGTAGTATGACCCATTTTCTTTCTTATGAATGTTTTCATTGCTCTTAAAGGAACTCATTTTTGATTTTTATTTGAATCGACTGCCTATTCGAAATTCGCAAAATTGCAGTATGTTACCTCTGGCTTTCTTTGCCAGATCTTTACAGGGTCACTGATGAGGCTTTAATAGTCGAAACTACGTAGTATGACCCATCTTCTTTCTTATGAATGTTTTCATTACTCTTAAAGGAACTCATTTTTGATTTTTATTTGCCTTCACTGCAGCTGGTGTTGTGCCGTGTGGCGGCGGTAAAACGTCTCCCCGTACATCAACCATAGTGCAGTTTATATTTTACTTTTGGTCCTTTGAGATCAGCGTGAATATTCTGAGAAATTAGAAATAAATTATTGGTTTAGACTCATATTCTAAACAGGTTTTTAATTATTTGGACCCCATTTTGATTTATATCAGTCTTTGATTCGACTGCCTATTCGAAATTCACAAAATTGCAGTATGTTTCCTCTGGCTTTCTTTGCCGGATCATTACAGGGTCACTGATGAAGCTTTATTAGCCTAAACTACGTAGTATGACCCATTTTCTTTCTTATGAATGTTTTCATTGCTCTTAAAGGAACTCAGTTTTGATTTTTATTTGAATCGACTGCCTATTCGAAATTCGCAAAATTGCAGTATGTTACCGCTGGCTTTCTTTGCCAGATCTTTACAGGGTCACTGATGAGGCTTTAATAGTCGAAACTACGTAGTATGACCCATTTTCTTTCTTATGAATGTTTTCATTGCTCTTAAAGGAACTCATTTTTGATTTTTATTTGACTCAGATATTGTCAAGATGATCATTCTGAGCAAGTTTGATGATGATCGGACCTAATCTGTGACCTGTAGTGTGTTCACAAGGTTTTACTATGATTTGACGTACTGACCTACTTTTGACCTGAAATGACCCATATTCGAACTTGATCAAGATATTGTCAACACTATCATTCTGAGCAAGTTTGATGATGATTGGACCAAAAATGTGGCCTCTAGTGTGTTCACAAGGTTTTTTTTCTGATTTGATCTACTGACCTACTTTTTGACCTACCATGACCCATATTCGAATGTGACCAAGATATTATCAAGATGATCATTCTGAGCAAGTTTGATGATGATGGGACCAGAACTGTGGGCTCTAGTGTGTTCACAAGGTTTTTCTCTGATTTGAACTACAGACCTACTTTTTGAACCCACATGACCCATATTCGAACTTGACTCAGATATTTTTAAGATGATCATGCTGGGCAAGTTTGATGATGATTGGACCAAAACTGTGGCCTCTAGTGTGTTCACAAGGTGTTTCTATGATTTGACCTACTTTTTGAACCGACATTACCCATATTTGAATGTGACCAAGATATTATCAAGATGATCATTCTGAGCAAGTTTGATGATGATTGGACATAAATTGTGGCCTCTAGTGTGTTCAGAAGGTTTTTCTATGATTTGACCTACTTTTTGACCCATAAAAACACATACATATACATATAAACACCCATATTCGAACTTGACTGAGATATTGTCAAGATGATCATTCTGGGCTAGTTTGATGATGATCGGGACCAAAACTGTGGCCTCTAGTGTCTTCACAAGGTTTTTTTTCTGATTTGACCTACTGACCTACTTTTTGACCCAACATGACCCATATTGGAACTTGACCGAGATATTTTGTGGTGGTATAAAATGAGTGCAAGTTTAGTTAAAATCAAATCATAAATGAAACAGCAATCATGCAGACAAGACCAAAATAGGCAATTTTTGCCCTTTCAGGGGCTGTAACTCCGTAACACCTGATGGGATATGGCTGGTTCAAGAAAAAAACCCAGATCTCATGGTGGTACAAGTTGTGTGCAAGTCTGGTTAAAATCAAATCATAAATGAAGATGCTATTGTGCGGACAAGACCAAAATAGGCAATTTTTGCCCTTTCAGGGGCCGTAACTCTGTAACACATGAAGAATATGGCTGATTCAAGAAAGGAACCAAGATCTCATGGTGGTACAAGTTGTGTGCAAGTCTGGTTAAAATCAAATCATAAATGAAGATGTTATCGTGCGGACAAGACCAAAATAGGCAATTTTTGCCCTTTTAGGGGCCGTAACTCCGTAACACATGATGGGATATGGCTGATTCAAGAAAGGAACCCAGATCTCATGGTGGAACAAGTTGTGTGCAAGTCTGGTTAAAATCAAATCATAAACTAGATAAAGTGTCCATAGGACACGGATGCCCCCGCCAAATGCCATTCATAAAAAATATTACAAATGTACTTCAAATCAATCATAAATTATATTAAAATCATTAATGTAGGCGGTAGAGCGATGACAAAGTTTTTCTAAAAATAGCCACAGTGACCTTGACCTTGAAAGTTGAAATAGCTCGAGATATTGTCATAAGGAACATTTGTGTGAAGATATACCGAAATCGGTGAAGAAATGTAAGCGCTAGAGCCATGACAAAGTTTTTCTAAAAATAGCCACAGTGACCTTGACCTTGAAAGTCACCTCGCTCAAGGTATTGTCATAAGGAACATTTGTGTGAAGTTATATTGAAATCAGTGAAGAAATGTAGTCGCTAGAGCTATGACAAAGTTTTTCTAAAAATAGCCATTGTGACCTTGACCTTGAAAGTCGAAATGGCTTGGGATATTGTCATAAGGAACATTTGTGTGAAGTTATATTTAAATCGGTGAAGAAATGTAAGCGCTAGAGTGATGACAAAGTTTTTCTAAAAATGGCCACAGTGACCTTGACCTTGAAAGAGGAACTCGCTAGAGATATTGTCATAAGAAACATTTGTGTGAATATATATTGAAATCAGTTAAGAAATGTAGGCGCTAGAGCGATGACAAAGTTTTTCTAAAAATATCCAGTGACCTTGACCTTGAGGTCATGACCTTGAAAGTCGAACTCGCTCGAGATATTGTCGTAAGAAACTTTTGTGTGAAGTTATATTGAAATCAGTGAAGAAATGTAGGCGCTGGAGCGATGACAAAGTTTTTCTAAAAATAGCCACAGTGACCTTGACCTTGAGGTCATGACCTTGAAAGTCAAACGTGCTCGAGATATTGTCATAAGAAACATTTGTGTGAAGTTATATTGAAATCAGTGGAGAAATGTAGGCGCTAGAGCGATGACAAAAGTTTTTCTAAAAATAGCCACAGTGACCTTGACCGTGAAAGTTGAACTCGCTAGAGATATTGTCATAAGGAACATTTGTGTGAAGTTATATTGAAATCAGTTAAGAAATGTAGGCGCTAGAGCGATGACAAAGTTTTTCTAAAAATATCCACAGTGACCTTGACCTTGAGGTCATGACCTTGAAAGTCGAACTCGCTCGAGATATTGTCATAAGAAACATTTGTGTGAAGTAATATTGAAATCAGTGAAGAAATGTAGGCGCTGGAGCGATGACAAAGTTTTTTTAAAAACCGCCACAGTGACCTTGACCTTGAGGTCATGACCTTGAAAGTCAAACGTGCTCGAGATATTGTCATAAGAAACATTTGTGTGAAGTTATATTGAAATCAGTGGAGAAATGTAGGCGCTAGAGCGATGACAAAGTTTTTCTAAAAATAGCTACAGTGACCTTGACCTTGAGGTCATGACCTTGAAAGTCGAACTCGCTCGAGATATTGTCATAAGAAACATTTGTGTGAAGTTATATTGAAATCAGTGAAGAAATGTAGGCGCTAGAGCGATGACAAAGTTTTTCTGAAAATAGCCACAGTGACCTTGACCTTGAGGTCATGACCTTGAAAGTCGAACTCGCTCGAGACTTTTTATAAGGAACATTTGTGTGAAGATATATTGAAATTGGTGAAGAAATATAGGCGCTAGAGCGATGACAAAGTTTTTCTAAAAATAGCAACAGTGACCTTGACCTTGAGGTCATGACCTTGAAAGTCTAACACCTCGAGATTTTTTTATAAGGAACATTTGTGTGAAGTTATAATGAAATTGGCGAAAAAATGTAGGCGCTAGAGCGATGACAAAGTTTTTCTAAAAATAGCCACAGTGACCTTGACCTTGAGGTCATGACCTTGAAAGTCAAACTCGCTTGAGATTTTTTTATAAGGAACATTTGTGTGAAGTTATAATGAAATTGGTGAAGAAATGTAGGCCCTAGAGCGATGACAAAGTTTTTCTAACAAGAGCACCGCAAGCGGGTGCCAACGCTCGTCTGCAGTTTCTTTTAGAAAACAAAAGTTCTAAGTCAAATCAAATTGCAAGATGGAGTTATAAAACTTGTAAGGAATGTAGCTCTTGTGATGGTGAGTATGTGTATGAAGTTTCATGAAGGTAGGCCAAATACTTTTGGAAATATGGTCAAGGTTAAGTTTTTTGGTTAATTTTTCGAAAAATAGGTCAAAGTTCAAAGGTCAAGGTCACAGGTCAAAAAGCGTGGTATGACTAAAAAGGTCTTGTCCCTAGGAACATTCATGTGAAGTTGGAAGGCTCTGTTGTGAATAGCATTGAAATAAGAGACAAAAACAATTTTAAAAAAACGGAGAGAAAAGGGGAGATAATTCAATCAAATTGCAAGATGGAGTTATAAAACTTGTAGGGAATGTAGCTCTTGTGATGGTGAGTATGTGTATGAAGTTTCATGAAGGTAGGCCAAATACTTTTGGAAATATGGTCAAGGTTAAGGTTTTCGGTTAAATTTTCGAAAAATAGGTCAAAGTTCAAAGGTCAAGGTCACAGATGAAAAAGTGTGGTATCACTGAAAAGGTCTTGTCCCAAGGAACATTCATGTGAAGTTTGAAGGCTCTGTTGTGAATAGTATTAAAATGAGAGCAAAAAATGTGTTTCAGAAAAAAATTGGAAAAGGGGAGATAATTCAGCCAAAATCAACAATGTTGTTATGGTCCTTGGTCAAAATGTAGCTCTTGTGATGATGAGTGTGTGTATGAAGTTTCATGAGGCTAGGTCTAATACTTTTTAAGTTATAGCCAAGGTTAAGTTTTTTTGGAACGACGCAGGACGACACAGGACGACACTGGACGACAACGCAGACGCCGGAGTGATGACAATAGCTCGAAAGTCAGACGAGCTAAAAATAGCCACAGTGACCTTGACCTTGAGGTCATGACCTTGAAAGTCGAACTCGCTCGTGTTTTTTTTAATAAGGAACATTTGTGTGAAGTTATGCTATATCCACCCTCACAACTATGTTGTGCGAGGGGATAAAAATATTTCAAATGTACTTCAAATCAATCATAAAATATATGCATCAAGGGCAGATAATCCAAAAACCAAAAATGCAAGAGTTGTCTTCCTTGTTCATGACACATCGTCTCAGTGTGATGAATGCACCTGTGAAGTTTCATGAATATATACCATACGGTTTAGGAGTTATGGCCCGGACACGGTTTACTATTTGGTACTAAGTCAAGGGCAGATAATTCAAAAACCAAAAACGCAAGAGTTGTCTTCCTTGTTCATGACACATCGTCTCAGTGTGATGAATGCACCTGTGAAGTTTCATGAATATTTTCCGTACGGTTTAGGAGTTATGGCCCGGACACGGTTTACTATATGGTACTAAGTCAAGGGCAGATAATTCAAAAACCAAAAATGCAAGAGTTGTCTTCCTTGTTCATGACACATCGTCTAAGAGTGATGAATGCACCTGTGAAGTTTCATGAACATATTCCATACGGTTTAGGAGATATGGCCCGGACACGACATACTATTTGACTATATATGGATGTAAGTCAAGGGCAGATAATTCAAAAACCAAAAATGCAAGAGTTGTCTTCCTTGTTCATGACACATCGTCTCAGTGTGATGAATGCACCTGTGAAGTTTCATGAATATATTCGATACGGTTTAGGAGTTATGGCCCGGACACAGTTTACTATATGGTACTAAGTCAAGGGCAGATAATTCAAAAACCAAAAAAGCAAGAGTTGTCTTCCTTGTTCATGACACATCGCCTAAGTGTGATGAATGCAACTGTGAAGTTTCATGAATATATTCCATACGGTTTAGGAGTTATGGCCCGGACACGATGTCACCGGATGAACGGATGCACGGACGAACGAACGGACGGACAGGGGTAAAACTTAATGCCCTTCCGGTATTCTCCGAATACGCGGGGGCATAATGAAGATGCTATCGTGTGGACAAGACCAAAATAGACAATTTTTACAATTTCAGGGGCCATAACTCTGTAACACACGACGGGATATGGCTGGTTCAAGAAAGGAACCCAGATCTCATGGTGGTACAAGTTGTGTGCAAGTCTGGTTAAAATCAAATCATAAATGAAGATCACAAAAATGTGATCACAAAAGCTCACCTTGTCACTATGTGACAGGTGAGCTAAAAAAACAAACAAAAAACCTGTAAAGGCAAACATGGCGAATACTGATTCTTTACATACATGTTTTTTTTTTTTAAATTTGGTTTTCAATGGCAAACAATAAGAAGAGCACCACACGCGGGTGCCATGCTCGCCTGTTTTTACATTGTCACAAAGGGAGACAAATCAGTCAAATTGCATGGTGGAGTTATGGAATTTGGTCAGAATAGTTTGAACACTAATAAACTTTCGATCCAATAATTTCTAATAATAGATGGATCAGTATTTACTTTTCATTGTTCAAATTAATTGGTCATTTACCGTATCTAAGTTCCAAATATGAATGTTCTGTGATATGTAAGCATTTGAAAAACTTTAACACAGTGTCGCGCGAACCGAAAGGCAAGCACAAATGCACAACTGGACAACGAGGGTGGCAACAATAGCTCTCTTTTTACTTCATACAGGTGAGCTAAACATTATTTG
This sequence comes from Lucinisca nassula, assembly GCA_963580285.1. NCBI lineage: Eukaryota > Metazoa > Mollusca > Bivalvia > Lucinida > Lucinidae > Lucinisca > Lucinisca nassula. The sequence goes on from OY757011.1 coordinate 178,602,115, forward strand.
AAGGCAGATAGCCATTACCTTTACAATACTGCTTGAAGTCAGATATAAGATTATATCGATCATAGAGGAAACTTTCTCCTGTATCCGACCCAGAGAAGAAGTGAACATCGCTGCCGACTGTGACTACCAGGCTCTCTAGGCCATGCTCCACCAGCTTCTCACACTGAAACACAAGAACAAATGAATGTAAACAAGCAAGAATATATCAGCTCAAACTAAAACTTAAAATAAATATACATATGAACCAAAACAAGGGAGAATGTGTCTTTTTCAAACTGAAACACAAAATACATGTACATAAAAAGCTAAATAAGCAAGAATGCTTTTTTAAAACGGAAACACTAAATACATGTTCATAACAAGAGGGCCCAGAGAGCCCTGATTCGCTCACCTGAATGTCACTGTCTATAGTACATTCCATTTTTATCTCTGGTTGCCATTTTGTTGTCAGAGCAGACTGATTTGCTAATTTTGTAGTAAGTCACTTAGGTAACATTCCTGTGAAGTTTGAATGAATCTGACCGAAAGGTTTAGAAGGAGTTTGCGTTTGAAGCAAATTTACAATGGTTTCCTATTTTTAGCTCTAGTGACCACATTGTTCATCGGAGCGAGATAGTTTTAGCTATTTTGGTAGAGAGTCATCTAAGCAGCAATCCTATGAAGTTTGAATGAAACAGGCCAAAGGGTACAGAAGACGTTGTCGTTTGAAGATTTTTTCTATTTTAAGCTTTGGTAGCCATCTTGTTCATCAGAGAGGAATGATTTTAGCTTTTTTGTAGGGAGTTGCCTAGGCAACATTCCTGTGAAGTATGAATCAAATTGGCCCAAGGGTTTAGGAAAGTTGGCGTTTGATGCAAATTAACAATGTTTTTCTTTTTTATCTCTGGCGGCCACTGTTCGTCAAAGCGGGATCATTTTAGCTATTTTGGTAGAGGGTCATCTGAGCAACATTCCTATGAAAGTTAAATGGCATTGGTCCAAGGGTTTGAATGAAGTTTGAATGAAACTGGCCAAAGGCTACAGGAGGGGTTGTCCTTTAAAGATTTTTTTTCTATTTTGAGCTCTGGTGGCCATCTTGTTTGTTGGAATGGAATGGCTTTAGCTATTTTGGTAGGAAGTCTCCTAGGCAACATTCTTGTGAAGTTTGAATCAAATTTGCCAAGGGTTTAGGAGGAGCTTGCATTTGAAGCAAATTTACATCATTTTTCTATTTTTTAGCTACGGCGGCCAGCAGAACCGTTTGAGCTATTTTAGTAGAGGGTCACCTAAGCAACATTCCAATGAAGTTTGAATTAATTTGGCCCAAGGGTACAGGAGCAGTTGTCGTTGAAAGATTTTTTCTATTTTTTGGTTCTGGTGGCCATCTTGTTTATCGAAGCAGAACGATTTAAACTATTTTGGTAGGGAGCCGGCAACATTCCTGTGAAGTTTGACTCAAATTGGCCAAAAGGTATAGGAGGAGTTGCCATTTAGAGATTTTTCTATTTTTACTAGGGGTGATCAATAAATTCGAGAACTTTTGCTATAACTTAATAATGAAAAACGATACTCACGAATACTGTTTATTATTTCTTGACATAGGATCCCTTGACCTTGATACACTTTTGACATCTGTTCATCCACGTGCCGAACACGTGATGTAAGCTGTCACGTGACACCTCCCTCCCTAAGCGCCACCATTATAGCAGCCCCTAGTTCATCTCGCGTCTCATATTTTACTCCACGCAGCTGATCCTTCACATTTGGAAACAGGAAAAGTCACAGATAGCCAAGTCTGGGCTATACGGTGGATGCGGTAGAGTTTCGATACCCAGTTCCTTGAGGGTAGACGTCACAAGTTGACTCACGTGCACTGGAATGTTGTCTTGATGCAAAATGAACCCCGACCTTACAAGTCCAGGACGTTTATCTCGAATAGCTCTCTGCAACTGGAATTTAATTAGATGTGCATACTATTCACTATTGACTGTAGTTTCTGTAGTTTTAGCTGGCACCATGTGATTCAACACAATTCCTTTTGTGTCACAGAATATGATGGACATAACTTTACCCACTGACTTGGAAAGTCGGGCTTTTACAGGCGATGGTGACGATGCATGCTTCCACACGGAACTCTGTTGCCTGCTTTACGGCTCAAAGAAGTGGAAACATGTTTCATGACATGTTATTATTTTATTCAGGAACCCATCACCTTCCTCTGCATATAGGTTGAGAATATCTCGACAGATCTGTTTCCTTACTCTCTTCTGGTCAGGCTGAAGTAGACGGGGTACCCACCTTGCACAGACGCGGCTTAATTCAAGCTTTTCCATCAGAATCTCTTGGGCTGTACCATAACTTAAGTTAAAGTCCTCCGCTACATTCTAACAGTCACTCGCCTGTCTTCCATTACGTATTGTTCAATGGCAGCACAGTTTTCCTCTGTAGTATACTTCACAATGCGGCCAGATCGGGCGTCATCTTTGGTCGATGTTCTTCAGTCACTGAAGCGATGCCATCATTTATGAATACAAGATTTTCGAAAATGCTGCTTCTCTGTATACTTTTTGGAGATCCTCATTGATTTCGCTCATAGTCTTCCCTAATTTTATGTAGAATTTAATGATAGTCCTCTGTTCTGCAACAACGTCGTCAGCCATTTCTGAACGGTCAACGTGAAGTTGACGTCGAAAATATGACGTCATTGAAAAACTAGTGCAGTCACCAACGTAATACCTTGATGACGTTGTCCGTAACGTGCTATTCTATCGACCATATAATTTTTATTGCGATTGGTTGTATATTAAATAGTTATAGCAAAAGTTCTCGAATTTATTGATCACCCCATGTAGCTCTGGCTGCCATCTTGTTCACTGGAGCAAAACGATTATAGCTATATTGGAAGAGTGTCACCTAAGCAATATTCCTGTGAAGTTTGTTTGAAATTGGCCCAAGGGTTTAGGAGGAGTTAGCATATTGCTGACGCCACACAACGGACATTGACCGATCACAATAGCTCACCAAGAGTACTTCGTACTCAGGTGAGCTAAAAAGCTAAACAAACAAGAATGCGACTTCTCAAACTAAAACACAAAATACAGGTAAATAAAAGCTAAAGAACCCTCAGCAATGTTGTGGTTTTGCTATTCGCCTCATAAACCAGGGGTTATGCATTCTATCCAGGGCGTCTTCTTATTTTCTTATTTCTCCATATATATACATGTACACCTATGTTGTGGGTATTCATTAGAAGCGTCTCATCAAGCCGGTTCCAATGAATACCCGCAACACAGGTTTTTATGGAGAATTGAAAAAACAATTATTACAAAATACCAACCTTATCTGTTGCTGTGCCTAATACAATGAAAATTTGATAACTCGTACATGGATATTTTGTTTACCATGGCTAATTCAAACTTGTTCTGGAGTCCCTAGAGAATTCTTCGAATACCTCCAGACATCAATATATTTTGATTTTTTTACAGAGGTTTACCTGATTTGGTCGGAAAAATGTATGTTGTGTGTACTCATTAGAATGGCCCTATAGAGGTGATTCTAATGAGTACACCCAACATACCTTAATGTTATTGAAGATTGTTAAGATATTAAATTGATCCACATTATACTTCATGGCCAGAAACTATGATAAAAATTTGAACAAATTTTCATTGTTCCAAAGGTAATCGATGTATCTAAGTTCGACTGTATTTACATTCTCAAGTGTATTTACAGAACACCCCCATAGTAAACTATAGGGAGTGATGTAACAGTTGTTATAATCCAATGAAAACATTGACTCATGCAATGAAATGTAATTGTTTTCTTGTTTCAATTCTAGCCCTGAAACAAGAACACTTTGCCCCAAATTGGTTGAAAAATAATGTAAATACAAGGCAACACATACAATAAAATGTTTTATCTAAAAATAGCCACAGTGACCTTGATCTTGAGCCCAGGACCCAAAAAGTTGAAATTGCTCAAGACATCATACCCAACATTTGTACAAATTACAAATAACATTTGTACAAAGTACAAATGTAACATTAAAATCCGTTGATAAATGTAGGTAGTAGAGCAATGTCGAAGTTTTTCTAAACATAGCCACAGTGACCTTGAGCCCAGAACCTCGAAGTGGAACTCACTCAAGGTATTATCATACATAACTATCACACTGGTAAAGGCAAGTGCGCAGGGTAAAGAACAAACACACAGGATAAGGAAATTTTTCCGCTCAGGATAAGGAAGAAAATGGGGGAATCGGCATCACATATGCAGGTTTGTTGCTGTTCTAGATCTCGCGTTATGGTTACTAATCAATACGGCTGGTCACATTAGCTTCACGGAAGACACATATTATTCACAAATTTATCTTCGATGGTCCGAATTGGACAGTTACAGCCAATCAAACAGAGAACCAGACACAGTGGAGCTACTCAACCACGAAATCTCATTATCTTACACGAAACGCTCTTCTGGGAAGATGGCATGCACTTCTTTGTTGGTTGTAGACATACACATGATAAATCGGACTGTTGCAAATACGAATTAAGGAAAATTTGAAATTGGAAGGCCCATGGTGAGAAATCCTAGTTCCATTTTCAATACAACGCCCATAGGCAAGGAAATGGGTACAGCGCATATGATAAGACACAAAATTTTCCGGGAAAAATTGTAGTTGTATGGTCGTAGCACTAGTAAATTTTCATCTCAGATTAGGTATTCCGATATTAATAATTAGTCCTGCATAGTTAAAAGCACCAATTATGACCTTTAGGAAACGTTCAAAGTTTGTGTACCTTGTCTTGGCATGTGCATTGCTCTGGTTCTAGCAATATAATCATCCCCTATGGGGGATAGATGGACTGGGTTCATCGCGATCATGAATATGAGAAATGATATATAAGTCCATGCACTATTTCTGGTAGAAAATTGTATGTTCTTTTGGCTGAAAATAAGGTAGATAACTTCGCCTAATTCGTGAGACATACCTATTCCATGGTCATTAAAGGACCTGATATGATTTGGCTCCTTTTTGGCCCCCACTCAAACCCTCTTCTGTGTGCATCATTTATAATATAATGGGAAATCTTACCAGGCCCTTTGTATACAGTTCGTTGTCGGATATAAGGCAAATATTAAAGTATGTACATGTATTGGTAACTGAATTGTTATGCCGGCCTCGGTAGCTCAGTCGCATGCGCATCTACCTGGTGATCAAGAAGACGCGGGTTCAATACCTGTCGTGGTCGGCAACTCTCTTTCGTGGAGATTGATCATGAAACCTTTTCTACGGTAATTCTCTACCTTCCGCTGATTCAAAAAGGGCAGTTGTCAATTTTTGGCAAAAGAATGTGCACTGTACTGGTTAACCGCTTACGTATATGCTTCCCCAGGAAAAATGTGAATAGGTAAACTGACAGGCTCAAAAATGACCTTAAAAGTGTTGACTGGCCCGTTAATTCCAATACAAGAAATAAGGAAGTTTATCCCAAATTATCTTCGGAACACATCCTAACAAGGGTTTGTTTTACAAAATCCTAAAAATATTTTGTGAATCCATGAAAAATATCACAATGTATACACAAAAAAAATCCCCGACAATTTAAGTGTGAAAACGGTAATTAAGAAAGCAAGGAAACATGACCAGTCAACATTTCAGTCAGCAAGTTAGCCAAGTGCTTACTGATCTTGCCTTCCAACAAGTTTAAACAAAACCATTAAATTTATCTTTTTTTTTTTTTTTTTGTATAGATTTCAATTATAATGTCTTTGCTGCTAACGATTTTGGCCAGTCAGAATATCACAGGCTTAAAGATATAGTTAAAAAATCTAACTGATTAAAATCTTCTTTAAAATGTACCTTCCACAAGCATTAGAAAACAAACGCAAAACAATAAATTATCATTTTGAACTAGACATTGTATTCACCTGGCCAATTGTCCTACCCAATACTTTTGCTGGTCAAATTGTCCTAAGCCGAATTGTCCTAGGTCAAATTGTCTGGGCGAAATTGTCCTAGATTCATGGTGGGGCGTGTGTGTGTGTGTGTCGGGGGGGGGGGGGGGGTTATATTGCTAGAACCAGAGCAATGCACATGCCAAGAAAAGACACATAACTTTGAACGTTTCCTAAAGGTCACAATTGGTGCTTTAAACTATGTTGGACTAATTATTAATATAACCCCGGCCCATCGGGGCTTGAAGAAATAGATGGGCTCTGCATGATGTTTCAACACAGAGCTGAAACCAACCCGCACACTGGTAAACCATTTCGAGGATAGTCTGCACAATAGTCCTCTTAACGGGGTTGCTGCAGTATAACTAGATAGATAGTTAGGATCTAAGCCTGCCCAGGCAATGCGGTGCGAGTCGGCCCGTCCATGCTTATAAACCCTATTGGTTTCATTGGGCGGCAGGGCTTGAGGTGTTATTTCATCTCAATGTCGGGTAAAAGTCCCACAAAATTGGAAGCAACATCTCCACAATGATCTTTACAGTGTTGACGTGGACGTTAAACTTCAAATCAAAGATACAAACAAAAAATATTCATATCTGAAAAGCTAATCTGAGATGAAAATTTACTAGTGCTACGACCATACAACTACCATTATCCCCGGAAAATAGTGTGCCTTATCATATGCGTTGTACCCATTTCCTTGCCCATGGGCGTTGTATTGAAAATGCAACTAGGATTTCTCACCGTGGGCCTTCCAATTTCAAATTTTCCTCAAATCGTATTTGCAACAGTCCGATTTATCATGTGTAAGTCTACAACCAACAAAAAAGTGCATGCCATCTTCCCAGAAGAGCGTTTCATGTAAATTAATGAGATTTTGTGGTTGGGTAGCTCCACTGTGTCCGGTTCTCTGTTTGATTGGCTGTAACTGTCGAATTCGCACCATCGAAGATAAATTTGTGAATTATATGTGTCTTCCGTGAAGCTAATGTGAGCAGCCGTATTGATTAGTAACCATAACAGGAGATCTAGAACAACAACAAACCTGCATATGTGATGCCGATTCCGCCATTTTCTTCCTCTTATCCTGAGCGGAAAAATTTCCGTATCCTGTGCGTTTGTTCCTTACCCTGCGCGCTTGCCTTTACCAGTGTGACTATAGGCCTATTCGGGAAAATGTAGGGGTCTAAGCCTTCCCAGGCAAAGCACTTCGAGTCGGACCATCCATGCTTATAAACCCTTTTGGTTTCATTGGGCGACAGGGCTTGAGATGTGATTTCATCTCATCTCATCACGGATTCTGCTAGCCCAAAATGTAGTTCAGACCAATTGTCCGGGCAGCTTCATCATTTATCGGACATAATGAATTTCATTTGGACAAGTTTGAAAAGATGAAATTTTCTTACACTTAACCCTTATCTTTCTGAATATTCATTTTAGCCACACACATCTCTGACTTTGAACCAATCAGATTGCTTGATGTAATTTATTCCTACAATTCCATAAACTGAATGTCAAACAGTGTAGATCCTGATCAGATCTGGATCTACACTGTTTGCAAAGATAGTGGTTGTCTAGAACAGCAAGATAAGGGTTAAATAGTCAATGTTACCACTTATTTAACAATATTGATCCTGACAATAATAGTAATGAAAAGAAGAGTCCAAAATTATTTCAGGACATTTTGTCCAGACTGGTCTGAAATCTTTTGGACAATCAGAATTTTATAAGGACTATGGCTGATGTCAGGCCCCAAACAAAATCCGTGCTCATCCCACAAAATTGGAAGCAAAGTCTCCAAAATGACCTATAAAGTGTTGACGGCGATGTTAAACATCAAATCAAACAAATTGTTTGTCTAAATCCCAACAGAAGTAAGGGCGAGGACTGTGGCCACATAAAAATCAATTTAATTTTTTATTCTCTGAGATGTTGCACTGATGAGCTAGGAAGCCTTCATACGGACTGAACAAATTGTTTGTCTAAATTGCGACGGAAGTATGGGGGAGGACTGCGACCACATAAAAATAAATTTAAGCCCCCCCCCCACACACACACACACACACACTTCCCCATCTCAAAATTCTTTTCACTGACCAGTCCAAGGTGGTTTTTCTGTCGAAGTTCATTTTTGTTACGGTTTGTCTAGAAATGAGTGTGTGTATCACTTATAATTTTTTGTTTTGGATAGCCAACTGGCCATTTTGTGGGACAGTAACTGTCCTTTTGGCTTTCTGCCATTGATGTTTCCATTAGGGTCTAGTTATTTCATACCTGTGTTTCTTTCCCTTTGGTGTTTCTGATGGGAGGTGTGGATTGATTGTATTGATTCCTGATCATTGCCCTCACTTCTATTTTAGAAGTACAACATTACTTTTGCACCACATATGGAGATTACGACCTAAATGAAGATTCTGAGTGGAAAATGGCTGGTGAACTCGATTTCTATCCATGTACATTAATCCCGACCGGACGGAGAGTGTGTAGCTGGTAGATTCAACGGAGTTCTCTGATTCTTCAAGTAACTGTATTTTTAGGGTTTTCTGGGTCAGATGGTAGGATTTCAATAATCTGAATTCGCTTTTGTTCTGTAGAATGGTTTTGTAAGTTAAAATGATTGGCAACAGTCGTGTCAATGAAGATTCTGCTCAATCATTTTCAAAGAACTTTGAATGTCATACAAAGAAGTGATCGGCAGAAACACCATTAAAGCATAATGGTAAATCATTAATGAAAAGTAAAAATGACAAAGCACCTGAAATAGAGTCTTGTGTGGAACCGGACAATTAACTGTTGCATGTACTTACAGCTGCCTTGATATCAGCCAGCACACTTTCTATATGCGAGGAATCTATACTGGTTCCCATCCTCTCAAACAAAACAACCTGTAAAGATAGTTACATGTTTATTAAAAGTGGCTCAATTCTTCAGTTAAAAGCTTATTATTAGCTGTTCAGTTCAATACATTTATATAACAAGAGCTCTGTAAGAGGGGCATTATACGCCCATGGCAATTAATAAGATGGAGCATATCAGTGCTGGAGAAACTGAGGAAGAATCCAAATCGGTCCAGACAGATTTCGCCAAAAATGTCGAACATTGCCGAACCGGTTTCGGTAATTTCCGTAAACGTCCTTGGTGATTTGCAATTTCAAAATGTGTTATTAGCTTAACGAATGACATAGCAATATTGCTCTTACACTTGTTCAACAAATATGAGCACCAGTATCTCGATTATAAACAGCAATTATTGTTCACATCGTTCAGATTTCATCTACTTTCATTTTCTATGCAAGATTTCATCTACATTCACTTTCCCAATATCCGGATCACTCAGTGCCTGAAGATGGCTAAAGGGAAACAACCGGTGTGGTGCAGTCAAAGACCAGTTTCATGGTCACCCTTTTTAAAAACCTTTAAAATATTTCTCTTATTTCACGCATATTTATTTTGCCCAAATTGCTTTGTTTACAAATGGTGACCGATATTGCAGTACGGTTTTCCGTTTGCACAATACACATTAATGCAGTCAAAGACGTAACACACACCTGTTTTATGTCATTGATTTTAATAGAACGCATTTCTTTAAAAACTAGACATGTGTCCAAAGTACACAGATGCCCCCGCCATATATCTTTGTCGATATGGCTTGTACCCATTCTCTAGAATGGCACAGGGGTGTCCGGAGGGACCCGGAGCTGTCCACAGGGACCCAAGGTCTGTGTCAGTGAATGCATCTTATCATAAGGAACAATAATATATATGGTTAAGTGGTGGGGATATGAATTGTTTCTGAGATATAAGGCCTTTTATGAATTGAAGGGGGCGGGGCATGGTCCGGGGTTGACCAGAGGGAGACAAAGTCTGTGTCTTAGAATGAGTCATATCATAAGGAACAATAATATGTATGGTTTAGGTGTTCGAATCTGATTAAGTCTGTGTCAGTCAATGCATCTTATCATAAGGAACAATAATATATATGGTTAAGGGGTGGTGACATGGATAGTTTCTGAGATATAACAAAGGGGCGGTGCATGGCCCAGGGGGACCCAAAGTCTGTGTCTTGGAATGTGTCATATCATAAGGAACGATAATATATATGGTTTAGGTGTTCGAATCTGATTAATTTTCAAGATAATTAGGCGGGGCATGGGCCGGGGGTGACCGGAGGGACCCAAATTCTTTGTCTTGGAATGTGTCATATCATAAGCAACAATAATATATATGGTTTAGGTGGGGGGGGGGGGGGGGTCGGGATGAACCCAATGTCTGTATCAGTCAAAGCATCTTATCATAAGGAACAATAATATATATGGTTAAGGGGTGGGGATATGGATAGTTTCTGAGATATAAAGACTTTAATGAAGCAAAGGGGGCGGGGCATGGCCCAGGGGTGACTGTAGGGACCCAAAGTCTGTATCATGGAATGTGTCATATCATAAGGAACAATAATATATATGGTTTAGGTGTTCGAATCTGATTAATTTTCAAGATAATTAGGCATTTTGACAGTTTTGCATACAAATTTCTATATTTGGGGGGGGGGGGGAGTCGGGATGGACCCAATGTCTGTATCAGTCAATGCATCTTATCATAAAGAACAATAATATATATGGTTAAGGGGTGGGGATATGGATAGTTTCTGAGATATAAAGACTTTAATGAAGCAAAGGGGGCGGGGCCTGGCCCAGTGGTGACCGTAGGGATCCAAAGTCTCTGTCATGGAATGTGTCAAATCATAGAAACAATATATATGGTTTAGGGGTTCGACGAATCCGATTAATTTTCAAGACATTTAGACATTTTGCATACAAATTTCTATATAACAGGGGGGGGGGGGGGTCGGCATGGACCCAATGTCTGTATCAGTCAATGCATCTTATCATAAGGAACAATAATATATATGGTTAAGGGGTGGGGATATGGATAGTTTCTAAGATATAAATACTTTAATGAAGCAAAGAGGGTGGGGCATGGCCCAGGGGTGACTGTAGGGACCCAAAGTCTGTGTCATGGAATGTGTCATATCATAAGGAACAATAATATATATGGTTTAGGTGTTCGAATCTGATAAATTTTCAAGATAATTAGACATTTTGACAGTTTTGCATGCAAATTCCTATATGACAATTTTGACCTGTTACGCAATCTGACCCCTAGGCCCACCCAGGGGCACGACTTTGGGTCAACTTAAACATGAACTGATAGGTCTTGGTCTGAGTAGATGTCATACCAAATTTCAACTTTGTAGCACAACAGGTAAAAAATTATATGCAAGTCCGAGGTTTCAGCTCGACATTTCAGCCCGAGGTGTCCGAGGTTCAGCTCGACATTTCAGCCCGAGGTGGTTACGAACGTGACATACGCACGAACGCACGTACGGACGTAACATCACGGCGAAACGCTATATGCCCCACTCCTGCCAAGGCAGGCGGGGGCATAAAAATTATTTTGAACGGGTAAAAAAATCGAAAAACAATTCTTTACTCTCGAACCAAAACATGGCCAAACGAGAGTCAATGAAAATCTTACATGGCCAAACCGAGTTCTAAAGAATAAAAATACATATTTCTTGATTACACTAGTCTACTACCCGTATGCTGAAACAAATCGCTTTGTCTACAAATGGCGACTGATATTGAAGCCACGTGTTTGGAAAATGACCCCATGTGGTTTTCATTTTGTTTCATTCAAGGGCGTAATACACACGTGTTTTATGTCATTGGTTTCAATTGAGCGTATTGCTTAAATAAAAATAGCGTTTAGAATGGGTGAAAAAAAATGACATTTTCTCTTGAAGGCTTAACACGCAATGTTCAGACATGACAGGTGTGGAGTGAAAATTGCGCCATGTGAAAAGAAAATTTTATATTCAACTACCGGTCCTATAGTAAGCCATAATTTAAAGACTTGTGTAAACAAACTAGCATATGAGCATATAAGAAAATTTTATATTCAACTACCGGTCCTATAGTAAGCCATAATTTAAAGACTTGTGTAAACAAACTAGCATATGTCCTGCATTGATTGACCTAATTTTCTCACCCTGTCGCATTGCTTGCCAGCTTACCGATAACGCCTGAGACAAGTGTTCATGGTTAAATAATTTTGACACATGGGTCAAATTTCGCTGGGATAAGATCAAAGAACTCGAAGTGGACTTGTCTGATTTTCACCTAGTTAGATAATGCACCGGTCTAACACCTTGTGCTCTTGGCATTTTTTTGCATACATGCTTGGAATATCAGTGACAAAAGTTCAGCTTGTTTTTACAACATAAGATTCAGCGAAAATTTTAAACCAATTTCTTTTTTAAAATGTTATTGAATTATGGACCAATTTTTTAATCTAATCAGTTTAAGGAAACAAAACTCGGTCCGGAACTGGCAAACCGACATTTTCTCAAGCCCTGGAGCATATTATGATCAACGCATCTTTTCTATCTAAAGCTTTAGCGACTTTGAAGTATCTAAATTCTCTCTCTACGGACTCTAACCAGTCCTCCCAGGGTTGTCCTGTTGACAGTTGATCTTCTGTAGGTCTGAATGGTAACGCTCAATGATTTCTTCCATCAGATATTTTATTGTTACTGTACCATCCGCCATAACTACACCGTATCTTGTCATTTAGCTCTGAAGTCTCTTTATTCTTTGTCAAGAATAATCAAAAGTTATACTTTTTCAGTCTTAGCCCCAGCCCATCGGGGCTTGAAGAAATAGATGGGCTGCATGATGCTGAAACCGACCCGCACACAAGTACTGGTAAACCGCTTGAAGGACCTACGCCTCCTATCATTTCTTCTCTTCCACTTTCCGTTTCCCCTCGTCGCCAATGTAATAACTTTAAGATTCTTGAAATATAATGTTTATTAGCATGATAACAGTAGGAGAGTTCCAGACAATTGAAATTACTTAGCAACTGACTTTATCAGCAAACGTCATAATGTTGGCTGATTCTTAAAGGAAGTGGCTATTGACAGCCGGCTGTCTCCAGCGAACTTTCGCTGGTGACAGCCAGCAAAAATATATAGAAAGTATATTGTCCAGTAATAAGTAATAATAATTTAATGGAACCTTTGTTAATATTTTAAATAGATACATGATGTATATTGTGGTCCTAAAATTATTAAATTAATTTATCATTTTTAAATGGTCATTTTTTCAACTTACAGTAATTTCATTCTATACATTTTTGTTTGGACATAACAAGTTTGTTTACTGCTTTGGTCCCACATAGCAATGTTATAAAGAGGTTGTGGTGTATTAAAAATCAAACTCAGAATGGATGATAAATCAAAACAGATACGCATCTATGTTAAAAAAGTGACCCCTGGGGTAGGCTAGGTCTACTTTTGATCCACGGGCTATAATTTGAACAACTGAACAAAGATGAAGCTACATACCAAATATCAAGGATCTAGGCCTTCTGGTTTCAGACAAGCAAATTTTTGAAGGTGTCACCATTATGATTCTGTGTAAACCCATTGGGCTTCAGGGCGTTCTGGTTTCAGACATTTTTGAAATATTTTCCCCAATTTGTTATTTACCGATGATGACATCATGATAATGATGGTGGCTGATCACAACAGCTCCCCACAGAGCCTTTGGCTCAAGTGAGCCAAAACAAAATCCAACTTGGGTGAAGTCACCCCTGCCCATCACCTTCCCCCTTCCTCCCAAACCCCACCACCAAAAGTAATGTTTATTTCAGGTATAAGAAATATATATAAGAATGTCATCAAAGTACCAAGTGTCTATAAATCTGAGGTCAGGAAATTACTTTAGTTCATAATATGGAAAAAGTGACACGAAATGATCTAACATTATATCCAATGCACATGCACACTCGGATACTATGGAAACCAGAGGCCCATTATGGCATAGGCCACAATGCTCATCAGAGCTCAGGTGGGCACTGCCCAATGGCAGCCATGTATTTTAATCTACCAATTATAAAGTCTCCAAAACGAACCCCCATACCCAAATTAGCACCCATGTGGACTCTGTATCTGAATATGAGGCCTTTTTGTCGGGCCTGCTATTAGCATGGCGCGATATAGGCGCCCGGTTTTCTGTCTGTTCGTCTGTCCGTTTGCCAAGGCGTCAACATTTGCGACCACCCTAGCGTTCACCCGGAGGTTCAAGTTTATTTCTCAAGAGCTATAAGAGCTTCATTTATGATACTTGGTACAAATTTGTATCACGGTATGACAACTTACATGCAAGCAACCATATTTGACCTTGACCTACATTTCATGGGTCACTGACATCGTAAGATATTGCGACCACCCTAGCGTTCACCCTAAGGTTCAAGTTTATTTCTCAAGAACTATAACAGCTTCATTTATGATACTTGGTACAAACTTGTATCACGGGATGACAACTTACATGCAAGCAACCATATTTGACCTTCACTGACCTCGTAAGATATTGCCACCACCCAAGCGTTCACCCTAATGTTCAAGTTTATTTCTCAAGAACTATAAGAGCTTCATTAATGATACTTGGTACAAACTTCTATCTGGGAACTGCAACTTAAATGCAAGCATCCATATTTGACCTTGACCTACATCTCATGGTTCAATGACATTGAAAAATATTGCGACCACCCTAGCATTCACGTTAATGGTCAAGTTTATTTCTCAAGAACCATAAGAGCTTCATTAATGATACTTGGTATAAACTTGAATCTGGGGATGGTTACTTAAATGCAAGCATCCATATTTGACCTTGGCCTATATTTCATGTTTCACTGACTTTGTAAGATATTGTGACCACCTAGCGTTCACCCTAATGAACAAGTTTATTTCTCAAGAACAATAAGAGCTTTATTAATGATACTTGGTACAAACTTGTATCTGGGGATGGTCACTTGAATGAAAGCATCCATATTTGACCTTGGCCTATATTTCATGGTTCACTGACTTTGTAAAATATTGCGACCACCCCTAGCGTTCACCCTAATGGTCAAGTTCATTTCTCAAGAACTATAAGAGCTTCATTAATGATATTTGGTACAAACTTGTATCTGGGGATGGTAACTTGAATACAAGCATCCATATTTGACCTTGACCAAAATTTCATGGTTCACTGACTTTGTAAAATATTGCGACCACCCTAGCTTTCACCCAAATGGTTAAGTTGATTTCTCAAGAATTATTTTACAGCTTCACATTAATGATACTTAGTACAAGCTTGCATTTAAGAATGGAAACTTTTATGCAAGAATCTATGTTTGACATTGACCTACATATCATGGCTGGGTGACTTTGCGCCCCCACAGGCGAGACATAGCCTTCGGCGGAATTCTTGTATTAAGTAGAGGGGGTTTGGCATGGACCCAGGTATCAATAAATGTGTCGTATCATAAGGAACAAGACATGGTTTAGTGGTGGGGATATGTTTGGTTCTGATATATGTTAGCAGTGGATTTGGTTGGTTGATTTGAGGTTTAACATCCCCGTCAACACTGTACAGGTTATTATGGAGACATTGCTTCCAGTTTTGTGGGACTTTTACCCAACATTGAGATGAAATGACATTTCAAGCCCTGCCGCCCCATAAAACCAATAGTATGGACAGTCTGACTTGGACCACTTTTCCTGGGCATGCTTAGAACCTCTAAGCGGTTTACCAGTTATCATGTGCGGTCAGATTTAGCTCTGCGTGGAAGCATCATGCAGTCAAATCTATTTCTTCAATCCCCGAATGGAGGGCTTGGGGCATGGCCCTGGCAGATCCCAGAAAAGCCCAAGATTTTTGTCACTGAATGTGTCTAGCTTATCATAAGGACCAAGAATATAATTATGCCTTAGGGTTTGGATCTGAACAGTCTCTGAAATAAGAGGCCCTTTTATGAAGTGGAGAAGAAGTAGAGGGTAGAGGAATGACTGAATGTGTCCAATTATAAGGAACAAGAATATAAATAATGTATTTTTATGCTTGCGGGGTAGGGATTTGATTTGAATGGTTTCGGAGATATACTCCCTTTTATGAAGTGAAGGGGCAGGTTATGGCCCCAGCACATTACTCCAGCACAAAGAGACCCCAGGTTGGTGTGACTGAATGAGTCTTATCATAAGGAACAAGAATATATTTATGGTTTATGGGTGGGGATCCAAATGATTTCTGAGATCCCCGGAAAATAAAGTGTGGTGAAGAAAATACAAAGTTTCAAAATGATTGGTGCTAAACAGTAAGAGGAGTTGAATTGTCTATATATCGAAAGTATGACTAAATTCAGACGGTGGAAAATCAGTGACAAAAAGACAATGATCAAACCATTATATCCACATCAAAATTACCAGGATGAAAACACATGTATGCAAATTTTTAAACAATTGGTACAGAACTGAAAGAGGAGTTGTGCTCACATTTTAGACACACAGACAGATGGACAAATGGACAGAAACTTGCATGCCTAAGTCTCTGTTTACCCATTGCTTGCGGGCAACCTCTAAAGGGGTAGCTTGGCAAACAGTGCAGGCCCAGATCAGATGCCGCAGAACACGGCGTCTGATCAGGGCCTGCACTATTTGCTAACATAATTGTCTGTCAAAAATAGAAAAAAAAAAAAAAACAAAAAAACTAGAAATGCGTCCATAGGACACGGATGCCCCCGCCTAAAAATATCTCTATGTTCCTTTCATCCACAGAAAGTTATTGACCGTGTTTAAGTTTTTGGAACCTTTTTTCACATTTTGACCTCTAAGTATGACCTTGACCTTGGAGGTAAGGACCTTGGTTTTGTGTGATTGTCTCATGTCTCATAATGGCCAACATTTCTGCCAAGTAATTTCAAAATCAATCCAGAGATAAGAAAGTTATTGACTGCGTTTAAGTTTCGGACCATTTTTTTATCTTTGACCTCTAAGTATGACCTTGACCTTGGAGGTTCGGATCTGGGTTTACACGTGACACATCATCTCATGATGGTTAACATTTCTTCAAAGTAATTTAAAAATCCATCCAGAAATAAGTAAGTTATTGACTGCGTTTAAGTTTTGGACCCTTTATTTTGACCTTTGACCTCTAAGTATGACCTTGACCTTGGAGGTACGGACCTGGGTTTTGCACGTGACACGTCGTGTCATGATTGTTAACATTTATGCCGAGTAATTTTAAAATCCATCAAGAAATAAAGAAGTTATGGACTGCGTTTAAGTTTCGGACGCACGGACGGACAGGGGCAACGCTATATGCCCTTTCCACCATTCTTCGAATGGCGGGGGCATAAAAATACCTCACACCCCTTAAATGACAAATGGACTTGTCCTAAATATAGCAATGGAAGAGTCCACTAGTATACAATGGGTTAAAGCAGGGCCTGGTGTGACAAAGAGTGACAGAAAACAACGCAAAAAGAAAATGAACACATGTATACACATCACACAAATGACACATCTCAAGAATAACTAATACAACTGTTTAAAAATGATACAAATTCACATGTAAATATTCCCAACCATATAAATATTCTTAATTCATAAAAAATCAGTAAATTATTTGATTACTTATTTTTTGTCAATCTACCATCCATATATTTTAGTTGGCTGTCACTAGTGAAAGTTCGCTGGAGACAGCCGGCTGTCTCCAGTAAACTTTCTCTGGTGACAGCCGGCTTTCAAATATAACTAATACAAGTATTTAAAAATGGTAAAATTCAAGTATTTATATTCCAAACCATTAAACTATTGTTTTCAAGCATATTAATAGAATAAAAATCAGTGAAAAACTTAACTATCAGTCAATATACCATCTGTTTATTTTAGCTGGCTGTCACCAGCGACAGTTCGCTGGAGAGAGCCGACTGTCTCCATCGAACTTTCGCTGGTGACAGCCGGCTGTCAATAGCCATCGCCATTCTTAAATAGAAGTAGAGGCAATGATCAGGAATCGATACAGTTAACCCATATTTCCCATCAGCGACACCAAAGGAAAAGAAACACAAACATGAAGCAACAGACCCCAACGGAAACACCAACAGCGGAAAGCCAAAAGGACAGCCACTTTCCCATAAAATGGCCAAAAGGCTATCCAAAATCAGTGTTCCCACCTATGTTTGCTTTTGGGAGTAAACTCACCCCCCTGGGTACAAAAACTGGGGGTAAGAATCAAATTTAGGGGGTATGAAACGAAATGTGTGAGAAAACCTGTATACGTGTCCATAATGCTTTGGAATTTAATGGTAAACAAAGCTAAAGATCGTGAAGTACGGAAGTTTTTGTAATGCCTAAATTTTTAAATGTCCATGCTTTTTCCCTGGCTACAGAACTCAGTCGGAACTAATAAGCATGCATGATTTTTATTGATTTCAATTGGGGCATATTTCTTTCATTAAAGATCCATTAAAAACACAGCAAAAATATTTTTTCTCACTAGAGAAAGCGACCAGTGGGTCACGTACACCCCCGGCCAGTGCCACCCTCTGATATATCTTTCGAGCTTGTATGTAATATGAATGAAGTCAAGAAGCTATAAAAATCTATAAATGTGCTTGTAAAAGCTGAACCAAACATAAAATTTCTAAATGGATCAAGGGAGTGAGGGATCAAAGTTAATGAAGCAGCGGGGTGAGGTATGCATCAATGAAAACTTTGGACTGGTATGCAACATTGATGCAAGTATCAATTGAATTTTTCTTAAGAGTTTAGAACATACAGGCATCTATGAACTTTGTCATAAAACTTTAACCAAATGTAAAATTTCTAAGTCTGTGACCTTGGGTGGGGGCAGGGACATGCATCACAAAATCGTTTATCAAACATGAAGAGGATCTAACGTGTGGTTATAGAGATATCAGCAATGAAAAAGGTTTAACACAAAACTTTGATGTAAAAGTAGATGAACAGACAGACGGTCCACCCAGGGGCTTAGATATTCCATATGAAAGGTTATGGTATAGAGATATACTTTACCAAACATGAAGAGAATCTAACATGTGGTTACAGAGATATCAGCAATGAAAAAGGTTTAACACAAACATTGACGTAAAAGTAGATGAACAGACAGACGGACATACAGCCCACCCAGGGGCTTGACCCAGGGGCTTAGATATTCCATATGAAAGGTTATGGTATAGAGATATACTTTACCAAACATGAAGAGAATCTAACATGTGGTTACAGAGATATCAGCAATGAAAATGGTTTAACACAAAACTTTGACGTAAAAGTAGATGAACAGACAGATGGACAGACAGCCAACCCAGGGGCTTGACCCAGAGGCTTAGATATTCCATATGAAAGGTAATGGTATAGAGATATACTTTACCAAACATGAAAAGAATCTAACATGTGGTTACAGAGATATCAGCAATGAAAACGGTTTAACACAAATTTTTGACGTAAAAGTAGATGAACAGAAAGACGGACAGACAGCCCACCCAGGGGCTTGACCCAGGGGCTTAGATATTCCATATGAAAGGTAATGCTATAGATATATCCTTTACCAAACATGAAGATTCTAACATGTGGTTACAGAGATATGAGCTGTCAAAAAGGTTAACGCAAAACTTTGACGTAAATATGTTCTGTAAAAGGGTTATCCTTTGGAAGCAAAGAATACACCACAGATCTGAAAATATGGAGTGTATATGTTTTCTGGGCCAGACTAGCTAGTTTCGGCCAATTAGGCCTCATCAGTGACCCTCAGATATTTTCAAAACTCCACAATGGAATCAATGATCCCAAAGGACAAGAAAATATAATCTACACTGTGATGTAGGGCAGGGAGACGTTTTACCGCCGCCACACACCAGCTGTAGTGAAGTTAAATATGTTCTGTAAAAGGGTTATCCTTTGGAAGCAAAGAATACACCACAGATCTGAAAATATGGAGTGTATATGTTTTCTGGGCCAGACTAGCTAGTTTAGGCCAATTAGGCCTCATCAGTGACCCTCAGATATTTTCAAAACTCCACAATGGAATCAATGATCCCAAAGGACAAGAAAATATAATCTACACTGTGATGTACACTGTGAAAAAGGTTGACGAACAGTGGGAAGGACGGAAGTACGAACCAACAAACTAACGAACGAAAGAACGAACAAACGGACGGAAAGACAAAAACTATCTACCCCCTGACATACTTCGTATGCCGGGGGTATAACAAGCTAAACATGAAACAGGTTGGTATAGAAAATGTCAACCTGCAAAACTCCGGTTCTATGTTTATTAATAAATAAAAAACTGCATACAGATGTTTAGAAAATACCAGCGTTTGCTCTGCTGTGTTTTGGAGGGAAACATATTTAGCGCGTTCACCTGTCGGAGGCCAAAAAGCATGCACGAATTTTCATTGATGTCACGTGGGGCATATTTCTTTTATCCGTTAAAAACGGCAAAAGTATTTTTCTCGCAGGCTAATCATGAAACGGGTTTAAATAGAAAATGTCACTTTGTAATACCCCAATTCTATGATTAACAAATGAATAATGGTTTACAGACGCGTAGAAAAAAAAAAACAGCGTCTGCTTTGCTCTGTTTTGGCGGGAATAATATTTAGCGTATACACGTGTCAATTACAAAGGGATTAAAAAGATGTAACTGGTATATCTTGATAGATTAGTTTTCACACCTTGTCACATTGTTAATTGTCGGCTTATCAATAAGGCCCGTCTCGGGTGTAAACGGTTTAATAGTGTTGTCAACTTGAGCAAATCAGCGATCAGGAGAGTATAATATTATTAATAAATGTATGCAAACATCACTTTTCTTCCTTTCATTATTGAATTTCTCACTTTTTATCACCATGTTTGCGGCTTATTTGATGGTTGCATTTTTCATACTGGTATTTACATTTTCATATCGCGATATCATACTCTACTAGCTAGTCAAGCCGTAAGTCAGATTCAAGTCTGCGGGTTTTCCCAATCTATTTCAGGGAATTGCCCGATTCGTCCAAGTCAATTTCGGATGCGCCGATTTCGTCCGACGGGAATAATTGGCCGATTCGCCCCAGTCAATTTCGTATGCGCGCAATTTCGCCCGACGAAAAAAATTGTGCGTGATTTTTATTTTCTTTGCGTGATTCACGTAAGATTTGGGAGAGTGGGAACTCTGAAAATAAAATAATATAAGCGACACAAACACCCAAAGACAAACCATTACAAAAATAAACCGTGACAGAAGAACCGAAAACGGGGCCTCGGTATCAGAAGAATTTGCTTTATTTAACCGAAGTTCTTGGGAGTAAATTTGATTGATCAAACCATCGAAATACATGTAGGTATTATCAATATTTAATACATCATCCAAATATCTAGAAGTGGAGCTAAAAGCTTCAATGATTTCAGACTGGTTATCAGCAGAAAGGGACAGCCTCTCTCATAAAAAAACAAAAAGAAATCAGCCACAAGTGATGCGCAATTAGTACCCATCGGAATACCCACAGCCTGTCTAAACTAGAATTTGTTTTTCTACATAAACACAGATGTCTCCCCCCCGTTTTTGACCTCAAATTATGACCTTGACATTGGAGGTATTGAGCTGGGTCTTGTGTGCAACACATCATCTAATGAAGATGAACATTTCTTCAAAGTAACTTTAAAAATGTTCATAGAGAAATAAAAAAGTTATTGGCCGTACACAAAAAAGCCCTTTTTTACCTTTGACCTCAGTATGGCATTGACCTTTGAGGTACAACAAATCGTCTCATGATGGTTAACATTTCTGCCAAGTAATTTCATAATCCATCAAAGAATAAGGAAGTTATTGACTGTCCCTTTTCCACCTTTGACCTCTAGGTATGACCTTGACATTGGAGGTATGGACCTTGGTCTTGCACATGACTCATGGTCTGATTACGGTGAACATTTCTGCATGGTTACTTTATAAAGTCCATCCAGAAATAAAAAAAGTTATTGACTGGACACAAAAAAAACAACTTTTTTTACCTCTGACCTCTTAGTATGACCTTGATCTTGGAGGTACCGACCTGGGTCTAGTGTGCACCACATCGTCTCATGATGGTTAACATTTCTGCCAAGTAATTTCACAATCTATCCAGGAATAAGAACGTTATTGGCTGAACAATATAAAAAAGCACCTTTTTGTCCTTTGACCTCTTAGTACAACCTTGACATTTGAGGTACCAACTTGGGTCATGCACGCAACACATCGTCTCATGGTGAACATTTCTGCCAAGTAATTTCAAAATCCATCTAAAAATAAGAAAGTTATTGACAGAACACAAAAAAGGCCCCTTTTTTTACCATTAACCTCTATGTATGACCTTAACCTTCCAGGTACCAAACTGGGTCATGCGTGCAACAAATCATCTCATGGTGGTTAACATTTCTGCCAAGCAATTTCAAAGTAGAAGTTAAACAAAGATCAGGAATTGATACAATTAACTTACTCCACCCATAAAGACACCAAAGGGAAAGAAATACAAACATTAAGCGACCAGACCATAATGGAAACGTAAACAAAGGAAGGCCATAAGGACAGTCACTTTCCCACAAAATGGCCATATGGCCATCCAAAACCAAAAGACACAAGTGATACACACAGCAAGTAACAAACAACAACATAAATAAATCGCCACAGAAGAGCCGCCTTGGAACGGTCAGTGGAAGATTTCCACTGGGGGGCTTAAATCGATTTTACATGGCCACAATCCTCGCCCTTACTTCCGTCGCGATTTAGACAAATAATTTGTTCAGTCCGCATGAAGGCCTCCTAACTCATCAGTGCAACATCTCCGTGAACACAAAAATCAAAGAACCACAGAGGTGAGACAACGGTGAGGACTCGACAGCAAGAAACCACTGAAATGCTGGAGCAAAAGAAAACCAACAGTTAGACTCCGATGAGCCCGACCAGAGACAGAGCATCAGGCACCAACCAACATTATCTCTCTAATTTTCAATAAGCTTTTACGTTGGAGCCGTCATAGAATCTGAGGCCTGACCCACCGGCGTGCAATTAAAGAGGGAAGCAAAGTTGCCAACCGTGATTGGGTTAACTACCATGCATGCAGTCTGTCGTATAATATCCATGTTGTACCCAATCTTTTTATATCGAAGAATGATTTTACGAAATTGGGTGCTGAAGTCATTGCGGTTATATATTTTTCTGAATTTATATACTAAGTCACCATAAAATTCGGGTTCCGATAGACCTTGTTGCAGAAGAGATTTAAGTCCAATATTGAATTTTGAAATTAAATCAGAATGGCGTCTATAAAATTTTGAAAAGGCTTTGCGTAGTTTATGGTACCGATAACCCTGATTAAGGAGTTTAGCCGTTATAATTTATTACGAGTGTTGAAGTCAGTTACATGACTACACACTCTAGCAAATCGAATTAATTGCGAAATATAAACGCCATAGGATGGCGCACGAGGAACATCACCATCCAAAAAAGGAAAATTTACAATCTCAAAATCAAAACCATCGCATTTATCATAAATTTTGCACGAAACAAATCCATCTACAATAGATAGATGTAAATCCAAAAACGGGGCCTCGGTATCAGAAGAATTTGCTTTATTTAACTGAAGTTCTAGGGGGTAAATCTGACTGATCAAACCATCAAAATAGGTATTATCAATATTTAATAAATCATCCAAATATCTAGAAGTAGAGCTAAAAGCTTCAATAATTTCAGATTGGTTATCAATGGAAAGCGACAAAATGAAGTCTCTTTCATAACAATACAAGAACAGATCAGCCACAAGAGGTGCGCAATTAGTACCCATCGGAATACCCACAATTTGTCTAAATAACTTAGTACCGAATCTAATATAAATATTGTCAAGTAGAAAGGTGAGGGCATCACACACTTTCTGACATGACCAAAGTGTATAATTCTTATGCTCTTTAGAAGTGAAAAATGCATTTCTGACATTACATGCAAGATAGAGAGAATCTTCTCTGTGAAAAGCCCATTCAGTTAAATCATTAAGCTTTTCTTTTATAAGATTATGAGGAAGTGTAGTGTAGTTCAAAATCCATCTAAAAATAAGAAAGTTATTGACCAAGCAAGAAAAAAAGGCCCCTTTTTCACCTTTGACCTCTATGTATGACCTTGACATTTGAGATTTGGTACCAAATTGAATCATGCATGACATTTACATAATATTATAACCCATACCTAGATTTGGGGCTAAAAACGGTAGAAAGAAAAAAAGAAATTCTCGTGTAATATCGTTGCATCCAAGAGTGAAAAAAATAACAACGAAATTACGTTTTTGCAAAGAAAAAACGTAACAAGATTGTAAGAAAAAGGCGGGAAAAGCCACGTGGTAGCTAAACTCATAATACACCATCTGTTGAAGATTTGCTGAATCATTTGTTGTATCTGAGAGCGAAACACCCATGAAGTCAAACATTTTTGTCAAGAAGAAATGTCTAAAAAAAAGTAAAATGAAACTAAACCAGCCCTCGCCCAACCCCAATCCCAAGAGATGATTCGGCAAAGAAAACGTCACTTGAGACAAGTGTCATCTAAAGCAGTGTTTGCGTTAGCGCAGACGCGATTTCACTTGCGCTGGAAGTGAAAAAATTACCGTCCAAGTCTGTAGGAATGCAAAGTACCTTTTATGATGCAGCGCCAGTTGTGCTGATGTCAATTCAAGTTCAAAGAATGCCGACGCATGCTCAATAGGGTGCATTCTTATCGGCTTCTTGACATGAATAGCGGTAAATAAGCATGCACCCACAAAATGAGTAATAAGTTACCTAAGTGTAACACTTTTATTCAATTCCTTCAAATTGGGACTCAAAAGAACAGAAGAAGACAAATTTAATCTTGTGTAAAGTCTTGGTTAAATGTATATGCATTGCTAGTCGAAACATGGCGATAGTCGGAATATAACAAATAAAGATTTCATCGTAATAGCACGTTGTGCATTGATCAGTCTGCACAGGGAACGGTTCCGTTTGTAATAAATATAATAGCACACACGGTTTTATCGACTACGATGTCAGGAGAAGAGATGATAAAAGTATGATTTCTGTCTTCACTTACTTATGATGCAACAGTCAAAGTTGTTAGTTATCACAGGTGCTATTTTCGGGCGCGGTTACACACGGGTCGAAAAAAAAGCTCATGTAGACAACAACCAAGAGGTGACATCCTTTTTTTTCAGCATCCATGAATTTTCGCGAAATGACTCAAGGACGCGAATTAATGAGTCGAGGACGCCAATTTTCTTGCCTGTGTCTGGCGGGTACGTAGTAGAAATACCTAGCGCTTACGCTGGTTTGGAGAAATACGGAAGAGCCATGTGCTTGCTACCTGCGTTGAAAATTTGCTGAATCATTTGTTGCATTTGAGAGTGAACAGAAAATCATAAAATAATAAGCGTTTTACTTTGTACAACTAATTAGTTCTGATCGCTAGTGACCAGGTGATTTGCAGTAATTGTCCAGATATAACAGATTAATTAATCTGAGCAAAGACACCTTCAGTAGTTCTAATCCTTTGTTTGGTCTAAGTGTCAAACGCCTTGGGGCAAACACGAGACTTTTGTTTCACACAAAGAGGTCTTTTTGTACCGGTACAGACAAAAGCGCTATGTGGTACTATATTTATTTTTGGCGAACTGTGGTATACCGGTATATCATTGCACCCCTAAATAACGGTACCACCTTTAAAGTCTGGGCTACCCATTTTTGCACTTAAACATTTCAGGGTTCTAAAATCAAGTTCTTAGCAGGAGTGCGAAAAGTCTATTTTTACTCGACTTGGCATACATTTGTATAACAGTTTTATAAATAGAATGTTCCGAAAGACGTCACGTGACATTGTGGCCTGGTTTAAGATATTGTTTTTCTTTCATTACGTGAGCAACCTGGCATTCTTATACTATTTCGTTTAACCCTCAAATGCCACTATTTAAGCAAACAGTGAAGTTCCTGTGCTACCTGCTGATCAGACCCCAAATTCCGCGGCGTCTGATCTGGGTATTATCTAGCACACGATTCCTGTCAAGACTCTATAGATAGCTCTTGATGCATCGATAAAAATAGCGCAATGTTTCAAGTTCTATTAATAAGACATAATATTGGTTTTCCCAAATCAGTGATAGCTCCTGTTACAGCGATAAAAATGGCCCAACGTTTCAAGTTCTATTAATAAAACATAATATTGGATTTCCCAAATCAGTGATGGCCACGTGGACAACTGCATTAATTCTGTTTGGCCATTTAGTAAATTTGGGTCGATCAACACAAAAAGGTATTAAGAAAAACAGCCAAAATATGCAAGGAAATATAAATTTATTTTAACTGATGCCTGAAAATGTCTGAATATAGGAGGTTTTAGGAATTCCGTTTATGACGTCATTCTTGCGCATGCGCAAAGTACTGGCGGTCAATTGAAACGGCCATCGCTATTCAAATGTATTGGCGGAACTTAAAATGCTAACAATAT
Organism: Lucinisca nassula; assembly: GCA_963580285.1. Taxonomy (NCBI): domain Eukaryota; kingdom Metazoa; phylum Mollusca; class Bivalvia; order Lucinida; family Lucinidae; genus Lucinisca; species Lucinisca nassula. Next base: position 178,628,430 of record OY757011.1, read on the forward strand.
TCAGACATTTTGAGAGAAAATATACCCATTTTCATTGAAATAATGCCTCGAGAAGGAAAGAATGATATTTTACTTTCATTACCGAAATTCATTTGTCCTAAATCCGTTTTTAATTGACGAAAATCTTTTCGTGAATGACCCATGTCAATGGCTTGAGATACCGTTATTCATAAAATAAGTTTTTACGTAACTTTCGTTTTATTCGCTATCTATCTATCTGTCTGTCTCTCGCTCTCTCTATCTATCTATCTATCTATCTATCTATCTATCTATCTATCCACACTGACAGTCAAAATAAACTAATGAGTGGACTGACGGAGGGGCGTTGAGTCAATGTTGGTTCGACGTCATGCCGTCGACACCCACTCCAACTCACTTCATTGTCACATGACCGTTGACATGAGAGAGAGAGAGAGAGAGAGGGGTTTGACTGACAAACTGACAGTAGACAGACAGACGACACACAGACCGACTGACTTACTAACAGACGAACGGACGGACTGTTAGACAGACAAATAAACATAATGACAGTCGAAAAAAAAAAAATAATGAGTGGACTTACAGACGGACGTCGAGTCAACGTTGGCTCGACGTCATGCCGTCGACAACCACTCCATCTCATTTCAATGGCACGTGACCGTTGAGATGGTTTGACTGATCCCTGTATCCAAGAAGCCCATAACCCTTTTTGTACCAAATGGAATCTTCCTCCCTATATAAAGCAGGAGTCATTTTCAAAATTTAGGGGTGTCAGGTTGTGTTTTCATCAAAGTTTATTTGGAAAATGGCCGAAATTTTTGCAAATAGTGTAGGCCCTGATCAGACGCCGCGTTCTGTGGCGCCTGATCTGGGCCTGCAGTGTTTGTCACTTACCACTTTTGGGGTTTCCAGTACCAAATGGGTTAATGTAGACCTAAGGGCTGAGCAGGTTGAACCATTCTACAAATCTACCAGATTTTACTGTAAAATCTTGCACTTGCGAAGGAGTGTTTAACATTCTTATGCTCTGAAAGGGTGTTCTACGTTTGTTTTGAATTTAATGTTCCAATCCCACTGAGTCTTGATGGGTCCGAGCACTAAGCAAATGACATTTTATTAAGCAACGCCGGATTATCGCCAAAGAAACGTTGTGACGTTTCATAGACGTTGCAATGTCAAATTCAAAGCATCGCTTTGAAGTTGGTTTGATGTAGAAACGACGTTGTTGACACGCTACATGTCGGTTGACTCAGCGTCATTTAACGACAAACTGTAATTTACATACATTTGCCTGCGCTCGCTAATTGTTGGTGCGCTAAGAGAGAGAGAGAGACATATAGATAGAGAGAGAGAGATCGTATGTACAATATATCATTTTCGTAATGCGAAATTTCACATCTGGCAGCATATCGTTGTTTCTGACATTATATTACATTAGAATTCCCCAAAAATTTAAAAGAATTCTATTGTTTTACGCTGTAATTAACACTTTATCTGTCCCACTGCCTTTGAAGCAATACGACAGATGACGGCCAGGGCTTTTCCCGTTCTAATTTTAGAACCGGAAGTACGTCACAAAAAAAGCTCCTATTGTTAGCATTTTAAGTTCCGCCAATACATTTGAATAGCGATGGCCGTTTCAATTGACGGCCAGTACTTTGTGCATGCGCAAGAATGACGTCATAAACGGAATTCCTAAAACCTCCTATATTTAATCATTTGATCATGAATATCCAACTGAATTTTAATAAGCGTTTGGTCTACACCGATTGTGAAAAAAAAATGACAAGTAAATATCACCATAATACGATTAATGAAAATAAAGCATAAAAGGACCTCTGAAAAACAAAAATATCTTCTTCGTTTTATTCTCAAATCCAACGCCAAAATTCGCTTCTACATGGTAGTTCCTGCATATCAAATGCTGGGCAAGTTAACGTAACCCGATCAGTATTACCGGATGTGGCTACAAACTCTAGCACAAACTTCCGGAGTATGGAAATAAGACAGTTCACCGGTGAACATTAATGTCGGTAGTAAAGACAAAGATGAAGAGGGAGTGAGTGTTTGAGTTTTACGTCCAACCAACAGCTAAGGTCATACAGAGACGGGACCACGATTTAAAGACTCATCCGTAAGGCTGAAGAAGCCCGGGATCGATCCCGCGACCCCTGGTTTTCTATCTTCTTATCTATCTTCTTATACTGAGTCAAAATCAGAATTGTTACTGGTGACACGCCAAATGACATTCATACACCAGGACCTGTGTTATGGGAAGTTAGTCCCTAGCTCTAACCAAAGATGTAAACTTAGCTACACAATCCTCTGCACCTTCAGCCGTCGAAATAATAGAATCCGGAAGGGCATTCCAATCTCTAATGGTTCGGGGGAAGAACGAGTCGGTCATAATTGGCCATTACCTCAGTTTTCAAGGTGAGTAGCGTAACCACTACACCCTGGATGTTTCTGACAAAGATAAAGAAGCTTTATTTAACGTCGAATATTAGAATTAAATAACGTAGGCTCTATGGAGCTGTAGTGGAAGTCGGTCACTAGTGTATGCCACACAATATGTAGTGCCTATAGGACACCCATGAAAAAAAAATAGCTTCTCTAGAACCCCCCCCCCCTAAAAAAAAAAATAAAAAAATGTAAAAATCTGAAAATGTAAAAAAGTGTAAAAATAAAAAAAGTGAAAAAAATCTGAAAATGTAAAAAAGTGTAAAAATAAGAAAGTGAAAAATCTGACAATGTAAAAAAGTGTAAAAATAAAAAAAGTGAAAAAATCTGTAAACGTAAAAAATCACTTGGAGTCCGCGGAACTCTGGCAAGAAACAATCTGGGGGCGGTGAAATGAGAAAAAAAAATCACCCGGAGTCCGCGGACTCTGGCAGGAAACAATCTGGGGGTGGTGAAATGAAAAAAACACACCTACTAGAGTGACCTCGGAAAAATCTGAAAATGTAAAGTGAAAAAATCTGAAAATTGTAAAAATGTAAAGTGAAAATGTAAAAAAGTGTAAAAAAAAGTGAAAAAATCTGAAAATTTAAAATAACACCCACTATAGGGGACCCCTCGAAAAAAATAAAAATCACCCGGAGTCCGCGGACTCCGACAGGAAACAAGTTGGGGTATGGGAATGAGAGAAAAATAAAAAAAGAGATCTAAAACTCAGTAATCTGTAATTCCTGTTCATAAAAACTACCTTTAGTTTCTTCATCTTTTAAATCATTTATTGTATATGTAATAGGATTTGTTTTTAATATTTTATTGATAACAAATATTTCTCTAGTCCAACGAGTAGTATAACCCTTTTCAAATTTACCTTTCTTTTTTGCTATTCTTACTCTATCTCCAACTTTGAATTTAGATTTTTTAATTTTCTTTTCTTTTTCTGGATATAAATTTTTATACACTGTTCATTTTCTACTTTATTTGCTTCAACAGGTGTCATTTTAATAGAAGAATGTACTGTATTATTATAATTTTCAACTAATTTATCTAATATATCATAATATTTAGTAGTTTTATTTGCAGTAAAATATTTATACATATGTTGTTTCATTGTTCCTATCCAGCGTTCTACTACACTAGATTTTTCTTAATTTTCAGTTGAATATGACTTTATATTATTATCTTTTAACAATTCTTTTACTTGTCGATTATAAAATTCAGAACCTTTATCTGACCAAATATACATTGGTTTTCTTTCTTTAAATAATGTTTTAAATGCTTCACTTACTGTTACTCCTGTTTTATTTTTTAAAGGAATTAACCAACCATATTTACTAAAAACATCTATAACTGCTAATAAGTATTTATAGTGTTTATTTTGTTTTGAATATTGTTGCATATCTATCAAATCAACTGCCCATGTTTGATCTACTGAATCAACATAAACACGTCTTTTAGGAAAAGATTTTATAACTCTATGATGTAATTCATCTGCTTATTTATTTGTTATTTTTTCTCTATCGGATATAAATCTATTTTTGTTAGATCCACACTCAGAACATTTACCTTTTAACATTTGTCTATTATTTGTTGTTGTTATTTGTTTCACTGAATCACTTTCAGTATGCTTTTTACAACGTAAACAATATATTTTTAGATGCTCCATTTTTAATATAATTAAAACTGTTTCTTAAAAAAATAGAGACAAAAAAAGATAAAGTTTTATCTAAGTCAAAAGATTCATATAAACTAATACTATTAAGATCAAAATTACATAAATCAGGTATTCATGTATTTAATTATAAAGTTAGTCTAAAAGATAAAACACCACAAACATCTATAAATTTATTTGATCATATGATAGACTATTCTATAAAAGACTTCCTTAATGGTAGAATTAAAATAGTCCCTTTACATGAAATTATAATTACTAAACATGATAAATGGCCTATAAGAACATATGATAATATTAAAGAATTCTTTTTTAATAGAATGGTAAGATTATTAAACAGTGCTGAAGTATTAAATTAAGAAGAAGTTATTTTTGAAGTTACTATTATACCTAATAAAAAAGGAAAAGGTAAAGGTTTAAAAATATTAGATGAAATAAATAAAAGAAGTATAATTCAAATTAAAAATAATGATACAATTTGTTTAGCAAGAGCAATTGTTACTGCTTTAGCTTCTTATAACTTATTAAAAAATGTAGAAGAAAATGAAATAACTTATATTAAGAAAGGTAGAGTAAAACAAAAAGAATTAGCAGTAGAATTACATGAATCTGCAGATATAGAAATAAAAGAAGAAGGTACTAATTTAGATGATCTAAAGGTTTTTGAAAATTATCTTAATGTAAGATTAATAATATTCACATCAAATAGTATAGAATATATTTTATATAGGGGTAATGAGACTTATAAGACCAAATATATTTATATTATCATAATGAACATTTTGATGTAATTACTAATATAACAGGATTTTTAGCTAAACATAGATTTTGTAAAACATGTTTAATAGGATATAGTAATCAACACACATGTAAAGATGATAAATTACAATCAAACTTAAAACAATGGACATGTGAAAAATGTAATAAAACTTTTTCTATACAATATCAAAAACCTGAAAAACATATATGTGATGAAATCACTTGTTCTATATGTTATGAAAAATATATGAAAGGTACTGAACATTTATGTTATATGAATCCGATAATACCAAAGGAAGTAAAAAGATAATAAATATATTTATTTTGATTTTGAAGCTAATCAAGAATCTGGTTTACATATTATGAATTTTTGTATAGCTTATGATTTAGAATATGTTTACTGTTTTAGAAAAAAACTATATAAAAATATTAATGATATAGACTTGTCAAAAATAAATTTAGATAATTGTTTTGATGATGTAGAAAAAATAGAATGTGAATCTTAAAACACTGATAACATTGTAAATAACTTTTGCAAATATTTTATAAGAGATAACTTTAAAAACTATACATTTATTTCCCATTATGGTAAAGGTTATGATATGCAACCTATTTTAGGTTGGATAATAAAAAATAAATAGAACATAATTATATCTCATCAGGATTAAAATTAACAGCTATATTTATAAAAGGTATTGGTTTAAGATTTATAGATTCTATTAATTTTACACTATGTGGATTAGCAGCTTTTCCTAAAACATTTGGTTTTAAAGGTAATTGTCACGTGACTTCCGGTGAGTGGGAGGTTGAGCTAGCCCGCGGCTCCGTTCAGCCTCACATACACCCAAAGGCAGCGTGCGTCAAGATAGACGAGGGGTGGTCTAATCGAGAAAGAACAAGGTCCAAGTAACACAAATATTTATTTACAACATCACTTCAATAAAACAGTACACGTCACTTCAATAAAACAGTACACGTCACTTCAATAAAACAGTACACGTCACTTCAATAAAACAGTACACGTCACTTCAATAAAACAGTACACGTCACTTCAATAAAACAGTACACAACACACACTCACTTATGGAAAACAACAGTTACTTATGGCCATGTGCACAATGCTCTTAGGAGCAATAAGTTAATTCCTTTTCTGTTCCCATTTTTAGGATTGTAATATACGAGATGTGTTCATTTTTTGAACCATACACGTTTAAGGAGATCTCTGATACACGGGACGCCTGTATGCCTCCTTCACACGTCCTTCATGTTGGAGAGTCTTCCTTCATATTAGAGATTCGTTTCTGACTACGTCAAGTATGGATTACCCTCTTGGCTTGACAAAATAGTCGATTAGATGCTACTACGGGCCACAGGCCATTGGTAGATCATAAAGCCTTGTAGATGTCTGAAATTAACGAACATCTCATAATAATCTCTGCTAACCTCAACTTTTCAAATTCTCTCCCTGATGTGTGATGCCATGCCCGCGCAAGTGGGGGGTTGTGAAACTTTCAAGATAATTTGACCTTTGACAAATGTGATAAATGAAAGCCACCCCTCATTGCATGGGAAACCTGCATAACAGATCACTAGGAGCGGGCAAGCGAGCGTTATATCAACGTATGTTCGACGTCAACGGTCATGACATCAACGTCAATTTGACGTCACGACGTTGCGGCCGAATACACGTGGTGGGACTGATATAACCTCAGTGCACCAAAGCTTACTACATTTAAGACAAAACTATTACACTTAAGAAACGAGCTTATACATGTACAAATAAAATACAGAAACATTACACTTTTAAATGATTGGAATTGTCCCTTAGAACGCCATTGCGCAAACAACCAATGCGTTACCATAAATATAATGTTCTTCTAACAAAACATATGGCTGAAAATGACGGTGCAAAAGTTTGCCATTGTTCCCTACTTCTGCCCAGAATACGGACCGCGTCCACACGTTAGAACAGTATCACTGCGTGAGGCCGTTCTAACGAGTACCCACAATCCGCATGCCAAAGCAGAAACACGGAAAAATGAATGCATCAACGTCATTTTAACATCGCAGCGACAATGAATCGCTCGGAGTACTCTGATATAAGTACACCGATTCAAAACTAAGAATAAAGGGTACTCCTTCATGATGACAACAAGCCGTAGATGCTGGGACTCCTCGCCTTGCCAACAGACGACGAGTAAAGGACATCATATTGTCATCCATCATCGAGTACAGTATGCTCGCCCAGTCTTACAGGCTAGACCGATGAGCAAAAATGTACTCTCCTCAAAATACTTGGAAAATCTGCTTGGAGCCATATGATTGATAAAAAACATATCGCGCGTAGACGCAGGTGGCGTCTGATCAGGGTCTACAGAAAATGCACCCTGGCACTATTTCATTAAAACTTTCATTGGATCTGAACAGTCTTCCAACGAAAGCAGAGGAAAAAAAACATGTACAATAACATTATTGCGAAAATTCAGTGCTGCGTCTGATCAGGACCTTCAATGCAATGAAGCGCCGATAATGATGGTATGTGTGACCTTAAACTGCGCCTGATCAGAATCTACACAAATTATATTGCAAAAAGATGCGTGCCCTATGGACAAACGCCGTCTTACACGGTATCTTTTAATCCTAACGCAGTTATCTCCCCTACTATGAACGCGGGTACATAAATCGCCAAAATTATCTACCCTTACAATAGATCCAGCGCTTAAGTTCCATTTCTTCTCTGCCCAACACTAAGGTGCCCCCCCCCCCCTTATGTGCTGTACAGGGAAAAGAATTGGCAATATTAACACAAGAAGGATACTGACAAGCAAGAATAGCGCTGCATCTAAGAATCAAAGATAATAAATAAAAATCATTTTACTCACTGCTATCGAGCTATGCTCGATACTGCAACATCGGCTCTGGAAATCATGTCCCACACCCGATGTTGAGCGGTCAGTTACTTAAATAGGGATGGGCCAGTACACGTGTACGATCATGCGATGGCCTTGTCACAATAGCTCGCAAAAGTCGGGTCGCCTGATCGTCACGTCACCTGTATGGAGTACCGCATAGGCCAGCCAGCAGAGAATAGTAGAGGGTTCAAGAAGGTTAGTTGGTTAGAAAATACGCCCTCTTAACAAGATCTGTCTGATTTGACAGATGTAACTTCCATCAAGAACATATGTTTAGGTGTGTGCAGGTCCGAAACCGTCCGAAAAGAACGAAGAAACCTACGTTTATCAAGAAAAACATAATTGGACAGTTTTCTTGACAAGGCCTAGCTACCGTAGCACAAAACAATATAAAAATTCGGTTAACTTGTAAACATGTCAGTATTGCTCTCTTGTAAGAGAACAAGTAATTACACGCCTATAAGTTTCGGGTTGAAAATAAGAAACCTTGTCGTGACAGTAATAAAGGTTATCTTCCTCATTATTTTAATACAATAGACAATCAAAACTATAAAGATGTTTATCCTGCAAAAGAATATTATGGATATAATACTATGACAATTAAAAAAAAGAATTATTTGATAAATGGTATAATAATGTTAAAGATAAAGAATTTAAATTCTATAAAGAAATATTTTATTATTGTTTATTAGATGTTTTAATTTTAGCAAAAGGATGTACAATATATAAAGATCTATTTCTTAAAATAACATATAATTATATTGATCCTTTTCAAAGTGTTACAATTGCGCAATGTTGTACTAAAATATTTAAAACATTAATGTTAACAAAAAAAACAATAGGTTTTCATAAAAAGATGGCAATTAAAGAAGTATATTCTCAAAAATCAACACAATGGCTAGAGTATATTTGTTTAGAATATGGTATCAGAATACAACATGCTAAAAGAGGCGGTGAAAAGATAATATACTATAATGATAAAGTATATAAAGTTGATGGATATTATTATGACAGGAAAACTAAATCAGCTCATATATATGAATTTTTAGGATGTTATTGGCATGGATGTCCAAAGTGTTATAATCCTAAAGAAATATGTAAAAAAGACAGAAATAAAAAAACTATGAAAGAGTTATATGATCACACAATGAAACGATTAGATGATTTAAAAGAAAGTGGTAAATACATAATACATACAATATGGGAATGTGAATTTGATCAAGAAAAATATCCTGAAGTTGATCCACATTTAAAACCTATTGATAAAAGAGATGCATTTTATGGTGGAAGAACAGAAACTATACAATTATATAATAATCTTTCTGACTTAAAAGGAAAATATGTAGATTTTTGTTCTCTATATCCTACAGTAAGTAAATATTGTGAATATCCAAAAGGACATCCTAAAACATATATAAATGGATAAGTTTGAAGGTAAAAAATTATCTCATTTTCCAACAGGATGGGATGCTTTTATCAGACCAGATAAAGTTTATGAATATGTTTATGATGAACCATGTCCTAAAGATTAGTTTATCCAAAAACATAAATTTACATCAACTTCCATGCAACAAATCCAGTTAATGCCATACCACCAACAACAAATGCAATCTCTCTATTTTTCTGGTCTTCTGATGGAGTATAATGATCACTTAATGTAGGCCTTGGTTTATGTGTAACATCATAATATACTTTTCCTGCTTGGTCTACTTCTTCAAAGATTTTTTCTGCATGACGTTCTTTTTGTTTTTGTTCATTAAGAAAATCCAATCTTTGTGTTCTTTCATTATTCCATTTTTCTTGTGCTGCTGCTAATTGTTCAGTTGCCCTATCATGTCTTTCTCTCTCTTTATCTGCGTCTCTGCCAATATGCGAAAACAAATAATCACTACCAGAAAAAGCAAACGCATTCACTACTGCTCCACCAAGCATCATCACCACTGCACTTGCCATTTTTATAAAATAATTATTTCATAATATTTTCTGGAATAATTCCTTGCTTAACCAACATATCTCTCGTTGCCATTGCGAGTAATATATCAATGGATAACATACCAATATCCGCCATATTAAAATCTACTTTTGGTGGTGGTCTTTTCAACAGTTTTCGTCCTAATTCTGCATATCCAACCGTTAATAGTGTTTCCACTCCAGCGTGATATAACATGTTTGGAATTTGTTTTCCATCAATTTGTGTTGTCATTTTTATAAGAATTTTTTTGATTAATTAAACTCAAATGGATCGATTTCTTTTTTTCGTATCATAAGTCTAATCTTTTTTCATTCCATTCAATTTGTGCTTTGTTTAATTTTTCCATTGCTCTATCATGCCTTTCTTTCTCTTCATCTGAATCTTTTCCAATATGTGAAAACAAATAATTAATACCTGAAAAAACAAAGGTATTTACTACTGCTCCACCAATCATTATCGCAATTACACTCGCCGTTTCTTCTGGGTTAAAATTAAATACATACTTCATAATATCAGCTGGAATAATACCTTGTTTAACCAACATATCTCTCGTTTCCATTGCAAGTAATATATCAATGGATAACATACCAATATCCGCCATATTAAAATCTACTTTTGGTGCTGGTCTCTTAAATATTCTTCTACCTATTTCTGCATATCCAACTGTTAATACAGTATCTACTCCTGCGTGATATAACATGTTTGCAATTTGTTTTCCATCAATTTGTGTTGTCATTTTTATAATAATTTTTTTGATTAATTAAACTCAAATGGATCGATTTCTTTTTTTCGTATCATAGGTGCAGGGTTTTGCACTACAGGTGCAACTTGTTTAGACTTGTACACATATAATCCTAATCCAACAACTACAATTGATATACATAATGGTATGTAATTTTTGCATACATTTATGCTCTGTGGATTTTGTTTGTTTGTTTGCAAAGCATCATCATCATCATCATCATTTTTTATTATTTGCTTTGGAACTTTTAGTTCCATATTTTCTTTCTTCAAAAGTTCTGCTTCTTTTCTTTTTAATTCAGCTTTTATCTTTTTTGCTTCTGCACCTTTTATACCTGCAGCTACTCTTTTTGGGTTTTTCGTTTGTTCATTTATTTCACTCATCTTTTTTTAAGTCAATATTTTCACTTTTTTTATCAGTAAAATTAATATGTTTTGTTGTTGTTAGCATAGCAGTAAACGGTGCAAGATACATTCCATATCTATAATAAAATTCACAACATGTGCTAGTCAAAGCGTGATTGATAAATGGATCTTCTTCTAAATCTTGTATTAGTTTTGGTGGATTAACAACATTAAAATATTTTGATACACCCATAACATACAAGTTAATAAAAGAATTACCCAATGTCTTCGTCATACTTGCCCCTAGCCTTGCTTCATATCTACAGTATAGTTTGTTTATTTGTTCTGGTGTCATTGTATCAATGTCTGACATTTGTAAGTCTTCACCAAGATATTGTTTACTTCCTCCACCAGCAACAATGGCTGATAATCTTTCACGTTTTGCATTGTGCTCATTATTTTGGTCACATGTATTGTTTTCATTAAGTAGTTCTTCAACATCCATTTTATATATATATTTATATAATTTATTTTTTATTTTCAAAAAATAAATATCACATCCAACTAATGATAAGACTGCAGTGTTTGATATAATTGTTAGTATTTCAAGAAGCATTGCTTTTTATTTTTGCTTATTTTTATTTTATTACTTAAGCAATACTTATTTTTTGTTATATTACTTAAGCATTGCTGTAGCATTACTTAAGCATTACTAAAGCATTGCTGTAGCATTACTTAAGCATTGCTGTAGCATTACTTAAGCATTACTAAAGCATTGCTGTAGCATTACTTAAGCATTGCTGTAGCATTACTTAAGCATTACACAATCAACCACCCAATAATCAGTAGGTTGGTCAGTTTTCAAAATTAATTTACGATGGTTCTTTTTTTTTAGTTCTTCCTTCATTCTTTGTCGTTCTTCCAATGTAGGAATAACATCATTCGCTCTCAAACAATTTTCAAAACTATCTCTATCTTTTGTGTAGAACATACATAACCATTTTGTTTGTTCTCTTAAATCTTTCAAAACTGAATTGCATCTTTGCGATATAACCCATACCGATTGTTCTGCGTGTCTGCCTGAATAAGCTAACTGTGACAGCATATCTTGTTTCTTTTTTATTTCCTTTGTTGAACTACAATCATCAATGATATATAATGTTGATTTCCCAGCATATTTAAAAAAAAAACAAAACGACCGTAATAGTTCTTGAAGCTTTTCTGTTCCATCTGACGTTATAGGATTAACAATTATAATATTTTTTGTTTTTGGTTTTCTAACATCACCAATCCAACTTCTGTTTTTATATGCCTTGTTCCAATGTATTGTGGGACAAACTATAACAATATGACTAAATACACCAGCATACTCTGATTCTAATAAATCTAGCACAAACTCTGTTTTTCCACAGCCAGTTTGACCACAAATAATTGCACAGCGGGATATTTAGGTAGTTCCATTTTAATTGATTAATAATTGACTTCTTTAAATCTACCATCTTCAAAATTAATTTGCGCATCTTGTATAACAAACAGATAAACATTTATTGGCTGATCTGCTCCTGCTTCTTTCGTTATTTGAATTGTGATGCCTTCTGATGCATTTTCAATTCTTCTTCCCGAACCGTGTAGTGAGTTATCATCCGTTGAACGTAAATCTAACCATAAAGCATAATTGTTCGTTAGATATTTTTCTAATGTTGTATCAGTGAAATATAAATCTTTTAGAATCATATTTGTTTCTTTATTTCGTTTTGAATTCAAAGCAAAGAATTTATTTATCTCATCCCACTGTTGATATGCTTTCATTCCTTGACTGTATAGTTGATTTGGGACACCTTCTATTGTTATTTCTACTTTAGTAATTACAGGATTGTAATATTCTTCTGTGCTGGTCCTTTCTGGATCTTCAAACAGCATTAGAATCCCTTTCATACTTTTAGCTGGAACATTTAGATTAATATTCTAAAGCGTATCAGATTTGTTTTTAGTTATTTTCCTGTGCCTTAGTATTCTGTCGTATAAAATAACCATTTTGTCACTGACTTGCTGTCTTATTTGTCTTGCTATTTCAGTATCAGAAACAATATCAAATTCCAAACAAATATTTTTGATTGTATAAGTTGAAGTTGCATCGGTTGAATTAATAACTTTCATGTAATCGTTAAATGTAAGCTCATATTCCAACCTGTCACCAAGTCCTGCTTGATAAAATGGCATATGGGTTTCCAATAATTCAAAATCAAGCGGGATGCAAAACCTGTTTCCATATGCTTTTGCAATGGCTTGATCTTCTTTATCTGTTGCTGCGTTTCCTGCACCCACTCTATGTTTCAACATGTTTGCTTTGCCAACGCCTTGATAAGCCATATTTATTCGTTCTGTAGGAGTCTTCCATAAATCAGTATAACAATGATAGATGTCACTATCATCAATGGACATAACTTCATTTCCACTTATCCTAATTATTGTTTTCTTAATTATTGCTCTTCCTATGTTTGGAAGTATAGTTGCATTTGCATCCTTAGAGGTTAGTTCAATTTCAAATGCTAATCTGACTGTTCCGGGAACAAAAACATCATTACTACTTAGATTAGGAAATCTCACTAAGTTAACAATTGTTGATTTTGGTCAATAGTTGATGGATTATTGGTTATCACTTCACTTTGACGGATACCTCTCACACCACGTGGTTCTCTTATTTTTCTGTAAGGGTTTAATTTATTTCCATAAGTCGACATTTTTTAAAGATATTTTTAAATAATTAAAATTGGCAGAAGGATTTGATTTTGAGAATCCTACATTTGACAATGATGATTATGATGACCATGATGAAGATGATGATGATGAATTTAATAGAACTATACAAAACCAAATTGCTCATATTGAGGATATCGGTGATGAGGTTGATACAAGAACACAGTTAATAGTAGAACAGAAACAATATGTAGTTAAAGAATATTACAAGTTGATAAAAGAAAAGTATGGGTTAGACCCAATATATATTGATTATTCAAACTTTGAACTTGGTCCTGATAATAAAACACTATTTTTAAAGGTTGGAGATAAAGATATTCAATTACTGCCAAAAGAGGTGGTAGTTTTATAAACTTGGGTTCTTTGGCGAGTAGAATTGGTAGTGGTGGAGTAAATGCAATTAGAGACTTATTAAACTTACCTAATTATAGATCTGCAAATAAACCATTATTAACACCACAGAATATTGAAAAATTACAGGGTGTAAGAAATGATTTACCCGATGTTGATAATATAGAAATGACTGATTTACCTAAAGGCGCAGCAACAGCCGAAACAGTAGTAGAAAAATAAGAAACGTCATTTATGACAAAAAGGGAAATGGATGCCATTTTAAAAGCAATGACAACTGTTAAAGAATAGCTTGCAAATAACTTGGCAAAGCTGAGTCATCTTAAAGACGACTTGGTAAAAGAAGAGAGAAAATTAGAACGAGCCAAAGGAGACAATGATGAATTTTAAATAAAGAGAATAGAGGAGCGAATAAAAAATTTAGAGATTGAAAAAAGTGCAAGATTAGAAGTAATTGATACTAATAAAGATAAATTACGTAGTCAGGTAAATAGAATAAAAGAAACAATCACCAAGGTATTAAAAGAAGACACTACATTAGGTGAGAGAATTAAAACATTATTTAGAGAACAAGGAATTACAATTGTTAGTGTTTTAACTGCTTTTGGAATGATTATTGGTGTTATTGTTGAGGCTGTTATTCCTTCTACTAGTGGTGGACCTATAATCCATAAACCACCGTCAAAATATGGTATAGAAAATTGGATAAAAAACAATTAAGTAATCTTGGTAAACTTTTAGCCAATCTTGCAAGAAAAGCAGCAGCAGCGCTACCGGGTTTTATTGGTTCCATTGTGTCTTGGCTGTTGTCTACTACTGGAAAAGTGATTGGTTGGTTTGGGGGACATCTCTGGGCATTAGTTATCCTTGTTGCTGGGTTATTGTTTACTGCTGCGAAATCTTTCTTTGATATGACTTATAAATAATGAAAGCAACAGCCCATATAACTATACTTCCTACTATTATTGCTGTTTTAGTTTCTTCGTGTTGTATTGCTTCTTTCTTTTCAACGGGTTCTGATTGATCTATAGTTTGTTTCTTTTCAATAGGTTCAGGAAGATATTTCTTTGTTGGTGTATCTTGTATAGTTGTAGGTTGTGTATTAGGTGTAACAGGTTTAACATTTACATCACTATTGAAACCAAGCGAGCACTCCGATGTTGCAATTACAATTTTATTATTATATCCAGCGAAAGTGCCAATTTGTAATATCATATCACTGGGAGACATATAGAGACCAAGTCCGTATGTATAATCAACTTTACTTGTAGCATATTTCAATACATTTTGATATTTTTACATTTGGTCGTGCAAATCGATTGGACTGTTAATTGCATCTTGAACATTTGCTAAGAATTGTTTTTGAGCAGCAAATCCTGTGCCTATTTTTAGTTTACTACACGTGTTTGATATTGTGCTCCTAATAGTGCCCATACAAATATTCTAATACTTTCGTTAATTCGTTCAATACCTGGTTTTGTAAAACCTTTTGATTTGTCTAATATAAACATTGTCCCTGCTTCACTTATATTTACTGTATGTTCTATTTTGTCATTTACACTAAATAATGGTTCATCACTTTGATGCTCATATCTGTATTTTCCATCTGGTTTAAAGCATTGTGTGAATTCTCCGAGACCATGACATTTAGAACTACTTTCCAATTTTTGGCGCCAATCTGTATAAGGTGAAACATTGAATTCATTGCATAAATTTTGATAGGTTGCTTTATCGTATGGGTTTTTGTAATAACAGAATTTCTTATCTGTTGGTAAAGGTGTTTTAAGTTCTTTCAAAATACGAGCAATACAATAATAAACATGAAATGTATATACTGTTTTAGTTAGTCCTGAAGTGTTTTGTAAATGGTCTTGATAACTTACTCCGCATCCTGTTGTAGCACACCAAACAGCAAAATTTAATTGACATTGCCTTCAGTCAAATGATGAATGAATCCATGTATTCCACGGTTCATTGGTGTGTAATTTCGGATTTTGATAGTTTTGAAATAAGTCGGGAAATGTTACTGGAAAATGTTGATCTTTGTTAACATAAATTGTTTGTTTTACAAGTTCAATATTCTTTTTGGAATATTTAGTATGAGGGTTATATGATGCATTGGGATTGTACTTGAATTCTTTAGGTATCATTTTTTATTTATAAAAAATGTATCATACAATTTCTGATATTAATAAGACAATACACTTGCAACAATATATAGATAACAAATGTGGTATTAAGAGAATTGGTTTGAAGAGTTTTACTTATACTATAGGTTGGCATAACTTGATTGATGAATCTATCCAAAAAGGAACGGATAGACCAATACGTTTAGCTTCAGGATTTTACAGTTTCCAACAACTAGCAAATATATTTCAAAGTAATAATATTGTATTATCTGTAAATGAAACAAATGGCATAGTGTTTTTGACATCGACCGTTGATTTAAAAATAAGCAAAGGATTAAAAGAGATGTTAGGCCTCGGAAATAAAAGACGATTAAATGCAAATCAAACATATGAGGGAGAAATACCGTTAAATTTTGCACCTTATAAACAACTATATGTTCATCTTAAGCAGATAAATAGTGCTTACAATTTCTTTGATGGTGCTCCTAGTAATATCCTTGGTGTTGTTTCTGTTGAGAATAAATCGTTTGGTGATATTGTTCATACGCTTTTTAGTAATCCAGAATACAAACAATTGGCACATGGTGATATTTCAGAATTAAGTATAAGCGTTTGTGATAAGAATGGACAGAAAATAAACAACAATGGTTTACCAATTAGTTGTGTGTTAGAAATTTTACAATTAAAAATGAGTATATTCGGTGTTAAAAAGTATCCTGAAGATAAGAATAATTTGACTTTACGTGTTAATGTTTTGCATAGAAGAATACTTTCACTTACAGATTTAAATAATAGCATTACAATAAGTGCTGAATCAAAAGGTCCTTTAATTAATGGTGAGGTGTTTTCATTTGGAATGGAGGTAGAGAGCCAAAAGTTGGTTATGTTATGATGAGACGTGGTCTTATTACAGGTATTAGCCTGTCGAGTAGAAAGCCAAGTGGTGAAGTGCGAGTTGGTGTGTTGGTGGATGGCGTGGTTATTGAAGGGTGTGAGATTACTTTGCTTACAGCATCAAGAAAACATGATAATTTTGATAAACCATTTTTAGTTGAAGCTGGAAGTGTTATTAATTTTACTAGTCGGGTGACTAATGGAACTGCAGTTAATACTGTTGCCTCGTTATTAATTGAATTCAAAAAAATAAATATAAAAATGAAACAATCTACAGCGCCGAATTTATATCCAGACTTGTCTAGTGAAGACGGACAAAATTATAGATTACAGAAGATATCAGAGATAGAATAACAATTAATGAAAGAAAGAGACATCAGAAAAGCTTTATATAAAAAGTATAAACGGGGGATTAACATTACTGATAGTGTTGATACTGCGTTAATTTCTTCAAGTGTTATTATGGCTGGTGTTGGTTTAACTGTTCAAATTATGTTACCGTTGGAAATTGCTGCTGTTGTGTGTGGAAGTTTAGGGGTTTGTGATAAACTTGTTAGACGTAGATTACATGCAAAAACACAAAAACATTATGAGATTAAAACTATTGCTGATAGTAAGTTAAATAGTATAAAAGACTTGATTTCTAAGGCTTTGACAGATGAGCAGATATCTGAAAATGAATTTAAATTGATTTTAGATGAATTAGATAAATATAATAAACTGAAAGATAGCATACATTCAAAACAAACAGGATTAAGTGAAACAGAAAGAAAAAAACTTAATGAGGAAGGCAAGGCCCACGCTTTAGCCGAGGTAAAAAAAAAAATAGAAATTGCTTGATTTTATTGAATAAAGTTACAATAATTAATGATCCACCACCTATTTATAGGAAATGCATAAACTAAGACAATACAAATATGCAGATTTTACATTTTTTACATTTTTACAATTTTTAGATTTTTTTACATTTTTACATTTTTACAATTTTCAGATTTTTTCACTTTTTTACATTTTTACAATTTTTCCGAGGTCACTATAGTAGGTGATTTTTTTTTCATTTCACCAACCCCAAATTGTTTCCTGCGGACTCCGGGTGATTTTTTTTCTCATTTCACCGCCCCCAGATTGTTTCCTGCCGGAGTTCCCCGGACTCCGAGTGATCTTTTACATTTTCAGATTTTTTCACTTTTTTTATTTTTTCACTTTTTTACATTTTCAGATTTTTTCACTTTTTTATTTTTACACTTTTTTACATTTTCAGATTTTTTTCACTTTTTTTATTTTTACACTTTTTTACATTTTCAGATTTTTTCACTTTTTTAATTTTTACACTTTTTTACATTTTCAGATTTTTTCACTTTTTTTTATTTTTACACTTTTTTACATTGTCAGATTTTTACATTTTTTTTTTTTTTTTTGTGGGGGGGGGGCGGGGTCAAGAGAAGCTAATTTTTTTTATGGGTGTCCTATAGGTACTACATATTGTGTTATGCCAGTGGTGGAAAAAGGCGGAGCCCGGTACCAGACGGACACGCAGGAGAAGCTCGTGGAGAAAACTTGCACCAGCATGGACAGACGATCTTCTTATACCAGTGCATACATTTACCAGAAAGCGCCAAAATACCGGAAAGCAAACCAAAATACCGGAAAGTACATATAAATACCAAAAAACACTTATATATACTGGAAAACATTACAAATTGTATTTAAATGCAATATATAACATATCTGGAACAGCTATTGTTCCTCTCTGGACTTATATCTTGCGATTTTATTGGGGTAAGTATGCCACACCCGATAAATGTTCTATCTTTGGAACTAAAGGGAATATAGAAAGAGGTGATTTTATTTTATTTATTTATTTTCATTTATTTATTAATTTTTATTATATATATATATATATATATATATATATATATATATATATATATATATATATATATATATAAACTATTCCGATGTCCAAAACACTATAATTGATTTGCTTCTACCGCAGTTTCACTGCTTTGCAGATTTTCAAGAAGACATTGAATAACCTAGCAACGAACGTCACGTCATAAGTAACGTTTCCGCCTGATGTTAATAACGTTTCCGGTAGTTGAATAACATAAATGAGATTCAATTTATATCCAGATATCTGCCCGTGTGTATATGAACATACATTGTTTTTATGTTACTATATCTTTAGAAACTGTTTTAACTTCAAGCTGATATTTCAAAATACATGCATTACCAAATATAAATGCATACAAAATTGAATACCCTGATGGCATCATAAATATCTAAATTATCAAATTATCATTTTTGACGTGACGTTCGTTGCTAGGTTATTCAATGTCTTCTTGAAAATCTGCAAAGCAGTGAAACCGCGGTAGAAGCAAATCAATTATAGTGTTTTTGGACATCGGAATAGTTTATTTTCTCTCTCTCTTTCTCTCTCTCTCTCTCTCTCTCTCTCTCTCTCTCTCTCTCTCTCTCTCTATATATATATATATATATATATATATATATATATATATATATATATATATATATATATATATATATATATATATATATATATATAATTTGACAATTTTGTTGGAACATGAACTTTATTTGTTATTGAAAAGTAGAATATCTCTGTTTTCAAAACTTTTTCCGGAAAGCACCACAATACCTAGGCCTTATTTTCCGTGTATCAATCAGAACCAATTTAATGTCACTGATCATGAGTGAATAGTGTTCATGCAGATTAAGTGAGTAATGTCCAAAGCTGAAATTAGCTATTCATGTACTTTTGTATACTTACTTAATGAGAAGAAATCATAATCAAAGATTTATGCCATTATTAGACAATATTTGCTCAAATAAGGGACCCTGTATATAATACGAAAGAAATACCTAATAACTTATTCATTTTTGCTACTATACAACACCATGGTTTCATTCGCTTTATTTGGAGACCGTTATATTTCTTGACTGAAGAAATTCTGCTATTATGCCTATTATCGCTCGTGATGAGCAATTTCATTAGGATTTACACTGTAACGATATGTGTACCAAGCTAATACAGACCAAACAAAATGCAGAAAAATGAAGATGATCTGTATATCTTTGAGTATTAAAAGTCGATTGACAAAGACATAAGCCCCGGAGAAATTTATGCGGAAATTGTAAAACGAGTTGAGATGTTGAAAGCACTTGGAGTAAAGAAGGTGTTTGTGTCCGAAATATCTGAACGAGGCGACTTTAGAAAATCACCTGGTTTGACCAAAGACGTATTTGATGAAAAAAAAGCAGGTTGTAAATCGACGATTACGACGGAACTTTAAAGATGAATTCCCGAATACAAAGTATCCTGTTGACTACGACGACGATTTGGTTCACTTTGGAAATTCTGAAATTAAGAAAGGACTGAAGAAATACTTTTTTGCAGTGCGGGGTATTCTACTTTCATACAAGACCAGGTCATGAAATATAAATGTATTGGAATATCACGTTAACAAACCCCACAGTCCCACAACATCATGTTAACAAGTCCGTGAAACGAAGACCCCTCAGAACCCCACTTTATATAGAGAAAGTTTTACGGTGGTAAATATTATCTGCCATATTTTTGCCCAAAAACATATATTGTTGGTACAAGCACCCACAATGTGTTCACAATGTGTTTACGGTATTAGTATTGTTTTTGTGTGCTGGATTTCTAATTGTTTATTAAAGAAACAAAGCAAATCTTACCATTATTTCTTCTTTTCCTTTAATTTCCCATGCCGCACAATTAGCGGCTTAAATGAGATATAATTGGTAGTTGATTCCTTCTGTCAAATCCAGATAAAATATCAGGGCATCATTAAAGACCGCCTTTGAAATTTTCGTACATATGATTTTTTGAGTAACGTAAACAAGAAATTAAAAAAATGGAAAAGTGTATATATCCAGTTTTTTTCCTCACTTTATCTGTAGCAACCAGGCCGAGTTTCCATGTGACATATGTGCTGAAAATTGCGATGTTGACTTCATACAATGCACAAACTGCAAAAACTGGGTACACCGCAGATGTGTTCCAATGTCTGCTTCTAAAATTCAATCGTGGTCTTGTGATACACTGTACTTCCTATGTAAGACGTGTTGTTTCATAAATGGACACTATGATGCCGCAGCCGCCCTTTCAAGGTATATTTATTTATTTATTTTTATTTATTTATTTTTCATTTATTTATTTATTCATTATTAATTTATCTATTCGTTTTGGATATGACTGTATTGGTTCTAGGGTTTACAGGGATGTTCATTATTTTTTTTTTTTGACATTTCTGATCAAAACATACAGTGAAATTCCACTATTAAGACCACCTAAAATTAAGAATTATTTCTACTTTAAAAACTTATTTAGAAGGATTCAGTTATTCTTTCTTCAAGATTTCTGCACACAATGTCATCTGGTCAGGAACCAACTTTGTGAATGTTCAAAAGTCGTCTTAAAGACCAATTTTGAACCGTCCAAAAGGCAGTCTTAATATAGGAATTTTTCTGCATATTGTGAGTAATCGCCGAGGCGGTTCTAACGAGTACCCACAATATTTGTTGAGGGCATAAATCTTGTCCGTCATTGTATATATTGCATATATTTTGGGTAACCCATTCGAATGGCCTCACCTAGGCTGTTCTAATAAGTACCCACATTATATGTTCTGAGCAGAAATTAAAAAAAAATGTTGGGAAGCCCTGCCGGGTAGGGGCGATAAGATCCACAGACTTTTACACTATGGTGAAAATTATGCATACTGGAGAGAGACCTTTTTTCTTCAACCCAGTCGACACACAATGTTGAAATATCGCTGAATAAACGTCACTTCATTGTCGTGAAGTTCGATTCAACGTTGTTTTGACGTTGTGTGTACACTGGGTAAATGTTTTAGGTTGTTGGCCCACCGTCTTTGGTCGGGTCCCTCGGAGTCTAATTGTTGGTTTTCTTTTGCTCCAGCAATTCTGTTGCTGTACGCTGTCGAGTCCTCAACCTTGTTTAATCTCTGTAGTTTTTTTATTTGTATGTTCTCGGAGATGTTACACTGATGAGTTAGGAAGCCTTCATGCGGACTAAACAAAATTAGTGTATACCGCGACAGAGGTAAGGGCGAGGATTATGGCCATGTAAAATCGATTTAAGCCACCCCCCCACCCCCCCCCCCCCCCCCCCAGTGGAACTTTTTCCACTGACCGTTCCAAGGCGGTTCTTCTGTGGCGGTTCATTTATGTTGTTGTTTGTTACTTACTGTGTGTATCACTTGTGTCTTTTTATTTTGGATGGCTATTTGGCCATTTTGTAGGAAAGTAACTGTCCTTATGGCCTTCCTTTGTTTAGGTTTCCATTATGGTCTGGTTGCTTCATGTTTGTGTTTCTTTCCCTTTGGTGTCTTTGGTTGGTCGCGGAAGTTAATTGTATCGATTCCTGATCTTTGTTTTACTTCTATTTTACGTTATGCGGACCCATCAACAAACGATAAGCGCATTGTTGCATATATGTTAGTATCATTGTCTATTAGATTTGTGTTTCACCAGTGTGCAAAAGACGGTGAAATGAGGCGTGTGCCGTTTCCTAGTGATGGGAAGCCCTGTCGGGTAGGGGCGATAAGTTTCACAGACTTTTACACTATGGTGAAAATTATGCATACTGGAGAGAGACCTTTTTATATGCCCGCTGGAAAAGTGCATCCGTCAACATCAATTGTTTAAGTTAAACGATCCGTACATTGTTGTATGGTTTGTTTGTTCTATTCGAGGTTTAATGTCCCCGTTAACACTGTTTATGTCATTCTGGAGACGTTGCTTCCAAGTTTATATGCATGGACGGTCTGATTCGCACCACTTTGCCTGGGCTGCCCCTGCCCTTCTAAGTGGTCAGTTTCAGCTCTGCGCGGAAGCACCATAAAGCCCAGTCTATTTCTTCAAGAGCCCCGATGGACGGGGCGAGGTACAATGCTCGACATAATACTACCTGAAAACAATTACTTGTATGTTTGTATGTTTGTATATTTGTAAGTTTGTTGTTCATTCTTCCTGATTTTTATACTTTATTCAAGGAAGTATCTCTGCAACAGAATAAAACACCGGATAAAATCTTTTTTTTTTTTCTCTCTGTATTTCAAATATAACAAAGATGAATACTGCTTCTATAATGCATGTAACATCACTTTAACATGCCATTGTCATTGCATTGTACCTATACATTGTTTTCAACGGGTCTCGATGGCCTAGTGGTTAGAAGCGCTGACTCTTTTCTCAATAGATCGCTCATCGCTGTGGTTCGTACCCCCGCACAGTTCACTTGTGGCAAGAGAGTCTCTAAGAGACAAGTTCTGTTTGGTTTTTCTCTGAGTTCCACTCGCTAAATTGGTGGTTCGCATCCGGTTAAAAAAAAAACATGTGTGACAGGCAAGTTCTGCCTGATTTTCTCCTAGTTCTCCCATTTTGCCAACCCAAACGATCGGCTCGTAATATGTGAAAATCTTGAAAGGGCTATATAGCCCCCAATACCCGCTAAACAGCTAAATCTTCATGTGAATTGTTGAACAGACGTATTATTCACCGTATTTAGTCAGAGACCCCCGCTCTAGCAATGGAAACCCTGGTAAACCTTACATGGTTACTTGGAGGTGATCTCCGAATAGACACCCTATGTTGAACTAACGTCAAGACAACATTATTTAACCAATGTATTCCGAACGGTCTGGTTCAAGTTCTTGAAACTGCACACAACAATCTCAAACGGTTGCTGCAGTATATGAAGATAGATATAGATAGCAGCGTGTAATTCTTGAAACTTGCATGTCATTCTGACAATACCCTAGGGGATTGGGGATAAATATTCAAGTTTTTTAGGTAAAATTATCAATATAAATCAAATACATAGGCCAAAATTTCATTTTTAACATGTTCCTCCGCAGAAAAACCCCAAGTACAAAGTGCTTTTTGGTATTTATATGTGTTTTCCGGTATTTTGGTGCTTTCCGGTTTTGTTTGTTTGATTTGAGGTTTAACGTCCCCGTCAACACTGTAAAGGTCATTTTGGAGACGTTGCTTCCAATTTTGTGGGACTTTTACCCGACATTGAGATGAAACGACATCTCAAGCCCGGTCGTCCAATGAAACCAACAGGGTTTATTAGCATGGACGGTCCGCCTCGCACCGCGGTTCCTGGACAGGCTTATATCCTCTAAGCGGTTTACCAGTACTAGTGTGCGGGCCGCATTCAGCTCTGCGTGGAAGCATCATGCAGCCCATATATTTCTTCAAGCCCCTATGGGCGGGGGCTCGGGTGCTTTCCGGTAAATGTATGCACCCTTCTTATACTGAGTCGGTCATATTTGGCCATTACCTCAGTTTTCAAGGCGAGAAGCGTAACCACTACACCCCGGAGGTTTCTGACAAAGATAAAGAAGCTTTATTTAACGTCGAATATTAGAATCAAATAACATAGGCTGTATAGAGTTGTAGTGGAAGTCGGTAAGTGGTGGAAAAAGGCGGAGCCCGGTACCAGACGAACAAGCAGGAGAAGCTCGTGGAGAAGACTTGCGCCAGCACGGACAGCCGACTCGTGGGCTCTGGATGGAAGATTCTGCCGGAAAAGAAATAACAAGTAACTGAGGATGCAGGTAAGACACGCCCAAAGTTACTTTAATGGTGGCAGCGTAGTGGACCCTCGTCCATAATGCTTTATGCAGCGACACTCGATGTATAAATGCATTTTGTCATTTGCTACTGATAAACAAACTCTTGCTTTAGCCAGTGTCTAGTCAGCTGCAAGATGACAATGGAAGGCTGAATAAAAATATGTTAGCTTGCCTTATCTTTACCTCGGACCCCATTTTTGAGGCTGGGGAGGGAGGCGAAGTGGGGAAAGCAGGCAGAACGAGTTTTTCAGCGTTTAAGGTATACATATGAGAACAGAAAATGAAACGTTGCAGCTTGAAAGTATTATGGCATTCCAAGAAAGCAGATGCTAGAGGCGGTTAGGTGCATGACAAAGGTGCTAGAGGTTGGTATTATAGGAGCAATTCCTGTTTACCTTCAGTTTGCGTCGGTTGAAGTACAAGGGATACATCACGAAAGTTAGTTGACAGCTTTTACAGGCAGTATTGCTATTACTGGAGGAGATATTGTCTGTCTGAACTGAACACACGAGTTGATTTGGTTGTTGTTAGGACGGAACTGCATGCAGGCTGGTAGCTAGTGGGAAGCCTTTACCCGGCAGGTTGTTGGGTCAGGTCTTTGACTTCGCTGGATACTTCTGGTGCTGGAATGCGTAGTGCACGACGCTAGGTTGATAGGAGCCGGGGGTGATTTCATGACGAACTGGCGGTCCCCACTGGATAAAGATACGAGCTGGATGTGAAAGATAATTCAGTATAAGCAGTCGTATCTGGGATATCAGAGGAGACTTTAGAGGTCTGGGGGCCAATGACCAAGTCTATGGCAGTAGTGGCAAGCCGGATTTGCAGTGGAGGTTCAACTAGTATTGTTTGCTGTCTGTCAAGAGGGGCATACCCTTCGGTGGTAACATGTGACTGGGTAATAACCAGCTTGCACTCAAGGTTGTGAGAAAAGGATAATCAGATATGCTGTGCCAAGCTGTCGGCGATTCAGAAATGGTCAGAATTGGAAATCCAGTAAACAGCCAGAGTCGTTGTAAGTTCGTGGTAAGAGAAAGTTACCGCAATGGTAGCTTTACGGTAAACGATTAGGACAGAATTAGAGTTGATGCAATTCAGCTCTAATGGATGTTTTAGAGTCCAGGACTGAACCAGTATGGGTTTGGCAATGGATATCAACTAAGGTGTTGCTACGGCTCTCTTGGGGAGCTACAGGAAAGCAAATATGGAGATCAGCTTCGGCTGGATGATCATGTTCACACATGTGATTAGATAGATTCTGTCAGCTGCTGGGGCGTTGTGTATTTTACAAGGACCTGATCCCTGATGTAATATACGGTGTCAGATGATCAACGGTGAGAAGTGCGATTTCTGGGGCTGGAGAATGATCTTGGGGTTCCGGAGTACCTGGCATAGCTGAATTTCGAAGATAGGCATACTGTGAGGGAGTTCAATCATCTACTAGACCATGGTAGCGGAAGTCAAATTGTGCACGTTCTTCCCATGATTTCCATGTTTTTCAACGGTGTGATCGAACGACGTCTGGAAGATGTTTGGTTGACTGGTACACTAACCCTCTATTTCTTGAATAGAAGCAGTCTTGACAAACATGGGGTGCACACTGATGTCCGGAAATTGTCTGGGAAATGGGGATTTGTGGTGCGTTATCCCTAATTTCTCCACTTCGGGTGGTCAAAAATTAATAAAATTAGTATCAAATAAAATTTTAAGCTCAATTCAAAAAAGATCAAAAAAAAAAAAAAAAAAAAAAAAACAATTTAGGAGTCAATTTTTTAAGTTAATTTTTCCGGGAAATTCTCGTACAAATCAACTTCAGAAATGGACCCTTAATCTGCTAAAAATAAAAAATATTGTTTAATAATATTTTAGAATGGGGCTTGAAATTTTATTTGATACTAGGTTTATTAATTTCTGACCACCCGAAGTGGAGATGTTAGGGATAACGCACCACTACCCCCCCCCCCCCCATTTCCCGGAAAATTCCCGGGCATTAGTGTTCGCACCTTTCGCCGCCATCTTTGTTACGTATGGTGTGACGTATCTACCAGAGTGGACGGGCCTCCGTGGCCTAGTGGATAAGAGCGCTGACTCTTAGTCATTAGGTCTCTCACCGCCGTAGGTTCGAGCTTCGCTCGGGCCACGTGTGAGACGCCAAGTTCTGCAACGGAAGGTCAGGTGGTTTTTCTCCGGGTACTCCGGTTTTCGCCCACCTCTGATTAACGATCGGCTCGATATGAGTGAAATAATCTTGAAAGGGCCGTAAAACCCAAACCAAAAAAAAAAAAAAAAAAAATCTACCAGAGTAACCCACGCTTTAGTCTGGTTCGACCAGAGTGACGTCACACATTCCCGCCATGCTACAAGACCGCTACCAGACTGAGTTCGATCACACTTTGGTTAACCACTGGTTAACCACGGTACCTGATCGAACTACTTCTGTGTAAAAACAGTTTGCAGTTTTTATATGCAGTGAGCGGGTGACTTCTCAAGCTAACTGGTGCTACAGGATCTTTGGGGATTTACTTGGCAGGTTTAGGACCTGAAAAGACCCTATGGGCTGTGTGTTATCGCTGTATGCAGATAAGTTTGGTGCGCTTTACCACTGGCGTTGAAAATGAGGTGAAGGATTTAGATTTGACACCTGGCCAGTGTTTGGATCTGAGGACATCAGAAAAGGCAGTGGTACTGGTACAGTCAAGAATATCGGCAGTCGCAATAGGCGGTTGAGGGGAGCCTAAAATCTACAGATTCGTGGGGTATCTATGGAGGATAGGATATGTCACAAACGATGAACAAGACAGCCGTAGGGAGACAACAACCCGATTACTGAAAAAAAAGGTGGTTGATGTTTTCCAATCGAAGTATGTTGAACTTAAAACTACAGAAGAAAAATCCTGCACAAGACAGGTGAAAAAAGAAACAAGGGCTCATGCAAGATGAGGCTTGTTCCCGTTTAGGACTAAGAAACATCCTCTTTCCCAGCATTGGGGTGTAGGGTGAGCAACGGCGAGATATCCCGGCAATGGGGTTGTTGTTTTTTTTTTCAAAGATTTTAGGATCCAGAGGAGTCAACGATGAGTCAGTGCTACAGACGACAATCTACACTCCTGTTAAATAAAGTGGTGGGGGGAGTGTAGTGAAAGTCGGTACTGGTCGGCTTCAAGATAGTCAATGGCGTATGCCAGTGGTGGATAACGACGGAGCCGGGTACCAGACGAACAAGCGCGCAGAGCAGGAGAAGCTCGTGGAGAAGACTTGCGCCAGCGTGGACAGACGACACGTGGACTCCGGATGGAAGATTCTTGTGGAAAAGAAATAACTGGTAACTGGGGATGCAGGTAAGACACTCCAAAGTTACTTAGTGCTTTTATTGCGACAAACAAAGTATCCATTAACAATTAACAAATATTTACCTGCCTTCATTTATCTATCTATTTATATATACTGTAGCACTCTCTCACGACTATTATGTGCAGTTGCGCTGTCTGTGCAGAGACTAAAAGTGAGATTGTGGGAGAATCAAAAGTGTGAAAGTGAGACATGATAAAAGCTGACATTGTTAATGCAGATGATGTGTTAAACAGTGTTATGGGGCTTACGGCGATGAATAAAAGATTGCCCTGACCCTTTGAAAGAGTCGAGATCGCGAGAGAGTGCTACAGTATATTTAAATAGATAGATACATGCAGGCAGGTAAATATTTGTTAATTGTTAATGGATACTTTGTTTGTCGCAATAAAAGCACTAAGTACCTTTGGAGTGTCTTACCTGCATCCCAATCTTGGAATATGGTAGTTGCATCTGGGACCCAAGCGGAGTGGTCCTTAATGAAGAAATTGAAAAAGTTTAGAATAGAGCTGCTAGATTTGTAACTGGAAATTATTGCTTTGAAACTGGGAGCATGACTGGAATTCTAGGAAAATTAAGATGGGAGTCTCTCAAGAAAAGGAGAAGAGACAGTAGGCTCATACTCTTATACAAAGGTCTAAAGGGTGCTGCCAGCATTCCAACAGATGACCTTGTTTCCCCGGCTAGGCACTGTAGAAAACACCATTCAATGACGTTTCAGACTCTTACTGCAAGAACGGATATTTATAAAGAATCGTTTTTCCTCCGAAACATTAGAGATTGGAATGCCCTTCCCGATTCTATTATTTTGACGGCTGAAGGTGCTGAGGATTGTGTAGCTAAGTTTACATCTTTGGTTAGAGCTAGGGACTAACTTCCCATATCACAGGTCCTGGTGTATATATGTCATTTGACGTGTCACCAGTAACAATTCTGATTCTGATAGTGGTTACGCTACTCGCCTTGAAAACTCAGGTAATGTCCAAATATGACCGACTCAGTATAAGAAGATAGATAAGAAGATAGAAAACCAGGGGTCGCAGGATCGATCCTGGGCTTCTTCAGCCTTTCGGATGAGTCTTTAAATCGTGGTCCCGTCTCTGTATGACCTTTGCTGTTGGTTGGACGTAAAACTCAAACACTCACTTCCTCTTCATCTTTGTCTTTACTACCGACATTAGTGTTCACCGGTGAACTGTCTTATTTCCATACTCCGGAAGTCTGTGCTAGAGTTTGTAGACACATCCGGTAATACTGATCGGGTTACGTTAACTTGCCCAGCATTTGATATGCAGGAACTACCATGTAGAAGCGAATTTTGGCGGTGGATTTGAGAATAAAACAAAGAAGATGTTTTTGTTTTTCAAAGGTCTTTTTATGCTTTATTTTTATTAATCGTATTATGGTGATATTTACTTGTCATTTTTTTTCACTATCGGTGTCAACCAGACGCTTATTAAAATTCATTTGGATATTCATCAGAATTAGAACTATTACTGGTGACACGTCAAATGACATTCATACACCAGGACCTGTGATATGGGAAGTTTGTCTCTAGCTTCTGTGCCTCCCTATCATTGTTCCTCTTGGCACTGGCTGTTGCAAATATGAGCTCCGACTCAACTGATGAGATACAGATGACTCATTGAAACTTCAGGCTGACATAGATAGATTAGGATGTTGGGCACGTAAATGGGGCATGAGATTTCAGCCAGTTAAATGCAATATTATGCAGATAACTAGGAAGAGATCTAATAAAGTTGAGGCTTCTTACACCTTAGAGGGAACGGTCCTCGAGAATGTGGACTCCATTAAATACCTTGGAGTGACAATCTCACACAACTTGAGATGGAATACTCATATTAGCAACATGTGTACTAAGGCAAATAGAACGCTTGGTTTCCTGAGGCGAAATCTTCATCAGTGCCCTCAGGATGTAAAAGAGGCAGCATATAAAGGTCTTGTTCGCCCAATCTTGGAATATGGTAGTTGTATCTGGGACCCCAGTGGAGTGGTCCTTAACGATGAAATTGAGAAAGTTCAGAATAGAGCTGCTAGATTTGTAACAGGCAATTACTGCTTTGAAACTGGGAGCATGACTGGAATACTTGGAAAATTAAAATGGGAGTCTCTCAAGAAAAGGAGAAAAGACAGTAGGCTAATCCTTTTATACAAAGGTCTAAAGGGTGCTGCCAGCATTCCAACAGATGACCTTGTTCCCCCAGCTAGATACTGTAGAAATCACCATTCGTTGGCGTTTCAGACCCTTAGCGCAAGAACTGACATTTATAAAGAGTCGTTCTTCCCCAGAACCATTAGAGATTGGAATGCCCTTCCCGATTCGATTATTTCGACAGCTGAAGGTGCTGATGATTGTGTAGCTAAATTTACCTCTTTGGTTAGAGCTAGGGACTAACTTCCCACATCACAGGTCCTGGTGTATGAATGTCATTTGACGTGTCACCAGTAACAATTCTGATTCTGATTCTGATTCTGAACTGCCCCAGAAAATGCTGAGTCCATTTACCCATTTGGCAAATGCCATTCACCCGTCACTTATGATCACAAGGGGTTACAGTGTGACACCTGTACTCATCATAAACTCATCATCAAATAAACATCTGATCAAGTCAATCGACTTCTATAGATGCATCTCGACTGTATAGACGAATCTCTCTGGTGTGGTGGTCGGTTTTGTAACATACAGGATCAAACTTGTATGGATGCCCATGCCAAAGTTTGTTCAGTCTGTTTTTGAAAGCATTCACGGAGGGTGCATTAACAAAAGTATTGTAGTGTTTCCCGCAAATTAAAATTAGGGCAGGGTGCTACTCCATAAAAGGGCATTTTCGCAACGCGGCACTGCATGTCAAAAGGGCACACCTGGCACAGGCTCCTACCAAAGAGGGCAAGGCAGTGGTCTTTATACCCCTTTTAGGGAATGGGAACGGGGCCACAGGGAATGGGGACGTGGTCTTTAGAATTGGGAAAACCATCAACATTTTGACTGAAATTATGAAAAATGTACAATGAACGCCGTGATTTTCTTTTATGACATTGTTATTTGAAGAAAAAAGTCTCTAAGCAGGCCTATGCCAGACAGCCGACTGTGGTATTAGCAACAGGGATAAACCTTAACCTGCCAAGGGGCCAAGTGGATCTCCAAACTCTCAAATGTTTGGGATCCAGAACAAAATTTAAGGGCCCCTAAATGGTTGGGTAAGAAAATTGTACTTGATAGACACTCCCTGATAGTGACTCTAATAAGAATTTTATCCAAAAGCAAAGCTGTTAACATTCTTTTACATTAGGGTATTTCTGCTATGAAAACAAAACAAGTGGTAACCATGAATATCATTCTTCAAGTACATTTATTCAGACAATAAAAAAATATATGGAACAAAAATGATTATTGCACAGAATGACGGTAGTTTTAAATTTTCCAAAAAAAAAAAATAAATAAATAAATAAAAACGTTAATGTTAATAAAAACGTAGTGACGGACCTGAAGGAGGACACTCACTTCAATGCGTCCAGCAACTTTGTTCTGAAGCCAAACTTTATTATTTTTACTTCAGATTGTCCAAAAAATATAATTTATTTTATTTGTAACAAAAATTTGCTAAAAAAAACCCTAGAACTAGCCTTTTAAGGCCCTCAAAATCCATAATGTAGTGGGTGGGGTACATACGTAAAAACTACATCGTAAAAATAAGATTAATTTTGTAAAACCTAATAGCACTACTAAAACTGCATGTTATGCATTTATGTTTTAGAAAAATTGCAACATTTCTTGGATAAAGTGCGCTTGGCCAGACTGGAAATTTGTCTTTCAAAAATTGTATACTTTTAAGCATTTGGAACGGGGCCGAATTTCGGCCCTAAATTTGGGTAATCAATACCTCTTTTCAACAAATGCGGTCATTTAGTCAAAACCTAGCAGTGTTGTCCGTCATCTTAATACACCCCTGGTTATTGCCTTTTTGTAGACTCAAATAAAACGGGAACCATACTATACACACGACTGAACACGACACAGGTATTTTATATTGTGTGTATTTTTTGCAACTGTGGCGTGTCGATAATTGCACATGTGTGTCTCGTGATTATTGGATTAACGGTGAAAAGATTATCTTTATAATAAGTGGTTAATTGCAGGGCGCATTTAATTGGCGTAAAGGGCAATGCAGGGCGCAAAGAGTGGTAAATATTTTATATTTTAGGGCAAGAGGGCGGGTATTTAGGGCATCGGGGCGCCGCGCCCCCCTGTTCCGCTTTAGGGCAATCACTATATTGGGAAGTTGATTCCATTCATTCACAACTCGGTTACTGAACGTGTTTGCACGAAGATTCAGCCTTGATCTTTTCTTTTGAAGTTTAAATGAGTGTCCTCTTGTTGCTCTGTACTCAGCCAATTTGAATAATTTGTCTTTATCTACTAAATCAATGTCATGTAGTATCTTATATACTTGAATTAAGTCTGCCCTTTCTCTCCTATATTCTAGCGATGGGAGCCCTAGTTTGTGCAACCTCTCTGGATATGGTAGATTTTTTAGGGTTGATACTAATTTGGTTGCTCGGCGTTGGACGTTTTCAATAGTAATTTTGTCTTTTTTATATAACGGTGACCAAACAGGGGTAGCATATTCAAGGTGCGGTCTAACCAGAGATTTGTATAAGTTCAAAAACATTTCTTCGTCAATAAAAGTGAAGGTCCGAAAGATGATACCCAGGTTCCTATTTGCAGTATTTACTTTTGAGCTTATATGGTCTCTAAAGAGTAGTTTTTGATCTATAATAACTCCCAGATCTTTCTCGTTTTCGACTGATTCCAGTTCAATTGTTTGGCCTTTAGATATCATGGAGTAGTTGGTGACTCTGTCTTGTTTGCCAATACGTAGATGATGGCATTTATCCGTATTGAACAACATTTTCCAAATGTCCGCCCAGTCCACTGCCCTATTTAAACTTCTTTGGATATTGCTTTCAGTATCAATTGGTGGTACAACAGAATAGATTTTGGCATCGTCCGCAAACAATTTAATGAACACATCAATGACTTCCGGTAGGTCATTTATGAAGACTAGGAACAAGACTGGTCCTAGTACACTACCTTGGGGAATTCCACTAGTAACGTTTTTCACGACTGACTTTGATCCATTTACAATGACACGCTGTTTTCTGTCGGACAGGAATTCTTTTATCCAACTGTGGACCTTACCCCTTATACCGTAGCCGTATATTTTCTTTAATAGCCTTTTGTGTGGTACCTTATCGAAGGCTTTGCAAAAATCGAGATAGATCACGTCTACATCGTCCCCATTATCAATAGATTGTGTAACATCCTCAAGAAACTCGATTAATTGCGTTGTACATGACCTGCCTTTTATAAACCCGTGTTGTGACTTGGAAAAGAGATTATTACTTGTCATATGGTCAACAATGCTATCGCGGATGAGCTTTTCCATTATTTTGCAGGGTACGGATGTTAGGCTTATTGGTCGGTAATTCCCTGGATTTTTTTTCACACCCTTCTTAAAGATGGCGCTTACATTGGCTTGTTTCCAAATTTCAGGCAGTTTACTTTCTTCTAGAGACCTTTGGAAGATGGTCATTAAAGGGACTTTTATTTGTTCCACAGTTTCTTTCAAATATTTTGGATGGAGGAGATCAGGTCCTTGGCTTTTGCCTGGTTTTAAGGCTCCTATAACCTTCGTAACACTTGTTTCGGTAATGGATATATTTTCCAAAGGCTGAGTAAAAGTTCGGTCATTGAAAGTAGGGAGGGGTTGGTCAGTTTCACTCTCAAATACATTTGAGAAATAATCGTTTAGTGTGTTCGCAGTCTCCTGGTCGTTTGTAGTAAGATTTCCATTGGGCATTTCTAATTTTGATACGACCGTTTTGGTTTTGGTTTTGGAACGCACATAGTTCCAGAAGATCTTGCTATCTGTTTTTATCTTCAGGGCTAGATTTTTCTCATATTGGTATCTTGCAGTCTTTATCTTGGATGTAACATTGTTTCTTGCAGATTTATATTTGTTGTAGTTGGAGTCTGATTTACAATATTTGTATTTTAGCCAGCGTTGTCTCTTCTCTTTGATCGCTATTTGACAAGGTCTTGTGATATATGGTATGCGCTTACTACCCTCAGGGAGAGGTTTGTTCGCCGGTACATTGTTCTTGATTAAGTTGATATTTATTTCTGCAAACCTAGACCAGGATTGTAGCAGGTTCAGACCATATAATTCTTGTTGCCAATTTAGTTGACTAAGTTGGTTTCTAATATTGTTATAGTTGCCTTTGAAAAAGTTCAATTTCTCCATACTACATACATCTGTTGTCTGTGTCGTATAACATGTTAGTTGGAAGTGGATGACTAAGTGGTCACTTTTTCCTAGACCTGGATGAAGGTTAATTTCATTAGCCATTTCTTCTTCATTGGTTAAAATCAGATCTAAAATCGATGGATCATTGCCTTCCCGATATCTTGTTGGATTGAGAATATGTTGAAAGAAGTAGGTGTCCCTGACACACTCTACGAATTGGCTGGCGATGTGATTTTCACTAACATTTGTGGTCATTTCACACCAATTGATTTCTTTAAAGTTGAAATCACCCATTAGGAGCTTGTGCGTAAAGCTTAAATCTCGACATTTGATTAATAGGGTTTTTAAGTGCAAAAAGTTTTCTTCTGTAGCATTAGGGCTTCTGGAGATACATCCAACCAGAAGCGCGTCTGTATGTTTTAGGCTGATACAACACCAAACAGATTCCTTAAAGTCAGTTTCCAGAAATATCTGCTCTGCAGACAAATAGTTTTTAACATATAGGAAAACTCCTCTGCCTTCTTGGAGGTTAGCGTAGAACATGTCATAGTTTTCTAAATGGTAGAAGGTTTCCATATTGTCAAAATATTTGTGTTTTGGGAAGACTTCAGTGATTCCAATAATGTCTGGCGAATATTCTTGTATACTTAGTTTGAGCTCATCCATTTTTGATTGGGTAAGGCAATCTGCATTAGTGTACAGGGCTTTTAGTGTATTAAAACCACAATTATTTACATTAAAATACTCAGATTGTACATTGCTAAAACTTGCCTCCTATAGAGAGGACCCCGAGGCAGTTGCACCTAGACCAACAGCTCCAGGTTGCGATAGGCCACCAATAAACGTCTCTTCAGTGTGGATTGTGTTGGAAATCGTAGTCTGATCGTAGACTCCCATCTGTGATTCAATGATAGAGTCATTCAGGACGTTGAAGTGGGGCTGTTGTTCAGATTGTTCATCCCTAATAGGGCTTGGGGCAGTGCCACTGATTGCCATTTCCGGTATTTGAACTGATATAGGGTCCCTTAATATGAACTGTCTAGTAGGTGGGGTAACAGCCCTAGCATCCATTGGTGAAGCTTGTTGGCGGAGTTCATTCTGTTGCTTTTTAGTTTTGAATTTCTCTCTTCTTTCTTGCCTCTGTTCTGGGGTCAGGTCTTTTGTGATAATCACTCTGGGATAAATTTCTGGCGTTTTTGTACCTATATGCCTAGCATTGTCTAGAAGAAATTTCCTCTGTGCTTTTGAGTCTAAAATAATTCTCAGAGGTCTTGTCCTAGGTCCGTCCCGCTTTCCTAGCCTATAGGAGGTTACTATGCTCAGGTTATCTAGGCCTAAACTACGGCTTATGATTTGCATATCTTGTTCATCAGCTGTTTTGTTTTCTGTGCCAGTGTTATTGGTATGTTCTTTCAAGTTAAATACAGTTAGATTTAGTTCTCGTCTTTTCCTATCTTCAAGCTCTTTGTTTCTTTTGTCCACAGCAGTATGAATATCTTTTTTGATTGAATCAATAATCTCATCCTTCATCATTGCAACCTGAGATTGTACTTCTTGCTTGGTCTTAGACTCTATGCTTTCTACCTTTTCTTCAAGAGTGGTCATTCTTTGCTCATATCTGCCTTTAAATTCTTCTAATGTAGAAGAGATATTTTCTAAAAATGGAAATGTAGATGTACAGCCTTTACATGTCCAATGGAAATTTACCATTTCACCAGATGTTATACAGCCATATAAGGTTTCTGTTATCTTTCCACATCTAAGGCAGAAATTTTGTTTACAACCTGAGCAAGTTACAATTTTCTCCACCGGTTTTTCACAGTTATAGCATATGTAACCTGAGGCATTCGAATCTGAGGCTGGTCTAGGCCTTTTATTATCCTGTCTATCGTTCATTTTCGACATTTGGTTCATAAAGCTGAACATGGGTTATATGGAATGAGGTACGATAACAGATGGCGAGGCAAGCCCTCACACACAATTATAGTATCCTCAATAGCTATAAATATACCATTTGCATACAGCTTCTTCCTTCCAATAATATAGGACCTTCACAATGCTTGGAGTCTATGTATATCTTCATGGATGTATCAACAATCTAACTCCTTTTCCAACTAATAAGCACTAATTTTCATATTAATATTACTTTTTTATTTATAACCTCTTCCTTCTTTAATAGGGGGGGGGGGGTTGTATAGAAAAATAACGGTAGTCCCTCTCTACAGCATAAATAGTTGGGTGTGTTGATGTTATTTATACTGACAGTAGCCTTATCTACCACATTTTCTTAATCATCCTATTTGACGGGTTTAATAGTAACGAACGCAGTCTTTTCCTGCTACACAGCCTTTAATATAAATCAATGTTAGGCTCACCTAAATCACTTGAAAACCTCGTTTATTTATCTTTTATGTACAGATTGATACTTAAGGGGGGTGGAATAACTGGTATTGCAGTCTTTTCCTGCTACACAGCCTATCAGATAAATCACTGTAGTGCTCACAGTTACAAGGGGGGGGGGGGGGGGGGTTGTACAGAAAAATAATGGTAGTCCCTCTCTACAGCTGTAGTCAGTCAGTGGTTTCATGCACCCTGTCAAAGAGTCGATGATCCTCAGTATGCACATTTAGCAGAATCTAGCTGCTCATGGTACTGTACAAGATGTAATTCCCTGAATTACTCCTCAGTATCTTCAAAAGACCTCAGCTCATTCGATACAGGCAACAAGTACAGCTTACTTGACTCTCCCCTGGACGTCTTCACACCTGGATCAACTTCCACGCCGTCAAAATCAAAATCACTCATAAAAAAGCCTGATAGAACCAATGGCCCTTTAAAAATCATCCATATAAACTTCCAGTCTATTATAGGGAAAAAGTCACAGTTTTATGCCCTTTTGGACTTACATAAACCCGATATAGTTGTCGGCACTGAAACATGGCTCACCCCGGACATACACGATAGTGAAATTTTTCCACCTGAATTAGGTTACACCATATACAGGCGTGACCGTGTAGGTCAAAAGGGAGGGGGCATGATTATTCTTGCCAAATCATCGCTGTCATCCCAAGCAAAACCTGAATACAGTACAGAATGTGAAAACCTCTGGATCCAATTAAACTTGCTTGGATCAAAATCCGTTTTGATCGGGGCATACTACAAGCCCCACGAACTAGACCAGCCTAGCTTTGAAGCTTTTTGTAAATCGCTAAACCTCATCAAACTCCCAAATCTGGCTCCTAGGAGATTTTAACCTTCCAAAGATGGACTGGAAATCACAATCACCTAAATCCAACTGTAATCATCCATCCTTTTACCAAGATTGTCTTGAAGCCTTCAGTGACTCTCTACTAGAACAAATGGTGACCTCTCCTACGCGAGGTCAAAATATCCTAGATCTATTTTTCACATCCAATCCTACGCTCGTTGACAAAGTCTCTATCTTACCTGGTCTGTCTGACCATGAAATCATCCTTGCCGAAGTAAATAGCCGCCCTGAACTCATAAAGCAGGTCCCTCGTGATATCCCCCTGTACAAAAATGCCGACTGGGACCAGCTTAAAGAATCAATGAGCCAACTACTTACTGAATTAGAGTCAGCCCCTGCTACCACAGACAGTCAAGCTCTGTGGGATAAGTTTGCTAGCAGACTTCAGCAGGGTATTGACGAACATATCCCCACAAGAAAAGCAGGTACTAGAGACGGTTTCCCCTGGATTAATCAGGAAATTCGCCGACTAATGAGAAAACGAAACAAGCTGTATAGACGCTGGTCTAGGTCAGGCAGACCAGATGACCAGAAGAAATTCCTGGATCAAAAGCACCTTGTATGGCGAGTTATAGACAAAGCTTACGAAAAGTACCTGCAAGATATCCTAGGTATTAACAATGATGCAGATGACCCTGACACCCCTCCCAAGGTCAAAACCAAAAAACTGTACTCCATGCTGAAACATGCAAAACAGGATTCTAGTGGAATTTCTTCACTGAAGGCCAATGGAATATCTTACTCTGAAGACTCAGATAAGGCCAATGCTCTCAACGGCCAATTTAATTCTGTTTTTAGCCCTAAAAGCCCAATAAGTCTCAAGCAACTTCCTCTGAGGACCCTGCAGGACTCACATGACTCTGGTACCAATCTCCCATTCCAACCCAGCCCATACCCTAAAATGCCTAATATCCAAGTTTCAACCCAAGGCATTGAAAAACTTCTTAAAGGCTTAAATCCTCACAAGGCCGCTGGGCCTGATAAACTTAAACCCATAGTCCTGCAGACCCTTCACAAAGAACTTGCCCCCATCCTCCAGCTTATCTATCAAAGATCCCTCACTACAGGAAAGCTCCCCTCCATCTGGAAAGAAGCAAACGTCTCACCCATATTTAAGAAAGGCGACAAATCTGACCCTGCCAATTACCGCCCTATATCCTTAAACTGTGTCCTCTGCAAAGTGCTTGAGCATGTTGTGGCCTCCAGCATCTCCAGACATTTCACTGACCAAAATATTCTCTTTGAACTACAACATGGGTTCCGGGAAAAGAGATCTTGCGAGACACAACTCATTATGCTTGTTGATGAACTTGCTAAAAATATGCAGTCTGGAAAACAAACTGACCTCATCCTTTTAGATTTTAGCAAAGCTTTTGATAAGGTAGCACATGAAAAATTACTCCAAAAACTTCATTTCTATGGTATAAGAGGGAACACATTAAACTGGATAAAAGATATTCTTGACAACAGGTCACAATCAGTTATTTTAAACGGCTCTAACTCTGACAGCATCCCAGTCCCCTCAGGTGTCCCGCAGGGCTCGGTTCTCGGTCCCATTTTGTTTTTAGCCTACATAAATGATCTTCCGGATCAGGTAAGATCCAGAGTAAGGCTATTCGCAGACGACACAGCCATGTACCTTGCCCTCGATGCTAAGACAGACTCGGAGATCCTCCAGAAAGACCTTGAGAACCTTGAAAAATGGGAAAAGCTCTGGGATATGAGCTTTAATCCCTCAAAGTGTCAGGTCATCCATGTGACCCGAAGTAAATCTCCCTTCCAAACTGAATACCGTCTTCATGGCTGTGTACTTGAAACTGTATCATCCGCCAAATACTTAGGGGTCACCATTTCGGAAGACCTCAGATGGACAGATCATGTAAATAACATTAGTAAAAAGGCAAATCAGACTCTAGGCTTCCTAAAACGTAATATTCGGGTCCACAATAAGGACCTGAAGGCTACAGCATACAAAACGCTTGTCCGCCCACAGTTAGAGTATGCTTCTACTGTGTGGTCCCCTTATACGGCTTCAGATACCTACAAATTCATTGGAATCAGTGCAGCGAAGGGCTGCTAGATGGGTAAACAGAGATTACCGATATACATCTAGCGCCACGAAAATGCTTCAGGATCTCAAATGGCGCACCCTCGACCAACGACGCATAGACAGTCGGTTGGTCCTCCTTTATAAGGTCACATTTGACCTTGTTGCGATACCTGCTGCTGACTACCTGATCCGGAATACCCGTACTTCCTCAAAAAACCATCCTCTTGCATACCGACAGATCATGACTCTGAAAGACTACTACAGGTTCACATTCTTCCCCCGCACTATCATCCACTGGAATGCCCTACCCGTACACATACCGGTCCTCCCTTCCCTGGCACAGTTTAGTACAGCTGTCTGCCAGGTAGTTCACTTATCACCTTAAACACCAGAAGCTGTTTTTATGCCCCCGCCATTCGAAGAATGGTGGAAAGGGCATATAGCGTTGCCCCTGTCCGTCCTTGTGTCTGTGCATCCGTGTGTCCGTGCGTCCGAAACTTAAACGTAGTCAATAACTTCCTTATTTCTTGATGGATTTTAAAATAACTCAGCAGAAATGTTAACCATCATGAGACGACGTGTCACGTGCAAAACCCAGGTCCGTACCTCCAAGGAAGGTCATACTTAGAGGTCAAAGGTAAAAAAAAGGGTCCGAAACATAAACGCAGTCAATAACTTTCTTATTTCTGGATGGATTTTGAAATTACTTTGTAGACATGTTAACCATCATGAGACGATGTGTCATGTGCAAAATCCAGGTTGGTACCTCCAAGGTCAAGGTCATACTTAGAGGTCAAAGGCCAAAAAAAAGGTCCGAAACTTAAACGCAGTCAATAACTTACTTATTTCTGGATGGATTTTGAAATTACTTTGAAGAAGTGTTGACCATCATGAGACGATGTGTCACGTGCAAACCCAGATCCGTACCTCCAAGGTCAAGGTCATACTTAGAGGTCAAAGGTCAAAAAAAGGGTCCGAAACTTAAACGCAGTCAATAACTTACTTATTTCTGGATGGATTTTGAAATTACTTTGAAGAAGTGTTGACCATCATGAGACGATGTGTCACATGCAAACCCAGATCCATAGCTCCAAGGTCAAGGTCATACTTAGAGGTCCAAGGTAAAAAAAATGGTCGGTCAATAACTTTCTTATCTCTGGATTGATTTTGAAATTATTTGGCAGAAATGTTGGCCATCATGAGACAATCTGCCTCACACAAAACCAAGGTCCTTACCTACAAGGTCAATGTCATACTTAGAGGTCAAATGTAAAAAAGGGTCCAAAACTTAAACACGGTCAATAACTTTCTATTGATGAATACGAACAGACATATTTTCAGGCGGGGGCATCCGTGTCCTATGGACGCATTTCTAGTTATCTTTTAACTATACTAACACTCTCTTTTCGCACTGCACAAACTCATCTCACCCACTTTTCTGTCCCCTTTTATTCAACTAACCCCCTTTAGCACTTGGTATACCGGAATACCCATCTGAAGTCCTCTTCGGAGGTTATGGAAGATAGATAGATAGATAGATAGATAGCTCTAACCAAAGGGCCAACCAAAGAGGTAAACTTAGCTACATAATCCTCAGCACCTTCAGCCGTCGAAATGATCAATTCGGGAAGGGCATTCCAATCTCTTATGGTTCGTGGGAAGAAAGATTCTTTATAAATGTCCGTGCTTGCAGTAAGGGTCTGAAACGTCATTGAATGGTGCTTTCTGCAGTGCCTAGCTGGGGGAACAAGGTCATCTGTTGGAATGCTGGCAGCACCCTTTAGACCTTTTTATAAGAGTATGTCTATCTAACTGACGGTTGTTTTTAAGGTAACCGGGCGCTATGGGCACATATGTGCTACCCCATATGTCTATCTATC
This sequence comes from Lucinisca nassula, assembly GCA_963580285.1. Taxonomy (NCBI): domain Eukaryota; kingdom Metazoa; phylum Mollusca; class Bivalvia; order Lucinida; family Lucinidae; genus Lucinisca; species Lucinisca nassula. Next base: position 178,669,925 of record OY757011.1, read on the forward strand.
TATCTATCTATCTATCTTCTTATACTGAGTCGGTCATATCTGGCCATTACCTCAGTTGATTGGGTGGCTAAATTTAGAATTTAGCTGGAAAAAGAGAGAGAGAGAGAGGCACTGGATGCGTCCTTAAAACTATTTACAATCTGCATAATAGAGGTATCCTAAAACGCATACCTCTGAGTCCCAATCTTACACTGTGCGGGCTTTGAACTCTTCTGCGGACTTGGCATTCACCGCAGAGGAGGGAAGACAATTCCATTGGGGAATAGTTCTAGGAAAGAACGAGTTCTTCAGGGCATCACTATAGGACTGGTATCTACGATATTGTGAGTCGTTTACTTTTGATGCCCTTGTTTGGGTCGACACTGTTACAGGGGTCAAGTACCTATCTTTATCAATAGACACTGAATCAGAGTGTATCTTGTAGAAGAAGTTTAAAGAGGACTGCTCACGACGGGCCTCCAGGGACGGCCACTCTAGCTCATTAAGCATGTCACCGACGCTACTTCTATTTCGCCATCGCCTACAGGTCCATCAAGCAGCTGTCCTCTGCACCTTCTCCACCTGCTGAGTCTGAGTTTTAACATAGGGATGCCAAATGGGTGATGCATATTCAAGTTGAGGGCGAACCAATGTTTTATATGCAACATCCTTTGTCTGCCTAGGTGCAAAAGCCAAGTTCCGTCTAAGGAATCCTAAAGTCCTAGTTGCTTTAGATGTAATCTCTGAGATATGTTGACCCCAATCAAGATCATCAGTGATGGTGATACCAAGATATTTGGCGGATTGAACATGCTCCAAAATTTGCCGGTGAAGAGTATAGTCAAACTTAATTTGCTTGTCCGGAGGGTGTCGTGACACCCTCATTGAGTGACATTTGGCCACATTGAACTTCATTTGCCAATCGGCCTCCCACTGTGCAAGTTGATCCAGGTCATCTTGTAAGATAAGACAGCAGAAGGAGAATATATGTTCCTATACAGGACACAATCATCAGCAAACAAACGGACCGATGACCTGATATTATCGGGGAGATCATTAATGAAAACCAATGAGTATGAGCCTACTGTCTCTTCTCCTTTTCTTGAGAGACTCCCATCTTAATTTTCCTAGAATTCCAGTCATGCTCCCAGTTTCAAAGCAGTAATTTCCAGTTACAAATCTGGCAGGTCTATTCTGAACTTTTTCAATTTCTTCATTGAGGACTACTCCGCTTGGGTCCCAGATGCAACTACCATATTCCAAGATTGGGCGAACAAGTCCCCTGTATGCAGTCTCTTTCCCATCCTGAGGACACTGATGAAGATTTCGCCTCAGGAAACCAAGTGTTCTATTCGCCTTTGTACACATGTTGCTAATGTGTGTATTCCATCTCGAATCATGAGTGATTGTCACACCAAGGTACTTAATGGAATTCACATTTTCGAGGACCGTTCCCTCTAAAGTGTAAGAAGCCTCAATTTTATAAGATCTCTTCCTAGTTATCTGCATAAAATTGCATTTATCAGATCAGATGATTAAATATACAACAACGGGTCTCCCTATCAGAATCGTTACTGGTGACCCGTCAAATGACATTCATACACTAGGACCTGTGATGGGGGAAGTTAGTCCCTAGCTCTAACCAAAGAGGAAAATTTAGCTATCGTAGGATGCCCAGAATCAGAATCAGAATTGTTACCGGTGACACGTCAAATGATATCCATGCACCCAGAAATGGTGACTGACCTGTTTCGGTGACACTTAGTTCCCTCGCAGTATTTTCTTAGTAAAGAGTTCTGTGACGTCATCACATCCATTACTAATAAAGGATTTCGGCCTATGGCAAAATTGGCCCAGGGTCGGTCTGAAAACCCCAAGACACCTTTATTATTACACATTTATTATTATTATATATATATTATGATATAATTGAAGCAATTTTCCGGAAAAAAGTTACATTTGGCCACGTTTAGAATGCAGATATCAGTATATACAGATATATACACATTGGTTTAAACAGTCAGTCTATTCGATAAGGTTTTGTCTTAGAATGAATAACACTAAAGTACTACCCCCAATTTTCAACATTGGAAATAGTATCCCCAGTTTTCAACATTATTTTTAATAGCTCATTATCTCCCCGTCGGTCTCGGGTTGTTTCGCCCGTGAGTCGTTTCGCCCGTGGGTCGTTTCGCCCTGATTAGGTGGGTCGTTTCGCCCTTATTTTTTTTCAAGCTCTATTGATTGAGGTTATGTTTGTTTTGGTATGTGAAGGGATTGATAGGGGTATTGGGGGTTCCGGAAAACATGGTTTCGCCCTCGTTTGGTGCAGCTGGACGACCTACTGACGGCTTCTAGTGCAGGATTGAGCAACTGCGCTACCACCTTTTTGAGAAAGATATTTGGACTCACATAAGGTTAACAAATCTATGCAATAAAATGGGATTTATGGCTATGAAAATGACTGTTTATATTTAAAAAATTAATGTGACATATTTTCCTTTCTGCTCAAAGCATAGAACTTGGATTAGAACTGTCTAATTGTCTATGTTCTAGAATCAGAACTAAGAGAAATAAAGTGTATACGAAAACACATTTTTCACTGTATAAAGTTGGGTTTAGAGGGGACGTTATTACATAAACTTGCTAACATGATGTTTTATTTACTTATCAGTTGCTCATTCTGCACAAATACGAGTAGTGACGTCATATAACTGGTTACATTATAACGTTAATTGTGTTGACGGGGGCGTTAAACCTCAATTCCAACAAACAAAATATTTTTAAACCGTGGTGTCTGAATAAAAGTTTATAAAAATGTCACTAAAAGAGTAATAATTAATATTACACATTAAGTGCCATGTGTAAAATGTTGGTTTAACTTTTATTCAGACTCTACTATAGCTCAACCTGGGTAGGAATAGAAACATAACGTTCCATACTTTTTTATTCTTTTTTTTTCCATAATTTTATGCATAACAAAACACATATTTTATATTATAAATATATAACAAAGAATAACATTGAAACCATAGGATCACATGAACAAGTCCGTGGAATGAACACCCCCTAAACCCCACCTTATATGAAGAAAGCTGGGGTTTACTGGGTTATACATTATTTTTTGTTATTTCTGCTACAAGACAAAGGTTGTGGGTACTCGTTAGATCCGCCTCAACCTATGTTTTCAGTATAGATAAGAAAAAATACCACAGATTTTCATATTAAAAGTAGTCATTTTAGAGATGTGAAAACCTGCACTATGTCGCACGGCTGTGTTATCGTGCTGGTCTGTTTTATTGTTTGCATTACGAAAACATGCTTATTCAAATACTGGAAAATTATACCACAAAATAAAAAAAATATCAAAATTATTCTGATCAAAGATTGTTATATTTTTTCATATTTCTGCGCAGATGCTCGTTAGAAACGCATCGGCGAAGCGGTTCTAACGATCACCAACGGTCTGTGTATTTTGGGGCAGAAATATGAAAAATAATGTGTTGCATATTCGTTGTGTGTTTTGTGGGTAGTACCCATAGGTGTCATTTGACGTAGTACCATGAACAGTTCAGAAGCCTCCGTGGTCGAGTGGTTACGCTACTCGCCTTGTAAACCAGGGGTCGCAGGTTCGATCCCGGGCTTCTCCAGACTTTCGGATGAGTCTATAAACCGAGGTCCCGTCTCCGTATGACCTTAGCTGTTGGTGGGATGTAAAACTGAAACACTCACTCACTCACTCACCATGAACAGTTCAGATTCAGATCAGTCCGTCCGTCCATCTACACAAGCATCACTTCATTCATTCATTCATTTCTGTTTGTCCATCTACCAATACTCTCCATTCATTCATTAACTTATCTATCTCCGTATATTCAAAATGCCGTCCGTTCATCCGTACGTCTATCCATCTACCAACGCACAGCGACATTCACCCATTTATTCATTTATTTATTCATCCATCTGTCCATATGCTCATCCATTCCGTTTGTCACTCCCTTAAAAAATAAAAGCGGTGAAACGACCCAGCCCCAAAAACAGGGCAAAACGACCCGGAACCTCCCCGTCACGTTAGCCCAAGGATAAAATTTGATCCTTAGTTTCCAGCTGCCACCGCGCAAACGTAACTGATAATCTGTTCATGCTTGTTAAACAATTTGCGACTCAGGGAGGTGTGAATTTGTAGGACTGAACTACATTAAGCTTCTTGATTGGTTGATAGAAGCATAATTAATATAATATATTCAGCAGGTCAAGTGTTAATAAATAGAGTAACACATGCAGCTTCAATGGGAATGGCCTGCTTTCCTTCAGGGGAGGTAGCTTCTTAAAAAAAAATCTAATCCCCCTTTCAGTAATCATTTCCCTTGGTGGTTTATCACTACTGGTTTCAGACAAATGAATACATAATCAAAACTCAAATTCCCCTAATTTTACTTAATAGAAGTGAAGGCAGTTATCGGGAATCAATACAATTAACCGATCGGCTCCCATCAGAGACACCAAAGGGAAAGAGCACAAACACAAAACAACTAGACCCTAATGGAAACATCACTTGCGCAAAGCCAAAAGGACACTTAGTTTCCCACAAAATGGCCACTTGGCTATCCAAAACAAAATAATATAACCGATACACACTCAAAGACCAGCCATATAAAAAATAAACCACGACAAAAGAACCGAACGAAACAAACTCCACCGTGGCCACAACCCCGCCCCATTACCGTCGGGATTTAGACAAATAATCTGTTCAGTCTGCGTGAAGGCCTCTCTCTAAGACATAAGTTGTAGTTACTCATTTGAACCACATTGGTGTCCTAATGAGTGCCCACAATCTATGTTTGGAGCAGAAATACGCAAAAATATCACATTTTTCATCATTTTATTTACCTATTTATTTAAGTAAAATTTTCAATACTGTAAAAATAAAGTAAAAAAAATAAAACATTAGAAATAACATAAAAAATTTAATATTCTATCGGTCGCCGCCACTTTGCCGTGTCATCTTTGTAGAGGCACACTTGTGACTATTCATTAGGTGTGAAAAGTATTATCAATTGAAAAGGATTAAGCGAACAATTACGTAATCAGTAAACAAATGGTCGTTTGCATGCATAGATATGAGCTATTAGTAATTGACGGGCATAAATGAGATAATTAAATTATATATTCGTTACCTTACATCTTAAGATCAGAACAGATGGATGGATGGGTTACAATGTGCATTTTTCTCATACATGTAGATATTGTTGCCTTTGTCTTTAACTGAGTCTATGAGTAGTAGTATTTTGTTTATTTTATTTGGTCTTGTTTTTGATTGGCCAGATTGGAGAGCTTGTAATGAGCTGAGGGAGTCTGTAAGTATGACTGCCTCAGGGATGTTGTTTTCAATCATCCATTTAATGGCATGTTCGATTGCTATCAATTCCATAGTAAATATCGACAGGCACAGATTGGTTTAAGTTCGATGTTCAAGTTTTCATCAGGGACCGAAAATGCTGCTCCTGACATTTGTTTTTCAATGTTGCCATCCGTATACATGTATATCTGTTAGCTACCCCTATGATTTTTTTCTATATAGTTTTGACTACTTTGTTTCATAATTTTTATGTCATTTTCGCCTTTCTATATTCTTTCCAATGATGTCCTTGATTGCACAGGAGGATGGGTTGTGCTTTAGGCTACACTTGTTTCTATAATGGGGTGGTTCGATATCCTTAGAGATGTTCAGCTCAGCTATGAGCTTCTGAACTGTGATGGAGTATGGTCGGTATTGGTGTGCCTTTTTAGTGGTTTGGCACCCATGTTCCCCAATGAGGTCATGATAAAAGGCGGCTGTGATTTTTATTTATATACGATAAGGCATGACAAGGCTCGTCATTAGTGTCAGAATTGAGTATTGTGACTATTGTCCCTTGACCCTATGCACATAAAAACAGTGTAGGGTCTGAAAAGATGACTCATGACCAGCTTTCTCGACAGGACCTAAACTGTTTAAATCAATACGAGGGACTACCGTATGCTGCTAAGCATTGTATTCACAAGCAGGGAACCAGTCCTTGTAAGTACATATCTATTTTTAGCTTATTTGGACACCAAACTTTTCATGAATTTAAAAGACAACAAAACACCCGAGCATCTTTTATAATCACTATACTTCGACAAGCTCTTTTACTTTCATAAACAAATTTTAAAACCCCAATAAGCTGTGCATGTAAGTGCTTTTACTCTGGAATAACCAAGAATACCAAAAATATCACGGCAAATAATGGGCTCTGACATGCATGTGACGTCACACTTTGGTTATCTCGTACTTCGGATAACTCGAACTTTTTTAGCTCACCGTCACGTAGTGACGACGTGAGCTTTTGGGATCACTTTTTGTCCGTCGTGCGTCCGTCCGTGCGTGCGTAAACAATTTCTTCAAATGACATCTCTTCCTAAACCACTGATCGGATTTTGCCCAAACTTCACAGGAATGATCCTTAGGTGATCCCCTTTCAAAGTTGTTCAAATGGTTCCGGTCCGTTGCACATCAAGGTCACAGGAGCCAAAAATAGATTTTTTTTCACCCAAAACTTAAAAATCTTCTTCTCTTAAACCACAAGGCCCAGGTCTTTGATATTTGGTGTGAAGCTTCATCTAGTGGACCCCTACTAAGATTGATCAAATTATATTGCTGGGACCAAAAATGCCCCCGCCCCCGGGCCCTTTGGTTTTACATGGGCTTATATAGGGAAATCCTTTAAAAATCTTTTTCTCTGAAACCACAAGGCCCAGATCTTTGCTATTTGGTATGAAGCTTCATCTAGTGGACCCCTACCAAGGTTGTTAAAATTATAGTGCTGGGGCCAGAAATGCTCCCGCCCCGGGGCCCTTTGGTTTAAATGGGCTTATATAGGGAAAATCTTTAAAAATCTTCTTCTCTGAAACCACAAGGGCCAGGTCTTTGCTATTTGGTATGAAGCTTCATCTAGTGGACCCCTACTAAGATTGTTCAAATTATAGTGCTGGGGCCAAAAATGCCCCCCGCCCTGGGACCCTTTGGTTTTACATGGGCTTATATAGGGAAAATCTTTAAAAATCTTCTTCTCTGAAACCGCAAGGCCCAGGTCTTTGCTATTTGGTATGAAGCTTCATCTATTGGACACCTACCAAGATTGTTCAAACTATTATGCTGGGGCCAAAAATGCCCCCGCCCCAGGGTCCTTATAGTTTTACATAGGCTTATATAGGGAAAATCTTTAAAAATCTTCCTCTCTGAAACGGCAAGGCCCAGGTCATTGATATTTGGTATGAAGCTTCATCTTGTGGACCTCTACCAAAATTGTTCAAATTATAGCCCTGGGGCCAAAAATGCCCCCCGCACCGGGGCCCTTTGGTTTGCATAGACTTATATAGGGAAAATCTTCTTCTCTAAAACCACAAGGCTTAGGTCTTTGATATTTGGTATGAAGCTTCATCAAGTGGACCTCTACCAAGATTGTTCAAATTATAGCCCTGAGACCTAAAAAAGGCCTAGGAGCCCTATGGTTTTACATAGACATATATAGAGAAAATCTTTTAAAAATATTCTTCTGAGAAACCACAAGGCCCAGAGCTTAGATACTTAGTATGCAGCAACGTCAAGTGCTCCGCTACATAAATCCTGCCAATCATGCCCCTGGGGTCTTTGATATTTGATGTGAAATTTCATCTAGAGGACCTCTATCAAGATTGTTCAAATAGCCCTGGGGCCAAAAATGCCCCCGCACCAAGACCCTTTGGTTTTACATAGACTTATATAGGGAAATCTTTAAAAATCTTCTTATCTGAAACTGCAAGGCCTATGTCTTTGATATTTGGTATGGAGCTTCATCTAGTGGACCTCCACCAAATTATAGCTCTCGGACCACAAATGCCCCCGACTCGGGGCCCTTTGGTTTTACATAGACGTAGTCTCCCTGCCCTACATCATAGTGTAGATTATATTTTCTTGTCCTTTGGGATCATTGATTCCATTGTGGAGTTTTGAAAATATCTGAGGGTCACTGATGAGGCCTAATTCGCCGAAACTAGCTAGTCTGGCCCAGAAAACATATACACTCCATATTTTCAGATCTGTGGTGTATTCTTTGCTTCCAAAAGATAACCCTTTTATAGAACTTATATAGAGATAATTTTTGAAAATCTTCTTCTCTGAAGCAGCAAAGCCCAGGTCTTTGATATTTGGTGTGAAGCTTCATCTAGTGCACCTCCATCAAGATTGTTTAAATTATAGCCCTGAGGCCAAAAATGCCCCCGCCCCGGGGCCATTTGGTTTTACATAGGCTTATGTAGGGAATATCTTAAAAAAAATCTTCTTCTCTGAAATCGCAAGGCCCAGGTCTTTGATATTTGGTGTGTAGCTTCATCTAGTGGACCTTTGCCAAGACGTCAAATTATAGCCTTTGTTGAGATTTGGTTTGAAGCTTCACCTTTTTAGACCTCTCTCAGCATTATGCACATTATAGCCCTGGGGTTAATAATGGCCCTCGGGGCCCACTTGTTTATCTATGGATCAGGTGAGCGATCCAGGGCCATCATGGCCCTCTTGTTATTTTTTATCGGGTCCCGTTAGGTTCGAGATAACTAGCGTCGACTGTATATACACATTGTTTTAAACAGTCAGTCGTTTCGTAGCCTTTACTTCTATTTAACATGGTTTTACATTATTTTCCTTATTCAATACAATTAACCGTACACCAAGGGAAAGAAACACAAACATGAAACAACTGGACCCTAATGGAAATATCACTAGCCGAAGGCCAAAAGGACAGTTACTTTCCCACAAAATGGTCGATTGGCTATCCAAAACAAAATGATATAAGCGATACACACTCAGAGACAAGCCATAACAAAAATAAATTAAGACAGCAGAACCGCCCCAGAATGGTCAGCGAAACCAACTCCACTGTGGCCACTGTAATACCCTGTATAAAAGTCAGGACTTTTACCCGACATTGAGATGAATTGACATCTCAAGCCCTGTAGCCCAATGAAATCAATAGGGTCAGAAGGTGTGTGAAGCTCTTACCTTTCTACTGCGCACCACACATCGTCTTATGGTTGTTAATAATTATGCCAAGTAATTTTAAAATCCATCTCAAAATAAGAAAGTTATTGACCAAATACGAAAAAAGGCCCTTTTTTGACCTTTGACCTCTAAGTATGACCTTGACCTTTGAGGTACCGACCTGCCTTATGCGCACCACACATCGTCTTTTGGTTGTTAATATTTCTGCCAAGTAATTTTAAAATCCATCAAAAAATAAGAAAGTTATTGACCGGACACAATTTGCCCATACATATATACATACCAACAAACTTCCAAGGGAGATAATTCAAAAAGTATAAATGCGAGAGTTATATAGACTGTCCCTTTCGGCTGATAATCTTGTCAGCAAAATATCTCAAACACTATTGGAGCTAGAGCCTTGAAAGTGGTTGAGTATATTGGTGGTGATTAGTATATGAACTGATTAACTTTTAACAAAATTCTGAAAAATACTTTGCGAGTTATGACCCTTTGTCATTTTGGTAGTTTGTGCCCATTGCAATGAATGCTAAAAGTGATGCATAGCATAACTTCAGAACTGTGTATTCTATGGTTTTGAAATTTCATATATGCATTCCTAATGGAAAATAAGCTGACGCGTATTTGTTTTCTCATCCGGATTATGCCCCTTTCAAAAGTTATTGCCCTTTGAATTTTTTAAAAATAAAATCTTGTCAGCAAGATATCTCAAAAACTATTGGAGCTAGAGCCTTGAAAGTTGGTGAACATATTGGTGGTGATGAGTAGATAGACTGATTAACTTTTGACAAAATTCCGAAAAATACTTTGTGAGTTATGGCCCTTTGTCATTTTGGTAATTTGTTCCCATTGTAATATATGCTAAAAGCAGGGGCTGACAAATCCATTGCCCGGCCGCCCGGGACAAGTCCGAAATCGCGCCGGGCAGGTGCACTTTGACCTTTCGACGCCCGGTCGGGCAAGTGCAAAAAATCGTCTACAATCGTCAGTCTTTTTGAGTCCTTAAATACAGTAAAACTAGACCAGTAAGTAAATCACAATAGTTCCCGCTTTGTCGGCAATTCAGACATGAAACCATCCATGTTTTTATAACGGTTCATTTATGACATTATTGTTAATCCCTGTCATATAATTACCAATTAAACATGATTGCCCGGCGGTGCGTGTCTTTCATTTCTGGTGTAGTGTGTACCGCCAGCGCTATCGATAAGCGCAACAAGGTGTGAAAATAAGATTGTCTTTAATTTGCGTTTATCCCTGCCATAAAATTTAATCCACAATCAATGTGAAAATGATTTAATAGCTCCTAAGACGCTTTGCTACATCTTACGGTAGTAAAAACGGACTATTCTACTATCTCGTGAATGGTTATGTTTTGGCGCCAAATAACAGACGCTGGCGGAAAAAGTCGAATGTTTTAATGTTGTTAACCGCGGATAAGTCGCGCCTCTGTCCACAACCGTTTAGCTATCAAGAAAATATTTTTTACCGGTTCCAAACATTTTTTTTATGAAAGAGATACGCCCGGGGTCGGATGACGTCATTTACCGATCGCGTGCAGGAAAATGTGAGTGGTGGTTTGTGGACGACGATTTGGACGAAATTGGATGGTGGAAATGATGATCGCATTGAACTTGCTTGTAGGGTGGGTGTGAAGGTTTGGGTTCGTTTGTGATATAGTGGGTTCTCGTCTTCTGGTTGGTTCATTAAATTGCAAGCTAAATAAACTGTATTCTTGTAATCTTTTACTCGCTGCCCTGACACTTCTGATCTTTTGAGTAGATCTATATCGGCTGCAGCTAGTGTTTATCGTGCGTGTCAAGCTAAATGAGTTTATATAACTGTATCTTAAATTGCTAATCGGTTAAGGTATTATGTCAGCAAAAACTTGAAAGGTACCGTTTTTGACTGTGACAACAACAGTATTTTCTACCGTATAACCGCACTGAGGGAAATAAATAGAAGTGAATGCAATGATCAGGAATCCCCTATGTGCTTTAAGCGCCCGGTTACCTTACAAAATCTATCAAGATCAGGAATCGATACAATTAACCCTGAGCACCCATCAGAGACACCAAAGGGAAAGAATATAAATGTTGGTCGTCATCATCGTCACCATTATCCCCCCCCCCCCCACATTCAACCCCACTTTGAGTTCCAACATCCTGGGCAAGTAGGATTTTGAGCTGGGCAAGTGCAAAAATATTTTACCTGCCCGGTGGGCAAGTGGAAATTTTTTGGATTTGTCAGGCCCTGCTAAAAGTGATGCATAGCATAACTTTAGAACCGTGTATGCTATGGTTCTGAAATTTCATTTATGCATTCCTGATGGAAAATTAGCTGACAAGCATTTTTTTTTCTCATCCGGATTATACCCCTTTCAAGAGTTATTGCCCTTTGAAGTTTTTTTAATAAAATCTTGTCAGCAAAATATCTCAAAAACTATTGTAGCTACAGCCTTGAATGTTGGTGAATACACGTAGATTGGTGTTGATGAGTAGATGACCTGCTTAACTTTTAACAAAATTCCGAAAAATACTTTGTGAGTTATGGCCCTTTGTCATTTTGGTAATTTGTGCCCATTATAATGTATGCTAAAAGTGATGCAAAGCATAACTTTAGAGCCGTATTTGCTATTGTTTTGAAATTTCATATATGCATTCCTGATAGAAAATAAGCTGATGCGTATTTTTTTTCTCATCCCGATTATGCCTCTTTCAAGAGTTATTGCCCTTTGAAGTTTTTTTAATAAAATCTTGTCAGCAAGATATCTCAAAAACTTTTATAACTAGAGTCTTGAAAGTTGATGAAAAGATTGGTGGGGATGAGTAGATAGACTGATTAACTTTTGTCAAAATTTGAGTTATGGCCCTTTGTCATTTTGGTAATTTGTGTCTATTGTAATGTATGCTAAAAGTGATGCATTCCATAACTTTAGAACCGTGTATGCTATGGTTTTGAAATTTCATATATGCGTTCCTGATGGAAAATAAGCTGACATGTATTTTTTTTTTCATCCGGATTAACTAAAGAACCATGTAAGCTAGGGTTTTGAAATTTCATATATGGATTCGCTATGGAAAATTAGCTGACACATATTTTTTTCTCATCCTCCAATGTCAAGGTTATACTTAGCAGTCAAAAACGGGGGAGACATCTGTGTTTTTGTAGAAAAACAAATTCTAGTATTATTTTATTTTGGATAGCCTTTTGGCCGTTTTATGGGAAAGTGGCTGTCCTTTTGGCTTTCCGCTGTTGGTGTTTCCGTTGGGGTCTGTTGCTTCATGTTTGTGTTTCTTTTCCTTTGGTGTCTCTGATGGGAGCTGTGGGTTAACTGTATCGATTCCTGATCACTGCCTCTACTTCTATTTAAGAATCAGCCAACATTATGACGTTGCGCTGATAAAGTCAGTTGCTAAGTAATTTCAATTGTCTGGAACTCTCCTACTGTTATCATGCTAATAAACATAATATTTCAAGAATCTTAAAGTTATTACATTGGCGACGAGGGGAAGAAATGATAGGAGGCTTAGGTCCTCCAAGCGGTTTACCTGTACTCGTGTGCGGGTCGGTTTCAGCATCATGCAGCCCATCTATTTCTTCAAGCCCCGAGGGCTGGGGCTAAGACTGAAAAAGTATAACTTTTGATTATTGTTGATAAAGAATAAAGAGACATCGGAGCTAAATGACAAGATACGGTGTAGTTATGGCGGATGGAACAGTAACAATAAAATATCTGAAGGAAGAAATCTTCGAGCGTTACCATTCAGACCTACAGAAGATCAACTGTCAACAGGACAACTCTGGGAGGACTGGTTAGAGTCCATAGAGAGAGAATTTAGATACTTCAAAGTAGCTAAAGCTTTAGATAGAAAAGATGCGTTGATCATAATATGCTCCAGGGCTCGAGAAAATGTCAGTTTGCCAGTTCCGGACCGAGTTTTGTTTCCTTAAACCGATTAGATTAAATAATTGGTCCATAATTCAATAACATTAAAAAAAAATGGTTTGAAAATTTTCGCTGAATCTTATGTTGTAAAAACAAGCTGAACATTTGTCACTGATATTCCAAGCATGTATGCAAAAAATGCCTAGGGCACAAGGTGTTAGACCAGTGCATGATCTAAATAGGTGAAAATCAGACAAGTCCACGTCGGGTTCTTTGATCCCATCCCAGCGAAATTTGACCTATGTGTCAAAATTATTAAACCGTGAACACTGGCCTCAGGCGTTATCGGTAAGCTGGCAAACAATGCGACAGGGTGAGAAAATTAGGTCAATCAATGCAGGACATATGCTAGTTTGTTTACACAAGTCTTCAAATTATGGCTTAGTATAGAACTGGTATTTTAATATAATATTGTCTTTTCACATGGCGCAATTTTCAATCCACACCTGTCATGTCTGAACATTGCGTGTAAAGCCTTCAAGAGAAAATGTCCTTTTTTTCACCCATTTTAAATGCTATTTGAATTTAAGAAATACGCTCCAATGAAACCAATTACATAAAACACGTGTGTATTACGCCCTTGAATGAAATAAAATGAAACCACATGACATCATTTTCCAATCATGGGGCTTTAATATCAGTCGCCATTTGTAGACAAAGCGATTTGTTTTCAGCATACGGGTAGTAGACTAGTGTAATCGAGAAATATGTATTTATATTCTTTTAGAACTCGGTTTGGCCATGTAAGATTTTCAATGACTCTCGTTTGGCCATGTTTTGGTTCGAGAGTAAAGAAATGTTTTTCGATTTTTTGACCTGTTCAAAACGTTTTTATGCCCCCGCCATTCGAAGAATGGTGGAAAGGGCATATAGCGTTGCCCTTGTCCGTCCGTCCGTCCGTCCGTTCGTCCGGACGTTCGTCCGTCCGTGCATCCGAAACTTAAACGCGGTCAATAACTTCTTTATTTCTTGATGGATTTTAAAATTACTCCGCAGAAATGTTAACCATCATGAGACGACGTGTCACGTGCAAAACCCAGGTCCGTGCCTCCAAAGTCAAGGTCGTACTTAGAGGTCAAAGGTCAAAAAAAGGGTCCAAAACTTAAACGCAGTCAATAACTTTCTTATTTCTGGATGAATTTTGAAATTACTTTATAGAAATGTTAACCATCATGAGAGGATGTGTCACATGCAAAACCCAGGTCCGTACCTCCAAGGTCAAGGTCATACTTAGAGATCAAAGGTCAAAAAAAGGGTCCGAAACTTAAACGCAGTCAATAACTTTCTTATTTCTGGATGGATTTTGAAATTACTTTGTAGAAATGTTAACCATCATGATACGATTTGTCACATGCAAAACCCAGGTCCGTACCTCCAAGGTCAAGGTCATACTTAGAGGTCAAAGGTCAAAAAAAGGGTCCAAAACTTAAATGCAGCCAATAACTTACTTATTTCTGGATGGATTTTGAAATTATTTTGAAGAAATGTTAACCATCATGAGACAATGTGTCAACTGCAAACCTGATTAGTACCTCCAAGGTCAAGGTCATACTTAGAGGTCAAATGACATAAAAAGGGTCCGAAACTTAAACACGGTCAATAACTTTCTATGGATGAATACGAACATAGACATATTTCAGGCGGGGGCATCCGTGTCCTGTGGACGCATTTCTAGTTTTTTAAAGAAATATGCTCTATTAAAACAGGTGTGTGTTACGTCTTTGACTGCATTAATGTGTATTGTGCAAACGGAAACCGTACTGCAATATCGGTCACCATTTGTAAACAAAGCAATTTGGGCAAAATAAATATGCGTGAAATAAGAGAAATATTTTTAAAGGTTTTTAAAAAGGGTGACCATCAAACTGGTCTTTGACTGCACCACACCAGTTGTTTCCCTTTAGTCATCTTCAGGCACTGAGTGACCCGGATATTGGGAAAATGAATGTGGATGAAATCTGGCATAGAAAATGAAAGTAGATGAAATCTGAATGATGTGAACAATAATTGCTGTTTATAATCGAGATACTGGTGCTCATATTTGTTGAACTAGTGTAAGAGCAATATTGATATGTCATTCCTTACGCTATTAACACATTTTGAAATTGCAAATCGCCAAGGACATTTACGGAAATTACCGAAACCGGCTCGGCAATGTTCGTCATTTTTGGCGAAATCTGTCTGGACCGATTTGGATTCTTCAGTTTCTCCAGCCCTGATATGCTCCATCTAGTTAATTGCCATGGGCGTATAATGCCCCTCTTGCAGAGCTCTTGATATATAAATGTATTGAACTGAACAGCTAATAATAAGCTTTTAACTGAAGAATTGAGCCACTTTTAATAAACATGTAACTATCTTTACAGGTTGTTTTGTTTGAGAGGATGGGAACCAGTATAGATTCCTCACATATTGAAAGTGTGCTGGCTGATATCAAGGCAGCTGTAAGTACATGCAACAGTTAATTGTCCGGTTCCACACAAGACTCTATTTCAGGTGTTTTGTCATTTTTACTTTTCATTAATGATTTACCATTATGCTTTAATGGTGTTTCTGCCGATCTATATGTCAATGCACTTCTTTGTATGACATTCAAAGTTCGTTGAAAATGATTGAGCAGAATCTTCATTGACACGCCTGTTGCCAATCATTTTAACTTACAAAACCATTCTACAGAACGTATCAGAGACCTCCATTGAATCTACCAGCTACACACTCTCCGTCCAGTCGGGATTAATGTACATGGATAGAACTGGAGTTCACCAGCCATTTTCCACTCAGAATCTTCATTTAGGTCGTAATCAACTCCATATGTGGTGCAAAACTAATGCTGTACTTCTAAAATAGAAGTGAGGGCAATGATCAGGAATCAATATAATTAATCCACACCTCCCATCAGAGACACCAAAGGGAAAGAAACACAGGCATGAAATAACTAGACCCTAATGGAAACATCAATGGCAGAAAGCCAAAAGGACAGTTACTTTCCCACAAAATGGCCAGTTGGCTATCCAAAACAAAAAATTATAAGCGATACACACACTCATTTTTAGACAAACCGTAACAAAAATGAACTGCGACAGAACCACCTTGGAATGGTTAGTGAAAAAAATTTCGAGATGGGGAAGTGGGTGTGTGTGTTGGGGGGGGGAGGGGCTTAAATTTATTTTTATGTGGCCGCAATCCTCCAGGATACTTCTGTTGCAATTTAGACAAATAATTCCGCCCCCGTCCATAGGGGCTTGAAGAAATATATGGGCTGCATGATGCTTCCACGAAGAGCTGAATCCGGCCCGCACACTAGTACTGGTAAACCGCTTAGAGGATCTAAGCCTGTCCAGGAACCTCAGTGCGAGGGGGACCGTCCATGCTAATAAACCCTGTTGGTTTCATTGGGCGACAGGGCTTGAGATGTCATTTCATCTCAATGTTGGTTAAAAGTCACACAAAATTGGAAGTAACGTCTCCAAAATGACCTTTACAGTGTTGACGGGGACGTTAAACCTCAAATCAAACAAAAAATCAAAAAGACAAATAATTTGTTCAGTCCGTGTGAAGGCTTCCTAGCTCATCAGTGCAACATCTCAGAGAATAAAAAATTAAATTGATTTTTATGTGGCCACAGCCCTCGCCCTTACTTCTGTTGGGATTTAGACAAATAATTTGTTCAGTCCGCATGATTTGTTTGATTTGATGTTTAAAGTCCCCGTCAACACTTTATAGGTCATTTTGGAGACATTGCTTCCAATTTTGTGGGATGAGATGAGATGAAATGACATCTCAAGTCCTGTCGCCCAATGAAACCAATAGGGTTTATAAGCATGGACGGTCTGACTCGCAGTGCTTTGCCCGGGCAGGCTTAGACCCCTGCATTTTCCGGAATAGGCCTATAGTTATTTATGATAATACCTTGAGTGAGTTCCACTTCGATGTTCTGGGTTCAAGGTCAAGGTCACTGTGGCTATGTTTAGAAAAACTTCGACATTGCTCTACTACCTACATTTATCAACGGATTTTGATGTTACATTTGTACTTTGTACAAATGTTGGGTATGATGTCTTGAGCAATTTCAACTTTCAGGGTCCTGGGCTCAAGATCAAGGTCACTGTAGCTATGTTTAGATAAAACATTTTATTGTATGTGTTGCCTTGTATTTACATTATTTTTCAACCAATTTGGGACAAAGTGTTCTTGTTTCAGGGCTAGAATTGAAACAAGAAAACAATTACATTTCATTGCATTAGTCAATGTTTTCATTGGAGTTAGAACAACGGTTACATCACTCCCTATAGATTACTACGGGGGTGTTCTGTAAATACACTTGAGAATGTAAATACAGTCGAACTTGGATACCTTGATTACCTTTGGAACAATGAAAATTTGTTCAAATTTTTATCATAGTTTCTGGCCATGAAGCATAATGTGGATCAATTTAATATCTTAACAATCTTCAATAACATTAAGGTATGTTGGGTGTACTCATTAGAATCACCTCTATGGGGCCATTCTAATGAGTACACACAACATAATTTTTCCGACCAAATCAGGTAAACCTCTGTAAAAAAAATCAAAATATATTGATGTCTGGAGGTATTCGAAGAATTCTCTAGGGACTCCAGAACAAGTTTGAATTAGCCATGGTAAACAAAATATCCATGTACGAGTTATCAAAGTTTCATTGTATTAGGCACAACAACAGATAAGTTTGGTATTTTGTAATAATTGTTTTTTTTCAATTCTCCATAAAAACCTGTGTTGCGGGTATTCATTGGAACCGGCTTGATGAGACGCTTCTAATGAATACCCACCAGGGTTTCCATTAACTCCCAAATTCAGGAAGTCCCAGACTTCCTACCCTTGAAATCTGGAAGTCTCGCTGGAAAATTCAGGAAGTCCCAATTTTGAAGCAAGGTGTTTGCGGATCGTAAAATTGTTTTGATGAAGAAATATATATTATATAATCTATGAACCTCTTGTTTGCATTTTTAATCACCTGTATATTCTTTTAGATGGCTAGTACTGTGTGGATAGGTAAACTGACCGGCTCAAAAATGACTTGAATAGTGTTGACTGGCCGTTAAACTCAAAACAATCAAGCAAAGCTGTGTGAGGAAGTTACAACTACTCATAACTCTGTGACATACATGCGGTCAGAACAGTGCAGAGGAGTGCATACAAATAAGAAAAAATATTTTTGCTTGGCCTGTATAAATTTTATAATTTTCCAAGTACAACTCCCCCTCCCCAACCCAAAATAAATAAATAAAAAGTAAAGAAAACAATGGCATTACCCATCCCCATACATGCCTAGTGGCCCATTTTTGGGTCATTAGCAAACCGTGTAGACCCAGATCAAACGCCACAGAACATAGCTTCTGATCTGTCTACACCGTTTGTAGAACTTAACACAAATAAAACAAACCTGACACCCATTGTCATATATGGATTAAAAAGAAATAATGAAAAAATCCTTTGTAAAAGATTTTTGCCAACTGCCTGGTCACATTCGTTTTACGTAATTTCGAGGCGCCATAATCAAACGGCGATCGCGGCGACATTTTGGGATTTTATAAATTATTTTCGCCATTTCACCCAGTGAACACCTGCTGTTTTACTTAAGAAAAAAAATGCGTATCTACCTTTGAAATTATTGTCACACTTTGCATCGCTAATGATAATCTCACTACCAAACACCTAATTTACGACCCGCTTTAATTTAAACAGTAACAAGTTTACAGGATTAAACAGGAGGGCCATGATGGCCCTGGATCGCTCACCTGATCCATACGGTATCAAGTGGGCCTCCTGGGAGAGCCATTATTGGCCCCAGGCTATAATATGATTAATCTTGGTAGTGGTCTAAAAGGTAAAGCTTCATACCGAATATCAAAGAATGGAGACTTCTGGTTTCAGACAAGATTTTTAAACGATTTCCTTATATAAGTCTATATAAACCTTTGGGTCCCCGGGGCGGGCCATTTTTGCCCCCAGGGCTATAATTTGAACCATCTTGGTAGAAATCCACAAGACAAAGCTTCATACCAAATATCAAAGACCTTGGCCTTCTGCTTCTAGACAAGAAGATTTTCAAAGGTTTTCATTGCCTTGACTTCTATTTCCTAGGGCTATAATTTGAACAATTTAGATGAAGCTTCACACCAAATATCAAAGACCTGGGCCTTGCGGTTTCAGAGTAGAAGATTTTTTTTTTGATTTCCGTATATAAAGCAATGTAAAAACGAAGGGCCCCAGGGCAGGGGCTTTTTTGACCCAAGGGCTTTGATTTGAACAATCTTGGTAGAAGTCCACTAGATGAAGCTACACACCAAATTTCAAAGAGCTGGGCCATCCAGTTTTGGAGAAGAAGATGTTTAAAGATTTTCACTGTATAAGCCAATGTAAAACCAAAGGGTCTGCAGGTGGGGGCATTTTTCGCCCTAGGCCTATACTTTGAACAATCTTGATAGAGGTCCACTAGATGAAACTTCACATCAAATATCAAAGAACTGGGCCTTGCGGTTTCAGAGGAGAAGATTTTTAAAGAGTTTCCCTGTATAAGTCTATGTAAAACCAAAGGCCCCCGGGGCGGGGGCACATTTGGCCCCAGGGCTATAATTTGAACAATCTTGGTAGAGGTCCACTAGATGAAGCTTCATACCAAATATTAAATACCTGGGCCTTGTGGTTTCAGAGAAGAATATTTTTGAAGATTTTCCCTATATAAGCCTGTGTAAAACCAAAGGGCCCCGGGGCGGGGCATTTTTGGCCCAAGGGCTATAATTTGAACAATCTTGGTAGAAGTCCACTAGATAAAGCTACACACCAAATTTCAAAGAACTGGGCCATCCAGTTTTGGAGAAGAAGATTTTTACAGATTTTCCCTGTATAAGCCAATGTAAAACCAAAGGCCTGCAGGTGGGGGCATTTTTCCCCCTAGGCCTATAATTTGAACAATCTTGATAGAGGTCCACTAGATTAAGCTTTTCAACAAATATCAAAGAACTGGGCCTTGCGGTTTCAGAGAAGAATATTTTTAAAGATTTTCCCTGTATTTGTCTATGTAAAACCAAAGGCCCCCGGGGCCCCAGGGGTATAATTTGAACAATCTTGGTAGAGGTCCACTAGATGAAGCTTCATAACAAATTTCAAAGACCTTGGCCTTGTGATTTCAGAGAAGAAGATTTTTAAAGATTTTCACTATATAAGCCTATGTAAAACCAAAGGCCCTCGGGGCAGGGGCGTTTTTGGCCCCAGGGCTATAACTTGAACAATCTTGATAGAGGTCCACTAGATAAAGCTTCACACCAAATATCAAAGACTTGGGCCTTAAGGACTCAGAGAAAAAGATTTTCAAATATTTTCCCTATATAAGCCTATGTAAAACCCAAGGCCCTGGGGGTGGGGGCATTTTTGGCCCTAGGGCTATAATTTGAACAATCTTGATAGAGGTCCACTAGATGAAGCTTCATACCAAATATCAAAGACTTGGGCCTTGCGGTTTCAGAGAAGAAGATTTTTAAAGATTTTCCCTATATAAGCCTATGTAAAACCAAAGGCCCTCGGGGAGGGGGCATTTTTGGCCCCAGGGGTATTATTTGAACAATCTTGGTAGAGGTCCACTAGATGAAGCTTCATACCAAATATCAAAGACCTGGGCCTTGTGGTTTCAGAGAAGAAGATTTTTAAAGATTTTCCCTATATAAGCCTATGTAAAACCAAAGGCCCTCGGTGCGGGGGCATTTTTGGCCCCAGGGGTATAATTTGAACAATCTTGGTAAAGGTCCACTAGATGAAGCTTCATACCAAATATCAAAGACTTGGGCCTTGCGGTTTCAGAGAAGATTTTTTAAAGATTTTCACTATATAAGCCTATGTAAAACCAAAGGCCCCCCCCCCCCCCCCCCCCCCGGGGCGGGAGCATTTTTGGCCCCAGGGCTACCATTTGAACAATCTTGGTAGAGGTCCACTAGATGAAGCTTCATACCAAATATCAAAGACATGGGCCTTGTGGTTTCAGAGAAGAAGATTTTTAAAATTTTCAGTAAAAAAATCAATTTTTAGCTCCTGTGACCTGGATGTGCAACAGACAGGAACCATTTGAACAACTTTGAAAGGGTACCACCTAAGGATCATTCCTGTGAAGTTTGGTCAAAATCAAATCAGTGGTTTAGGTGGAGATATCGTTTGAATAAAAAGTTTACGCACGCACACACAGACGGACGCACGCACGACGGACAAAAAGTGATCCCAAAAGCTCACCTTGTCACTACGTGACAGGTGAGCTAAAACACATCGTCAATGAGATAATTAGTTTATCCTCAACTACTAATCCGCTTAATTATATGCAAATACCGAGCAATCACCTCGACACGTTTTTCACACACCGATGACGATCAAAGGTGTGCCGACGCACGTGATTCTGACTGTCAATATAACACCGCGCAGGCAGAAAATGGGACGTCCTTTGTACTCAATAAACACAGAAAGCGGTTTCAGCTAAGAAGGCGGAGCAAACCGCTAAAAGTGGGCTTGTTATACGTCTCGGTAAAGATTTTTGGCCGAACAGAGAAGACCAGACTGCAGCTCTGACCCTGACGAACCGGCCTGGTCAGATTCGCCGGTTTTACGTATTTTCGAGGCGCCAAAAGGGATTTTTAGCTCACCTGAGCACGAAGTGCTCATGGTGAGCTATTGTGATCAGTCAATGTCCGTCGTGCATCGTGTGTCGTGCGGCGTCAACAATTTGCTTTAAATGCTAACTCCTCCTAAACCCTTGAGCCAATTTCAATAAAACTTCATAGGAATATTGCTGAGGTAACCCTCTACAAAAATAGCTAAAATTGTTCCACTCCGCTGTACAAGATGGCCGCCAGACCTAAAAATAGAAAAATCTTTAAACGACAACTTCTCCTGTACCTTAAGGCCAATTTCATTCAAACTTTATAGGAATTTTGCTTAGGTGACCCTCTACCAAAATAGCTAAAACGTTTCCGCTCTGGTGAACAAAATGGCCGCCAGAGCTAAAAATAGAAAATTCTTTTAACGACAACTCCTCCTGTACCCTTTGGCCAAATTTATTCAAACTTCATTGGAATGTTGCTTAGGTGACCCTCTACTAAAATACCTAAAACGGTATTGCTCTGATGAGCAAAATGGCCGCCATAGCTAAAAATAGAAAAACATCGTAAATTTACTTCAAACACAAACTCCTCCTTAACCCATAGGCCAATTTGATTCAAACTTCACAGGAATGTTGCCCATATGACTCCCTACCAAAATAGCTAAAATCATTATGCTCTGACAAACAAGATGGCCGCCAGAGCTAAAAATAGAAAAAATCTTTAAACGACAATTCCTCCTGTACCCTTGTGCCAATTTTATTCAAACTTCATAGGAATGTTGCTTAGGTGACCATCTACCAAAATAGTTGAAAAGATTCTGCTCTGATGAGCAAAATGGCCGCCATAGCTAAAATAGAAAAACATCGTAAATTTGCTTCAAACACGAACTCCTCCTTAACCCTTGGGCCAATTTGATTCAAACTTCACAGGAATGTTATGTAGGTGATTCCCTAAAGAAATAGCTAAAATCATTCCGCTCTGACTAACAAGATGGCCGCCAGAGGTAAAAAATAGAAAAAATCTTCAAACGACTACTCCTCCTTTACCCTTGGGCCAATTTCATTCAAACTTCATAGGAATGTTGCTTAGTTGACCCCCTACCAAAATGGCTAAAACGTTTTCGCTCTGATGAGCAAAATGGCCGCCATAGCTAAAAACAGAAAAACTTTGTAAATTTACATCAAAACGCGAACGCCTCCTCAACCCTTGGGCCAATTCGATTCAAACTTCACAGGAATGTTAGTTAGGTGACTCCCTACCAAAATAGCTAAAATCATTCAATGCGGCGAACAAGATGGCCACCAGAGCTAAAAATAGAAAAAAAATCTTCAAACGACAACTCCGCCTTACCCCTTGGGCCAATTTGATTCAAACTTGACAGTAATATGTGGTTGACTCCCTACCAAAATAGCTAAAATTGTTCCGCTCTGGCTAACAAGATGGCCATCAGAGCTAAAAATAGAAAAATTCTTCAAACGACAATTCCTCCTTACCCCTTGGGCCAATTTGATTCAAACTTCACAGGAATATTATGTCGTTGACCCTCCACCATATTAGCTAAAATGATCCCGCTCCGATGAACAAAATGGCCACCAGAGCTAAAAATAGAAAAACATTGTAAATTTGCTTCAAACTTCACAGGAATGTTGCCCAGGTGACTCCCTACCAAAATAGCTAAAACATTCCACTCTGATAAACAAGATGGCCTTCAGGGCTAAAAATAGAAAAATCTTCAAATGACAACTCCTTCTGTACCCTTGGGCCAATTACATTCAAACTTCATAGGAATGTTGCTTAGAAGACTCTCTACCAAAATAGCTAAAATGGTCTCCCTCTGATGAACAATATGGCCGCCAGAGCTAAAAATAGAAAAACATTGTAAATTTGCTTCAAATGCGAACTCTTCCTAAACCCTTGGGTCAATTTGATTCAAGCTTCAAAGGAATGTTGCCTAGGTGACACCCTACCAAAATAGCTAAGATCGTTCCTCTCTGATCAACAAGATGGCCACCAGAGCTATAAAAAGAATGTACAAGAGACAGTGACATTCAGGTGAGCGAATCAGGGCCCTCTGGGCCCTCTTGTATAAATTATTTTCGTCAGTTCACCTAGTGAACACCTGCTATTTATTCAAGAAAAAAATGCGTATCTATCTTTGAAACTATTGTCACACTTTGCATCGCTAATGATAACCTCACTTCCACACACCTGAATTACGACCCGCTTTATTTAAACAGTAACAAGTTTACAGGATAAAAAAAAAAAAAACCCGTCAATGAGATAATTAGTTTGTCCTCAAATACAAATCCGTTTATATGCAAACACCAAGCAATCACCTCGACACGTTTTTCACACCCCGATGACGATCAAAGGTGTGCCGACGCACGTGATTCTGACTGTCGATATAATACCGCGCAGGCAGAAAATGGGACGTCCTTAGTACTCAATAAACACAGAAAACGGTTTCAGCTAAGAAGGCGGAGCAAACTTTTTACAAACGGCTAAAAGTGGGCGGGTTTATACGTCTCGGTAAAGATTTTTGGCCGTACAGAGAAATTTTCGGGAGTCCGCGGGACGCCTTTGATGTTTAATTTGGGCGTCCGGAAGCGATTTCAGGACGTAATATACGCCGTACGTCCGCCTAACGGAGGCCCTGACCCACAACATAGGTGTACATGTATATATATGGAGAAATAAGAAAATAAGAAGACGCCCCGGATAGAATGCATAACCCCTGGTTTATGAGGCGAATAGCAAAACCACAACACTGCTTAGGGTTCTTTAGCTTTTATTTAACTGTATTTTGTGTTTTAGTTTGAGAAGTCGCATTCTTGTTTATTTAGCTTTTTAGCTCACCTGAGTACGAAGTACTCTTGGTGAGCTATTGTGATCGGTCAATGTCCGTTGTGTGGCGTCAGCAATATGCTAACTCCTCTTAAACCCTTGGGCCAATTTCAATCAAACTTCACAGGAATATTGCTTAGGTGACACTCTTCCAATATAGCTATAATCGTTCTGCTCCAGTGAACAAGATGGCAGCCAGAGCTGAAAATAGAAAAAAACTCTCAATGACAACTCCTCCTATACCTTTTGGCCAATTTGATTCAAACTTCATAGGAATGTGTCCGGCTCCCTACCAAAATAGCTTAAATCGTTCCGCTTTGATAAACAAGATGGCCACCAGAGCCAAAAAAAAAAAAATAGAAAAATCTTTAAACGACAACTCCTGTACCCTTGGGCCAAATTAATTCAAACTTCATTTGAATGTTGCTTAGGTGACCCTCTACTGAAATAGCTCAAAGGGTTCTGCTTCCTTGAGCACAATGGCCACTGGAGCTAAAAAATAGAAAAATGACGTATATTTGCTTCAAATGCAAGCTCCTCCTAACCCTTGGGCAAATTTGATTCAAACTTCACAAGAATGTTGCCTAGGAGACTTCCTACCAAAATAGCTAAAGTCATTTTATTCTCACAAACAAGATGGCCACCAGAGCTCAAAATAGAAAATAGAAAAAAAAAATCTTTAAAGGACAACTCCTCCTGTGGCCTTTGGCCAGTTTCATTCAAACTTCATAGGTTTGTTGCTTAGGTGACCCTCTACCAAAATAGCTAAAACAGGTCGCTCTGATGAGCAAAATGGACACCAGAGCTAAAAATAGAAAAACATCTTAAATTTGCTTCAAACGCCAACTTCTAAACCCTCGGGCCAATTTGATTCAAACTTCACAGGAATGTTGCCTAGATGACTTCCTACTAAAATAGCTAAAATTGTTCCCCCCGACAAACAAGATGGACACCATAGCTAAAAATAGAAAAAAATCTCTAAACGACGACTCCTCCTGTACCCTTGGGCCAATTTTATTCAAACTTCATAGGAATGTTGCTTAGGTGACCCTCTACCAAATAGCTTAAACAGCTCTGCTCTGTTGAACAAAATGACCACCATAGCTAAAAATAGAAAAAAAAAAAACATTTTAAATTTGCTTCAAAAGCGAACTTCTCTTTAACGATTGGGTCAATTTGATTCAAACTTCACAGGAGTGTTATGTACGAGTGTAGGCTGAAAAGTTCTGAGCCTGACCAAGATCCAATGGTTTGTCCATGCTGAAAATGGCTTCCCAGTGGTATAGAAGATCTCATCTTGGTCCCTGAAAAACTCCGCCACAGCAGCTATCACCTCCTCGTCTGACCGATAATGCTGCCCAGCCAAGTGCTTTTTCATGTTTGGAAACAGGAAATAATCTGATGGAGCTAGCTCAGGTGAATGCGGAGGGTGATCGACAAGTGTGAAGCCACAGTCATGCACAGCAGCCATTGCGACAACCGATTTATGAGCAGGCACATTGTCCTGATGGAACAAGACCCTTTTTGTTATTTTTCTGGGTCGTTAAGCCTTAATTGCTTTTCGCAATTGTTTGAGCAGATCTGCATAATACTCCCCATTAATTGTTCTGCCCTTTTGAAGGTAATCTATGAATATTATGCCCTTGGCATCCCAGAACACTGATGCCATCACCTTCCCTGCAGAGGAGACGACCTTTGCCTTCTTTGGAGGGGGTGAGCCAGCGTGCTTCCATTGCATGGATTGTCTTTTGGTCTCTGGCTCAAAGTGATGAACCCAACTTTCATCCTGTCAAGAAAACCATCTTGGTCTCCTTCAAAAATAGCCAAGTTGGCTTGTGACAGGTTCAGTCTTGTCAACTTTTGGTCAGGTGTCAAAAGCCATGACATCCATCTGGCGGAAACCTTCGACATTCCTAATTCACTGTGTAGAATGTTCTCTACTCATTCACGGGAGATGCCAACAGTGTTAGCCAACTGATTCACAGTTAAACGTCTGTCATCCTTCACGGCCCTGTGCACTTGGCTGATGGTTTCCTCAGTTGTTGCCGTTGTGGGTCGTCCACACCGGTCATCATCTTCAAGGCTGTCCTTGCCCATCTTAAAATTTGCTGCCCACCTTTTCACGGTTGCATACGAAGGAGCATCATCCCCTAATGTAGCAACCGTATGGGCATGAATGTCCTTAGGAGCTA
The DNA here is from genome assembly GCA_963580285.1 of Lucinisca nassula. Lineage (NCBI taxonomy): Eukaryota > Metazoa > Mollusca > Bivalvia > Lucinida > Lucinidae > Lucinisca > Lucinisca nassula. The sequence goes on from OY757011.1 coordinate 178,696,565, forward strand.
ACCCCTTTTTATGGCGGTACTTGATGACACCACGATGCCAGATTTTGTCCATTTTCTAAAAAACGTGCTAGTATCAATTTTCAAAGTCTAGAATTTCTACGTTATTGCAGGTAAACTTGAACTCATTTGAGTCAAATCAAGTAATAAAGGTTTGGATTTAATGAATACAAAATTTCATGGCTCTTCGATGCCTGCTTCTTGGTCAGGCTCAGAACTTTTCAGCCTACCCTCGTATGTGACTCCCTACCAGAATAGTAAAAACTGTTCCTCCCTGACGAACAAGATGGCCACCAGAGCTAAAAATTGAAAAAATCTTCAAATGACAACTGTACCCTTGGGCCAATTTCATTCAAACTTCATAGGAATGTTGCTTAGATGACCCTCTACCAAATTAGCTAAAACAATCCCGCTCTGCTGAGCAAAATGACTGCCATAGCTAAAAATAAAAAAAAAATCGTTAATTTGCGTCAAACGCGAACTCCTCCTAAACCCCAATTTGATTCAAACTTCACAGGAATGCTATGTAGGTGACTCCCTATCAAAATAGCTAAAATTGTTACAAGCTGATGAACAAGATGGCTGCCAGAGCTAAAAATCTTCAAACGACAACTCCTCCTTACCAATGCCATTTAACTTTCATAGGAATGTTGCTCAGATGACCCTCTCCCAAAATAGCTAAAATGATCCCACTCTGACGAACAGTGGCTGCCAGAGATAAAAAAGAAAAACATCGTTAATTTGCTTCAAACACATACTTTCCTTAACCCTTGGGCCAATTTGATTCATACTTCACAGGAATGTTGCCTAGGCGACTCCCTACAAAAAAAGCTAAAACCATTCCTCTCTGATGAACAAGATGGCCACCAAAGCTTAAAATAGAAAAAAATCTTCAAATGACAACTTCTTCTGTACCCTTTGGCCTGTTTCATTCAAACTTTATAGGAATGCTGCTTAGATGACTGTCTACCAAAATAGCTAAAACTATCTCGATCCAATGAACAATGTGGTCACTAGAGCTAAAAATAGGAAACCGTTGTAAATTTGCTTCAAACGCAAACTCCTTCTAAACCCTTCGGTCAGTTTTATTCAAACTTCACAGGAATGTTGCCTAAGTGACATACTATCAAAATAGCAAATCAGTCCGCTCTGACGAACAAGATGGCTACCAGAGCTAAAAATGGAATGTACTATAGACAGTGACATTCAGGTGAGCGAATCAGGGCTCTCTGGGCCCTCTTGTTATGAATATGTATTTAGTGTTTCCGTTTTTAAAAAGCATTCTTGCTTCTTTAGCTTTTTATGTACATGTATTTTGTGGTTCAGTTTGAAAAGACACATTCTCCCTTGTTTTGGTTCATATGTATACCTATCTTAAGTTTTAGTTTGAGCTGATATATTCTCAAGGGGAGAAACCTACGTCACAATGACGTCACACAGAAAGACAATGGCAGCCGCCATCTTGAAAGTACCTCTCGCTTCGGTAAGTGTTTTTGTGTTAAACAGATGATTTAAGCACAATCTTGACGCAGCTTTTATCGCAGAGTACGGGCAAAATTACAATGTTTTGTCTGCAAAAAGAAATTTGTGCAGGCTTTCAGTAGTATGGATAAACACGTTGGATTTAGTTCATTTCAGCGATCCATTCGTCAACACTCTGGATAGGAAAATCATTCATATGAAGCAGCGCAGTGTTTTCATTAATCCTTCATAACGAGTACACGACTTTTTCAGAAGAAAATACCATAGAAGTGTTTATTAGTATTAAAATTAAAATTTTTGAACTTTAGAAGACGTTTTCAGTAAATGGTATCGTTTACACTCGATCAGAAATGAGATACGTACACACTCTGAAAACCAGCATATAGTTTTTTTTTTTTTTTTTTTTTGTTGTTTTTTTTTTTGTTTTACGGCCCTTTCAAGATTATTTCACTCATATCGAGCCGATCGCTAATCAGAAGTGGGCGAAAACCGGAGTACCTGGAGAAAAACCACATGACCTTCCGTCGCAGAACTTGGCGTCTCACATATGACCCGAGCGAGGCTCGAACCACAGCGGTGAGAGACCTAATGATCAAGAGTCAGCGCTCTTAACCACTAGGCCACATATAGTTGTTTCTCGTGACAACCTGAAAAGCAGGGTAACAAGTATCTTTGCCAGTATTGGTGGCCAGATGAACAGCCGATCACAATTTCCGGTCTCTTGTCACTTAAGAAGACATTGCCCAGTCTAGAACATTGTCACACTTGAACTATTTACAATGTTGCGCCGAGTTGCGAAAAAAATGACGATAAAACAAATGGTTCAGATTTAAAATTTCTGTAAATTAAGAGGCCCTTGGGCCACTATACTCACCATAGTTCAGTTGGGCTCTGTCCCATGGAAGACATGCGTTTCATTAAGCTACTAAGGCTAGAAAAATCTAAGTAGAGGCCCACCCAAGGACTATTCTGCGAAATTAGGTTTCTAGCTTTTCTTGTTCTTGTGAAAACGTTGACAAAATATTAATATTGGCCTAATTTATGGGAGAAGATTTAAAGAATAGATGAACAAACAAGCTGAAGATGCTTATTGCCTTATATACAATATAAGCCATCATTATTGCATTGAATACAAATGTTCTTGAAAAGGGTAATCCCTTTGAAGCAAGGACTACAAGACAGAACTGAAAACTGTGGAGTGTACACGATTTTTTATGGACCAGACTAGCTAGTTTCGGCCAGTTAGGCCGCATCACTAACCCTCAAACATTTACGAACCCCTGCAGTGGCATCAATGATCCCAAATGACTGGAAAATAAATCCACACTTTGATGAAGAGCAGATAAACATTTTACGGACGCCAAATATTCCCATAACACCAGCTACGGTCAAATATATTACTTTCTAGAAAAATGTAATCCTTTGGAAGCAAGGGCAGCAAGAAAATAAAAATAAAGCCACACTATGATAAAGATTGAAGTTTCAACATTTTATAGTTCATAGGAAATTTTTGATGAAATTTCACTTAGACCTATGATAGAGAGAAAGAATTAAAGTAAAGATGAAATGGGATGTCAAGAAAAACACTGCCTCTTACACTATGTAAGTTATCATCCCAACTGCATATGAAAAATAGAAGTGAACGCAATGATTAGGAATCGATACAATTAACCCACTGCTCCCATCAGAGACACCAAAGGGAAAGAAACACAAGCATGAAATAACTAGACTCTAAACATCACTAGCGGAAAGCCAAAAGGACAGTCTCTTTCCAACAAAATGGCCAGTTGGCTGTCCAAAACAAAAGGATATAAGCGAATACTGGTAATCACTTAGATGGTCCAAATAAGAAGTAGAGGCAATGATCAGGAATCGATACAATTAACCCACAGCTCCCATCAGAGACACCAAAGGGAAAGAAACACAAACATGAAACAACATACCCCAACGGAAACACCAAGAGCGGAAAGCCAAAAGGACCGTTACTTTCTCACAAAGTGGCCAAAAGGCTATCCAAAATAAAATAATACAAGCGACACAAACACCCAAAGACCCCAAGTCTGCCCAGGAAAAGTGGTGCGAGTTGGACCGTACATGTGTATAAAATAGAAGTAAATGCAATGGTCAGGAATCCCTATTTTTTTCACTGAAGGCATTGCTTGAGATGTCATTTCATCTTAATGTTGGATAGAAGTTCCGAAAAGATTGGAAGTTACGTCTCGAAAATGACCTAAGTGCTGTTGACGGGGCCGTTCAACCTCAATTTCAACCAAACAGGCATCATCATTTCATATGTTTATGCCCTTCGTAGTTTTTACTGCGTAGCCGTTATGGTTTTGCTTTTGTCCTACATTTTTCGTTACTCCATTGGTCAATAAAACCACATGTCCAAGGAGATGACCATTTCATTGGTCAATGATTTGCATAAATAAATCTACAAAAAAAATACGACAGTTTACCGAAGTTTTAACCTAGGAGATGTTTCATTTTTTATGTGAGACATGAATGAAAAATATATACAGTTTCGGCTTGCTCACCGTCTTGTCCTTTGATGACCATACGTCATATGTATAATTGGGATTCTAGTGAATTCTGTAACTGCTGCGGTGAATAGCTATTTTTACCTAATTTCACGTGGTTGGTCTATATAGCGAAAGGAACCATTACGCGAAAGGAAGGTTTCTTTCGCGAAAGGAAGAATTTTCTGCGAAAGGAATTGTTTGTTTGATTTGAGGTATAACGTCCCCATCAACACTGTGTAGGTCATTTTGGAGACGTTGCTTCCAAGTTTGTGGGACTTTTACCCGACATTGAGATGAAAGACACCTCAAGCCCTGTTGCCCAATGAAACCAATAAAGAGATATAGCATGACAAAAACATGTAATAATCGCATTACAAATTGACAGATGTTTAATTTACAATATATGCTAAATAAAAGTTGCTGTGTATCATTTGTCTTCAGCATACTTTATCTCCTCCATTTTAACACAAAATGGACATTTTCGATTATCATTAATGTTATATAATTTCTGAAAAGGAATAAGTGTAATTTGAGTTTTAGTTAGGTGCACATAAGATCAAGTTTCCGTCCTTTGTCTGCTCGTCCGTTTGTTCATCCGTCTATGCGTTTACGTTCACCATAGCGACAACCCTAAATGTTAACCCTAGAATTTGTGTTCAAAAACAGTGAATGATAACGTTTTCTTATTTGTTGTGCATATACTTGAGATCATATGCTCTTGAAATGAGGTCATGTTTTTAACCTTGACCTTTTACATTGACCTTAGCTCAAACAGGCGGGACACAGCCCTCTGCAAAGCTATTTTTCCTCGCGTGACATCTGAATTGTTTGAATACAGTAAACCATTTCATAGCTAGACAATTGTTGCTGTCACTATTATAGCTCATATTGCACGACCCGCAGAAAAAGGGACCGACTGAAGTCGGTTGATTTTCTAAGAGTGCCCTAAAATCACCGTGTCATTCTGTCAGTCTGTCTGTCCGTCCGTAACCCGTTTGTGAAAATTGGTGATAGTGACTTAACCGCTTGGAATATTTAAACAATTTTTGGCATACTGATAGATATCAATGAGATCTAACCAATGAACTTGAGAAATATTACATTCCATTTAGTATAGCCTCGCCGAGGCGAAAAATGTGAAAATTTTCGAACTGCTTCTCCTCGGAAACCGTTTGGCCAATTGAATTCAAATTTCATATGTAGGCTCTATGGGATGGGGGAAACCAAAATTTGCTCATGGGGTCCAGGTAACATGACCAACATGGCCACCAAGCCATATACGGTCTGTCTGTCTGTCCGTCCGTAACCCGTTTGTGAAAATTGGTGATAGTGACTTAACCGCTTGGAATATTTAAACAGTTTTTGGCATTCTGATAGATATCAATGAGATCTAACCAATGAACTTGCGAAATATGACATTCCATTTTAATAGTATAGCCTCGCCGAGGCGAAAAATGTGAAAATTCTCGAACTGCTTCTCCTCGAAACTGTTGGGCCGATTAAGGTCAAATTTCATATGGAGCCTCTATGGGATGGGGGAAACCAAAATTTGCTCATGGGGTCCAGGTCACATGACAAAAATGGCCGCCAAGCCATATATAGTAAAAACCCTTCAAAATAGTCTTCTCCAGAACCACTGGGCAGATTTCCACGAAACTTATTAAAATAGCATCTGGGACGTAGGCCCATCATAAATTGCTAAAATGGTGACCCTGGGTTGACCTTGACCTTCTTTGTGCCTAGGTCAAACTTTGACACATATGCTTTTGTATTGGAAAAGTGAGAATTCATTTTTCCCTGCAAACGATTCAGAAAACAGTACTAAAGTATAAGATATATTTTTGCTCCTTACGATAAGGCGCATTTATTGGGGGAACCGTTTTAGGTCCAGGTCACATGACCAAAATGGCAACCATACCCATATATGGTAACACTCATAAAGCTAAAAGCATCCGGCGGGTCGTGCACTTCAGCTGAAGCACTGGTTTCTAAACAACCTTCCAATTAAATCTACGCCGCATATCTTTTTTAAAGATATTTCTTGTTTTGCATAGGGGAGACCGGGGCAGAACGTTACACGGGGTAAAGAGTTACAGTTGAAGTTTCGACATTATCTGTAAACTAGTTTCGGGTGCGCCATTTGATGACATAGGTTGCGGGCGATTCCAACCAACTGTTAAACTTAGAAGACAAGTGAATGCTTTTTGCAACAAGAAAGTAAATTTTCTATTTTTTTCTAAATGTCAGATTGTTCTATTCTCGGAATTTGGTGAATGAGCTAGCTTATAATCAAAAGCTAGTGCACACTCAAAGGATAACTATGCAATATTGTAGCCCTCCTAGGCTATCTGGAACTACCAACAAGTCTGTACCATATTTTTTTTTATGTGCAGTGTTTTGTTTATATCCGTCAAAAATCTGGGTCAACGGATCTGACAGCGAGACTGTTCCAACTGTTCAGAATCAATTCCAACATTATAAATGGGTTATTTAATTTTATAACAACTTCAGTTTATCGGAAGTTTATAACAAGTTGTCGCATATATGCTCAAAACTTCAATTTATTCATTTCCAGAATGTGTCCGTTTGGTAGAGATGAACTAGTATTCGGAAGACCGTAGATTTTCGATGTTACCTTTGCATCCGTCCATTTTGTAATTGTGGCATTATCATCGCCTTCTTTCTACCTGGGTGGAATTGTTTATTAATGTCCTTTTATCTCCTAAGCGTAACTCCTTTAGATAACCATCTCTCGCGAGGTATTTCCTGTCGAATTTCCTCATAATACACAGCATTTTCTTCTGACAAGCTGAGTAATGGCGGAGCGATTTCTTGTTTTGGAAAACTCGGTTCTTTTCGTTCCAACACTATTAACATGTCGCCATTGATTGGCTGCCTCAAAAAGTCACGTGTCATCCCAGAGACTATATATATGGAGTTGCAGCACTGTTCTCATTTGGGATACTGTTGTCGGAACGGTTTCCCACTAGTAGTTGCGTCCCTTTGGACAACTTGTCTGTACTTGAACTGCTCTGGTAATGTTTCAATCAGTAACAAGGCTGGAGCACTTCGACCTTGAACTCCTCGAGACAGAGTAACTCCAACTGCTCTGACTGGACTACTTCGTTCTCGAACTGCTCTGGTAATGTTTTAATCAGTAACCAGTCTGGAGCAGTTCGACCAGGAAGTAACTTCTCCAACTACTCTGGCTTCGCCATACGCGTTATTCTGAACTACTCTGTATTATCCAACTGCTCTGTGGTAATGAGTTCGTATCAGAGATATACTTCCAGCTTCGGAGAGGTAATTAGTCCCTCGATTTAGTGTTACGTGAAGCATTCAACCAGTTGTTTACATCACCCCACCCACTTGTATACAAGACAAGCACTCCATATTATCGTTCATCCAAACACGTCTCGTTGTCACTCTCTGTTGGTCCCTTTGAGTAAATATTTATCAGTTACAATAACACTTACCTCGTCATATACACTAGTCAGAAATAGTCTGAATAGATTAATTTCATCATGTCTTAGTCATAGATCACATTTAAGTATAAAATAGTTTGTTCAGAGTTTGTTATGGATAAATTTAAAAACCTAACTACTCTTCCTTTTATTTTCAAGTCCTGACGTCATTCCCGTCCAGCACTAAGCGGACCCACAATCTGTGACTCTCTGGTTTGAAAGCCTGAAAGTATTAGCATTATGGTATCTGGTTATTTATACACTATGACATTTCTGCTTAAGACTGACAATACTTCCTCTGAGTAACAGAGTCAACCTCCCTTTAGTCGGAGAGGTTCCATGGGCAAATTAGATAATAAATAGAAGTGATATTGGATAATAAAGGCTGAGTTTGAGTATCACAGACTGAGATGCTATTGCTGCTGTGGATCTGAACTGCTCTGCCGAACCTAGAGTAGTTTATGCAGGTATTGTGTATCGCACCTACCCGGACTGCTCCGGTTGACACAGAGCACTTCAATAACATAGCAGTGGTTTCATCTGAACTCTTCCGGTGTCTATGGGGTATTCTAATAACATAGTCCGAAAGAAGCAGTGATTTAGTCTGAGCGGCTCCGGTATTATTGGAATATTTCTGTGTCAATAGTGGATTCCGTTGAACTACTCTATTAATCTTGGCATACTACACTAATACGGCACAAAAGAAATATTGGTCTTGTCTGAACTACTCCGGAGTTCTCAGAGTACTTCACTTACATAGAGTCATCCGAACTACTCCGGTGTACTCGGAGTACTTTGTTTTGTCCGAACTTCTCTGGTGTTCACAGAGAACTTCCAATAATCTTACTAATGACTAGGAGAGTTACAATATGAAATGTGATTCGGTCTACCTTTGATTTTACTGTATATCAAATATGTCCAAAGGACTGCCATCGGAGCAATGTGTTACTGTGTAACACTTTGCCCCATGCATATTCCATCAAACACCTAGCGAGATAGTGTGAGACGCCAAGTTCTGCAACGGAAGGTCAGGTGGTTTTTCTCCGGGTACTCCGGTTTTCGCCCACCTCTGATTAACGATCGGCTTGATATGAGTGAAATAATCTTGAAAGGGCCGTAAAACCCAAACCAAAAAAACCAAACCTAGCGAGATAATAACGATACCAATGAAACAGAAAATGTATATAACTATTTTAGAACTTCCATTACTGCTCCAGTGATGATTATTATTACGTACATTACCATATATGGCAACATTTATTCTTTGATACGCGGTCTAATGTGGCTCGTGATCCCATTCCCCAAATTTGCCTGCTTATTTATCCATTATGGCCCGCGTGTCATTATGCACGTGAATGACACATTGGTTTAGGCGGAAAAAACGTGCTTAACGCTTTAACGGACATTGCGTGGCCGGAAGATGCTTAATTATATCAAACTTACAACCGATTTAAGAAAATTTAAACTTATTGTGAATACCCAGTAAATGATTTGCAGAAAATGCAAAATATATGTAATATAAAGGTTATGACATATTAGATGTCGCGTTAATGGGCATAATGGCCTGCTAGCTACATGTAAGCCCTCGGACCAAATGACCATTTTTTGATTTGATTTGAGGTTGATCGTCCTCGTCAACACTATTTAGGTCATTTTGGAGACGTTGCTTCCAATTTTGTGGGACTTTTACCCGACATTGAGATGAAATGACATCTCAATCCCTACCGCCCAGTGAAACCAATATGGACGACGGACCTCCGTGGCCTAGTGGATAAGAGCGCTGACTCTTAGTCATTAGGTCTCTCACCGCCGTAGGTTCGAGCCTCGCTCGGGCCACGTGTGAGACGCCAAGTTCTGCAACGGAAGGTCAGGTGGTTTTTCTCTGGGTACTCCGGTTTTCGCCCACCTCTGATTAACGATCAGCTCGAATTGAGTGAAATAATCTTGAAAGGGCCGTAAAGCCCAAACCAAAAAAAAAAAAAAAAAAAAAAGAAACCAATATGGTTTATAAGCATGGACGGGCCCGACTCGCCACAATTTTTCTGGGCAGGCTTAGACGTTCTAAGCGGATTACCAGTACTCATATGCGGTCGGTATCAGCTGTGCGTGAAAACATCGTGCAGCCCAATCTATTTCTCCAAGCCCCGATGGGCGGGGACGGCAAATGACCATTGGGCCAATACGGAGCTAAACGACCGATATACCTAATACCGCGACGCATGGCATTTCAGAACCTCTAATGATTAAGTGCATTATGAAAAATAACAATTTTCTTGGTTGCGTGGTCCAATATATATTGCTAATGATTCCATCTCCCATATTGGCGCACTTACTTATCTCGAATGGCCCATGCGTCTACCCATAAACGTTATATGTGCGTGAACGTTGTTGTAATAACCCTGTTTCCTAGTCCCAGGCAATGTCTATGGCGTGACACGTCTAATGGACATTACAGTTGTAATGTTTCAGTACGGAACATCATGCATAACACTTTTGCCATTACAGTTGTAATGTTTTCAGTACGGAGCATCGTGCATAACAATTTTGCCATTACAGCTGTGATGTTTTCAGTACTGAACATCATGCATAATACTTTTGCCATTACAGTTGTAATGTTTTCAGTGCGGAACATAATGCATAGCACTTTTGCCATAATGGCCTGGTCAAGAGATCTTTAACATGATTACTTCTAACTTAAAATTCAACCTAATCAAAGGTGCCAATATTCCGTCATTGTAAAGGAGGGCGTACGTGTAACGTTATGGGACGTACCTAACTAATTTGCATAATTAATCCACTAGTGGACTATCAAATTTATTACATGCCGTTATTACCCTCTCAGACGCGACGTCATATAATAAATTGTACATTTTACAGCCAAAACATATTTAAAGATGAAAAAATGTTATTTTGTCTTCTGCCCTCTCAAACCATAGATTGTGGCGGATCTAATGTGTACCTACAATCTATATTTTGAACAGAAATAAGAAAAATAAAGGAAAACCCTTGAACACCTCCCCCGACCACAGTTTTATTATATAAAAGTGGGGATTCAAGGATGTCAGGTTTATATTGGCGTGTTTTCGTGATGTCACGCATGAATTAAAATCTTTAACAGCGCATGCTGCAGATCCTGAAGTATTTTGGCCGGTTCCTTTTATTGCTAATGCTAGGTTTCGATTTCCTTTCCGCCCATCCTGTCACCCTCAACCCGCAGTTCACGTAGGTGACATTGCATATTATTATGTAACACTTTGCCCCGGATAACGTAACACTTTACCCCAAAGCTTGGGGCAAAGTGTTACATATACCCCGTATTTTGTTCTCATTATCAATTGTTATAAAATGGTTGAATTGTTTCATTAAAGTTGCAGTGTGTTCCTAATTGAGTGCTTTTTTCGAATAACATCGCTTACAGGGTTCTATGCAAGCTAATGTCGGCAAAAATTTAGAAAGTTAAAAATATGTAACACTTTTCCCCGGTCTCCCCTATCGCGCGAAAATAGTAGACGCTTTTTGTCGCGCCTGCTATTAGCATGGCGCGATATAGGCGCCCGGTTTTCCGTCCGTTTGTCCGTTCGTTCGTCCGTCCGTCCGTTTGTCAAGGCGTCAACATTTGCGACCACCCTAGCGTTCACCCTGAGGTTCAAGTTTATTTCTCAAGAACTATAAGAGCTTCATTAATGATACTTGGTACAAACTTGTATCTGGGGATGACAACTTACATGCAAGCATCCATATTTGACCTTGACCTACATTTCATGGTTCACTGACTTTGTAAAATATTGCGACCACCCTAGCGTTCACCCTGAGGTTCAAGTTTATTTCTCAAGAACTATAAGAGCTTCATTAATGATACTTGGTACAAACTTGTATCTAGGGATGACAACTTACATGCAAGCATTCATATTTGACCTTGACCTACATATATGGTTCACTGACTTTGTAAGATATTGCGACCACCCTAGCGTTCACCCTAATGGTCAAGTTTATTTCTCCAGAACTATAAGAGCTTTATTAATGATACTTGGTACAAACTTGTATCTCTGGATGGCAACTTAAATGCAAGCATCCATATTTGACCTTGACCTACATTTCATGGTTCACCGACATTGTAAAATATTGCGACCACCCTAGCGTTCACCCTAATGGTTAAGTTCATTTCTCAAGAATTATTAGAGCTAAATGATAACTTAGTACAAGCTCGCATTTAATAATGGAAACTTTTGTGCAAGCATCTATGTTTGACCTTGACCTACATACCATGGTTGAATGACTTTGCACCCCCACAGGCGCGACATAGCCTTCGGCGGAATTCTTGTCTTTTATCTTTGTAGTTGAGACGTTATTTGTTTTGTTTTTGTCAATATATCAGCCGGTGCAAGACAAATGCTAAAATATGACATGTGCAACTAGTGAATACCTAGACCAGTCCATGCATCTGATCGGTGTAATATTTCGCTTTTGAAACAATAGTGAGCTATTACACTACTCACACCTGCTCGTTGTACGGACGATTCTTAATCCTAACCAACCGCACAAGTCCAACAGCAGATCCTGAACAGCGTAACGAGAAAAAAATGTCATTGTGGCCTCGATAAGGATAGGTTTATACAACAAGCAGGTGTGGGAAGTGTCAAATATTACTACTGTTTTTAAAACTCAAGAATACACCGATCAGACTGCCCGGGTATGCAAGCTGATCTGGGTAGTCTATCGTCGCACATAAATTGCCTTTTTTTTAGCTTTTTTCTTGCACCGGCTCATTAATTAAAATAAATTACGCTGAAACTACACAAAATGCCTACTTTTTGTGGGTGTTATGCCAAATACTGCATCGAGTGAGGTAAATGTCAAATTAACGTTACAAAAAGTGTTACACTTTTCATTAAAACTGTGCTACAGTGTACAATATTGTTTTTTGGTCGACAAAAGTTACTAAGCAATGGAGCTTTTTTTTAAAATAGTGCTTAAGTCCACCTGACCATCACTAAAGGTAGCTGTTATTTATAGAAAATAGCCGCCTTATTCTTATAGCTGTGAGGACGGCGTATTCAATAATATGGTTATCAATAGAATCTGGACTAAAATCGTGTGTTGGGTTAAGCAAACAGTGTAAGCCCTAACAAGACGCGATATAGCGTGGCATCTGATCAAGGTCTACACTGTTTGCTTTTTGTACACGGATGTAAGGAATAGACACATGTTTACAGTCTAAGTCACCGTGTATTTTTCAAACCCACCCAAGAGACAGCTGACCCACCGGTTCTATTACTACTTTGATTAAAGTAAGTTTTTTGTTGTATTGGAGTTTAAGGGCCCAGCCAACAATATTTAGGTCATTTTTATCCCGGTCAGTTTACCTATCCACACTTTTTCTGTGCAGGCTTATACGTTAACCAGTACAGCGCACATTCTATCGCCAGAAACTGACAACTGCCCTTCTTGAATCAGCGGAAGGGAGAGACTGACCATAGAAAAAATTCCATGATCAATCTCCACGAAAGAATGTTGCCGACCCTGGCAGGTAACGAAGCCGCGTCCTCCTGATCACCAGTCAGACGCGCATCCAACTGAGCAGCCGTGGCCGGCTTAAATAAAGTAAGATAATGCCTTTTTATAACGAGCAGATCATTGCAAGAAGTTTAGTTCTCAGCCACGACAGTATTTTTCCGCTCATGTAAGAGACCATTGAGGACCTCAAGAGATGTCTGCCTATTCTTCGTTAGCCTGTATGACTCTTTTTATTTTCAGAGATAAATGTAAACCTAATTCTGTTGTTTTATACCTCAATGCAAGTACGACAATGGTCCAGAGTGGGCTATATCTTCTTAAGTGACAAGGGAGCGGACATTACAACTGCCTGTTAATCTGGCCACCATTATTGTCCAAGATACTTGTAACCTTTAGAGAATTTGGCGCCTTTTACCCTGCTTTTCAGGTTGTCATGAGAAACAACTATATGCTGATTTTCAGAGTGTGTACGTATCTCTTTTCAGATCGAGTGTTAACGATACCATTTACTGAAAACGTCTTATACAGTTCAAAAATTTTAATTTTAATACAAATAAACACTTCTATGGTATTTTCTTCTGAAAAAGTCGTGTACTCGTTACTTGAAGATTAATGAAAACACTGCGCTGCTTCATATGAATGATTTTCATATCCAGAGTGTTGAAGAATGGATCGCTGAAATTAACTAAATCCGACGTGTTCATCCATACTACTTAAAGCTTGCCTAAATTTCTTTTTGCTAACAAAACATTGTAATTTTGCCCGTACTCTGCGCTAATAGCTATGTCAAGATTGTGCGCAAAATATATGTTTAATACAGAAATACTTACCGAAGCGAGAGTTCCTTTCAAGATGGCGACCGCCTTGGTGTAAAATTGTGACGTCATCGTGACGTAGGTTTCCCCCCTTGATTCTTGCTTGTTTACATTCTTTTGTTCTTGTGTTTCAGTGTGAGAAGCTGGTGGAGCATGGCCTAGAGAGCCTGGTAGTCACAGTTGGCAGCGATGTTCACTTCTTCTCTGGCTCTGATACAGGCCAAAGTTTCCTCTGTGATCGATATAATCTTATATCTGACTTCAAGCAGTATTGTAAAGGTAATGGCTATCTGCCTTCAAATAATGTTTAGCTCACCTGTATGAAGTAAAAAGAGAGCTATTGTTGTCACCCTCGTTGTCCAGTTGTGCATTTGTGCTTGCCTTTCGGTTCGTGTGACACTGTGTTAAAGTTTTTCAAATGCTTACATATCACAGAACATTCATATTTGGAACTTAGATGCTGTAAATGACCAATTAATTTGAACAATGAAAAGTAAATACTGATCCATCTGTTATTAGAAATTATTGGATCGAAAGTTTATTAATGTTTCAACTATTCTGACCAAGTTCCATAACTCCACCATGCAATTTGACTGATTTGTCTCCCTTTGTGACAATGTAAAAACAGGCGAGCATGGCACCCGCTTGTGGTGCTCTTCTTATTGTTTGCCATTGGAAACCAAATTTTAAAAAAACAAACATGTATTTAAAGAATCATATTCTGAGAAACCATATGCTCTATGAGGCTTAGACTTTATGTAATATTCGCCATATTTGCCTATACAGGTTTTGTGTTTTTTTAGCTTACCAGAGCCGAAGGCTCCAGAGGAGCTTCTAGGATAGGCAGTTGTCCGTCGACGTCTGGAGTCAGCACTTTCAAATGATATCTCCTCTGAAGCCCAACCCCTCCAGTGCACAAAAGGCCAAATATCTTAGAAACCTTTCAGATCCCCACCCCTAAACCATATATATTCTTGTTCCTTATAGTAAGACGCATTCAGTGATACCAACCTAGGAGTCTCCCGGGGTGTGGCAGGGCCATGTCCCACCCCTTCCAGTGCATAAAAGGCCAAATATCTCAGAAACCATTCAGATCCCCACCCCTAAACTGTATATATTCTTGTTTCTCATGATAAGATGCATTCATTGACACCAACCTGGGGTTTCCTGGGTTGTGCCGTGGCCATGTCCCACTGCCTCCACTTAGTAAAAGACCCAATATCTCAGAAACCATTCAGATCCCCACCTCTGAACCATATATATTTTTGTTCCTTATGATAAGACGTCTCTTTGTGCTAGGGCAATGCCATGGCTTATCGCTCCTCTTCATAAAAGGCTATATATATATCTCAGACACCATTAAGATCCGCGACTCATAATCACATATATTCTTGCTCCTTTTGATTAGACACATTTAGCCACATCCAACTTGGCGGTCCACAGGGGCCATTCCTCTCTTCACTTCATAAAAGGGCCTCATATCCCCACCCCTAAACAACACATTTTCTTGGTCCTAATGATAAGTCATATTGAGTGACAACAATCTTGGCTCCTGGGGTCTGCCAGGCTCATGCCCCAACCCCTCCACAGCTTAAAAAGCCTTATATCTCTGGAACTGTACAGATCCCCCCCCCCCCCCCAATCATATATATTCTTGTTCTTTATGATTTTTTTTTGTTTGATTTGAGGTTTAACGTCCCCTTCAACACTGTAAAGGTCATTTTGGAGACGTTGCTTCCAATTTTGTGGGACTTTTACCCGACATTGAGATGAAATGACATCTCAAACCCTGTCGCCCAATGAAACCAATAGGGTTTATTACCATTGACGGTCCGCCTCGCACTGCGATTCCTGGACAGGCTTAGATCCTCTAAGCGGTTTACCAGTACTAGTGTGCTGGCTTGATTCAACTCTGCTTGGAAGCATCATGCAGCCCATATATTTCTTCAAGCTCCTGTGGGTGGGGGCTTTTGTTCCTTATGATAAGACGCATTTAGTGATACCAACCTGGGCTCTGCTGGTTCCATGCTAGGGGTGTAACGATGCATCGATAGTTTGATGCATCACGATAGGGACTGCCTCGATAGCAATGCATCGGTAGTACTTTGACGTAAGGTTCCCATAGACTTATATAATGGGGAAAATTGAAAAATAGCATCTACTGCAGATATTTTAAAAAAATCATAGAAATATTCCTTAACCCTGTTCACGACAACCCTAACTTTTGCAAACAGTGTAGATCAAGATCTGCACTGTTTGTCATTCAGTTTGCATATTTAAATGACCATAATATAGCAAGTAATATGATTGGTTGATAGTCAGAATTGGGTGCATTCAGCAGGATAAGGGTTAAGCAATCTATCTTTTTTGAAAATTGGTGCATTTGTTTGTTATGGCAACTCATAGTTCCCATAGTCTTATAATGGGGAAAATTTGAAAATGGTATTTACTGCTAAGTCATTGCAGATATTTTGACAAAAATTTTATAGAAATGTTCCTTGAGTAATCTTCTGTCAGCTATATGCTTTTATGGCCACTGCTGGTAGTGCAAGAGGGTTTCAAGACCCAAAATGCCCCCTTTGTTGGAGAAGTGGGGGGCAAGCAAAATTCCACCCAAATTTTGTCGGGACAGGTTCTCAATAACCGCTTGATGGATTTTTCAGAAGTTAGGGGGATATGAGTGGTATCAAAATGAAGTTTTGCATGAGGGTTTCCAAAGTTCCCCCTGGGTACGTAGGGCCATGCTTCAACCCCTTCACTATATAAAAGGCCTAATATCTCAGAAAGGTTTCAGATCCCCACCCCTAAACTATAATATATTCTTGCTCCTTATGGTAAAACGCATTCAGAGACATCAACCGGGGGCCCCCAGGGTGCGACATGGCAATGTCTGAACCCCTCCACTTCATTAAAGGCCATATATCTCAGAAACCCTTCAGATCCCCACCCCCCCTAAACCATATGTACTTTTGTTCCTTGTGGTAAGACCTGGGGGTCCCCCAGGATATGCAGGGGCCATACTAACTCCCCCCCACCCCTCCTCCACTTCATAAAAGGCCTAATATCTCAGAAACCTTTTAGATCCCAAACCCTTAACCATATATATTCTTGTTCCTTATGATTAGACATATTCATTGACACCGACCTGAGGGTCTCCTTGGGTGCACTGGGGCTATGCGGCATTGCCTCACCCCTCCACTTCATAAAATACCGTATATCTGAGACATTGTTCAGAGCTCCATACATAACCATATATACTCTTGTTCCTTATGAACATTTTGGTCCCCTTGGGTGCCTCTTGGCCATGCATTCAGTGACCCCAACTTTTTGGTCCCCATGGGTGCCTCTGGACCATGTCCCACACCCCCACTTCATGAAAGGTCATGTTTCTCAGAAACTGTTCAAATCCCCACCCCTAACCTATATATATTCTTGTTCCTTATGATAAGCAGCATTGAGTTACACCAACCTTTTGATCTCTCGGAGTGTTTTGGGGCCATTCCCACACCCCTCTACTTCATGAAAGGTCTTTCAGAAACCATGCAGATCCGCACCCCTAATTCATATATATATTCTTGATGTATTCAGTCACACCAAATTGGGGGTTCCCACAGGCCCACAGGGGCCATTCCTCACCCCTCAACTTCATAAAAAGGCCTCATATCTCAGAAGCACCGGCCCCGATAACTCAGTTGGTAGAATGTCCGCTCCAGGGAACGTGAGGTCATGGGTTCGATCCCGGGCCGCGACATACCAAAGTTGTTAAAAATGGTACTAGCTGCTCCTGGCTTGGCACTCAGATTTACGGGGTAGAGCTAGGACTGGTCGACCCAGTGTCAGGATAATGTGACTGGGTGTGGTATCATGTAATGTGTCTGGGACATGATACTTCATTGAGGCAGCACTATAAAAGTGAGCATTGAGCTCCCTGTCGCAACCAGACACTGTCGTGATATGACTGAAAAATTGTTGAAAGCAAGGTTAAACCCGAATTCACACACACACACTCATATCTCAGAAACCACCCAGTTCCCCACCATTAAACCGTATATATTCTTGGTCCCAATGATAAGACATTCAGTGGAAACAATCTTTTGCTTTCCTGGGGTCTGCAGGGGCCATTCCCAAACCCCTCCACTGCTTTAAAGACCTAATATCTTAGGAAACTTACAGATCCCCATCCCTAAACCATTATGTACTTGTTCCTGATGATAAGACCCATTGTAGCGATACCAACCATTCCACTTCATAAAAGGCCTCATATTTCAGATATAGAGTCCACATGGGTGCTCATTTGAATATAGGGACTGTTAGAGAGACTCTATAATTGGTAGATTATAATCAAATCTTGTTAACCCATTGTATGCGGGAAACACCTTAAGGGGTACCTTGGCAAATAGTGTAGACCCAGATCAGACGCTGCAGAATGGGCCTACACTATTTGCTGGCAGAAGTTTCCTTAAAAAAATAGAATAAAAATGAAAATAAATTGGCCTGACACTCCTTATATGGCAAAATGAGCTTGTACTCTATATAGTAATGGAAGAATCCACCAGTATGCAATGGGTTAAAAAACATAGCTGCCATTGGGCTCTGCTCACTTGAGCTCTGGTGAGCATAGTGACCCATGGGCCTATTGTAAATCCTTGTCCTGCTATACATGAACATTTATCTTTACAAACAGTGAAGAGTCAGATCAGAGTTGCCTTCTGAAGAAGCCAACTGATCATGATCTACACTGTTTGTCATTCACTTTATGATTTTGTTTTGTTTGTACAGCCCTTTCAAGATCACTTATTTGGAGCTGATCATAGTTGGGAACAATGGAGGACCTGAAGAAAAAACCTGACCTCTAGTTGTAGAACTTGGCACCTCGCATGTGACATAAACAAGGCTCAAACCACAGTGATGAGAGACCAAATGAATAAGAGTCAGCATGCTCACCCACTAGCAGGCTTGGGGTAACCGTAATCTGTTATTGTAATCAGCTGCAATTGATTACATCATCATGTATTTGCAAGTAATCTGATGTAATCAGTAATCAGACATTTTTATGATTACAAGTCATTTAATCAATTACTTTCAAAAATTGGTCTGTAATCATGATTACTTTCTAATTACAATTTGATTACTTTTCTGTTAATATACATGTATAAATTGTTGAAAATTTAATCAATTACATTTTTAGTGCACAGTAATTGTAATTTAATCAGTTACTTTCAAATGTAGTTGGCCCCAAGCCTGCCAACAAGGCCATGTAGGTCAGTGTTTTTTGTCGCGCCTGCTATTAGCATGGCGCAATATAGGCGCCCGGTTTTCAGTCCGTTCGTCGAGGCGTCAACATTTGCGACAACCCTAGCGTTCACCCTAATGGTCAAGTTTATTATGCCCCCGCTATTCGAAGAATGGTGGAAAGGGCATATAGCGTTGCCCCTGTCCATTCATTCGTCCATGCGTCCAAAACTTAAACGCAGTCAATAACTTCCATATTTCTTAATGGATTTTTAAATTACTTGGCAGAAATGTTAACCAGCATGAGACGACGTGTCACGTGCAAAACCCAGGTCCGTACCTCCAACGTAAAGGTCATACTGAGAGGTCAAAGGTCAAAAAAGGGTCCGAAACTTAAACGCAGTCAATACCTTCCTTATTTATGGATGGATTTTGAAATTACTTTGTAGAAATGTTAACCATCATGAGACGATGTGTCACGTGCAAAACCCAGGTCCGTACCTCCATGGTCATACTTAAAGGTCAAAGGTAAAAAAAAATGGTCCGAAACTTAAACACAGTCAATAACTTACTTATTTCTGGATGGATTTTAAAATTACTTTGAAGAAATGTTAATCATCATGAGACAATGTTTCGCATGCAAACCAAGATCCGTACCTCCAAGGTCAAGGTCATACTTAGAGGTCAAAGGTAAAAAAAATGGTCCGAAACTTAAACACAGTCAATAACTTTCTTATCTCTGGATGGATTTTGAAATTACTTGGCAGAAATGTTGGCCATCATGAGACAATCTGCCTCACACAAAACCAAGGTCCTTACCTCCAAGGTCAAGGTCATACTTAGAGGTCAAATGTGAAAAAAGGGTCCAAAACTTAAACATGGTCAATAACTTTCTATGGATGAATACGAACATAGACATACTTTCAGGCGGGGGCATCCGTGTCCTATGGACGCATTTCTAGTTTCTCAAGAACTATAAGAGCTTCATTAATGATACTTGTTACAAACTTGTGTCTGGGGATGACAACTTACATGCAAGCATCCATATTTGACTTTGACCTACATTTCATGGTTCACTGACTTTGTAAAATATTGCGACCACCCTAGCGTTCACCCTAATGGTCAAGTTTATTTCTCAAGAACTATTAAAGCTTCATTAATGATACTTCATACAAACTTGTGTCTGGGGATGGCAACTTACATGCAAGCATCCATATTTCACCTTGACCTTCATTTCATGGTTGACTGACTTTGTAAAATATTGCGACCACCCTAGCGTTCACCCTAATGGTCAAGTTTATTTCTCAAGAACTATAAGAGCTTCTTTAATGATATTTGATTCAAACTTGAATCTGTGGATGGCAACTTCAATGCAAGCATCCATATTTGACCTTGACCTAAATTTCATGGTTCACTCACTTTGTAAAATATTGCGACCACCCTAGCATTCACCCAAATGGTCAAGTTAATTTCTCAAGAACCATAAGAGCTTCATTAATGATACTTGGTACAAACTTATATCTCGGGATGGCAACTTAAATGCAAGCATCCATATTTGACCTTGACCTACATTTCATGGTTCACTGACTTTGTAAAATATTGCCACCACCCTAGCGTTCACCATAATGGTAAAGTTCATTTCTCAAGAATTATTTGAACTTCATTAATGATACAGGCCTATTATGCAAGCATCTATATTTGATCTTGGCCTAGATGTTTTGGTTCGGTGACTTTGCACCCCCACAGGCGCGACATAGCCTTCGGCGGAATTCTTGTTTTTAATTTCAGTGAATACATTTTTAGCTCATCTGAGCACGAAGTGCTCTATTGTGATCAGTCAATGTTTTTCATGCGTTGTCAATTGTGTGGCGTCAACAATTTGCTTTAAAATATTCTGTCTAAACCCTTGGGCCAATTTCATTAAAACTTAATAGGAATGTTGCCTAGGTGGCTCTCTACCAAAATAGTCAAAATGGCTCAGCACAAATGAACAAGATGGCCACCAGAATTAAAAACAGAAAAATATTAAAATGACTACTCCTCCTATACCCCTGTGCCAGTTTTATTTAAAATTCATACGAATGTTGCTTTAATACATAAACTTTTACCGAGCCCGCCTCGTTGGCTCAGTCGGATGCGCGTCTGACTGGTGATCAGGAGGACGCGGGTTCAACTCCCGCCGGGGTCGGCAACATTCTTTCGTGGAGATTGATCATGAAATCTTTTCTACGGTCATTCTCTCCCTTCCGCTGATTCAAGAAGGGCAGTTGTCAGTTTCTGGCGAAAGAATGTGCACTGTACTGGTTAACCGCTTACGTATAAGCCTGCCCAGGAAAGTGTGGATAGGTAAACTGACCGGCTCAAAAATGACCTAAATAGTGTTGACTGGGCCGTTAAACTCTAATCCAAACAAACAAAAACTTTTACCGAAATAGCTAAACTCGTTCGGCTATGAACAAGATGGCTACCAGAGATTATAATTGAAAATTCTTAAATTGGGTCCTCCTCCCATACACCTGGGCCAATTTCATTCAACTTCATAGGAATGCTGCTTACATGACCCTCTACCAAAATAGCTAAAATGTTTTCACTCCGATGAACAAGATAGCCATCAGAGCTAAAAATAAATTTTTTTAAAACAACTATTCCTCCAATATGCATGGGCCAATTTCATTCAAACTTCATAAGTATGTAGTTTAGGTGACCCTTTACAAAATAGCTCAAACTGTTTTGCTCCAGTGTGTAAAATGGCCATCAGAGCTGAAAATAGATAAAAAGATTGATAATTTGCTTTACAAAACTACTACTCCTAAACACCTGGTTCAATGTGATTCAAACTTCATAGGAATGTTGCCTCAGTGGATCTATACCAAAATAGCTAAAATGGTTTTTCTGATGAACAAGATGGCCGTCAGAGCTAAAAATAGAAAAAATCTTTAAATGACTACTCCTTCTATACCCCTGACCAATTTCATTCAAACTTTCATAAGAATGTTGCTTAGTTGACCTTCTACGTCAATGGCTAAAATTGCTCAGGTCAGATGAACAAGATGGCAACCAGAGCTAAAAATAGAAACATATTTAAACGACTACTCCTCCTACACCCATGGGCTAATTTCAGTCAAACTTCATAAGAATGTTGCCCTCTTCCAAAATTCTTAAAACCATTCCGCTCCAATGGGCAAAAGAGCTGCCAGAGCTAAAAATAGGAAAATGTCAACAATTTGCTTTACAAGACTACACATTCTAAGCCATTAGGCTAATTTCATTTAAACTTTACAGGAATGTTGTCTAGGTTGCTTTCTACCAAAATAGCTAAAATCACTCTGCTTAGGTTACAAGATAGCCATCAGAGCCAAAAAAAAGAAAACTCTTTCAACGTCTACTCCTCCAGCACCCACCAAACTTCATAGGAATGTTGCTTAGGTGACACGCTACTGAAATAGCAAAAATCGTTCTGCTCAGATGAACAAGATGGCCACCAGAGCTAAAAAAAAGAAAATCTTTGACAACTTCTCCTGTACCCATTGGCCAATTTCATTCAACTTCATATGAATGTTGCTTAGGTGACCCTCTACCAAAATTACTGCATCTTCTTGCAAACTCTTTAAAGAATATTTTTGCAAACAGCCATATAGTGTGGACCCTGATCAGACTGCTCCTAGAGGAGCAGTCTGATCTGGGTCCAGACTTCTTAAAACAATGACTTTTAAAGTAACTAGCTGATGACCAAGCAGACAACATTTGTTGTGATTGCCCCTTTGACCAATGAAACTGCTAGATACATTACCGTAAAAAATCCTAAAAATTCAGTCACCTTGAGGACTTGCTGCAATTTTCCTAAAATGTTAACAAATTTGTTCCACAATCCTGCAAGAAGAAGGTGCAAACAGTGAAGATCCAGATCAGACTGCAGAAGCAGTCTTATGTGAGACTGCACTGTTTGCTTAAGTCTTTCTGTCCCAATACTTCGGATCATTATTACAGTACTAGCAGTGCCCCACGTTACATGGTTTATGCTACTTATGTAATAAAGTTGAAAGATTGTCTTGAAAATGTATTGGGGAACGAACATTTGCTCGCTGGGCCCATGTCACATGACCAAGATGGACACCATGCCCATGTAAGTTAAAACACCTTCAAAAATGTTCTTCTCAGGAACAAGAGGGCCGATTGGCATGAAACTTGGTATATGGCATTGGGGACTAGGGCCCATCATAGTTTGTTCAAATGATGACCTTAGGATGACCTTGACCTACATTAAGGTCAAATTCGGTCGCATAGACTATGTATGGAAAAAGTCAAAACTGAGCATTTGTTGGACACTATTGCTGCTGAAAATTGTAAGATGCAGTTATGAAAATTTAAATTTGCATTCCACAGAAACCACTAGACCATTCGTAACCAAATTTAATAAGAAAGCATTAAGAAACAAGGAAATCCTAATTATTTAATTTGAGTTTGGTCACCTGACCAAGATGGCCACCATGCCCATTTAAGGTAAAAACCCTTCTAAAATCTTCTTCGAAACCAGTGGTCAAATGTGGTCACCTTTTATATGGGAAAAAGTAAAAACTGTGTGTTTCTTTGGAAACTATTGCAGCCTTTGAGCTGAAATTTAATAGATGCAGTTAGCTAAATGAGTGGATGAAACTACAGGAGTATTCACGATCAAGTTCATTCCTTGACCTTGGCCCAAGGTTATTCAGACTGACCTTGACCTATGTAATGCCAAGGTCAAATTTGATCACATGGACTTACGTATGGGAAAAAGTCAAAACTAAGTATTTTCTGGAAACATTGCAGCCTGTGATCTGAAAATTGGTTGATGCAGTTAGCTAAGTAAATGGATGAAAGTACAGGAGTATTCAAGGTCAAGGTCTTTCCTTGACCATTCAAGGTCAAGGTCTTTCCTTGACCATTCAAGGTCAAGGTCTTTCCTTGACCTTGGCCAATGGTCAAGATATGGAAATTAAAACTTGTTTTCCACAAAAACCACTGGGCCATTTGTAACCAGATTTCATATGAAAGCTATAAGGAAAAAGGAAATGAAAATTCATTAATTTGAGTTTGGTCACATGACCAAGATTGCCACCATGCCTATATATGGTAAAAACCCTTAAAAAAATCTTCTCCAGAACCAGTAGGCCGGTTGTCATGAAACTTGGTATGTAGAATTGGGGACTCTGGCCCATCATTGTTTGTTAAAATGATGCCCCTCTGTTTACCTTGACATATTTTATGCCAAGGTCAAATTTGGTCACATAGATTATAAAGGGGGAAATAGTCAAACTATGTATTTTAAAAAAAACAAAAAAAACTATTGCAGCCTGTGATCTGAAAATTGGTAGATGCAGTAAGATAAGTGAGTGGATGAAACTTATCCCATCAAACATCTTCACAGAAACCAAATGGCTCCATAAAACACTCATCACTCAGGTAAGCGATTCCGAACCATTTGTTCTGTAGTTTTCTTTTAACCTTACAGTACCAAGAAAAATTGCATCTGAAAATTTTGTCTGACTATGGCATCTGCCGTGTCTTCTTTAAATTATAAAAAAAAACTATTTTGCATACCGGCAAACCAGTGTGGATCCTGATCTGGTTGCTCCTTAAAAGTGGTCTGATCTGCAGCCACACTGTTCGCACCAATTACTTCTAAGTAACCAGTAAACAACATGGTAGATGACAATAATTGTGATTGGCACCTTAAGAATTAAGATATTTTTGGTTTCAGGTAAGCTTCAGAAGACTGTTCTCTCTGTTAATGACAGATCACAAGAAGGAAGTGAGGTTTGTCCTTCAGAAAGTTTTAACAATGATACAGAGAACTTGGCAGCTGGCTACTCCCCTGAAGTAGTTTGTACCTCTCCAAGAGAAGGAAACAGATCAGCAACAAAATCTACCTTAGATCATACGACTGAATGTGTAGTAACAGAGGCTAACCAAAGACACAAAGCAATACATGATCAAAGAAATAAAACAACCTTAGTGGCAAATGAAAAAACTTGTAGCGTTATATTAAATAATGAGCCAAAGAAAGAAGCATGCAGTAATGATATTGACAGCCCTCATCCTAATGACACTGAAAATCTACTAACTAAATGTTCCGGCAGATACTTACATAAAAGGAAAGCTCTGGTAACAGAGGAGACTAATCAAGCAGAAGCCAAAGCTGGTGGAAGGAAGAGCAAAATGGTAAAACAGAGAAAAATAGTGATTCAGATTAAGCCACCAGAAAACACCCAGAATCAAATTAAGGAATCAAGTAGAAATTTATGTGAGAAAAACTCTGGGCCTAACACATCAACAAAGATTGAACCTGAACTTAATAATAGTGCCAGAGAGGAATCTGTTGAAAGCTCGCGATGTGAAATATGTGATAAAATTTTTTCTGTACACACTAGCCCTAAACGTTTAAAGTTTAAACCCATAACACAGAAATTTGATGGAGAAAGGACTTCTTTAGAGCTGTTGAAATCTGTGTATCACAAAAGTAATCATACAGAAAGTGATAAATCAGTACTGACATGTCCTATATGTAGTAAAGAAATGAACAGTTTAATGGCTATGATAAAACATTTTGAACAAATTCATTCACATGGGTTTACAAATGGACAATGCAGTAAAGTTATTCTTGCATACTGTAATATAATGAGACAAACAAAAGAAAATTTGACCAAAGTTAAAATGAATGAAGTTACCAGTTCTGCAAAACAAAATGCTAGTAATAATTTTAATGATCTGATGTGTCCTGTTTGCAGCATAAAAGTACTAAACGAGAACAATCTGAAGCAACACATTGAAAATTGCCATGATGAGAAACCGTTTTTATGTGGTACAAGTGGTAAGGAACTTGTTAACGAGTTGGAGTTGGAAAAGCATTCACTATCTCGCATTCGAAGCGCGACTCAAAGTGAAAAAGCTAAAGGTAATTTAAATGAGCTGAACCCTGCCGTTTTGGGGAAAGAACGAAGCAAGTGCGGTCTGAAGCAAAATGTTAAAAAGCACCATCAAGAGAAAACTCTTCTATGCGATATATGTGGTAAGAAATTTGGCGGGTTGCACAAATTAGAACTGCATTTAATGTCTCACTATCCAAAATTCATATGTGATTTTGAAAATTGTGAAAAATCATTTTCAAATGAGACTAGCTATTTATCGCACAAAAGAAAACACTGTCAGAAATACATGTATATGTGTTCAGTTTGTGGGAAAACCTGTCCAACTAAATGGAAGTTAAATTATCATATGAAGTACCATGCAGAGGACAGACTTCTGAAATGTGATGAATGTGGAAAATCTTTCAAGACTAAAGATGTGCTAACTAAACATCAGCGTATACACAAATCAGTACGACATTACTACTGCGAAATCTGTGGTCATGGTTTTGACCAGTCAGGCTCCATGCAACGTCATCGTCTTGTACATACAAAGCTAAAACCACATAAGTGCAGTATATGTGGTCAAGAATATCGTAATGCTGCTTCTCTGAAATCTCATAAGCTTCGTGCTAATCATTATGCTGTTGATGAAGACAAGAATATTCCTACTATAAAATGTGATGTGTGTGGTAAAGTGTTTCTCACAAGCTTACGCCATGAATACAAGCGACACCTCCTCACACACACTGGAGAAAAACCTTACCCATGTACCATCTGTCATAAATCATTCAATGACAAGAGTAATCTACGACAACATATAAAGATGCACAGGAATGATCGTCCCTTTTCATGCTCCTTCTGTGACAAACGTTTCATACAGCAGCGAAGTTTGCGCAAACATCAGCTGTTGTCAGGACATGGTGATGACAAAGCTTCTGATAAACCTTACACACCTAGCATCAGGGATACACAGAAAAGTGATGGGAATAATCTTTGGATACACAAAAAGAAAGCTCATCAGGATGAAAAGAAGTTTTCATGTACTGACTGTGATAAAAGTTTCTCTCAGCAGGTAAGACTGCATAAACATGTGATGCTGTCGGGACATGGCGAGGCTGTTGACAAAGATCAAAAAGATAGAATGGAACCCAGTACTCAAACCCTTATTAAAAATACAGCAATTGATGAGGTGATACAAAACCCAGCAAACAAGACAAGCCACACAATGTCTAACTTCGAGCTTTTACATGCAGCCGTTTCTCATGTAGAGAAATGTGTCAATAAAACTGGTGCTAATGAGATGGAGTTGGGGAAACCTGACAAAACAGCTGTGATTAAGCCAAAAGTAATTCAGGAATCGAAAGGGCAAAAACATATTCAAGGACGAACTGACCATATTGATAATGGTCTAGATGCTGGAAATAGTAAATTGAATACCATTTCAGAATCTGGAAATACATTTGAGACTCTGAACACCATTTCTGCCAATACATTTTTGAATCCGACAACTGCAGGCCCTAGCAAAATGCTATATAAAACTACTGGTTATAGGATGCTTACTTTAAATACTAAATCGGACACAGAAAATAAACTAAATATGGAAGCCTGCTCTCAGAATATGCTTCTGAATTCCCGAATTATTTTGCTGAAGAAAAATTCAAATCCAGTACTTGTGCCATTAAATTTAAATGCTAGTTCAGCAAGTAATATACTTTACACAGACTATGATTCTAGAAACATTGCGTTAACTAAGCTATCTGGCAATGAATGTTCTTTTGACAGAGATACTAAGCTAGATGTATTGAATTCTTCCAGTGGTTCTTATTCTGAAGACATGCAAAATATAATTACTTATTCAGTAAAAGATTTGCACAAAAATGACTATTCGTCTGAAAATAAACAGAATATGAATTCTGAGAATAATCAGAAAGTGAACACTGATGTAGGACAAATTATTATGGAAACACATTCTCACTCGGAAAAAGTTCTTGATTCACAATCTGATTCTAAAAGTACTATACAAAGTAAAAATTTCCCTTTTGAAACGATGGCAGTGAATACTGACTCATATGAAAGTGGAAGTTCTTTCATAGATAGTCCCAGTAAGAGCCATTTTGATACTGAAAACACTTTCTTTAATACCAATACAGACTCTGGGAACAATTTGATGAACATTCCTAGTTTCTTAAATGAAGATCCTTTTTCTCAGACTGTTTATATTAGTAAACCTAGCACAAATGAAACTCACTTTGACTCAGTATACTATAGCGGCTCGACAAGTTCATTACCACCAGTGGATGTGTGGCCAACTTCTGTTGCATCACCAAACCCTGAACTACAGCAAGACACTCGATACACAAACATGGAACAAATTTACTCTCTGCCATTTACATCAGCATCAGCAGATGATAACACAGGTGTTGAAATGCAGTATACTGGGACATCTTTATAGCAGAGAAGTGGTTTGGTTTGAATGATTAAACTTTTTTGAAATATTAACCCAAAACAAATTGCTTACACAATGTATTATATTTACATAGAAAAATTGCCATAAATTGTCATTTTTACCTGCTTTAAGCATGATGCAAAGTCTGGTTATCCATCCATTCATTTGTCCATAGATCAGTTTGTCAATATCTGTGTCAAGCCAAAATATGGTCCTGAATCTTGCCAGGACCCAAGTCAGTGGACCAAGAAAACTTTGATTTAGCAAAATTCTATTTCTTGTATCATTGGGAGACAAGGTTATCCTATCTTAGATAAAATTCCAAATATAAATCAGGCTTGAGGATGGTATCAAGGATACAGTGTCACCTCTGTTAAGCAGTCAACCAGAGAAACTCCAAACACTGGCTATTTAAAAGAGGTGGCTGTTCGGCAGAGGGAAGTGTACGAAATTATGTACTGCACATTGCACGATAGAGAGCCAAAAATGTGATAATTAGCTCCACATGGAAGTTTGAAAAGAACTAGTAATGTGTCAAAATGACACAGATGCCCCCCACCCAGGGGCCACCTCACCCCAAAAGACTCGTATTACAATAACACCTTCATTGGATAGCCTAACTCGCCTGAAAAAGTTTCCTTGAGGTCATTGGCATAGGTTGGGGTATTGGTAATTCAACCTTTGAGCCGCCCCCGCCCATAGGGGCTTGAAGAAATATATGGGCTGCATAATGCTTCCACGCAGAGCTGAATCCTGCCCGCACACTAATACTGGTAAACCGCTTAGAGGATCTAAGCCTGTCAAGGAACCGCGGTGCGAGGCGGACCGTCCATGCTAATAAACCCTATTGGTTTCATTGGGCGACAGGATTTGAGATGTCATTTCATCTCAATGTCGGGTAAAAGTCCCACAAAATTGGAAGCAACGTCTTCAAAATGACCTTAACAGTGTTGACGGGGACGTTAAACCTCAAATCAAACAAACAAAACCTTTGAAAAAAACTATCATCATACCCAATGTGAACTCAATCTATCAAATGGTTTGGAAAATATGAGCTCTTAAAAATGTTAAAATTAAAAATTTCTAAGTCTGAAACCTTGACCTTTAGGCCATGGGACAGAGGTGGGGTTATGGCTGATCTGTGTCTATCATCATTCCAAATATGAAGCAAATCCATCAAATGGTTTAGGAAATATGATCTCTAAAAAGACATAACATAAAAATTTTTGTAAGTCTGTGACCTTGACCTCGAGGTCAGGGGGTGGGGGGGGGGGTATGGCCGAATAAAACTTTGGAACTATTTCTATCGTCATACCAAATATGAAGCAAATCCATTATAAAGTTTGGAAAATATGAGCTATTAACATACTTAAATTTGAAAATTTCTCTGTCTGTGACCTTGACCTTGAGGTCATTTTCATGGGTGGGGGTACTGCTACATTTCACTTTAGACCTTTATCTATGATAGTACCAAATATAAACACAATCCATCATACGGTTTGAAAAATATGAACTCTTAAAAAATCAACATTAAAAATTTCTAAGTGTGTGACCTTGACCTTGAAGTCTTAGGCATGAGTGGGGGTATTGCCAAATAAACCATTGGACCAGTATCTATCATCATAACAAATTTATATAAACAAATCTATCATATTGTTTGGAAATACCAGCTCTTTGTAAACTTTAACATTAAAAATTCTAAGTCTGTGACCTTTACCTTGAGGTCATGGGCATGGGCTAGGATATTGCTGAATGAATCTTTGGATGTACATTATCATCGAACAAATATGAACCAAATCAATCGTAAAAGTTCAGGTTCTAACTGGTACAAATATCTTAACCTGAGTCTAAAAATTTCTAAGTTGGTGACCTTGACCTTGAGGTCATAGGCATGAGTGGAAGTATTGCTGAATAAAACTTAGCACCTATATCTATCATCATACTAAATATGAACAAATCCATTATATGCTTTGGAAGATATAAGCTCTTAAATAATGTTCTATCTGGTTCAAATAGCTTAACCCGAGTCTAAGTCTATGACCTTGACAACATAGGCATGAGTGGGGGTATTGCTGAATAAAACTTTGCACCTATATATATCATCATACCAAATATGAACCAAACCCATTTTATACTTTGGAAGATATGAGCTCTTAAATAATAAGGCTGTACCTGGAATAAATACCTTAACCGGAGTCTTCAACATTAAAAATGTCTTAGTTCATAACCTTGACCTTGGTCGTAGGCATGGGTGGGGGTAGTGCTGAATAAAACTGTGGACCTATATCTATCATCATCCAAAATATAAACCAAATCCATCACATGTTTTGAAAAATATGATCTCTTAAAAGTTCAGGCTCTACCTGGTACAAAAACCTTAACCTGAGTCTAACAGGATTACGTATGTAGGTACGTACACACTTTCGTACAGAAGGGCGTACATTGGGACGCAAGTACGCACATACGGAAAACCAAAAAACTCTATGCCCCCGGCATCATCCGATGTGGGGGCATAATAATAAATGAATGAGGGGTGTTACTTGAGCTATTCTTACCGTATCCTATTATTATCCTACTTGCTCTCCCTTATTTGGAGATCTGGAACAAGTTTACACAAACGAATGCAGATATATATACAGGCAGCAGTCTTGGTCTTTCCAATGACCTGGCGAGACCGCTGTTAAACCATGACTTCCTCTAGATCCCTTTGATTTTTATACGCCCGTTTGAAAAACGGTCGTATTATGTAATGGCCCCAGTGTCCGCCCGTACATCCGTCTGTAAACTTTTAAGTTCCAGATGACTCCTCCTACAGTTTACATCCAATCAAGCTGAAACTTCATACATAGGTAGACCATGATGTGGGGCAGCGCATATTGTTTCAAGGTTACGGTCCAAATATTAATAGTTATGCCCCTTTGAAATTTTATGTAAACTTTTCGTTTCCGGATAACTCCTTCTACAGCTTACATTTCGATCAAGCTGAAACTTCATACATATTTAGACCATGATGTGGGGCAGCGCATATTGTTTCGAGGTTACAGTTAACCAAATATTAATAGTTATGCCCCTTGAAATTTTTTGTAAACTTTTCGTTTCGGGATAACTCCTCCGACAGTTTACATCCTATCAAGCTGAAACTTCATACATAGTTAGACCATGATGTGGGGCAGTGCATATTGTTTTGAGGTTAGGGTCCACTAAATAATAATAGAGTTATGCCCCTTTGAATTTTTTTGTTAACTTTTCGTTTCCGGATAAATCATCCTACAGTTTACATCCGATCAAGCTGAAATTTCATCCATGATGTGGGGCAGTGCATATTGTTTCGAGGGTATGGTCTGCCAAATAATAATAGTTATGCCCCTTTGAAATTTTTTGTAAACTTTTCGTTTCTGGATGACTCCTCCTACATTTTACATCCGATTTAGCTGAATAGCCAACGCCCATTGGTGCTTGAAGGGCTGCATGATGCTTCCATGCAGAGCTGAACCCAACCTGCACACGAGTACTGGTTAAATGCTTAGAGGATCTAAGCCTGCTCAGGCAATGCGGTGCGAGTTGGCCCGTCCATGCTAATACACCCTATTAGTTTCTTTGGGTGGCAGGGCTTAAAGGTGCATTTCATCTCAATATCCCCCGCCCATTGGTGCTTGAAGAAATAGAAGGGCTGCATGATGCTTCCACGCAGAGATTAACCCAACCTGCACACAAGTACTGGTTAACCCCTTAGAGGATCTAAGCCTGCTCAGGCAATGCGGTGCGAGTTGGCCCGTCCATGCTAATACACCCTATTAGTTTCTTTGGGTGGCAGGGCTTAAAGGTGCATTATTAAGCTACCGGGGCTCAAATGTTTTTTTTTCTGGTTTTTATCTTCAATGCATACTCCTTTGTCATGTGTACACTTTTGGAGCCAAATACAGCTTCAGAACTTTGTGAAAATGGTCGTTTTCATTCGTGTTTACCCTTCGCTCTGAACATGTGTTCGGAATTTCTGTTCTAAAAATAAATCTGTCGCTTTACACATACATGGAGACAGTATCGTCTCTGAGTGTCATTACTTATGGTATGGTATTCAGCGTCATATTTTTTCTGATTCATGCATGGCCTAAGCAAACAAGGCCAAAAATGAACGTCGCATAACGTCATATATAGGGATTCTATTTTTGTCACGAACTAAAAATAGATCTAACTAGTGTTCGAAACCTAGTTAGGGAATCCCTCTCAAACTTGTTTACCTGTCATCATAATTGTTCACATTTTTGCATAAAATGCATTCAATTGTATTGTTTTAAAGAAAAATACCAGCTATATGTATTTTATTTTTGGAAGCATTTTTCCAGATAGCTCAATAATGCACCTTTAAGGTGTCATTTCATCTAAATGACGGGTAAAAGTCCCACAAAATTGGAAGCAACGTCTCCAAATTGACCTTTACAGTGTTGACGGGGATGTTGAACTTCAAATCAATCAATCAATTTAGCTTAAACTTCATATATAATTAGACCACTCATTTCGAGCCGATCGTTAATCAGAGGTGGGCGAAAACCGGAGTACCCGGAGAAAAACCACCTGACCTTCCTTTGCAGAACTTGGCGAGGCTCAAACCACAGTGGTGAGAGACCTAATGATCAAGAGTAAGCGCTCTTAAGCACTAGGCCACGGAGGCCCGTAATTGAAACATATAGTAAGACCATGATGTGGATCCGTCCTTCCATATGTCTGTCCATCTGATCGTCTGTCCATCAACATTTTTCATGTTTACAAACCTTCAAACGCATCATTTTCAACCTTTAAAGGTAAGATCACAACAACATTAAACTATTTCAAAGCAATTTACTTAACTCTAGCTATAATACTCTGAGAGTTATTGCCTTTTGAAGAAAAAAAATCAGCTTTTTTCGTCTTTTGTTTTCATCTGAATTTCAAAACCAATATAGATATCCAAATGAAAATGAAGCCGAAGTTATTGACAGTTGTGATATAGTAATACCCTTTCGTTTTTTATTCATAACTTACAAACCGTCAAATGCATCATCTTCAAACTTTAGATATAAAGTCACAGTATCATTACACAATTTCATGGCAAGTTATGTAACTCTAGCTACAATACTTTAAAGAGTTATAGCCCTTTGAAAAGAAAATCCAACTCCTCTGATGGCACTGCCAGGGCCCTAGTCAGTTTCACTGACAGCTCTAGTTTTGTTTGTTTGATTTGAGATTTAACGGTTATTAATAGTGCCAGGTAAGAATATATGGAGCACATATTGTTCCTTGGTTACATTCCACAAACCCAAACTTGTACAACAGTCAGTACATATATGTGCCATCTTACTAATTGCCATGTGTGTATAATGCCTCGCTTGCGGAGCTCTTGTTTACTCCCAAGGGTAGCAAATTCTTTCCTTAAGGGCAGTCACTAAATATCTAATGGAACATAATTTTATTTAGGTAATTTCTCTTGATTGTAAATAGTTAACATAACTCGAATGCAAAAAGGTACTATGCTCACCTTGGACTGACGAGGGGTGAACAGATTGACTTTGTCACCTAATTATACCCCCGGCATACAAAGTATGCTATAGGGGTATATACTTTTTGTCCTGCCGTTCGTCCATCCGTGTGTCCGTCTTTCCATCTGTCCGTTAACATTTTGGTTAAAGTTTTGCGTCAAAGAGATTGTATCTTCTGAACCCTTTGAAAGATTTAGTTGATACTTACACTGAAGTTACATACTGGTCCAAAGATTTCACTGATGCATGTCTCACCCCCAAAAGTGACCTTGAGGTCAAGGTCACAGACTTAGAAATTTTACATTTGGTTAAAGTTTTGCGTCAAAGTTTCTAAGAGATTGTAACTTCTGAACCCTTTGATAGATGTAGTTGATACTTACATTGAAGTTACATACTGGTCCAAGGATTTCATTGATGCATGTCCCACCCCCCACAGTGACCTTGAGGTCAAGGTCACAGACTTAGAAATTTTACATTTGGTTAAAGTTTTATGACAAAGTTTATAGATGCCTGTATGTTCTTAACTCTAAGACAAATTCAGTTTATACTTGCATTAATGTACCAGTCCAACATTTCGTGATGTATGTCCCTTCCCCCACCCATGGTGACCTTGACCTCAAGGTCACGGACTTAGAAATTTTACATTTGGTTCAAGTTTTAGGACAAAGTTTATAGATCCCTGTATGTTCTAAACTCTAAGACAAATTCAATTGATGCTTGCATCGATGTTACATACCAGTCCAAAGATTTCATTAATGCATACCCCACCCTGCTGCTTCAGTAACATTGATACCCCTACCCCTTCAGTAACTTTGATGTCCTCACTCCCTTCGTCCATTTAGAAATTTTATGTTTGGTTTAGCTTTTACAAGCACATTTATAGATTCTTATAGCTTCTTGACATCTTCATTCATATTACATACAAGCTCAAAAGATATATCAGAGTATAGTGCTGGCCGGGGGTATATGTGACCCACTGGTCGCTTTCTCTAGTTGGTTGTTGTTTGTGCATCAAACCATTTGTTGGTTTTTAATTTGCCCATTCACTCATGCTTCAGCTTCTTTGGGTCTCAATACTAAAGTCAAATGAGTAAAGATAAAAAAGCTAAAAGATAATTAACCCATTGTATGTGGGGAACCCCTAAAGGGGCACCTTGGCAAACAGTGCAGGCCCAGATCAGGCACCTTCATTATATGCTAACATAATTTTCCATTAGGAATATAATAAAAACGACAAAATAGGCCTGACAACCCTTATATGATAAATGGACTTGTCCAACATATAGCAATGGAAGAGTCCACTAGTATACAATGGGTTAATGGACTGATTGATCAAGAACCCAAAGCCTATCTTAAATATCAAAGATAAATGTGGACAACAGTCACAACACACATCTTTACAAACAACAAAATCACAGGAGACAAGCCAAGTTTGCAGCTCTTCCCAAACGGGTGGCATCTCAGTTACCTATACTGAACTAAATACAATTATTTGGCCACCCAAAGTGCTAATATGAAAACAGTTGAAAATTGAACAGCACCAATAATATAACACATGAATCCGCACCAAAACCACCCTCTTGGGGTGGCCTAATTACCCAGGGGTGGGTATGGGGTGCGGGCTGCATTTTAATCAGGAGATTATAGGCAGCGATAAAATACCTTATAGATATACAACAACAACAACTTTTAACCCAGGTTTTACTGGACGCAAACCTTCATCTTCCACCACGATTTACACTATGAAATTAGCTGTTTGGCTCACGTTAAGGTCTCCTAACTCATCAGTGTTTCATTAGAAAGCTTCGTCCATATATGCTTCACACCAACTACAGTGACCTGCTGCTGATAAACGTATGGTGCAAATTAGGCACCACCAAGCAAAATTTTTGTGGGTGCCCTATAGTAATCACCCTGTCTGGCCGGAGTCTCCGGGGGAGCTTATAGGATAGGAGTTGCAGTTATTTGGTTATGATTGGGGTGGGAGGGGGGATGGAGACTCTCCAATGGATAGATTCCTTTCTTTGCTACAGAAAAGAGTGCATTGTTGTTAATGGTGAATTTTCAG
This sequence comes from Lucinisca nassula, assembly GCA_963580285.1. Lineage (NCBI taxonomy): Eukaryota > Metazoa > Mollusca > Bivalvia > Lucinida > Lucinidae > Lucinisca > Lucinisca nassula. The sequence goes on from OY757011.1 coordinate 178,732,502, forward strand.
AGTGGGCCCCAGTTTTGTCAGTAGTCCCACAAGTGACTGTTCCTTGGTCCACTGTTGTTCTCCCTGTACATCAATATTTCTGCCAACATTGACTCAGAAATAAGACTGTTCGCAGACGACTGTGTTTGCTACCAGGAAATTAGAGATACAGATGACTCACTGAAACTTCAGAATGATATAGATAGATAAGGATGTTGGGCACGAAAATGGGGCATAAGATTTCAGCCCGTGAAATGGAATATTATGCAGATAGCTAGGAAGAGAACTACTAATAAAATTGAGGCTTAGAGGGAACGGTCCTTGGGAATGTACATTCCATTAAGTACCTTGTTATGATAATCACACAGGATCTGAGATGGAATACACATATTAGCAGTATTAAGGCAACGCTTGGTTTCCTGAGGCGAAATCTTCATCAGTGTCCTCAGGATGTAAAAAAGGCAGCATATAAAGGACTTGTTTGCCCAATCTTGGAATATATAGTTAAATCTGGGGTCTTTAATGATGAAAGTTCAGAATAGAGCTGCTAGACTTGAAACAAGCAATTACTGCTTTGAAACTGGGAGGATGACTGGAATATTTGGAAAATTAAGATGGGCTGGGCGTCTCTCAAGAAAAGGAGAAGAGACAATTTATACAAAGGTCTAAAGGGTGCTGCCAGCATTCCACCACATGACCTTGTTCCCCCAGCTAGATATTGTAGAAATCATTCATTGGCATTTCAGACCCTTACTGCAAGAACTGATATTTATAAAGAATCTCATCCCCCGAACCTTTAGAGATTGGAATGCCCTTCCCGATTCCACTATTCTGACAGCTGAAGGTATTGAGGATTGTGTAGCTAAGTTTACACCTCTTTGGTTAGAGCGTGGGACTAATTTCCAATACCACAGGTCCTGGTGTATGAATGTCATTTGTCGTGTCACAAGTAACAATTCTGATTCTGACAATAAATCTACTTGTGCAAGGCCTACGAACCACTCATACCAGAGGACTGACGATACCTGGGAGACCAAAGGTGACGTCGTATATACAGGATAGCTACATATGCTTATGTCACTTGCGTAATTGCTTTTTAACTGCCAAAACCACAACCGCTGGACTGCCTTTCCCCCGTAGAATAAGTTAGAGGACAATTTTATGTCGACTGGCTGCTGTTGGGATACGTTCTCGCAGGCCATATTGCGGTCCTAATCTAACGCCATGTCACATGTCAACATCTACAATGGGCGCATAGGCATGTTCGATGGATAATTTGTCTATAGGGTCATGTGATATTCATTGATGAATCCAGGTTTCTATTATAATGCTCTGATGGACGCGTCACAGAATTCTGTAGACACAAGGAGCAATTTAGTGACAATTGCGTTAAGTCATGACCATAAAGGTGGTGTTGGGTCTTATGGTGTGGGCATGGATCATGGTGTATGGATGGACTGATCTTGTGTTCATTGACAGAACGTTAAACACCCAGAAATACCATCAGGAAACATACCATTCATGCAGGCTAATGGTGGAATGTTCTAGCACGACGCCCACCCACAAGCTGCCCTGGACATAATGGGTGTTAATGTGCTACCCTGGCCAGCTGTCACCAGATCCTTCGCCGATAGAGCATTTATGGGACTGAATAGTGACAACATATTCCACAAATGACTATCAACACCTCCAAAGAATGTTTGCGTCTATGTGAGTGCTATACGTTGCAGTGAGCAACAGCAGAGGTGGGTTTACGAGAAACTGACTTGTGTGAAAATTGATTGTAGACACAAGGAGCAATTTAGTGACAATTGCGTTAAGTCATGACCATAAAGGTTGTGTTGGGTCTTATGGTGTGGGCATGGATCATGGTGTAAGGATGGACTGATCTTGTGTTCATTGACAGAACGTTAAACACCCAGAAATACCATCAGGAAACATACCATTCATGCAGGCTAATGGTGGAATGTTCTAGCAAGATAACGCCCACCCACAAGCTGCCCTAGACATAATGGGTGTTAATGTGCTACCCTGGCCAGCTGTCGCCAGATCCTTCGCTAATAGAGCATTTATGGACTGAATAGTGACAACATATTCCACAAATGACTATCAACACCTCCAAAGAATATTTGCGTCTATGTGAGTGTGATACGTTGCAGTGAGCAACAGCAGAGGTGGGTTTACGAGAAACTGACTTGTGTGAAAATTGATTTGTGACCAGGCTGATGTTCGACGTCACTGTTAAATATCAAGCGGAGTATGATCATTCTGTTTGTTGTGGTAATTGCAGGATAATCAAATAGAAAATTTGTAAAATACTTAGATTCTGCATCATAGTCAAACTAAATATTAAGTTTCAGCTTGATCAAATGTTACCTGCATAAGATAGCCATAAAATGTTTACAGAAATTTTCAAAGGGGCATAACTCAATATTTGGTGGACCATAGCCTTTAAGCATCAAGTTTCAGCTTGATCAGATCTAAATTGTAGTAGTTAGCCACAAACAAAATGGTTACAGAAATTTGCAAAGGGGCATATTTCTTAATACTTAGTGAACTATTACCTCAAAACATATTTCAGCTTGTTAAATGTTGGAGGAGTTAGTCAGAAACAAAATGCTCACAAACATTTTCAAAGGGGCACAACTCTATTAATATTTGGTGGACCATACCTCGAAACCATATGCGCTGCTCCACATTGTGGCATTATATAAGTTCCAGCTTGGCAGAATTTAAATTGCAGGCAGTTAGCCAGAAAAAAAAAAATGCAGAAATTTTCAAAGGGGCACAACTTTGTTTTTATTTGGGGGACCATAACCTTGAAACAATATATACGCTGCTCCACATCATGCGCTGACTAGATATCAAGTTTCAGCTTGATCAAATATTAATTGTAGGAGTTAGCCAGAAATGAAATGTTTACATTTTCAAAGGGGTGCAACTCTGTTAAATTTTGTTGGATGGTTAATCTCAAAACTATGCGATACTCCACAAATTAGTCTTACTATCTACCATGTTTCAGCTTGATTGGATGAAAACAGTAGGAGATATCTGGAAACCAAAATATTTAGACATTTTTAAAGGGGCATAACTCTTAATATTTGTTGGACGGTTCACCTCAGTTTCATTTAATGGAAACTGTAGGAGTTATCCAGAAATGAAAAAGTTTAGGGACTGACGGACAGAAAAAAGCCTACCCCATGACATAATACAATGTTTTTTGTTTTTTTTCAAAACAGGCATATATAAAACTAGAAATGCGCCCATAGGACACGGATGCCCTCGCCTGAAAATATGTTTGTTAGTATTTAACCTTCAACCACCAAGTATAACCTTGACCTTACAGGTACAGACCTGGGTCTTGCGTGGAACAAATTGTCTCCAGACGGTTAACATTTTGCCAAGTAATTTCCAAATCCATCCAGGAACAAACAAGATGTTGAGCAGACACAAGAAAAAAAAAAAAACAACACTTTTCTTTACCTTTGACCTCTAACTATGACCTTGACCTTGGACATACCAACCCAGGTCTTGCTCATGATGGTTAACATTTCTACCAATTAATTTCCAATCCATTCAGAACAAGAGGCTCAATGAGCCTAATTGCTTACCTGAGGAACATTTGTGTAAGATTTTTGTCTCATGGTTTCACAGTAGAAGATTTTTTTGAAGTTCTTCCAAACGGGCCTCCGTGGCCTAGTGGATAAGAGCGCTATCTCTTAGTCATTAGGTCTCTCACCGCCGTAGGTTCGAGCCTCGCTCGGGCCATGTGTGAGACGCCAAGTTCTGCAACGGAAGGTCAGGTGGTTTTTCTCCGGATACTCCGGTTTTCGCCCACCTCTGATTAACGAACGGCTCGATATGAGTGAAATAATCTTGAAAGGGACGTAAAACCCAACCCCCCCCCCCCCCAAAAAAAAGTTCTTCCAATTATAAATCAGTGGGAGATAATGTCTGGAGAAGCTTGCAGTCTATCCTGCGATTCCTTGTTTATCAGGCGCGTAGCATAACCATAACCACAGAGGCCTCTACAGGAGTTAATGGGCCCCGTGGTGTAGTCAATTTGGACCATAAGGGCATGGTTGGTAGGATTAATGTAGGTGACCACTTAATGTTGCTACATACAAATATCTAAGCTCTGGGCCATATGGTTTCAGAGAAAATTTTACAAGTTTTTCTTTTTATATTGTTATGATGTCAAATGGAGCTAATGAGCCTGTGGGTGTGTCCGTGGGCGTGTCCAACTTGGCATGTTTGGCAGGATTTATATAGGTGACCACTTAGCATTGTTACATATGAAATATCCAAGCTCAGAGACTTTTGGTTTCAGAGAAGATTTTTTATTTTTTTTTCCATTATAAGTCTATAGTTGATAAGCTCATTGAGTTAAAGAGCTTCGGGTTGTGGCCAATTTTGACTCCAGGGGCATGGTTGGCAGGATTTATGTGGATGGTCATTTTATATTGCTTCATACAAAATATCTAAGCTATGGGCTCTGTGGTTTCAGAGAACATTTTTTAAACTTTTATTTTCCATTATAAGTCTATGGGAGCTAAAGAGCCCCGGGCTTGACCAATTTGGACCCCAGGGGGACTGATTGGCAGGTTTATGTAGGGGACCACTTTCTGTTGCTACATACTAAATATCTAAGGTTTGGGCCTTGTGGTTTCAGAGAAGATATTTAAAGTTTTTTCCATTGTTAGTCTATGGGAGCCCAGGGGTGTGGCCAATTTTGTCTCCAGAGGCATGGTTATCAGGATTTATATAGGCGACCATCTCTCTTTACTACATAGTAAATAGCTAAGCTATGGGCTTTATGGTTTCAGAGAAGTTTTTTAAACTTTTTTCCATTGTAAGTTTATGGGAGCTAAGGAGCCCCGGGGCATGATTGGCGGATTTATGTAGGGGACCACTTGACATTACTACATACTAAATATCTAAGTTCTGGGCCTTGTTGTTTCAGAGAGATTTGTTTAAGTTTTTTTTTCACTTGACATTACTACATACTAAATATCTAAGTTCTGGGCCTTGTTGTTTCAGAGAGATTTGTTTAAGTTTTTTTTTCACTTGACATTACTACATATTAAATATCTAAGTTCTGGGCCTTGTTGTTTCAGAGAGATTTGTTTAAGTTTTTTTTTTCATTGTAAGTCTATGGGAGCTTATGAGCCCTGGGGCTTGGCCAATTCTGACCCCAGGGGCATGGTTGGCAGGATCCAGGTAGGTTACCATATTACACTGCTACATAATAAATATCTTAGCTATTGGCTTTATGGTTTAGGAGAAGATTTTTGAAGCTTTTTTCCAATTTTAAGTCTCTGGAAGCTAAGGAGCCCCGGCGCGTGGCCAATTTGGACCCCCCCGGGCATGATTTATGTAGGGGACCACTTGACGTTGCTGCATACTAAATATCTAAGCTCTGAGCCTTGTGGTTTCAGAGAAGAATTTTTAAGTTTTTAGCTCACCTGGGCCGAATCCAGGGCAGCTTATAGTATAGTGGGTCCTCCGTCGTCCGTCCACACTTTTGAGCAGCTATATCTCTGCAGCCTGCAGGCTGATCTCAATCATTTCTCATCTGTAGCATGCCTCTGGTGGGGCATTGATGACATAAACTTTTTTTCGAAATCGCTCTAAAACTTTGGTTCCTATGGCAACCACAAGCTCCCATAGACTTACTATGGGAAAATGCTTGTCATCACCGTAGCGCCTTCAGTTTTGATCGGATCTTTCTGAAACATATGTAAGGTGGCTGGGGATAAAATCCCGGATGAGTTCGAAAACCAGCCAAGTCTGCCCATTTATCATAGAGTTACTTCCCTTTGATTGCTGAAAATGCTGATTTTCGACCTTGTCATCACCGCAGCCCATTCAGTTTTGATCGGATCTTTCTGAAACTTATATGTAAGGTGGCTGGGGATAAAACCTCTGATGAGTTTATGATTAATAGGCCACCTTGGCCGGTATTCAGAGTTAGGTCCCTTGATTGCTGAAAATGTTGATTTTTGACCTCGTCAGCACTGTAGCCCCTTCAGTTTTGATCGGATCTTTCTGAAACTTATATGTAAGGTGGCTGGGGATAAAATCTGATGAGTTCCAAAAACCGGCCAAGTCGCCCCATTAACTATATAGTTAGGTCCCTTTGATGGCTGAAAATTTCAATTTTTGACCTTGTCATCACCATTGCCCCCTCAGTTTTGATCGGATCTTTCTGAAACTTATATGTAAGGTGTCTGGGGATTAAACCTAGGATGAGTTCGAATACCGACCAAGTTGGCCCATTTATCATAGATTTACGTCCCTTTGATTGCTGATTTTTGACCTTGTCATCACCATAGCCCCTTCAGTTTTGATCAGATCTTTCTGAAACTTATATGTAAGGAGGCTGGGGATAAAATCTCGGACGAGTTAGAATACTGGCCAAGTCTGAACATTTTTCATAGAGTTACATGCCTTTGATTGCTTAAAAATGCCTATTTTCGACCTTGTTAGCCCTGCTGCCCCTTCAGTTTTGATTGGATCTTCATGAAACTTACAAACAAATAAGTCAGGCAAATATGGGTTTCAAAAACAGGCCAAGTCAGCCCATTTATCGTAATGTCCCTTTGATGGCTGAAAATGTTGATTTTTGACCTTGTCATCGCCGTAGCCCCTTCAGTTATGATCGGATTTTTCTGAAACTTATATGTAAGGTGGCTGGGGATGAAACCTAGGATGAGTTCGAAAACTGGCCAAGTCGGCCCATTTATCTTAGAGTAACATCCCTTTGATTGCTAAAAATGCCAAATTTTGACCTTGTCATCACTATGGCCCCTTCAGTTTTGATCGGATCTTTCTGAAAATTATATGTAAGGTGGCTGGGAATAAAACCTTGGATGAGTTAGAATACTGGCCAAGTCTGAACATTTTTCATAGAGTTAGATTTTCAACCTTGTTAGCCCTTCTGCCCCTTCAGTTTTGATTGGATCTTCATGAAACTTACAAACAAGTCAGGCAGAAAAGCCCGGAGGAGTTTGAAAATTTGTGAGGTTTGCCTATTTGTCACAGAGTAACATCCCTTCGATTGCAGCAGTTAATTGCTTTTTTTTTAATTTGTCACCACCATAGCCCCATCAGTTTATATCGGATCTTCTTAGCAAGTCAGGAATAAAAGCTTGAATGAGTTTGAAAACTGGTGAGGTCAGCCTATTTATCATAGAGTTACATTCTACTTGATTTGCAGAAATTACTTACCCTGTCATCACCATGTCCTTCCATTAATCCTTCAGTAAAGGTTGGCACTTCCTGAAACTTTCAATCTGTTAGCTCAGTTGAGCGATACAGGACCAGCTTGGTCCTCTTGTTTTTTCATTGTAAGTCTGTTGAGTTTCCATCTGATATGCCGCAAAACATTTTGCATCCATTCCCCCTACCTGATAATGCTTCACATGAAATTTAACTGGCTTTAAAGATATACTTACTTGGTGAACGGACGACTGATGCTGGAGCATTGGCATACTATTACCTAACATGAGCCTTCGTCTTAGGTGAGCTAATAACTGGACACAAGAAAAATTTCTTAACCTTTGACCTCTAAGTATGACCTTGACCCTGGATTTTCCAACCTTGGTCTTGGGCATTTTCAAAATCCATCCAGAAATAAGTCATTGACTGTGTTTAAGATTCGGACCCTTTTTTTTAACCTTTGACCTCTAAGTTCGACCTTGACCTTGGAGGGACGTACCTGGGTTTTGAGTGAGACTGATCGTCTCATGATGGCTAATATATCTGCCCGTCTCATGATGGCTAATATATCTGCCAAGTAATTTCAAAACCCATCCAGAAATAAAGTTATTGACCGTGTTTAAGTTTTGGACATTTTTTTTTTTTTACCTTCGACCTCTAAGTATGACATTGGAGGCACGGATCTGGGTTTTGCGGCTCTGGGTTTTGTGCGCGACACATTGTCTCATGATGGTTAATATTTCTGCCAAGTAATTTCAAAATCCATCCAGAAATAAGTTATTGACTGTGTTTAAGTTATGCCCTTCCACCATTCTTGGAATGGCGGGGGCATTAAAAACAAGAAAGAATAATGCCGAACATGCGGTTTCCTGATTACCAGTCAGATGCAAATCTGACCAAGACTTCAAGGCCAGAAATTCATAAGGAACTTTCCAAGGTAAATTTGTTCCTTGTACAGTACAGAATGGACGTTCAAACGACAGGATTCGTAGAGAAAAGCAGAATTCCATTTCAGTTCTTAACTTTAAAAGCACCAATCAAAACTGCAGCAGTGACATTCTACTCTGCTTCATTAATCTCAAGACAAAATTGTGCTTGACTTTTCATGTGAATCATCAGTGAAGCAGAAGATTCGCATAAAATATCAACTCTGCTTATTATAGAAAATCTGCTACAGTCGTAATTGGAGTTTTAAGTGTAAAATTTATTTGAAAGTTATAACTAACAGATTAAGATCACATCAATCCAACTGGAATTTATACAGCATACAAAGACCTGGGTCTGTTAACTCAATTGAGCACGAAATTGGTCTTGCTCATAAATTTTAAAATGCCAACAATTGTTGGCATTTCAAAATTTATGAGCAGAACAAATAACATTCAGTGCTTGTCTCCGCGTTCAAATGATTTTAATATTTATAAGCATTATAAATTCAATGCTCAGCAGAGTTGAGCATGAAAAAAAGTTTTATAACCTTGGGGCCTGGCCCAATGTTATAAATAGAGGATCTCACAGGAGTGGTCATTTCATATGATATTTATGAAACGAGCCTTTGGCGAGTTTCGTATATTTCATTTGAAATGACTAGTTTAAACTGGATTTTATCGGCTTTGAATTTGACAATTTTTCCAGAAAATATGCATTGTTGACATGGACGTCGTCATGACGAACTTAATCCCGCCAAAGTGTTCACGTATGGTCATACGATTTTTATTACAACACTTTATCAACTGCGTATCAACGTCATATGATAAAACATTTTCATTCATGCTCAACTCATCTGAGCATTGTCCTGCTCATAAATATTAAAATGCCAACCACTTTTGGCACTTTAATCCATTTCATACCGGATAACCCAAAATGGAAACTTCTAAAACCTCGCATTCCTAAATTTTTGAAAATGGGTTCTTGGTATTAGGCAGGAGATTCCATTCAGTACAAAATGGGTTAACTGTTAAGATGCCAATCACAACAACTGCCATCTGCTATTTCTGCGTCAGTCGCAAACAGTGGGGACCCAGATCAAACTGCTCCTCTGGTAGTAGTCTGATCAGGGTTCACACTCCTCTGCCTCTGAGCAAAAATAGGGTTTGAGAAGTTTGCAAGATGCAAATGACAACATTTCTTGATCCAGATTTTATGGCAACTGAAAGCAACCCTTAAGACACCAAGAAAAACTGCAACTGAAAATGTCTTCTGTTTATGTTGTCTGCTGAATCTTCTTACCAAACTTCTCATACATATTTTTTAATACAGGCGAACGGTTAGGACCTGGAGAATGCAACAGAGGCTTATATAAGTAATCAGCAGACAACAATTGTTGTGATTGGCATTTTAAGGGTTAATATTTACTTGAATTCAAATTTCATGCTCAGTTGAGTGGAGTCTGAGAAAAGTTTTCACATTTCTCTGAAGCAAATACACAAGTACAGGATGTTGCTAGGCTTGGTGTTCTACTGATCATTTGCAGCTGCATAAATAATGTTTGAGCCATGATATGAAGATACTTTACACCGTACGTGTTCAGGGGAAAAAAATCAGCCTGAACAGCTGTGTTATCTGATCAGTCTTTGTCACGTAAAATAAGCCTGTGAAATGAAGACCCCACTGAACCCCACTTTATATAGAGAAAACGGGTTTATTGGGGCAATCATTATTTTTCTTATTTCTGCTCCAAGACATAGCTTGAGGATACTCGTTAGAACCGCCTCAATAGGCGGTTCAAACGAGGACCCATTACCTATGTTTGCAGTATAAATAAGAAAAATATCACAGATTTTCATCAGAAAAGTAGCTATTTTGGAGATGTGAAAAAATGCACTATGCTGCATAGATGTGTTAAGCCCAGATAAAGGAATAAGGATATTAGATAATTTTCTTATTTCTCCTCAGAAATCTATGATATGGGTATCTGTCTCAATTCTAACAAATATTCTCATTGCAATGAGGCAATTCTAACAAACATGCATAAAAGGTTTGTCAATGCAATAAGGCAATTCTAACAAATACCCATAACATAGGTTTCTCATTGCAATGTAACAATTCTAATAAATACCCACAACAGGTTTTCATTACGAAAACACGCCTATACAAATACATTGCCACCTTTTTGCGCCCCAAAAAAATGAAAATTTTACCGTGAAAAATTGTATTTTTCTTATTTCTGCTCTGGTTCTAACGAGTACCCACACTATATTTTAGAGAAGAAATAAGAAAAATAAGGTATACCCCCCAGAAACCAGTTTTACTATATAAAAGTGGGGTTCAAAATTATATAGGCGTGTTTTCATGATGTTGTTAAGAAAATTATCATACAATTATCCTCTACTCCTTGCCTGGAGCTATGTTGTATGTACTTTGTGTGAATAGCACAGAATTATAGTAGCAGATTGATCAGAGTTTTCACCGGGTGTCAGTTAGTGGAACACATATTTCATCATATCATGGCTTATTACCTTTAGTTACATTCTGTGAACAACTGTAAAGAACAAAAAAGAAACTATGGTACAAATGGAACGGATAAAAACCATCAAAACCCATATTCAGAAGCCTCTAAGCACAACATTCATTGAAACAAACCAGCAAACGTACTCTTGTGTTTTGATTTGCTTACTTTTAGACACTTCAGTGTTTCATAGTCCAACAAAACTTCAGTTTTCCAGTAGCAAAATATTTTTCAATGAACTAATAGCTGATATAGAACTGTCTTCACTCTAATAGGGGTTTTCAGCTGTCAACATACCCTATACATGACCAACAACTCTATGACTTTGTTGTCACAAAAAATCAATATATATTTCCATTTTAGCACCAGTCTTAAACAAAGTTTGTTTGAACCCAGGTTTAACATCACCATCAACACATAAGTCATTTTGGAGACTTTGCTTACAGTTCTGTGGTTATACCCAACACTGAGATGAAACGACTTCTCAAGCCCTGCCCCTCTCACCATAGGGTTTATATGCATGGACGGTCCGACTCGTACCACTTTGCCTGGACAGGCTTAAACCTGTCGTTCTCATGTCCAGTCAGTTTCAGCTCTGCGTGGAAGCACAATGCAGCCCCATCTTTTACTCCCAGCCCCAATGGGTGAGGCCCCTTCAACTGAGTACATCACAATCTCTATTGATGGGGTCCAAAGCAGCAACCATGTCAGGTAAACTAATGATATATCCAAAGAAAAATGTGTTCAATTATATAATTTAAGATATTCTTAGGACCCATTTTCAAACTGTTTTATTTCAAAGTGATTATGATTGCTATTTAAGGGGAATGGGAACATCTGGGGGAATGGGAACATCTGACAAATATGTCTAACTTTGGGACTTCGTGTTCGCTTTTCTTTAAGATTTTCAGTGGGACAGGGCTTAAAGCAAATTCTTTCCTTTAAGCATTGACCCCTTGTTGTCATAGAAGAAATAATAACCGCATGGTGACTTTTTCCAGCTGTTGAAGGGTAGTGATGCTTAGATATGTATTAGATATCTATACAGTGGCTAACTGCATATTGAACTTTCAAAGCAACCTTACAGGTCATTTTTATGATGTCCCGTCTGCTAATGTTTCTTGAAGTTCAGCAACCCAGTCAACACACAAATCAATGTAACCACACTTCCTGGCAGGCTTAAGACTTTCTGTAAAGAAGTACAATGCACATTCTTATGTCAGTGACAACTGTCCTTGAATCATTGGATTAGAGAGAGACTGACTGGAACCTCTTGAGCACAAGTGACCTCAACTTTGTCTCCAAGTTTTCAAAGGAAAGATAACTTTTGCCCTCCAAATTGGTTCTCAAGAAGTGGATTAATTAATTCCCATGGGAAACAAATTCTTTTCCAAAGAGATGACAACAATTTCATGTCTGTTTATTCCCTTGAAGGCATCCAAATGAAGTTGTCTGTGATTTACAATTGGTTCCTGTGGTTAATTCACACATGCAATTGTTCTCTTTACTCTACTTCTGTGGGTACATACAAAACTATTTACATCTACAACTTCTACACTAGTACTTTCTAGTGTCACCACATAGCAGGACAACTACTACACTAGTACTTTCTAGATGCACAACATAGCAGGACAACTACTACACTAGTACTTTCTAGTGTCACCACATAGCAGGACAACTACAACACTAGTACTTTCTAGTGTCACCACATAGCAGGACAACTACAACACTAGTACTTTCTAGTGTCACCACACAGCAGGACAACTACTACACTAGTACTTTCTAGTGTCACCACATAGCAGGACAACTACTACACTAGTACTTTCTAGTGTCACCACACAGCAGGACAACTACTACACTAGTACTTTCTAGTGTCACCACATAGCAGGACAACTACTACACTAGTACTTTCTAGTGTCACCACATAGCAGGACGACTACTACACTAGTACTTTCTAGTGTCAATGCCATATGGTTTCTATCTCGTCACACAAACAGGGCAATGCACACAAATAGGATCATAACTATACAGATTATAAAAAGGATTACATTCTCAATTAGGATCATAACTACTCTACAGATTATGCAAAGGATTAAACTATACAGAGGACCCTTGTTACAACGACAATGTTTGTTCCCTAATATTCTGCCTTTTGCCGTTATATAGAATCCCAGTTAGGAGTTTGATAGGTAAAAATAATAAAGGGCCTTTCCCCACTTCATTGCTCCAGGAAACAAATGTTAAAACAAATTTTGTAGACATTTGTAAGAATCGCCTTACCGAGGCAATTCTAATGAATATCTGTCTTCAACATTTGTTTCTTTGAGTACATGCATTATTTTAGTATAATCATTATAAGAATCTTTCTTGGCTATGGTTTCGATAGGGGCATTTCTATACCCAGGGAAGCTCTTGTTGATCAGAACCGAGACTAAGCAATGAACTATGGATTCATTCCATTGAGATTGTCGTTATAAGGAATGTCGGTATCAAGAGGGTGTACTGTACAAGCAATATTAACCTTAAGCCTTTCAACAAGAAAACCAGTACATACACATATGTTATTTGTGTATGTGCAGATAAAATGGCTCCTTTTCATCAGAACCAGCAGTTTGCCAATTTGTTAACCAAATCCTGTTTTAAGGGGAATGGGAACACCTAGCACATTTTCTGCCATTTTTTCAAAGGGAGGCAACGTTCGAGACTTCCCGTTAGCTTTTCTGTAAGCCCTGTCCCACTGAAAATAGGGGTCTACACTTAAAGGAAAGAATTGACCCCTATTGACATGGGAGACAAAGATACTTTGCAGGAGTTGCCTCCCCTGAAGGTGTACCCATTCCCCTTAACAGAACGGATAAAAACGGACGTGTCCAAGATAGACAAAATCACTTCAGATTGATTGTGTTAAGGTTTAACGAAGCGTCGGCCCTTGGTGGTCATTCTGTGTAGTTGCCCGGAGAAAGGGAGAAAAGAGATTAAAGAAACAGTAGAGATAAAAGTGAAGAACGGTGGATAAAGAGGAAAATAAATGGAAGCACAGAAACTCTGGATGAAAGGGTTACTCAATATTTGTAAAAAACGTTGAGCTTTCAACTATAAGCATATCCACATGCTACCTAACTACTCTATAAGCCAAGGCATATTGAAACCATCTTATAGGACTTTTCTAACTCTACCTTGATTAAGTACCCACTCATCTACTTGATAACTAAGAACTACTATATACTAACAATGAAACTAGAAACAAATACACATCTGGAACTGGTATTTCATACATACCAGTGTTCATTAAAACTTTCAAGACCTCAAATAATTGAACAACATATATATCTCACAAAAAATATAAACTGCAACCGTAAACAATATTAACAAGCAAGCAAGTCTATATATATATGTACAGCCATCTTGTGCTGGTATTTAAAGACGCACGTGAAATTTCGTCATTTTGTTTCATTCACCTTTCCACTCAACTAGGAAAGCCATTATTAACCAACACACACTGAAAGAAGAACTCACTGGAAAGCATCCTTAACCTTTTGTACTGAATGTTATGTTCCCAACACAGGGTCCATTTCAATATTTAGGGTGTTAGTTCCCATTTGTGTACAACACAGAGTCCATTTCAATATTTAGGGTGTTAGGTTCAGTTATTTCCATAAATTTATATAGAAAATGTGTTTGTGTTTTACGTCCCACCAACAGCTAAGGCATATGGAGACTGGACCTCCATTTAAAGACTCGTCTGAAAGTCTGGAGATCAAACCCTGACGCGTTTCAGGCTCTGCCCTATTTGCCAATAACCTGTAGGAAACATTGAAAATTCTAGAGCAGATGACAATATAACTGCACAAGATCATGCAGCTGGCAGCATTATTTCCATATACAGTAAAATTCCTATATTAGGACCACCTTTGGGCTTTCGAAAGTGGTCTTAAGACTGCACCCTTCTTAATAAGCTTGTAAAAGCAGAATTAGTCTTAATTTTATATGGTCTTAATAGCTGAATTTCACTGTACCATATTTATCCTACAAATTTGGACACCTATTTATTCTATGTATTCGGACTCCTCAGCTCCTTACAATACGCCAAGTACTTGTTCTAAAATTTGAATAAGTAGAATTAAGTTACTACTTGATGTGTCTAAATAGCTGGATGAGTGGCTAACAGAGTAGACCCTGATGAGACACCACATTTTGCCCACATATGGAACAATGCTCAAACCTCACCCAAGAGGATTGTCTGATGTGAAACCACTCCAACTAACTAAGTCAATAGTATATCAATTAACCTTGAAGTGACAGACTTGAAATAAAAATACCTGTACCACAGTGCACAGCTGCTAAGAAACCAATTTCATCCATCTGGAAGACAGTGATAACTTTATATACAAACTTTAATACTTGCTGCAAAATAGGAGGGAATGCAATGAAAATGAATGGCAGTGGAACAAGGCAACACGAGCATAGCATAATGTTTACAGGGGTGATTATTATTGTTAACCTGGTGTAATTACTGATCTTTGGCAAAATAACAGCTACTTTTCTTCCATATTTTTGATGAGTGGATTATCAAGTGATACCTGTTGTAGTCTTGCATATACCTAGTGGTCCGAAACTAACTGGTGGTCTAGTTAATTCTTTCTCACCAACTAAACTAAAACTTCCCTGCCTTCCTCTTAACTGAGAAAGTATTAACCGCTACTAGAACTAAGGTCTTTCTTAATTTTGATGGGCGGCTCATCAAGTGATACCTGCTATAGTCTTGCCTATACCTAGTGGTCAAAGACTAACTGGTGGTCTGGCTCAAATTCAACCTTTCTCATCTTGCCTGCCTTCCTCAGCTAGAATGAACATCAGCAGAACTTTATTCTCTTGAAAGCTTTCAAAGGTTATATATGTACCAGTGCTAAAAAGGGAAAGGCTACATCTTGTTTTTTTTCTTTCCCCCACAATTTTACAAACGAGGCAATGTTTTTGACTTCTGCATTTGCAAACACACAGCCCTGTCTGAGAAAGTCAAAATGCACATTTGCTCCTGGGAAGCACTGATGTTTTGAAAGTAGGGTCAGATGATATGGCAGAAAACTATTTCTGACAATAGTAGCCTCTAGAAAATCCATTCCTCACTTTCTCTGCATGAAATTTTGACAAACACTGATTTTGCTCTGTAATATTTTTTGCAATGCCAATTTATTTGAAAACTGATCTGCTGGCCATAAGCTGATTGTTGTGTTACAAGCTCGCGTACACAGGTCCAAAAATTTATCTCCATTAAATTTTATTGCACTTTGCCCTTGTCACTGTCATCTAAATTCACCACTTTGTGCATTATGTTAGCATATACATACAATACCCTCGTAAATTCAATATTAAAATGGAAGAAAGTGGGCTTTATGTAAGAGTACATATTTTTTTTGCTCCAAAACCCATTAGGACTGCCTCATTGAGTTGGTACTAACAGAAGCCCATAATCGGAGTGTGCTTGTTAGAACTGTTTCAGTGAGGTGGTTCTAACAATTACCCAATTATTTAAAGCACTGACAGCACAAGTGGGTCGACTGTCTGTGAGTGTAGGATGGGAAAATGGTCCTGAATATGAACTTGAAGTGTTTTGTTTAACCCTTAAATTCTTATATGAGCCCCGCCAAGCGAATTTGTGTCTTCGAGCATTCCGTCATGACAAATTTTAACTGCGCATGCCCAGCCATTCAGAGGGGCCAGGGATATGGCTTTGTATCTGAAGGTTCCTCTTGATTCACTGCTTGTATGAGCGAGCAGCGAAGGTTCTGGCGAGACTGCGCGGATGCGCAGGCTCGCCAGAACCTTCGCTGCTCGCATAGGCGATAAGTACCAAAATCGCTTGACGGGGCCTATATTTTAAGCAAACGGTGTAGACACTGATCAGACATTGCATACACTGTTTGTGAATGTCCCAGTATACTAGCCCAGTCCAGATTCCAGCCCTTTTTACCTAAGAATATTTCAATTATAAATAACTGTTACATGAGTTTTTGCATGTTCATTGATAGTCACAGAAATTAGATATCAGAAACATTACTGTGATTCATATGCAGTAAAACTACAATGGCTAGAACTCCAATGGCTCGTTTACCATGTGAACCTGTTCTTTGGTCGGCAGGGGATTTCTCCAAATATGAAACAGGGATAATGTAGGGAGATTGTACTCATTAGAATGGCCTCAATGAGGCGATTCTAATGATTACAAACAAAATACGTTTAAACTAGAGCTGCCGCCTGACGGGCGCCAATTATACCCCCGCTACCGACAAATTTTTACAAGTATTTGACCTTGAGGAAGGTCAACGTAAAGGTCAAGGTCAGGTTTGTGTATATCAATCTTAAGTACTAGTGGCAAGGTGTGTGGTGTGTGAATATTAAAGAAATCGGTCAAAGAATAAGGAAGTTATGAGCAATGTTAAAGTTTTTTGTAACGGACCGACGACAGACAAATTTTTACAAGTATTTGACCTTGAGGAAGGTCAAGGTCAGGTTTGTGTATATCAATCTTAAGTACTAGTGGCAAGGTGTGTGGTGTGTGAATATTAAAGAAATCGGTCAAAGAATAAGGAAGTTATGAGCAAAGTTAAAGTTTTTTGTAACGGACGGACGACAGACAAATTTTTACAAGTATTTGACCTTGAGGAAGGTCAACGTAAAGGTCAAGGTCAGGTTTGTCAAAGAATAAGGAAGTTATGAGCAATGTTAAAGTTTTTTGTAAGGGACCGACGACAGACAAATTTTTACAAGTATTTGACCTTGAGGAAGGTCAACGTAAAGGTCAAGGTCAGGTTTGTGTATATCAATCTTAAGTACTAGTGGCAAGGTGTGTGGTGTGTGAATATTAAAGAAATCGGTCACAGAATAAGGAAGTTATGAGCAATGTTAAAGTTTTTTGTAACGGACGGACGACAGACAAATTTTTACAAGTATTTGACCTTGAGGAAGGTCAACGTAAAGGTCAAGGTCAGGTTTGTGTATATCAATCTTAACTACTAGTGACAAGGTGTGTGGTGTGTGAATATTAAAGAAATCGGTCAAAGAATAAGGAAGTTATGAGCAATGTTAAAGTTTTTTGTAACGGACCGACGACGACAAGCTGACTCCTATATACCCCCTTCAAACTTCGTTTGCTGGGGTATAAATATAGAACACCGAAAAGATATCCCACAATTATCTCCAATATGCCTCCTGGTATAACACTAATAGTAACGCTGCGTGGCTCAAACTATCGCTGTCCAGAACAGAATTTCATGGTCCCCAAGGGGTGCGAGCCATCCAAGTTAGACTGTACATGTAGTAACTTTTAGGTCAATTGATAAACAATCAACACAATAAGAAAAGTAATGAATATCTATATAAACCCCGCAAGGACATTAAGTACATGGCCTCCGTCTCTCGTCAATGCGATAAGAAATCCAACATACATTTGGCAACTTTTTGGTGTAAACTGTAAGAACTGTGATGATCCTAAGGTAGGCCTAAGCAAACAGTGAAAACCTAGATCAGACGGCTTCTGAAAGGGTCTACACCATTTGTCATTCAATCTGCACCTTTTGGACTCCTTACTGGATTGTGAAACAACTTTGTCAAAATTTTAGGAGAATTTTGACAAGTCCAAATTTTAGGAGAATTTTGACAAGTCCAAATTTTAGGAGAATTTTGACAAGGTGTTAAAATTTTTTGGATTTTTATGGTAAGAAGCTTTTCAGCAATTTTTCACAGAAACACACTGATTCACGGAAATTCATTATTATCCTGAATATTTCTAAGAGTAATATTTAATATTTACCAAGTCTGGTTTTCACAAATTTTGATTTTTTTTTTCTAATTGCAATGTGTTGTAGCACATTTTTTGACCATTTAATGCAATCTTGACCCTTACAATGTCAATCACAATTGAAGCCTGCTTTGTCATCTGCTGGTTTCGTTATCATTTTTGCAGTGTGAACCCTGATCAGACTGCTCCTAAGGGTCCACACTCATTGCCCGCATGCAAAAAATATTTTATTTTTTTTTTAAAGTTTTCAAGATGCAGCAGAGGACATAAACAGACAACAATTTCCAATGCAGGTTTTCTTGGCATCTTAAGGGTTTATTTTAGACTGAGTACCATATTTACCATATTTATTCGGACAGACAGGCCTGAGCAACAGTGTAGACCCAGATGAGACGCTGCAGAATGTGGCGTCTCATCAGGGTCTACACTGCTTGCCACTCATCCCACTATTCTTAGACACAAGATTGAGTAGTAAATTGTACTTGTATAAATTTTAGAACAAGTAGTTGAGGTGTCCGAATATTAAGGGTAAATACAGTAGTTCTTCAGAATAATCTGTATCCTTGTTCCCTGATCATACCACCTGTAACCTTCCTATGTCATACAGTCACTAGCACCACATACAACCACATAATAATGGTGCTTTGTTTGATTTAGATTTAACCCTTTCTGTACCAAGTGGAATCTTCCTCCTTATATATGGCAGGAGTCCATTTAAAAATTTAGGGGTGCCAGGTTGTGTTTTCTTCGAAATTTATTTGGAAAATAGCTGAACTTTTTGCAAACAGTGTAAACCTTGAGCAGACGCCCCATTTTGTGGCGTCTGATCTGGGCCTTCATTGCTTGCCAAGGTACCCATTTTTGGCTTTCCGGTACAAAATGTTTAACTAACCACATTTTTCCTGGTCATTTTATATACAGGAAAACCCCAAACCGGTTATTACCAAACAGCTCAGGCCCAGATCATATGCAGCAGAATACCTGCCTGGGTCAGCAACATTCTTTCGTGGAGACTGATCATGATAAATTTACGGTCTTTCACTCCCTTCCGCTGATTCAAGAAGGGCAGTTGTCAGTTTCTGGCGAAAGGATGTGCACTGTACTGGTTAACTGCTTACGTATAAGCCAGCCCAGGAAAAGTGTGAATAGGTAAACTGACCAGCTCAAAAATGACCTAAACAGTGTTGACTTGGCTGTTAAACTCCAATAATAATAATAATGATCAGAGCCTTCATTGTTTGCAGACAGTTCAACCATTTTTTGACTGAATGTCTGAAAGTATTCAACACCCCAAAATAATGGACTCCTGCTATATATAATATAATGGGGGAGATTCTCAGTGTTAAAAGGGTTAACCATTACAGTACTCACTGTTTAGCTAGAAACAATAACCCTTTGTAAGTTCCACTAATTTTATCTTCTTTTTTTTTTGTTTCACTGATTATTTCACTTATATACTTCATTAGAGGTGGGGAAAACCAGAGTACCTAGAGAAATACCACATGATCTTCCCTTACAAAACTTGATATTTTAAATGAGACCCAAGTGTTAAATACTGTTGAATTATAATGAACAGATCTGGGACCCATTCTTCCAAGCATCATTTATAACTGTACAAGCGCATTAACGGTCAAATCATCACGAAAACACGCCTATATTATTTTGACCCCACTTGAACTTCGCTTTTATAAAGTAAAACTGGGGTTAACAGGGGTATACATTATTTTTCTTATTTGTACTCGGAAACAGATTGTGGGTACTAACGATGAGGCGGTTCTAACGAGTGCCCACAATCTATGTTTTGAGCAATAATCTGAAAAATACCAGGATTTTTATCAGAAAAATTTCATCTTTTTTTTTGGTGATTTTTTTCCCCAATTGAATAGGCGTGTTTTTGTTATGCGTAACTGTTCTGTAAGTACAATATCTAATACAGTGGTAATATAGAAGATCTAACATGAGTGGTCATTTCATATGAAATTTATGAACAAAGCCCCCGGCAAGTTTCATAAACTTCATATGAAATATTCATGAGTGCAAGCTCTGTTTATCATAAAACAATTTTAAATCGGATTTTATCATCGAAGAAGATCAAAAGAAATGTAATAAAAACACAGAGCTGTCAGCATGGCATCATGATGTTGCATACTAATAACCATGTGTTATTACACTTGTGCAAGTTGGGCTGCTCCTTAAATCCTAGCAGTTTCTTTTGTCAGTAAGGCTTGAGATGTCATTTCATCTAAATTTTAGGTAAAAGTCCCAAAAAATAAGAAGCAACGTCTCCAAAATGACCTAAATAGTGTTGATTGGGACATAAAACCTCAATACAAAATGACATGACATTATCCTCTACATAACAGTGACTTTATATGATAAATTCACCATAGTAAATGATAAAAGTTTAAGGATGTATTGTATTAACAACTGGTCCCTGGCTGTCATCTAACTATGCACAAGTTGAAAGTAGTGACTGGTTTCACATGTCTGGATCCAGTTAAAAACCAACAATGTCGTTAGTTAATGAATCATTTAAACTTTGATCATATAAGGGGAATGGGAACACCTGGCAAATTTTTTTGCCATTTTTCAAAGGGAGACAACTTTTGGAACTTCCTGTTCACTTTTCTATAAGCCCTGTTCCACTGAGAAAAAGGGGTCTTAAGAGTTGACCCCTATTAACTGGGGAGACAAAATGCTTTTGCAGGAGTTGCCTCCCCTGAAGGTGTTCCCATTCCCTTTAATATGGCAATGTTCTTCACCTTGCTCTGGTGAGCAAACAAAGTTGGTGCATCTGATTTGGTAATTGCTTTCTCCTTAACAGATCATAAAACTACAACACAGACAATTTACTGCTATTGTTTTTAACCCATTTCATATGAGAACAGTGCATGCCAGAATCACATGCCTTAACCCTTGTTCTGCTGAATATTTTAATATGCCACACCCACTACCAATTATCAACCAATCAGATTACTCAATGCAAATTATTGCAACAAACTCACAATCTGAATGACAAACTTCTTCAGAAGCCATCTGATCTGGATCTACATTGTTTGAAAGACATATCCGGGCTCAGCAGGACAAGGGTTAAAATGTATCTTACTGATGCAAAAAGTTGAGTTACTCCCTAAATATTGAAATGGATTTTCAGTACAAAAGATTCCGTTCAGTACCAAAATAGGTTAAATTTGAACAAAACAATTGTGCTATCTGGCAACATTAAAATGAAGCTGAGGACAGGCAAACAGTCCAGCCTATTTAGGCACTAGTGCTCCAAAACTATGGGATGTCTAGGGTCTGCTCTTGGAGTAAAGAATTTGTTCCATAGGACTTTTTTTCCCCCTCTAAGAACAGACGCCTGTTTTCATAGAGGCTGAGTTTTCGGTAAAGCATACAGGGAGTCGCAGCTGAACTGTGACACTTAGTACAGTTGAAAAGTGACACAGAGTAAGTTGGACTGTGACACCCAGTACAGTTGAACTGTGACACCAAGTATGTTTCCCTGTAAACTGAGTTGTCTCTCTTGTGAAAATGGTGGAAAGTATGTTTATACAGTCGAACTGGAATGGCTTGAACACCTTTGGGACCATTAAAATCTGTTCGAGACAGGGGTAGTTTGAGGGCTTCTTCAAGACAGTATAACAGGGATAAATTTGGTGTTCTATGATGTAAATGTATGTTGTGTGTACTAATTAGAATCACCTCATTGAGGCAACTCTAATGAGTACACACAGCATAAATTTACTAGATAAACGCAAAAATATCCTTGATTTTCCCTCGCAAGAGAAATTCCCCTAGGGACTTAAAAACTGGTTCGACTCAACCATGCTAAACCGGCCGTCAGTGTTTGAGCCATCAAAGTTGTACTAAACAACTCTGTAATTCAGTTTCAGTGTGTTTCTACATTTCCCTGAATCATATTGATAATATGTCCCAGTGAGAACGTAGCAGGTACAGTGGTGGTGTCTAAACTAGCATCCTTGGTAATGTCAGTTTGCACTGAGAGATCAGCTTCAATTTCTGTCTTTAATAGGTCCTCATCAGCCTCTCTCTCGATTGGGGTGATGACAGGAAGACTGCATCCTCTCAGGAAACTCTTGGTATTGGCCAACAGACCTTTCACTGAAACAAGATTGTATGCAACATTAGGCAACAAAGTTATCGCTGAAGCCCCCAATTTATGTCAAAGGTTTTATTACTTTTCACAGAAAATCAAGCTTAACATCTCTTCTCAACTGAATAGTCTCCAAAGGAAACTAGTTATTACAACAAGATTTTGAAAAACACCTCAAATCTGTTGTCAGCTGGTCACCTTCAGCAAAATAAAGGGCCGAATTCTCAGATGCCACACAAGATACAAATGATACTGATTGATTGTTTTGGGTTTAACCCTTGTGGGTCATTTTGTGTTATCTCTCAGAGAAAGGGGCCTCCATGGCCTAGTGGTTAAGAGCACTGACTCTTGATCATTCGGTCTCTCACCGCTGTGGTTTGAGCCTCCTTCGGGTCACATGTGAGATGCCAAGTTCTGCAACGGAAGGTCAGGTAGTTTTTCTCCGGGTATTCCGGTTTTCGCACACCTCTGATTAACGATCGGCTCGATATGAGTGAAATAATCTTGAAAGGGCCGTAAAACCAAAACCAAAAAAAAATCTCTGAGAAAGGGAGGAAAGAGCAAAGGAGCTGAGAGGGACGAGGGAGAAAGAGAAAAAGAAATGGAGGTGTAGAAAAAGAAGAAATAACAACACTTCCCCTCTACCCTTACCTGCTGAGAGGGCAGCAGGCTTTGCCCAGCTGTAGTCAATATTAGTTAGGATGCCCCAGAAAGATACACATCTCTTTCCCCTCACCCAACCAAAAGAGGCTACCTAGAGTGTGCTTATGACAGACACTAAGATTTATACATTGCGATTTCTTGGGTCTGTTTAATATAAATAGCATGCAGAAATATACATACACAAAATTTATTGTCTATGCAGTTTTCAAGTACTTCTGGTTTAATTGCAGTTTTCAATTACTTGAAGCGGGGCTTGAAGAAATATATGGGCTGCATGGTACTGAGCAGAGCTTCCAAGCAGAGCTGAAACCTACCGCACACGAGTACTGGTAAACCGCTTAGAGGATCTAAGCCTGCCCAGGCAAAGCGGCGGGAGTCAGACCGTCCATACTTAAAAACCCATTTTGGTTTCATTGGGCGACAGGGCTTGAGAAGTCATTTCATCTCAATGTCGGGTAAAATTCTCACAAATCTGGAAGCAACGTCTCCAAAATGACCTATACAGTGTTGACAGGGACGTTAAACCTCAAATCAATAGGTTGATAGTACTCCTTAGAACTGTCACTGAGGCGTTACTAATACCCAAAATTGTTGGTACTACCTAGCACCCACAACCTATGTTTGGACGTTAAACCTTAAATCAAACAAATCCTGGTTTAACTAGAGCTGTCAGAGGATCTGACTATAGCCCCGCTTCAGCGCTGTCAGAGAAGAAAGTTATTTAAGCTGCAGAGAAAACAGTTATGAACAAGAAATAACTGTTGAAAATTTTAAATTATCTGGAAAAACTCTAAGAGTTGTGAGCCCTTGTCCCTCATTTCAATGAGCATGATACATTACCAGAATGTCCATGTTTATACTAAATTTCATCTTCCATTTTTCAATGTTCAAAGGGTAATAACTCCTAAAGTAGGCAAATCAGAGTCAGGGTTCCTGCGCTCTGCACATTGTCTCATGGTGCTTTACACTTGTGTGAAGTGTCATGAAAATATCTCAAATGGTTTGTGAGTTATGGAGCCGACACAGTCAAAATTGCCTTTTTAAATGTTCAAAGGGCAATAACTCCTAAAGTAGGCAAACCAGAGTTATGGTTCCTGCACTCTGCACATCATCTCAAGGTGCTTTTCATTTATTTGAAGTTTCATGAAAATATCAGAAACGGTTATGGAGCGGACATAGTTAAAATTGCCATTTTTTAATATTCAAAAGCCTATAACTGAAAAAGTAGACAATCCAGAGTTTGGGTTCCTGCGCTCTGCACACGTAATATGGTGCTTTACATTTGTGTGAAGTTTCATAAAATTATCTCAAACGGTTTTTGAGTTATCGAGCAAAGACGGCTAAAATTGATATTTTTCAATATTCAAAGGGAAATAACTCAAAAATTAGGCAATCCAGAGTTATGGTTCCTGCACTCTGCACACCATCTCATGGTGTTTAATGTTTGTGTGAAGTTTCATGAAAATATGTGAATGGGTTTTAAAGTTATGGAGCGGACACGAAAATTGTTAACAGACACAGACAGACACACAGACAGACACACAGAAAATACGAAAACCAGAGTTATGGTTCTTGCGCTCTGCACATTGTCTCATAGTGCTTAACATTTGTGTGAAGTTTCATGAAATTATCTCAAACGGTTTTCGAGTTATGAAGCGGACACTGTTAAAATTGCCATTTTTCAATGTTCAAAGGGCAATAACTCCAAAAATAAGCAATGCAGAGTTATGGTTCCTGCGCTCTGCACATCGTCTCATAGTGCTTAACATTTGTGTGAAGTTTCCTAAAAATATCTCAAACGGTTTTCGAGTTATGAAGTGGACACAATTAAAATTGCCATTTTTCAATGTTCAAAGGGCAATAACTCCAAAAGGAGGCAATCCACAGTTATAATTCCTTCGCTCTGCACATTGTCTTATGGTGTTTAACATTTGTGTGAAGTTTCATGAAAATATGTTAAGCAGATACAAAGTTATGGAGCCAACACAAATTAACGGAATCACGGAATTACGGAATTACGGAAAATGTTCAAAGTGCAATAACTCCAAAAGTAGGCAATCCACAGTTATAATTCCTTCGCTCTGCACATTGTCTTATGGTGTTTAACATTTGTGTGAAGTTTCATGAAAATATGTTAAGCAGATACAAAGTTATGGAGCCAACACAAATTAACGGAATCACGGAATGACAGAAGGACATGGCAAATCCAATATAGCCCCACTTTTTCAAAGCGGGGCTATAATTAAGAATTGTAATGTTATTTTCAGTAGCAAAGCTTGTTAATGGAAGTACCATATTTTCCATATTTATTCGGACAGACAGGCCTGAGCAAATAATGTAGACCCAGTTGAGACACGGCAGAATGTTGCGTCTCATCATGCCACTCATTCAGCTGTTTTTAGAACACAAGGTCCTAAATTCTACTTGGTAGAATTTTAGAACAAGTACGTTAAAGATTTGAGGCGTCCAAATTCTTAAGGTAAGCACAGTTATGATCATATTACAGAAAGAAAAGAACAAGTTTTTTTTTTTACATGAGTAATACTGCTGCTGTGCGCAAGACTGCTTGTGGGTCCAGTGGTGCAGTCTAGTGCTTGTCTAACTAATGGTTAGGAGGCAGAAGGAGGGTTTAATATACATTGCACTGTTTTTCCATTTAGGACTAAATACGCTAAGGAGAAAAGTGGTAAGGTTTACTCACTAGCTAAAACAACATACCGTATTTACCTTAGATATTCAGACACCTCAACTCCTTACCATACTTGTTCTAAAATCTGAACAAGTATAATTTACTACCTGACACAACGTCTAAGAATAGTGGGATGAGTGGCAAACAGTGTAGACCCTGATGAGATGTCACATTCTGCGGTGTCTCGATCTGGGTCTACACTGTTTGCTCAGGCCTGTCTGTCCGAAACTATAAGACAAAGCTAAACTGCTTAGATCTGTTAGCATGCAATTGCTGTGGTTTTATTTTCAGAGCTATAAAATGGGATCAAGATTTGCTCCACAGCAGCGAATTCTTTGCTTTAAGGATAGATCCCCATTGAAAGAGGAAATAAAAATGTTTTTGGAAGAGTTGCCCCTCTTAAGCAATGACCTTTGAGCACTGAATAAATTAAGCCACACCAAATTTCTGACTATCAACCAATCAAATTACTTCATATGATATTTTTGTTAAATTCACAAACTAAATGGTAAACAGTGTAGATCAGATGATCTTTAGAAGCCATCTGATCTGGATCTACACTGCAAAGGTAGGGCTGTTGTGTTCAGCAGGATAAGGCTTAATGAAGAGGCTTTGAGTCTTCAGGCAACCATATACAGTCGAACTTCAATGGCTCTGACACTTTTGGGGCCACTAAAATCTGTTCGAGACAGGGGTAGTTAGAGCCACTAATGGCTACTTCCAGGCAGCATAACTGCGATAATTTTGTTCTTCTTTTCAGTGTTCTATTATATAAATATATGTTGTGTGTACTCATTAGAATCGCCTCATTGAGGCGATTCTAATGAGTACACACAAGATATATTTGAAAGATGATATGCGAAAATATCCTAAATTTTCCTCCCTTTCTTTTGTACAGAAATTCCCTAGGGACTTAGTTTGACTCAACCATAGTAAAGGAGCCATCGGTGTTTGAGCCATCAAAGTTCTACTATATACAGCACAGTCAGGACTGATCAAACTGATGTTAATCTTTCCAGGGTGCATGTTTCCAAAAATACTTTTTCAATTCATGCAGTTAACCCTTATCTTGCTGTTCATGACAACCCCAATCTTTGCAAACAGTGTAGATCCAGATCAGATGGCTTCTGAAGAAGCCATCTGATCAGGATCTACACAGTTTGGCATTCAGTTTATGAATTTGTAGCAATAAATTACATCAAGTAATTTGATTGGTTGATAGACAGAAATGGGTGTGGCTTAAATGAATATTCAGCAAGATGAAGGTAAATAAATATCAAAAACAATAATCTAGTAAGTTCTCAAAATCAAGATCACTACAGTGAAATTCCACTATTTAGACCCATCTAAAATCAAGAGAGGTTTTGCTTTTAGAAACATATTCAGAAGGTTTCAGTAACATTTTTTTTTGTTTTCTTCATTCAATATTCTCTAGTTGGAGACCAACTTTGGGATTGTTCAAAAGTGGTCTTTAAAAGGTGGTCTTAGTATAGGAACTTTACTGTAACTTCAAAATTAACCCTTTTTGTACCAAGTTTAATCTTTCACCTTTATATATGGCAGGAGTCCATTTCGAAATTTAGGGGTGACATGTGTTATCTTTTAAATTTATTTGGAAAATAGCTGAACTTTTTGCAAATACTGTAGGCCCTGATCAGATGCCGCCGAAGTCTGATCTGGGCCTACACTGTTTGCCAGGGTACCGTTCTGGGGTTTCCGGTACAAAATGGGTTAATAATGTTAACTACTGTCATAGCTCCTGAATAGGAGGAATAACACTGATATGGGATACTTTTCTTATTTCTTAGCACCTTTTGGGTACTTGCTACAATAAAGCAATTCTAATAAGTACCCACAATAAATAGCAAAATGTAGAAATAAAAAAAATATTTCAAAATTGTCCTTGTTTTTCCTCCTTAACTAAAGCTATGAGACTACATTAACCCATTTTGTGCCAACCTGAATCTTCCACCTTATATATAGCAGGAGTCCAATTCAAAATTTAGGGGTGTCAGGTTTGTTTTCTTCAAAATTAATTTTGAAAACGGCTGTAATTTTTTGCAAACAGTGAAGGTCCTGATCAGACGCCACATTGTGCCGCGTCTGATCTGGGCCTGCACTGTTTGCCAAAATTACCTGTTATGGGGTTTCTGGTACAAAAATGGTTAGAATGTAAAGTTAAAAGCCAAATTATAAAGAAACCATGCTCTTTTAAATACATATGGGGCCAGTTGGTCAAAACTAACCAAGTAGTAAGTTAACAAATCATTTACCTACATTCAAATTATTAAGAAACCATGTTCTTACTTTTCAATACATCAGGGGCCAGTCGGTCAAAACTAACGAAGTAGTTTTGTTTGTTTGATTTGAGGTTTACCGTCCCCTTCAACACTGTAAAGGTCATTTTGGAGACGTTGCTTCCAATTTTGTGGGACTTTTACCAGACATTGAGATGAAATGACATCTCAAGCCCTGTCACCCAATGAAACCAATAGGGTTTAAAAGCATGGACGGTCCACCTCGCACCGCGGTTCCTGTACAGGCTTAGATCCTCTAAGCGGTTTACCAGTACTAGTGTGCGGGCCGGATTCAGCTCTGCGTGGAAGCATCATGCAGCCCATATATTTCTTCAAGCCCCTATGGGCGGGGGCCGCTAACGAAGTAGTATGTTAACAAATCATTAAACCTACATTCAATATGGCAAAATACCAATATTTTTGCTATTGTATTGTACTTCTTACAATGGTTTGACCCTTATAACCCAGTGTGTTAATTGTCCTAAAACACAAAATGATCCTATAAAGATAAAAGGTAAAGATAAAGAGGCTTTATTTAACGTCACATATCCGAAACAAATAACATAAGCTCTGTAGAGCTTTTATTGCGACAAACAAAGTATCCTTTAACAAATACTTACCTGCCTTCATTTATCTTCCTAGGACAACCCTGATAATGCTAGCGTCAGCCAAGGGAGCGCCTAGTACCATTTGTTCACGCCTTTGGTATGGCGCGGCCGGGGATCGAACCCGCGATCTCCCATTCTCGAAGCGGACGCTCTACCACTGAGCTATCGGGGCCTCATAAGCTTTCAATGGTAATATTATTTTAACAAAATAGAAGTGAAGGCAATGATCAGGAATCAATACAATTACCTCACATCCAAGACATCAAAGGCAAAGAAACATGAACATAAAACAAATTCACAATAATGAAAACTTCACAAGCGTAAAGCCAAAAGGACAGTTACTTTCCACAAAATGGCCAAATGGCTGTCCAAAATATCAAGATGTGTTTGTGAAGCACAAACATGTCCCCAGGCCAAGGTCTGTATTTTCTTTAAGTATGTCACAGGTCAAGGTGAGTGGGAAGCCATTGTCATAAGGAACCTACATGCCAAATATGAAGGCTCAAACTCAAATGTTTCAAAATGTATGAACAATGTTATTTTTTTCTTTAAAGTAGGTCACAGGTCCATTTTTGTATGAGTGGGAAGCCTTTGTCACAAGAAACCTACATGCCAAATATGATGGCTCTATCCAAATGGTTCAAAAGTTATGACCAATGTTACTTTTTTCTTTAAAGTAGGTCACAGGTCCATTTTTGTATGAGTGGTAAGCCCTTGTCACAAGGAACCTACACACAAAATATGAAGGCTCTATCTCAAACGTTCCAAAGCTATGAACAATGTTAACATTGTCCAATTAACAAACAAACCAACAGATAGAGCATAAACAAGATGTCCCTGCTATCGCTACCGGAACATAAAAAAATATTTGCAATACACATGTACATGCAAGCAAAGACAAACTTCAGCAATAATAGACCACAAGTCCGCAACAGAAATACTGCCTTGGAAAGGTCAGTAAGAAGATTTTTTGTGGGGGGCTTAAATTGATTTTACATCACCACAATTCTCGCCCTTGGTTCTAATGTTGTTCAGACAAATAATTTGTTCAGTCCGCATGATGGATTTCTAACTCATCAGTGAAACATCTCTGAGAACATAATAATCAGACAACAATGGAGATGGAACAACCACAAGGAATCGACAGCATAAAAGAAGTCAAATAAACCAACAGTTAGACTGGTGGGCCTGACCAGTGACAGGCATCAACTGACATTACCTAAAAACTTTAATTCAGTCTTTAGGCTAAAGCCGTCACAGTCTGAGGCCGGACCTGCCGGCGTGCAATGAAAGAGGGAAGCGAAGTTATCAACCGTGATTTAAAGAGGGAAGCGAAGTTATCAACCGTGATTGGGTTAACTAGGATGTATGCAGTCTGTCATATAACATTTATGTTGCACCCTGTTATTTTATATCAAATAATGATCTTACGAAATTGGATACTGAAATCTCTGCAAGCATATATTTTTTCTGAATTTACATACTAGAAACTAAGTCAGTACTGATAGGCCTTATTGCAGGAGAGATTTCCCAACATTGAATTTTGAAACTAAAATGAAATAGTGTTTATAAAACTTAAACAAGAGGGCCCAGAGGGCCCTGGTTTGCTCACCTGATCCAATGTATAACAAGTGGGCCCCGGGCAGGGTCAATTTTGGCCCCAGGGCTATAATTTGAACAATCTTGGTAGAGGTCCACAAGATGAAGCTTCATATCGAATATGAAAGACCTGGGCTTTCTGGTTTCAGAGAAGAAGATTTTAAAGGTTTACCCTGCATATAGAAGTCTATGTAAAACAAGATTTTCCCTATATAAGTCTATGTTAAACCAAAGGGCCCCGGAGCAGGGGCATTTTTGGCCCCAGGGCTATAATTTGAACAATCTTGGTAGAGGTCCACTAGCTGAAGCTTTATAACAAATATCAAAGACCTAAGCCTTGTGTTTCAGAGAAGATGATTTTTAAAGATTTTCCCTATATAAGTCTATGTAAAACCAAAGGGCCACATGGCGGAGGCATTTTTGGTCTCAGGGCTATAATTTGAACAATCTTTATAGAGGTCCACTAGCTGAAGCTTCATAACAAATATCGAAGACCTAAGCCTTGTGGTTTCAAAGAAGAAGATTTTTCAAGATTTTCCCTATATACGTCTATGTAAAACCAAAGGGCCCCGGAGTGGGGGCATTTTTGGCCCCAGGGCTATAATTTGAACAATCTTGGTAGAGGTCCTTAAGATGAAGCTTCATACCAAATATTAAAGACCTGGGCCTTGCAGTTTCAGAGAAGAAGATTTTTCAAAATTTTCAATATATAAGCCTATGTAAAACAAAAGGGCCCTGGTGAGGGGGCATTTTTGGCTCCAGCACTATAATTTGAACAATCTTGGTAGGGGTCCACTAGATGAAGCTTCATACCAAATATCAAAGACCTGGGCCTTGCGGTTTCAGAGAAGAAGATTTTTCAAGATTTTCCCTATATAAGCCCATGTAAAACCAAAGGGCTCCTGTGCGGGGGCATTTTTAGATCCAGCACTATAATTTGAACAATCTTGGTAGGGGTCCACTAGATAAAGCTTCATACCAAATATCAAAGACCTGGGCCTTGCGGTTTCAGAGAAGAAGATTTTTAAAGATTTTCCCTATATAAGCCCATGTAAAACCAAAGGGCCCCCGTGCGGGGGCATTTTTGGCCCCAGCACTATAATTTGAACAATCTTGGTAGGGGTCCACTAGATGAAGCTTCATACCAAATATCAAAGACCTGGGCCTTGCGGTTTCAGAGAAGATTTTTCAAGATTTTCCCTATATAAGCCCATGTAAAACCAAAGGGCCCCCGTGCGGGGGCATTTTTAGCTCCAGCACTATAATTTGAACAATCTTGGTAGGGGTCCTCTAGATGAAGCTTCATACCAAATATCAAAGACCTGGGCCTTGCGGTTTCAGAGAAGAAGATTTTTAAAGATTTTCCCTATATAAGCCCATGTAAAACCAAGGCATTTTTGGCCCCAGCACTATAATTTGAACAATCTTGGTAGGGGTCCACTAGATGAAGCTTCATACCAAATATCAAAGACCTGGGCCTTGCGGTTTCAGAGAAGAAGATTTTTTAAGTTTGCGGTGAAAAAAATCTATTTTTGGCTACTGTGACCTATATGTGCAACGGACCGGAACCATTTGAACAACTTTGAAAGGGGATCACCTAAGGATCATTCCTGTGAAGTTTGGTCAAAATACGATCAGTGGTTTAGGAGGAGATGTCGTTTGAAGAAAAGTTTATGGACGCACGCATGCACGACGGACAAAAAGTGATCCCAAAAGCTCACCTTGTCACTACGTGACAGGTGAGCTAAAAAGGCTTTGCGAAGTTTAAGATACTGATAACCCAGATCAAAAACTTTAAAAGTTAATTTATTATGAGTGTTTAAGTTAAGTAACATGACTAGACACTCTGGCAAACCAAATTAACCCATTTTGTACAGAAAACCCCAAAACGGGTACCCTGGCAAATAGTGCAGGCCCAGATCAGGCACCACAGTATGCGGCATCTGATCAGGACCTCCACTGTTTGCTAAAAGTTCAGCCATTTTCCGAACAAATTTGAGTGATAACACAACCTGGCACACCTAAATTTCGAAATGGACTCTTGCCATATATAATGAGGAAGATTCCTTTTGGTACAAAAAGGGTTAACAGCGATATATAAACCATAAATTCTGCAACCACAACTACTGGATAGTAGTGCACTATACCCATTATTTACAGGACAAACATTACGCAAACACGCCTATACAAATACATTGCCACCTTTATCGCCCAATATTATTCTTATTTCTGCTCAAAATATAGATTGTGTGCACTCGTTAGAACCGCCTCATCGAGGCGGTTCTAACGAGTACCCACAATCTATATTTTAGAGCAGAAATAAGAAAAAGAAGGTATACCCCCCAGAAACCCCAGTTTTACTATATAAAAGTGGGGTTCGAGGGGGTCAAAATTATATAGGCGTGTTTTCGTGATGGATGAAAGTGTCAATTTCAGAAACTCCGACTGAATTGAAAGGTTAATGATCCAGGCCCTGCTGCATTATTTTTGCCCTAAAATGAAGATTATTTTTCTGATATATAAATTTGTGACAGAAAGAGGACAAGGACATCATCAAATTGAGGCTCCAAACTTTACATTCAATTGTGCAAGTAGAATAAACATTAACCCTTTTTGTACCAAACGGAATCTTCCTCCTCATATATATAGCAGGAGTCCATTTCAAAATTTAGGGTTGTCAGGTTGTGTTTTCACCAAAATTTATTTTGAAAATGGCTGAACAGTTACTTTTTGCAAACACTGAAGGCCCTGATCAGACACCGCTTTCTGCGGCGTCTGATCTGGGCCTGCACTGATTGCCATTTTGGCGTTTCTGGTACAAAATGGGTTAACATAAACAAACAGCATGCAATGCTGACTGAAGAGTTTTTAGGCAGCAGTATGTAAAAAACCATAAACAAACCTTGTGAAGAATTTCTGCTTCAAGCAACTGTTTCATCAACTTGGACGTCAGAACACTGTGAAATTTTAGCATGTAACAAAGCTTAACCCTAATCCTGCTGAATAAATAATTTAGCCACACCTATTTATGACACCTATTTATGACTATAAATCAATCAAACTACTTGATACACTGCAACCGCGTTATAAATTTTGGGTCACCGACAAACGTCATATCGTCGTCAAGCAATGTGTACCCCACCCACCAACAGTATGAAATTTCAAAATGTTAATTTCAGTGTATTAGTTGTTGAAAAAAGAAAGATCAATAAAAAGTGTTCTAATATTACTGGTTGTTTATCTTTTTAATCCCATTTATTATCCTTGTCAGACATATGAATCATAATCCCCTATTCACTGTGTGTAACGGTCCATATGAATGACACTGCTAATGTGTATTATTGGTTTTTTTATCTGCACTATTGTGTATTGGAGATTTGGCCGTGACGTTTAGTGCACCGACTTACTTTCACGGTTAAGCAATGACAGGTCACAAAAAACACAGGTAAGGTGACCGCTGGGCAATATTTTTTTTTTTTTTTATCATTTTTCGCGCCAAAACAGAGCAATGCAGACGCTGTTTTCATCTGTGCATCTGCATGTGGTAAATCCGTGGGGCCATTTGTTGGGGGGGAAATCATTATAACGCTGTTGGTCTGTCGCTCCATTTTTTTTGCTTTTGTCCGCCAGTTTTGAAAATGGTCATTTTTTTCCCATTTTTCCGCCGAACTCGGCAGTCAAAATACCATCAGCCAAGACAATGCCTGTATTCTCGCTTATTTACTCAAGTTGTCAATACTAATAAACTGTGAATACTCGCCTATGGCTTTATGATAAGACGGCAATTAACTGTGTGGTAAGGTGTGAAAACTAGGTAATCAAGGTATTTGTACCAGTTGGTCTCAATTAATCCCTTTGTAATTGTCACTTGCAGACGCTAAACAGGTAGATTTAGTGCAGTGGACCGTTAATCCACTTGATTGACTGAAATTATTACCGCTTTTTTTTTCACAGGTTTGAAACCAATACACAATAGTTTTTACCATAATTCATGGGGCAAAAAAAGTTTTTTTGCCTGAAATTATGAAAAAAAAAAAAAAAAACGGGAGCCATGGAACACCCGCGTTATACTGATTTCCGCGCTTAAACGATCAGCGCTATAACGAGGTTGCAGTGTATATAGTAATGTATTCATTCGATTCACAAACTGCATGACAAACAGTGGGATCCTTAATTAGATGTCTTTAGAAGCCATCTGATATCAATCAACCCTGTTTTCAAAGGTTGGGATTGTCATGTTCAACAGGATAAGGGATAAAACAGGGAAAAATGTTACATACCATGCAATTAAAAAGCATAGAAATTGTATAACAACTGTGAAGAATTAACAGTAACAACTAACTATTTGTTAAAACATAATCCTCGAACTAACAGTCAACCAGGTCCTGCTCAGTCATCCCATGCTCTTTAATACCATCATCAAGGTCATCTTGGTCTTCAGAAATGAGGCCATGTGCTACAGTTTCAGAAAGGGGAGAATCACTGTTCACATTGTCTCCAACATTCCGAACTGCCAAACCACTCACACCATTTAAAACTGACTTCACAATCTCATCATGTTCTGAAGCATCACCAGTTTGCCCCACCCTCTCACACTGTTCTTTAGGCAGATTTTTAGAAGCAACACTCTCATAACCCATGAATGGACTATTTCCAGCCTGAGAGAATATATCATCAACAACAGCAGGTTTAATCTCTCCTTGAAACAAGTCTTCAGATCGAGTCTGAGTGTTAACAGCATCTGTTGTTTTGTTGCTGCCTTGTAATAGTGCTTCTAACGGCGAATTTCTACTACCAGAAGAGGAGCTCTTTGTGGTCCATGAATCATCTGTATCATTGTTCACACCAAGCCTTTCATCAACACTACAAATGAAAGAAACAACGTTGAGCCCAGTGATCAGCCGTTCAAAGCTAACAAAATCATTACATTATTTTCCCTAAGTATCCGGATACTTAAGCTCCTTACCATACTTGCTCTAAAATCTGAACAAATCCAATTCAATACCCAATGTTGAGCCTAAAAATAACTGGACGAGTGGCAAACAGTGTAGACCCTGATGAGATGCCGCATTCTGCGGCATCTCATCAGGGTCTTCGCTGTTTTCTCAGCTCTGTCTGTCCAAATACAAAAGGTAAATAGGGTAGTAAACCAAAAACATTTTTCATTTTGCTGGCAAACAGAGCAAGCTCATATGAGACATCACATAATGCAGCTTCTGATCAGGGCCTACACCATTTCCCCTGGTGTTTGTTAAACAGTGAAGTCATTTTCTAAAGAATTTGAAAAAAAAAAGAAACAAGAGGGCAATGATGGCCCTGGATTGCTCACCTGATCCATAGAGTAACAAGTGGGCCCCGGGGAGGGCCATTATTGACCCCAGGTCTATAATGTGCATAATGTTGAGGGAGGTCTAAAAAGGTGAAGCTTCATACCAAATATAAACAAGAATTCCGCCGAAGGCTATGTCGCGCCTGTGGGGGCGCAAAGTCACCGAACCATGACATCTAGGCCAAGATCAAACATAGATGCTTGCATAAAAGGCTTGTACTAAGTATCATTAATGAAGTTCAAATAATTCTTGAGGAATGAACTTAACCATTAGGGTGAACGCTAGGGTGGAGGCAATATTTTACAAAGTCAG
Source organism: Lucinisca nassula (assembly GCA_963580285.1). Taxonomy (NCBI): domain Eukaryota; kingdom Metazoa; phylum Mollusca; class Bivalvia; order Lucinida; family Lucinidae; genus Lucinisca; species Lucinisca nassula. The sequence continues at coordinate 178,768,560 of OY757011.1, forward strand.
TGAACCATGAAATGTAGGTCAAGGTCAAATATGGATGCTTGCATTTAAGTTGCCATCCAGAGATATAAGTTTGTACCAAGTATCATTAATGAAGCTCTTATGGTGCTTGAGAAATTAACTTGATCAGTAGGGTGAACGCTAGGGTGGTCGCAATATTTTACAAAGTCAGTGAACCATGAAATTTAGGTCAAGGTCAAATATGGATGCTTGCATTGAAGTTGCCATCCACAGCTTCAAGTTTGTACCAAATATCATTAAAGAAGCTCTTATAGTTCTTGAGAAATAAACTTGACCATTAGGGTGAACGCTAGGGTGGTCGCAATATTTTACAAAGTCAGTGAACCATGAAATGTAGGTCAAGGTGAAATATGGATGCTTCCATGTAAGTTGCCATCCCCAGACACAAGTTTGTATGAAGAATCATTAATGAAGCTCTAATAGTTCTTGAGAAATAAACTTGACCATTAGGGTGAACGCTAGGGTGGTCGCAATATTTTACAAAGTCAGTGAACCATGAAATGTAGGTCAAGGTCAAATATGGATGCTTGCATGTAAGTTGTCATCCCCAGACACAAGTTTGTACCAAGTACATGTATCATTAATGAAGCTCTTATAGTTCTTGAGAAATAAACTTGACCATTAATGGTGAATATTGCCTCCACCCTAGGTGAACACAAATGTTGACGCCTTGACGAACGGACAAACGACAAACTGAAAACTGGGCACCTATATCGCGACAAAAAAAAGGCTATAATTTGAACAATTTTGGCAAAGGTCAAAAAGATGAAGCTACACACCAAATATCAAAGACCTGGGCCTTGCGGTTTCAGAGAAGAAGATTTTTTTAAAGATTTTCCCTACATAAGCCTATGTAAAACCAAATAGCCCGGGGCAGGGGCATTTTTGGCCTAAGGGCTATTATTTAAACAATCTTGATAGAGGTCCACTAGATGAAGCTTCACACCAAATATCAAAGACCTGGGCCTTGCTGTTTCAGAGAAGAAGATTTTCAAAGATTATCACTATATAAGTCTATGTAAAACCAAAGGGCCCTGGGGCGGGGCATTTCAGGCCCGGAGGGCTATAATTTGAACAATCTTGGTAGAGGTCCACAAGATGAAGCTACATACCAAATATCAAAGACATGGGCCTTGCAGTTACAGAGAAGAAGATTTTTAAAGATTTCCCTATATAAGTCTATGTAAAACCAAAGCGTCATGGGGCAGGGACATTTTTGACCCAAGGGTTATAATTGGAACAATCTTGATAAGAGGTCTACTAGATGAAATTTCACACCAAATATCAAAGACCTAGGCCTTGTGGTTTCACAGAAGATTTTTAAAGATTTTCCATATATTTTAAGTCAATGCAAAACCAAATGGCCCCTGAGGCTGGGGCATTTTTGGTCTCAGGGCTATAATTTGAACAATCTTGGTAGAGTTCCACTAGATGAAGCTTCATACCAAATATCAAACACCTAGGCCTTGTGGTTTCAGAGAAGAAGATTTTCCCTATATAAGTCTATGTAAAACCAAAGGGCCCAGGAGCGGGGGCATTTTTGGCCCCAGGGCTATAATTTGAACATCTTGGTAGAGGTCCACAAGATGAAGCTTCATACCAAATATTGAAGACCTGGGCCTTGTGGTTAAACCCCTATCCTGCTGAATATTTGAATTAGCAACCCCCATTACTATCAGCCAATCAGATTACATGATATAATTCACAAACTTTACGATAAACAGTGTAGATCCTGATCAGAAGACATCTGATCTGGATCTACAGTTTGCAATGGTAGGTGTTGTTGTGAACAGGATAATGGTTAAGTAACCATGAGGAAGCCAAAACATGACAATGCTTACTGCTTAACATTCTCTGTGTATGTTGTTTGTTTTGGAGTTTAACAGCCCAGTCAACACTTAGTCACTATCAAGCCTGGCAGTTTACCTTTTCACAATTTTCCTGGACAGGTTTATACATAAGCAGTTAATCAGTACGGGGAACATTCTTTCACCAGAAACTGACACCTGCCCTTCTTGAATCAGCTGAAGGGAGAGAATGACATTAGAAAAAGATTTCATGATCTATCTCCAAGGAAGAATGTTGCCGACCTAGACAGGTACTGAACCTGCCTTATGCAGACATTCCCCCTTCTTAATAATGCTTAACATGGAATGACGGACGATAGAAGACAAATGCCTGGCACCAAGGTTATAAAACATTTTTCATGCTCAACTTATGTATGCATGAAAATAAAATTGTTGTCATTTTAAAATTTATGAGCAGGACAAACATTCTTTGCTGATTTAACCCTTTCCCCCTGGTCAAAGTTCAAAGTCAAGGTCACAGGTCAAGATTTTTGGTTTGAGTGGGAAGCCCTTGGCACAAAGAACTTACATGCCAAATATGAAGGCTCTATCTTAAATGGTTCAAAAGTTATGAACATTAATATTTTTTTCTTTAAAGTAGGTCAAGGTCACAGGTCAAAAAAATTTGCATGAATGTAAAGCTCTTGTCAGAAGGAACCTACATGCCAAATATGAAGGCTCTATCTTAAATGATTCAAAAGTTATGATCAATTTTATTTGTTCCTTTAAGTAGGTCAAGGTCATGGTAAAAAAAAAAATTGCATGAATGTAAAGCTGTTATCACAAGGAACCTACATGCCAAATATGAAGGCTCTATCCCAAACGGTTCAAAAGTTATGACCAAAATGTTAATTTTTTCTTTAAAGTAGGTCAAAGGTCAAGGTCAAGGTAAAAAAGTTTGCATGAATGTAAAGCTCTTGTTACAAGGAACCTACATGCCAAATATGAAGGCTGTATCTCAAACGGTCCAAAAGTTATGACCAATGTTAACTTTTTCTTTTATGTAGGTCAAGGTCACAGGTCAAAATTTTTTGTGTTAATGTAAAGCTCTTGTCACAAGGAATCTACATGCAAAATATTAAGGCTGTATCTCAAATGGTTCAAAAGATATGACCAAAATGTTATTTTTTTCTTTTAAGTAGGTCAAAGGTCAAGGTCACAGGTCAATTTTTTGTGTTAATGTAAAGCTTTTGTCACAAGGATATACGTGCCAAATATGAAGGCTGTATCTCAAGCGGTTCGAAAGTTATGATCAATGTTATTTTCTTCTTTTAAGTAGGTCAAAGGTCACAGGTCAAATTTTGCATGAATGTGTAGCTCTTGTCACAAGGAACGTTCAATGCCAAATATGAATACTCTATCTCCAACAGTTCAAAAGTTATGACCAAAGTTAAAGTTGTCCACGCACAAACCAACAAACAAACAGACAGGGCAAAAACAATATGTCCCCCGCTATCGCTACCGGGGACATAAACAAGAGGCCCACGGGCCACAATGCTCACCAGAACTCAGGCGGACACTGTCCACTGGCAGCCATGTATGGTTTCAGGTTTTAATTTATTGATTATAAAGTCTCCCAAACAAACCCCCATTTCAAAATGAGCACCCATGTGGACTCTGTATCTGAAATATTAGGCCTTTTATGAGGTGGAAGGATGAGACATGGACCCAACAGAGCCCTGAATGGTATCACTGAATCCATCTTATCATAAGGCACATGAATATATATGGTTTAGGGGTTGGGATGTGTACTGTTCCTGAGATATAAGGCCTTTTAAGCTGCGAAGGGGTTGGAGCATAGCCCTGGCAGACCCCAGGAAAGCCAAGATTGTTGTCGCTGAATGTGTCTTATAATAAGGACCAAGAAAATATATTGTTTAGGGGTGGAGATATGAACAGTTTCCAAGATATGAGGCCCTCTTATGAAATGATGAGGAGAGGAATGGCCCCTGTGGACCACCAAGTTTGTGTGACTGAATGTGTCTAATCATAAGAAACAAGAATACATATGATTATGAGGTGGGGCTCTTAATGGTGTCTGAGATATATGGCCTTTTATGAAGTAGAGGCGTGGGCCATGGCATCAGCATGTTGCCCTAGCACATAGATGCATTGATGTGAGTGAATGAGTCTTATTATAGGGAACACAAATATACATATCTTAGGGGTGGGGATCTGAACAGTTTCTGAGATATATTGCATTTTATGAAGTGGAAGGGTGGGGCATAGCCCCAGCACACCCCCAGAGACCCCTAGGTTGGTATCACTGAATGTGTCTCATCATAAGGAACAAGAATATATATGGTTTAGGGTTGGGGATTCTGAATGGTTTCCGAGATATTGAGCCTTTTACGAAGTGGAGGGGGTTGGGCATGGCCTGGGCACATCCCAGAGGACCCCCAGGTTGGTTTCAATGAATGCGTCTTATCATATGAAACAAGAATATGTATGGTTTTGGGATGGGGATCTGAATGGTTTCCGAGACATGGAAGGGTGGGGCACAGCCCCTGTGCGGCCCGGGAGACCCTTAGATTGGTATCACTGAATGCGTCTTATCATAAGAAACAAGAATTTATATGCTTTAGGGGTGGGGATCTAAACGGTTTCTGAGATATTGGGCTTTTACTAAATGCAGGGGGTGGGGCATAGCCCTGGCACATCCTAGGGGACCCCCAGATTGGTGTCACTGAATGCGTCTTTTCATAAGAAACAAGAATATAAATGGTTTTGGGGTGGGGATCTGAAGGGTTTCCGAGATATGTCACCTTTTATGAAGTGGAAGGTTGGGGCATAGCCCTGGTGCGGCCTGTGAGATCCTTAGAGTGATATCACTGAAAGCATCTTAACATAAGGAACAAGAATTTATATGGTTTAGGGGTGGGGATCTGAACGGTTTCTGAGATATTGGGCCTTTTATGAAGTGGAGGGGTCGGGCATAGCCCCCGTGCGGCAAGGGAGACCCTAAGGTTGGTATCACTGAATGCGTCTTATCATAAGGAACAAGAATTTAAATGGTTTAGGGGTGGGGATCTGAACGGTTTCTGAGATATTCAGCCTTTTAGGAAGTGGAGGGGGTGGGGCATAAGCCCCGCCACATCCTAGGGGACCCTCAGATTGGTGTCACTGAATGCGTCTTATCATAAGAAACAAGAATATATACAGTTTAGGGGTGGGGATCTGAATGGTTTCTGAGATATATGGCATTTATGAAGTGGAAGGGTGGGGCATGGCCCCAGCGCACCCTAGAGAGACCCCAATGTTGGTATCACTGAATATGTCTTATCATAAGGAACAAGAATATATATGGTTTAGGGGTGGGGATCTCAATGGTTTCTGAGATAAATGGCATTTTATGAAGTGGAGGGGGTGGGGCATGTCCCCGGCATATCCCTGGGGGACCCCAAAGGTTGGTGTCACTTAATGCATCTTAGCATAAGGAACAAGAATATATATAGTTTAGGGGTGGGGATCTGAATGGTTTCTGAGATAAATGGCATTTTATGAAATAGAGGGGGCAGGGCATGTCCCCGGCACATCCCGGGGGACCCCCAGGTTGGTGTCACTTAATCCATCTTATCATAAGGAACAAGAATATATATGGTTTAGGGGTTGGGATCTGTAAGGTTTCTGAGATATAAGGCATTTTATGAAGTGGAGGGGGCGGGGCATGGCCCCGGCACAACCTAGGGGACCCCCAGGTTGACATAAAAGCATATTGCTGAGAGAAGTTTACTCAAGGAACATGTTTATGTAAGTTTTGTCAAAATATCTGCAATGACTTGGCAGTAAATGCCATTTTTCAGTTTTCCCCATTATAAGTTAATAGAAACTCTAAGTTGCCATAGCAACAAAACTAAAAGGCCAAATTTCATAAAAAACACAAAACCTGTAAAGGCAAATATGGTGAATATTTTCATATAGTCTCAGCCTCCTAGAGCATACGGTTTCTGAGGAGATGATTTTTTAAGTATTTTTTGTCTATTTTTTTTATTTTGGTTTCCATGGCAACCAACAAAAATGAGCAGAAGGCCTAAAATCATACGGCAGATAGTAGATCGCCTATGGAACATTTCTTTGAAAGTTTTGTCAAAATATCTGCAGAGGCTTGGCAGTAAATGCCATTTTTCTATTTTCCCCATTATAAGTCTATGGGCACTCTAAGTTGCCATAGCAACCAAACTAATGAGCTGATTTTCATTACAAACACAAACTTTCAATCCCCCTGCCTAAGGATGCTACAGATGAAATTTGGGCTGAATCGGCCCAGTGGCTTCAGAGGAGATGTCGTTTGAAAATGTTAACGCCAGACGACGACGACGACGGACAACTGCCTATCCTATAAGCTCCCCCGGAGCCTTTGGCTCTGGTGAGCTAAAAAGCACCTTATCAAGAGCTATGCTATGTTAAAACAAACTCATAAGTGGTCAAAATCTTAACTGTTATCTAATATAGTTGTACTTTTGCTGAAAAAAAAAATGAGTAGCTTTTGCAAAACTCACCATTAGGAAAACATGTTCGTGTGAAATAATGGCGTCCAACATGGTGTCAGAAATGACAGGTTTTGGGTAAAAAATGATAACATCTTTCTTATTTCTGCTTTCAACATAGATTGTGGGTGCTCGTTAGAACCGCCTCATAACAAGTACTCACAATCTATGTATTTGAGCAAAAATAAAGCAGATAATGTATACCCCCATAAACGCCACTTTTCTCTATATAGTGGGGTTTACAGGGGTCTTCGTTTCATGGACTTGTTATCGTGATGCATTTTTTTCACAAAAATACTAGCATGTTTGCCTTAAAACTAATGGCACCATTAGTTTTGACAACTGGCCCCCCCTGGGCAATCAAATTCAACCTATCATAAAAATTCAGACCCCATTTCCACGAATTGTTTTGTCCAATCCCAGAGTAGCTTACATGGCATCTTTAATGTCAAACACTCCAATTTCCATTGGTTTATTGAGATCTGGAACTACTGGTTCTGGTACTGGCATGGTTCCCTGCAGTTGCTGAAGTGTAGCGGGTAGAGGTGAGACCTCTTCCTGGATAGTTTTCCTAAAGTAGTCCAACTGTAGCAGCTGCTCGGCCTGGATCCCAGCTGCACTTTTGCCACTGATAACTCGTTCAAACAGTCGTTGCAGGGAAACATCCTATAGACAAAGAAAATAGGTGAAACTAGGATTTATTTTCAAAATGAAAGCAGGTGTCTTCCATTTTTTTTTTTTCATAATGCTTTATACTGAAACCACCGTTGTTATGTTCAAAGTACTGTGGTATTCAGTTTAGAGAGTGGCTATGATTAAAAGAAAAAATATCAAATTCTAAAAGGGACATAACTTCAAAGTCAGAAAACCAGTGTTATGGTTCATGATATCCCTTTACCACTCAGTGATTTTGTGAATTTCGCTGATTTTCAGTGTTGCACCTGACAGCAACTTCAACTAGCCTTTGTTTCATAATGGATGGTCTGTTTTACAACTCGGTATGAATGTTCATTGGACAGTAGCCTTTCAAATGCAACCTTTCATGACTTGATCATTGTTGTCATGGTAAAGAGAGGGCATCTCAAAGTTGGCAAAAAGTGTGTTTTCACATGAATTTTTGACCACATTTTAATCTTCACACAGCTGTCAAGGCAAAAATTAAGGTGTTTGGCACTGGCCATTTTCACTGTTTGCAGCATGTTTTATCAGCATCAATTTTCAGGCATTTTTGACCCCAAACACCCCCAGATATAAATTTTAGCACGTTTGGCCATACACCCAAAATTTTTCGGGATGTGGGGGGGCGGCGGCGGCGTTGCCTCCCTTCAATCCCCCCCCCCCCCCAGAATATTTTTAGTGGAGAGACGCGCGAAAAAACATGTCACGTTTTTGCCCAACAAATCCTTAAGCAAACATAACTATCCAGGGGTAGAAATGCAGATTTTAGGTGCTTCTGGGGCTTAAAATGGGGGGGGGGGGGGGGGGGGGGGGGGGGGGGCGGCGGCGGCGTTGCCCCCCTTCAATCCCCCCCCAGAATATTTTTAGCGGAGAGACGGGCGAAAAAACATGTCACGTTTTTGCCCAACAAATCCTTAAGCAAACATAACTATCCAGGGGTAGAAATGCAGATTTTAGGTGCTTCTGGGGGCTTAAAATGGGGGGGGGGGGGGGGGGGGCGGCGGCGGCGTTGCCCCCCTTCAATCCCCCCCCCCCCAGAATATTTTGAGTGGGGAGACGCGCGAAAAAACATGTCATGTTTTTGCCCAACAAATCCTTAAGCAAACATAACTATCCAGGGGTAGAAATGCAGATTTTAGGTGCTTCTGGGGCTTAAAATGGGGGGGGGTGGGGGGGGGGGGGGGGTGGGGGTGCAGACACGTAAAAACACGTATCTGAGTGGGAAAGGGTTAACTCATTCAGCTAAACATTTCTTTACTTTGAAGTTTCAAGAAAATATCTCACATGATTTTGAAGTTAGAGAGCATACAAAAGTAGTTAATTTAATAACTACAAATGCTGGAAAACCAGAGTTATGGATCTTGACTCTGCACATCATCTCATGCATGGTACCTAATATTTCTGCAAAGCTATTTTTTCAAGAGGAATTCATATATGAAATTTCAAAACTCTAGCATACATGGTTCTAAAGTTATGCTATGTAACACAAAGCATACAATGTACAAATACCCAAAGTGAAAAAGGGCCGTAACTAATTAAGTATTTTTTGGAATTTAGTCAAAGTTAATCAGGTCATCTACTCATGAGAACAAAAATACCTGTCAGCTATTTTTCCATCAGGAATCCATATATGAAATTTCAAAACCCTAGCATACACGGCTGTTAAGCTATGCTATGCATCACAGGCGTACAGTAACGGATGGACGGACAAACGACCCAGAAGCAATATGCCCTTCCAACTTCTTAGAAGTTGGGAGCACAAAAACCAAAGTGTTACAAGTGTTATGGACAACTTTTGAAGAAATACAGGGGGAATAACTGTGGGGAATAACTGTAACAGTGTTGAGCCCTGGTCCCTTATTTTTCTGTGGCAGCAACATCTCATAAATACCAACTTTTTACGCAAAATATGGTAAGATTCCTAATAGTATTAATCAAGATATGCAGGAAAAATCGGTGTTACTGACAAACTGATGGATGGACGATGTGAAAACAGTATACCTCCACCCCACAAAAAAAACAAAAAAACTTTGTTTGTGGGGTAATAAGCATGAAAACTTGCACTATAGTTGCCATTCCATGATGCAAGTCTGTACCAAGCTTTTGAGAAATAGGACTTGAACATTAGAGTGAAAGTTAAGGTGGTCATAAAACTGTGACAGTTCATGAAGTCAGGTAAACACAGATGCTTGCATTTAAGTTGCCATCCCTAGATGATTGTCATAAGTATCATTAATGAAGCACTAGTAGTTGCTGCCAGAGAAATTGA